>CM050889.1:128196199-129518617 GCA_027725995.1 Rhynchospora tenuis | reverse complement strand
CTCTTCATGAAGCAGTGATGGGCATGCTGCCTTCTCCATTGAGCTCGGAGATTATGGAAATTCATTCGTATTCTGGTAAAAATACGTATTTCTTATAAACCTTTACTTATGGTAAATGATACTAAAAATATTCATGGTGAATGATACTAAAATTATTCAGCTCCAAAGAAAATTTATGAGAAATTTTCTTTCTTATAGTATTTATTTTGTTGTTTGTGACGTATTTAGAAATATGGAGTTTTCATAAGGATGACATGGCATATTGCCTCACATGTTCAAACTGATAGAATTTTATTATTGCTTAATTTAATTCCAATCTATACAAAATTTTTCCTATAATCTAAAATTAGGTGCAATCATACTTGATAATTTTATTTTGTGTTAATGCTAGATATGAAAAGCTGCAGATTATCAAACCTGAATGGATCAGAGTTTGGGATTCATCAATCTTGCTACAAATGTAGGGTCTGTATCATTTTGGCATGATTAGGTAGAATTTAAAATTAGTTAGTTTACCCTGAGGATTTCACTTTGAAGATTCTGCATAAAGGGAGAGTTGAAAGAGACAGAAGGAAGCGACATGGACCAGAAAAGCAGCATGTTTGGTTCAGCCTCTTGCTTACTGTCATCTTCTTCAAGAGGTAAATTTTATAAGATTACAAGGACAATTGAACTGTTTGTGGAAATTTATAAGCATATATGTTGTGCAGTTGACCTGATTGTGTTACTGCATTTTACCATATTCCTGAAGGTCCACCATTGTTATTTGTGGTGCACAGAGAAACAAGGGAAAGGAAGAGAAGAGGTTTACTATTGCATTACCGAAGAAGAAAAAATGACAAAACTTTAAAGGTAAGAGCAACAAATTTTAATTGCTATTGAAGAAACAATCTCATCAAACTATATTTCATTTTTATTCTAATGTTGTTGTGGGATTGTTACTATCGTTTTAGGAAAAACTTAATTGTGCATTTAGGTGTGTACTATAGCTGCTAATAAAGTGTTGGATCTCTAAAAAATATTTATATGACCTTTTTAGCCAATTCATTCAATTTAAATTGTCAATGGTCTTACTAATTTATGCTGATGCTCATTAATACCTCCAATAAGTAAAACATCTTTTTTTTTTTTTTCTTTTTTGGCTTACTTATGAGAGTTCTCAATTTAGTCTTAGCCTCTTTTGCTGATTGACCCTATTTCGTTCTCCCTTGCAGGTCCTAAGGATTGAGTTTGGAGATTGTTGTCAGTTCGCAACAGATGACAATTCATCAATGGACGGCATGATTTAACCGATGCGAGGTTGGGTTCAGTTTACCTTTTCTTTCAAATTCCTTTCTTCATTTTTCATTTTGTTTCTTACATACTTTCTGTTTATTTTTTTATGGTCGTGATGCCATGCCAATTGCCAGCAGATGAGGAAAGCCGACACAAAAAAAAAAAGAAAAAAAATTCTCTTGCATAGAAGGTCTAAAAACTTCATTAAAATTTCTATTTCTTTAAAATAGGTGAATTAGTAAGAAAAAAGATCACACGTTTAATCTGTGAAATATTTCCGATTCTTTTAAAGGAATCTAAAAATGTCATTACATGTCTTATTGAGGCCTTTGAATCATAATTTTTTTAATCTTTGTATCTAGCAGTTGCATAGGAGAGAGTGTTAATATGGCTGAGTTTATATTCAAATTGAAGAAAATGAAGGGATTAGTCGAGCTTGACAAATAAGGATCTGGTAAGCTCTGTGCTCTCTTCCAAATGTCATTATGTTGGGTTTTGCTTCAGATTTTGCAATGCCAATTGTCATGACAACGATTAATTGTTTTAGACTCATTTTTCTATTATTATTCAATTTTAAATTTCTGGACAATTGGTTGTTCGTTCAGCTTTGTCATCCTAGAGAGAAGAGAAGCAATGCATCTGATTCAAATAGAATTCTTCAAATATATAAATTCTTATTGTCAAGTTGTGGCAAAAATATTTCATCAATAATTCTCTACATACTGCACTTAAATTGCATATTGTTTTGCTTTACTAAATTTGTGACTGTATTTTTATCAGTATTTCTAAATTCTCCATTAGTTTTGCCATTTGGAGGCTGCACACAAGCTGTCATGCTATCAGAATGGAGGTCAGTAAGTTGTATTATCTTTGATTTTGGCTCAATTGTATTGATTTATATACTTTTTGATATTGTTATGCTTTTACAGATGGATGTGCACATGAAGGTAACCCTCTTAAATAATGGTATGAATTATATGGGATGAGATAACAGTGGATAACAAATTCTATGAACAGATCCATTGTATTTAGATTTGAAAGGCGCAACTGTAATTTCTGTAAGCTTAGATGTTTTAGATCCAATATGTTTGTTTTCATACCGGTTATTGGAGTCCACCCTAACTGCTTTCCATCATGTCCTTTACTGGTATTGTTTTCTAAACTCTGATCTGTTCCAACGTTGGGATTTGATCATTCAATTTTGAGAGGGTCGAATTGTTGAAAAGTTGAATTTAGATTAATAGTTAAAATTGATTATGAGCTATGAATCATTGATTATTAAACCTTGATTTGTTCCACAATATAGTTTTGTTTCATCTCTTCTTTATTTGACTTTCTTTTTTAGAGTTTTCTTCCAAACTCTCAACATAGTTCGTTTTTTTTCTTTTTTCTTTTGGGGTGCTTAAATACCTCTTTTTTTTTTAAAAAAAAAAAAATTATTCTTATCAAAGGAATAGATCATCAGATTATGCGATATAGTCGATAAAAAACCAAGCAACTCAAGAGTAAGATCATCAACATATGCCTACAGTAATGGTTTTGCACAAACAAATAGTCGATAAAAAAAATATAGATCGCGCAACGCCCGAAAAACCACTAGTGTTGTGTCAATCAGCACCAGGAAGCATGTTAGCTAGGTTTTAGCACCAAACAGGAACATCATATAATTGGATAGGACCTCTGTAGCCTCAGTAAGCTCTCACTACTAGAAAAATGATTTGAAAGATTTTACGAACCAAAATACCTTGAGGTAGTTTTTATCGATACTTGTAGGTATTAGCGAACCGACGGTCTAGATTTAATCTCGTCGATCATCTAATACCTATAAGTATTTAGCCACTTTGAGGGTAAAATAGTAATTGCACAAATGTAATAAATAGGGAAATTCTGCCATCCGGCCTAACTTATGTGGACCGTCCATTTTTGACAAATCGGACGTCTCAGATGTCATAGAAAATATCCGCTGATTAAAATGTTCTCCGTTATAAATTTTAGTGAAAGGGTAATATAGTCAATTAACCGCGAATCGCCAATCACCTCTCGTGCTCATTTTGCTCCCATCTCCTTGTCGAACCATACCCACTAAAACGATCCATGTGGGATCAGAACAAAGAAACTTCGACGGTGGCCATCAACAGCGATCAAAATTCATATGAGCTCTGGGAAGGAAATCGGCGGCGCCGAAAGAGAAAACGACCAACCTATACCCTATCCCAATCCCTAACCTTAACCATAGCGTAGTTAATTTCGATCGATCTCTCCGCCGTTGCCTCCTCTCGAACTGATATCGATTTCGGTTCAGTTTCAGACTTTAATTTCCCTACTGAGATCGATCAACAGAGCCGCATGTCCAATCAGTACAATGTTATATTGAAGGAGAGGAGGTTGCCTCTATCTCTTCTTCAAGATCACCAAAAGGTATGATACATTCAACAAGTCCTGCAATCTGTCCTGTTTGCCAATAGAGTACTCAGAGAGTAGTGCGTTTTATATAATATGACTTTTGGACATCCTTTCCTGCATTTAAACATTGAATATGAATAAAAAGTTAAAAACCATTGTTTGCTTATCTGTGGAATTGTCTACGTTGGCTGGGTTTTTAGGAATTAATAGCAGAGTCTATTAGAACGTTTACGAAATCTAAAATCAGATTGAAGCTAAACAAAGTTTCTGCCAATATATAATGTCTATATGAATACATTTATGTGATATGTGCAATCAGTTATTTTTGTGTCTATGATTTACAGTTAGTGATTTTGTTTGATCCTGTTGGAACAGCAAGCCAAGGCACATCTTCTCGGCACTCAGCCCTTTAACCATGTTCTTTCTTTTGCTGTTTTACAAATATAGAGGTGCCAAATTAGTGTTTTATGAGGCCAGGACCAATTGAGGTAGGGTAGGTTTCAATCATTTTCAGGGTGCTCTTTTGGAATTGATTTCAGTCATTGTTATGGTCAAATCCTGTCAGTTACTATGGGTTGAATTCAATTTGGGCGAGTTTCCTGTTCTGTTCGATCTGACATGTATACCATATGTTAGACATCTAATTTTAGCAAATAATATGTTGCAAATAGAAATAGCCCTTGATTCTCACAATATGTTTCCCTCAGTAGAAGCCTAGTCAGTTTCAGTTGTTGTCAATTATATCGTTAAGGCATTGTTAATTTAATCTCATGGATGAGTTTCTTCTTTGCAGGTACTTGATGCGAGGGACCCGCAGGGTACAAGGTGCTTCCATTTGGAAAAACGCCTAAGAGAAAAATGCATGCACAAACACATGGTTTTTTTTACTTAATAAGGTTGATATCAGTATAAAATTTCTCCATTGCTCAGAAACATTGCTCCAAGACTTAACTGATTCCTTTCTGAACTGTTGTTGTATGTTGTTGTTGTAGTGTGATCTGGTACCAGCATGGGCAACAAAAGGTTGGCTTCGTGTTTTGTCAAAAGAGTATCCTACCTTGGCCTTTCATGCTAGCATCACCAATTTTTTTGGCAAGGTTGGTCTTTCGAGATGTTGATATTTCATACATGTTCATACCATCTTAAAAATAATACATATATTATGTTCCTTTAGAATGTGCAGGAGTTTCTTGTAATTATCCCTTGTGGAATCAGTTAAAAAGAGGGTTCAGGGTTCCCCCCCTTTTTTTCAGTTTTGTTTCTAATAGCAGTCTTGGATTGTGATGTAAATTTGATATATTTTCCATGCTTTTGGTTTATACACCTACTTGAATTTGTGTGCTTTGACAAGTAGTAACATCATTGAGATGGTAAAAATTTTTGTTACAGGGATCTCTTCTTTCAGTGCTGGGCAATTTGCGCGCTTGAAGAGCGACAAACAGGCCTCTGAATAACTTATATCATGTAGAAGAACTTTCTGCATGAAAACCTGTGCGAGTACCTATGCACATTGGTTAAACGAAAATTTTCTTAATTTGCATGACCACATGCAGCCCTAAGTGATGCACCAAGTTCAATTAATTGGTACCATGACCATCGTAACTACAGAGTATGCACTTTCTGCCTATTGTTTGCTTTCAGGGTTTTAATGGAAAGGAAGCTAAAAAGAGGAACAACTCTCATTGTAAACCAGTATTCTTACTGTGGTAATTTGTCTTCTTTTTTTTTCTTTCTTTCTTTTTCTTCTGATGATTTCCACTTTCTTTTACAGCAACTGTTATAGTAATTGCCCATGAGTTCCTCAATTCACTATCAAACTTCCAATTTCAGATCTAATTAGTAATTCCTATTTCAACCATTATCATTGTCATTTTTATTTGTTCTATTATTCCGGTGATTTTGACCTTTGATAAATTGATAGACAGAAAGGTACAAGGGGTTGGTCCAAAAAAAATGATAGATGTATCAACTATCAAAGGATTCAAAGTAATTACTATTCTATTTATTTTGTCACTCGAACTAATTCAATTGACGCTGTTACATATTTCTATTGTTGTACTTTGAGCATATTTTTATTGTTGTACTTTGAGCATATCAAAGGTACAAGGGGTTGGTCTGAAATTGATTCAGTCTTCTTTTTTTTTTTTTCTTTTTAATCATTTTTGTGCTATTTTAAGCTTCTGATTGTGTTGTATGTTGACTGGTACCAGTGGTACTGTACCAAAGTAAAGTGGTCCCCTTCCTTCGCTATGGATTTGAAAAGTATATTCTCTCGTCCTTTCCTAAATTGTTTAATTTTCTATTAAGTTATAACCTAGGGGCTAAGATGCAAAAACTGACTTTTAAAAAACTCTCAAGTCATTTGTCTTGTATGTGATACTGAACAGTGGAAAGGGGAAGAAAGAAGAATCTGATGGAGAAGAAATGAATAAGAAGAGTTGGTCATTAGCAAACATTTTAGGGTGATTTTGTAATAAAGAATATATTTGATACTCACTAACTTTTGGGTGATTCTGTAGAATGATTGTTTGACAGATCAACATTATGTAATTGGTACTAATGTCAATGCGTACTTTGATATTGTAATTTCTGTTCGTATATTAGTATCAAATGTCATCACGCTGCTTATATATACACAATGAGTTCTGCCTGCACATTGTTATCACATTGTTTATATGTCAGATGTTGACTATGTTGAATGCTTTCAGTACCTGATGCTATTCACAATGAGTATTTCCAAATTATGTTGGGGATATGTATATCAGACTAATATTTGTTGGACTAACACCACTTAAGAGTTTATGTACTTAGATACTTGATATTTACTGTATGCTAGTATTAGAAAGCTTAACCATACATACAAGTCCAACACCTACAATCCATTATATACTTCATATTCAATTACCACGCTAGGTCACAATTCAAAATAATTAGTTCACATTATTGAAAACTGACAGTTCTATAGCAGTGAACACAGAGAGAAATGATTTTGTTTCTAGATCAAAGTGACCCTAAAGCGTAACCAGTGTGGTTCACTGGATCCATTTATTTATACGTTTTACAAGTTGCACAAAGATCAAGCATCAGCAACATCTCATTTTTTTCCTCTGAATAATTAATGACGGATTTTGAGGTTCAAAATAAGATAACATTCTTTAGTTCAAAGCAAAAATTACAGAAATTCAAATGTTCTAAAAAAAAAAGTCTTTAGTCGAATTCCCTCATCTTGAATCCTGAAACAAAAGTTATAATTTAGCATAGTTTAATTTGAAATTGTGCCAATCAGGTTGTTAAAGAAAGAAAAGTCTAAGTACCTGTTATTTGACAAAAGCGCATGCACAATGCCTTGATTTTGTTTTTAATTTCCTCATTTTTGTTGTGCTTCGAGAATATCAATCGAACAAGTACTTGTTTCCGAAATTCTTCAATATCAATCTGCAATTGTAATGCAAATGCACAATATATAGTTAGTTTCCATGCCCATCACATTTATGATGCAATTCCTATTCAATTAAATGTGCAGATCCATCACTTACAGCTTAAGAACTTGTAATTTGATCTAGGAATCTTGAACAATCACGTTTCATTACTATTTAATTACAGCTTAAGAAACATGCAGTCTCTGCATGAAACTTCATTACGAGTTGAAGATCAGGGGTAATTTTAGGCAAAATCAGATTGAATTGAGGCTGAATTGCACATATAATGATAAGTTAAATAAATTGACCTCTTGTCAGTCTTTTTTCTCCTTTTTTCTATGGTTTGACCAAGTACACTAAAATTTCAGTCCCTTTTTCAGTATGGTGTGAATGCAACAAGATTACCAAACTTAAAACCGTTACTTTAAAGAAAAGGCTATATACAACTTACCAATTTAACCATTGTAATGCATGAAGTCAGTATATAAGAGGAAAGAAAAAGAATATTTGAAGAAACCAGTGCATAATTGATCAGCATGCCTTCTCTAAATGAAACAAGTGCATAATTGAACAGCTTATCAACTAGTTTCAATGAAAACAATACAAATTGTTGAACACACAACAAACAGGCATAAAGTGATTCATCATGTAAAACACTTTGGATGAACACACAACAAGCAGTACCTTATGCCAGAATTTTGAAATACGCTTTGGATGAATTGTCATGGAATAAAGTGATTTATCATGTACCTTATGTTGTTGAACCATTTGTGCTTGTGCCTCAAGTCCGTCAGCCCTTGTTTCCAACTGCATACCTCTAAACGCAATAGATTGGGAAAATTGCGTATAAATACATCTGTTCGTTCTGATAGTATAACCGCTATTGAGAAGGGGCGTGGGGGAGTGTGTCTAAATTGAAAAAAAAAAAATTGTGGCGTGATGTCTGACTAGTAGGTCCGGAATTGGGTTACAGAGGGAATTTGTAGCGTGATCGGAGTCGAATTGGTCGAATCGGATTGGAATAGAAGTGGTTTGGAACGAAATTGGGCTGAAACCATAACCGTCATTATTGGTGCTATTGATCAACGAATAGAGGAAAAGGGTTAAAGGGGTGTGGGGGAAGGCTGACTGAGGTGGGGTGGTTCGACACGGTTCGACCCCCCTTTTTTTTTTTTAGCTCGAACTAGACCAGAAAGGGTTGGAGGTGAAAGCTCAAATGGACCACTCCAGTTTTTAATTTTTAATTTGAACGGTCCAAATATTTCTGAATTGAAAAAACATTCAAATAAAAAACGTCTTAATCAAATAATTGATCCAAAGGCACCTATGAATTGAAAATTTTTTTATTGTACGACCACATATATATCATACAATTCTACGTAAATATTCATAATGGATTGTAGGTGTTGGACTAATTGAGGTCTTTTTTGTAATATAATTTATGGCAGAATAATATTTGTAGTTTATGATAAGAAAAAGAATAATATAATTTATTGAGGTCTTTTTGTAAGATTAGGGCATACTGGCAAATTAGCTTATGTGCATGTTAAAGGTACTGTTTTTCCTTTCTAAGCACAAGACCCACAATGTAGTTAAAAGCAGCACAAAAGAGGGTGTGTTGGGGCTAGGCAGCGTTCAATTGCCATTGCTAGAGAACTGCAGTCTGAGAAGAAATGTTGGGAGAATGGGAGGTGACTCATCATTGCCTCTAGTGGAGCTTCTATTTTTAATTCCTTTTGTTAGTAAAATAGAACAAAGAAAAGGAAAACACTCCTGTTCAATTTTTATGTGTTTTTGTTTAGCTATTGACCAGTTGAGAGTGTTTAATATTACAAATGCTTGGAAACAAATAACTATGATGCTATTGTTTGATACAATATACGCCAGAGATACACTGCTAAATAGTCAATAGTCGGTGCCAGTTATAAAAATAGGCATCGACACAGCTTTATAAAAAAAGTAATTAACAGAAGCTACTAGTTCAAAATAAGATAACATTCTTTAGTTCAAAGCAAAAATTACAGAAATTCAAATGTTCTTTAAAAAAAAAAAAAGTCTTTAGTCGAATTCCATCGACATATCACGGATTTCTATTTTCACAGCTTCATCTTGATTATCTGTTGAAAAGATTAGGCGGTGAACAATTTTTTTCCGGAATACTCCAGGATTGATCTGCAAATATAATGTGCATTAAATAACAATAACGAATCAAATAAAACAAAAAAGA
Organism: Rhynchospora tenuis; assembly: GCA_027725995.1. NCBI lineage: Eukaryota > Viridiplantae > Streptophyta > Magnoliopsida > Poales > Cyperaceae > Rhynchospora > Rhynchospora tenuis. The sequence goes on along the minus strand of CM050889.1, from coordinate 129,509,293 downwards.
ATTACTACATTCAAGAGAGTTTAATAAATAACAACCTTTGGGAATTTTGTTTGCCCGATGGATCCTTTCCATGACTCAATAAAATTCATCACAAATAAAGCACAGGAGCTCAAATCTTGTTGCTTAGGTGCAGACCATATCACACTGACGGGCCATTTTGTGATATCCAATGAACGATGCCTACGCGAAAGTCTAGAGTCTGCTTCTAGCGCCAGAGATATACAAAATTGAATTCCTTTGCGCTACAGTTTTTGAAAAATGTTATTACATGCGAAAAAAATTTAAAAATACACGATTAAGTATCATAATAATGCACTTACCAAATTCTCGGTATGCTCTGGATATGAACGGACCAGATTGGGTAGCGAGTCAAGGATTTGAAATTCTCTAGATCGAATATTCAAGACTCCTACATACCAGTGCATGTTGTTCACATTTATAGGGAAAAACACCTGCAAAAGATAATAGCATTCGTTGGTGTTTTCTTATTCTAAAGTCCTATGTATGAAATATCTAAATATGAATTTTAGACTTACCATGTCATGAGTCAAAAATTCCTTGCCGACTATCCTAAAATTCTTAATATCTATATTGTACTTGGTTTGCTCGATGGAAGGCTCAGAATATTTTTTAGTGCCATAAGTTGACACTGCCATGACGTGCTGCTTAGGGTGCCGATCTTCATCTAAAGTTGAGATGAAACAGTTTATAATCTGTTGAAACAAAAAATAATAGTTTGTTATTAATTAATTGCTGCATTGTTCCTTATTTCCTGTGATCATTGGTTTGTCCAAGTATGCAGTAAAAAGGTGCAACTGTAGTAGTGTACTAAAATAGGTTGGGAATAAACTGAAGTCCAGTACCGTCAGCCTCATTGTATATAAATCATTATTATAAGTTAATCAATTAATTAGTCAAGTAGGTAATTGTTGATAGGAACATTTTCTTTTCTTTTCTTTTTTGTTAGGATTAAACTTCCGTAGGCCACTGCATTAATACAATTACTCTTCCAGCTGTTGCTCAGATACATTAGATGTCTCGTTTTAACTTATTTTCCCAACCTACTACATAAGCATTAGAAGGAAGCCAATAATAATAACTCCCTCTATCCCTTCTAATTAGAGCAAACAAAATATAACTAAATGAAACAACAACAGTTTAATTAAAGCATCAAATACAACAGTAAAAAGGAGATCATAAAAAAAAAATTTCAAAATTGAGATGGGAGTACCTCATCATGTACCCAATTCTCTGCAGGGATAAAATTCTTCATTTCCCTAGCAGTTAAGTACATATCTTTAGCATCGTTCCTCACAAGCTGTGCGGTCATTGCCGCATCTTGTATGTATTGAACGGCTGCCATTTCTTCATTGCTGAGTTGGGAATCACTTTCGTCTCCCTCTAGATCGCTTTCATCAGAAAGCTCAATGATGTTGTTGGTCTTTCTTTCCACCAGTTTGTCCGGTGTCACTGTCATTTTTCCATGTTTGACGTAAAGTATCTCCACATCAGAACTGTCGCTATCGAGGTCTATGACCCTCACCCTCTTGCCTTTCTCTTTAGCGTAAGCGTCCATCTCTTCCAACACTAACTTTCTCTCTAATTCTCCAACTAAACTGAATTAAATCGTGAACGACAATAAAAGAGAATAATTAATATATATGATGCTAATTGAATATAGAAATAAATAAAATTAGAAAACAAAAATTTTCTCCATTTCATTATTGTTTCTGTTGAAATGAATAACAAACATGGGTAGTGTCATGGCACAGTAGAAATGAAAGAGCATATTTTGCGTATAGTTATGTTCTGGATTAGGCGTTCTTGCCAAACATGGGTAGTGTCATGGCACAGTACAAGGTTATTTTTGGGCTAGATTGCATGCCAATATAAAGTAGAAATGTAAATAAATGTCAATTTATGTAGGATTAAATATAGAACTCACCGAGCAGTAATTCCGTTTATTTTCATTAACAAATATAAATGGTGTTAATTCTGTCTGACCGATTTTCCAGCCAATAAAAAATGCTTTGACATAAATTTGATCAGAAAATTCATATACAAAAGTTAGGTATCCTTACAAAATAAATAAAAGAGAATAAAAATTCATAGAAAAAATGCTTTGACATAAATTGTGAACGACAATAAATGCTTTGACATGCTCGTGCAACATTTAATTGAGTTTCTTTTCAGGGGTCAAATCTCTATCTCATGTCAATTATAACAGAAAATCCATTTTTTTTTATTGTTTGGTTGTACACACTATAGTGTTTTCATTAGTTAATTTCGTAATTCTAATCCAATATCTTAATTGGAATTCAGATTAAACTGTTATAGTGACAGACAAGTAAATGTGAAATAAAAAAAATAGAACTAGACCAAAATATATTGGTAATTAATTAATGAAAAAATATATATAACAAAAATGTATAACTACACCAAAATACATTGGTAATAAATTGTTCGAGATTTCCGAGAGCAATAAATATAAAACTATATAAAATATACTAACAACAATAAATAATAGCCATGTTGGTGCTCGTTAATTGGATACTATAATCAAGTTAAGGTTAAAATAATAGGTACAGTACAAGGTTATTTTTGGGCTAGATTGCATGCCAATATAAAGTAGAAATGTAAATAAATGTCAATTTATGTAGGATTAAATATAGAACTCGCCGAGCAGTAATTCCGTTTATTTTCATTAACAAATAAAAATGGTGTTAATTCTGTCAGACCGATTTTCCAGCCAATAAAAAATGCTTTGACATAAATTTGATCAGAAAATTCACATACAAAAGTTAGGTATCCTTACAGATCGAAGTTGCTCTGATTAGGGTTGATTAGCGTTCTTGAAGGTGATTAGGTTTGTGAACGACAATAAAACATGAATGAACAATATATAGGATGCTAATTGAACCTAAAAATACTGCATCCGTTAAAGGGGGAGAGAATTTCTGCGCAAAAAGAAATTGTCATTCCTGTTTAAAAATGCACTGCTATAATTGTAAAAATAGTTATATCTCATTGGTTTGCCTAATTACTATCTATAGACTATACTCCATTGGTTTGCCTAATTACTATCTATAGACTATACTCCATTGGTTTGCACAAGCTGTATGCACAAGCTGTATGCCTAATTACTATCTATAGCGCATTGGTTTGCATAACAATCCATATATTTTCTGTCCAACTGCCTGCATTATGTCTTAAAGGTAGAACATTAATTAGAGTTTGGTGTCCCCACCTGCTAGACTTGAATATACTTAATTGTACACAAAGAATTGTTGGATGTCAAAATTGACACCATACCAAACTTGAAAACAACAGCTGTCAGTGACTGAACGCTTGAGAAATTAAAATATTAAGCCTTCTACTTAGGATGACCTTGCATCTACAGACAAAAGGTTATAAAGTTTCAGCAAACTACAGAACAATACCTGAATTGCAGACAAAAATGATCATCAATAAGAATATGAAACAAAGTGCAAATTTATGGAAGAATAAAATTACCAGTCCCGAGCATGGACCAATCAGGCCATTTTTCATCTGATGTTAAATGTATTACTGTATTTATACATTCAATATGAATAAAATATACATTCAAAATATGAATAAAACTCTTTTGCTCATCTTCCCCTCATGTTAAATTATACTTTTACTTGGTAGGTAATAGGTGATTGTTGCCAATATCCTCATACCCAAATTGCCCTTGTTGGCTGGCATTTCCAGTTGAGGTATCTTGAGACGAGCTTTCAGATGAGAAGGTCTCTTTAACCTAGAATATCGCATCAAAGAATTTTAAACCAAACAATTATTTTGTGGGTACTAGTTCTTCTTCATCCTAAATCAGTCTGGTTTAAGTTGATTTTGTTTCATTTTCTCTCTAATTAGTATTTATGTCAATTTCCACTTAGCTGAGGGCTGAGGCCAACAAAGACCCAGAACTGGCACCCTACCAATACCACTTCAGTACCTTCTGGTAATATTTTTAGTCCCTATTTAATGAGTTTGTCTCAGATTTCAAAAGCCAAAACTTTCAACATAAGGTTCTGTGAAACATGGTACGGTAAATTATACACTTAAGTAGCAATCTCCGTTAAGGATATAACCCAAGAGCTATTGATAAATTTTGGATTCATACACCTCCTCTTTAGCAGCCGAGATCTTCTCCTTGACACTGGCTGAAACCTATGTGGAGAAGAACCAAGTTTCACAAGAATTCGAAGTAAAAAAAGTAGTAATGAAAGTTTCAAATTGCTTGTCAAGCTTTGTTTTGGACCCTATTTGGAACTAACTGCAAAATGCCTAGTTAATTTCGGCTCAAATAACCGAGTTCAATTGAGGTTGATTGGATTTTAAATTTTTAACTAAATTGGGCAGAACTGAACAGGATATTGTTCCATGCTGGTCAGGCTATACATTCAGCCGGGAGGAAAAAGAGCATTAACACAGTAAAATAAAAAAACTAAGAGGGGTAAGAAAAATTACTTTACTTTCAAGTCTTCGGTCACCACCCCGATTTTATCATTCAGCTCCTTTACTGATTTCTGGAACTCAGGGTTACTGTCCCAAAGCAAGAAATGTATGTTCCAGATGAAAATAGCATATGTTAAATAGAAGCACCATAAGAGGTACTAGCTTAAATGAACCTACCATGTAATGATATGTGTATTCCTTTTTTTTTTTTTTTTTTTTTTTTTTTTTTTTTTTTTTTGCCCAAGACAGTAAATACTGGTAGCCATGACTCAAATTTTCTCCAAGTTGTCCCCACTGACCATTACTGACCCTCAATTTAAATTAACCCTTAATTAGAATTACTTGGAAGAAGTCTAATACTGCTTAAATGTACCATAGAAGTCACTAACGAAAAATGAAATAATGAGAATCAAAATCATATCACCAATTATGCATGTTGACGAATATAGTCATCACTGATGAAGAACAAAAATTACAATCAAAATGCACAACCGTGCATGAACTATAGATAATTTCCCCCATATATATAACAACAAAGTGAAGACAAGCTTAAAATGTTTAAGGAAACTGAGGAAAAACAAATTACCTCGTCCCTTGTCTACAACAGGCTTTGTGTAGCCAGTGACTTTCTTGAACATAGGATGGATGACCTTGCATCTACAGACAAAAGGTTATAAAGTTTCAGCAAACTTCAGAGAGGAGAAGTTTCAGGCGAGGAGAAGTACGCCGGCGACGGCGAAGTCGGGATCACAACGGAGCATGACACGGAGAAGGAGAAAGCACTCTCATGTGAGAGGAGAATTCTAGAATTTGACATGATAACTGCTTTTAGACACCGCCAATTTTGTTTATCGATGGCATCCGATTAAGTTTCCCTCCAAAAAAATATTTTAGAGATAACCGTCTTTTTGTTTATCAATTGCGCCAACCAAGGGTATCTTCGTATTTGATTTAGATAACCGTCTTTTTGCTAAACTTACAATTTCTTGATCACACGTGGCATTTCCTGACTCGTTGGTTTCATGAGTCATGGATAGATGACATGGATAAATTGAGTGCCGCATATTTTAGCAAATCTTAGCATGTACATGTCGATTTATTCGCCAAATATTATTGTACATGAAAAATATCATAAAATTTCATTTACCAAATTGTAAAATTAGAGAATTTCATTTATTTGTCCTAAATGAATTTTCTTTTAAATTGTTTAATGGTTTAATGGACAAAAAAAACTTGTGGTGCAAATGACAAAGTGAATTCAGCTGATATGTTCCTTCTCGTTTTAAAAGTCTAATGCTTTAATTTACCAAATTCAAGCTCATATATTTAAATGATTTTTAAATTTTAAATTTTTAATTTGGATTTTAAATCACCTTAAAAATTGGTCTCATTGTGCTTTATTTCTCTGAAACATTGACGTTACAAAATTTGGCCTCTTACATATCTAAATATATCATACAACCACATATATACAAAATAATAAATATATCATACAATTCTACGTAAATATTCATAAAATGCATCTAAAGTAAAGTTAATTTCTTTGTCACTATAAGGAAAACCCGGTGGAGACAAAACCTGCATTCAATTAATAAGAGTAGGCTTATTAAGGATAATATTGAATCAAGTCCTAAACTCTAATTAAGTCTTAAACTTTTATGTTAAGTATTATAATTCATACCCTTGGCAACTCGTTGCATTGCAGGTAGTTAATCAGTATCATCTGCAAGTTTCTCATCGCATAGTACCCGCAATCGACATCGTTCGGTTGACGTGGACCCTACAAGTACCAATTTTGCTACAACTAATATTAAACCCAGTAAATGAAGAATGAAATGAAACTATTAGTCAAGCTGTGTACCGGAACCATGTGAATTTTGAATTTGGGAACTTCCATCAATATGAATAAAGCACTGCAACATTAAAATATGAAGTTAGAAGAATTAATTTATAGGATAAGGTACTTACTAGATAATTCATGTGTTCATTAAAACAACTTACCTGTTCATTGCCTCTATAATTGGGGAATCATACACCTTTTGATTTAGAGAATCTACAATCCACATCGTTTTTGTCGAGGGTTGCGCAATAATAACCACAAAATGATTCCTGCAGTTACATTGTAAAACTTGTAGGTTAAATAAACATTAAACCACGAATTCTAAATCTCAGACTCAAAATTAGAATTTTTCTAACTAACAAGTTCTGATGTAGCAAAACATGATAAGCGGCCTTCTTTGTGTCGAAGGAATCAATCAAGTAGGTGATTGTGCCTGACAAATCACTTGACACATGACTTCCTGTGCTTCTTTCTGGATCCAAAAACCAAAAATCCTTGATATGCGTCTCCTTACAATAATCTCTAGCCCACCTGCATATTGTATTTATATACATATATATATTGATTTGATATTATTGATTCAATTTATAGCCATATATTATATTATAATAGTCATGAATCGATTATTGTTAAGTTCGAAAAATACTTACATGGTCCAAACTTTCATGACTTGAAGCATTGCCATTTTCCTGTGGAAGACATGGCCGATGTCTTCCAAACTGAGAATAAAGGTGTCCAATTCTACGTTGTCGAACTTAGCCTGTATTTGGAATTGCGTCACGGAAGGGTCCAACATCATCATATAACTGTGCAGTTCTGCTGCGTTAACCCCAAGCCGTTGCAATTCCTCCGGGGTGCAAAGCGGGCAACGTCTCTTCAATTCATCGTCGACTTCCTCTGGTTCCTCCTCCACTTGCTCTTCCTGCTGCTTTGCTTTTTTTTTCGCTGGAGATTTGGCAAACGATGGAGGTTATTGCGGCATTTGCCTCAGATTCACCTTGATTGTCGTCTTCGAGGCGCTATTTTTCTTTTCTGTGCAATTCAATTGCACTAAAATTTCACCGTCGAATCGACCTTTGCTACGATGATGGTTATTTCTTTTCCGCACACGTTCAAGATCCCACCCTGACATTAGTGGATGACAATGAAGATCATCATTCAAGCAGTCAATTTTAATAATAGAATAACTACAATAAAAAATTAAGGATATTATGTTAGAATAAATTCTTGAAAAAAAAATAGAAAGAAATAGAAAAGTATAGTGAAGGGTTCCGAGTTTACTTGAAGGAAAAACATGCATCCTTGAATACGTGTCTTCTTATCCAACAAGTGTTTTTGTATGCCACGGTTAAGAACTTTAACGGTAAAGTCGGCCCAATTTATTTTCAAAATCCGTGAGATATCCTCCACCAGATTCAAATATTCGTAGGGTATATTGTCATTTAGTGGTGGGGCTAGAAGTCCAGCAACCATCAATATAATGAACATTCGAGTGAAGTTATGGTCGTGTGCGTCGGTACGAAGAATTAGATCACTTACATAGTTAAATGTGATATTTTCCTTGTAGGGGTCTTCAAATATCTTAATTATGTCATCTTTAGGTGTTCTTTTGTTGATATCGACACTTATTCCTTCGTCGCGCAGACCCAGGATACATGACACGTCTTGCGTTGTTAGTGGCACATGGTTTCCTCTCATGTTAAAAGTTTGAGAAGCGGGATCGTACGCATTGACCATGTCCACTATTAATGAGCGAGAGATTTGTATTGGGTGCATTTTAAGTAAAGCTCCAAAACCTAATTCAGTTATTCGTCTCCTTTGTGCAGGGTGTAACTTTGCCAGCATACTCGCAAATTGGCCTGGTAGCTCAAATCCCTTTGTAGCGTTAGCAACCATCTCTTCCAACTCTAACCTTCTCTCTAATCCTGTAACTAAAGTGAATTAAATTATGAACGTCAATGGAAGAGAATCATTAATATATAGCTATGTAGGATGCTAATTGCCAAAAAAAAAAAAAGGACGGCTAATGATCAACGTGCATAAATTGCTGCTAATTCTATTTTTAAAATGTTTTGGCAGTAAAAAAGGGTCACAAATAAAAAAATTCACAAAATAGATCAACGCTAGGACAAAAGTTCAAAATGGACATTATCTTAAAAAAATATTTCCAAAAATATCTTCACGAACAAATTAAAGTGGTAATACTATTTATTACAATTAATAGAAAATAAATGGGAAAAGTCAAGGCAATATGATAATCTAATTTTGTGATCTTAAGCCAATATTTATTACAACTAAGTTGTCCATGTCATCTATCCACGGACATGATTCATGAGTCATGACACATGAAATCAACCGGTCAGAAAATGTCATGTGTCATCAAGAAATTATGAAGTTTATCAAAAGACGGTTATCTAAAGCAAGAATACGGATATTACCTCCAAAATATTTTGGCGGGAAAATTAATGGGATGCTATTGATAAACAAAATTAAGGGGTGCCTAAAATTTCAATTAACGGTACATACTAAATTCAAATTAGTATTCCATTTGAAATTTAAGTCTTCTACTTTTAAAACATGAATGAACAAATCGGCTGAACTAAGTTTGTCATTTTTTTAAAAAAAATTGAAAAGTCCATATGGGATTTCTTTTCTTTTTTATTAAAAAAAAATAAATTCAAAATCCATTCTAAATTTAAGCCTTCTATTTTTAAAATATGAATGAACAAATCGGCTGAACTCGGTTTGTCATTTTTTTTTTTAAAAAAAAAATGAAAAGTCAATGGAAGAGAATCATTAATATATAGCCATGTAGGATGCTAATTGCCAAAAAAAAAAAGACGGCTAATGATGAACGTGCATAAATTGCTGTTAATTCCATTTTTAAAATGTTGTTAAATTGCGCTAATTGGTTTTGACCACGTCATCGATCCAAACAATGTCTCCGAAGCTTCGCTTTTTCATAACCTATGTGTTTTGGGTTATTTGAACTTTTTAATTTAGAGATTTCCCAAAGTCATGTATTTTTAATTGCAGATTGCCAAAAAAAAAAAAGAAATAAGATTCAAGTGTATAAATGGAAGGGAACCATTTACCTAATTCTCAAAATAGAAAATAAATGGGAAAACTCTAGCCAAACAAGTTATCCACGTCATCGATCCATGACACATGAATGAAATATTTTTGAGGGAAAAAACAATTTTGTCGGTGCCTTAAAATTTCAGAGTAGTTATCGTGTCAAATTCTAAACTTCTCTCACATGAGAGGCTGAGAGCGCTCCCTTCCGTTTATTTAGTTGATTTTTAAATTTTTTTAAATTTTATGATCAAATTATGAAAATTGTAGAAACTTAAATGAATAGTTGGTATTTTTCCTTCGTTGTTCCAGCCTTTTCGTAAATAAGAACTTATTTCATATTCTTTTTCCTTGTACAACCAAATACACTATATAAAAATCATACTTCGTAAAGATTAATAGCATTAAAGAACACTTTCTTAAATTAAAGGATGAGGGATTGGCACATGTGTATCACGTCTAAGAGTTTCACCAATTTGTTGGATTTTGTTAGAAATCACACACAGGTTCAAAATCTCCAACAGTGAATACCCCTTGACCTATCTATTTAACCAATGTAGTTGGTCAGATGAACTACGAGAACATTATAAAAAAATTACAAGAAAAGTGAGAGGAAGAAATTTTACAGAAATTAGACATAAGAGCATGTGCAAGTACTAAGAAATTTTACCAACTCACTCTATCCTTCTTGTGTACCAACTGGTACCATCTATCTCACCTTGCATCATCACCGTTTATTACAAAAAGAGAACACCAACCAGAAACTGAACATTGACAGTTTTCTTTATTATTACACATACAAGTATTTCCATCACCAATTATTACATCAACAAAAATTACTAAAATTAAAACTGAAAACGCAAAGATGTTTTATTGTTGAAATAACAGGGTTTGTGTTAACAGTGAGAAGTAGTTGCACATTGAGCCGTTTATTACAAAGCCAGAATAGTTGCATAATCTTTTTTCCTTTCCAACATGACACTAGCCTTCATGACATCTTTTTTGTGCACTGGGCCTATGGAGAACAAAAGGGTATGTTCACTAGTGGCGATTTTAAGAACTCAGTTAGGGCTTCTAAAGAACCAAAAGTTGAGGCTTGGACGTAAACACCCTTCCATACTGGTATATGGTGGCATGTACAATGAAATTCATCTTTTCATAGGTAAGCCAACTATAACAGTTTTTAACCTTGGTGCCTTCCTTTTCAGCACATGCTACTTCTATTTCTGATACTCTTTTTGACCTTGGGGCCTTATTTTTCTGTACGGGCTCCTTTTTCTTGTACTCTCCTTTGCTCCTCCTATAAACCATGAAACAAAAATAAAATTTGTAAAGAATTTGAAGAAAAGAGCAATTTAAAAATTATGGTGTATTAGGTTGATTATTTCTTGCATTTTTACTTTTGAAATTCTACAACACTCTTGTCAAGACATTTGTTGTTCCAAAAAAAAAAAATACTTATGTACTCTAAAAAGTACAACAATATGCTTACTACAATCTGAGAAAGAGAAATTTCTCATGTTAAAAGTTTACCAAGATGAAAATAAGAATGCTAAAATTTATTAAATAAAAATAAAAAGAAAAACAAATTTAGTACATGCAATTGTAAAAGTCTTGGAATGTGCTAGAGAGATCTCCAGCAATAGAAAGATTATATTAGTTAGCAATATGCCCAATTTTTTTTAAAAAAAGTTTCTTTTGCCATCCTAGAAGAAGGGCCTTAATTACCAGAATACAATAATAAGTGATAATGCAAGAATCATCCAGGTAGGGCAGTGAGTTACCTCAAAGAAGCAATAGCCGCACAGAACAAAAACAAGAATTTGTTGACAGCGATCGAGCCCCCCTCACTCCCCCCGACCTGCAGAAGAGATAGAAAGCTCAGAATAGTAACTACTAAAACCTATAGATATGTTGTATTGAAATGAAGTTTTATCGTTTAATTTTTTTATTGATTAATCACTAATTCAACACCATCACTCTTTTGTACCTATCTTACAACTTAAACTCAACTCTTGTCTCACTGTACCTATATTTGATAAGCACTTCTCACCAAATTAAGGCAAACACAAGTCCATATTAACTAAAAAGGTATTTAGAAAATCTGGAAAGAAAAACAACATGATAATAACAGGCAGGACAAACTTGACTTGGTCATAAGAATAACAGCTTATGAAAACAAAAACTGTAAATGATGACAGAAAAGTAAAATTACGGCGAGTAAATGTTAAACCTGAGTTAAGGTGAGCGTTCTGTTAGGTCGACGGTTGGCTCGTTTACAGGCGAGGGTTCAGCAGCATTATCCTACAAAATAAGAATAAAATATCAACTTAAACTACCAAGACAAATTTAATTAACTAGCAAACCAAAATACTGACCTGACGGAGGAGTTTACAAGTTTGTCGATTATGCCCTCGCTGCCCACAATGTCTGCATTTGTTCTTTCGGCTCCTCTCAACCGCAGACTTAATCCTCTCATATGCGGTCTTATTCTTCTTCGGCGCGCCCTTAGTTACAACTGGCTTAGGATTGCCAATCCTTACTGATGCTTGTACACCGTCTTGAAACTCTTGTTTGACTTTACACTTCTCAGCATGCTTGTGGTTATCCTCGTATCGCTGCAATTCTTCTTTTAGAGATTTCATCTTCCTCGAATAGCCTTCCGGTGATTTGGCAACTTCTGAGTGAATTAGTCTGGCTATCTTATTCAGCTCATGGTACCTCAGCAAAAAGCTAGAAACCTTGAATGCACCGCCTTTTCTAACAGAAGGAAACCCTGACTTAACATGTTTTGTCCACCTATCATGAATGCAGCACCGAGGTATGCATGTGGCCTTCATGTGTATCAACACGGCGAAGATGTGACTACATGGGAGTTTCTCAGTTTCAAGCTTTGTGCAAGAACATGAAAGTTTCTCCACATTATCCTCAAAAATAGAGCAATGCACAATGTACTGTGATTCGGCTTTTTCTATTCGAGCAACAATATACCTTAATGGCATGCTACTGCTGACGGTTTCACTGACCACAAGTCCCGCTGCCATTTTGATCTCAGCTCGAACAAGCTTGAAAATATGCGGAGTGTAGTTGATTGCGGCGGACTTTTCAAGATCAGGGAAAGGGGTTTGTAATACTGGTTCTTTCTGAAAGGATTTGCAATCAAGCTCGGCCTCCTTAGTGCGCTTGTGTGTTAAGTACCGCTCAACTTGCTGCACGGCCATACATAGGGACATCTTGCTATTGATGTGAGAGTGAAGATCTGCATTGAGACCCTCACTTCTCTGAGTACTTGACATCCCCAGAAACATCTTCTTATTCACGAAAGCCGCAGCCCATGATTCTCTGGATTTATAGATCATTCTCAGCCAATGCCTACTATCCGACCTCTGACTGACTTTCTGTTTAAAAGTGATCCACTTTTTCTCAAATTCTTCAGACTACACATTCCACTCAACAACTCATTGAACATTTTAAAGACATCTTCATTGTGGATATATTTCTGTGCATTTTGACCCATATGCCAAGAACAAATTCTACGTGCCGTCCCCTTAAACACAGACTTGATGGCCTTACCCATGGCACGGTCACCATCAGTGAGAACAGATTCTGGAATTTTCTGGTACATTGCTTGAAGGAATGCCTCGAGCAACCATTGGTATGTCTCATCATTCTCACACGAAACAATGCCGCATGCAAAAATGATGGTGCTACGATGGTGATTGCAACCGAGAAAAGGAACAACCACCATGTTGTACCGATTAAGCTTATACGTACTATCAAAAATAACTAGGTCACCAAAGTAGGCATAATCGACAACAGACTGTCCATCCGCCCAAAAAAGTCGATTTAGACACCCATCCTTTGTGTCGTATTTGAGAAAGAAATCTAGATCAGATTCTTCCCTCTCCTTGAAATACCTTAAAATTGAATCCGCATCATCCTCGAGCATCGTGGATTGCTCGTGCCCCAGAGTGAAATTGTACAAATTTTTCTCCTGGTAACCACGATTCTCATAACCTCCGCTGCACTGAGCGGCATAGTCTAGAATTTGACAATTTCTGATGCCCGAAGCTTTCATAGACGATATCTCGCACTTTTGTGCTTCGTTAATGGAACAATGGGACCGAAGAAAAGGGGTGCAATCTGGAGCAGCTAAATCATGATTGTGGTCATTAATGAAATTCTGCACCCACCACCTACTGGTTTTCGTGTCAAGTTTAATGCAAAGCTTGACTGGGCAGTCACAACGACTGATCGGCGTGGCTGGTCTTTTTCGGTCTGGCATTTCCAAGTACTTCTTTGCTCGCGAGCCTTGTCTGCTGCAACAGAACTCACGAAAAGTGATGGTGTTCTGTAATCTATCTTTCTTAGTGCTATTCCTCCTCACGCTAAATCCTTCTCTCTTCGCATATTCATTGAAAAAATGAAAAGCTTCATTTTCACTTGCGAAAGTCATGTTGATGATACGGTCATACTCCCTTAGCGATGCCACATCGACATACTTATCCTGCAGAAAAAAAATTTGCAAAAAATTGGTTTAAGACTTTAAACTACAAGTGCAGAGACGAACTCTTAAATCAAATAACAGAAGAGAATAAATGACACCATGTAATATATCACTGAACCACATTACAGATGATACCATGTAATAGATACCAATGCTTTATTATACTTTATGTACTCAGTTATGGCATATTTAGTACTTGCAATTGCTGAATTTAATATAAGATGTTGCTGTTGGGATTGCTGTCAATAATAAACGGTATATGCTTAAACAGTATAAAAAATTGCTAATGCATTCACTAATATGACAACTATTTCTCGACACATACATGTTAGTATTTTGTGGCCTGACCTGGGGAGAAATTTTTTATCTTGCATGCCATCCACTTAAAAATAACAAACATTTAGGCACATAGAACTGCCAATTCAAATAGGAATATTCAAATGCAAAGAAAATTCATCAATATATAAGAGGAAAGAAGAAGAATATCTACATTGAGGTTCCCTTCATCAATTGATTCTGTTTGAGATGTAGTCTCCTTTGAATCAACAGCTGCCGACTCAGCTTCTTGTTGCTCCTGAACCTCTTCCACTTGTTTGTTGGCTTCTTCTTCCTGGATCATAATTAAAAATTATTAATAATTAAGCAAATTCCATATGCCATTATAAAGCACCAACTTTCATATGAATCGAGTTTAATTAACTGTTGAGGTTATGGAAACCGATAATAACTTGTCTGGGAAATAATATTGTGTATTGCATTTGAACATTGACAAACAGCAATACCACCGCGAATATTGTGTATTGCATTCGTATCAGCACTATGGTTCAAGCTGTGAACTTGTAACATCAAGAACTTGTAACATCAAGCAGTAGCTTGCCTTTAAAATATGCTTGAAATGTTTCTAGACAAATTCACACACCCCCTCTCTGGGATTGCAACAGTAATATGCTTATATTATGTAGCATGCAGTTGGGGCAATATACTTATATAGTTCGGGGGCCTAGGTATATGTACATGTTACTGTAGACAAAATGTAATGAAGTAATCTGATTTTGCTATTACGTAGCATGCAATTGGTTTTGCTAATTTTTGGATTTGGTACCTTTTGATGCTGTTCCATTTGCGGCTTTTGTTGCTCTGCTTCTTGGGCACTCCTCATCCTAGTTGCATTTACTTTTGCTTTGTTCAATTCCTATAATGCAAACATATATATATCAACATAAACCCGCCTTTTTGTCCAAAACTCATAAGAATAGGATAAAAAATGCTTTTACTACAGAAGTATGAATAGCTTAAACTGTACAAATGACTAAAGACGAGTACAACCTTTTCCAAAATTGCAATCTGTTCAGTTTTCATTTTTAGCAATGCCCTTGCATCCTCCAGCTCCCTCTCATACTTCTCCTAAACAAAGTCACAAGGGTATTAAAATTTTCAAATGATTTCAGCAATGACTATTACACCTTTGTTTTTAGGAAATGACTAACCTTCTCTGATCCTATGAATGGAGTCTGGTATGTGTCTCCTTGAAATTTTTTGCATGTTTCAAAGTGCCGTTTCAGATGCGACGTCCCCATTTTCGCCGTTGCACATAAGCTTCTACCGCAATACTTACAAGTAGCTCTCTTGTCATCTGGTAATAAATCTAAATGCTTCCAAACTTCAGATGTCTGCCTTGGTCTCTTTTTTAATATGCTTCCAGAGCTCGGTGGATTATGACCCTCAACGGTGGACATCACGATGAACAGAGCTATAAATTTCATTTATGCAGAATTTAATAGTCATGCAACATTTTTACAGTTAGAATTTGTTATGAGATTAACCATATGCTTATCTGTTTTTATTATTGGACTTACATAAGCATGTTAGGCCTTTTCTGGGATATAACCTGAATTTTTTATTTGTCGTATTACATTTCAACGGCTACTACATGCCATTATTATGCCTGTTTGGTACTCTATTGAAATAATGTTTATACCAGATTACAGGGATAACTATGAGTTACAGAAATCCATTCATTGCTACAGAGCATGCATTTTTTTGCTTTGCCTTTCCAGTTGACATATAGTAGCGAGCCAGCCAGGATTCATTGTGTGCCACTTTGTTGTTGGCAAACTCGGTTTATTTTTTAATGAAAAATGCCTGATAAGTGATATCACAATAGGAACCTCAAAATGACTCTTTACAAAATTTACATGTTGCAACCTAAAAACAGATTTAAGGGATCAGTTACGGTAATATTATGTTGCTACTTAATATAGTATGAAATCAAATATTTCTTGACAAATAGTTTTGCCTTTGTTCAGCCTCTTGAAGCACTTAGGATTGATAAAAATTACACAATCAGATAATATATGGACACACAAGATGCATACATGGAATCAAGAGAACAGATCCGTTTTTCTACGATAAAAAAGGAGCACTGCGCATTTTTAAGCTAATCGTAGCGGAGTGAAAACAAAAAAAATTCTAGGCTAAGCCAGCATAATTTGATCGGATGGATCACGCCCGGGCATCACACGATTTAAAGACTAGGCACACCTCTTACTTTCGCTAAGTAGAAAAAAAAAAGAATGAGAGAAAGAGAGAGATAGAGAGAAGAAACCTCGTTGTGCCGAAGATGAGTGAACTGAACCCCTTTTCTCCAGGCGTTCTCTGATTAGCGTTCTCGAAAGGGATTAGGGTTGAGTAGCGTTCTCGAAGCGATTAGGGTGGAGTAGCGTTCTCGAATTGTTTCGATCAAGGTTGAGTAGCCTTCACCGCCGATTAGGTGGGAGTGAAGTTGAGAAGAAGAGAAGAAAGAGGGGCGCCGATTCGTCGGAGGAGAAAAATGATTTAACGAACAGAGAAATAAAAGAGAACAAAAAATAAACGGAAGTGTCAAATTCCAATTATACCCTTATTATTTACAACGGCTGTGATTAATTAGAGGGGAATGACGGGCTGGAGTCGGGTGCCCGTGGGTTTAAGTTAGACCGGATGGCAGAACCACCCAATTTTGTTTTATATGAGACTTCAACATGTATGTTGGATTGGTTAAATTAAAATTTTCAATTTACGAAATCACGAGCCAAAACGGTCACGATGCATGGAAGCCTCTATGCATCATGATGCATAATTGATATTCTATAAGTTATCTGTACCAATCTTTCAAGTTGAAATAAGCATCCCGAAATCTTGAAATTTGAAAAATGTTAAATATAATAAAACTTCTATTATTTGGTGCCATATTTACCGATAATCTCTATCAAAAGTAGAACAACGCGCAGTAGTCATGTTAAAAAAGTGTATTCTAGCAAAAAAAAGGAAAAAAAAAGTAATATATTTGTTGTGGTGATTAACTTTGAGATGGAGTATTGAGAGGAAGACAGTAGAGAGAGAGACTCAGTGAGGACACGGGAGAGATGCCAGAAAACTAGAATGTTCTATATTCTTCCTATTAGTGTTTTATATTACATAGCAAATAGGAAAAGCAAAATACAAGCCCACTGGGCCTAAGCAATTTGGGTCACGACATAACAATCTCCACCTTGAGCCAAATTGCATAAAAAATAAGCTAAACATAACTCAAAATACAAATTAGCCTAAACTAGTAGTCAACTAGTATCATGCTAAAATCAAGCTAAAAATAAACCGAAATTGCCCTTGAACAAAACTTGAACTTAGCAATTGGAAGAGGCTTAGTGAGCATATCGGCCGGATTCGATTCGGTGCCTATCTTCTTCACATCAACCTTCCCTTCCGAAACCACATCCCGCACAAAGTGGTACCGGATGTCGATATGCTTGGTTCTCTCATGAAACATGCGATCCCTTGTCAAATGAACGGCACTTTGATTGTCACAAAATACCGTGATAGGATCATCAAGAGAAGAAATCTCACCAACAAAAGCCTTAAGCCAAAGAGCCTCCTTGATAGCCTCCGTAATTGCCATGTATTCGGCTTCGGTGCTAGAGAGTGCAACGGTGGATTGAAGTGTAGACTTCCAACTAATTGCACATCCACCAAGGGTAAAAGTATACCCCGTCAAAGACCTCCTCTTATCCAAATCACCCGCAAAGTCCGCATCTACATAACCCATTAGTGTCATATTTCCATTTCCAAATTCTAAATGAGAATTAATGGTACCTTTCAAATAGCGGAAGATCCACTTCAGCGCTTCCCAATGCCCTTTTCCGGAGCGAGAGAGATACCTACTTACCACACTAACGGCTTGAGCTATGTCGGGTCGAGTGCATACCATCAAGTACATGAGACTTCCAACCGCACTTGAATATGGAACATTTTCCATATAGCTCTTCTCATGATCGGATTTCGGGCTCAAAGCGGCCGAAAGCTTGAAATGCGCCGCAAGAGGAGTTGAAACAACTTTAGCTTTCTCCATGCCAAACCGGAGAATAACCTTTCCGGCAAACTCCTTTTGGGAGAGAAAGAGTTTCCGATTGGGCCGATCCCTTGTGATCTCCATTCCAAGGATCTTTTTGGCGGCCCCTAAATCTTTCATGTCAAATGCCAAACCAAGTTGCTCTTTTAACCTCACAATTTCATCCATATTGGAGGCCGCAATCAACATATCATCAACATAGAGCAACAAGTAAATAAAATCCCCGCTTCCCAACTTCTTGAAATAAACACAACTATCATAATTAGAGCGGGAGAAATTTATACTAACCATGAAAGAGTCAAATTTCTTGTACCACTGCCGAGGTGATTGCTTGAGGCCATAAATGGACTTCTTCAACAAACATACATGGTCTTCTTTTCCCGCAACCTCAAAACCCTCCGGTTGCTTCATATAAATTTGCTCCTCTAAATCACCATGCAAGAAGGCCGTTTTCACATCTAATTGCTCCAACTCCAAATCCTTCATTGCCACCAAAGAGAGCAAAATTCGAATTGAGGTATGCTTCACCACGGGAGAGAACACCTCATTGAAGTCCACACCTTCAACTTGGCTATAACCCTTAGCCACGAGCCTCGCCTTGTGCCGGAAAGTTTCCGACTTTGAGCCATCCATCTTCTTCTTAAAAACCCACTTGCAACCCACAATCTTCTTACCACTAGGTGGCTTCACAAGAGTCCAAGTTTGATTTCTTTCCAATGAACAAAGCTCTTCCTTCATGGCGGAAATCCAATCCGCCGCATTCTTGGAAGAAATAGCTTCCTTGTAGGATGACGGCTCACTACACTCCACCTCTTCGGCAATTGCAAAACAATAAGCAAAATCGACATACCTTGCCGGTTGTAGAATTTCTCTTCTTTCACGGTCCCTTGCCAACAAATATGGTTGCTCCTCAACTTCTTCTTGTTCTTCTAAATGAGCACCATCATGTGACATAGGCTCTTCTTCATCATTTTGTTGGACCGGCACCTCAAACTCCACCTTATTTCTAACTTTCTCATTCTCCTTAATAGTCGGCTCATATGCAACATCTTTTGCCTTCAACATAGCCAACTCATTAAAAGTGACATCTCTTGAGATGAGAAATTTAGAAGTTGCGGGACACCACATCTTGTACCCCTTCACATTCATGGGATACCCAACAAAGATGCACTTCTTTGCTCTTGGCTCCAACTTTCCTTCATTCACATGCACATAAGCGAGACAACCAAACACCCTCAAATTTGCATAATCGGCCGGCTTGCCCGACCACACTTCTTCGGGTGTCTTGCACTCAATGGAAGTGGTAGGAGATCGATTCACCAAATAGCAAGCCGTGCTAACGGCCTCCGCCCAAAACTCCTTACCCAAGCCCGCATTGGAAAGCATGCAACGAGCCCTTTCAAGTAGTGTCCTATTCATCCTTTCCGCAACTCCATTTTGTTGTGGCGTATTAACCACCGTCTTGTGCCGCACAATCCCTTCCACCTTGCAAAACTCATCAAATTGGTGGTTACAAAATTCTAAATCATTATCGGTTCTCAATCTTTTCACTTTCTTTCCGGTTTGATTTTCTAGAAGGGTCTTCCATCCTTTAAACACCTTAAAGACCTCACTTTTCTCTTTCAAGAAATAAACCCAAACCTTTCTAGAAAAATCATCAATGAAAGTAAGCAAGTAACGAGAACCGTTACCTTTTGATGGCTCACGAGATGGCCCCCAAAGATCCGAATGAATGTAATCCAATGTTCCTTTGGTCGAGTGAATGGCCATCGAGAAGCTCAACCTCTTTTGCTTGCCAAATACACAATGCTCGCAAAATTCCAAGCTACTTGTGCATTGGCCACACAACAAGCCTCTCTTACTCAAGATGGTCATTCCTCGCTCGCTCATGTGCCTTAGCCTCATATGCCACAATTTTGTAGTATCCGCATCCGAGGTAGGACCCGAACCCGCAATAGCGGCCGAGCCCGTGACCGTTGAACCTTGCAAGAAATAGAGAGTTCCAACTCTCTTCCCTTTCATGATAGTGAGAGCCCCTTTGGAAACACGAAGGACTCCACCTTCACTTTGGAACTTGCAACCTTTTTCTTCAAGAGAGCCCAAAGAAATCAAATTCTTGCTTAAATCGGGTATATGCCTCACACCAGTCAATCTTCGAATCTTGCCATCATGAAACTTAATTTTCACCGAGCCAATTACGACAACCTTGCACAAATGGTTGTTACCCATGAGAACCTTGCCACTTGAAGGCTCATATGTCTCAAACCAATCTCTATTTGGAGTTATGTGTTGAGAAGCACCCGAGTCCATAATCCAAGAATTCTCATCATTGACACAACTATCAACAACACAAAGCGTGTCTAATGTATCATCAACACTAGCCACATTGGCATCTTCCGAAGAAACACCTTTCTCCGCCTTTAGTTTATTTTTCAATTTATAACATTCGGCCTTTATGTGTCCTTTGTTTTTACAATAGTAACAAGTGAGATTCTTGTGCTTTGATTTTGATCGGGTTCTACCTCCTTTCGAGGTCCTTTCCCTTGACCTACCTCGATCGGCAACCAAACCAACATCTTGACTCCCTTTTCCTTTCTCAACATTGGTCATCTCATTATCTAAATGCAACTTTGCTTGCAAGGTGCTCTTTACATCCTCAAGACAAATTTTCTCTCTACTATAGATCTACTATAGACCATCATGTCCCTAAATGACTTATAAGAAGCGGGCAAAGAACACAACAACAACAAAGCTTGGTCCTCATCCTCTACTTTAACACCTAATCTATCCAAATCATTCAAGATGGAGGTAAACTCCGCAATATGATTAGAAATAGATGTACCTTCATCCATACGAAGAGTGTAGAGGCGCAACTTCAACCGCAACCGGTTAGTTAGAGACTTCTTCATGAAAATATCCTCCAACTTATCCCACAAACCTTTAGCGATTTTCTCCGAAAGGACCTCTTGAAGTGTTGCATTACTCAAACACAATTGGATAGTGGAAAGTGCCTTGTCATCCAAATCCTTCCACTTCTTATCCGTCACCGGTTCAATCAATTGGTCACGGCCATAAATGGCACCCTTAATGCCAAGACTCGACAATATGGCGGCCATACGCACTTGCCATAGTGCGAAACTCGTCTTCCCATCATACTTCTCAATATCAAATTTGGTTGACATCTCCATCTCCAAACAATTCTCAAATCACCAAATTCTCCGAATTTCAAGTCCAACCACCAATTAAAAATATTAAACTAATTTGGCCAATTATAACTTCACTAAAGTGAAGCACTGGTGTCGGACAAATGCAAAGTTTTGGTGTGCACTAAACAGGGAATAAACTCCAACCTCCAATAAAATAATTTGTATCAAGTCAAAGAGCTCACCAATGGTCAACTCGGAGAAGATTATGTGCCAAATTCCACAAAGGGACAAACAACAACGGAAGCTGAACGAAACCCCTAAATGCGAGTCTCTTTCTCGCAACTCAGCGGAAGCACAGGTTTTGAACCCACCTTCGACCTTACGGCAGCAACGGAGATGGCGCTGATACCAGTTTGTTGTGGTGATTAACTTTGAGATGGAGTATTGAGAGGAAGACAGGAGAGAGAGACTCAGTGAGGACACGGGAGAGATGTCAGAAAACTAGAATGTTCTATATTCTTCCTATTAGTGTTTTATATTACATAGCAAATAGGAAAAGCAAATTACAAGCCCACTGGGCTAAGCAATTTGGGTCACGACATAACAATATTGATGCTTGGTTATTATCCTACTAGAGTACTAGTACTAGTGTTAGACTGTTAGTCCTCAACAAAAGACCATCAATTTAACTATGATATTACTGAAATAAATGAAAAAAAAAATGAATTTACTTATGCGATACTATGATATTAATTATTGAAGTAAATGAATAAAAATGAATTTACTCATGCGATTGTTAATAGAAGTAATCAAGTAAATAGTAGTTATACTTATACTACAATAAAAATTAAATATCCAACCAACAGTTTGCATGAAGACGGAGGCACGGCTATTGAGTTTGGCGAACCCAGCGATAAATGCAGAGTGAAGTCAATTCTAAGAGTGCATAATTCCTCATTCCACTTCAAGGTTCATCACTTTACCTAAATTTTTTCACAGAATTAAATGTAGTTGAATAGCTCGATTTATTTGTAACTTCATTATTTCTTTTCTTTTTTTGAGTAGATTGCAGCAGAAGCAGATATCGGCCTAGCAAATGCATACATAAAAGAATATTTCTCCTTTGAGGATCAGGAGCAAGGCCTTCTTGATTTTTTACTAGTAATTGCTTATTTTTATTATTATAATTTAATGAACAACGCTTGAACAAAAACCCCAATTAAACTTGTTCCGAATCTTTTTTTTTTTTTTTCAGGTTCTTATTGCAAACAGGGACTTGAGGAATGCTAATCGCAGTAAAAGGTTTCTTTTAGTCCTTAATTTTTTAAGCCACACAGTATTTAATAGTCCAAGACTGCAATTTAATTATAGCTGGTATATGTCAGCGATATATACTAAAAATTAAATTAAGTCGATGATGTCAATTTAATATGTTGACAACTTGTGATGTTAAAAGCAGTAAATTAAATCCTTCAAGGCCTCAAACAATCAATACGGAGATTGAAAAAAAACTAATAACAAATAGGATCTAGTATTAGGGTTTGATGGGAAAATAAAAGTATACGCATCTTTCTTAGTTGCAAGAACGAACTTTCAATTGTTCATAGACATAGAAGCGATGAACCTCACTCCTGCTCTGAAAAACGCTTGTAATTTAACATGAAAAAAAAAGAGTTAGTCATAACTACAGAGGAATTACTTTTCCAGAAGGCAAATTCTATGAACTTTGATTAATAGACACCATTTTATCGAGGATCGCTAAAAGTAAAATGCTTTGCGCTCGCGGATGCATCCCATGCAATGGATCTGCTCTCACATTTCGTACTTGAAATGACTGATTTGAATTGTTCAATCTCTTCTCTATATTGAAATCTAATTGGAAACAAAATTTTATATATTTTTATTTTTTTCCTATTTTTATTCAGATTTTTAGAATTTTGTTGATCTAATTAGTTTGAACCATCCCATAATAATGATTTTCTAAATATCCAAAATTATTTAAATAATATTAAAAATATAAAATTTGATTTCAATTATATTTCAATGAAAAAAATTGGACTGATTTAAACAAGTTGTTTGAAACATGAAATTTGAGAATGGGTCCGTTGCAAGGGATGCATCCATGCAACTTTTTGCATTTTAGCAATCGTCCAATTTTATTCAATAAATTTGGGATTGATATGCAACAATTTAGTCCCAATAATGTTCGGTACAACTGATGGCTATCAAATTAGGAGTATCCACTCTAGGCGTTCTTTCATATTTTAACGGTTTGTTACATAATACCAGACTTTTTAGGTTTCTTCACGTAACCTAAATTTATAATTTGAAACTTCTTTACTTATTCAATTCAAAGTTATGGGATTGATCCTAATTTTCTTCAAAGAACATAATACAACACTAGATATTAAGGTAGCCGTACAGATTTCATTTTATAACTGACTCTTTTTTTTTTTTTTTGAAAAACTTTATAACTGACTCTTGGTTAACTAAAATGCTTCCTTAGGGGATGGTGGACCCCTCTGCTAGTTACAGCCGGATTTGCATCAGCTATGTATTTTTTTCGTCATCTGTTGAGAAAAAATTTGGTGACACAAACTCGAAGAAATATCTCTGAACAATATGATTTGGTATGACCGGGCAGAAGCACCTTACACATTAATTGTTTCAAAAGTGAGGCAGTAAATTAATGTTATATATAGTTCAGTTGCCAACTGTTTGTTACCCAAATATTTCAAATCTCTAGTTGTACATTTAGTCGCACAGAGTCTTATTAATTATTTAATGAGTATGGTTCTTGTGAGGCTTCTGAACTATTTTTAGTTTGAATATGCTGACAATTAAATATTTGTTCCAGTAGTTTGTGACTTTTTGTGTTGTATTAATTATTTATAACTTGAGACCAAAGCAATTAAGCAATGCTGAATCATGGTATAATGATTTCGGCTTCTTGGTTTCTATACATCTTACAAAACCTTTATGCTTTTGGTTGTTTTAGAGCAACGAGTTCTTCTCGCTATTTCTGGATGAAACCATGTCCTACTCATGTGGAATGTTCAAGGTGCATCTCTTTAATGCACGGTCAGCATTTATTATTTTATTTATCATCTTACCCTCCAGACCTTAGCTAGGTAGATTTCTTCTCTTGGTTGGGTTGTTGATTAATTTATCAAATATTAAAATTCATCTTGTAATAAGATATCAGGCTCAATTCAACCCATGAATCTATCTTGAGTGTTATAATTGAAAAATGGGTTTTCAGGTGACTTCCATAAACTAGAAAAAGTTTTGCTTCATGTCTTCAACAATTTGAAATGAACAAACTTCTGTATCGTGAGATGTCACATGCATTTTCAGGCTTTGGAGAAAGAGCCTATCCATATAATTTAGCTATATGTAACGTTGTTACTTGAGCAACTGATAACTCTTTCAATTTTAGCCCTGTATTTTTGACAGACAGAAGATGAAGACCTTAAAACTGCCCAATTAAACAAAATTTATTCTCTTATAGACAAGGTACTGTTCATACATTCAAGTATTCAACTCTGTTTTCAAGGTTCCAGAGAAACTAACACTAGGAATTTTGTTTTTTTTTTCCTAATCGAGTAATACAAGGCTAGAGTTAATAATGAGCACGCAGTACTTGAAATTGGTTGTGGCTGGGGAAGCCTAGCAATTGAATTGATGACACGTACGGGTTGCAGTTATACCGGGAATACCTTATCAGAAGAACAGCTTAAGTATGCTGAAAGGAAAGTCAAGGAGGCTGGATTAGAGGTGAGGTCTCTTCGTGGTTTTTCCCCTAATTTCTCCAAGCAATTGAATCATGTTCCTGTTAGACAACTTAATAGATATTCCACATAGTATTAAAGAAACATTGTTGAAATCCAATGTTAAATATAATGTGATATGGCTTGATCCAGTTCGTACATGCATTCTTAAATATTTTTTGAATTTCGATTTATAACTTTTGCAGGACAACATAAAGTTTCTTCTTTGTGACTATCGGCAAGTACCATGCTCCCGGAAGTTTGACAGGATCATATCTTGGTATGTGCGGATATTATATCACAATATTAGATATTAAGACCATTCTCTTTTGATGCTCAGGTTATTATTGCAGGATTTTTATGTTTAAGTAGGCTCTTACCTAGGTTTGAGGAGCGGACAGTTTTCCAGATGCTTTTTCAGGATATTAAGAAAAGCTGTCGGTCTCATGTTTGAAAATTGAAATTTGAAAATTTGCATTATTGTGAAGGAAATTAGACGACCACACAACCTTAATAAAATCAATTAATAAATAAATATAGAATGAACAAGCTTTAAAGAGCATTTAAATTGCAGCGAGATGATTGAACATGTGGGACATGAATACATGGAAGAGTTCTTCAGCTGTTGTGAGTCTCTCCTGGCAGAGGACAGCCTGCTTGTACTTCAGGTTCTTATTTTGTACTGTTTCTTGTTCAAGCATTCAGGTTTGATTTCGATCTATTGTATGAAAATTTTAGAAGACGATTAAGGATTTGTACCTTTTATCATTACATTGCCCTGCAGTATTCATCAATGCCAGATAATAGGTATGACAAGAACAGAAGAAGCTCAGACTTCACAAAGGAATACATTTTTCCCGGGTGTTGCATCCCTTCTCTAAGCAGAATTACTTCAGCCATGTCTACTTCCTCTAACTTGTGGTACAAACATCATAACACATTATTTAATTTGATACTGGAATAAGATATTTTCATACTAAACATTAAATAAAGTTTCTCTTCTGTACCTGATAAACCAGAGAACTATTGTTGGACCAGAAAACAGCATCTGAGAGCCTACAGTTAGGGAGCATTTTTGAAGGATCCTAAGAAAAATATTTCAAAAGAAAATGGAAAAAAAAGAAGGTCTAAATGAGAAATGTGTATATCCTAATTCATCCTGGGGCAGGCCCCCTCTGGTCCTCTGTCTTTATTATTCTTTTAGTAGCCCAAACTATTATCTATTATCTTTCATCTTCTTTTATTTACTTCAATGTATCTTTAATCTTGCATATAAAAGCCGTCTTCCCTGGCTTTTGTCTTGATGTTCTTATTTTCTACTACATAAACAGTGTAGAGCATGTGGAAAATATTGGCATCCATTACCACCCTACACTTCTACGTTGGAGAAGCAAATTTGCTACAAACAAACAGTAATGCCACAACAACTTTATCTTTTAATGAGACGATATTTACATGTTTCTTCATAAAATAATAATATATAATAAAGGAAAAAAAAATATGACTGCTGAAACAAATATCTGACCCAACCAAATAACAAATAATGTAGTTTCACAGTTCAGTTAAGGATAACTTGGAGGCTGAAAAACTAATTTCTCTTCTTAATTGAACATACTTTATATTTGTCAAACAATTCCCAACTTGTTGTTGAATGTATCCAAGTGAGTAAAATACAAATGGATGGAAAAATGGAAAGGACAAGGAAAAAAAAAAGGAAGGAGGCATGGTTTAGGATTGGCCAATAGGCTATACTCAGTAGTATTGATTTTACAGAACAATATATTGTGTTGTGTCAAGTCTGAGATCTGGTATCTTCTTAATTAATTTCCAGGAAAATTATGAGACTGGGATTTGATGAGAGGTTCATACGTATGTGGGATTACTATTTTGTCTACTGCATGGCGGGGTTTAAGTCTCGTACACTTGGAAATTATCAGGTATGTACATGAAAAATACACAAGTCTCCATCTCATGCTGTTTCCATATTAATTATCAGGTATATATATACATATATATATTTATGTAGTTTCTGTTCAATCTTGTGTAATCTTGGCGCTTTTGATTTATTTTTCCTCTCTTCATGAAAAGCTACATTCATTTTCTAGTATAGTCCTGTTCTGGACTAGTAGTGCAGGCATGCTAACTAATTTCATAAAATTTGAGCATGTATTTTCCCAATAAATTTTATGGATATGTAGCACAACAAAGTAGGTTACACAAAACTAGACAAGGATCGGTATTAAATTTAAGCTTTATCCTACCTGCATCCAGTCATCAACTTCAATAAAGAGAAAATTAGATTTGTGCCACTTTAAAATTGAGAAATTAGAAATTTGCCACTCCAAAATTAAATCTTTGAAAATTGCCACTTCAAATTAAATTTACTTTGAAATTTGCCACTTTTCATTTTAAACTTTTTATATTGACAACATTACCCTCTTCGTTATCTCCCTGGTTGACTTTGTCTCTGCTTAAGAGTTTGTACCGATTAAAAAAAATTGCGTCACCAATTATACAAAGAAGACGGAAATGAAATTGTAAATGATTAATTGAATTTTTCTTTTTTGTGTCAATCTCTTTCTCGAATCTAAAAATTGGTAATTGTGTTGAGAGATGACAACATTAGAAGACTAGTTAATTAGCAACTTAGCATCTTTATCATTAACGAGGTTAATTCCTATCTTTTCATTAAATAAAATTTCTTTGCGCCAGTGGCTAAATTAATACAAAAAGCTCCATAAAAAGATCAAATTCTAAAAAGTAAACCTATTAAACTCTTAATACAAGAAAATGATGGTTTGTCCATTTGTGCGCACCTTTGTCTCCAAACCAAAAAGCATGAAATTTCTGCTATCTCCTATGAAACTTCGATTTTGGACCGTGAAACAAGAAATGATTTTTTTTTTTAAAAAAAATAAGAACGGTAGAAGTGTAAGGTGATTTCAAATTTCACCAACGAGGCAGGAGGGAGAGAAAGAAGAGGATATTTTGGTCAATATGAAAAATTGAAAAAGAAAAGTGGCAAATTTCTAAGTAAATTGAATTTGGAATGGCAATTTTCAAAGACTTAATTTTGGAGTGGCAAATTTCTAATTTCTCAATTTTAGAGTGGCACAAATCTAATTTTCCCAAGAATTTAAGAATCAGATTGACGGACTAGAACAAAACTTTCTCTGTGTGAAAGGCAGGTTAATTAGGTGATGTCGGTCAGCAATTAAAACAGAGTGCTTAAACTTTTTCATTGAGTTAAGAAATAAACACAAGTTTGAACTATATCAATTCGGTGGAATTGCATTCATCTGTACATGTCATAACCTCTCTGTTTTACATAATTGATTGACAATCTTATCCATCCTTAATTTTGTTGAAGTTGACATATAAAATATTTGTTGAAATGTCCAGATGGTATTTTCCCGACCCGGCAACACCAAAGCTCTTGGAGATCATCCAGCATTCCCCTCCAAACCTAAATTTTCCTGATTGTGAATGTATATGTTAAGAAGAAACTTGGCTACCTCTGTCAAGTCAGTTTAAAAAAAAAAATGTTAAGAAGAATCACAATTGTTAATTGCATTTCCTATATCAAATTTACAGTGCAATTAGTTGTGTATTATTAATTAGCTTTTCATGCAAGCTCTGCTACTTGTATGTACAAGACTACAAGTAGTTAGTTATGTATTATGTAATATTAATTAGCTTTTCTTTGCTCTTCTGATTTTTCATTTGTGTGTTCAAGGATTAAATTGTTACTAAATTACCATGTTACTCTTTGTTTTTCTGAAGGTATTGAGTCGATAATTGTTTTTCAAGGATTAAACACATTGGCATTTGTTAGATGCTTCTGACCAGTGCAAAATGGTGTTAAAACCCTTATATTTCCATCCACATGTTTGTTCTCGTTCATCTTTTTATGCAAGCTCTGCTAGCACTCTCTCCAGTACATTCTCTCTTCAAAAGTTCAAATCCTATCGAACCTGTCTGACTCAGACTACATGCAATCAAACTGTTAAGAGACCGATATTCCAACGCCGTCTCTGTAGTTTGACCCCAATTAGTACTCGACGTAGGTTGTAAGCTTTCAACCAAAATTAGGTGTTGATTGGATATAAATTTATGAGCACTTGACCCCTATATATCAAGCTTTTTAGTAACGTTACTGGATGAATTTGTGTGTGTGGTTTCAAGACATCAGTATGAGAAATTCAGTCCTTGCCTTCAGTATGGAAGATATATAAGCTCCCACTGAAGTCAAATTTTTCATTTCCTTCAATTGAAGGATAAACTTTTGACTCAAACTAATCTTCAAACACGACACTGGCCGATAATTTCCAATTGCATTCTTTGTTCTACCTTGTCTGCTGAAGGTAGAGGCCACTTATTTGTAGAACGCAATTTTGCAAAAACAATTTGTTTCAACTCAGGTGATCATGGCATGATAATCTATAGTATAGTATTAATAAAATCCCGTGGCCGCTTTTTTTTGCGGGAATCTGACCGTCCAATTTTATATTACGTTATCGATATGTCAATCTAACCGTTCGTTCGATTTCGCTGATCTCTTCCCTAGACCTGTCAACGGAGGAGAAAACTACGTTATTCCGTGACGTTAAATCGAAATGGAACGAATAACGGAAGGAATTTTCATTTCGTTTATGAAACGAAACGGTAACAGTTCAAAGCAGTGGTATATATACAATAACGAAGCGGTAAACGAAATCGGCTGTTCCGTTTTCGTTATTTCGTTTTCGCGTATACTATTCTACAGGTTTAGAATAATATGAATAGCAGAGAGTTTCGACGGAGGAAACGAGGGGGTAAAAGTCTTACCCTACGGTCCCTACCTCATAATGGCGCCGCTCATTTGTCTATCTTCCTCTTTTCCCCCTCTTTCTCTTCCTGGCTTTGGCCTCCATTCTCTCCGTTGCTCTCAAAGTCTCAATCAATCTTAGATCTGTTCCTCACCCCATAAGACAGTACAGCAACTAATGCTTAATTTTCTCATCTTGTCAAAAGGAATGCCCCTGAGATCAATGCTGTTGCGGAAGATTAGACTTAGATCTTCTAAAGCAAGGCTTTGCACTAGTACCAATTTCAGAAACTGATGATTGACGGAACACAAATCCAAACTCCTGAGCCTAGGGAGGGACACCTCACAGGAAGAATGATAAGAATATTGTGACTTTCAGTGAGTTCTCTATACAATTTGGGGATTTGGGGATGGTTGTTCATTCATTTTTTTTTTTAATGTTTTTTGAGGTCGAGATGTAAATTAAACTTAAATTTGTTCATTCATTCATTTTTTTTTTTTTTGTTTCTGTAAACTAAACCAGGTTAGTTCTTGTTCATTCATTTTTTAATTAAACCATTATGTAAATTTGTTTCTCAAATAAGAATGAGATTTTATTGACAAATTGCTAGGATAATTTATGAAAAAAAATATGTGTGAAGTAATATATTTTTGCCTCTTCAATCTTATAAACTTTAAACCGTTTAAATCGTTTAATTAAACAAAACGATAAATGGAATTTATTTTTATGCCGTATATCATACGATGTGGTTAACGATAATATAATCTATGCTGTATAATTAAACAAAACGCTAACGATCATGGCATTTCTGTGATCGTTAGCCACGTTTGACAGGTCTACTCTTCCCCCAATTTTTAACCTAGACTAGACATCGCCTCTCTCTTTCTCTCTCCCCTACTCGAACTCCTCCCTCTTCGCCTCCGCTGCACGCCTGCACCCCTCTCGATAGCCATCGCTGTTGGATTATTTCTAGATCATGCGCAGATTTAGAAACAATCTAGAAGGTGGGCTAATTCTGGCTTAGTAATTCTGCTAATTATGAATATTGTTAAGTATGGTAATATGCTAAAACGTGGCTGTATTGGAAAAGCATGACTTTGTATAGAAGGTGTGTTGCCTTTAATTGGTGGTTAATTTAGGAAAGTCATGTTCTATATTTGTGATGGATGAATATAGAAGATGAGTGCATGCCAAGTTACCTTGGCTTATATATATGGGATTGGTCTCCAAGGGACAAGACATCTACGAATTCTGCTGCATACATGTGTTGATAGCAGCACTTCTGCCCCTCTCCCTAATACTTCCATCAATTAGAGAGAGATAATGCTTTTGTTTAGGCTAAAGGCATCAAAGGGCAAGTCTTGAACTCTTGGAAGGCCTTCTCCCCACCTTGGTGGCTCTCT
The DNA here is from genome assembly GCA_027725995.1 of Rhynchospora tenuis. Lineage (NCBI taxonomy): Eukaryota > Viridiplantae > Streptophyta > Magnoliopsida > Poales > Cyperaceae > Rhynchospora > Rhynchospora tenuis. The sequence continues at coordinate 129,477,881 of CM050889.1, read as the reverse complement.
CACGACATCAAGGACCTCAACAATCAAGCAAGACGTGCTCTACATCAAGATCCTGGCCATAGCAATGGATTCAGGTATGCTTCCGCTCAAAAATTTAGTTTCGGTGTTTTGGAACAGTTTGTTTCACTGCTGGTTCTGCGAGTTCTTTAGTATTTTCTAGTTTGCTATTTGATCTGTTAGAATTGTTATTCCTTTGGTTTTAAAGCAAACCCAACAAGTGGTATCAGAGCCACTCGTCATGAGCCAGTAGAATAAACACAACTTTTGGTTTTGATTATTTGATTTGGAGATTTTTTTTTTTTTGGATTGATCTAAAATTGTTTTTTTTAAAAAAAAAAAACTATTTTTTATTCGTTTTGTTTCAAATTGATTTGAAATTAGTTATTTTAAGAGATTTTGAAAATTAAGTTAAAGCTTTAAGGAATTTCAAAATCGTTTAGTTTCAAATTATTTTGGAAATTAGTTATTTGGAGAGATTTTGAAAATTAAGTTAAAGCTTTATGGAATTTCAAAATCGTTTTGTTTCAAATTGATTTAATATTGCATTTTTTTTAATCTAAAAAAAAAAAAAAATTGTGCATATTTGGATTCTAAAATTGAACCTTCAATTTTAGTGTTTATTTTTTGACATGGTAAATAGTTATTGATTTCGATCTTTTTTTGTATTTTTTTTTACCATGCATTATTTTTTGATAAGTTTTTTTTGTACGGTTAAAATTAAGTTAACTTATTAAAGTATTTAAGTAAATATTTGATTATATTTTAGTATTCCTATTTTTGGCATTTAACCCTTTATACTATATGGTTAATTATGATTGGAATTTTTAATATAATCAATATTTAAATTTGGATATAATTGACAAGGTTGGTTATTTATGGTTTTTTGGTAACTAAGAAGATCGAAATACCAAATCTTTAAAAATCTGATCTACTAAAATTGGATGATTTAGAATTAGAGTAGATTATTTGGTTAGGAGAGAAATCTTTAGAGTTTCTCCATTTAGATTAGGACGTTTTCTTCTACTCTATCTACGGTCCATCAACGATTTGTTTCACTCCGAGACAATCGTTCTACTTCAGTTTTGGTTGCAAACTTTTAGGTTATGACCAGAATCGAGTTGAGGGCCTACTAGATGCCATAGTGGCCCGCTAGGAAAGATTTGTATGGTTTTATTAGAAACTGACCAAAATTCGGTTTAACAACCCTCTTAGATGGTATGTACAGGTTTTGTACATTTCATTTTTTGTCCAGTTTTCTCTCATCTTCTTATCTCTGCCATGGTTTTCATTAGTAAGAGCTGTAAGCGTTGGATTACACCATGTTGTCATGAGGACAAGTTCTGTCGCAGAAAATAAGGTCGGCGCCTAAGTGTCCATATGACCCTGGCCTTTTCTGGGAATCTTGCCTGGATGTGGTGTAATTTTAATGGCTGCTGGCTGAAGAGGAAACCATCGCTTTCTTTTCCTACCTTAATGTAATGCATACTAGTTTGTATGGTTACATATTTCTATGGTTCTCCTTCTGGTCTCTTTGGGTAGTTTGTTACTTACCAAAACAAACTACACAAGGTTTAGTAGTCTATATAAGTACTATATGGTCTATTGTATGTATACCTTAAGGTTTCGCAACCGAGTCTTAAGTCTAAATCATCCTAGGTCAGTATTTAGTTAGGCTTTTCATATTAGGATTGATGTGCATAATGAAAAGTCTAGGTTAAGGTATACTTTAAATCAAATATAAATGTAACTTTAGTTGTATTTGAGAAGTTGGGCCGACCCTAATGTCATCCCACAAATGGGCTCTCACATTAACGGTTGTCTCAAAGGCCCAAATACAAGTGTATTAAGGTGCATGTGACTTTTAAATTATGGATCGGCCCAAAGGAAGGACATAATTTAAAAAGGCTACATGTACAATGTTTGGGTAGAATCAAATGGGTAATGATTGTGAGGCTTTACATATGGTTAATTAATCGGCCCAAAGGAAGGTTAATTAATTGTTATATTATGAATCGTTACATTTGATACTACACCTAGTCGATTGAAGTTTGTAAGAAGACTCCAAAGAGCACTTGCAAATGGATAAAGGCTAGTAGATGGGATTTGGACTTTTATATTGTGATTTATTGTTATACAATTAAGGATTAATGTAAGTGCATATACTAAGTTTAAAATAAATATCTAGCATCTTTAACGTTCCAACTTAAAATTTAAAGGTTCTCAAGATGGTTTGATCTTGACCATGTGTTAAGGACTAATAATCCCATTGAGGTCAAAAACACGTCTTGTGATCATTTTATGAAGACCATTCTTAAGACATTTAAGAGGCATAGTTTCTAAATTCATTAAGGCTAAACAATTCATATGAGGAAAATTGTTTTGCATCAATGTGAAAGTAATCAATTGAAATTGATTTTGACTCCAAGGATATAAGGAAGTTAGAAACATTAAATTTAAGAATAAAAACTGCAATTTTGAATCATAAAAGAAACCCAATAAAGTTAAGGCTTAGAAGCTGATTGAAAAGTGAGAATCTGAAGGGTTATTCTTCTATGAAAATAAGAGCATTTAAGAAAATATTATACTACCCCAAGAATAATATTGTGCTTCTTGCGAAAGTCTATTTTTAGTGTCAACATATAGATAGTGGATTGATTCGGATGAAACTACCCACATTTGTATTTCTAGGATTTCCTATGATTGTCTTAAGTCAAAATGATATTGAAAGATACATCTTTATAGTAGTGACGATAAGACAATCAATTTTGGAAGCTATAATGTTCATAGGTTGTCGTTTAGTAATGGATTATATTTGGACATACATGAGACTTTTATAATTTCATTTTAATGAAATTTCAACTCTATCTCAAATCAACAAATAAGGATTTATTTGTTCTTTTAAGAATAGAAATTTGGTTTTGTCTCATAGTCCAAAATAAGGTAGATCCATTTCTTTTTCAGTTTATAATGACATTATATGGAAATAATAGCTTATATAAGGAAAGCGTGTGAATGGATACTAAAATTTTATGCATAAATTAACTATTGAGAATTCATGAATATTTTGCACAAAAGCTTAAGTTATATCTCTTAAAGGAGAAAATATATTTTGTGCAAAGTTATAATTTCTCAATTCATTAAGAAAAGCAGTTTATATTCTTAAAGAAAGTATCAACTAAGACAATTACAATAAAATTCCATATAAAATGTAGACTGAAAAGTCCACATATTATATTTGGAATATCTAACAAAACTCGGCTTTATAAGCCACAAAAGAAATAGTTGGATGAAAGGATAATTGGTTGTTTAGTTGGTTATGCTAAAAGATCAAAAGAGTACCCAAATTATTATGTCCCACAATTTAAGATTAAGTTTTAGAGACAAATTAAGATAAGTTCTTTGAGGAAGTTTTGGTTGAGGGGGAGAGATGACACATATTTGGATATTATCTTCAAGGTGAAACCACATGCGTTAATTCTCAAATAAACTATTTCAGGACTAAAATAGACCATTTGAGAATCAACACAGAACATAAGGGCTGAATATGAGTAGGAGATGGGCCTTTTGAGGACTCAAAATGGACCATTCTAATTATAGAAATCGAAACAGACTATTTGAGGACTCAATAGACTGTTTGACTCAGGCCCTAAATCTGAGCAAGAGATAAACTGGTTGGGGACCCAAACGGATTGCTCAAACTCAGAAAAGTCAAATTGGTTGCTTAAGGACTTAAGAAAACTGTTTGACTCAAAATTAGTGTCACACCCCGTAACCAACAAGCGTGTGACAATCTCCGCCACGACTACCGCACGGTAGACGCAAGGCACAACAAAATAACCAATTAACCATACAACAAGCATAACATTACTAATTAACACACATATCCATTAACTAAACGAGCTATAAGATAAATAATCATGCAACATACAAATACCAAGTGGTGGTACCAACCAATCACACAATCATACATCAAAACACAACCATGGTACCACTCTACATGGTGTACACAAAATGACAATTCAAGTCTAATAATATATATACATAGCCTAAATAAAAGAAATACAAGTCATATGGCATATACCAACAAAAAGCCAATGGACTAATAGTGGTGATAATAACTCGAGACTGGGCCTACTCCTCGCCAAAGACCGTCTCTGACCCCGCCTCAAAACCTGGAACCCACAAAGTGGAAACGGTGAGAAATTAAATTTCTCAGTGCGGTATTCAGTTCCAGCACATGAACTCTTCGCTTTCATGTTTTGGAATTAAATACCCGCAAAAAGAAACAAGCAAGTAATAAGACAATAAATAATAATAGTAATGCATAAGTATGATGCAATGCCGACTAATAAGTTCAATCATATCAGATTTCAACATATCAAATAATCACAAATGTCGGCAATATAAGTTGGTCCATACCATGCAACTACAAGTCTGGTTTGAAATCAATCAAGTCATATCACAATTCAATCCAATTCATTTCCTTGTTTCCAAAACAATATCAAATTTACCCTACTTGACATTCCAGAATCACTCCCCTCATACCCCGTCTAGCTCGGGTATCTGAGTCCCATGTAACAGCGCTGACTACATAGCGTGCACCGGTAGCTAGCCGGCATCCGCACGATGTTTCGTGAAACTGGCCAACCGTACAAGTAGTAAACATAACCAATATACAATTCAATCCTTCCATTCACAATTCGAATACCATACAACATGCAACAATTTCCAATGCAACGGTCATATGATAGTCATGCAATCAACAATAAATCAACATGCATAATAAATAAAGTAAATAATTCCTACTAAGTAAAAGCATTGAGTTCATGTGAATCCGCACCTGAACTCCACAAGAAAAGAACCTGATTAAAGCGAACTCGAAGCACCGACGTCACCCGCACTAAAACCCTCGTCTCCTAAATCTATAGAATAAGCAAAACCCTAATTAAACCCTTTAAAATACATAATTAAGTTAAAATTTCCAGATCTAAACATTTTACAACTTTTTCACAAAACTTATAACCTAAATTGCAAGATTAAGTGTTAAATGTGTAAAAAGTGTTCTTACATATTAACCTAACATCTAATAATACTAAACAAGTCATTAAAACTCATTTAACAAGCTAAAACTCAAGAATTTCAACATATATCTTTGCTGTCCTAATAGTACAATAATGAGGTTATGAATGCAACATTATTTTACCACAAGAAGGTATGAAAATACAACATTATGATGCCATTATGCAAAAAGTACCTTGCTGAAATTTTTCTTTAAAACCCAATAATTTTTGTAGAACTCACACAAGTCTAGACTTTACACAATATCAAGTATTATCAACCAAAATCCCTAAAAGAAGGCATAAATTCGGGTAAAATGATTATTCAAGCTCCAAGTTAGTTTTAAAACTCATTTTACACAAAAAGAAACCACTTTCTAGCAACATCAATTATATACAAACTTAAAATAGCTAGAAAACCTACATCCAACACTTAATCTCAACAAATTTCGGAATATTCTCTAAAAATCCGAAAATAACAAAATAAGTTCAAAAGAAATGGAAAAACCACACTAATTAGTGTAAATATTCACAAACTAAACACCTTTTGCAACCTTATTCAACCATCCAACCCATAAATCCGAAATAAAAGAAGAAAAATAGAAACTTACTCGAATAAGACTTGTTTTTGAAAATAGGAAGCTTGCAAACATAGGTCTCTACTTCAACTCACCATTTTCTATTTTTCCCGATTTTTTTCAGATTTTCTACTATTTTTTTGGAGTGGATTTGTGTTCTTGGAAATGGAGTAAGAGAAAACAAAGAGGGGAAGAAGGGCCTGCGCAAGAGAGAAGAAATGAGGACTTCTCTCTCTGTTGCACGCTGGGTGGGTGGGGAAAGTGGTTGGATTTTTCTTTTTTTTTTTTTAACTCAAGTTAATTTTGCTAACCAACCCCAACATGCACCCCACAAACAACATGTGAAAGAAAAATTCAATTAACTTAAGCCATGCAATGAAAATGGCACTTAATAAAATTATTTTCACACTAACCAAAGTCTAATTAATCACTTAACAAATCCTTTAAATAATATTTTAGAAAATATAATTTTTTTTAAAATTCCAATAATGTAACATTCTCCCCCCCTAAAAGAAACGTTCAGTCCTCTGAACGAAAACGTACCTGAGCTCGCAAACAACTCAGGGTAACGGTCCTTGATCGCATCCTCAGGCTCCCACGTTGCCTCTCTCTCTGAGTGGCGACTCCACTGGACCAACACAAAACGAATCGTCCGGCTACGAAGGCGGTGCTCCTTCGTGTCCAAGATCCGTATCGGTCGCTCCTCATAGGTCAAGTCATCCTTGAGTTGCAACTGAGAAGGATTAAACTTATGTGATGGATCCCTGACACAACGCCTCAACTGTGAGACGTGGAACACCCGGTGAAACCGACCTAAAGCTGAGTGTAAGTCTAGCTCATAAGCCACAGTCCCTACTCGAGCTACCACAACAAAAGGCCCGACATAGCGAGGACTGAGCTTCCCTGACACACCAAAACGATGCACCCCTTTCATCGGAGACACCTTCACCCACACCTCATCGCCAACTTGAAACTCTAGCGGTCGTCGCCTCACATCAGCATACCGCTTCTGACGATCCTGAGCCGACTTCAAACGGCTCAACACAACTCTTAACTTCTCCGCACTCTGGGAGACTAGGTCTGGACCTGTAGGCTGATATGTGCCCTTGAGTTTCCACCATAGTGGAGTACGACAAGGCTCACCATACAACGCCTCATAAGGTGGCATGCCAATACTTGCATGAAAGCTGTTGTTGTATGCAAGTTCGGCCAAATGCACATGATCCACCCACGAGCCACCAAAACTCAAGGCACATGCGCGCAACATATCCTCCAAGGTCTGGATAGTGCGCTCAGACTGACCATCTGTCTGGGGGTGATAGGCTGAGCTAAAATAAAGTTTCGTCCCCAAAGACTCTTGAAACTTTTTCCAAAAGTGTGAAGTAAAACGTGTATCTCGATCAGAGATGATCTCACGAGGACAGCCATGGTACTTGCACACATTCTTAAGGAATAACTCAGCCATTGAGCTTCCTGAGATGTCGGAACGAACGGGGATGAAACGAGCCACCTTAGTCAATCGGTCCACAACAACCCAAATGGCATTCACATGACCTTTTGACATAGGAAAACCCGACACAAAGTCCATCGTCACCGACTCAAACTTGCCTTGTGGCCTCCTCAAGTTTTGCAAAAGACCAGCACACCTTCGCCGATCGGCCTTAACCTGCTGACAAACTTGACACTTTTCCACATACTTTGCTACCTCACGCTTCATACCCGGCCACCAAAAGCTTCTTTTTAGATCCTTATACATCTTCACCTCGCCTGGATGAATCGAATACCCCGACTCATGAGCCTCAGACAATATCAGCTTCTTCAACTCAGGATCACTTGGAACACAAACCCGATCACCAAATCTCAACATTCCTGTCTCATCAAGTCGAAATGGGGTCTCGGGCTTAGTTTCCATGCCTTCTCTGAACTTCTGGCACTTCGGGTCGGCATGTTGTGCCACAACTACCCGATCGTGCAAGTCTGGATGCACCTCAATAGCGGCCAATACAACCGCAGCTAGCAAGGAGGAAGAAGATGTACTAGCTGAAGTCGAACTGGTGCTACAACTTAGTAAGGATGCTGCAACCTCCGCTGACACCCCTACACTCAAACTCATCAAGCGCATCTCCCCCAACAGCCTCGGCTCACAAGTCACCAAACTAGCCATATTAGCTCGGGTCTTGCGACTTAGTGCATCCGCTACTAAGTTCGCCTTGCCCGCATAATACTGGATGTCAAGATCATAGTCCTTCATGAGCTCGAGCCACCTACGTTGCCTTAAGTTCAACTCCTTCTGAGAGAACAAGTACTTCAAGCTTTTATGATCAGTAAAGATCCGACACTTAACACCATACAAGTAGTGCCGCCAAAGCTTAAGTGCAAAGATCACCGCTGCTAACTCAAGATCGTGGGTCGGGTAATTCTCCTCGTGTGGCCTCAACTGTCGAGAGCCATACGCAATCACATGACCATCTTGCATGAGCACACAACCCAACCCGGATCGCGATGCATCTGTGTACAAGTCAAAGTCCTTTCCTTGCACAGGCATTGCCAAAATAGGCGCCGACACCAATCGCTTCTTCAACTCTTGAAAACTAGCCTCTTGCTCAGAACCCCACACAAAAGGAACATCCTTGTGCAACAACTGAGTTAAGGGACGAGCAAGGGAAGAAAATCCAGACACAAAGCGTCGGTAATAGCCCGCCAATCCAAGAAAAACTACGGATCTCTGTGATTGTTCGCGGTTGGCTCCACTCTGTCACAGCTTGAACCTTACTCGGATCTACTGCCAAACCGGCACCCGAGATCACATGACCCAAGAAAGCCACCTTCTCCAACCAAAACTCACACTTTGAGAACTTAGCGAAGAGCTGATGCTCCCGTAACTGGCTCAAAACAATCCGCAAATGTTTGGCATGCTCTTCAAAAGACCGAGAGTACACAAGAATGTCATCTATGAAAACCACCACAAATGAATCTAGGTATTCTCGAAACACTCTATTCATCAAGTCCATAAATGCCGCTGGTGCATTTGTCAACCCGAATGGCATTACTAAGTACTCATAATGACCATAACGGGTGCGGAAAGCTGTCTTCTCAACATCACTGGGCCGAATTCTCAACTGATGGTAACCAGTCCGCAAATCGATCTTCGAATAAACTGAAGATCCCTGCATCTGATCAAACAAGTCATCAATTCACGGCAATGGATACCGATTCTTCACTGTGACTTTGTTCAGCTCTCTATAGTCCACACACAACCTCAAGGTACCATCTTTCTTTCTCACAAACAACACAGGGGCACCCCAAGGCGATGCGCTTGGCCGAATAAAGCCCTTGGCCAACAACTCCTCAATCTGCACCTTCAACTCCTTTAGCTCGGCTGGTGCCATGCGATACGGTGTCTTGGAAATCGGCACTGTGCCTGGCATCACTTCAATGCCAAACTCGACCTCCCTCGGTGGTGGCAATCCTGCAATCTCCTCGGGAAACACATCAGGAAAATCACAAGCTACCGGAATCGAGGCTAAGTCTAAGGTCTCGGCCACTATGCACTCTACTGCCACAAGATAAGCACTGCATCCGGCTTCTAAAAGATTTCTTGCCTCAACGGCTGACACAAGAAGTATCGGGTCTCCAGGGGCCCGACATCTAAGCGAATAACGGGAAAGCCCGCACCGCTCAAATCGAACCAACCTTCGAGCACAATCCACATGAGCCCCGTACCTCGCAAGAAAATCCATGCCAAGCAAAACATCATACCGAGATATATCCATAACTAACATATCAGTGACTAACTCTCGTCCAGACACTAAGATCTTCAGATCTCTACACCAAACTACTACACGGTCAGTCTGTCCTAACGGAGTCTCTACACTCAATAACTGATCACATGGTCTAGTAGGTAGTCCACACCGCTCAACAAAAACTTTAGAAATAAGCGAGTGGCTACAACCTGTATCTACCAACACAAATGCAAGGTGACCAGAGATCGAAAGTATACCTGTCAGTAACTCGGCACTCGAATCAAGATCTGCCTTGACCTCAGTCTCAACTGATGCGTCAGGCCCTGCTGCAACAGCATGAACTGCCACTCGGCCACCGAACCGGCCTCCACGTGGCGCTGGAACACCTCTGCCACGACCGCCAGCTCCCCCGGCACCTCTAAAGCCTCCCTGTGCAGTCCCATGCTGCAACTGTGGGCAATCTCTCTTCCAATGCCCTGTCTGGCCACACTGAAAACATGCCTTGTTCGAGAACCGGCACTGAGACTCTAGATGTGGCTGATTGCACCTACTGCACCAGCCAGTGGCTCTCTGACCCTGAGAAGATGGGGCAGCCACAAATTTGCCTTGCGGCTTCTGAGTCCCAGACGACTGCCCTTGTTTCGGCCGCACATTGCGACTCTTCTCCTCTTTCTCCTCCTCAACACCCCTCTTACGGTGCGACTCCATTATCTCAGCCTGCTGCATCAATTTGGGAACAGTTGGTGATGCAGGATTATCAACAGCCATAGCAATCTCATGGTTCAACCCATTGACATAGCGACGGCGGTAACGATAAGGATCAGTCATAATGTCTGGAGCATAACGAGCCAAAGACACAAACATCTTATTGTACTCGGCCACGGATCGGCCCTGCTGCTTGAGCGACAGAAACTGCTCTCGCAGCTCCTCCCGATGCAACTCACTAAGGAACCGGTCTGTGAACTGCTGCTCAAACCAAGTCCACGGAATCCTAGGCAACTCGCCATCATAGCCCAACTGAGTACTCTCCCACCAGAACTGAGCTGTACCCTCCAGAAACTGTACCGCTAACTCCACCTGATCCTCCTCCGGCGCTCGACAAAGACGAAACTTTGCCTTCACGCTGGCAAGCCAACTCTCGGCCGCTCTATAGTCACCATCACCATCAAAAGTCGGCGGCCTCAAACGACTAAAGGAGTCAAACAACCTCCTAAAGCCATCCTCCTCAACGACTGGCTGAGCGGCTGGACCCGCACGCTCGCCTGCCTGGCGGCCACGCTCATAAGCATCGATCAATCGCTGCTCATAAGTGGGCTGAGGGACATGAGGATCGGGAACCGCTTGCCCTGCTCCTTGAGCACCTGGAATCACATCCTGCCTCCGACCACGACCACGGCCACGAGTTGTTCGCCTCCCACGATTCATGGCGTGCTCAACTCAACCTGTTACACACAAGTTAGTACACCACCACAACAAACAAAACAACCCTTACTTATGTTAACCCCACTCAAACGTCCTATAGGTCTGGTTTGGGTAGGGTAACCATTCTCTGATACCACAAAAGAGATGTCACACCCCGTAACCAACAAGCGTGTGACAATCTCCGCCACGACTACCGCACGGTAGACGCAAGGCACAACAAAATAACCAATTAACCATACAACAAGCATAACATTACTAATTAACACACATATCCATTAACTAAACGAGCTATAAGATAAATAATCATGCAACATACAAATACCAAGTGGTGGTACCAACCAATCACACAATCATACATCAAAACACAACCATGGTACCACTCTACATGGTGTACACAAAATGACAATTCAAGTCTAATAATATATATACATAGCCTAAATAAAAGAAATACAAGTCATATGGCATATACCAACAAAAAGCCAATGGACTAATAGTGGTGATAATAACTCGAGACTGGGCCTACTCCTCGCCAAAGACCGTCTCTGACCCCGCCTCAAAACCTGGAACCCACAAAGTGGAAACGGTGAGAAATTAAATTTCTCAGTGCGGTATTCAGTTCCAGCACATGAACTCTTCGCTTTCATGTTTTGGAATTAAATACCCGCAAAAAGAAACAAGCAAGTAATAAGACAATAAATAATAATAGTAATGCATAAGTATGATGCAATGCCGACTAATAAGTTCAATCATATCAGATTTCAACATATCAAATAATCACAAATGTCGGCAATATAAGTTGGTCCATACCATGCAACTACAAGTCTGGTTTGAAATCAATCAAGTCATATCACAATTCAATCCAATTCATTTCCTTGTTTCCAAAACAATATCAAATTTACCCTACTTGACATTCCAGAATCACTCCCCTCATACCCCGTCTAGCTCGGGTATCTGAGTCCCATGTAACAGCGCTGACTACATAGCGTGCACCGGTAGCTAGCCGGCATCCGCACGATGTTTCGTGAAACTGGCCAACCGTACAAGTAGTAAACATAACCAATATACAATTCAATCCTTCCATTCACAATTCGAATACCATACAACATGCAACAATTTCCAATGCAACGGTCATATGATAGTCATGCAATCAACAATAAATCAACATGCATAATAAATAAAGTAAATAATTCCTACTAAGTAAAAGCATTGAGTTCATGTGAATCCGCACCTGAACTCCACAAGAAAAGAACCTGATTAAAGCGAACTCGAAGCACCGACGTCACCCGCACTAAAACCCTCGTCTCCTAAATCTATAGAATAAGCAAAACCCTAATTAAACCCTTTAAAATACATAATTAAGTTAAAATTTCCAGATCTGAACATTTTACAACTTTTTCACAAAACTTATAACCTAAATTGCAAGATTAAGTGTTAAATGTGTAAAAAGTGTTCTTACATATTAACCTAACATCTAATAATACTAAACAAGTCATTAAAACTCATTTAACAAGCTAAAACTCAAGAATTTCAACATATATCTTTGCTGTCCTAATAGTACAATAATGAGGTTATGAATGCAACATTATTTTACCACAAGAAGGTATGAAAATACAACATTATGATGCCATTATGCAAAAAGTACCTTGCTGAAATTTTTCTTTAAAACCCAATAATTTTTGTAAAACTCACACAAGTCTAGACTTTACACAATATCAAGTATTATCAACCAAAATCCCTAAAAGAAGGCATAAATTCGGGTAAAATGATTATTCAAGCTCCAAGTTAGTTTTAAAACTCATTTTACACAAAAAGAAACCACTTTCTAGCAACATCAATTATATACAAACTTAAAATAGCTAGAAAACCTACATCCAACACTTAATCTCAACAAATTTCGGAATATTCTCTAAAAATCCGAAAATAACAAAATAAGTTCAAAAGAAATGGAAAAACCACACTAATTAGTGTAAATATTCACAAACTAAACACCTTTTGCAACCTTATTCAACCATCCAACCCATAAATCCGAAATAAAAGAAGAAAAATAGAAACTTACTCGAATAAGACTTGTTTTTGAAAATAGGAAGCTTGCAAACATAGGTCTCTACTTCAACTCACCATTTTCTATTTTTCCCGATTTTTTTCAGATTTTCTACTATTTTTTTGGAGTGGATTTGTGTTCTTGGAAATGGAGTAAGAGAAAACAAAGAGGGGAAGAAGGGCCTGCGCAAGAGAGAAGAAATGAGGACTTCTCTCTCTGTTGCACGCTGGGTGGGTGGGGAAAGTGGTTGGATTTTTCTTTTTTTTTTTTAACTCAAGTTAATTTTGCTAACCAACCCCAACATGCACCCCACAAACAACATGTGAAAGAAAAATTCAATTAACTTAAGCCATGCAATGAAAATGACACTTAATAAAATTATTTTCACACTAACCAAAGTCTAATTAATCACTTAACAAATCCTTTAAATAATATTTTAGAAAATATAATTTTTTTAAAATTCCAATAATGTAACAATTAGACTTTGCTATGGATTTATGGAATTAGATCCTGGTAACAATTAAATTGAAGATAATGTTGTCATTACACAACTGCAAACACCTCAAGAACTCGTACTTACAAGATCCACTAAGAAGAAAAGACAAACAATATTGGACGATTATGTTGTCTATCTTTAAGAACATGAGTTTAAAACTCAGAGAAGTGGATTAATGCCATAAATAAAGAGATAAAGTTCATATGTGATAATGATATTTGAGACTTAGTAACATTACCTAAAGAAAAAAAAAACTCATTGGTTGCAAATGGGCATTTAATACCAAAGGGATTTTATAGGAAATGTGAAAAGACATAAGGCACATCTTATCACCAAGTGTTTCACCTAAAATGAATAAATTACCATAAAGAAATTTTCTCGTTAGTTCTTAATGAAAGACTCTTTTAGGGTAATTATGGCAATTTTAGTACAACTTTGGATCTCGAGTTTTATCAAATAGATGTTAAGACTGTGTTCTTCAATGGAGACATTGGTGAAACATTCTATATGGTGCAGCCATTCTATTTTTGAATCGGATGATACAAATAAAATAGTTGTAAATTTAAAATATATTTATGAACTCAAAATAGGCGTCTCGACAGTGATATTACAAATTTTATCAAGTCATTATCTCATTTGGTTTCGAGATTAACTTGATTAATAATTGTATATATCACATGTTCAGTGGGAGTAATATTTTGCATTAAGATGATTTACTACTTGAAATGATATTAGTATATGTTTTGGGCCTCAAGGTTCTTGGGTCTTTTAAACAAATGATAAAACATCAATTAGGCTCTCAAGTAGTATGATAAGATAAAAATGCAAACTATTGGATAACTTATGATCGAGGCATATTTTTTGTCTTCAATATATTCTATATATATTGATTAAGTAAAGTTGGAAATAAAGCATTCCTTGTGATTTGGTTATAAGGAATTTAATCTTAAGTTTGTATACATGTGGATACTGTATACATAATAAAGATGCAAAGTCAATATCTACACAAAATGTAGAACTTTGGATTGCAGCCAAATTTAGTTGTTTAGTATTTACAGAAATAACTATGCACTTACAGTTCAGATGTCAGAAATAAGTTGAGGTCATTTTAGTATTCTGACTTGGATTTCAGTGAATGTCATAATAACATACTAAAGAATGATTCCATTTCTATGAAGATGGCTAAAAAAATGTGTGTGTTAGCATCTTTCATAATGGAAATAAGGTTATAGTATGTTTTAAAGCATTCAAATTTGGGGAGTATGATCATGAATCTTGTCACAAGGCTGTACATGATGGATGTTGTTAAAACATCACTATGGATATATCGTGACAATAATCATATACTCCAACAACAGAAACTTCAATAAGTTAAGGCATATAAAACTTTACGTTTCTGTTTGTAAATAAAAGAGTTGAGAATGACGAATTGTCAAAACAAGCACATTGGAACAAACTCAATAATAATGGATCCACTTACTAAAGCATTAATACCCAAGCAGTTTCTGAAAGATGTAACTAGTATGGGTGTAATTTCAGTTAAGAATTTTAGACTTTAATGGGAGTTTTGTTCAGTGGGAGTGCTTAATTTGACAATGGTTTTGATTTATTCAGTTATTCAGTTTATTTAGTGAATTTCTGCAGAAATAAATAAAGATTCAGTTTTCAGTTTTAGTTTTCATTCTCACTTTATTTAAGTTGACCTCTCTTCAGTTTTGGGTGACCAATAAAGTTGGAAATAGACACGTGATAGTCACATTTACGTGTATTTTCCACACCACTTATACACATCTAAATTCAATGTCATTCATTTATAGTGATATTGTGATCATTGTGGGTTGAGTTACGACGGCTTTACAGGATTAGAAGCTTGTAATGGCTATAATGTGACAAAAGCTTCCTTGGTCTTCTATCATTGTGAATGATGGACGGAATTGGAGTACAAAACTTATTACCATAAATCATGAGCTCATTTAAATTAAGCATAATTAGATAACACTAAGCATAATAGCCCAAGTGGGAGATTGTTGGATTATTTCTAGATCATGCGCAGATTTAGAAACAATCTAGAAGGTGGGCTAATTCTGGCTTAGTAATTCTGCTAATTATGAATATTGTTAAGTATGGTAATATGCTAAAACGTGGCTGTATTGGAAAAGCATGACTTTGTATAGAAGGTGTGTTGCCTTTAATTGGTGGTTAATTTAGGAAAGTCATGTTCTATATTTGTGATGGATGAATATAGAAGATGAGTGCATGCCAAGTTACCTTGGCTTATATATATGGGATTGGTCTCCAAGGGACAAGACATCTACGAATTCTGCTGCATACATGTGTTGATAGCAGCACTTCTGCCCCTCTCCCTAATACTTCCATCAATTAGAGAGAGATAATGCTTTTGTTTAGGCTAAAGGCATCAAAGGGCAAGTCTTGAACTCTTGGAAGGCCTTCTCCCCACCTTGGTGGCTCTCTCACGACATCAAGGACCTCAACAATCAAGCAAGACGTGCTCTACATCAAGATCCTGGCCATAGCAATGGATTCAGGTATGCTTCCGCTCAAAAATTTAGTTTCGGTGTTTTGGAACAGTTTGTTTCACTGCTGGTTCTGCGAGTTCTTTAGTATTTTCTAGTTTGCTATTTGATCTGTTAGAATTGTTATTCCTTTGGTTTTAAAGCAAACCCAACAATCACCTCTCTCTTCTCTCTCCCCAACTTAAATTCCTCTCTCTCCGCCTCCGTTGCACCCCTCTTGAGTCTAAGGCCAACGAGACCAACCCTGAAGACCAAGCGCTGTTTTCGGGGCTGTTGTTCGACTGGCCAGACGAGACGGAGGAGGAGATCGCCAAGGGATTCGAGCACCTCTACGGGCCCGCCTTCAGTGGCGAGACCCACCTCGGCAGGAATATCTACCACACGGATTCCGTCCTCAACAAAATCGGTCGACGAGTTCGACAATTTGATTGTTACTAAGCCCGCCCGTTGATGACTTGGAGGAGCATGTTGTCCAGGTACATCATAGGTCATACCACTTGTCCATTCAATAGAAATTAACATTCTTTACATCTGAGATTACAATCTGACATACTATATCAGCGTACTTCTGAGGCAAGGCCTCAAGGAATGGCAGCATGAATCCTTGCTATTCTTATTGTTTCCCTCTCCTAGATTATAGCTTTCATTTAATGAAATTTCTTTGTCAATGCTAACATGAGCATGAATGATGCTCACTGGAGACGATCCACAACTTTTCAGTATTTTAATAATTTATAAGTTTTGAGTATTTTTATGGAGATGAAAATTACATTAGTGTCTAATATCCGTATACAGTTAATTGTGAAGTTAAATATCAAATTAATCTGATTAATTCTAGAGTTGAGGCTCAATTAACATAGAAAATTACGTTTTAACTTTCATCTAACTAATTTTCTCATGAAATTGAAATAATGAGGTGTTTGACTAAATACTATTTTGACAGATTGTAGGTGTTGAGAGGTCATGTCTCCTATTATAGTTCATCGACAAGCAATTCCTTATTGTAAGACTAAATGATTTTTAACTTTGTCATCTTTGTTTATCTCACTGGTTCTCAATTTTATGCATTAGTCATTTATCAGTCTTCCAAATATTGCATCTGAATATTGTCGATCCAAGTTGGTATAGGTACAAATAGCAGTTGGTGTTAACCTTTGAATTAAGAAATGTTAAGCAACAATTTTTATTTGTATTCCTTGCTGTGATCTATTATCCTGAAGATGAATAACAATTTTTTGGTGCTTTTGCCACATCTATTCAAACAGAAAATTACAAAGTAAAAGAGTGTGATGAATGTTTCTGGACGATAAATATGCCACTGTTAAGTTATGTTGCCATCAAAAAGGGAAAAGATATGCTACTGCTGAAGCTACTTTTGGTAAAATGCATGGTATGAGCCTTTGGTTAATTTATTTTGCTAGTACACCCATATTGGTATTTTTAAAATTTTTTCCCCATGCCAAGCATCTTTCCTATCACAGTACTCTGATAAAGAGGAAATAATACAGTAGATGAGATAAGATAATGTATGCTATAGTATTGTCTGTATGATGATTATAATAATAATAATGCATCTTTTTATAGGAGTAGCCTCTAATCATCATAATTTATTTAGATTTCTATAATTAGTGCTTATGCTGGTCATTTTGAAAAACTTAAAGATAATTTCAGTTTATTAAAGTCAATTAATTAGAAATCTTTATTTTTTGTACAGTCTATTACTTTAACATGCAATCAGGCCTTAATTACTTCCTTTTGTACAGTCTATTACTTAAGAAATCTGACTGGAAGCGTCCTACTGGAAACATCCAGCGGTAGCAATCTGACTGGAAGCGTCCTACAACATGGTACCACATTTGGGAGCAATATCAACCCAACTACAAGCATGCAGCTACATGGCCCAATTGTTGGCAGCAATAACAACCCGACTGGATGCGTGCTGCAACATGGTCTCACATTCGTCGGTGTAGCAACCCGACTAGAATTGCACAACAACATGGTCCAATACATGGTTTGAAAACTCGGCCGAGTCCGAGCTGACTCGGGTGAGTCGGCTCGGACTCGGCGGAGGACGAGCCGATTTTTGGTGAGTTGGAACGGAATCGAAAAAAAAATAGGGGAGGTCGAAAGAAATAGAAGGCAGCCAGACGAGACAGATGAGATCGAAAAGAGAGAGGCCAGACGAAATCAACGAGGTAAGGAATGAGAGAGAAATTGAAGATTGAAGCTTCTCGATCAGACAGGACAAAGAAAACCCCACGGCGGAAGAGAAGTTGAGAATTGGGATGGAAATGAAAGAGGAGATGGGTACGGGATCTTCTGTGGTCACAACTAATAAATCCCTTCATGTACAAATGAAAATATATGCTTATAAATCTCAGTTCCCAAGCATTTTTACCATACTAAGTTCAATATAAACAATATGAGTGCATTTTTAGTCATTTTAAATCGTTAAATTCAACAATTCCTGCTTAATTCGGCAATATTCAGTTTTAATGTTGTCATTAATTTGTAAATTTCTTCTTATATGAATTAATGTTTTGTTTGTAGAAATTTAAAATTGACGATTGTTAAACAACACAGTATGGCTATAACACGTATTGATTGAACCAAATAAGAAAAGGACCAAATTAATGCTATACGTTATAAATATTTTTTTGTTACTTTAATTAAAAAATGTAGTTATTTTCAAAAAAATAATTTCTCTCTATTTTTCTATTTTCTCTGATTTTTAGAGTCATAAAATATATTTTTCGTAAAAAATCCGAGTTCCTGAACTAATTCACCCTATTTATTTTTAAGTTAATTTGATGCTTTCAAACTATAATATTGTTACTTCTTTTTATAATTATTTTTCTTAATTTTTTTTTCATTTTTTTCTGATTTTTAAAGATATTAAAAGTGTTTTTGTAAAAAATCCGAGTTTCCGATCCGAGTTATCCGATTTTTTCCGAGTCATCCGATTCGACTCCCATGACCAACAATTGTGGCCCCCAACCACCATTGTCTATTATGGCTTAATGTAATCATGTACCCGCTAAATGTTAAATAAATGCATATGAGATGCAGTGCACTTTGGGAATGGTACCGACCTAATGCATGAGCAAAAATGTAAGTATGTCAACCCATATTGATTTATGTGTGTTTGCATAAATCTTGCATCTTTCAAATGTATAGAATAATTTATTTTGATATAAGAGACTTTATACGTTTTGTAAAATTTGGTATTTGTAAAATTCGATTATGAATGCTTATCAATATCTCTTTTAGATATTTGTAAAATTTGGTATGGTAATATATCTTTTGTTGTAATGGTGGTTTGGCATCTGTTTATATCCAATTTAATTGCCTTTCAAAATTTGAAGGATGTTGTTGATTATACTTAGCAAATAGTTTGAATTATTGTCAATCTAAAAAAACTTCGTTGCGACTGCCGTGCCTAGTATCTTTGATCTACCGTAAAAATTCCAAGAACAAATCTAAACTATTTTTTGGGACTCGATTTGGGCTGCAGATCTTTCCTCTACACCTGTCCTACAGTCCTATTATCGCAACTCCAAGCCGATTATTTTAATAAGAGAAATATTACACTTAAGAATTTTAAATTGGACAATGATTTATTTACTTTTTTAATAAGAGCGCTGTTATAGAGATACTGTCAATAACGCTATAAGGCTGAGGCAAATAGCGATTTTCAGACCATCGCTATAGTTTATAGAGATAGTCAAACCAACTCTATAGACTCTGTAGGTTCAGACCCTTTTTTTTTTTGAAAAAGGAAATGATGCTTAGTTATAACGCTCCAAGTTGTATTCTTCATAATTTCAAGAGGAGGAGCGTTCCGGTGTCACGAAAATTCGCTGTCCCAAAATGTCACAAGTTTTCAACCATCCGATTAGTTTTGATCAACGGTGATCCTATCTTCTGTGGAGAGAGAAAGAATGACTTTAAAACTCTTATATGTCTTTTCTTTACTATTTGTTTCCACTTTTTCTCTTGCTTCCTACCTTCTCCCAGAAGAGGAAACCCAAAAGGCAGAAAAAACTTATTTCTTCTTTATCACTCATTATCCATCAACTAATAGATAAATTGTACTTTTCGACGTTATGATTGTGCTCTCCTCATCACAAGGATCCGATAGAGATCTCATTTCTCTATATTTCGTCAATCGCCCCTCATAATCTCGACACATGAAATCTTGCAAAACTGGCTCCACTTTCACTATTTTAACTATATTAATCTTCATCCACAACAAGTTTAGTGAGAAAAGTACACATATTATTGACTAAATATTTATCGGTTCCTTGTTCATATAGCTAGTAATGGATACAATTGGACATTTATTCCGGCGTCAGTTGAAAATTTCAAGATCTAGTGACATATATATACTCAGAGTCTCTTCAACCTGACTACCTAAGTAGAATTCAAAAATAAGAAAAGTGATACTTTTGTAACTCATTTGAATTTTGATGCACTTTCATATTATTAATAAACGTAATTTTTTTAAACCAGATCATGTTAGTAAAGACGAAGTGTAGAGTTATGCTAGAAATTGTAGTTCACCATGAAGATAAATTTTTCATTATGAATTTTCATTTGGTTAATTATGCTCTTGTTAAACAAAAGAATTATGGTAGGAATTTACGTTTATTTCAGGCTTCATTTTGAAAAGCTCAGAGCATGAAGCCATGGGAAAGAGAAGGTAGTGATTCGTTGGAGGGAAATTACTATTATTTTATTATTTTTTTCTGTTCTCTATAGACTACAGTCTTGCTGCATACAGTTTGTCTTGGAAGTTGGAACATTGAAAGAGTATTGGGCTGCGATAGTCAATCAGAGCCGATTGATCGAAGTTAATCTAATGGTTGAAAACTTGTGACATTTGGGGGCAGCGAATTTTGGTGGCAGCGGAACGCTCCTCTTTGAAGAGTATATCATTGCTAATATGTAAAACAGTGTAACGAATAACTTTCAAGAAAATAAAAAGAAAAAAACAGTGTTACGAATGTAAATTTACAAAAAATGTTGATTCTCATATTTAATTAATTAAGCTGTGTGTGTGTGTGTATATATATACACACACACACACTATGTAATATCAAAATCTAAGATCTTCAGTTTATGATATATGTGAAAATTGATTCATAATATGATTAAAGTACTATATTATTAGTTACAAAATATTAAATAAAATGAGACAAACAGAATCGACCTAGGAAAACAACTAGTAATTTTATTAAAATATGATATAAGCACTACATAATTTTTTTTTATGTATGAATTAGATAATTTATTGATTACCAACAATTATATTTAAATATTTAAATTATAGTATCATATTTAAATATATTAGAGTTTCTTTTAGTATTAGTTGCATGCAAGGTAATGTTAAGTACGTTTAGTATTTTATTCGATTTTTGTGTGCCTTTGATCATGCATGAACTAAGCTTCGAGTTTAAAATAATTTTTGAACTTTGAGGAGATGTTTGTATAATTTATGCGTTAAACTGTATTTCAAAAGGAGAAATAGTTACATGCATGGTACATTTGTGAAAATTGGATTTTATGCTGAGTTTTTGGTTGCATGCAAAAAGAAATTTGTTCTAAAATAAATTTCTAAATTTTTGAGCAATTTCTGAAAAATCTGGTTTGAAATCAAGTGGAAAACTTAAATTTCTAGTTTATTTAAGTTAGTAATGTATTGTGGTAGTTACATTCAAAGTTTGGATCGATTTGGTGAAGTTTTGAGCATTTTAACTCTATGGTTTGTTTGAAAAATGAATTTCAGCTTTAACTCCTTAATTGATTGTTCTTTAGTTGTTCAAATAAATTTATGTTAGTTAAGGAGATAAGTGATTAATGCTGGTGGTTAAACAATGCTTGAATTTATTCATTAAGTTATATATTAGTATGTGGAAGACATGTAAATAATCCTCAAGTTTGGCCATAAGATTATGTTCATATTCAACTTTTCGATTCAGGAATTGGTCTGAATTGTTTATAATTCGGTCCGAATTGTGTTCTCTGGAAATTACAGTTTCTGAAATTCAGTCCGAATCATTTTAATTCGGTCCGAATTGCTCTCTCTGAGAATAGATTTTCTTCTGATCATAACTTTGTCATCCGAAGTCCGTTTTAGGTGATTCAAAGACCGTTGGAAAGCTCGTGATGAGCTCTAGAAGTTCTTATGTCCTACTTGGTGTTTTTTTAGATTAGAAATGTATGTTTTAGAGAGCATGTTCATACATGAAAAACGAAAAGAGAGCATTAGAAACTCTTATAAGACATGATTGGTTCTCGGAATGGAGATGTCTAGTGAACGAGATTGAATAAAACAGTTAACTGGAGATAATTTATTGTTCTTCAGCCTATAAACTGAAAAGTTGGCTTTAGCCCTGCTAATACAGTGTACCATCGACTGTACCAAGCAATTAAGAGAGAGAGAGCTCGCTATGACACTGGAATTACCAACCAATGATATGCAAATGGTCCATCCTCCCTCCATAGAGAATTAAATGGCATACAGAGCCAACATAGAGTGCAAAAGCATGCTACAATGCTAGGGAGCATCAAGTCTTCATCACTTTACAAATATGCAAAACATCCAGCCACTCACATGAGTATCAAATGCAATGAATGGCCAGATGCTAGCTGGATCCTACAACTATGCACGCAGATAATTCAATAAGAAGAGAGAAGTGACAGATTATACCTGAAAAGGTCCCTCATGCGTGTCATTCCTTGGCCCATGGGCAAATCAGGTATTCCCACAAAAAAACAAGGGAATGTTGTTCATAAAACACTAAAGGAAACATATTCAATGCCACATTTGCCCCTGAAATTGTTTTTCGAGAGTGTTGCACAGAAACCACACAAAAGTTGGCAACTAAAATCAACTAGCTTCTGTGCTGGCCAAAGATCAAGTGTGCACAAATACATGCCATCTTGGTATCAAATGAGGCCTCAGATCAAGTGACAAGGCAATGGACTGCCAAGCCAAGTTCATCACAGGCCATATGGAGGTGGCACCAAGATTGAAACTGCCCACAACCAAATACAACCAAATTACCATACTTAGCAAATCAAAATGTGAGCACAACTTGTCAAAAAATGACAAGTGATAACACAAACACCTGATTGCAAGTAAATCAACAAAATTGCCCATAGAAATGCAATACCTGCTCCATACAAAAACTGAATTAAGCCTCATACCAAATCATTGGCTCAGTTCACCACAGTAAATCAACAATTGAAACTAAACTAACAAACAGCAATGCATATGAGTACCAAGGTGACACATTACATGTCAATGACAGCTCAAATATGATTAGCTGCAAGACTAGTTAGCCACGGAAAATCTATGAAAAGCACAAAAACTTTCATACCTCATCAATTCCTCTCCAGAGAGAATGTACCCAATACATGCAACATACAATGCATGTTCAGGCGCCTAAGCCAACACAGCCAACACACAATGGCATCCACAGAGGCATGGCACCTGTACAAAGCCAGAAAACAACTTAAAACCAAATGGACATATCCAATGGGTTCTATGAAAAGTAAAAGGAGAAGGAAATCAAACTTGCCTCTTTTACACTTCAGTTGGGAATAGTGGAGCCACCATGCTGACCAATAGGTCCCACAGGCAGCTTCATTCCCCAGAAAACACAACCAAAGGCTACACAGTCAAGCCAACATGAAATCCAAAATCACATAACAATGGAGATAATCAAATGCTTTCTGAATGAACTGCCAAGCCTCAGACATATGTTCAATAGCTATGCACAGATGGAGATACCTCCATAAGTGCATCCAAACCATTGAATCTCTACAAACAAGAGATCAGTGACACCTGTCCAAGCTAATATAGGCGCCAAGTGACAACCCATCTTCCAAGCCAGAAGGAGAAGGACACAAATGCCCCCAAATCAGCATGACAAGTGGCCCCATGACCCACCTGTCATGAAAACATCAAGAAACCAGTAAACTGAAGTAAATTCAAGCCAAATGGCCACTGTGTATACCAATGCCAGATGTCAATTGACTATAGGACAGTGTATGAAGCAGTAGAGAAGCCCAAGGCATGAAGACTTACCAAATTGAGGCGGCAAGGAGAAGAATACATCCCAGCCCTTCATCAACAACCAAAATTCTGAGGAATTGCCACATGGCAGCCTCAATCCAAACCCTAGAACACCTCTACAGCTATAAAAGAAGCTCTCCATCGACTGAAGAAGGGGAGGCAAAGTGCTATATTGAAACTCTGCCCAATTTTCAACTTAGTTTATTTTCTGTAAAAACAAAAGAAACAGTTAGCTTTTACTCAAGGTAATTGGCAAAATGTAGCTTTTTAAATGAAATAAAGCGTTTTCTATATACATATTTACTTTGTTTATTATGTTTATGCATTTCTATGCCTTGTTCTTGCTGCATGTGTTCAAACAGTATAATCATGAGCATGTTTACTTCAACAGTTAGCCTAATCATCTAAGAAAACACCTAAATAAACACATTAGTAGGTCCATAACTGCATTAGCATGAAAAACAAGCAAAATTTAAACTAAGTAGCTTCTGTTAAATCAAAGAAAAGTGTAAATAAAAGTGAAAAGTGCAATAATAAGGAAGTATACCTGTCAAACCCTCTCTCTTCTTGTCTGTGTAGCAGTCAGGTGGCAAGCCAACAACAAGCAAGGAAGAGGCTAAAGTGAAGAAGGATACAAGCCCCTATAAGCTTGCTGCATAAGAGTCCTAGGGGAGCCATGCTAATGGGTGTGCTAGCCACTGAGCAGTCACTCTTGGTTCTCCTTGGACTCAGATTTTGAGCTTTAATTGGAGCATGAGCCAATCCTAATGGGTGTACTTGCCACTGAGCAGTCATCCAAGGGTTGTTTTGTGCTTCAAATAACAGTAATATGTTTAAATCCCTGTGATAACAACCTCAGAAAAACCACAAGTCAGTCAAATCCCATACACAAAGCCCATACTCTACCAAAATTCCACCTCAAAGCCTCATGCTAACACCATATAAAGCGCTTATGCCCTACCAGCATAGCCAAAACCCCATTAAAACCCCAATTACCTAGTTATGCTGCCCAAATTTCACTAGAAATAATCAAATTAACCAAACTCAGAAACAAGAAAATACCAAATCCCCAGACAGTCAAGTCCTGACTCAAATAACCAAATCATAGTCCACACGGCCTAATTAGGTAACACCAGTGACTTAAATACCCAAACTCATGCGCTAATTACCCCTTTCAGATCCACTTGGGTCCAGTTATCACAGGGAATTAGACAAAAGAAAGCTCAAAATCGATGCAGCAAGATTATAGGGGTTTACCTCGAATTGATGCCCAAATTCACTTCAGGGACTCTTCCTAGTACTCAGGCAAGCCGCCGATTGGCCTCACTTGGGTCAATTTTGACTGCAAGCACGTCATCGGAAAATCCCAAATCGAACACAGTGACGCCCCTCCAACCTTAATTAGCGAGAAACGACCAAATCAACCAGCTAAGAAGGAAAGGGGAAGGCACGACGACCTCCTCGACACTTCCCGTCGACCAAACGGCTCTCACACGGCGGAGATCAAGTCAACTTGAGAGTTTTGACCTCAGTCAACATTTCGTCGAGAGAGACGAAGAAGAAAAGAAGAGAAAAGAAAAGAAAGAGAGACGCTGCGTTGAATCGTTGACAAACACGAATATTGACACAGATCAACGTCCCCTGTTCGTTTCCAACGGATTCCAGAAGGCAGGTGAATGGACACGGCACACCATGTGTATAGTCACTGACGGTGGGACCCACATGTCAGAACTCGAGCGCGTCGGCGCACAGATACACGCGTGGACTAGTCGGCTCAGTCAGTTCAATTCAGCGACATGGGAGGATCTTCTGTGGCACCTCGCGTGTAGCGAATCCCTGACACCCAGAATACGAAACAGCAAATCCCCTGACCAATTAGAATTTTCTAAAAGTGCTGAGACTTCAAAAATGCTTTAAAAATAGCTAGAAGGGTCAGAAAATTACCAAAAAATACCAAAATGTTCAGAAAATTACAAGGAACATTTTTGTATAAGGCTTCAACACCTAGTTCCAAAAGAAAAAGGGAGTTTAGTTCAACACTATTAATTTCCCTTGAAAATGTCATTAAAAATGTCTTAAAGACCAAATTGACATTAAAAACATGGTAAAATTCAAAAGTTTAAGTGTCTTGACCACTTGGACAGCAGGTACACTTGGACAACATGTACACTTGGATAGCAGGTACTTTGAATTATTAGGGACTGACATTCCCGGAATTCAAAAATAAGAAGCCCTGGCCAGACAAACCAAAGCCAAGACCCCAAACCTAAGAAAAATCAAACACAATTCAAAACATCCAAAACCTAAATAAACTCTACACAGCCTTCAAACTCAGAGAACATCAAAACCAATTCCAGATCTTAAGATAGCAAATCCAAGACGTCTGAAGATCTACCAAAACAAAATTGAACATAAATCTCCTACTTAGGCCCAAAGGCCAAGTTCAGAAATACTTAGGCCCAAAAGTCAAGTCCAAAAATACTTCGGCTCAAAAGCCAAGTTCAGAAATACCCAGGCCCAAAAGTCAAATCTCGAAATTAAAGCCCAAGGAACACACACCCTCCAGAAAACCCAGTAGCCAAAAATGTATGAAAGCCATGGCTATTAAACCAAAAGTGTTTAAAGTCTTAGAAACGCAAACAAGACTCAAGTGACTTGAACTTTGTAGCACATCTTAACGCCAGGGTTTAAAACGTTTAAACCAGACCCTAAATGTTAGAAGATTAAAAGTTCAAACACGTCAACAAACGACTGAGGCTACAACACGTTCAAGAATCGGAGTTTCTGCACGGTAGAATGCCTGAAGCCCTCAACACGTTCAATAACCTTAGCCTCGACACGTCGACAACAAACCTAAGCCTTAGACACGTCTCAACACCGAAGATCCAGCACGTTCGACACACCGGCTCTTCAAAACGTCACGAGGCCAAGGCTTTATACGTTTACACTTGTCTTTCCATACACGCAATGCATCTCGGATATGGGAATGGCAAGTCTTAAAGTGATCTAATACCTAATCGGTCAAAGATCTACCAGACCACATTAAAGTGTAGAAAAGACTGCCCGTGCAGCCCTTCTAAGAACCTTAAATTTTCTTCTTTCCACAGTCACCACAACACATCACATGCATTCATGTCATCATAAAACACTTACCCTGCATTTACACTCACTGTCAGTTTACTTTGTTCATCAAAAATGGTTGCTTTAAACGACCATTTAACAAACTTGGACACACTTGATATGCCTAATCTATTAACATCTCCGATCTAGAGGTTCTCTCGACTTGGTTCAGAGGTAATTAACAGTAGGGGCTTGCGCCTATTGGAAGGAAATGACCTGCAACAAACAATCAAACTCTCGAAACCCCTGAGATCACTACGATATCCTCATCCTTTGTCAGGCGGGTATTGGTAGTCGTGTCCCAAGGAGTTCGAGGGGTATCTGATCTGTATTTTTTCACCCCCACGGAGGTATCCATAAATCCTAACCGAGGTGCGGACCCGAAAAAGTGCGAGACAGGAAGACATGTAAATAATCCTCAAGTTTGGCCATAATATTATGTTCATATTCAACTTTTCGATTAAGGAATTCGGGCTGAATTGTTAATAATTCGGTCCGAATTGTGTTCTCTGGAAATTACAGTTTCTGAAATTCAGTCCGAATTGCTCCCTCTGAGAATAGATTTTCTTTTGACCATAACTTTGTCATCCGGAGTCCGTTTTAGGAGATTCAAAGACTGTTGGAAAGCTCGTGATGAGCTCTAGAAGTTCTTATGTCCTACTTGGTGTGTTTTTTGATTAGAAATGTATGTTTAAGCCTTAAACTTACTTTGGTCATGTTTGTTTATGCTAGGTTGTGGTGAAACCTAACCCGACCACATATATTGTTATTTGACTTGAGATTGTATTCTATCTTGTTTTCTTTGTTGTTAGTTTTTGTATTGGTATTTAGTATTTTTTTTGTTGTGTAGAGTTGAGTCGTGGCGTGTCAGGTCCAAGGGTGACCGATACGACTTGAGCAATAAGATCGTTTTTTTGTGTACTTGCTGGTGCTTGCTTCAACTTTGCTAATTTTCAGGTGCGGATTCCACACCTACCTTGATTTATTGTTAGAGCTAATTATTTGTATAGCATGTTGGAATTGATTGAATTGCAAGCATATTTGTATTTTACCATATTGTTATTGTGATATAAATGTTATGTATGCATATTGAATGGTTATCCGATTGATCTGAATGGAAATGATATGAATGGTTAAGTACTTTTGTACGGTTGAATGGCACTGGTTTCATTTGCACACGGGCTAGCTACCCGGCGTGTCAATCGGTGTGCTTAAGCTTAATCCGAGGTCTACTGTGTTATGTCTTGAGATGCTTGTTGAAAGTTCGTTTGTCTGAATTGAATCCGAATTGTACTCTGATCCCTGTGTCTGGGGAGGAGTAGGTTCTGATCCATGTATCTGGGGAGGAACCATTTGACTAATTGAATTTTAGGTCTTGATCCCCGTTTCTGGGGAGAGACCGGTTCTGATCAATGCTTCGAGGGAGGAACCATTTGACTAATTGAATTTTAGGTCTTGATCCCTATTTCTGAGGAGAGACCGGTTCTGATCCCTGCTTCTGGGGAGGAACCATTTGACTGATTGAATTTGAGGTCTTGATCCCTGATTCTGGGGAGAGACCGATTCTGATCCCTGCTTCTGGGGAGGAACCAAGTGACTTGTGATTTCTATAAACCAGACTTGCATTTGAATAATACCAAACCGAGCCGACATTTGTATTGGCACTTGATAATTGAGATTGTTTTGGTAATTGAATAAATTGCCGAGCTCATTGCATTGCATGAAATGTTTTTATATATGAACTTACATGAATGCATTTTGGTTAATGGAGATGCTATTTTATTATTCATATCTTAATATATGTATTGTTTTATGGTTTGCTTTTAAACTCGGTCGGTAAATAGTTTCGAAACATGTACTCAAGGTTCGTGTGGCTGGAACTGAATACCGCACTGAGATAATTGTATAATTATCTCATTCTCTGCTCTTTGCATTGTTTCCACATTGGTTGTAGGTTCCAGGTCTGGGATCAGTGTGGCGCAGCGAAAGCTTGGTGAGTAGTGGGCCATCGTATGTTTGAGTGATGTCCAATACCTTGTGAACCAGACGTTTGCTTATGTATTGTATCATTAGATTAGTAATTCAAGTTGATATATGTAAAATTAGGCCATGAGCTTGTACATTAATCGGAGATAATGAATGTAAATTTGTATGTGATGATTGGTTAAGCCTTGCGGGTGCACAGTGGTAGCGTGCGCTCGCGGCGGTTGCGGCACCCCCCGGTTGCGGGGTGTCACAATTGAGTGGTATCAGAGCTAGTGGTTTATCAACCCTAACCAGACCGTTTATCCTTATTAGGGTGTGGTTATAATAACCCAACCAGACTACTACGACGTTCGAGTGGGCTAGATCTTGGGATTGTTTGTAGTGTCTTGAAATGTTGTGTGCTAATTATGGTTCAAGTATATTATAATACTTAGATTTCATAAGTTTTAAAAGTTTAAATTAGTGTTTCTTACGTAGATTTCACTACTTGTATGTATTTATGTTGGTAGCATTTCTAATGTTGTATGTATTTATATATTTATGTTTGTTAGCTTCCCAAATAATAATGGTGTTATTTAGTGAGTTATTTACAACTTTGTTAATAATTTTGATTGCAAGTTTCTTTATTCAAATTTTTGTTTGGATTTCTATGTTCTTGTTTGTATTGTATTGCATCTCTTGTATGTTATTTGGTGGTTTATTCATTTTTTTCTTCTAGTAGAACCGTTCAGAGGACTGAACGGATTTTTAAGGAGGGAGGGATGTGATACCCAGTATTTTAGAATTTTAATTTTTGCATGCTTAATTATTTTGGTTGCTATATAAAATTATTTTAAAAGATTTCATGTTAAGTACAAAATTTTTGTGATTTAAATTGGGTCTCAAACTTATTGAAATTGTGTTTAAATCTGAAATTTAGAAAGAACAAGTGATTTTAGAGGAAATGAGGGGCTACTTTGTAAAACCCAACCATTTATTCTCTCTCCTTTCTTCTTCCCCACAACCATTTCTCCTCTCTCCCACCCACTTCTTCCTCCAACAGAAATTTCTCTTCCTCATCTTTCAAGTTTAAGCTCCACAATACCCTACCCAAATAAATTGATAAAAATTCTGAAAAATTCAAGAAAAATAGGAAATGAATAGAGGAGGTGAAGGAGAGTACATGCAAGCCAATAAAATTCGGATTTGAGCACTATTTTGGTAAGGTTTCATTTTTCTTCAAACTATTTCGATTTCTAAATATTTTCTGGAGTTTTAACTTAAATGGAGGTTTAAAATGAGAGTTTCTTTTAGTATTAGTTGCATGCAAGGTAATGTTAAGTACGTTTAGTATTTTATTCGATTTTTGTGTGCCTTTGGTCATGCATGAACTAAGCTTCGAGTTTAAAACGATTTTTTGAACTTTGAGGAGATGTTCGAATAATTTGTGCGTTAAACTGAATTTCAAAAGGAGAAATAGTTGCATGCATGGTACATTTGTGAAAATTGAATTTTATGCTGACTTTTTGGTTGCATGCAAAAAGAAATTTATTCTAAAACAAATTTCTAAACTTTTGAGCAATTTTTGAAAAATTTGGTTTGAAATCAAGTGGAAAACTTAAATTTCTAGTTTATTTAAGTTAGTAATGTATTATGGTAGTTATATTCAAAGTTTGGATCAATTTGGTGAAGTTTTGAGCATTTTAACTCTATGGTTTGTTTGAAAAATGAATTTCAGCTTTAACTCCTTAATTGATTGTTCTTTAGTTGTTCAAATAAATTTATGTTAGTTAAGGAGATGAGTGATTAATGCTGGTGGTTAAACAATGCTTGAATTAACCCATTAAGTTATATATTAGTATGTGGAAGACATGTAAATAATCCTCAAGTTTGGCCATAAGATTATGTTCATATTCAACTTTTTGATTCAGGAATTCGGTCTGAATTGTTTATAATTCGGTTCGAATTTTTGTTCTCTGGAAATTACAGTTTCTGAAATTCAGTCCGAATCATTCTAATTCGGTCCGAATTGCTCCCTCTGAGAATAGATTTTCTTTTGACTATAACTTTGTCATCCGGAGTCCATTTTAGGTGATTCAAAAATCGTTGGAAAGCTCGTGATGAGCTCTAGAAGTTCTTATGTCCTACTTGTTGTGTTTTCAGATTAGAAATGTATGTTTAAGCCTTAAACTAACTTGGGTCATGTTTGTTTATGCTAGGTTGTGGTGAAACCTAACCCGACCACATATATTGTTATTTGACTTGAGATTGCATTCTATCTTGTTTGCTTTCTTGTTAGTTTTTGTATTGGTATTTAGTATTTTTTTTGTTGTGTAGAGTTGAGTCGTGGCGTGTTAGGTCCAAGGGTGTCCGATACGACTTGAGCAATAAGATCGTTTTCTTGTGTACTTGCTGGTGCTTGCTTTGCTTGCTTCTACTTTGCTAATTTTCAGGTGCGGATTCCACACCTACCTTGATTTATTGTTAGAGCTAATTATTTGCATAGCATGTTGGAATTGATTGAATTGCAAGCATATTTGTATTTTACCATATTGTTATTGTGATATAAATGTTATGTATGCATATTGAATGGTTATCCGATTGATCTGAATGGAAATGATATGAATGGTTAAGTACTCTTGTACGATTGAATGGCACTGGTTTCGTTTGCACACGGGTTAGCTACCCGGCGTGTCAATCGGTGTGGTTAAGCTTAATCCGAGGTCTACAGTGTTACGTCTTGAGGTACTTGTTGAAAGTTCGTTTGTCTGAATTGAATCTGAATTGTACTCTGATCCCTGTGTGTGGGGAGGAGTAGGTTTTGATCCCTGTATCTGGGGAGGAACCATTTGACTAATTAAATTTTAGGTCTTGATCCCTGTTTCTGGGGAGAGACCGGTTCTGATCCCTGCTTCTGGGGAGGAACTATTTGACTGATTGAATTTGAGGTCTTGATCCCTGATTCTGAGGAGAGACCGATTCTGATCCCTGCTTCTCGGGAAGAACCAAGTGACTCGTGATTTCTATAAACCAGACTTGCATTTGAATAATACCAAACCGAGCCGGCATTTGTATTGGCACTTGATAATTGAGATTGTTTTGGTAATTGAATAAATTGCCGAGCTTATTGCATTGCATGAAATGTTTTTATATATGGACTTACATGAATGCATTTTGGTTAATGGAGATGCTATTTTATTATTCATATCTTAATATATGTATTGTTTTATGGTTTGCTTTTAAACTCGATCGATAATTAGTTCCGAAATATGTACTCAAGGTTCGTGTGGCTGGAACTGAATACTGCACTGAGATAATTGTATAATTATCTCATTCTCTGTTTTTTGCATTGTTTCCACATTGGTTGTGGGTTCTAGGTCTGGGATCAGAGTGGCGCAACGAAAGCTTGGCGAGTAGTGGGCCATCGTATGTTTGATTGATGTCCAATACCTTGTGAACCAGACGTTTGCTTATGTATTGTATCATTAGATTAGTAATTCAAGTTGATATATGTAAAATTAGGCCATGAACTTGTACATTAATTGGAGATAATGAAGGTAAATTTGTATGTGATGATTGGTTAAGCCTTGCGGGTGCACGGTGGTAGCGTGCGCTCGCGGCGGCTGCGGCACCCCCCGTTTGCGGGGTGTCACACCCATAAATTTAACGCTGGATTATAATAAGAGTTTGTGTTGTATAGATAAAACAATTTATGGCGTGGATAATGGATTTCATTATCAGAATGTAGTTAAAATATAGTAAGCTAGCTAGTTTTAGTTTACTTGCCAGTTA
This sequence comes from Rhynchospora tenuis, assembly GCA_027725995.1. NCBI lineage: Eukaryota > Viridiplantae > Streptophyta > Magnoliopsida > Poales > Cyperaceae > Rhynchospora > Rhynchospora tenuis. The sequence continues at coordinate 129,445,050 of CM050889.1, read as the reverse complement.
GAGAATTACTAGCTACATGAACTAGAAAATTCAAAATATGTTACACTACAAAAGTCGCATAGTTTTTGGGAAAAAACAAAAATAGAAAAAAAGGGGTCTAGGCTATAGCGATGGTCAAACCATCGCTATAGAGCCTATAGAGTTGGTTTGACTATCTCCATAGGCTATAGCGATGGTCTGAAAATCGCTATAGGCCTCGGCCTTATAGCGTTGTTGACAGTCTCGCTATAGCGGTGCTCTTATTAAAAATAAATAAATCATTGTACAATTTAAAATTCTTAAGTGTAATATTTTTCTTATTAAAATAATCGGAACTCCAAGAAAGTGGTCTCTAATGTACTGCCGATTTGACTGTTTAACTTTTCTTGTGTCTATCAAATATATATCTCTTCTTTATATTTTCTTATTTTTTCTTTCCGTCATTGTAACCAGACTGTAATATCTATTTTTTTATTAATTTTTTTGTCGTTTGCTTCTCGCTAACCAAATTTGTAAACAAAGATATGTTTTTTATTGCATTTGAACGGGAAATTTGATTGATGTTGACTGGCGGCGGCAGTACGGTTTGGTTTCGACTTTCGAGCATCTCCGTCATAATTGAAAAATGGTTCTTGTATCAAGTTCACTACCGATTTGTTTTACTCTTGCCCTGTTCCTTCAATTTAACAGACTCCCCTTTTGGTAAACTTGTGTTTACTGTTCGGACATCCAACTATCTCCTGACTTTTTCATAAAGTCCAAATGATAAATCACATTTTGATAGATATGTAGACTTAATCAGTTGGATTTGCAGCTGCAGGTATCAAGAGCAATTCTTGTAAAAGCACTGCTTTCATGGGAACCTCTATGAACAAGGCAACGTCGCTAATTGAAACTGGAGCACGCCTTCTAGTAACACGATTCCTTCGGCAATATGTCAGAGTAGGCACTTTAGTGTAAGTCCTTGGCCTTATAATTAAGTTAATTATCTGTACCAATCCTTTCAAGTTGAAATAAGCATATAAAAATTTCTATCATTTGTGCCATATTAACCTGTAATCTCTATCAAAAGATCGAAGACAGCAGTAGTGATGTTGAAAAAGTGTATGCTAGCAAAAAGGTAATATACTGATATTTGTTTATTATCCTGATAGTACTAGTGCTAGTCCTCAACAAAAGACCATCAATATAACTATGATATTACTGAAGTAAATGAAAAAATAAATTTACTTATGTAATTGTTAATAGAAGTAATCAAGTAAATAGTAGTTATCCTAAAATAACTAAATATCCAACAGTTTGCATGAAGACGGAGGCACGTCTATGGAGTTTGGCAAACCCAGCGATAAATGCAGAGTGAAGTCGATTCTAAGAGTGCATAATTCCTCATTCTATTTCAAGGTTCATGACTTTACCAAACTTTTTCAAAGAATTAATGTATTTGAATAGCTCGATTTATTTGTAACTTCATTATTAATTAATTTCATTTCATTTTTGGGTAGATTGCTGCAGAAGCAGATATCGGCCTAGCAAATGCATACATGAATGGATATTTTTCCTTTGACGACCAGGAGCAAGGCCTTCTTGATCTTATACTGGTAATTGCTTATTTTTATTATTTATAATTTTTAAAGATCAAAGGCTTGAACAGAACTCCTTTTTAAACTCGTTCCGATTTTTTTTTCAGATTCTTATCGCTAACAGGGATTTGATGAATATTAATCCCAGTAAAAGGTCTCTTTTAGTCCTTTGTTTTTTTAACCCACACAGTATTTAATTAATAGTCCAAGACTGCAATTATGGCTGCATGGTACATGTCAGCGATAGTAAAAATTAAATTTAAGTCGATGATGTCAATTTTATATGTTGACAACTTGTGATGTCAAATGCAGTAAATTAAAACCTTCAAGGCCTCCAACAATCAATAAGTATAATTTATATAAAAAAATAACAAATATGATCGAATATTAGGGTTTGATGGGAAATAAAAGTATACACATGTTTCTTACTTGTAAGAACGAATTTTCAATTGGAAACCAAAATTTAAACTTCTTTTCAATTTTTTACAATTTTTTTTTTTCAGATTTTTGGAACTTACTTGATCTAATTAGTTTGAACTTTGAACCATCCAACGATTATGATTTTCTAAAAATCCAAAAACAGTAAAAAATTCATAAAATTTGGTTTCCAATAAAATTTCAATAGGAAAAAGAGATTGAATGATTCAGATTAGTCATTTTGAAGCATGAAATATGAGAATGGGTCACGGGACATCTATGCAACGTGTTCTATTATAGAAATCCTCCCATCTTATTCAATAAATTTTAGATTGATCTTCAACAATTTAGTCCCAATAATGTTCGGAAAAACTGAAGGCTATAAAATCAGAAGTATCCACTTTAGGCGTGCTTTCATATTTTTAATGGTTTGTTACATAATACCAGACTAGATATTAAGGTACTTTAACAGATTTCATTTTATATCTGACTCTTAGTTCTTGATAAAATGCTTCCTTAGGGGATGGTGGACCCCTCTGTTAGTTACAGCTGGATTTGCATCAGCTAATTACTTTTTTCGTCACGTGTTGAGAAAAAATTCGGTGACACAAACTCGAACAAATATCTCTGAACAATATGATTTGGTATGACCAGGCACAAGCTGCTTACACATTGTTTCAAAACATAGGCAGTAAATGTAAAATATAGTTCAGTTGCCAACTGTTTGTGACCCCAATATTTGAAATCTCTAGTTGCAGTCTAAATCGCACAGAGTATTGCGAATTAATGAACAAATGACTATGGTTCTTGTGAGACTGGAAAATTTTTAGTTTGAATATGCTGACTACTAAAGATTTGTTTCAGTAGTTTGTGTGGTGTTAATTGTTTTCTATTTGAGTCCAAAGAAATTAAACAATGCTGAATCATGATATAATGACTGGGCTTCTTGGTTTTTAATTTTTTATACATCTTACTAAACCTTTATGTGTTTGCTTTTAGAGCAACGATTTCTTCTCACTATTTCTGGATGAAACCATGTCCTACTCTTGCGGAATTTTCAAGGTATATATCTTTAATAATCGCTCAGATTGCAGATTACTACTCTTGGTTGGGTTGTTGGGAATTTTATCAAATATTCAAATTCAATCTTGTAATAAGATATCAGGCCCAATTCAACCCATGAATCTATCTTGGGTGTTATGATTGAAAAATGGGTTATCATGCGACTTCCATAAACTAGAAAAATTCATGCTTCATATCTTCGACGATTTGAAATGAACAAACTTTTGTATCATGAGATGACACATGCATTTTCAGGCTTTGGAGAAAGACCATATTCAGATAATTTAGTTATATGTTGTTAATTGAGCAACTGTTAACTCTTTCAATTTGGCCCTGCATTTTTGACAGACGGAAGATGAAGACCTTAAAACTGCCCAATTAAACAAAATATCCTCTCTTATTGACAAGGTACTGTTCATACATTCATCTCTGTTTTTAAGATTCCTGAGAATCTAACACTGGAAATTAATTGAGTAATACAAGGCTAGAGTTGATAAGAAGCACACAGTACTTGAAATTGGTAGTGGCTGGGGAAGCCTAGCAATTGAACTGGTGAAGCATACGGGTTGCAATTATACCGGGATTACCTTATCAGAAGAACAGCTTAAGTATGCAGAAAGGAAAGTCAAAGAGGCTGGATTACAGGTGTGACCCCTTTCTGTTTTTTCCCCTAAATTCTTCAAGCAATGAAATCATGTTCCTGTTAGACAACTTCATGGATATTCCACATAGTATTAAAGGAACATTGTCGCAAAACATTGTAAAACATATTGTGACATGACTTGATCCGGTCCGTAGATATATTCTTTTTTATTTTTTGATTGATAACTTTTGCAGGACAACATAAAGTTCCTTCTTTGTGACTATCGACGAGTACCATCCTCCCGGAAGTTTGACAGGATCATATCTTGGTATGTGCAAAGGGATATCATATCACAATATTAGATAAAAAGACCATTCTCTTTGATGCTCAGGTTATTATTGCACTATTTTTATTGTTTAAGTAGGCAGGCTCTTTCCTAGTTTTGAGGAGTGGACATTTTTCTGATGCTTTTTCAGGATATTAAGAAAAGCTGTAGGTGTCATGGTCGACTGTAATTTGAAATTTGTCTTATTGTGAAGGAAGTGGCAGAGAAACAAAATAAGAATATAAAATCACATTAATTAAAATATAATATGAACAAGATTTAGAAGAGCATTTGTATTGCAGTGAGATGATTGAACATGTGGGACATGAATATATGGATGAGTTTTTCGGCTGTTGCGAGTCTCTCTTGGCAGAAGACGGCCTTCTTGTACTTCAGGTTTTTTATTTTGTATTGTTTCTTGTGCAAGCATTTAGGCTTGATTTCGATCTACTCCATGAAATGTTAGAAGAGGGTTAAGGATTTCTATTTTTTATCATTACTGTGTCCTGCAGTATTCATCAATGCCAGATAGTAGGTATGACGAGTACAGAAGCAGCTCAGACTTCATTAAGGAATACATTTTTCCCGGATGTTGCATCCCTTCTCTAAGCAGAGTTACCTCTGCCATGTCTACTTCCTCTAAATTGTGGTACAAACACATAATACAATATTTAATTAGATATTTTACATACTTAACTTTAATTAAAGTTTCTCTTCTATACCGGATAAACCAGAGAACTATTGTTGAACCAGAAAACAGCATCTGAGAGTCTTTTTTCAAAAGAAAACAGAAAAATAGAAGCTCTAATGAGAAATATCAATTTCCTAGTTAATACTGGGGGCTGGGGCAGGCCCCCTCTGGTCCTCTGTCTTTTTGCTATTCTTTTAGTAGCCCAAACTATTATCTATTATCTTTCATCTTCTTTTATTTACTTCAATGTATCTTTAATCTTGCATATAAAAGCCGTCTTCCCTGGCTTTTGTCTTGATGTTCTTATTTTCTATTACATAAACAGTGTAGAGCATGTGAAAAATATTGGCATCCATTACTACCCTACACTTCTACGTTGGAGAAGCAAATTCGCTACAAACAAACAGTAATACGAAAGCCAACAAATTTATCTTAAATTGAGACGATATATACATGTGCCTTAACAATAATAATAATAATAATAATAATAATAATAATAATAATAAGGTAACTGCTGAAAGAAATGTCAGTTAAGGAAAACTGTAGGCTGCAAAACTAATTTCTCTTCTTAATTGGGCTTACCTTATATTTGTAAAACAATTCCAACTTTAGTTGGAATGTATCCAAGCGAATAAAAAAATAATAATAATTGGATGGAAAAAGAAAAGGACAAAAAAGGAAAAAAAAAAAAAGAAGAACAAAGAGATACATGATTTAGAATTGGCCTACTTTCTGGTACTGATTATACAGAACAATATTGTGTCAAATCTGAGCATCTGGTATATTCTTTCCAGGAAAATTATGAGACTGGGATTTGATGAAAGGTTTATACGTATGTGGGATTACTATTTTGTCTACTGCATTGCGGGATTTAAGTCTCGCACACTTGGAAATTATCAGGTATGTACATGAAAAAGTACAAGTCTCCATCTCATGCTGTTTTCATATTATCAGGTAAATATATATATGTAGTTTCTGATCAACCTTGTGTAATTTTGGTGCTTTTGATTTATTTTTCCTCTCTTTTTGGAAGTAGTATTCATTTTCTAGTACATCCTTTTTGCACTAGCAGTATGGGCAGGCTTATTAATTTCATAAAATTTGAGCATGTATAGAAAATAAAATTTATGGATATGTAGCACAACAAAGTAGGTCACACAAAACGAGGATCAATACAAAATTTAAGCTTTATCCTATCTGCATCAAAACTTTTGTCGGACTAGGACAAAACTTTGCCTAGTTTGAAAGACCGGTTAACTAGGTGATGTCAACCAGATATTGAAACAGAGAGCTTATAACTTTTTCATCGACTAGAAATAAAAATTAGTTTGAATTATATCAATTCGGTGGAATTGCATTTATCTATACATATTATAACCTCTCTTTTTTTCATAATTGAATGATAATCTTATCCATCCTTAGGTAATTTAATTTGTTGAAGCTGACATATATTATATTTGTTGAAATGTCCAGATGGTATTTTCCCGACCCGGCAACACCAAATCTCTTGGCGATTATCCAACATTCTCCTCCAAACCTAAAGTTGCCTGATTGTGAATGTATATGTTAAGAAGAATCAAAATCATTAGTAATATTTCCTATATCAGACTTTCAGTGCAATTAAGTTTGTAATTTTAATTAGCTTTTCATGGAAGCTCTGCTACTTGCCCTTTAATATTAGCGTTCAAGACTCTTTGCTCTTGTGTCTTTTTTATTTGCATGTACAAGAAATAAATTATTAATAAATTACCATGTTGCTGTTGTGCCTTTGAAGATATTGATTGTTTGTATGATTTAACAATGAACACACATTGCCATTTGTTAGATGCTTCTGACCGATGCGCAGTGGCGTTTTTTTTTGAGGGACGGGTGGCAAAACGCAAACCGACAATTTCATTAATAAATAAAAATTATTTACAAAAAAAAAAAGAAACTAAAGAAAACTAAAACCTAGACAACTAAGCGATGCGCAGTGGCGTTGAAACGCTTGTATTTCCAGCCACATAGGTTTGTCCACATTCATTTGTTTATCTTAAAAGGATATATCATATATGGTTCTAATTGGGCTCTGGAAACATTGCAAGCTCAATCTTCTGCTGGGCAAAATGTGGCCCACCAAATTTAATGGTTTGCTGTTGCTGGTTAAGATTGGGTTATTGTCTTACAGGGTTGAGGCCCGCCAAAATTATTCTTGTACTGTCACGAGCATCACGTGCTTACCAAAGTTGCCAAGAAGTTGACTTTTTCCACCCAATTCTTAATCTGAGGGCGTTATTTAAGGCAAAATTTGAGGGCAGCCCAATTATTAATTATTAATTATTTTTTAAAATCAATGGGAGCAACCCACCACTTTTCATTAAAAATTGGAAAGGTAAAGTTTGACAACCCTATATCCTCATATTATATAGATACCCTTATCATCATATATCAACATAACACTGGACATGTACTGGCACCGGCCGATATTTTCATTTGACTGAGAGTAGTCTTATCTTTCATTAATGTCTCTGTATATTATGTAATCCCTGGCTCTAGAAAACCAATTGTAAGCGAAAAAGAATTAAAGAAACAAAAACAGTTGCAAGCAACTTTGACAGCTGATAAACAACTAAACAAGAAATAATTTACGGCTCCCTAACTGGGCTGCTGACCTGCTGTTTCAAGTTTTAAATTCATGTAATCGATTAATAAATTATGGTGATATGCCAGTAACATACAATAACCTCACAAATAAGAAATTTTTCGAAGGAAAAAAAAAAATCATACTTTATGGGCTGAAACGGGTTAATTGATCGTGAGCATTAATTCGACTACCAAAATCTCAACACTTATTTTGATTCAAATAAAATTTCCCATATTTCATTTCTAACATTTATTCTTCGAATTACATAGATCCTTTCCCTTCGTAATCCACACCATAATACAGTATTTAATTAGTGGTTCTCATGCCACATTTTTATTAATTTAATAATTAAGTAAATCTTTCATCATATATTTTCTGAGTGCATACCGGCAGAAAATTTGACGGGAGTCAGCACGATTTGGTTTTGAACATTTCTCCATATAAATTGAAAGTTGGAGCGAGGTAAGGGTTAGATGGGTGTTCTTTTTTTTTTAAAAAAAAAAAAATGGTTGGGGACAGGGATTAGGCGCATGGGAGACTGGGAGTTGCCTTTATAAACTCCGAAATGATTTTTCTTGCAAAGGCTTGCTTATCAGTAAACTGCCAACGGCAATTGATCTAATTAAAATAAAATGGCACAAGTTTCTAAATTACCAGTGCTGTCTCAATAAATACAAATCTCAAAGAGTTTTAAGTTCATTAAAGTCAACTTAAGTGTTGCAAATCGTGTAACTGTAGTTTGCCGGTCCCCAGACTCCCGGTTCAACGGATCCGGATCCTGTGTCGCGCGGCACGCGTGTAGCGCACCCCATGAGCTGTTTGATTTTGATCGGGTGGTTCATTTTTTTCGGGCCTATCAATCTGGTTACATGCACGGGGCTCCTATATCCATCCGATTTAGATCAGACGGCCCACAGCCCACGTTGCACGCTGTGCCGCGCAACACAGGATCTGAATTCCCGATTCAACCATTTATAGGGACCCACAACTGTGCATCATGAATTCAGTATAGGACTATAGGTTGATTATCAAAAGTCATCTTTAGCGTCCCTACTTATTTAAGGTACTTGTATTGCTTGTATCTACAGTTTTCTTCTGACTCCCTACTTAATTTTAAGGTAGATGTATGAAGTTCTCTATTAGTTTCTTTTACTACACAGGTTCCTTCTTTTAATCAAATTCTCTAATTTCTTTCACTGCGCCAGTTCCTTAATTCAGTACACTCCATTTTTGGTGAAGTCGTGACTACTGGTGAGAAATTCATCTAAACTCTTGATTTAGTTCATAACTCCAAATGATTAATCACATTATTAAAAATTTTGTAGACTTGATCAGTTGGATTTACAGCTGCAGGTAGGAAAAGCGATTCTTGTAAAAACACTGCTTTCCTGGGATCCTCTAGGAACATGGCAACTTCACTAATTGAAACTGGAGCTCGCCTTCTAGTTACTCGATTTCTTGGGCAGTATGTCAGAATCGGCACTTTAGTGTAATTCCTTGGCCTTAAAAGTTATTTGTGCCTATCTTTTAGACTAAGCAAGCATCCTGTTGTCTTGAAAGTTGAAATAGCGCTTAAACATAATAAAATTTCTATCATATGGTGCCATATTAACCTTTAGTCTCTATCAAAAGAAGAACAACAGTAGTAATGTTGAAAAAGTGTATGCTAGTAAAAAGGTAATATATTGAGATACTTGCTTTTGATCCTACAAGTACTAGTGTTAGTTCGTTCTCTACAAAACACCATCAATCTAACTATGATCTGACTGAAGTAAATGAAACAAATGAAGTTACCAACCAACCTCTAAGAGCTTATGTGATTATTAACAGAAGTAATCAAAGTAATTCAATAATTAAACTTAAAAACCAACAGTTTGCACGAAGACGGAGGCACGGCAATTAAGTATGGTGAACCCAGCGATAAATGCAGAGTGAAGTCAATTCTAAGAGTGCATAATTCCTCATTCTACTTCAAGGTTCATCACTTTACCTTCTAACCTTTTCACAGAAGTAATGAAGTTGAACAGCTTGATTAATTAATAACTTCCATTATTTCTTTTCTTGATTGTGTAGATTGCAGCAGAAGCAGATATCGGCCTAGCAAATGCTTACATGAATGGATATTTTTCCTTTGATGATCAGGACCATGGCCTTCTTGATCTTTTACTGGTAATTGCTCATTTTCATTATTTATAATTTCAACGATCAAAGACTCGAACAAAACTCCTTTTAAACTCGTTCTGTTTTTTTCAGATTCTTATCGCTAACAGGGATTTGAGGAATGCTAATCCCAGTAAAAGGTTTCTTCTAGTCCTTCGTTTTTAGAACCTAGATACACAGTATAGTAGTCCAAGACTGCAATCATGGCTGGTAAATGTCAGTGAAACTTAAAATTAATTAACTTGATGATGTTGATTAATGTGTGAACAACTTGTGATATTAAAGAAGTAAATTAAATCCTTCACGGCCTTCAGCTATCAATAATGGGCAGCTTAGAACGAAATAACAAATAGAAACTAGTGTTAGCTAGGTTCAAGTGACGGGAAATAAAAGATATATATATCTTCTTAAGTTTCAAGAACAAAATTTCAATTGTCATATATAGAAATACTTGTAATTAAACATCAAAACAGGAGTTCGCCGTGATTTAAGAGAGATTACTTGTATGCACTCTAGGTGCTTTCATATTTTATGGATTGTTTCATAATACCAGACCAGACTGGATCACATTCAAGGTACTTATGCATATTATTAGTATTATTTTATTTTAACCCTTGGTTGTTAACTTAAATGTTTGCTTAGGGGATGGTGGACCCCTCTGCTAGTTACAGCTGGATTTGCATCAGCTAAGTACTTTTTTCGTCATGTGTTAAGAAATAATGCGGTGACACAAACTAGAAGAAATATCTCTGAACAATATGATTTGGTATGACCGGGCACAAGAACCTTAAACATTGTTCCAAAACTAAGGCAGAAAATGTCATGGTTCACTTGCCAACTGTATGTGACCCAAATATTTCAAATCTTGATTTGTACGCTAACTCGCACAGAGTCTTGTAAACTAATTAATTACTGACTATTTTAGTTTGAATATGCTGACTATTAAAGATAATTTCACAGTTTGTGTGGTAAAGCAATTAAGTAATGCTGAATTATGATAAGACGGAACTTCTTGGTTTGCAAATAACGTACTAATTAAACCTGCATGTTTCCGTTTTTAGAGCAACGAATTCTTCTCGCTATTTTTGGATGAGACAATGTCCTACTCTTCTGGAATTTTCAAGGTGCACCTCTTAAATGCGGGCTCAGCATTATTGTTTTAATTATTCTTTTACCCTTTCAGACCTTAGCTAGGTGGATTTTATCTTTGTTGGGTTGATGATTTACCAAAATATTGAAATTCAATCTTGTAATAAGATAACAAGCCCAATTCAACCCACAAATCTATCATGACTGTTCTATTAATTTTTTTTTTTTAAAAAAAGGGTTATCAGGTGACTTCCATAAACTAGAAAAATATTATGCTTCAACAATTTAAAGCATAATTTATCTATCATCATAAGACACCTGCATTGTCATGCTCTGGAGAGAGAACATATAAGCCAGATAATTTAGTTACATGTTACATTTTTAGTTAAGCAATCATAAATTCTTTCAAATTTCTTACCCTGTATTTTTGACAGACAGAGGATGACGACCTTAAAACTGCCCAGTTGAACAAAATTTCTTCTCTTATAGACAAGGTACTGTTATGAATTCAGCTTTGTTTTCAAGATTCCAGAGAAACTAACACTGGAAATTTTATTTTTCTAATTGAATAATACAAGGCTCGAGTTAATAATGAGCACACAGTACTAGAAATTGGTTGTGGCTGGGGAAGCCTAGCAATTGAACTGGTGAAGCGTACAGGGTGCAAATATACTGGGATCACCCTATCAGAAGAACAGCTTAAGTATGCTGAAAGGAAAGTCAAAGAGGCTGGATTAGAGGTGAGATTTCTTTGTGGTTTTTCCCCCTAAATTCTGTAAGCAATCATGACAGATCTTCCACATAATTTAAAAAAAACTCGTAATACATTGTAAAATAGAATGCGACATGGCTTGATCCAGTTTGTCTATATATATTCTTTTATATTTTTTTATGGGAATTTTTTGCAGGACCACATAAATTTCATTCTTTGTGACTATCGGCGAGTACCATGCTCCCAGAAGTTTGACAGGATCATATCTTGGTATGCACAAAGCTATATCATATCACAATATTAGATAATAAGACCATCCTCTTTTGATGCTTAGGTTATTATTGCAATATTTTAATGGTTTTAGTGAGTTGGCTCATTCCTAGGTTTGAGGAGCGGACAGTTTTTATTTTATTTTTTTTTCAGGATAATAAGAAAAGCTGTAGGTACGTATCATGCTCAATAAAAATTTGAAAATTTGCATTATTGTGAAAGAAGTGGCTGCAAAACTTATTACAATCACGTCAATTAAAATATAGTATATATGCACAAGCTTTAGGAGAGTATTTAAATTGCAGTGAGATGATTGAACATGTGGGACATGAATACATGGATGAGTTTTTCAGCTGTTGCGAGTCTCTCTTGGCTGAAGACGGCCTATTCGTCCTTCAGGTCATTAAACTTGATTTTGATCTATTATCTATTATAAATGTTAGATGTGGATTAAGGATTTACTTTTTTATCATTACTGGGCCGTGCAGTTTATATCAATTCCAGATAGTAGGTACGACGAGTACAGAAGAAGCTCAGACTTCATAAAGGAATACATTTTTCCAGGAGGTTGCCTCCCTTCTCTAAGTAGAGTTACTTCTGCCATGTCTATGTCCTCTAAATTCTGGTACAAACACCATAATACAATATTTAATTAGATACTGAAATAATTTTTTTTGGATTTTCCTTAGTTAAAATTTCTCCTCTAAACCTGATAAACCAGAGAACAATTGTGGAACAAGAAAACAGTATTTGAGGGACTAAAGCAGGAAGCACTTTTGAAGGACCCTAAGGAAAAAAATTTGGGAAAAAAGGGAAAATAGAAGATCTTAAGGAGAAATGTTACTGTGGCATTGGCCCCCTCTGGTCCTCTGTCTTATTATTATTATTATTATTATTATTATTATTATTATTAAATACTAGCTCAAACAATTATCTTTTATCTTCTTTCTATGTTTGATGAGGAAAAATTAGAGATGGGATGATATATCATTAATCTTGCATCTTGATGTTACTTTTTTCTACTGCATAAACAGTGCAGAGCATGTGGAAAATATTGGCATCCATTACTACCATACACTTCTACATTGGAGAAGCAACTTCATTACAAACAAACAGTAATACCAAAACCAACAAGTTTATCTTTTAATGAGACGATATATTCATGTTCCTTCATTATAGTAATAATAATAATAATTAATGTCTAGCAGTATAACTGTAGTTTCACTATTCAGTTAAGGATAACTTGGAGGCTGAAAAATTATTTCCCTTCTTAATTGAACTTACCTTATATTTGTCAAACAGTTCCCAACTTGTTGGTTTAGGAGCTATCCAAGTGAATGCAATTTAAGCAAACGGATGGAAAAAGTAAAGGGTTAGAAAGAAAAACAAAAAAAAATAGAGAAAGAGATACATGGTTTAGAATTGGCCTACTTACTAGAACTGATTTTATAGAACAATATTGTGCCAAGTCTGAGCATCGTCATCTGTTTTCCAGGAAAATTATGAGATTGGGATTTGATGAGAGGTTCATACGTATGTGGGATTACTATTTTGTCTACTGTATGGCGGGTTTTAAGTCTCGTACACTTGGAGATTATCAGGTATGTACATGAAAATGTACAACTATCCATCTGATGCATATATTAAGATACTAAGGTAGATATATTATGTATATGGTTAGTTTCAATCTTGTGTAATTCATAAAAATTACGCTTCTATAACAAATTAATTAATGGATATGGAACACAATAAAGTAAGTCCCAAAATTAAACCAGGATCAATATTAAATTTTGGCTTTATCTCACCCGCATGCGAGCATCAACCACTTAAAAAACAAGTTTAAATAAAAAAAAAATCAAGTCTAGTTTAATGGACTAGGACAACACTTTCTTTTTGCAAACTGGTTAATTAATTAGGTGTGTCAATCTGCTATTAAAACAGAGTGCTTATGCTTTTTCATCGACTTAGAAATAAAAATAAGTTTGAACCAATTTTAATTCGGCTGAATTACATTCATCTAGATACGTCATCATCTCTCTTTTACATAACCGAATGACGATTAATCTTATCCATGCTTAGGTAATTTAATTTGTGAAGTTGACATAATATTTGTTAAAATGTCCAGATGGTATTTTCCCGACCAGGCAACACAAAAGCTCTTGGTGAACATCCAACGTTCTCCTCCAAACCTAAAGTTGCATAATTCCATCACAGTTGGATGTATGTGTTAACAAGAATCGAAATTATTAATTGTATTTCCTATATCAAATTTGCAGTACAAATAGTGCTGTAATATTAATTAGCTTTTCATGCAAACTCTGCTACTTGTCCTTTAATATTTGCTTTTGAGACTCTTTGCTCTTCTGTATTTTTTTTTTTTGTTTGCATGTACAAGAAATAAATTATTGCTACATTATCATGTTACTCTTGGTACCTTTGAATATATTGAGTCGATTATTGTTGGTATAGATTCTACAACAGACGCATTGGCATTAGTTAGATACTTCTGACCAATGCAGAATGGTCTTGAAACCCTTGTATTTCCATCCACATACTTCTGACCAATGTATGTTTAAGGGTACGGTGGCCCTACAACATTTTCATTAAATTAAAGTAAAATTGTACAAAAAGGAACAGAAAAGCATATACAAAGGCTTAATCAGCCTGGTCCTAATCTCTAGCTAATCCACCAGTAGCTAATCTATTATCTCTGATCGTAGTTTTTTTCCAAAATATAGAGTCCTGTATGATCCTCGTAATGAGGTGTGCACATTCGGTCTGGATCCTTGAAAGATACACTCGTTTCTATCCTTCCAAGCAAGCCTGTCAAAACGGAGAACAAAACGTGCTGCCGTTCCATTTTCAAAAACGAAACGAAATGTGAAATCAATTTTTCATGCCGTTTCAGAAAACGAAATAGATAATTATACCGTTTTATCGAAATGGAACACCGAAATGAGAAATTATAATAGAAACAGAAACGAAACGGAATGCGGCACCAATTTTCCTTACCGTTTCAAAAAACGAAACGGAAACAAAATAAAGATTTTGTTCTGTTTGCCGAAATGGCACGAAAACGGAATGGGGTTATTCCGTGTGCGTTTGACACATTTGCCAGGCCTACTTCCAAGTAAATACTTCTGACCAATTCATTTATTTAAAGGATCCATGGTTCCAATTGGGATCAGGAAACAATGAAAGTTCAATTCTCTGCGTGGCAAAATATGTGGCCCACCAAATTTGGTTTGCTGGTTAAGATTGGATTAATTAATTAGAGGGGTGAGCCAATGTTTTCTTCCAATTGTACTAATAGTTTTGATGGAGAAGTACATCTACAAATATTAACATTATTTTGTACTGCGACGACCTTTGGTTTGGCTATCAAAGTTGTCAACAAGTTGAATTTTCGACCCAATTAGTTTTTTTTGTTTGAAAAAAAAAGAGTGAAGAACTAGATCTTAGTCTAGTTACAAAGATAACACATGAAAGTGAAGTAGTGCAACCCTTTATCCTCATATTTATATACATATCATCAGTCATCAACTCATCATACATGAAAATAACACTGGAATACTGGATTGCACATTTGCACTAGTACCTGTTATTGGCCGGTCCATTCTCCCTAGAAAACCAAATTTTAAAAAAAAAAACAAAAACAAAAACAATTGCAGGCAACTTTGACACCGATGACACTTGTCTTATTTTTAGCACGTGCAAAATCAAATAAAAATCTTCAATATTAGTTCTTCCATACTTTGAAGCGGCAACTCTTGCACAGTGGCAGTGCCGACACCTATATTTTAAAATGATTGGCCATAAACTGTCGCTGGCCAATCATCATCGTATAAGCATTAAAATATGTGAGGTTTTCTACGGTACATTGATGACGTCAGCATGACATCACATCAACTGTCCACTTATCTCCATTTCGTAGACCAATAGACGTCTCTATTTCACAATTTCAGATTAAATATAGTTTAATTTTTAAAATGTTTAGAAGCCATTAAAAATTTATTTGGCTATGAAAAATTATACGTCTGCTCATAGAAATAAAAAGGATTCAAAGATATATATATTTTTTAAATTATAGACATATAAAATATTTTAAATAATTTTATGAATCTCATAAAATTTAATCTACATAAGAGTTTTTTTTTTTAAATTATTTGAAGGCCTTGAAAAAATTATTTGGATATAAAAATTTATGATATACTCATATAAATATGAAGAATTTAGTGATGTAAAATTTATAATTATAGACACAAAATTTTTAAATAATTTTCTGAATCTCACATAAATTAAATCTATGTAATTTCATAAATGTCATGTGGTTTTTATTTATTCAAAGGAATTAACAATTTTATTAGTGCATAAAATTATATATATATTATCATAAAATTATAAAAAATCTATTCATGCCATAGAGCTATTTTTAATCTAATCATATAATTTTGTAAAATTTGAAATATGCGGTACTTTATAAAATATCCGGTAATATAAAATTTTATAAATAAAGAGTTCAATTAATAAATATGCGGTAGTTTAATTAATAAATTAGTGCTTAATAGCTGGTGATAGGTAACGGATGGGTTCAATTTGACAATGGGTGCTACTTTTTTTCAGTAACTCTGGAACGAAAAGGTTGAGAGAGACAAGGGTATTTCGGTCATATAGCTAAACATATGGATTTTTCTATTTATAATATTATTAAAATTAATCAAAAGGGCTTATATCCCATTTTAACAAGATCAGAGAGAGTTATATCCGATTTTGAAAAATAGAGGGGTCATATCCAAATGGAGAAGATTTGAGGGGTTATATCCAATTTTTTCATTTTTAAAATGCAATGAATTTTTTCAGACTTATGTTCCTTTATAGGAACTCCTGTGTAACTAATTGTGTTATTTTCCATTGTATAAGGTTTTCTAGGATTTTTTTTACTGTTTTTCTCAATAGATATTTCTTTTGTGAAATAAGTCCGAGAAATAATACTGGTATTTTTAGAATAATCTCAACTGAAATGGGAGGACCTAAGCGTTGATTTTTTTTTTTTTTTTTTTGTTATGACCTGTATGTAATTGTTAATTAATTACGTTGTTTTCCCAGTAACCTCACGATGAATAAGCTCATTTGTTCTAAGAATAAAATAATTATATTTTACAGGTTGAATCGGGTTAATCTATACTTTTTATAATTTGTAATATAATTGTTGGATGTGTAATGTGTTTATCAAAATCCAATCGTGACCATCCGACAAGTACCAAAAAGCTTAATAGTTGTTTCCCCCTTTTTCTTGTTTCTAAAGTTAGTGTGGCGAAAACCATGCATGTACAATATTTTCATTAAATAAAGAAACGTCTGTACATAACTAGCTAATGCAAAAAAAAAAAAAAAAAAAAAAAAAAACATAATACCTATTTTGATTAATTTTTTGTTACAATAAAATTACTCATATTTATCTTCTCCATTTATACTGCGACTACATAGATCCATCATCCATCCCCTCCCCACCCCCTTCACAATCCACAGAATAATAAATATATAGTATTTAATCAGAGGTTGCCGTTCCATGTTTAATTAATATAGTTCATAAATCTGTCAATATATATTTTTTTAATGCATTCCGGTCCCCCCCCCCCCCCCCCCTCCCCCGCCCACCCACCCCCCCGGGGTCATCATTAAAAATAACGAAGATAAAAAATATCAGAAGAAAACCAAAAAATATTACAATGGGAAACGGCCAGAAAGATGAAAATCAGGGAGTTGTGACCATCCACTTGTAGACAGCTCGATGTCTTTCGGTGTACTGTTTTGCACCATTCCTCCAGAATTTGTGATGATATCATATGTAATACCCTTGATGACCTGCATATATCTTTAGTGTATACCTGAATGCCTCTCTTTTCATATCACAAAGCACATTAATTATTCTTATTCCTAGGAGCTCCTTCACCACTCTTCCTCCAGAATTTTATGGCAGAAATTTGATTGCATTTGCTGCATTGGATCTGACGAAGCTGGGTGTGTCACTTTTTCCTTTTTTTTTTTATGACAAAAAATTTGGTTCGGTCATTTCCAGCCTACTCCAATTTTGTTTGGGATAAAAGACTCTGAACTGAAGAAAGTTTGGTTGCGTGCTTTCGTAACCCTGGACTTAATTTGGTACTGGATTACTGATGTTGACTGGAGGCGCGCGGTACTATTTTTGGTTTTGAACGTCTCCAGTTCAATTAATATTTAAAGCTAGAGTAGTTTGGTGGGAGTTAATTAATTATCTGAAGTTCTGAGCTCCCAAACTATCGAAAGGAGGTAGATCTCTTCAGACTCCCCATCTAATTTTAAGGTACTCATCAAGTTCACTACTAATTTGTTTCATTGCAACGATTCCTTAATTTAACACACTCCATTTTGTAAACTCGTGACTACTGTTCAGAAAACCATTTAAGCTCTTGACTAATTCATAAAGTCCAAATGATTAAATTCACGTTATTAAAAAATTTGTAGATTTTAAGTGTTGGATTTACAGCTGAAGGTAGGAAAAGCAATTCTTGTCAAAGCACGGCATTCATGGAATCCGCAAAAGACATGGTAACTTCACGACTTGAAACCGGAGCACGCTTTCTAGTTACCCGATTTCTTCAACAGTATGTCAAAATCGGCACTTTAGTGTAAGACCTTCGCCTTGTATTATTATTTTTTTTTTTTTTTTTTTTTTTGAGTTTCGGGTGGCAAAGCACCACACTGACAAATTTTATTAAACAAAATAATTACAAAAGAATTATTTGTGCCAATCAAAGTGTTTTGAACCAAAGACGAATAATTGTAGTAGCGTTGTGATTTTCAAAAGAACTAAAAACTAGTGCATCCTATCAATGACAAGTGAAGTACTATTTTCTTGAAGTTTTATTGTCAAATGAAATAAATCAATCAAAATGGTTTGGACCAAAGACATATAATTGTAGTAGCGTTGAGATAGTCAAAAGAACTTAGAACTAGTCATTCTATCAATGACAAATCAACACTCAACAGCTAATTCCGTGAAGTTTTCCTAATGAAATATATAATCGAAGAGTTTCTGAACCAAAGACAAAAAGTTGTAGTAGCGTTGAGATAGTATATACTAGCAAAATAATACCTTTGATCCGAACGGTCCAATCGATGATGGATGCTCCGTGATTAATACTAGGCCTGTCGAAATTCGTGCGGTCTGTAAATAATCTTTCCATCAAGATTGGATCGGACGGTTCAGATTGAAGGTCTGACCTCCACAGACCTAAAAAGATCTGCAGCCTAAAAAGGTCTGCAGAGGATACTAATCCCTCCTTGTACTAGTGTTAGCCCTATACAAAAGACCATCAATATGGTCTTACTGAAGTAAATGGAAAAATGAATATGCCAGCCAACCTCCAAGAGTTCGTATCATTGTTAAATTTAATAGAAGTAAATAATAGTTATCCTACAATAAAACTAAATATCCAACAGTTTGCAAGAAGACTGCGGCACCACTATTGAGTTTGGCGAACCCAACGATAAATGCAGAGTAAAGTCAGTTCTAAGAGTGCATAATTCCTCATTCTACTTCAAGGTTCATTACTTTATTTTCTAATTTTTTTTCACAGATTAATGTAGTTGAACAGATCAATTTATTTGTAACTTCTTTCTTTTTTCTTTTGTTGGGTAGATTGCAGCAGAAGCAGATATCGGCCTCGCAAATGCATACATAAATGGATATTTTTCCTTCGATGATCAGGAGCAAGGCCTTCTTGATCTTTTACTGGTAATTGCTTATTATTAGTTTTTAACGATATTTGGCTTGAACAAAACTCCTTTTTAAACTCGTTCTGTTTTTTTCAGGTTCTTATCGCTAACAGGGATTTGAGGAATTCTAATCCCAGTAAAAGGTTTCTTAATCCTTCTTTTAGTCTAATATATATAACTTGAAAGACGTAAAATATTTAATCGTAATAATATTTCTTAATAGCAGCCCAAGATCATGTATTTCATATAAAATCAATAAATCGTAATAAAAACTCACAGATTTGAAGGGCAGAAATGGCGTTAGGCGGAAATTTCTGACCTTCTTCAATATTCCTTAGTCCAAAATAATGGTTTCTTGAGGGCTGTTTTACTCTCTTCTATCACTTTTCTTAATGGCAGAAATTAGGGAAATGGTGCCTCTCTTAATGACAGAATTTAGTATATAGGGCTCGTTTGGATGGGTTGGGATTAGGCTAGGAATAGCTAATCCGGGACTAAATTTGAGGAAAAATATTATTCACGGGACTATTAGGAAGAGTACTATTCCGGAACTAAGAATGTTGTTTGGATGGTGAGTTTAGAAATAGCGTTGGGAAGTGTGAAAAGTAGAGAGAAAAATATTGTTGGGAAGAGTGTTGTTGGAAATTGTGTTATTCCTGGAATTAGCTATTCCGATCTTAGTCCACTTCCGTTTGGATGAAATTTTTAGTCCGGGATTAAGCTATTCTCAGGATTAAGCTATTCCGGTGCCATCCAAACGACCCCATATAGACTAAGACTATTGAAGGGATAAAAAATGAATGAATCTGGTCTATTGATTTTCCATCAAAATCAATGCACCCTTTAATTAAAAATTCATAAATAAACTTGGTTCAAATTAAATCATATAGGCCACATTAATAATAATTAATTATATAAATTATAACATTCTCCCACTTGGCCTATAAAATATCATAATGAAACACAAATTCATAATTGGCCAATAAAAACTTAAACCTTGTTCAGTTAGAAATACCAAACTAAACTAATATAATCAAAATAACTATTATTGTTATTTGATCCCTATTAATTATAGAATTGGTATTCTTTCCAACAAATGGTTGATATATTTCATTCGATCCACTTAAGTAAATTTGCTTAAATTAACCATAATGCGCAACATAAGAAATAAGCAAATTTTATAAATTCAAAGTCAAGCCATTAATGAAGCTTCACATCATTACTTAATTCATAATTAAATACAACAAATTTATAATTTAGTAACTGAACCCGTGCCGGCAAAAATGGGTGGTTATACTTTAGAGAGAGAATTAATATAGTTCTCAAATTAATATGTTGTATTACTACAGCCATATTTTTTACTTTGTATATAACAACAAAATATTTAATGTCGATCCATTAGACATGTCACTTGATTTGTTGTTCTTAAAACACAAAAATAGCAGTCGTGTTATTACAAAAATAAAAATATTTGACTCTACAATATGCCACAAATTATGCTCGCATAATGAAAGAGTCATTATAGACTGCTTAATACTCTTCCATAATATTAATAATCAAACAAGCATAAATAAATAACATCATGTGAATTTCTTAGCGACTAATAAAATATCATCTAAATGCAAAATGAGAATGATAAATATACTCCCACTAACCCTGAGATATATGCATTGAATCATGATATTTTTCTTAATTCCAAACTTAGTTATGACCTCATCAAATTTGAGATATAATTTATCAAAATTAGTATTTCATCATCGCTGCCTTTATTGATGATTGCAGCGAGATCTTTCATAATGTCTAGTTTAATTTCGAAAATACAAGGCAAATCTCAATTGGATCTTTTCAAGTTGGTACAATTAGTTTTATCAATGCTATAAAAATTCAAGAAAAATTAAATGGATATTATAGCCAACTAAAATTCACATATCATGACAAAAGAACTAACATTTAAGTAAACTGAAATAAATAACAAAAACTCCAAACTATATTTCAGTTGTGACATAATAGTTCATCATTTCATCAATTTATATCACCGTTGGGCAGATAATAAATTGAAGACAATGTGACAATTCTATTTAATAAACTATAATGTCAATTAAAGTTGTTCAAATTGACATCCTTAATATTTATTAAATATAAATATAATAGTGATACATAAACTAAAATATCACAAATAACACAATAGAATTAAACAACTATGAGGATTAATACTTAATTAAACTAAAATTAATAATTAATAATTTTCAGTTTTGACAAAATAGTTATTCCATAAAATCAATTTGTATCACCGTTGGGCAGAAACAAATTGAATTATAATGAAATTTCACTTAATAAACTAAAATGACAATTAAAGTTGTTCAAATTATCAATCATAATTTATTAAATGTAAAACTTGATTGTGATACATGGACATAAATATCACATATCTATTGATCCAATGTAAAACTTTATTGTTTAGACTCAATATTAAATTGAGCCTTTCGTTAATACAATTTAATAAACATCATATCTATTGATCCAATGTATCCTTTATAGGCATTAAAATCCACGTAAATCTTAATGTGGACATGAATTCAGAACTGTTAAGCCAATATAAATAACGCTTGAGATCATGAGTTAAGCCAACAAAATAAAACGAGAACCAACAAGAACATAAATATTCTTATTTGTAGAGAAATTAAAACAAATAGAATTAACTATGGTGGGGTCGTTAGATCATGAATAAAAACAGTATAAGCGTAAACATAATCCATTCCAAGTTAAACGAAATAGGACAAAATCCTAATATTTACATTTAACTAAATGAAATCCCTCGTGAACGAGTAAAATCGTAATAAAATTTCAAAGTCCAAAGACTTTTGATTGCATCAATATAACAAGACCCATAAATTATTTCTTTATTTCTTAACAAATTAAAACAAATACATAAATATGGGCTTGGCATAATAAGGCGTAATAAAATTAGTGTAATTACTAAAATTAATCCATTACTAAAACTAGTGCATCCTCGTAAGTGCACAGAGAAGGATTAGTTATTTCTCTCTTTATATACGTTATTTGAGTATATGATATTGCTTAATTAGGGACCAGGGGGTGTGACTTAAAAAGAGGCATACATGAGGAAATTGAAGTCCACGGGTGTGAATTAGATCCTCTATAATCTATACAACTAACTCTACATCTTTAGTATCAGTAACCCTTCAAACCCTTTGTGCGCACATGAAGACCAGGGTTTCCGAAATTAATGGTTCTGATGAGATTTCCATAGAAATAATGTTCAAACCATTTGTATCTGATCTAGACTAAGGAAATATACATGTGACAGATATGCATCTATTCTCTTCTCTCTCAAATTTGTGCGCACATCGAGGCAAGAAGTAATAAAGATAGTAATTGTTCATATCTCCAACAATATGCACACAGAGAAATAAACATAGGAAAATAGATAAGGAAAATTACGAAATTAATTCTGTAAATTCCAGAAAAATTCTAGTAAAATACGAAATTACTATATATTGTATTTTATATGAAAATACATACTGCTCTGATACCAAATGAAAGACGTAAAATATTTAATCGTAATAATATTTCTTAATAGCAGCCCAAGATCATGTATTTCATATAAAATCAATAAATCGTAATAAAAACTCACAGATTTGAAGGGCAGAAATGGCGTTAGGCGAAAATTTCTGACCTTCTTCAATATTTCTTAGTCCAAAATAATAGTTTCTTGAGGGCGTTTTTACTCTCTTCTATCACTTTTCTTAATGGCAGAAATTAGGAAAAGGGTGCCTCTCTTAATGACAGAATTTAGTATATATAGACTAAGGCTATTGAAGGGATAAAAATGAATGAATCTGGTCCATTGATTTTCCATCAAAATCAATGCACCCTTTAATTAAAAATTCATAAATAAACTTGGTTCAAATTAAATCATATAGGCTACATTAATAATAATTAATAATATTAATTATAACATAACTTTCTTAGTTGCCAGAACAAAATTTCAATTGTTCATCAAAATCAAAATTATAAATAAAGATGTGTGGGTGTCAGCATCGTTTAGTTAAATGTAACATGACACTTTAAGCACTGTGAAAAATATTTTTTTCTAATTTTGTAACGTGATATTCTATAACTATTTGTGAGCCGGATATTACTACTCGTAATACTGACCTAATTCACCGGCAAACAACAATTTCGCAGCGCATTATTTTATTTTTAATTTTAGTGACCCCTTCTTATTTTCATTTTCATCCCGTCTCCATCTCTTTTATGTGTTACTCAAAGTTTTTCTCCCCCTTTCTCTCCTCCTCCTAATCCTCCTCATCCTCCTCCTCCTCCAGTAGCACTATCTCATCCTCATGCTCTTCTTTTTTCGTCAATCTAACTCCATTATACTAAATTAAATTATCTTCATTTTATATATAACTTAATTATAAGAACAAAATAAAAATTCATATATCAAGCGAAGCTCGATGACGCCTCCTAGTAGACATAAATAGAAGTGATGATCCTCACTACTGGTCTGAAAAAAAACACTTGTAATTAAGCATAAAAAAAAAAGAAAAACAGGGCTACCCATGACTAGAGAGAAATTTCTTTCAGGAGGCGCTTCTTTAAACTCTGACTAATGAATTCCATTTTATTAAATAAATTTGCGATTGACATGCAACAATTTTGTCACAATAATTTCTGGAACAATTGATGGCTATTAAAGTAGGCACTTTCAAGTATAGGTGCTTCATATTTTAACGGGTTGTTACGTGTCTTTTTATAACTCACTCATGTTGGTTAAATGCTTTCTTAGGGGATGGTGGACCCCTCTGCTAGTTACAGCTGGATTAGCATCAGCTAAGTATTTTATTCGTCATGTGTTGAGAAAAAATTCGGTGACACAAACTCGAAGAAATATCTCTCGACACTATGATTTGGTATGGCCCGGCACATGCACACTACAAATTGTTTTGAAATGATAGCAGTAATTTTCATTTATCAGCTGTATATATGTTACCTAAATATTTTAAATCTATAGTTCTACATTTAATTATTTAATGAGTATGGTTCTTCTGACTCTCTGAACTGTTTTTAGTTAATATGCTGACTATTAAAGATTTGTTGCACTGGCTAGCTTGTGTGGTATTATGTTTAATTTGAGATCAAAGCAACGCCAAGTCATGGTATAATGATTGGGCTTATTGGTTCATGTATATCTTACTAAACCTGTGTGTGTTTGCTTTTAGAGCAACGATTTATTCTCGCTATTTTTGGATGAGACCATGTCCTACTCTTGTGGAATTTTCAAGGTGTGCATCTTAAATGTGTTTTCAGCATTTATTTGTTTTAATTATAAATTCTCTTACTCTCCAACCATAGTTAGCTGATTTCTTCTCTTGGTTGGGTACTTGGGTTGTTGATTTATCAAATATTGATTTAATCTTGTGGTAAGATTTCAGGCCCAATTCAACCCATGAATCTATCATGAGTGTTGTAATTGAAAAATATCAGGCGACTCTTCCAATTACCAGACAACTTTATGCTTCAACAATTTGAAACGAACAAACTTACATATCATGATATGAAACATGCATTGTCGACAGGCTCTGGAATCTGGATTAATTAAGAACAAACAAGTCTGATAGTTTAGTTTATATGTTACGTTATTACTTGAGCAATCATAATATCTTCCAATTTTGGCCCTGTACTTTTGCCTGTATTTTTTACAGACAGAGGATGAAGACCTTAAAACTGCTCAGTTAAACAAAATTTCTTCACTTATAGACAAGGTACTGTTCATACATTCATCTCTGTTTTTCAAGATTCCACAGAAACTAACACTGGAAATTTTACTTTTTCTACTTGAATAATACAAGGCTAGAATTAATAAAGAGCATGCAGTACTTGAAATTGGTTGTGGCTGGGGAAGCCTAGCAATTGAAATGGTGAAGCGTACGGGGTGCAATTACACTGGGATTACATTATCAGAAGAACAGCTTAAGTATGCTGAAAGGAAAGTCGAAGAGGCTGGATTGGAGGTGCGGTCTCTTTGTGTTCCACACCCCCCCCCCCCCCCCCCCCCCCCCCCCCTATAAATTCTTCAAGCAATTAAGAAAGGGTCCTGTTAGTCACTGCACATTGTCGTAATACGTTGTAAAAATTAATGTGATATGGCGTGATCCAGTTTGTCTATATACTCTGTTATATTTTTTATGGAAATTTTTTTCAGGACCACATAAAGTTCATTCTTTGCGACTATCGGCAATTACCATGCACCCAGAAGTTTGACAGGATCATATCTTGGTATGTAGAAAGGGACATCATATATCATAATATTAGACAATAAGACCAATTTCTTTTGATGCTTCGGTTATTATTGCACCAATTTTTATGGTTTTAGTAAGTCGGCTCTTTCCTAATTTTGAGGATTGAACAGTTTTTCAGATGTTTTTTTAGGTCTCATTCAGATAGTTATTTGAAATTTGCATTATTGTGAAGGAAATGACAGCACAAACTTAAATACAATCACATCAATAAAATATAGTATGAACAAGCTTTAGAAGAGCATTTAAATTGCAGTGAGATGATTGAACATGTGGGACATGAATACATGGATAAGTTTTTGGGCTGTTGCGAGTCATTGTTGGCTGAAGACGGCCTGCTTGTACTTCAGGTCATTATTTTTACATAGTTTCTTGTACAAGCATTAGGCTAGATTTTGATATGTTTTTGAAAATTTTAGATGAGGATTAAGGATTTCTATTTATATTATTACTGTGCCCTGCAGTTTACATCAATGCCAGATAGTAGGTACGACGAGGAAAGAAGGAGCTCAGGCTTCATTGCGGAATACATGTTTCCTGGAGGTTGCGTCCCTTCTCTAAGCAGAGTTACTGCTGCCATGTCTACTTCCTCTAAATTGTGGTACGAACACCATGATACATTATTTAATTAGATACTGAAACTAAATATTTTGCATACTAAACGTAAGTTAAAGAGTCGCTTCTGAACCTGATAAATAAACCAGACAACTATTGTGGAACCAGAAAAGAGCATTTGATGGCCTAAACCAGGAAGCATTTTTAAAAGGCCGCCCCTTAGAAAATTTTTCAAAAGAGAGAAAAAATAGAATATCTCAAGGAGAAATGCCAACTTCAAATTCACACTGGGCCCAGGCCCCCTTTGGTCTTCTATCTTATTTATTATTCTTTGAGTTGCCCAAACTATTCCCTTTTTTTTTTTATCTTCTTTATCTTCTTTCTAGACGAACAATTACAGATGGGAAAATTCATGGCTTTTAAGGATTTTTTTTATGTTAAAAGGGATGATATATTTATAATCTTGCATACATTCCTTTTGCTTTTTGTCTTGTTGTTCTTATTTTATACTTCACAAACAGCGTAGAGCATGTGGAAAATATTGGCATCCATTATTACCCTACACTTCAACATTGGAGAAGCAACTTCACTGCAAACAAACAGTAAGACGAAAACCAACAATTTTATCTTTTAAGAGATGATAATTACATGTTTCTTTATAACAAGAACAACAACAATAACAATGAAATGAAATGATATGAAATCCCGCGTAAATATCATTTTGATCAAAGCATATGAGACCCAACCAAATAATGAATAATGTAGTTTCACTGTTCCATTAAGAATAAGTTGGAGACCGAAAAACTAATCTCTCTTCTTAATTGAACTTACCTTGGATTTGTCAAACAATTCCCTTGTGGGAGCGTATCCAAGTGAATAAAAAACAAACAGATGGAAAAATAAAAGGACAAGAAAAAAAGATGAAGAGATACATGGTTTCGACTTTAGAATTGGCCTACTTACTAGTACTGATTTTACAGAAGAATATTGTGTCAATTCTGAGCATCTGGTATAATCTTTCCAGGAAAATTATCGGACTGGGATTTGATGAGATGTTCATACGTATATGGGATTACTATTTTGTCTACTGCATGGCGGGGTTTAAGTCTCGTACACTTGGAAATTATCAGGTATGTACATGAAATGCGCAAGTCTCCATCTCATGCCATTTTTGGATTTTTTTTTAGGTAGATATATCCATTCTCTCTTTGTGTGGAAGACAAAGTTGGACGATGTCTGTGCAATTAAAACAGAGCCTACAGCTTTTTCATTAGCTCAAAACCTAAAAACAAATGTTAACCAGCTCGACCCTCAAAAAAAATAGGCAAAATCAGCTATATACCCTTCTAATCTTTTCCAATCAGCCATATACCCTCACATTTTTTAAAATTAGTGATTTACCCCTCTAATCATTATTAGTATTGTCATTTACCCTTTTTATTAATTTAAATGTTCCATTTATTCTGAAAATTTAAATTTTGAAATGTAAGACTAAATTGCCCCTGCTTTTTTTCTCCCGGTTTCCCATCCAGTGTATGATATTCATCTTATATGGAAAGACAATACAATATAGAAATAAGAAAATAACATGTTGCAACTTTTTTAATCAATGCTTGGGTATTCGACTTTCTATATCAATTTCCTTATATTTCCCACGTACACCAAATTATCCGTATCTTACATTTACTACTAGCTAACTTATGTTTCTTGACTTTCGAAAATTCTACGTACACCAAATATCATTTTATTAAAGAGAAGACGGTTTAGCGTTTTTCATAATAGATTTGCCCTTTGCTTATTTCCACATATATTTTATATTTCCATAGAGAATGAATCATCAAGAAGGAAAGCAAGAGGGAAATGGCAGGGATATTTTCGTCCCTAAATTTTAAGAAACTAAAATTTCGAATTAATATATCATTTAAATGTTGAAAAGGGTAAATGACAATACTAGTGATGATTAGAGGGGTAAATCACTAATTTTTAAAAATAGAAGGGTATATGGCTGATTGGAGAAGATTAGAAGGGTATATGGCTGATTTTGCCAAAAAAATATTAACCAGCTCAAGTCGATTGAATTACATTTGTATGATTGATTGACAATCCATGCTTCCGTAATTAGGTTTCAGATGTTGACATAATATTTGTTGAAATATCCAGATTGTATTTTCCCGACCAGGCAACACAAAAGCTCTCGGCGATCATCCAACGTTCTCCTCCAAAACAAAAGTTGCCTGATCCCATCATGGTTGGATCTTTATAATAAGAAGAAGAATGAAAATAATTATTTGTACTTCTTATGTCAAATAATAATATCATGCAACGCTGCTACTTGTCATTTAATATTTGCTTTTAAGACTCTTTCCGATTGTGAATTTGTGGTTTGTATTCACAAGAAATAAATTAGTAATGAATTGTCACGCTATTTGTACCTATGGAAACATTTCAGTTGATCATTATTATATTTGTATTGATGTGATAATAAATACATTTGTATTGTTTTTTTCTTGGGGGCCCTTGTTCATCTAAGCTAAGGATTGTTGTTTTCGGTATTTAGTTTTGATTTCTCTCTTTCTTTTCCTTTTTTTTTTTAAAAAAAAAAAAAAAATCCACTCCCTTGGGCCTTAATCTACTTTTTCCTTTTGCTACTTTAGAACGACTGTCAAGCTTGTTAAAAAAAATAAATAAATACATTTGGTAGTAGATGCTAAATCCATATATTTCTTCCATTTTTTTTTTTTTTTGCTTATTTATCTTAAAGATGGAATTTTGGTTCCGCTTGAACTTTTAGAAACTCAATTCTCTGCGCTTTGAGCCTTCGGCCCCCACCAAATATAATGGGTAGTTATTTAAGATGGAATTAATGTCTTAAATTTGGTGAACCTTAGTAATTTATTTTCTTTTCTTCCAAATTTAAAGATCAGCCATTTTCTTCACTTTATCACTTCAACGGTGAAAAGCGTCAAAAAAAAAAACTATGTCAACCAACCTTTTATTTTTAATCATATGTCAGCATAAATTGCATAGTAGAAAGAAAATTTATACATAAATTATCAAATGTCATCCTAAATAAACATCTGGGCCGTCCATTATATACAAAAATTTCCCAAACCGGAGAAGCCGCATGGGCTTTCTTCGTTCCCGCTCTCGGCCACTTTTCTAATCGCTTCTCTCACGGCGCACTGGCAATTGCTTTCTACACTCTCCCGTTTAGCAATTCACTCCCAACTTTGAGATTAATGACCAAACTATCCTCAGTTTTTAGAAAGAAACTTTTTTTTCTATCCTTTTTTTTTTTATGTGCAAATAACTGAGGGTAAAATGGTCACAGAGAAGTGATTGAAGTAATTTCCGGCCGCACTTACTGCTCTTCCCTAACTACAACTACACTCTAATCGCGCTTCCTCTCCTCCTCTTCTCCATTCCATTCATCTAACTAAAGATGGCGTGGTCTCACCCGGACATCTCCATTGACGACCTCCTCTCTCTAATCAAGGCCTTCGTCGACATGCTAGTGCTCGCCTCGGGCTACCAGTCCTCCGCCCTCCCTGCCAATTGGGACCCGCACAATGTCACCAAGGCCATCCGCTGGGGCCTCTTCTTTGAACACGTGAGCAACTAACCAAGCATTCAGCTTTGAGAGTTCCTAGTTTATTTACTGACATTCCTCTACTTTTTTACTGCCTCAGGTTATTAAAGGTCTCCGTGAAACGAGTGATTATGAAGGTTCTGTGAAGGAACTCGATGCTGCTCTCGCTGACCTGGCCTCTGATCCCCTCTTCCCTAAGGTATTTAGTTTTGCATTTTGGTTCCCAGTTAACATTTAATGTTAGTTCGTACTGTGACCCATTAATTAATTTCCTCAAAGTTACAAACAATTTATGTAACTTGATATGTAGGGGCTCCGATGTATTTCGTCAGAGACACTGTCAGAAGCCAGAGTCCTAGTGCTCGAGCATTTCCTTAATTCAAACCCATTAAGTGCCTCACACCTTAGTGCTCTTCTTTTATCAGCTATTGAATTGGATAAAGACTATGTCTCTAAATTAGATAACCACAGTAGGAGAGATTATATTGACAAGTTGACTTCTCAGATGGAGAACCTAAATCTCATGCCTAGAAAAGAAGGCACGCCGAATGGACATAGTAGTATAAATGAGGAAAATCCTAAGTTTGTTGGCATATTGCCTTTTCTAACTGAAGGGATCTTAAGGAGGAGAGAACTGGTGTCATGTATGTCGTCATGTGAGAAGGTTCTAGATGCTTTTATAAATAGCTGTCAAGGATTGGACCCTCCAGTTTCTCCAGGGTATGCAAATCAAAATTGAAATTTTTTTATTTCCTGAGTTTATAAAAAGATTGCAATGCTAGCTAAAGTCCTGACACTTCACCTGGTACATGCTGAGCAGAACCCTTGCGATTATTTTGTATTACTTTTAAGCCATAACTGGATCTCTGAGCATCCCTCACTTAACTGAATACTTATAAGCATTTACAAAATAATTATTTAACTCTGTTTTTACTCCCTTCAATTAGGAGATCTGAAATGGTTGAGGAGTTTCTTGGATGGAAGCAATGGAGATCAAGGTTTCTCTCTTATATGCTCAACAAAAGAACCATTAAGATGTTATCTGGTGCTAATTTGATATTCTCTGCACCAAAAGAGCAATGGATGAAGGTTTTTGAGCACTCAATCAATTCTTCAGAAGAAAACTTTCTAGAAGTTATGGTATATGTCAGTTAAATTTGATTTCTTTTTTTTAGTTTGTCCCACTTTTCAATTTTACTGTGCAAGGGTTTGTGTCGCCGGTTTTGTGACCATTATTTACTAGTGGAAGAAGAAAGAACATGTCATTTTAATCTGAAGTTAAAACAGCAGAATTGTATATATGTTCAGTATAAACTGGACTGGTATAGTGTTATGTCAAACCTGGGCACCACATATGTTGCAATGTATCATAGAATAATTTAAAACAATCCATTATTTTTCTTATTTATTTGGCTTTTTGTGTTAATTATTTAACAGGAGATATGTTTACTAGGTATAGTCACAAAAAGGTGGAATTCTTTTGTGGAAGCCTTCATATCACAAGTTTGTGATTTCGTTCCTGTTTCTGCACAATTCTCAAAAGTCTGCAATTTCCTTCAAGGGAATCCTAGCAAAAACAATCCTCGAGACATTACAATGGATTCTGAGGTACCTAAGTCTGATAGCATTGAAGATGATTCTTTCATAACTTCTTGTTTGCATAGCATATCCTATTTTCATTGCAAATTAAACATTATTCTTATAATTAAGATTTAAGAATAACATTGCCTCTTTTGCCTTATTTTAAGTTGTAATATTTAGTTGTCTTTGCAATTTTAACATTTTAAAAGAAAAGCATAAGAGCAATTTTCCATATTCACCAAATACTGACTATCAGGTGGTACGCAAATAATTTCACAGGGAGGTAGAATTTGGTTGCACTTGTACAATGTTCGAAAATGTCTTATTTTATCTGGATCTGCAATCACATTAATGCAAGTCATTGCAAAGAAAAAAAAAATCTTTTCTAACTGTTCATGGAATTACACTACAAACTTTTTTTTATGACAGGAAAAGGATATTCTTGACTATGTGACAGTATCATTGACCAATCAACTTCACAAACTTTGGTTAATGCAACCTTTTCTCATTTCAACTGCCATTCCACCATGGTACTTCATCAAATTCAATAATTAGTTATGAATTTTACACCACCAAAATATGCCAGAAAACCTCCTTTCCTCTTATAATTTATATTTTCCTGTGTGTTCTTTAAATCTAATATACATTCTAAATATGTTAAGCCACACTCTTGTATAAACTGTCAGTCCATCCCTCTATTACTTGTGCAATATACTGTGCTTATGTACCTGTATTCTACAATGTGCCTAAGCACTATAATGATATTTCTTTGTCGGTGATTTATTACTAACGTTGCACTTTTTCTTTTGTCTAGCTTTTATGTATTTCCTATATCACATTCCAAATGTAGCATTCTTAATATATCTTAATATATCTTCATTCTTAATGCAAATCTTTACAATATCTAATGTTCCATTGATACAAAAGGAGAACACCTTGTTTACTGCTACAGCCTAAAATGTCACACCTGCAAAACAAAAAGTTTCTCCCTTATGCCTTAATACCACATTTTCTGCGAAATATACCTATACACCCTTCCTTGTTCTATGCATGTAACTTAATATTAAGTAGGAATACTTTCATTTTTCTGTAAAGAAAGTTGAGGAAGGTTTGAGATTTAAGTATAGATACTCGGTACACTTGGCTAAACTGTGTTTTAAGCTGGACAAGTTTATTATTCTTTGTGAGTATAAATGACATTTTCAGGTTTTGTAAAATGATTTTCCCATTTTCAAACTGATATTTTCTCTTGATGTTTCCGATTTTTATGTGTTTCATAGGTGCCCTTTGTTCAAGATTTACATGAGTGAATTGGAAAATCAGTTTGATGGAACTACTAGAATCAGGTTTTGTCTAACTTTCTAAGCACAGAACTAGTGAAGTAGGTTTCTTCTAATTTAAGATGTTTTTTTCTAACAGATGTGACTGCACAAGAGATGAAAATCAGTTGCACCAAAGATGTAAGCCCTTGGTTTGATGACAACGTGAATTTTATTTTTTTCTTACCTCGAATCTAGGATTGTTGAGCTTAAGGTTTGGCATTGTAACCTCCTGTCTACCGACTGTTGGTATATTAAGCCAACTTTTTCAGTATACTAAATCAATCCCTGTTGTTCAATTTCTAAATTTAACCAAATGAAGCCTCATCAAAGCCCAATATAGCCCAATATTGCCCCAATTTACTTTGAACCTTGCATTTATAGTGTTAAACTGGAAAACCAATGAAGGAAAAGCAACAAAATTAGCGAAGCTTGGTTAAGCCAGCAGTTAGGGTCGTTACTAGTTTGCTGTAAACAATATCAGTAATGTACTGCCCAGTAACAGTGAATCATAACTCTTTGTAATATTTTTGACTATTAATTTGAAGTAGTGATTAATGTGCAACTTGATAGGTGAAATTGGGGAAAGGATTAGGTACCTCTACATTTCTCATCTTACATTGTCTGTGCCAAATGCCTGATGCTTTACATATTCCATTGGCTTAGTTCTATTCAGATTGTCTGATCTAGTGGGTAAGTGCTGACCATAAATTTTCGATATTGTGATATACTCTTATCGACCAGCTTCAATCAGAACTCGCAAAACTTGATGGGTATGTAAGTTAACCTTCTTTCTTAATGGGGATTGTAGATTTTGAGGGTGGCCAGGAGGTGCTGTTTGATTTTTTTTTTTAAGGTGAGGTTTAACGACCAAAAGTTGGTTGTAAAAGACATTAATAATCTGATTGGAATTAGGTTTTAGCTTGAAGCCCCTAAAACCAAGAAGACATTGTGTGTGTTAGATTCAGCTGCAAATTCTACCAATTTAATCCAGTAAAAGCCAGATATTGGACCTTATTTTAGACGATAAATAATCCTTTAAATTAGACAGCTTAATTATTTGTTATTCTTTTCATCTCATGCAGAAAGTAATTCAAGAGAAATATATGCCAGATATAAAAATATTTGCAGACTTGTGCTTGTATTCCTAACAAAAGAAACCACAGTAATACAGACCTGCACAATACTCAGACATTTCTGTAAGCATGCGATCTAGAATCAAGACATTTTATGAATTCTTTTGTGCAGGTGTATATCTTTATTGTGCTTCAAGCCAGTATCGACTGAGAACAATATTTCATAAAAATCAGGTTTGCTAACATTTATGCCCCCGAGTAGTGGAAGATTTATGTTTGACCAGTAATCCAGTATACCCTGTAACCATGATGGTAGACAAATCTGGAGATGTGAATGACATTCTCCTAATTTCCCCATGAGTACTGTGTTCCTTTCCTCTAGTGTGGTTTAGTGTTTTGCATATTGCCTTTCAAACAAATAGTTTTTGGTAAATCCCCCAAAGTTGAATGCACCAACCCGCTTTAGATACATGGAATGCGAAAAAAGAAAGGTCTGATGGTGATCCTTTTTTTTTTGCTTGTAGAAGATTCTGAAGATATATCGTCTGAATTGACATGACTCAAGCGGGCCCCACTTTTTGCACTTGCTATGCTTCTCTGAGTTGATAACTAATTAGGAACTCAATATCTACCAATCAGAACAAAGCCACTAAACGTGGCTTTTATGTTTCCAGGTTTGTTGGCCTTTTTTTCTTGCCTACCCTGTAAAAACCTCAAAATATCGTCTACATTAATTGCAAAAGATGAATTTCTTTCTGTTTTGTTTTCAAAAGTTAGTACTTAGTAGAGATGCCCTAGCTAACTCTGCTAGGTACAAGCCGGAGACGCTTTTGTGTTTATTTTTGATTGGGGATATTGTAATTTTTATGGACATAAAAGAGTTCTGATTTTAATTTTATAAGATGCACACGGTTTTTGGTGGGGGCCTCTTGACCTCAGTGTGATTTTGTCATGTTGATGAGAGAGAAACTTAGTCATTGGAGAATAAATTTAACCGTAA
Source organism: Rhynchospora tenuis (assembly GCA_027725995.1). Lineage (NCBI taxonomy): Eukaryota > Viridiplantae > Streptophyta > Magnoliopsida > Poales > Cyperaceae > Rhynchospora > Rhynchospora tenuis. Next base: position 129,410,358 of record CM050889.1, on the reverse strand, counting down.
TAAATCAACACTTTCTGTTAATTGTTTAGTGAAATAGTCTACACTAACTTTGCTTTCTATGATAAATGAAAATGACAGCTGTGGATGCACCTTATTTATCAATAGAAACTACAGTTGTAGCTGACCGGCTTTCATTAAAATAAAAAATAAAATAAATGAAAACAAAGATGCAGATACTAAGAAATATGTGTAAATAAATAAATAAACAACTACTGTTGTGGAACTACATCAAGGCAAACCATTTTGAAAAGTACATCAACGCACACCTAGAAATTAACTAGTGATAATTAAAGAAAAGGTAGGGTTTCTCTCCGTTCATGTGAAAACATCAAAGGTATGCCGGTATACCCATTGGAAAGTGAAATTTATGATTAACCTCTTCCTAGTTTCGGAATCACTTTATTTTTTCTTCTTTTTGGCGGTTGCCCGATTATCTCACTCTTTTTAAATGGCACACTTCTAATATTTATTAGCTACGGCACATATCTCACATTTTTGGGTACGGTACGTATCTCACATTTTGTACGGGGGCAGTTTTGGGATAAATTGATAAAACTGCTATAACCTCATCAACAATGAGTCATTGAAAGGACAGAAACTCTGCCATAATATACTAAATATATCACTTTTAGCTAAACTTGACATTCCCAATTTATCACACAATATAGCAATAATGTTACAGGTGCACTGGAAATTGATTAATCCGTCTGACATAACATAAAAAATCATGTTTAAAACTTTGTTCATTAGAGTTGGATTCAATTGTTATATAATTATGTCGATTGCACAGTAATCATACTAGTTGTGTCAGTTTTATTATAATGATATTTTTTTTTTACATTTTTAGTAGTATTTTTATTGTAAGTAAATTAATTATATTTACAAGATTAGAATAATCATCTTAATTGTAAAACATGGAATGGTGTGCTTACAGGATAAAGAGTTGAGGATTAATTCTAAGTATTTAAACCCACTTCTATTTTCTTAAATCCTCCCAAGACTAGAGGCTTAACAAAGCGTAGTCAAACGACGCAAATACACAATAGAAATCAAAGAGTTGTGTTATAATTATAATCAAGAAAGCGAGAAATAATTATGGAATTTTGAGTGCGTAAGATGAAAGTACGACGGGAACAAATAAATCGAGACTTTTTCCAGGGGCAAATGGTAAACCGATAATTTAGAGCTTCGGTGGCATCCCAGTACATTGTACATTCTTCATTCGGTATATTTTATGAAGCTTATTATTATTATTATTATTATTTTATGCTAATGAGTGGAGCACACTATGCTTAATTTCTGTCGAGCGTGATGGTTTCATTTATGGGGCAGGTAGTAAATCCATTTTATGTTCTTAATAGTTTTCAAACTTCTCCTTTTTTTTTTTTTTGGGAATTTGCTGTTTTCTTTTTTACTTTCTTTTCTTTAAATTATTGAAGCTTGTGAATAACTAGTAAAAATACACAAACTATTCGTAAATTATAAACAAATCTTGTTACCATAGAGGTTAATGCAATAATAAGCCTAGAGAATGCAAATTCACAAAAGAAAACAACAAACACGTGACATTAATAAAGGTAAATACTTGATGATGATTATGATTATTATTATTATTATCACCATCATTATTATCATCATTATCATTATTATTATCACTATTATTATTATTATTATTTCACTAATATTAATATTATTATATCATTTGACTTTTGCTCTTATTTCTTATTTCTTAGTCATTTTGTCAACTCCGGCCAAACTTTAAATATAGGTTGATTATTCTGAAAGACAGTCAATTCGTCTTGCAAGACGAATTTTGTTCAAACATGTATAGCAGGAACGAACTATTTCAATATGCAACGGCAGAAAAAATATACTATATATATATATATATATATACAAACTCACGTTTACACATGGTTTCCATTAAATACATAATTTTATCTAGGATTTAGTGTTGACGAGTCAAAACGCGAATTTTTTTCAGCAACAGACCAACAGTACATATTGAAATTTTTTTTCAAAAAATACATATAACTCGGAGTTTTTTTTTTCTTTTTTTTTATTTTTGAAGTTTTAAATTGATAGGTCATTTACCAATGATACAGTTTTCTCGTCTGCAAGAGGAGGGTGTAAATAATTTTAGACTTGGAGAAATATAGATTACAAATTCTTAAAATCTGATTTGATGGGATGATGAAGATGATAACTTTTTAAAACAAGCTTGATGTAGCGGCAAGACCAAATTTATTAATTTTATAATATCTTTATTGACTAATATGTAGGACTGCAAACGAAATGAGCTCGAACGGGCTGACTCTGGCTCTAGCTTGACTTTAGTCAAACTCGAGTTAAATGAGCCGAGCCGCTAGCGATACATAAGAGAGTTCAATTATTATAATTTTTTATATATATTAAAAAGTTATATAATTACATATCAAACACATCTCGCTACCTTAACGAGCCTTAACGAGATGAGACGAGCTAGCTCCTTAATATGGCGAGCTATATGGAGACGAGCTAATACAAACTTTTGTCGAGTCAAACATGGGCGAGCCATGAGTTATGAGCTTTTTCTTGCAGCCAACTAACATGTCAAATTTTATATAAAATAAAAATAATATCAATTATTTTATTTTTTTTATTTACCAACGTGTCACCTTTTGCTAGTACATTAAGATGTGGCAGCTAAACGTGCACAAGAATTGAACATCCCATCAAAAAAAGCATCAGTGGGTTAGATCAGGCGGACCCTGATCCGGTGTCGCGCAACATGTGTGTAGCGCACTCCGCGAGCCGTTCGATTTTGATCGGACGGTTCAATTTTTTTCGGGCCTATCAATCTGTTACATGCACGGGATTCCCATATCCATCAGATTCAGATCAGACGGCCCACAGCCGCGCTACACGCTGTGTCGCGCGACAAATGAATCGTCGTCTAGATTCGGTTAGATACTTGCATCACATGGGTCTGGATAAAATTTGTAAATATTATCTTATTATTTCCATTGGTAATTTGAAGATAGTAAACATGTGTCATATTATAAAATTGATTGAACATAGATTTTTATCTTAACATCATATGTTATTTAATGAGTTAACTATAACTATTTATATAATCTGCAATTTTACATACATCAACAATATGAGTAACCTAATACGTTTTTAGGTTGGTAACATCATCTTAGGATACATCATTATACGTATAACGCAAACTGACCTGATCATATTATTTTTTTTCTAGAATAAATGATGTAAGATTATTTTTTTTATATGAAAACTAAGTATGAAGTTTAAATCGTTCGGAAAAAAAAGTCAACCATTCTTTTTTCCCCTAAATGTTCGTACGAACAACTAATGAATTGATCCATCGTTTGGCTGTTTTATAATGAATTATTTTTCGGGTCAAAAGTCATAAGTTTCTGAAAATATGATAAAACATTGGGTGTTTCTGTGATCATTTTCCTTTTAATTTATTCTGACCTCTCTAGGAATTGCCTGCCAACATCGTGAAATCCAGACCGTTGATCCACCAGCTCTTCACTGCTCGTAAAGGCCAACCTTGTTTGTCTTTTCGGTAGATTCTGAGCCATCTGTGGGTTCAGTTCCTCTCCATTGGTACGGAAACCATCGGAGCATTTCAAGAAGATCTCAGCCGTCCATTTTATATCTTACGGTTTTATACTATTTGCTTTCTCTTCATCTTTAGATGAAAGGAACACATAAAATCAAGGCTTGCTTAGTAATTATGAAAATATTTACTCTCAAAATAGATTAAGGACAAAATTGACAATGCCACTCAATACGTTGGCATTGCAAACTCTTGACTTGTCATGCAAAATTCATAAGTAGATATAAAGTCTTTTAACCAATGAAACCATATAATGCACTCAATATTGTTCACAAAGATTAAATAATTACATATAACAATTGATCTAATTCTGTCAAAATTATATTGATTTATCGTTTGGATGCTAAACTTCGAAATGTTAGTTATAAAAAGTTGATAGTATGCTAAATTATACCATCATTATCATCCTAATTATTTGTTAAAATCTTCGGTAAAAATATCTAGAAATGTGACCCCAGTATTCCTGAGAGATCACATCCTTCTACAAAGGCATTGGACTCGACTAATGCAAACCTTAAAGATTCTTATTGGAACAAATTTTTGGAAGAAAGAATCCTATTGGAACTCATTTTCTTATTTTTATAAACACGATCAATATCGATTTTTTGACCCAAATTGATCAATTGTTGTAGGCCCATTGCTTGTCCATTACTGGATCTAATCTAAGAACAAATCAATGTATAGATTTGCAGATAATTAATTAAATTCGGTCATTCATCCCAGTCCGCAAGTTGTCTAAAGATAATATAATTTATCTAAAATTTAAGAGAAAGTGAGTTTTTTAAATGCAGAAATGAACTTACTAGCTGCAAGGTCAAGGCAATTAAGTTATGTAATTTCTTAATAATGTCAGCTAATACCAGGCCTTGCTACTGGTTAGAGGTTTTATTATTTTAATTAGCTTTTAAGAGTCCTTGTTTTAGAAATTTCATGCCAGATTCAGCCATTCTCAAGCCACTACTATTGAAAAATATGGGCGTTGTTCTTCTGTGGCACTAGATTCCATTTATGATGTGTGCAATAACTTTTCTGATAGAAGTATTGTTATTGGCCTTAAGCCCTTAACAAATGACAACTATATACACAGTTTTGTAGCAAATGAATATTACGATAAGGTAAGTTCCTGAAACTTCATAAGGAAAGAGACATTAATATTGGCTCAGGATGTTATCCATGTCACACTTTTCAAAATAAAAGGAATTAAATTTGCCAAAAAAAAAAATTAATAGTGATGAAGGGAAATGATAGAATGCTTGCAAATGGATGGAAAAAAAAAAGTAATAAATTTTATTAATTTTTTCTCTTCCCTCTAATTTAGAACATAAGAAACGCACTTTTCAGAGGTAGAAAAGGTTATATCTTTTACTTTTTAAATTTTTCTTCTCCTTTTTCCCTCTTCAATTTGTGAAGTAAACATGACAATCCAAAGCCTGTCTGTTACACTGATTGCTGCAAACAAAAACTGCAAGAGATCTGGAACCTTTCTAAATTATTTTTTTTAAAGTTTCTTTTAGTTTTGGGTTTTTGGGGGGCGGTCCACCTGAGATTGCACCAATAAAATATACAAGCTTTAAAAAAGCAGGAAATGAGTGGCCCACTATTGCAAGTGTTCCTTTGCAAACTTACACAGTTACACTACACGAATTTTTATTTCCCATCTCATTTGCAAAAGCATACCCACTACTTCTGATATTTTGTAAAATTTTATTTATTTATTTTACTATGGGCTTCCTTCTAATTCAGTTAATGAAAATTTAAATAATTTATTCCACTAAGGCTCCGATCAAAATAATTTTTACACGAAATTTTATTTGATTTTATTTTCTTAGAATTGATTTGTCAGAATTTTGTTTGGTCTTATAACATGGAAATTCCGATCAAATGACGTCAAATCTACTCATTTTGATAAAAAAAAAATTCTAATGAAATGAAATCTCATGTTAAAAGAAGTGATTCTAATCATGATCAAAGTGTTCTGCAAATGAGAAAAAGTTAACACAAATATCATAACTAATTTGTCTGTAAATTTTATTGTTTTATATTTAATCATGCATTTCGAACACAATTTATTCTTTTGTCAAAATATAAAAAATATAGAAGAATTTTGATTGACTGAATCTGATCTAAAATGAGCAATGAACACATGATACTATATTTGACCAATATTTTACTTTCTTTTATTTTGTAGAAGAACTATTTATCTTGTGAATTTTTCTTGGAGGAATCAAAAGAATTGTTGACAAATTTTTACATGATACTATATTTGACCAATATTTTACTGTCTTTTATTTTGTAGAAGAACTATTTATATTGTGAATTTTTCTTGGAAGAATCAAAAGAATTGTTGAAAAAAAAAATTTAAGTGTTTCTTATTTTTTTTCATATAAGCACAATTGAAAAACATGTCAAGTGTTGTCTATCCAATCCTTAATAGTCGAAAACTTGTACTATAATTACATTTTAGAAACATTACTTACGTGCCTCAAGTGGATATGTATCAATACTCCTACAAAAGTATATAAAGATCGAGTCCTATCGACAAGAGGAGGAATTAATGTTACTGTGCGTGAGTAGTCTATGGACATAAGTAGGAAAAAATTTAAAATATTATATAATATAATAATAAAATGTGTATATATTGACATATACATATATATAACAACTGTTCTGTTGTATTTTACGTAAAAATATCACACTACAAAAAATATAATCATAGATATATTGCTATAAGTTTGATGCAATGTGAAAATCATTTTATTACCATGCACATAATAGAAAAATTGAACTATTAATCAATTGCATCGCTATTTAAGATTAATAAGGACTCTAAAATTCCGATCTTATTTAATATATTACATATCTAGGAGAAAACTAATCAACAATAACTTTTATATTTTTATAAGTATTGACTGTATTGTATAAGTTGTCACCATTGTCAAATAAATATCAACACGACTATTACCCGTGTATAATTACTATAATATCAAAGTGTTATTTGCAAAATGTTGCTTAAGGTGTTTATTTGCAAAAGGCAAAAAGCTCCCTCAATGGAAAAGAAAAGAAAGATGGAATAGGGAAGACACGTAAACAGGGAATTTAAAATCTCCTGTTGGTTAGCGCTACATCTCTCTCTCTCTCTCTCTCTCTCTCTAATGGGAGAAACGAAAGGATATAAGCTCCGAGCCATCCCTCTCTATCCCTCTATTTCTTCCCATTTCTTCGATTCTCTCGAGGACGATTTCACCTCGAGCAACGCTTGTTTCTTTCCTTTCCATCACAAATTCCACCATAAAGGTAAACCCCTTTTTGTTTTCAACTTTTAAGGGATTATAATTCGACAATTCTGTTTCTGTTTTTGGGTTTCAAAGCACTCTTTTTCTTTTCAGTATTCTACTAAGAAATTTGTGTAATTTTATTGCTAGTTTGGTGGGAACATGATAACCAGGCACCTATTCCTTTTATGACAAAATTTAATTTTTCTTCTTTTACTATATTGGATTGAACATTGTAGTCACATCTCCATATTATCTCTTTTTTTTTTTTTTCTGAGTGGATAATATCTCCTTTTTTAGTTTAATTTTTTCAGGTACTTGTTTCCTAGCTTAAGCCTTTCTTCATTTTTAAGTGTTAAGCTTTACTGGATAAGAAATTTAGAGGGAAATAAAAGTAAAGAGGCGAATTTTATGGATTGTAAAGTGTTTCTGTTTTGAGATTTTGTTGTTATAATGGCTTGCTCTGTTGTGATGACAATATCAAAGTATAGAGAGGTATCCTCCTTTTCCTTTCCTCTATTACCGGACATCTTTGATTTGTTGTTTAATGTACATATTATTTAATTTAATTTTCTTTTTTTTGTTTGTATTTATTGATCATATCTGTAGAAATCTGATACTTTTCTGAAGAGACCATGCCAATAATAATAATTAACCCAAGAGATGAACTTAGTTTATTTATCTTTTTTACCAAGAGGAAAAGGAATTAGAAGACCTTTTTTGCAAGAGATTTTTCTAAAATTTTCTTCATTCATAATCTAGTCAAAATTGATGATATAATAATCCAATTAGGTCTTCGCTGGTGGGTTACTGGTTCGAATTACAGTCCTTAAGATTTTTCTTTTTACTTTATTGCTTTATCGACTCGTCCGTTAGTTGATTAGCTGAGAAGGGAATCTGGCTCAACTTGCTGTTGGTACACCATTAATAACAATACCATGCAATAGAAAACAGTATAAGCTAGAGTCTTAAACCCCTTGTTTCTGACTAATTCTCTCTGTCATTGAGCAGGTACCAAAATTCAAAGCTAACTAGAGAGAAATAAGAAGAGGAGAAATTAAAATACATGAACAGCGCACTTACACTCTCCAATTTCCTGCCAGTTGAAAAATTAAACATGAACCATTTACAAAATACACATATTTCCGGGCTTATGTCCTCACCGTTACCTGGGATTACAACACCAGTTATTCCAGGAAATTGTTATTCTAATATGCAAAATTCCGAGTCAACTTTTACCCAGAGAGAAGCTAGAGCCAATTCCACAGTACCTCAAATTATTCCTATGTGCAATAGTGGGTCTCTTGTTGCCACTTCGCTCTTTTCTTCCGGCTTCTATAATTCTGGTTATTCCCCTCAGATTAACTGGCCTGGAGAATCTGTTCAAGGAGTTTTGAGTTATGATTTGGAGAATATAAATTCAGGAAAAATTCAAGATATCATGAAACATGGTTCTGATACTGTTTTGAATTCTGATGTCGCGGGTTTAATGAATGGGAGCTGGAGACAGATTTTGGATGGTACGGCTGTTACAGACACTCAAGGCAAGGTAATAATTTGATCAATCATTGGGTAATAACAACATAAATGGAAAGAAAAATAAATTACATCTTTTGTGATATATTGAATTTTACATATTGTAATGTACAGGTGGCATACTCTGTAAGTGAAGAGGCCACAAACACTTCTGATCAAAACCAGCAGTTAAGCCTGTGCCATATCTCCAAGTCTAACAGTAATAACAACATAAATGAGATATGTTGTACAGCAAGTCCCTCTTCTTCTTCAAATGCAGCAATACCAGCTAGACCGCCACGCATGAGGTGGACCCAAGAGCTGCACGAGCGCTTCGTTGAGGCTGTCAGCAAGCTTGGTGGGAGTGAAAGTAAGTGCTTTTTTTATTTCTTTCTTTCTAAGGACATTTCTGAAAAGAACTGCAATAATTGTCATTTCATTGCAAAGAGACCCTTTCTGCTACTCGCTAGAGTGCTATACTACAAACACAAGATAACTGATGTTTGAGCTTTTTCCAAAAGTTTGGGGATTTTCGCAAATAAGAAAATGTAGGAGGTGCTTTTGCAATCTTCTGTGATTTTGATCAGAAATGTTTTACCTAATCTGAAAATGGCTCTTGATATTTCTCTCGAAGTTTAATTTGTTCAAGGATTTCAATATTATGTACTAGGTTGGTTTGCTATGGATTTCATTACACATCGACCAAAGTTCAGTCACCAAAGTTGATTTTTAATTTCCTCATTTTAACAACGTTACAGAAGCAACTCCAAAAGGTGTGTTGAAGCTCATGAATGTGGATGGATTGAACATATACCATGTCAAAAGCCATCTTCAGGTTTTTGTCCGTGCTTTCTCTTCTTACAATTTATTTTCTTCTGCTTATTATTGTATCTCCATTTGTATCAGTTGGCCTTATTTTCCTTTTAAATTTTTGTGTTTTGGGTGTTTCTCTTAAGCATCAACATCTGAACAACATTAGGTCCATATCCTAATATAAACCTGGTATTCTAGGTTTTGTGATTCTTCTCAGTAACATGTAAAAATTCTTTGTAATGCATGCAGAAGTATCGGACAGCTAGATTTAGGCCGGAGTTGTCACCCGAAGGTTTGTCATCAGATTCTATATAATCTATTTTATATTATTATTTTCCATTATGTTTTTTGGTCCAAGTATTGAGCTTATGGCTATTTCATAACATTTTTTTACTTTCTTCTAAATTAACAGAGGGGAGAAAAAGTGCTAGACTTGAAGATCTCCAATCTCTTGACCCAGAGAAGTCAGTTGCCTAGACTTTAGCTTCTGTTTTAGGTTTCTTTTGTACCAAGCAGTATGGTACTATGCCAAACTTGAGCTGATTATACCCCATAGTTTTCCTGTGGTTTATATCTCAGTTTCTTTTGTGTTAAATCTTAATGGGTTTTCTAAACAAACGACAAAATAAATAAATAAATTGAAACTATAATAGAAGGAAGGAGAAAAACTATTTGAGTCTTATACATAGAATAGACACTTAACACCTCGCCAGGTGAGTACTCTAAATATACAGCAAAGCTTATATGACACAAAAGAACTTTCATATCTTTGCCCTTCTTATTACTGCGACTATTTTTGCATTCTGTTCTACTTTACATATAATATAACTTATTTGCATCTTTCATTTTGTTTACTTCTTCATAAAAGAGCAAATGATATCAATGAGGCATTGCGTGCGCAGATGGAAGTTCAAAAGAAACTGCATGAACAGCTAGAGGTAATTTTTAATGACTTACATCATATTCCTGAAATTCAAATGTTTAATTTAAGTACATATTGAAGAAGTCACCAGGAATGTATATGTTGAGTGTCGGTGATTAGAAATTCATACGAAATATAATTATTGACTTCTGTTAGAATGCAAGCCTAAAAAAGTGTTCACTGCTATTTAAATTTCTTTATAATGGTTATGTAATTTTTTCTATTTTTTGCAAATCCTAATATTCCTCTATTATTGAAAATCTGTAAGCAAAGATCAAACTTTTGGGTTTCAGTGTGAACAAGTTTAACCCTGAAGCTAGTTATTGTTTACTGAATTTGAGCCAAGTCAATAAGGTTTTAAGTATACGAACCAGTTAGGGCTGTTGTTTGAAAAATTTTTAAGCTAGTGGATTTAAATTATAAATATATCGGTGGTGATCTATCTACCTCATATAATAAAGCATATGATAAATTAACTACCAAAATTCTGTTTTGACCTCAACAGCATCAAAGAAAGCTACAGCTGCAAATGGAAGAGCAATGCAAATACCTCCAGATGATTGTAGAGAAGCAACAACAGAGCATAGACCAACTGAAGCTCAACAAATGTTCCAATATTAAGCTTCCTTCCTTTGAAAATTTACTTACCTCTGAAAATGGTTGCGATGAAATTAATCAAGCTGATGCATCAGAAGAAATGAGTAGACAACTTGGCCATAAACATAAAACATCCGACTCTGAAAATAGCATCTGCGGTGCCTTTTCACCAGCTAAGAAGGCAAGAGGTGATTAAAAATTTGATCACTAATAGTGCTTTTCATGGCAAATGGCACTAACTTTTAATGGTGACATGGGCAATAAATTGGCTTTGAAAGAGTTTTGGTGTGTAGAGAATTTTGTACAACACAAAACAAATTTACAAGGAGAAATAGAGCTAGGCTGTAGCCTTGTATCAGTTACAGCTATAGAATAGATGAGCTGTTACTCTGACATGATATGTTTGTACTAGCTTTATTCTTTGTGTTACTTGAATGCACTCGAAAAAACTTTAATCCATCATGATGAATTAATTTTATCTTCGCTAAAACTAAAAAACTAATAATATAATATTTTACAGCGTTTGATCTTTTTCATTTGTTGTACTTGTTGTACCGAGTAGTACAATAATTAATAATAAAACAAGTACTATAAGTTCAACGTTTCAAAGAATCACATAATTAGTTTTTTTTAGTCCCGCAGATTTAAATACTAGATTATACTTGTAACAAAAACTTAATTAATAACTGTAAGCAACGGGCGAAACGTTTATAAACAAAAATTAAATTTGCATATGTGTGTTTATTTTTATAATTCAGATTGTTTCAACTTTGGAATTATACGTGTGCTTTACACAAGTGTAGGTTAATTTAAAATCGATGTTGTTTAATGGACAGCCAACTCAGCTTCTTGACCAATAATAGCTGTCCGCCCGCTTGTCAACTACTTACCAAACTCTCCTTACTATTTGACCATATCCTTTCCCAACTGAAATGAATTTCAGTGTGGTGCCTACTTATCGAAAGATTTGAAATTTTAATATTCTTCTATACACTTCATCGAGGAATATAAATTTAACACAACCATATCTATAATTTTCTCTTCATAATTTTGACAAATATTTCATTACCTATCACAACTGTGTAGCGTAAGTAGTTGCCAACATATACTTTCCTGATTGCACAAACTTTCAATCTTCTACATAATTGTGCCTCATACATTGTCAACAAAGAAGTTCGGATCAATTGAAACATTTCAGGGTTGCCACTTTATTATTTATTGATGCAGCAGCAGCAAAGCGTAGCACCTAGGTGTGTTTTATTTTATACGAACACCTGATTTATTATAATACGCAGATACATCTGACACGCTAATTTTTTACAAGTGCCAATCTACATGCATGAAAAATATATGCGGAACTTCAACAATCGGCATGGTAAAAGAAGCTAAAAACGAATAAATTACATCTCCAAGAACCGTCTGAGTAAAACATGAGTTGGAATCGAATATGCTACAAAGGCACTTTAAAAAAAAAGGCACATGTATAGCGTGCCCAAAGAATTGTGAATAACAACAGAACAAACCTAGTATGAAAAGCAATAATTCAGATGCTTATTCCATCCTGGTGGGGTGTATATATCAAAATACAAGAAGAATACTCAAAGAAAAAAAAAAGAAAAGAAACTAAAAGATTCCGTCTGACAGAAAGAACTTACTAGGGAGTACTTGCCACTCTCCGAGAAAATTTACTTTAAAATAAGCAAGACCATAAGAGCGTTGCAAAAAATTATTAACTAGATCAACATCGTGAAACCAAAAAAAGGTGCAAATTGCAATTAGTTGACAGCATCAACTATGAGCTTGCGCGACTTGAATATGGACCACTTCATCCTTCTGTAGTACGCTGCTTGAAGGAGTGCTAGTGACAATACAAAGATCCACTTGAATCCCATCTGAAAATAAAACAATACAATTTAGCCACATCACATGATGCTTTTTCCTCTTCTATTTTTTCAGCTTTTCTTTAAAAATCCATATTTTATAATGATGTTTTAAGCAGTAACTGAGCTCTCAAATAAGAACAATCATCCATCCATCCAGCAAATTCAGAAATACAATAAACAAGGAAGAGCGATATCCACCACAGGAAGCACAGATGCATGGTTGAATCATTTTAATATAATTATTATAGAAGGATTAGAAAGATTTACTAGTTTTCTCTCTTCCATTTCAGGTTCAGCTGCCCAGGAAAGGAAGGTCACAACATCTTTGCCCATCTGAAAATTCAACAGAAAATTGATGTATTAAGTTTGTTAAATTTCATGTACAGTAGAAAGCATAATTAAAAACCATTATCCCCATCAATTTATGTGTTAGTTTGAAAAACACCCAAATTACCCCTATTAATCACCATCTCACTTTATGAATGAGTGAGAATGAGGCCTAAATGCAAATTTTTAGAAACAATAAAACAATGTTCAGAGAAATACTACTAGTCTATACAAGGGAACTTATATTTTTTAGATTCATTGAAAAAAATTTTGGTTTCAAATTCTGAAGTTGCTTATGTTACCTGAGCTTCAGTTGCCGGTGTACCATCTTCATACTCAAGAGCACCATCAATAAGCATTTTCGGCATAGCAATTGCACCACCAGGGAAATACGGATTATAATGCAGGCCTTCACGAATCTATTAAGTTTCAAAATAATTTTATTAGCATACACAGACCAACCGCATTTACTTCTCGAATGATTAATTCAAGAAAGAAAAAGATCTAGAGTCGATGATCAGTACAATGCTTCTACATCACAGTCAATAAAAAGGACTGGGAAGGCCCAAGCAGGGTTTAATATACACAACTTCTAGCATTTCATTGGATCAACTCTTTTTCAAAAGTTACTGAACAGGGAATAGCAACAAAATGTTCAAATAGGGTATGTTCAGCACTAAGTAGAACAACCTTGTTCTCAAATAGGCCGACTTGATCCATCCAAACACAAAACAGGATGAACAACCTATTCACCTGCTAGTTCTTATTCGAGAGAAAAGTTGGAATACGATCTTGTGACCCTTGGTAATATTAAGAAAATTTGCCAAAGGTGAATTGAAAAAGCTAATAAAGATAGAGAAACAAAAGAAGTATTATTGTTATACCACTCTAACAGCTGCAGCAAATGAGAAAACAATCAATCATATTATAGCACGGTGCTTCACAAATTACAAAAGCATATTTTCCATAAATCAAATTAATTGATTGCTACAACTATTATGTTTCTTTATAATATTATATTTACTGTCACTTTTACTACAACAACAACAACAACTAAGCCTTTTGTCCCAAACAAGTTGGGGTAGGCTAGAAAAGAGACCCAACAAAAGTCACCAAGTCACCGAAAAATAAGAAGTATATGTCAAAATAGGACTAATAATACTAAGAAAATAATATAGAAAAACAAAATAAAGTAGTAGTAATAATAGTAATAATAATAATAATAATAAAAATAGTAGTAGTAGAATCACTATTATTACTGTCACTTTTACTAATATTATTAAAAATATTTTGATTATTATTATTATCATTTATAATAGAATCACTATTATTATCATTATTAATATTATTATTATTATTGTTAATATTATCAAAATAAATATTATTTCTATTGTTATTGTCGTCATCATCATTATCCTTACCTTCATCATAAACAACACACCCAATGGTAAAACAAAACATATTCAGCCACAGAACATTTTATTTTTCATTCCCTCCATTCTTATATTCTCAGCACATCATCCAAACAATATTTTTTTATTAATGAATAGGCTATTCTACACCATACTCTATTGACAACCCTTATTCTTAAATAGACTATCCAACTCTATTCACGACAACCAACCGCACCGATAATGTGTCCTTGCTATCTCACATCATCAGCAGTGTGTTTATGGCCAAAAATTTGCATTCACGGTCTCAAAACATATATATACTTACACTGACTCCAGCAGGAGGATCGCGATACCCGGTCAGAAGAGCAAAAACATAGTTCTGTCCATTGTGCCTAGCCTGAAAATTTTATAAGAAAATCAACATCAACACGCTGAAAAAATGATACATACAGAAATGACACAGGACCTTAACATGAACTGGTTAGCCAACATGCTAACTTTTTCACAATTGATCTTTTTTCTCTGATGTTATTATGATTAGCAGCTTCCTCCTTGGTACATAGCAGGTAACTGTGGATCCTACTATAGGTGTGCACCTGTACCACCTTCTATGGCAGCAGCATAAAATGCCACATGAAAATCATCGAGCTTTCATGTGTACCTCGGGGAAACAGGACAGGCCACCCACACCTCTAAAAAATTGGTATGAGTTGTATTACTGTAGTTTAATGACATCTTACATAACTCTTGAGTTTGCAGTTAAATATGATGATGTTTCTAATTCCACAACATTACCATTCAAAAATAGAGAGTATTAACATTACCTTAGTAATAAGGCTGAGATCAGGAGGATAGGCACCACCATTAGCGAATCGGGCAGCCTGTTCGTTTGCATATGGCTGCGGGAAACGGTCGCTGAGCTTACCAGGTCGGGTGAACATCTCTCCCTCATCATTCGGCCCATCAACCACCTCAATCTCAGCAGCCATGGCCTTAGCCTCCTCCTCGGTATAGGCCACACCGACCAGGTCTCTGTATGAGATCAGAGACATTGAGTGGCATGAGGCACAGACCTCCTGGTACACCTGATGGCCACGCCGGATCCTGGACAGAACATATATGCATGTAAGATTCCCTTTTGGAAAAAATAATGAGTTTTGAAATATTAATGTTTCTTCATTAACAATTTCAATCAAATTCTTTAATGCAAAACTTCGACATGAACCTTCCTGAAAAAAAAAGGTTACTAGCTGACTAACAAGCCAGCTTCATGCTGAGAAAATTAGATCAATTTTGTTTTCATTCTGGCTTAGAAATTTATGTTAAGACTCCTCTAGATATAAAGTTCAATGAACCAACTAGCCCAGAAAAAAAAAAAGATTCTGAGTGAACTCAAATATTGTACAAGAATTTCATTATTCTAGTTTCCAACCTGCTAAAACTGTTTCAACTTTCTTTTTCATTTTCTCCTCATTTTGCTTTTTTTAAAAATAAATAATCACCAGGTTTGCATGAAAATCAAGGGAAGCTCACTAAGTTTCGCTCCCTAACACCCTAATGCTTCCAATAGATTAATTTACCTTTGCATCAACAACCCACATCGCATAATTAAAACTGTATTCTGTTTTAAGTAAAAGTACGGTACTATGATGGGTTCTTTCAATATAGTGAGGCCAAGCTAAGAAAACCCAACACCAAAATGAAATGCAACTTGGCCCAAACTAGGGGAAATCTGTCTCAAACTTCAACCTTTCAATTTAGTAATAAAAAATTATTAAAGTTTCAGTTAATCTGTAAAGATCCAATCAAGACAAAAAAGAAAGAAAACTCTAGAACAGAAATACAAGACACTATCGCTAACATCATAGTGTGCCATATGAGGGTATTGATAATCCATGGTACGATGCTTGGTCTTATAGATAGACAACTAATAGAAACAGAAGGAACAAACCACAGAAATAGTGCAGAACTTACGAAGCATGATCATAGGAGCTAAGGATTCCCTTGTGGGGCCAGGGGTAGCTTGGGCACTCAAGGCCATGCTCTGCCTCATCAGCAGAAGCCACTGAAGCAAAGCTGAGCAAACCAGTGACACCAGCCCCAAGCAAGGCCAGTGCTCTAAAAGACTTGGTTCCAATTGTCTCCTGCTCTTGCTTGAATGCAACAGATGGGACTAGAAGCGGTGCCTATGAAAAATTAAATTCAGTTCAAGGTTTCATGAACAAAGGAGCTTTTGTTTATTACCATTCATAATCAGGAAACCCATTTCAAAATAGGGGCCATCAAAAATTTATTCCATTAGGGTTGATTTGAATATATTTATTCAGATTTATTCAATTAAATCATTAGAAGATATTAAAAAAAGTGGAAAAAGAGGCAATTTCATCAACAGATGAAATAAGAGATTCTTACAAATGATTGAAACAAAGGCTTCTTCTTCAGAAGCTGATGGATCGCTTTTCCCGTGGCCATTTCACTCAGCAATCTACCAAAAAAATAAATAAAATAAAAATACAACACCACATTATCTTCTCTTCAAATTCAGATAGCAATAACCAATAAAACGGAAACAAATTCCTATCCACCCACTACTTTTATTTAAAAAAAAAAAAAGAGGCCACAAATCGCGAAAACCTCAGATTAAACCGTGAAATTAGCAAAATCAAGTCGAAGAGATCTAAGACTGAGCTTCGGATCTACCTGATAAGATCGAGAGATATCCGCGCTGAGCTCGAATCGATTGACAATCGTAATTGCTACTAGGGTTTGAGAGGCGAGAGGAGAGCGGATCGGCTCAGGCCAAAGAGAAGACGGATTATGGGAGTATCTCTCTCTCTATTTGGGAGAAAGAGCTTTCGATGACTGCGCTGTTCTCTCGCACCTTTTCTGTACTCCTTTCTGTAAGTGATTACTGTGGTTGGGTCCCACATGAAGGTGTTGGTTCTCCTCAGTGACTCGCTACGGAAAAAGTTTGTAGAATTGAGAGTGGAGTAATTGTGGATTGCGATTGGCTAGGCGGACCTAATAGAGTGTGGCTCTGGCACTGCCACAATAGATTTGTGGCCTAGAATGTAATTATGATTTGATGTTTACCTTCATATGAGGCATAATTGGGCCTTTAAAATGTACGGGCTTTGTTTCTGCAGTTTTATGTAGCATCATGAAAGGCAGGTTGTAACTTTTTAGAGTTTATGGGCTCTTAAACTTTGGAATTTTGTACCAATAACAGAAATCAGAAGTTCCTGTTCTGAAATTTTTAATTCTAGGTTTATTAGGTGATCGAAAGTTTTTTTTAAAACATTCTGAAATTTTAATTTTTGGGTTTTCTCGTGATAGAAATTTTTACTTTTAACATTAAATTCTAAATTATTTGTTTTAGTGAATACTTATTCAATTTCGATCAATCTGTCAAGCTTAATGACTGAAACAAATAATTCAAAATTCAGTGATCAAATATAGTTTTCAAAGTTAAGTGTCCTCCGATTATATTTACTCTTAATTTTTTACTAGTCAAAGAAAAAATTACATCATTATGAACTAATAATTAAATCATTAATTGGGAAAATGTGTATAAGTCTGACTCCATCTTTTTCTCGGTGTTGTTTTAGATTTAATGTCGAATTTCATATTCCCAATTTATTCAAATTATCGGGACGATTACAAAAGTAATTTTATTCTCTTCTTGTGCATCGCTTCTGTGTCTATAACAAAGTTTTTTTTGATTGAGCATCTGCCCGAAGCAATATTTTTGGGAACCATGTGTATCGCTTCTGTGTCTATATATAACAAAGTTTTGATTGAGCATATGCCCGAAGCAATATGTTTAAGAACCATGAACTGGGATGAAAAAACAAATATCAAATAAGGAACTAGAACAAAGAACTAGCTAGCTTTAGTTCTCCCAAAACTTGAAACTAGAACTAAAATTAGTTCTTAGTTCTTGCCAAAGCTTGAAACTAGAACTAAAACTAGTTCTTAGTTCTTGTTAGTTCTTGTAAGTTGCCAAACATCGGAAGTAGGAGTTTTGGAAGTGTGGTGAATAAGAATAGAATAGTTTGTTCAAAAACAAGAATGATGAATAAAAAATAGTGAAGAATTTCTTATTTATTAATTTAAGATGTTATTTGGATGATTAGTTAAGAATAAAAATAAGAACAATGATCATGGATCATGGATGCTTAGTTTCACGCTAGTTCTAACAAAATGTAGGAACTAAAATAAGGGTCGGAACAAGTAATTGAGCCTGTTCTCAAGTGTGTTTGGCACCATTAAGAATTAACAATTCCGAATAAAAATTTATTCTAAGGATTTCAAATATTGATTTCCAAATGATGATTATAAATTGTCTCGTGGTGATATATATGGTCATTTAAACAACACCCTTATTCATGAATAGATCGTTCTACCTAGTTCTTATTCACTTCATTGCCAAATATACAGTACACACTAAGGGCGCGCACTTGTGCCGTTGCCCGTTGTGTACATTCGCATTTTTTTTTTTTTAAGAAAAAACAAAAACTTCATGGCTTTCAAGCAACGTGCCGTACTTCTATATCTCCCTCCCACGTCCCTCTCCTTATTTCTTATGGATAAGCTTAACATCCTGTATTTCTGTCTAACTCGGCACCCCCAAATTCCTAAAAGGAAATACAAAATGCATAAAAAGCCCCTGAAAAGGCCTGTATTTATAAAAGTAAACAACTACCCCTTGATAAATCAAACGTTAAAATAGTACCATTTATTAAAATTTTCTTTTCTCGTGCCAGAAATTATCCAGGGGCACCAACTACATTTTTCCTAGCTATAACAAAGATCAGCACTCACATAAGAAAAGAAAAAAGAAATAAGAAAGTTCTTATTCAAAGCATTGTAGTTCCATCTTGGTAGTCTTCAGACATGCCCAGGCTGGATCGTTGGAGGGGGATTGTAGCAGCAGCAGTTGAGATCATTGCCAAAAAATTTGCAATAACCACCCCATACCTTGCCTCTCCCCAGGCAAACATGGGTGCAGTATCCAGCCATGCAATGTGCAATAGGCTCACAGTGTTCTGCGTTCATTAATTTCATCCATCATCACCAATTAATAAAAACTGTGAGACTTATTCATAAAGTTTAGAAATTTCTATGAGTTTAAGTTGATGAATAAAATTTGTAAATCTAATTTTACATATCCTTGGATTAATTTGAAAATGATGTAAGTTGAAGTGTTGACCTTTTGATCCATCTAATGGGCCCATCCGTATGAGGTGAAAAGAAATTTTATGTTGGCGTGTTTATTTTACAATGAGTTTCTAAATGTTATTTATCTTGTATTAAATAAATTTAAAATAACTAAAAGGAAGAGAAGCAATTAACCTATCAAAACTGTTTTCATATTCAATATTTGAATCATGTTTAAAATGTAATAGTCTCAAATTTACAAACCATCCTATAAAACTTTACCTCATACTAACTTTCTTCAAAGTTATCGTTTTTATGCAAATTCTAGATATATAGACACTATCTAGTGAACTTTCTTCGGAATTATCGTCAGACAAAATGGTAAGATTCCAAGGGAGGAAGAAATATACTGTCACAAAATTGGACACTTTGCACCAAATAATTTGATTACTGACAATTGGTTTGTAAATTATATATGAAAATTCCTATATGGTCCTGTTTTCTCTGGAAAACTAGTTAATAATCAGCACGGACAAATCAATTTACAAAAAGAATATTAGTACAAACAAAAAATTTTAGGCATTCATAGAAAAATTTACCTTTTTCTTGAGCGGATGAAGATGAAAGAAGATTAAGGAAAATTAAAGCGAGAAAAAGTGAGTTGAGCATCTTGAGCCAAGCCATTTTCGTACAAAATTTTCGCAATGGATATTTTAAAGCTTCTCTTATAATTCTGCTTATGTTTATGGGTATTTATCGATAAGACATAACAGTATAATTTAGTGAGCAAATCTTTTTCGTTTCCCCATAGATTTGTTTTCACCCATATAATTAATTACAAGATCCGGTTATCCCTTTTAATTTATTAGAAATTATATCCTCATCCGGTTCTAAATCTAAGTCATATTAAAACGGACGGTTCTGATTAGTACGGAACTGATCAATGAAATACTTATGAATGTCAATAAACAAATTAAAGTGTGCAGCAACCGATATTCTATTCTTGTTCAAGCAAAACTACATTTTAATTTTTTTTTTAAATAACTCACGAGGAACTTCGATGGAAAAAATGAGACAGAGCTAAAAATACATTCCATATGCTTTTAAACATACCAGACATAAAATTATAAAAAACAATTAAACAGGGATTATCGTTATCTCATGATATATGACAATCAACAATCTAATGTCTATCAAATTAATCAAAATGAAAATAAGTATACATAAAGTCAAATTAAATTTCAAAACAAAGAAAATGTGAAAAAAATTTCAAAAAGCACGTGCGACAATCGGAAACAAAATTTTGTTTGTTTCAAATTATTTGTTTTTTTTCCTGGTGGCAATAGGTGTCGACTTATATAAAAATATAAAAAGCTAATAATTTATTTTCTAATACAATTTCAATGCATAAATCACATTTAAAATTAAATTCTTCATCCGAAATTTAAAATGTAATACTCCGTACAACTTTTACTTAATAAAGCACGTTAGCACAAATATTCACCGGCTACATCAACTGATAATTGTTCCATGTACAAAGTACAAAGACTAGGTCTTCCCAATTTTAATAGTATAATGGCAAAATAATAATAATAATAATTTAATAGCTGTCTCGCATTAAATGGTTGATTTTAATCATGAAAATTTTCCATTTCTCGTGCTCATAGGCACGCCTAATAAGTGAATCCTAATATAATAAATTAGCATTAATTGTTGAATGTTGACATTGAATTCAATTGTATAGCTGTGGTCTTTTTACTCAATAATAAGATGCTTATAGTTTCCAGGTAATACACAAATTGCTGTCTTGAATACCTCACAATCCCTATAGCGAAGTTTAATTAGAAATTTGATTTTTCAAATTATATGCATCTCTTGTGTTGCCGGATTAAATACTGGGACCATACAGAACCAATTCGGCGGAGTTGCAATAATTTAGCTCGCCTGACTAAATGACACACGATCCGAAACAATAAAGAAATTGCATTAGCTAGGTTTCGCTTCACAATAAAATTGATCGTTCTTATCTTCTAATCGTCCATTGCACAAAGCAATGGCTACAGAGAGTTGTGCATACAGTTGTGTGTTTCTCGAATTCCCGCTGACCTGATGCCAATACAAGTTCAGAGCCTAAATTGCAGATTGCTTCACTGAAAGCCTCGCATGCAATTTGTACCTTCAAAGTTCAAACTGCTGCGAGACAAATTAAATGATCACTGCATGTTTTGCACGTACAACCTGCTGTGCTTGAGAGGCCTTGTAGTCTAAAATAAACACGACATAGAGACAGGAAAACAATCACAAAGATGCACTAGTTCTGTAACTAGAAACTATAGTTAGTTACGTGTCAATTACTGGACATATAGTGCATCTAAAAAAAAAAAAGATAAGTTTTAAAAAAAACCGAAAAAAATAGTAAATTTTTTTAAAAAAATGTAAAATTTGGTTTGGTATGAAATTTCAGTATGTAGATTGAATTTGTTGAATTAGATTTGGTAATTTGTAAAACTACCAATGAATATGATACAAGCTTGGTAGAGGCAACCAAGCCAATATTCTCAATATATATATAAACATCTAATTTCGCAAAATCGAGCTAGTCTAGGTGGATTTTAATTTAATATTAGCACTGAATCACTATTGATTAATAAGATGGTTGAAGAAGCAAACACTTCCAAAAAGAAGCAAAAGACCAACAAAATAAAGGATGACGAGGCTGCCTACTTCAAGGAATCTTTCGAATCTGTCGCTGATGCAATTGAAAGGTCAACTGCTAAATTGGTCAAGAGTAATCAACGGCTTCAAATTCCAGAGAGCGAGATATGGGGTTATCTGGAAGAACTACAACTTGATGAAGAAGTTAAAAATGGTGCATCTCTACCTCACTGAGAATCCAGTTTAGTGTCTAGCGCTGCTAATGCAGCTGGCTATATAGATCAGGGTTCGAATTCCAATATTTGCTAGTTGAGAGTGTGTGTGAATGGACCTACGGACAATTATCAAAAAAAAAAAAAAATGAATCCAGTTTAGTTAGGAGCTTTTCTTGGATGTCCAAGTCAGTCACGCAAGAGAATCCTTCAAAAATTTTGCACAATAATAAGAATGCTTAGTATCGATACATAGTGATTAGTGAAAGTTGTGAGATGTATCCACTTTTTCTGAATATTTTCGCTGTAAATTAGGCAATATTCCTTTTTTGTGAATATTAGCAAAGTTGGGAATATTGGAAAATTATATATCTATTTTGGTTGTAATTTATATTTCAGTTGTAAGACATTGATGCTAATATTATCTACTTTAGTTGTAAGTTCTATTTTGGTTAGACTTCTAGAATATCTGTTGATGCATAGTTTTTACAATAATATGGTACAATCATGTTTTTAAGGGAGAAAGGTTTGGTGTTAACTGTTAAGGATGTGATTATGAAAACTGACGGCATGGTGTATGACAAAGGAAAACAATGAGGGAGCTCATGTCCAGATGCAAAGGGAATTTAAAGTTGACTCCTAGTTAAACAAGAATTTTACTCTGTCCATGGTGTTGATGATAAAATCTGTAATGCTGTTCCAGAGAATTATCTTTGGAGTCAGATATAAGTTTATCGCCTATTAAAAATTCCTTGATTTGGGTATTCACCATTCCGTTTTTCTCTCAATTATGATGATTTATATTTTTATTTATTTATTAACATAAAACTCCTGAACCTCTCGTTATAATTTACAGTGTCACACCTTGTTTTGGTACTGCACGGCTTGCTCAGTCCAAGTTATATGGCCTCCTATGTCATGGACTGTAATTTCCGAAAAAATTATAACTAACTTTAATTAATTAAGAAATTATAAAATAATCCATTTTTAATGAAAATTTTAAAACTGACTGCGCAGTTTCGGAATCTGAGATTCCGAAACTAATTCTGCTTAGTTTCGGAATCTGAGATTCCGAAACTAGCATATGCCATTTTTTCGACGTTCATCAAACTTTAATTATTATTTTATTCAACTTTTAGCTAGTTTGGGAATCTGAATCTCAGATTCCGAAACTAGCATGGGCGATTTTTTCCGATATTTATTAACCTTTTATTATTATTTTATTATTATTTTATTGTTATTTTATTATTGTTTTATAATAGTTAATAAATTATATATTACTTTATTAATATCAAAATCTATATCACGTAAAAATTAAAAAATTTTAAAAATTAAAAAATTTTAAAAATTAAAAAAATTACTATTCTTGACGAAAAATTTTCCAAATATTACAAAATTAATATTCGACTATTTAAACAGTGTTCCATCAATTATTTCACTGCTTAAACAGTTTTCAATCAGATTCCGATACTAGAATTTGTGCGTTATATATAACCCCATAGCTTCAGATCAATACGAGATAATACTCAACATAACACTTTTTATTGCGCTAGAGAGGAATGACAAGAGGTTCATGCTATATCCAGACAGGAAAAATGATGCAAACACCCCTGTTAACTATAATGAAAGTCACTTGATTTACTACATTTCTCTTTTTTATAATTAATTTTTTATTTTTAGTAGTTTTATGTGATGTTTAGGTTTGAAAACTTTCAAAGTAGATTTTGGAGGTTCAGACAGCGTTTTTTGGCCCCGAAAATGGTTGTTACGGGGTAAACCCCCTGTAAACCATGTAGATCTCGTCGCAAGCTTTCCGAAAAGTCATCATATGCCCAAAACGGACGTTCCTATCAAAAGTTAAGCCTCCTTTAAGTTGTAGTGTTCCAAAACATCGATTTTTAAATATTTTTTTTCATTGTAAGCAGCCTAAGTTAAAGGGACACAATTGAGATTCCGAAACTAACTAGCGGGCCCGCTCAAACGTCAGAAAACTTAATATTGTACCCTATTTTATTACTATACTTTACTTTACTTTTATTATACTTTACCATATAACACTACTTTATTACTTTTATTTTACTATTTTTACTATAATATTTTTAGAAAATTTGAAAATAATAACATAAATACAACTATTATTAAATTTTCAAAAATTAGATGAAATTTAAAAAAGTTAAATTGAAAAAAGTTAAATAGTGAAATTATAAAATTTAAAAAATTTAAAAATATTTGTTGTCTCAAAATTTAAATAGTGATTAAATAGTGAAATAATTTATTAAATAGTGAAATTTATTAAATATTGAAATAATTTATTAAATAGTGAAATTCTGACAAAATAGACGGGAAACTAGCTAGTTTCGGAATCTCAGATTCCGAAACTAGCTAGTTTCCCGCACAAAAGTTGGCAGTTCTAGTTTCGGAATCTCAGATTCCGAAACTAGCTAGTTTCGGAAACTGAGATTCCGAAACTAGCTAGTTTCGGAATCTGAGATTTCGAAACTAAGCAGAATTAGTTTCGGAATCTCAGATTCCGAAACTGCGCAGTCAGTTTTAAAATTTTCATTAAAAACGGATTATTTTATAATTTCTTAATTAATTAAAGTTAGTTATAATTTTTTCGGCTGTAATTTTAGTGGAGAAACGAATGCCATATCTCACTATCACATTTTGGTATTTGGACCAAATTTTATTTTTTATGGTACAATTACTCTTATGAACATACAAGAAGTTTTATTAATATGTGCCTAATAGGCAATAAGCCACATCACCCCAAGTTATTTCGTACTTCCCTATACTAGAATATCAAACATTATTACATTGGCGCTCTTCAACTAAAATACTCGTAATATATGAATTTGATCCCTATAATGATAAAACAATCTACAACGTTCTTTCCCTTCATCGGGCGTTTCCTTTAATTAAAAAAAAAAAGAAAAAAAAAAAGATAATTTGTACATAAGGGTATTATAGTCATTTTTATATTCAATTTGTGGTGACAAAATTAATACTCATTCGTACTCTTAGTCTTAGGTAACATTCATGTTCTTAACACACCCCTTGAACATTCTTTTCATTCTTCTCCATTACATTCCATCCATTTAATTTTCTGGTGCGCAAGACCAGACAAAAAGTATCAAACTAAACTTCAATCAGGTGTTCAATCTCTTCTTGCCGTCTGGTAAGGGTCAAAGAGTCAGTCAACACCCTCTCTAACACCGTAACACGTCTCTCCTCCAGTGTAGCATTAATTGCCCTGTGTTGGCTGTATGGCTCTGAGCTGCAGAATCTCATATTCTCATCCCCACCAAGAGGCTGCATCTCCATTTCTGTCAGCTGCATCACCATGTTCTGCGCTCCATGACCCCACATGTCATAGGTACCATCACCCTTCCTTCAAGTTGCAATTGGGATTCTCCCTCCTTCACCTTGTTTAACACCTGTTCCTTCAAGTTTTGTCCCGACAAAGCTGGCCAATATACAAGTATAGATTTAGTGAAAACCCTGAAGGAAGCTGGTCTGCCATCTCTAAAGCAAATCTGTTTTCTCAAAAGCCAACTGTTCCATAAAACTGCTGCAATACAGAACCTAAAAGCCACTTGTTCTTTATCTGATACTTAGGGGACAATATAACAAAAGCTCTCTAGGTTATTGGGGCAGTGTGAGATATCAAATATACCAATTGACCACCTCCAGATTTCTTGAATATTAGGGCACTGAAAATATAAATCATAATCTGTTTCATCTCTACGGCTCTACCACAGTAAAAACACAAGAGACTGCACCATCCCATCCTCTTTGACTGAGATTGTACCAGTAAGCAGTTTATTTTGACTCAGAAGCCAAAGAAAAATTTGAATATTAAGAGGTACTTTACATTTCATTCTTGTCCCTCTATATATATATCAATTCCATCAGAATTAGAGATTAAGCCGCTCATTTAACACATTTCAAGTGAGCGAATCAATTTCATCGGATGCAATTATGTCCATCTTTCTCATAGTGCTATGCATATCCCTCCTCCCCTTCCTCCTCGTTCTTTTGAACTCCCAGATGACATCATGCACCATTCTGCTAAAACAACATATATGCTTGAGACACACATATCCTCCAGAAAGTCCCTCTTGGTTTAATCTGGATCAGCTTCTCTCCACCCTCCCTACCAGCGCTTCACAAACTGGCTTTTATAATTCGAGTGAGGGACGAATTTTCAGTGTGGCAATCTGCCTTGCCGATCCTCCCCCTTCTTACTGCTCCAACTGCCTCAACTTGGCAGTTCAAAACCTCAGAACCGACCCTGGTTGCAACCACAGTACCCATGCAGTATCTTGGTTTGACCGATGCATGGTATACTACGCAGATGCTAACTTTAACTTCCTCCCTAAGACTCTCTTCTATAACTGCATCGCTTGGGGAGACAAGGAAGATCACCCACCAAATTCGGACTATGGTTTTACAACTGCCATCAACAATCTAATGAAAAACCTCTCACTCTCTGCTGCATACAACTCAGAATCGGAGAAGATGTTTGCTGTTGGAGACTTGGAGAGATGAGTTACCACTTACCAGTTGGCTAGCATCGGCAATACAACAATATACGGTTTAGCCCAGTGCACTAGAGATCTATCAGAAAACAATTGCTCTGCTTGCCTCGCCAACTACACAGCTACACTTTTGTCCGACAACTGTGGTCAGGGAGGGACGTACACAGGAGGCGCAGTATATTGGTTGGAGGAGCTGCTTTTTCTTATTGTATGACGAATTTGACAATAAAACTTTCTACAATTATGCAGCTCTTTCTCCGCCTCCAATGCCCAACTCAGCAAATCCGATCCCATCACCAACAGCCCAAGGAGGTAATTAAATCTTCTTTATGGCCCTGGATATTATTTTTAAGTGAGTTGAGCATCTTGAGCGAAGCCATTTTTATGCAAAATTTTCGCCCTGGATATTATTTTTAAGTTTCTCATATAATTCTGCATATGTTTATGGGTATTTATCGATAAGACATAACAGTATGGATCAATGGGCAAATCTTTTCTTTTCCCCATAGATTTTCTTTCACCCATATAATTATTACAAGATCTGGTTACCCCTTCTAATTTGTTAGGAATTATATCTCATCCGGTTCTAAATCTAATTAAGTCATATTTAAAAGGGGAATTGCTTAAGACCATCCCTAAGATTCTATCATTCCCACCATCCCCACAGATCCAGCGCCTCATTAATTCTAATTCCTTTAAAAATGCATTAATAACTGTCACATCCCTTATCCCTACAGCGCCTCATTAAATTCCTCATTAATGAAATTAATACAGCGCTCTTCCCACATTTACTCTTTCTTTTTCTGTTCTCATCCAGCGCCTAATCTCCTTAATGCAATTATGTCCCGGTGACTGAAATAGAACAATATGTTTCGAAAATAAAACAATTATGTTCTGAAATAAAATAATTAAATTCTAAAATAGAACAATTAGGTTCTGAAATAAAACAATTAAATTCTGAAATTGAACAATTATGTTATGAAAATAGAACAATTATGTTCCGAAATAGAACAATTATGTTATGAAAATAGAACAATTCTGAAAATAAAACAATTATGTTCTGAAATAAACAATTAAATTCTGAAATAGAACAATTATGTTATGAAAATAGAACAATTATGTTAAAAAAAAATAGAACAATTCTGAAAATAGAACAATTATGTTATGAAATAAAACAATTAGGTTCGGAAATAGAACAATTATGTTCTGAAACAGAACAATTACGTAAATATGACATAGGAGGAGGGGAAAGGAGCGAAACATGAGGGAGGGAATGATGAGCGTTATATTTATTAATTGAATTAATGAGGCACGGATGAGGGTTGAGGGATGAGGCGCTGGATTAATTGCAAGGATGAAGTTTAATTAACTACACTTCAAAAATAGAACCACATATTCTAGGGATGATGGGATGATGGAATCTTGGGGATGAAATATTTATGACTGTCAAAATAAACAAAAATTGGAGAACGGAGAATCGGCGCGCAGCAACCGATTTTTTATTCTTGTTCAAATAAAACTACATTTTAATTTTTTTTAAAAAAATAACTCACGAGGAACTTCGAGGGAAAAAATGAGACAAGAGTTAAAAGTACATTCCATATGTTTTTGAAAATACCGGAAATAAAATTATGAAAAAACAATTAAACGGGGATTATCGTTATCGCATGATATATGACAATCACAATCTAATGTCTATCAAATTAATCAAAATGAAAAAATAAGTATACAGAAAGTCCAGTACCTGACTGAAAATAGTTCAAAACAAACAAATTGCAACAATTTTTCAAAAACACGTGCGACGTAAAATCAGCAATTCAATTAGCCTAATCAAATTTTCAATAAATTTTTTTTTCAAAACTCTCCTATAGTTTTATATACTATTTGCTGTTAAGATTGAATGAGTATGAACAGGAACGAAATTTTACATTAGCAATTCAAATTCTAAAATATTAAATACTGAATAAAAAGTTAATTACCAAAAAATTATAATATTTTTGGGAATGTTAGGAAAAAATGTCCAAAATAATAAACATATCGTGCATTTTTAGCATATCCGCTCAGTGTCAAGTTTCACTCTCTAGAATGCGCCGCCACATCATATAATAACTAATATATATTCACCGGGATGATAAGGATCATCCTCAATATTCCTCATCCTCATCATCTCCTATTTTATTTTTAGAATGTGATTAATTAAGCTCTAACTACCTTTCTATTTTTTCTCTCATCCCTTGAAAATTGGCATCATATAGCATCCCTCTTTCTATTTTAGTGCACATCTCCCTTCCATTCCAGCGTCTTTTACATTAATACGTAAGTAAATTTAATGCGCCTCTCCCTTTATATATTTAGAATAATATAATGCATATTTAATAGTTCAAATTTGTAATTGAAATGCACTAATGGAGTCGTTTAGCACTGGTTCCTTCTTTAAATATATATGCTTGTGTTTTTTTATGGAGTAATAATATGTAATTGTTCTAATTTATATAACTAATTGTTCTAATTAATATAAATAATTATTCTAGTTAATATAGTTACTTGTTCTAGTTAATATAAGTTCAATAATTAGTGCTCTAAACTAAAACAATTACGATAGGTGGCTTTAGTATATCCTCTGTAAGCTGGGTAGTAATATCTTCAACAATTAGCGGTAATATCTTCAACACTTAGCTATTATATCTTCAACACTTAGCTATAATATCTTCAA
Organism: Rhynchospora tenuis; assembly: GCA_027725995.1. Taxonomy (NCBI): domain Eukaryota; kingdom Viridiplantae; phylum Streptophyta; class Magnoliopsida; order Poales; family Cyperaceae; genus Rhynchospora; species Rhynchospora tenuis. The sequence goes on along the minus strand of CM050889.1, from coordinate 129,380,726 downwards.
TAATTAGTGATCTAAACTAAAACAATTATGATAGATGGCTTTAGTATATCCTCTGCAAGTCGGGTACTAATATCTTCAACAATTAGCTATAGTAACTTTAACAATTAGCTATAACATGGGAATGAGAGGTGGGGCAGGGAGTAAGCTAACGTTGGGGGAGGTGGGAGGGAGGAAAACATAGGGGAAGAATGGGATGGGGATGGAGATCTTGATAAGATTCCATAAACAAAACGAAAAGAATGAGTGATGAGGTTGCGCTAGAATTTCAGAAATTGTCTTAGTCTTTAATACAAAATATGCTAGAAAAAAAAAATTGGGAAAAAAAGTTTAAGAGAGAAAGGAATTATGTTGGATATCAATCCCCTGGATTCTATAATCCTATCAAGTATCATCCCTGGTCTTCTATTAATGAGGGTGCTGGATAATTAATGAGGATTTCAGAGGATGACGGGGATGATGAAAATTATAGGAATGATGGAAAGCAATTCCGTATATTTACTAAGGACCGAGTTTTTAATGGTGCTTTATAAAGGTAAAATATATATCATCAATATAAAAAAATTTTATTTTTACAATTTGAGTGACCAACCCATTTCGACTATATGGTCTGTATTATATTGAAATCATATTGGAAACAAAATTTTATTTTTGTTTCAAATTATTTGTTATTTTTAATCTGGTGACAATAGGTGTCGACTTATATAAAAAATATAAAAAAAAATTAATAATTTATTTTCTAATAAAATTTCAATGCATAAATCACATTTAAAATTAAATTCTTAATCCGAAATTTAAAAATAAAATTTAAAATGTTACTCCGTACAACATTGACTTAATAAAGCACGTTACTTAATTAGCACAACTATTCACCGGTTACATCAACTGATAATTGTTCCATGTACAAACTACAAAGACGAGGTATTCCCGATTAATTTAATAGTAATGTCAAAATAATAATAATAATTTAATAGTTGTCTCGCATTAAATGATTGATCTTAATCATGAAAAATATCCATTTCTCGTTCTCATAGGCACGCCTATAATAAGTGAATCCTAATAATATAATAAATTAGCATTGTTGAGTGTTGACATTGAATTCGGTTATATAGTGAGGTCTTTTCACTCAATAATAAGGCGCGTAGTTTTCCAGATAATACACAAATTGCTATGTCTTGAATACCTCACAATCCCTATAGTGAAGCTCAATTAGAAATTTGATTTTAAAATTATGAGCACCTCTTGCGTTGACGGATTAAATACTGGGACCATATATATATACAGTGCCAATTCGGTGGAGTTTCAAAAATTTAGCTTGGCTGACTAAATGACACAGGATCCGAAACAATAAAGAAATTGAATTAGGTTTCGCTTCACAATTAAAATTGATCGTTCTTATCTTCTCCTCGTTCATTGCAGATTGCACGTACAAAGCAACGGCAGTGTCAACGAACAAGTAGCAATGGCTACAGAGTTCTGCACACAGAAAGATTGTGTGTTTCTCGAATTCCTGTTGACATGATGCCAATACAAGCCCAGATAGCCAAAATTGCAGATTAATTGCTTCACTAATACTCTAAAAGACTCGGATTTGTCTACACGCTTCAAAGTTCAAAACTTCTATGAGACAAATTAACTGATCATTTCATGTATTGCACAATCCGCTGTGCTTAAGAGTTGAGGGGCCCTGTAGGCTGTAGATAATTAATTTACTAGGATTAACAACTAACAATTAGCAGCGGAGTCGGGAGACAACCAGAACCAGAACCAGCTGTACAAAAACACAACATAGAGTGATAGAAACAGGATTCTATCAGGAGAACAAATGAAAAATCACAAAGACGTATTAGTACTGTAACTAGAAACTAGACTTAGTTACGTGTCAATTACTGGATATATAAATACACACACACACCATATCCAGCGAGTAATAGTCATTGGTTTGTTTCAACAAAAAAAAAAAAAAAAAAAAAAGGTAATAGTCGTTAGTGACAATACTAGCTCTTATCAGAAGATATATTAAAGGCCGTTAATTAGATCCGATCCGTTACTATTGCCCCACTGTTGGTGACCAGTTCTTTCATCCTGGTCGTTCATCAAGTTTCCTTCGTCTTCTTCGTTTGATTGGGTATTTTTGGCCGTCTGATTCAAGGAGGTCTGCCGAGATGTCGCCTCGATTATCAGCCCCCATTAATTCTCTCTCTTCTCTCTCGATGGATTGCTGAGGAGATATTTTCTGCTTCGCTCTTCCGTACGGCAGCAATGGCCGTGCTGCTCCTGGCGCGTGAGCCATTGTTTCTTTCTCTCGCATCGATTTACTGTGCTTCCTGCTCTTGGTCTATTCTTCTTCATTTCGTTTTTTTTTCCCTGCGCAGGTTTCTCTACGCCGCTCTACTGGATTCGATTGTTTTCTGAGATGGGTTTTTCTTCTCTGGGTGGTCCTGTTCTATTTGGCTTCTGCTCTGGAGTGCTGGTCGTGGGGCTTCTTCCAGAGGTTTCGTTTCTCTATTCTTATTGCCTCTTTCGTCCTTCCTATTGCTTTTTTTCCTGTGCAGGTCGTGCTTTCTTGGTAGGTTCAGTTTTAGTTTTTTCTCGCCTAATTGTTTTTACTCATCTTCTATTCTGGTTTCTGAGCTTTCATGGTTGGTTTGTTTATTCGTATTTAAGTAGGTTGTCATTTTATTTCATAATGTTAGTTCGGTTTTGATAAATCAAAGAATCAAAGCAAAATCGAAAAGCTATTGTGTTTTTCGTCGTGTCAATTATGTACACCTAAAGTTTCTTTGTTTCCTGTCTGTATTTCGTTGTATTTGCTATCAACGTTTCCTATCTGTTGTCTGTGGTGGTGTTTATCTTATATAGGTATGATTGTGTTCTTATTTGTGTTCCTATCTGTTGTTCAGCTTTTTTTGTCCTGCACTTCTATTTTTTTTTCTTTTTTTTCTCTTTTGTTTTTTGTTGTTTCTTTCAGGGAGTACTGTTAGTGCAGTTAAACATTGAACCTTTTTCTACATGTGCCAAAGGTACAGATATTAGAATTAGTTGGTTTATATATTTTGTGCTGTTACTATGTCTACTAAAATTCGACATAATAAGACATGTCTCTTCAGTGTTCTTTTTATTTCCTCTTTTATTGTTACAGAAGCTATCATAGAAATAATGATACAAATATCTCTTAGGTACTTTTTCCTTCAAGACTGGAGATTTTCTGCTTATTGTCTTTGGTTTTCTGTGTCTATAAAATTTATGATATGATCCTTTTTGTTTTTTTTCTTTTCTCTTATTTATTGTTTTCGATTCTCCTATATTTCTTTCTTATACTTTGTGGTTTTCGTTGGTGCAGGTTGTCTCAGAAGGTGCTATTCCTTTGTTTGTGTTGTCCATTTGCTGTTGTGCTCAGAGATTGTTTGTCAGGTAAGAACATTTTTTCTTCTGTTAATGTCTGCCTTATTGTTTTCTTTTTTTTTTATTTTTTTCACCTTTGCTTTCCATGCTTCATGATAAAACTATCTTGCTCCATATTTCCTGTGTTCTATAATTCTATACTATTGCATTCAAGGAAATCAGGACCATTGTAATACAAAGTACACAACATAAATTAGTTCCTTTGTGGGTATAATGACGCTCATATTTCTGCATTTTTTTTTATAGTATGAAATATCAACATTAAATCGTCAGCCATATTAGGTCCTTATTTGTATTCCTTTGTTGTTCTATATATATGTAGGTCTTTTGTGTGTTCTGTTCGTCGCTGTTCTTCTATTGTAGACATACACCGTCTTCTTTTCGCTTCTGCTTTCTCAGGTAACAATACATCTATTATATAAATCTTTTCATTTTCTTCTTTTTTTGAATCTTTTTTTTCCTCCTATTATTTTCTGTGTCATGTTGTTTGCTGTGCACGATTAATAGTTAGGTTCTCTCCAGCGATATATGCTCTGTTGAATACAATTGATTCTTCTTTTTTTTAGTGTGCTGCTGGTGATAGCAAATTTACTCTATTATTTTTAAATAACACATATCTCTTCTTTCATGTTGGTGGACACGAGCGATTCTATTAGGTTATTACATTTTTCGGTGTAGTATTGTTCTCATTGATTCTTGCGGTCTCATATCTTGCCTTATGGAATCTGCTGAAACATCTCCTGATGATCCATCAGATACTTCAACTTCTGCTCAACCATATTATGGTATACTTATTGACTCTTTTCTTACGAACAACTCTCCTGTTCTATTCTAACACGATATCTCTCACGTTTTGCTATACTGGATCGCCTATTAGTTCTTTGATGCGCATATGTCTTCGTCGCTGTAAACAAAGCAATTTAAAAAGCATCTTTACACAGCCTGTTTCCATGCTCTCTTTATCAAGGTTAAGGTCACAGTTCACCTCTTTAGTTTATCGTTTGTTCTGGGTGTTCTCTTTTCAAAAAAATTCCATTATTATCCTATTCTATAATCCTGAATAGATTTTATCTCTGTTGTCAATCTGAAAGATTGCCTAAGCAGAGATCGTCGTCGCAGGCTCATAGGCCCTGCACATTCTCCAAGTTCATCAAATCAGACAACAGCTTCATATAATGAGAATTCTGAAGGTTGACACTCTTTCTTTGTATGTTTACAATGAGTGTTGATTTCTTATGTATAAGTCTATCTCCTCTTCGAAACTTACTGATTTCAAATCCTTTCTGCTGGTTACATGTCTGCCTTATTTCTTCTTTAGATGATGATTTCCCTTATTATCCAACACGAGTTAGGCGTAGACTCCTTTTCCCGAGCAACTCATCATCTGCTGACTCAACTACAAACAATTCATCAAGTTGGCAGATGACACTTGGTGATTTTCTAAGGCAAAGTTGAGTTATCTCTGTCTTCTTTATGACTCATTATAGTGCTTCTAAATATTCTTCGATTAATTACATTTTTATGCGTTACATAATCATGTCCGTTTCTTTTATTAAATAATTTCTGATCTTTATTTCTTCTTTCGTCTGTTACAAAAGATACACATGATCCATCTACACCGACTTCTGCGTATGATCCTTATTCTGATCAATCTATATATCATTATGGTCCTGAATCGTCCATTTCATCTCAGCCACAGACACCGCCAACAATTCCTGTCCTCAATATAGGTCGAGTATTTGTATTCCTTTATTCTGGATTACTCCTTGCTGTTGTTTCCTATATTAAAGAATCGATCATCATAATTATCTTTTATCTTACATCAACCTATTTCTTATTCCACAACAGAAAGGCCAGAATATGATGATTTTGGAGACCTTACTGAAATCTGTCCTAAATGTCATGCACTGTTCTGGTATAGAGAACGATGTCTTCGTGACTCACATGTTGACCATCCTGTATACAATTTATGCTGCAGAGGTGGTCAAGTTCAGCTACCAGCAATGCAACCTACACCAGAACCTCTTTCAGATCTTCTTAACCCATTAAATGGTCCTGATTCGAGGCATTTCCTTGAATGCATTCGGATGTACAATTCAATGTTCGCTTTCACATCTATGGGCGTCCAAGTTGATGAGAATATCAACACTGGACACGCTCCTTATGTGTACAGAATCTCAGGTCAGCTTTGTCATCTTATGGGATCATTACTCCCAGATGATGACGCTCCTCCTCAATTTGCTCAACTCTACATGTATGACACCGAAAATGAGATATCGAATCGTCTTAACATCTTTCCAGCCTCCAGTCAATCAACAGCACCTCGACCACATATTGTGCAAGCATTAAAAGACATGCTTGATGCATACAATCCGTATGCTCAGGCATTCAGATCTGTTCGTGATCGCGTTTTGCAACATCCCAGTGATGATCTTTATCTCAGAATCCTTTCACATAGATCAGGAGATGGTAGGCAATACTCAGCACCTACAGCTTCTGAAGTCGTTGGTCTAATAGTTGGTGACTTTGATTTCCAACATTATGACCGCGATATAATTGTTCATCGTCGATCTGGATCACTGCAACGGATTAGTTCATTGCATCCATCTTACATGCCATCTCAATATCCATTGGTGTTTACTCATGGTGAAGATGGCTTTCGACTTCAGATAGAATATAGAGCAGATGATTCAAGTACCTCATCTCGCACCCGACAGCATGTCACTATGAACGAATACTACTGTTATAGACTTCATGTGCGTGCTATTGGATGCAATATAATACTCAAATCAAGCCGTTTGTTGCAACAGATCTCTGTTGACATGTTTGCCTGTGTTGATCAATCACGGGTGAAATATATCCGTGAAAATCAAGCTTCCCTCAGATCAGACACATATCTTAACATCAGAAATGCTGTTATCAATGTTAGGAACTCAAGTCCTTGTGCAATTTTAATTTTTTATTAACATTTAATAAGCAATTAAGATGCACGATTAACGGATCTAGTTATTCAAGCAGTTAATATATAAAAGAGAACGTGTAGGAGATTATACCTCTTCTAGTATCGTAACTAGAAGGCTCGATCTTTGCTTAGGAGTCGATGGATGCGCATCTTGGCTGCCTCTAGTCCACCAAGAAGATTAACCAAAGTCTATAAACAAGTGCTAGCTTGTTTCAAGACGATAGCTAATTCCCTTTTGATTTTTCTTCGCACGAATAACTATTTTACTTGGGAAGAAAAAACGCTCAACACATGAGCTATCGAGAGATAGATGGAGGCGCCTAGGGTAGAAATTTTCTGCCTATTTCTTGTGTCTTGCGCAAGAAATAAGAGGGAGAGAGCAAGAGATCTATGGCTCGCTGTTTCCATAAACAACGCTGCCATATTTTGTTATTTCCTAACCTTGCTTTCTTTCCATAATTTTGTCTTGACAAAATTACCCTTTTGGGCCAACATTCTCATGGGTGTTTATGGGCTACAAAATATATTTTATTAGCCCATTAATCCACTCCATTAATTAATCTCAAATCGGGCTTTTAATTAACTGATTAAACAAAAGACCGATCAGCTCAGTATAATAAATATATACGTTGAACGAAATTAATTATTAACTTATTAATAATTATTTTGGAATTAGCATATGCATTATATTGTTTCTATATGATCCATTTGAGTTAATTAATTATAACGGTTCATAACGGTATATAATTAATTAATCAACTTATCATATTTTTTCAGTACTCGCTACTACAAATAAACAAATAATGCACGTATGGTTAAAGTCCTATTTGTGTGACCCTTTGAGGATTTATGCTATGTTGGCTATGAAAATAAATCGTTATTTATTTCCAATAATCATAAGCGGTATCTAGCAACACGTTATGATTCCCAATTCGCATAAATGAATAATGTACTAATACAATCATTTAATCCTGCATAAGAAATGAGTTTCTTATTGTTTTGATTCCTATGTCACATGATATCCTTGTATAATCCAAGATAGGAATGTGTCATTCTTGCAGATTATACGTTTCTTGATCTAGAGATGATTGCACAAGTTGCTAGCAAGCAATCCATCTCCATCAAGGGGCCCAGTAGATATCATCGCTCATCAGTTGAACTAATGAGGGACATACGGTTATCTTGATGAACAGTTTTTCCCCGCACAATTTAAGAGAACATAAATAAAGTCCGTATAGCAGCCCTTATCAGGAATCAGCGGTAGACGATATTTATAGAACCTATCCTCATGTGGAAAAACTGAACCATCTCAAACTTGAAATCATACACTGATAAAATAAATAATGACACTTAACACAATCCATATATTTATTTCATCGGGGTCATGTCCTGTACTATGTTCTAGTAACATATACATATGCAATTAAGTTAGTAACTCCTTACTTATGATTTGTAGAACTTAATCATCGCTTAACTTGCATACTAGTCTTATATGATAATTAATGTTCCTTGTTAATTATCAAGACTATGGACAGTTTCGATTTATTATTGTCATTTACTATTAAATGAAATACAGTGATCTACAATTCAGATCCTCAACCTGAATGAACTGTCAATAATAAAATCCAGGAACAAATGATCAAATATCATCAATAACATAAACTAAATAATTAAGTCATTAAATATTGACTTCTAGGACATAACTCCAACAATCTCCCACTTGGCCTAGAGTCAATCAATAGTGACTTCTAGCCAACGAAGAATTGAGAACGATGTCATATATCTACATATATACATGTCTTGAACCTCATAAAATAATACACTTAAAACTAGCCACTCATACGTCCATTACGTATGGATGAACAATTTCATCTCGTGTACTGCTTAAGGTAGAGGTTATGTTAGAGTCTCCGCTGTGTTCGCGAAACTATCCATGTTGTTTGACCTAATACATATATATATTCTTACGTATATGTTCTTGATCATCATCATATGCGATCAAGTGATATTGTCATAGATCATATTTGGACCTTCAATACGATATTGGGTTCTTTGAGACTAAGCTATGGTTCGAGATGCATAGAACCATATTAGCTTGACTGAGAACTTTCGATCCAAACTATCCTCTTTCGTTGCTTCACAAGTTGCTATGCATTTCGCTTTGGTGACGGAAACGGTTGTAATATCCTGTTTAGAACACCTTCTAAACTTACAATACCACCTTTAAGCAAAATATGTAGCTCAATTGTGATTTATCAATCTTTTGAAATAAGCATCAGTGTAACAACTTACACGAGCTATTTTTCATCCTAATAGATGAAAAAATATATCTCTCTTTCTCATAAGATACTCGAGGATATTCCCGATTATTGTCCAAATGTGTTTTTCCTTGTATCCAATTGACAACTGCTTGTCATACTCCTTGGGTACAACACATCGGGGCATGTGCATAAATATGACTTACATAATGAAACTCATAATAGAATAATGCTCGAACTGTTTCATGCACTCTTCTCAAATTGAGTCGCAACACACCGAGTCGAACTCAAGTGTATGCCATATAATGTGGTTAGACATCCTTTCTTGGAGTCCATCATTTATGTTTCTACAACACTATATCATTTTATGCACATTAGCTCAAACCTAACATCCATCATAATCTATCTCCATAGATTTTGTTTCCTAGGATTTAGATGATCTTGCCCAAGTTCTTATTAAGAAAACATTCTTCAATGAGATCTTGACAATATTCATTCTTTAATGTTATTCCCAATTTTGTTACCTTATACAATATTAATAACACAATTATGCTCCCACTGAATCTCTTGTCTATACAAGATGCTTTTGACGAAATTCAACTCCTTGGATTTCTTGTCAAAGTGTTTATTCCACAATACTAGCTTCAATCCATTAACGGATCCTTGAAGCATACATATGTTTCCAGCAGTACATCAACATAAAACTTTCGGTTTGTATCGTATACACAACATCTTCCTTCATTCAATCGAAGAAGGCGGTTTTTGATGTGCATTTCCATATATCAATATATATGAAACATAATAATTGCTAGAATGATCTTTATTGACTTTAGACATAGCTACAAGCCAAGAGCTGTGCTTTGTATATAGTCAACTAGCTATCGATATAGACATAGCTACGAGCAAGAAGCTGTGCTTTGTATATAGTCGACCTGTCATCCATGTCAATCTTTCATTAAAGATATAAATGTTCTTGATGGATTACTCCTTCATAAACATCAACCAAGGTCTGTACCTTGTTGGTATACATGGATTACATTTAAAGATCATATGGATTTAAACCACACTTGTGGAATCGGGTCCTTCCATCGCTTCATTATTTGTCAACATATCCTCATATGTCAAGTATGAGCGTAATGTGAAGCCTATGCACCTTTCGGTTAGGCAATTACTCTCGTTGACTTTTGTAGGATTAGTGCTCGAGATTCATTAACTATTTCTACAACGGTTTGGAGAATAAGTTCTTGATCCTCATCTATATCTTGAGTTTCTCGAATATCATCAACTCGTGAGACATTTGAGTCCTCATTTGAAGGAGTGCACTTCCTTTCACAACAATTTGTGAATAAAGCTTTGCTCTACTCCCACTAAGCACCATATATGGAGTGACAAGTTTTCCATAAGGTATATCTTGTAGTGATGCATAAACTTCTTTAATGCTCACTTTACTCCCACTACTTCTTCTTGAGAAAGTTATTCTCCAAGACTACGTCATGATGAGCAACAACTACCTTGTTCTTATCATGTTCGTATAAGTAGTACCTTTCGGTCTGTTCAAGGTATCCTACAAAACATTAAGTGCCCTATTTGGATCTAAGCTTATCAATCAACAAACTTGAAATAAGCTCCTTAACACCAAATCTTGAGAAACAATGTACTTAGAGATCAAATCTCGTAAGATATATTTCTCAATGGACTTCGATGGAACATCATTCAGTGTAAACAACATTGTCCTCAAACACGAATCCCTAATTTAAGTTGAATAAGTCAATTTGATTTGTTACCGATCGAACTATATCAAATAAAGTTCGATACCTCCATTCTTGGATACACTATACTAATATAATGTTCCTAATGGAGTGAGTTGTGAAACAATTTCACATTCTTTAGATAATACATCAAATCATATGACTTAGATATTTACCATGAACCTTTGTAAGACTTTTATCCTTTTTGAATGGTTTATTCAACTTTACTCCTGAACTCCCTTGAACTTGTCAAAAGGTTCATACTTATACCTTATCAAATAGATACGTCAATATCTATTATGATCGTTGGTTAAGTAGTAAAGTATCAATAACCTTTCATCACACAAGTACTTATAGTTCTATATACATCGACATGTATAAGTTCTAATTGAGTTACTCGTCCTTCCACCTTTATAGGTCAAAGGCGCTTTTGTTATCTGACAAACATGATCCGCATATCTCAATTGATTCGCAATCAAATTGATCTACGAGCTCTACGCTATGTAGACTCTCATAATGCGATTCTCGTTTATGTATGTAACTAAGCAACTATTTCACATGAAAGTCAAACACTTTATATGAAGTCTTACGTATTCTATTTGTCATTCAAAATTCGTTTATCTATTTCAAGCATATTCAAGCAATAGGCATGAAATCATATAAACAAATCCACAATAAAAGAACATCGCTTGTCTTTTACAAAACGTAATCATCCATCATCTATATGAATGGAGATAAAGTTTTTAGGATATAAGGAACGAGGTACTCAACCTTCAATTCCTTTTAGTAAAGACAAATCTACGTATCTAACGATAGTGGCTTAAACGAATAAGCCATTTTCTTATACGGAGTTTACTTTACTATTCTTGAACTTTCTCTCATTCTTCACTGCCTACACATTTCATTAAATGCAAGTACATGAACTAGTACAAAGTTACTAGTATGAATTAGAGATAGTGAGACAAATTGAACGACAAATACTTTAATAAGGATTAGAACACAATAATCATGGTACTTCGGACAACCTTTCAAATGCCTCCATAAACGGCAAATGAAACATCTTATGTGACACACGGTCACAAAAGGGTCTCGAAGTTTCAACTCATACCTTAGTCAAGTATTCCTTTAATACTTAACTAATCACCTTTTGCACCAACAAGTGTGCGAAAGGTAACATTATATCCTTCATCAATTAGGGAGAGATTACATGACAATAACAACAATCTTTGATATTGGAGATCTCAATATCTCTAGTTGCCAATTAGCTACTCAAACCTTTCGGTTCACAAGCGAATGGAACATTCATGTACCTTCTTGAAAGAAGTCTCTCTTGCTCAATTCATGCTCTATTACTTGATCATAAATGATTGAGTCAACATCTACTTTCTCTAAGAACTCCTTCTTGAGTAAGTGGACGAGAGAATATGAGCCAATCTAGTCCGTGTGAATTCTCTAATTCAAAGGTCTAAAGATCTTAAAATGTGGATATCGGCATCCGCTTTATTATTAAATAACTTTTCGTAAAAGTCTATCAATCGTCACGCGATGCTTTATTTGGGAGGTCGAGGAAGAATTTGGGAATTAACATGCTCAAGTTTCTCTTTTCTAAGAACATGTCTTAGGAATCGGTACTACTTCTCCAAGTAAGTACCTTAGAAACGAGTCTGTTATTTTCAAAGATTGATCGCAACGAAATTAACACATTTAACATCTATAACAATTTCAATTTAAGGTCTTTTAGTTTATGCAATGTTTTATTTATAATGATAAACAAAACTCCCACTACATTTATTTAATGTCCCAAATGTAGTTGGTTTTCCAAGATCCCCGTTTTCATCAAGTAGAGCCTGCTATGGCACGTCACCCTACTTAACTAGACAAGGTAGGTTCTCCAACCAATCATACAACTTTATGATTCTTGGTTCGCAACGCGAACTTCGCCCCAATGTCCAAGAAACTTGTTGGGTCCATCGATAAGCAACCTCTCTCTATTTGCTCCTAACAAATCTTATTTGTACCCCGACTTCCGAGTGGCAACCACGACGTCCGCTATGGCGGACCACGCCATGAGAAGACAAACGGCGTGAAAGGGATAGAGAGAAGGAGGGCGGTCGGCTTAATCAAATTAATTGGGACAATCATTATGCGACTTTGTTTGGTGGTCGTGTCAACATACACCCATACCTATCCTATGACATTTCATAGCATACAAACATTCACATAATTAGCATCTCAAACACAAGCATTGTTGTGGGTTTGTATGGCTCCAGCTTGCATATCAGTCTTCGCTTCATCTCCATGTAGCAAGACTAATCTAAATCAAGCCCTCCCACTAATTATATTGATCATATCCTATAATTAATGGAAATAAATACATGTAGAAAAATCCTAATTCCCTCCTAGGCCTTAGGGGCATGCAAGCCTCACAAGTTACATTAAAATTAATCAAAATTAATTAATGGCACCAAAGGCCGCATTACACACATTCACACATGCATACAATTACAAACCACAAGGCATTGAAATCTTGAGCCATACGAAACCCACGATCCTCCTACAAAAACGAGTTAGCACATATACAATATACATGGTTCACTTGTTCTTAATTAATTTCATTAATTAGAATCTTTGTGTATGCTTGTCGCTCGTTTTTCCAAATGCAAAGAAGTTTAACATTACAACTATTTGTTTAAACCTTTGAAATTTAATTCAACAATCCAAAACAGAATCCGAGGTTATATAAGGAGTATTCTAATTAACATTTCAACCAATTGATTAATTAGAAATAATATTTTAACTAATTAAAATATTAAACGGGACTCGAGAAAAATCAAAATTTTTCGGTCTCCAAAAATTATGAAATAAATCATGCAAACTACTCATCATGAGTCTAACTACCAGTAAAAAATTCAGGAAGAGATTACTTACCATCAGGGAGAATCAAAAAAGACAAATCCAGATTTCATGCGTGAAGCACCGATATCGGATTTTCTGTTTTTCATCTCAACCTTTTGGTCTGTAGGATCATCTTACATGCAATTTTCATGCAAACAATTTACACAGAAAAACTAGCATATGCAGTTGGCTATCTAATCATGAAAAGAAAAATACCAAGGTCTATTCAAGATCATCAAGTTAAAAGGCAAATAAACAAGAAGCCCTGTTCTGAAACAGACTGATGACCGAAACTATTTGACCCAGTTGAAGCATCAAACTTTATTGAAAAATTATGAAACTAATTTTCACAGAATCCTAATTCGAAATAGAACAATTCTATTTAAATACTTTTCAAAAAAAAGTCCATCAATAAATTCAGTTTGCCCAAAAACAACTAACTTGTTCAGCAAGACAGATCTGACGACTTCGATTCTTTCCACATTTGAACGTCCCAAAAATCCGAAATATGCAACAAATTACACATATACAGAAAGAGCATCAAATTTAGAATAACCTTAGAGAAAAAGATACAGGTAGTTATTTCATAAAATACGTCCTTTTTGCCATACAAACAGAACTGTGCAGCAGAATTCCAGATCTGCGCACCGTCACCGTTTAAATCACTAAAAATTCATAACTGCTTAGAAAATAGTGAAACCAGCGCCAAAAGAACCACGACTCAAAGATCTACAACCTCTATGAAAAATAAAATTTTTTCAGAAAGCTTTACAATACGAAAAACAAGCAACAAGACAGAAAAACAGCTTTTTCCAGAACAGCAAGCATGCACATCACTAATTAACTTAATTAATTACTAATTCTCGATTTTAAAATATTAAAAACTCGAATAACGACCAGCTCTCTGATACCACTGTTAGGAACTCAAGTCCTTGTGCAATTTTAATTTTTTATTAACATTTAATAAGCAATTAAGATGCACGATTAACGGATCTAGTTATTCAAGCAGTTAATATATAAAAGAGAACGTGTAGGAGATTATACCTCTTCTAGTATCGTAACTAGAAGGCTCGATCTTTGCTTAGGAGTCGATGGATGCGCATCTTGGCTGCCTCTAGTCCACCAAGAAGATTAACCAAAGTCTATAAACAAGTGCTAGCTTGTTTCAAGACGATAGCTAATTCCCTTTTGATTTTTCTTCGCACGAATAACTATTTTACTTGGGAAGAAAAAACGCTCAACACATGAGCTATCGAGAGATAGATGGAGGCGCCTAGGGCAGAAATTTTCTGCCTATTTCTTGTGTCTTGCGCAAGAAATAAGAGGGAGAGAGCAAGAGATCTATGGCTCGCTGTTTCCATAAACAACGCTGCCATATTTTGTTATTTCCTAACCTTGCTTTCTTTCCATAATTTTGTCTTGACAAAATTACCCTTTTGGGCCAACATTCTCATGGGTGTTTATGGGCTACAAAATATATTTTATTAGCCCATTAATCCACTCCATTAATTAATCTCAAATCGGGCTTTTAATTAACTGATTAAACAAAAGACCGATCAGCTCAGTATAATAAATATATACGTTGAACGAAATTAATTATTAACTTATTAATAATTATTTTGGAATTAGCATATGCATTATATTGTTTCTATATGATCCATTTGAGTTAATTAATTATAACGGTTCATAACGGTATATAATTAATTAATCAACTTATCATATTTTTTCAGTACTCGCTACTACAAATAAACAAATAATGCACGTATGGTTAAAGTCCTATTTGTGTGACCCTTTGAGGATTTATGCTATGTTGGCTATGAAAATAAATCGTTATTTATTTCCAATAATCATAAGCGGTATCTAGCAACACGTTATGATTCCCAATTCGCATAAATGAATAATGTACTAATACAATCATTTAATCCTGCATAAGAAATGAGTTTCTTATTGTTTTGATTCCTATGTCACATGATATCCTTGTATAATCCAAGATAGGAATGTGTCATTCTTGCAGATTATACGTTTCTTGATCTAGAGATGATTGCACAAGTTGCTAGCAAGCAATCCATCTCCATCAAGGGGCCCAGTAGATATCATCGCTCATCAGTTGAACTAATGAGGGACATACGGTTATCTTGATGAACAGTTTTTCCCCGCACAATTTAAGAGAACATAAATAAAGTCCGTATAGCAGCCCTTATCAGGAATCAGCGGTAGACGATATTTATAGAACCTATCCTCATGTGGAAAAACTGAACCATCTCAAACTTGAAATCATACACTGATAAAATAAATAATGACACTTAACACAATCCATATATTTATTTCATCGGGGTCATGTCCTGTACTATGTTCTAGTAACATATACATATGCAATTAAGTTAGTAACTCCTTACTTATGATTTGTAGAACTTAATCATCGCTTAACTTGCATACTAGTCTTATATGATAATTAATGTTCCTTGTTAATTATCAAGACTATGGACAGTTTCGATTTATTATTGTCATTTACTATTAAATGAAATACAGTGATCTACAATTCAGATCCTCAACCTGAATGAACTGTCAATAATAAAATCCAGGAACAAATGATCAAATATCATCAATAACATAAACTAAATAATTAAGTCATTAAATATTGACTTCTAGGACATAACTCCAACAATCAACCATGACATGTATGGCAATGATGTTGGGAGACGAATCATTCTTCCGCCTTCACATGTTGGAAGTCCAAGATACATGTTTCAGAATTATCAAGATGCTATTGCTGTATGCAGACATCTTGGCCCTCCACACCTTTTCATCACTTTCACATGCAACCCTACATGGCCAGAAATCACACGTAACTTATTTCCAGGACAGCAACCAAGCGATCGACCAGACCTTATCTGTCGCGTTTTTAGGATGAAACTTAATCAAATGACAGACGATCTTCGAAGTGGTCAGTTCTTCGGTCCTATATCAGGACGTGAGCACTCTTTTACTTTGATTTCAGTTCCTCCAAAAAATTTTTTTTCCTTCTATCATTCATTCTGTTCTACAAATTCTTCATGTTTCGCCTATACATTTCTATCTGAATTTTCCAAACTCAATTCTATATTATTCTCTTCTCTTTTCTCAGTGATCCACTCCGTCGAATTCCAGAAGAGAGGACTCCCACATGTGCATATTATACTTTGGTTAGCAGAGCAAAATAGCTTATCAGATGGTGTATCTATTGATCGTGTTATCTCTGCTGAACTTCTAGACCCTAACAATGATCCTGATGCCTATTCTGTTGTCACACAGTTCATGGTACATGGACCGTGTGGATCAGCAAGGCCTCGATCGCCATGTATGCAAAATGGAAGTTGCAGCAAACACTTCCCAAAACAATACCGTGGTGAGACAATTGTTACAGATGATGGAGTTGTTCTATATAGAAGAAGAAATCAGGGTATAACTGTTGAGAAAAACGGTATTACTCTTGATAACAGATACGTTGTGCCGTACAATCTCAATCTTCTGTTTAAATACCGCGCACATATTAATGTTGAGCGTTGTCATACATCAATCATGATTAAATATCTCTTCAAATATGTGTGCAAGGGTCGAGATCGTGCACGTGTCTCTGTTCAAAGAAACCCACCTACTTTGTCACAAAACAGTGCTCAACAGAATCCACAAGAACAGATTATTGATGAAGTTCTTGATTACTTGGACTGTAGATACCTAACTCCTCACGAATCAATTTGGCGACTGTTCCAATATCATATTCACTATAGCTATCCTTCTGTTGAACGATTGCCAATCCATCTCCCTTTGCAAAATAATGTTGTCTTCCATGATTCGCAACCACTACACCAAATAGTAGCTAATCCAATAGCGCAGCGCACCAAGCTCACAGCATGGTTCGAGCTTAACGCTGCTGACCCAATTGCAAGAACAATTACTTATCCTCAGGTCACAAGGTTGTATACATGGCATGAGAACGGTAAATTCTGGCAATTGAGACAACTTGGGTATCGATTGGCCCGGATGAATTTCATACCACCAACAGCAAGTGAAGCATACTATCTGAGAACTCTTCTCAACTGTGTACGAGGTGCAAAAAATTTTCAGGATCTCCGCACAGTTAACAATGTAGTTTATCAAACATTCAAGGAGGCTTGCAATGCCCTTGGATTGCTTGAAGATAACTCAGAATGGTTTTCCACAATACAGGAAGTAGCTGCATTTGCTTCAAGTCATCAACTGAGACAAATATTCATCGATATTCTCCTCTTTTCTGAAGTACCAGACAGTCGACAATTGTGGGAATCTTGCTGGAATTATATGGCAGATGACATAGTTCATAGAATAAGGTCAATAAACAACAATTTTGAAATGATAATTGACCCTGATATTCTGAAAGACCAGTTATTGTATGAACTAGAAGATATCCTATTTCAAAGAGGATATTCCTTAGAATATGTTCGTCTCCCGAAGCCATCACGGACCCGCACTGTGCATGCACAAAATAGATTGTTGACAGAGCAATACTCATTCAACACAAGTGAGCTCCATACAAGAGTGCCTGTTCTATTATCTGGACTGAACCCAGAACAAAGAAATGCATTCAATATCATTATCCAATCTGTCATGTCAAAATCAGGCAATTTTTACTTTGTGTATGGTCATGGTGGCACAGGAAAAACATATCTTTGGAAAGTTTTAACAGCTTACTTACGATCTAAAGGTAAGATTGTCCTCACTGTGGCTTCATCAGGTTTATCGTCCCTTTTATTAGAGGGAGGCGTAACAGCCTACTATAGGTTCAAAATACCACTGAAACTGAAAGAAGGTGCAACATGTGACATAAAAAAGCATACGCACCTTGCTCATCTTTTATTAGAAACCTCTTTAATAGTATGGGACGAAGCACCAATGAACCACAAATTATGTTTTGAAGCTCTTGATCATACAATGAGAGATATCTTTTCTGATCAAGACCCTGCTAATCGAACAAAACTATTTGGAGGTATAACTATGGTTCTTGGTGGAGATTTCAGACAGACCTTACCAGTCATACCACATGGTAGTAGATTTGATGCGGTATCAGCCTCTATTACAAATTCATACTTATGGTCATCATGCCAGCTGATCAAGCTCACAATGAATATGCGGCTATTTTCATCAAATCAATCATTGTCTCATAGACAAAATCTTGCTACTTTTGCAACTTGGTTGCTATCAGTGGGTAATGGTGATGCAAGTGGCATCCACATATACAACAGCAGTGAGCCCAACTGGATTAAAATTCCAGACCAATTCATCGTGAACTACGATATTGAACCAGAAAATGCAATAATTGAAGCTGTTTATCCAGACTTTATCAATCATTTTCAGGATGAAGCATACTTAACACAGCGAGCAATAATAACTCCAAAGAATACTGCTGTTAACACTTTAAATGATGCTGTTCTACAGCATATACCAACTCAGCAACAAGATTACTATAGCTACGATAGCGCAGTAGGTCGTGAGTCTCTTCCTCCTGAGTTAGAAACCATGTTCAGCACAGATATGTTGAACACAATCTCTTCAGGATCCATGCCAACTCATAAACTGAGTCTCAAAGTTGGAGTTCCTGTAATGCTGCTTAGAAACATGGATCAAGTGAATGGTCTTTGCAATGGCACAAGACTTATAGTAACAGCCTTGGGAAACAAAATAATACAAGCAAGAGTGATCACAAGACCTGGCAAAGGAAAAAATATCCAAATACCGCGGATCATTTTTTCTCATGAAGATCAAAGATTACCATTTGTGATGAAAAGAAAACAATTTCCAATTAGAGTCTGTTATGCCATGACAATAAACAAGAGTCAAGGTCAATCACTCGATGTTGTAGGTGTTTACCTCCCAGAACCTGCACTACAGGAAACTGCAGCAGTTGCATGGGCTGGCTGCATCCGCAGTACTGATGCAACATGCGTTCTGCATTAGCTACATCGATGCAATTGGGCCGATGCAATCGGTTTCCTTGCTAATGCTCGGTTGCATGGGCATTTCAGTTGCATGGGCGTGTTTATTTGCATGGGCAAGGTTGCATGGGCATAACAGATGGAACTAATGCGTTTTGCATGAGTTTTGTTGGATGCAATTGACATTATTTGCATATGCTATATCGATGCACTTGACTTGTTTAGCATGGGTCAGACTGATGCAGCGACTTCTTTTGCATCCGTATTGTCCAGACAATTGACTTCCTTAGCATGGGATTAGACGATGCAATTGATATCTGTTGCATCTATTCGGTCGATGCACTTGAAATGTTAGCATGGGTTAGACTGATGCACTCGACTTCTTTTGCATCTGTTTTGCCAAGACAATTGACTTATTTAGCATGAGATTAGTTGATGCAACTGATATCTGTTGCATCCGTTCGGTCGATGCACTTGAAATGTTTAGCATGAGTCGGACTAATGCACTCGACTTCTTTTGCATTTGTTTTTTTAGACAATTGACTTCTTTAGCATGAGATTAGACGATGCAACTGACATGTGTTGCATCCGTTCGGTCGATGCACTTGACTTGTTTAACATGGGTTGAACTGATGCACTTGACTTCTTTAACATCGAATTAGTCCATGCAACTGGCATCTTTTGCATGGACTTCTAGATCGGTTGACATATTTTACATCCGCTCTACCGATGCAACTGACTGCATTTGTTTTTGCTATAATATCAATACAATTGATTTATTTAGCATAAGCGGATGCAACTTATTTTACTCTTTGATTTTTTCTGAAATCTTTTTTCCCAATTTTTTTTATCATAATTTATTATTATTCCAATTTTGTTAGCTATGATTCGTGAGGCTTATAATAATCAAATTTAGCAATGTATCTGAAATATTAACACGGCATGAGAATATTAACATGCTTTTTTGGAAGGAAATCTAATTGCTTTTTTTTTTTGAACTTGAATAAATTTAGCTGGATCACAAAAATAAGAGGAAAAAACAATAAATAATTAAAAAAGAAATAGGTAAGGATATGAAAATATTTTATTCTATAAAAATGTCAGATGAACCCAAATTATCCACTTTAATATACAAAAGTTGGCAAACATTGATCGATTAACACAAACATAAGTCGACTTCCAAAGAATTTCCATCTCATTGAAATCAGCTTAGAACGAAATTCTTTTGACTTAGCGATAAGTTCATCAGCTGTAGCCTCGATTCTAGGCTCTTCAATCGGCCGCATCTTCCTTGACTTTAGCTTCAATATTCGTAGTCTTCACCGATTTTAGTCTGGCATTGATATTTTAGAGCAGCGACACATTTTTGGTGGTTGTGTTGTTATTGACATCCTAGTAAATCAATATTAAAATCAATGATTTAATAAAAAAATAGAAATAAAAATCTTTGTACGAAGAAATTGGTACTAAAATGCTACATATTTTAGATATTGAGGTTTTGAAGTTGTATGAAGTGTGCAATAAGAGAAATATATTGGTCGATTTTAAAAGCTTAGCTCTATCAGATTTTTATAGTTCGAAAGGATTGACTATCGAGTGATAATTAACGTTCAATGTACAAAATTTAGAATTATTGTTGATAAAGTAATTGGCCTAGTTCAAAAAAAAAAAAAAAAAAAACGTTGTTTAAGTTTCTTAGGACAAATTGACAAAAGATTTAAATTAGAAAGAAATTATATAAAAAAAAAACGAAATTAAACAACGTGAAAGCAAAATATAAAGATAAAATACCTCCTAAGTTATGCCCTGAGCAATTATGAAAGGCAAGAATTCCATTGATTTGCCAGCATCCCTGAAATGTCAGTGTAATTCAATTATTCTCAACCTCTTTAGAAAATCTAAATCTAAAATGAAATTAAAATGAACAGTGGATTTGTACCATAAGAATAAGTATCAACTGTGAAATTCATAGCCGTTTTCACACTCGCAAGAAAGTAAATAAAAAAATAATAATAATAATAATAAAGGGAGAGGATTTATAATATGATAAAGCACAAGAGAGGGTTCTCTGATCAGAGCGCCATCTAATAGATGGAAATGGAAACAAGGAGGCGACATAAACATGACCATTACAACCTAGATTGACAGAAATGAAAATAGAGAGACGCAATAGGCGGCAATTACAAATATTTTGGAAAAATGAATGGGGAAGAGAGCGTCGGAGAGAGATCATAGTTGCGATTATAGTAAACGGAATAGCAAATTGAGCAATGACACAAAATTATATTTTCCTATTTT
Organism: Rhynchospora tenuis; assembly: GCA_027725995.1. Lineage (NCBI taxonomy): Eukaryota > Viridiplantae > Streptophyta > Magnoliopsida > Poales > Cyperaceae > Rhynchospora > Rhynchospora tenuis. The sequence goes on along the minus strand of CM050889.1, from coordinate 129,359,215 downwards.
TATTATCTTGATTGCGCTATGTAATAAATGAGAGATTACAAATTTATATCAATTGGTTGCATTAAAGGAAATACACGGAAAAAGAAACGAGATTTTAGCGCATCATCTTTATTGTTTTTTTTATCAACCAAACAAATCAAAACAAAGAGAGTATATAGAATGAGGAAACATATGAAACATAACAATTGGTAAAAATAATCGAGAAATTAGGCATTTAATCAGCCAATTAATGATTAAGAGAGAGAGAGATTACATTGGCATAACGCAAGAGAAAAAGTATTGAAATGTTATAGCGGCAGGACACATGCCATGCTTCTTTTTTTAAGTAAACCAATTTAAAATTAAAATAAAAATATTTAGAATTATTGTAGAGCAATGTTACATTATATTATATTTGAGACTATGAAAAAATTTATATTCCATAAATTGCAATGAGGACGTTTTCTGAATATCCTACTAGAATATAAAAAGATATAAGTTTAAGAAATTTCTCGTGCAAACCTTTTAAAAATGTTAACAAAAATGTGAAATGCTAGATTCCAACATATTGGATGGATGCGGTCCGTCCAATATGATCGTTCTCATATTTTTAAATTTTGAAACAACCGATCCGAACCGTTCAATATGTTCTCCATATTGAAAACTTATAAGGAACCAATTTTTACATTATTTTCAATTTTTTTTACTATTTTTTTGGTAATTTAGAAAATCCTTGTTATTGGACGATCTATAACTTTATATCATGAATTTTCTAAAATCAAAAAAGTAAGTAAAAATTTAAAAAAAAATGTAAACATTGGTTTCTTATAAATTTTCAATATGAAAAAAATATTGAACGGTTCGGATTGATCATTTGAAATTAAAAAAATGTGAGAACGATCGTATTGGATAGACCCATGCATCCAATATATTGGACATTAGCATTTCTTAAAAAAAAAAAAAAATACAAGATAGTGATAAATTTCAATAATTTCTATACGAACATGCATGTAGATGATGTAACCCTTCCAATGTAATCTTTGATCATAGTGTTGTGATTCTTAATGCTCTCTTATAATAAAGTTTAGGCTCCATTTTCTTTTCGAAATATATCACATTTTCTTTTTTAAATCAATAATAACTTCCTAGATGAATCATTATGAGAAACGAGGTAGACGCTAATCTTTTTATATTTTAGATCCTATATTATTTAAATTTAAAAAATAATAAAAAATTTCTAGCCGTAGTACTAACTCATGATATATAGAGAAAACATATGGTGCATTGCAATGCACAGAGGCTTCGGTGCATTGCGATCGTTTTGGATGGTGGTTTCACAAATTGACAAATCTAATTTAACCAATCTAACGTACATATTGAAATCTCATGTCAACCAAAATTTTACATTTTTTGAAATTTTTTTACTATTTTTTTATGAATTTTTTAGAGCATGCCATTTTTGGATATAAATTAGTAGTAGGAATATTCCAAAAACAACAAAAATGAAAAAATTCGAATAAAATAGTAAACAAAATTCAAAAAATGTAAAATTTTGGTTGACATGAGATTTCAATATGTACGTTGGATTGGTTAAATTAGATTTGTCAATTTGTGAAACCACCGTCCAAAACGATCGCAATGCACCGAAGCCTCTGTGCATTGCAATGCACCATATGTTTTCTCTGATATATATATGTGTACATACATTAGATCGAACCTAGCTAGAACATAAGGAAAAGCAAAACTTATGTGGAAAAAATAAAAAATTTTAATAACTTTTACAATAAATCATGTATGCGTGTGTTTGGAAGTGGAAAAAAAATAAAATTGAATCGCCTATTTGCTAATAAGAATTGTGAATAACGATTAGATAGAATGTTCTATTCATGAGTAACGAAGTGTTGTTTGGATGATATGTAAGAATTATTTAAAACAAATCATTAAAAATATAATAATAATAATAATAATAATAATAATAATAATGTTATTAACATTAATAATTATGCTAGTAATTAATTAATAGTAATATTTATTATTTTGTTTAAATTAGAATAGAGAAGACAATTGGCTATATATTCGTCTTATCCATGGCCCACTTGATTCACGCGAATAAAACTTATTTATGAATTGGCTTATTCACAACACATCCAAACAAACCCATATATAAGTAAATAATTCTTATAAAACATGCACTTTTGCACAAAGTTCTAGTTCATCCACTCACTATCTTCCTTTTAGATTCTAGATTTAAATCTGTATTATTGAAGTTGTATTACTAGCTTATGCCACGTATAATTAAATTTAAATTATTACCTTTCTCTAAACTTTTGTAAGTTTATTGAGCTACAATTTTTGTAATGAATATCTTGTCCTCGCTATATACCTTCTTTTACTTTATAAATTTAGATTTCATGTTTTTAATAAATCATAATTTCTAAATTCTTCATGCATGTATCTTTAGCACCATCTTATTTTTATTAATTGATATTCATGATTGATAAAAACTTTGGATTCTTGATTTAATATTAAAATTATTACCTTGGTAGTCATATTAATAGGTTACATCACATATAATAAAATTAAAATTATTACCTTTCTCTATATTTTTGCAAGTTTATTGAATTAGTTTTTTTTGTAAAACCACTATATCTTGTTTTCTCTGTAATGTCTTTTACTTTATAAAATTTAGGCTCAGAATTTTTTTATAAATCATAATTTCAAAAAGCATACACTATTTATATTTGGCACCATCTATTTTTGTTTATTAAATTATTATGCGTGATTGTCAAATATTTTAGATCTAGATTTAAAATTCATATTTATATGTTTGAAGTCATAATACTAGCTTAAATTAAAATTAGTACCTCCCTCTGATATTTTTTTGCAAGTTTATTGAACTAGCAAAAATCTTTGACACCACGTATAATAAAATTATTGTTAGTACCTTTCTCTTATAATTTTTGCAAGTTTATTGAACTAGAAATTTTGTATCTCTATCTTCTGATAGCATATAGTCTCTTTCACTTAATAAAATTTAGATTTAATTTTTTTTTGTATAAATCATAATTTGAAAACCGTACATTCATATATCTTTGGTACCATCTTTTTCTTTTTAGTTAATATCCATGATTGTTTAACATTTAAGATTCTATAGATCTAAAATTAATTAGTATACTTTTCTAGTTATATTACTAGCTTACATCATCTACATGCATGTATGTATAGAAATTAATTTGCCTTGGACATGGAAATAAGATAAAAATATGTTTTTTTTTATATAAATTACATATTTTAACTTGGCGACAAATTATACGTATATATATTTTAAATAAGAACAGTCAAATCATAATATCTAGTTCACATTTAAATTTGAATCATAAGTATAAATATGAAAAAAATATTATTCTCAACGACGTATTAATATTATTTGCTAATTTTTTTAGTATATTATGAAACTGAATCCATATGGAGACAAGTTGGAGTGATCCATTTGAAAAGGTTAGTATTTAGTCATTTGAGGAAATTATCGATTTAATGATAACTAATTACTTGTACAGTTTATCCTGTGATTCGAAAATAAAAGGTCTCGGTAGTAAATTTTGGTAATAAATTCAGGAGTAAAAGGCATGGGTGGTAAATTTTGGTAGTAAATCAAAGAGCATTTTATTGGACAACGCATCTTGAGTAATATATGCCGACTTGAAATTCGTCAACCTTCCAATTTAATGAGCTATTTCGCATTTAAGAGTTTCATCACCTTATATACATCTAAGGCACATTCTAATTCTAAAACTAAATAAAACGAGAAAAAACAAATAAAATGAAATATAATCTCATGAGCACGATAATAAGGCAACAAAAAAACATTAAAGAGAAAAATTAATTAAGAGATATGCATTATTATAATAATAAAACTAATTTAATTATAACGGAAAAAAAGTGTAGGACAAAGGACCAAAGGAAACTTTTTGTCTGGTCAATGTTATATCTCCTTTTGTATGGTTCAGGAAAACAAACTTTGTCTGGTCAAAAAAAAAAAATGTAGAAAATTAATTCTAGCTAGGTTCAGCAGGCACAGAAATTTTCTTTCTTTATTTTTTTTACGCTGCAAGAAAATTCTCAGTGCATCCTTTTTAATACAGTAAATTATAAAACTTTATAGCTACTCCCATATCATAATATATTCACATTTTTTTTACCAGTATATGGTAACCAAAATCATTTATTCGAAGTAATTTGTTTTTAAGTTATATAGCAATGCTTTAAAGCCTTATAACAAAAAGCTAGCGTAGTCTACTGGTAATGAGATGAGATGATGTTATACTCTAAATATTTTGAGTTCGATTCCCCTCGTTGAAAATATGTTTTGCCAATTTTTATACATCCAAATGGATATAAAAATTAATAAAGAATAATTATGAATAAAAAGTAAATATTAATCAGTTCATAAAAATTTAAATTCAAATTTATTCATACATATGTACTAATTTCTTCATTTCATCAATTTTTAATTAGTTTCACCAATATTAGTTGCATTGACATCCCTCATGCAATTGATATTCAATTACATCGGTTTCACCTATGCAATATAATGACAGAGAAAATATCAGTTGCATTGACATCTCTCTTGCAATTGATATTCAATTACATCGGTTTCACCTATGCAATAGAATGACAGAGAAAATATCAGTTGCATTGACATCACTCATGCAATTGATATTCAATTACATCGGTTTGACCTATGCAATAGAATGACATAGAAAATATCAGTTGCATTGACATCACTCATGCAATTGATATTCAATTGCATCAGATTTACCTATGCAATAGAATGATAGAAAAAATATCAGTTGCATTTACATCACTCATGCAATTGATATTCAATTGCATCAGATTTACCTATGCAATAGAATGACTGAGAGCCGACTGACTTAAGTGAAATTGACATTCATTTTCATCAGTTAAGTCGATGTAATTGTTAGTCAGTTGCATGAGTCTTGTGTATGCAATAGGGTAAAAATCATTTGCATTAGCTGTCCCAATGCAATTATTTCTATTGCATTGGTCGTACTGATGCAGAATATATGCCGATGCAACTGATTTTGTACCACCGATGCAACTGAGAACTGCCCATGCAACTGCTGCAGTTTCCTGTAGTGCTGTTTTCAGTCATGGACAACTTTATGTAGCACTATCAAGAACTACAACACCGAATGGCCTGAGAATACTGATTGTTAGTGAAGACAGACAACACAAAAATTATACCAGAAACATAGTATACAAAGAAATCTTCTCCGCATTACAGACAATATCATTAAATAGTGGTAATTACTAACATCATATCCCTTCCCAATGAAAAACAACATTTTTCTTTTTCTACTAATTATGCAATGTTATTTGTGTTACCTGTGCCATCTTCATTATTCACTAAAGTCTCTCATAAAAATAGAAATAAAACCATACTAACAGCAAAATTTTTTTTACAGCACAAGATGGGTTCTCTACTGCCAGTCAACACACTCACAATCACAACTGAAACGCAGAACGCAAAAATCCATGGTAAAGCTGTTCGGATATGGCCTGCATCTGATCCGAGGAAAGGAAGAGTATGGAAATTCAATTTCCTCTTTATAGATCACACGGTACAACTTGATTTTTCTACTTATACATATTCTTTTCTTGCACAGTATGATTATATTCTTGCTTCTCAACATTCTACTATACAGTAACATATAATATGATATTGTAATGATATTCTCTTTCACATCAAAAATTACACACTTATTTTTTCATATACAGAATGCCCAGATACAGGGATTGATACTCTTGCCTGAATACCATAGACTGAATCACATTATGACAGAAGATAATATTATCGAAATCACCAGGTTCTCGATTGTTGATTCAAGCAACGATTATAAAGTTGTCGACTACGACTTCATGTTAAAAATAACAAGGCAAACTCAGGCAAAAGTTCTACCAGCCACAACATACACAATACCAAAATATCACTTCCATTTCAGGCGATTGGAAGATGTTGGCAGTGAAATAACATATGAAAAAGCAATGTTAGGTACATATTATTTCTCATGTATTCCTTATTTGATAAGAAAAATCATCTGCCCCTCTAAATAACCTTCTGCCTATTTTATCTTTTTTTTTTAAAAAAAAATTCTATTTACTTCTTTATAACAGATGCAATAGGAAGATTATCAGGGTTCAGTGAGGTTCAGACTATTGAAAGATTAGATAACGTGAGGGTGCAAACAATGTACATCACAAATGAAAGGTAAAAAACATTATTCATGAACTTTAACGATTCATTTACTATTTTCATACAGTAACAAAAATATTCAATCAACTGAAAACAAATTTATTATTACAGAGGATACACAATAGACGTCACATTATGGGCAGATTTTATCGACATCTTCAATCCTGAAGAGTTATATGAAGCATCCAAATCTGCACCAATTGTAATTGCATGTAACAGTCTCCAAATAAGAAAAGACTTGAGTGGTAATCTTTCCAAATAAACTCATGTCTATTCAAACCACCTCCTATTAATTCTTCTCATTCAATAGTTCTTGATGTTTATATTACTCTTTCCCTGCAGGACTATATGGTTTGAAAACATACACTGGAACCAGATTTCATTTCGACACTTCTATAAAAGAAATATCAGAATATCTGCAACAGTTAATATCCAATTCACTATTATTTCTTAACAAAATAAAAATAAAAGACCATCAATCCAATTAAAAAAAATTAATATTGCAAAACATTGAAATATTTTACACTTATTTTTTTCTTTATTATTTGTTATATAAATTTACTGATATATAGAATTTATTGTTGTTCTCAATAAATATACAATAGAATCTCCTTCGATGGTCACCCGATAAAGCTGCAAGCAACACCACAAATGTTCAACCGTACACCTCCACCGCTATCCTTGCTTCCTAAGAAGCCCCCTGTGAAGATAACCCTCCAAGACCTCAATGCATTATACCTGGACAACTATACTGTGAATTCTCGATAAAAACTAAACTCCTTCTCTTATTGTAATTCTTTCCAACTTTCTCAATATATATCTGACTATCAAACCTTTGATACATTCCATTTAATACTTTTCAGGAAACACAATACCAATCCGCTATCAGAATAGTTCGTATCACAGATCCATATGATCGGTTCTATGAAGCGTGTCCAGATTGTAGGAGAATGCTTGACCGCAATCAACAACAATTTTATTGTCCAGGGTGTAACACACAAAAAAGGCACTTTATTGTTTGGTAAGAACTTCTGTCTGATGCTATAATTAGATTGACAAATATTTAAAAAAGGAAAAAATCATCTATTTCGAGTTAACCACTTCTTATGCATATTTTTTCCTAACAATATAATCACATTAACCCTTCTATCAAACACTTGCTTTCTTCTTATCTACAAGTGCTGTTCAATTACCAGGTACAGAATGAGGCTTCAGGTAGCTGATCAAACAGGAACAGCACAATTTATGCTTCTTGGAAAAACTGCTCAAAGAATTGTTGCAGCAGATCCATCTGCACTCAGAAATCAGCAAGAAAGTACCAACAAACCACCCCAACAACTCCTCAATATTGTGAACAGAACATACCTCTTCACTGTTTCAGGAAAACAACCAGGACCGACAAAAAAGCATCGCACCTACACAATCCACGAAGAACCAGTCCCAGAAAACATGCTTTACCTACTTCCAGATCCAATTCTCCTGTTACAAGATAAAGAACAAATAGACCAGCAATCGCCCCCCCCTCCAATAACACCATCTGAACCACGACACGAACAAACAAACATCCCACCAATAACACCATCAGATACAGCAGAAAAAGAATCACTCAGAGGAAAAAGGTCAAAAGAACCTATGACAATTAAATACAACTGCATAAATTTTATTACTTCTCTCTTACAAAAAAATATTTAAATATGTTCAATAGTAGTACTAATAACCATACTTTCACAGGAAATATGTCGAACAAGAAGGAAGTTCTACTGTCCCACTTAAATCTGTTGCTAGAAGGTTGTCAGATGATTTCTCCCCACCACCAACAAAAGAAAGGTACTATAAAACTCTTTTGTGAATAACTTCAAATAGCAAACAATTATTTATACCATAAAACACCTTAGCTAACAAAGCAATACAGAACAGATCTCATAATGAAACAACAACTAAATTTACTTTCTTCCAGAGAAAAAAAAAATGACAACATTCACCACAAAAAAAAATTATTGCTGCTATACTCTATGACAATTACTTTTTTCTTCATCAGCTCCCCGATCCGCACAACACGAGACGACTCAACAGAAGATAAATAAGCACCACACTTACTCTCAAACCACCAACCCCACTGTCTATACCACGGTCAGTATTTTGATAAACTAGAACAGAATGAAGCACCGTTTTGAATGTAGTAAATAGAATGCTCCCAGCAAATCTGTTCACTATTTCCCTACCTAGGTTATCAGACAGTACATTAGACATCTGCATATTTTGGATTTGCTCGATTATAATTTTTGATATATGTATGACTATAATCACGCTGCAAATTTACTCTATCATAATTGTTAAAAAGAAGACAGCACACTGCTCCGTCTCAGAGATTCCACCCGCGAGAAAACAACAAAAGCTCATTAAAATGATTTATTCCATAGTTATCGTTCACAATAATAACCCAACTATCCTTTGCCATTATTGTATTCTCTTAAAAAAACAATATTTCGCCCCCACAAAATCAATGTTAAACATTTATTCCTACCGTTGACAGGAATATCAACCAACGCAACAAAAAAATAAATGAAAAATCAACAACAGCCTTAGAGATCAATGATATCTATATTAATACTTATACGATCAGCAGAATAACTACATTTATTAACACCCATAAAATTACTACACTATACATATATAAAGAAAAAAGATAAATCGCGCAACGCGCGAACGCCCACTAGTATATATCAATTCCCTCAGATTAGAGGCTAACCCGCTCATTTGACAAATTTCAAGTGAGTAAATCAACTCCAACAGGTACAATTAATGATGTCCTTCTTCCCCATAGTGCCAAGCATTTCTCTTCTCCCCTTCCTCATTTTCTTGAACTCCCATTTGTCATCATGCACCATGCCACTAAACAAACTTAGATGCTCGAATAGCACATATGCTCCAGAAAGTCCCTCTTGGTTTGATCTGGATCAGCTTCTCTCCACCCTCCCTACCAGCGCTTCCCCAAACTGGCTTTTACAATTCGAGCAAGGGAAGAATTTTTGGTGTGGCAATCTGCCTTGCCGATGCTTCCCCTTCTGACTGCCTCAACTGCCTCAACTTGACAGTTCGAAATCTCACAATCGAGCCTCGTTGCAACCACAGTACCAGTGCAGTATCTTGGTTCGACCGATGCATGCTGCACTATGGAGATGCTAACTTTATCTCCCTCCCTAAGACTCTCTACTATAACTGCATCACTTGGGGAGACAAGGAAGATCACCCACCAAACTCGGATTATGGTTTTACAACTGCCATCAACAATCTAATGAAAAACCTCTCACTCTCTGCTGCATACAACTCAGAATCGGAGAAGATGTTTGCTGTTGGAGAAATGAGTTACCAGTTAGCTAGCATCGGCAATACAACAATATACGGTTTAGCCCAGTGCACTAGAGATCTATCAGCAAACAATTGCTCTGCTTGCCTCGCCAACTACACAGCTACACTTTTGTCCCACAACTGTAGTCGGGGAGGGACGCACACAGGAGGTGCAATATATGGGGAGAGCTGCTTTTTCTTGTATGACAATAAAACTTTCTACAATGATGCAGCTCTTTCTCCACCTCCAATGCCCAACTCAGCAAATCCGAGCCCATCACCAACAGCCCAAGGAGGTAGTTATTCTTTATGCCAATTTTCTTTTTTTTATGTTCACGAGTAACTCGCCTCAGCACCGAGTACTTTTTCTCATTGTATTAAAGTATACATAAAATATTTTCATTTGCATACTTACGAAATCCGAATTTTATATCAATATCGATATTTCATGCCCAGGAAAAATAAAAAATTCAACTATCATCACAGTCGTGTCTGGCACCGGTGCTGCTGCAATCATCATCATCATTATTTGTATTTGGTTGTGGACAAAATTTATGAAAGGTTTCAGACTTTCAGTCCTAAATTTCACTATTTCAACTCATTCTTTACCTCTTCCTCTGTTCTATTGGATCTTATATTAATTATTCATCAATCAAATGGCAGTAAGTTTCTGTTATGCAATTGGCAGATAAGGAATCGCATTACTCTGAAACCCCAATGCTCTTTTCTTACAAACAACTGCAAGCCGCTACAGATAACTTTAGCTATTTGAACTTGCTTGGTAAAGGCGGATTTGGAGAAGTTTTCAAGGTAACTCAGTTTTTTTTTTTCCCCCCTCTCTCATTCTCAAGCTGCTTGACATTAAGGCAGCAAGCAGGCATGAGCATTGTTAAAAAGAACATAGTCATTGACTTGAAGAAACCCAGCTACTCTTGGATAGCTGGATTATTTTGAATTGGAGACTTCAGTTTCAGTTATGTAATTTCTGTTTCCGGTTAATATTCAATCTTATTATCTGGACTGATACAGATAAACATTTCTTCAGTTAGTAATTAAGATTCTTAAGTCTCCGGACTTCAGTTACGTAAAGAAAGGACCAATTCATATCTTGCCTGACATATTGGATTTGAATTATGTTAATCAAACGTATGGATTTTTTAAAGTATGACTTTCTTTTTGGTTTTTGGTCTTTCTTTTTTTTTTTGAGAAAAAAGGCAGGGATCAAGCCCTTAGCTGATATCAAGTATGTGTTTTGTCCAGTAGTAAAGCCTCCATGAACTCATTAATTACACAAAAGGCACTGAAGTCATATGTTGTATTACTGCAGGGTACAATAAATGGAAAAGTAGTTGCAGTAAAGCGATTTTGTAATATGGAAAGTGAACTGAAGCTGGAAAAAGAAAACATGCTGAACCTGGTGAAGGAACTTAATTTGCTGGTGAATATCAGACACCAAAATATTGTGAAACTCGTGGGTTGTTGCTTTGGAGGGAAGGATGAGACGCGCTGCACTGTTTATGAGTACATGGCCAAAGGAAGTCTTCTTGACTACTGGAGAAGTATGTTATCACCTTTAAAATATGAAGAAAACAAAGTATTTTGGAACTCATCCTAAGTAAAGAGGCATAATAAATTTCAAATATGTGGAACAGTAATATAGAGAGAGAATAAGTTATTCTGCTTTTTATGACTAATTAAACCCGTAGGTAGACAAAGATATATTTCTCCTTCTATAAAATGAAGACGCATCAACTGTTGTTTAAAAGTATGTGTTGCTTTCTGTCTAGAATCCCATGCATTAGCATACTCGTAAATCAATGTCTGTCCATTTATTGATGAATTATAATATCTTGAAAGGCAAATTAATCCTAACTCTCTAATGTTAAACAGATTCTAATAAGAGGAAAAGCCTTAACTGGACGATGCGGTTCAAGATCATCAGAGGATCTGCACGGGGTCTTTCCTACCTTCACAATAATTCAGTCAAGAAAACAGTTCATGTTGATATAGAACTTTCAAACATCTTGCTTGATGAAGACCTGACTGCCAAAATTGCTGATTTTGACTTAATAAGGACCTTTGACATTGACGAAACACAACAAACCACAGAAAGGACGTGTGGTACTGTGTAAGTACTGAAGAATCTAACATTCATGATTTATTATCTTACCTGTTCTGTTTATCTGTATTACTGATTTTACCAAGGGAAATGCAGAATGATAACTGACAAACAACAGGGTTAACAGCAAGCATGCATCGAATATCTGATCCTTCGCTAGATGCATTACTTATTTCCTTCCCTTATTATCAAAGTAATTTTAGTATACTAAGGAACAATTTGACGGACAATAAGAAAAAATAACTAGTGTGCTGGCAGTGATAAAACAGTACATAATAGTAGTCATGATAGTAAAAAAATTAAGGTTTTTAAATAATAAATCCTTTGACACAAAATTAATTAGAGATTAGTGACTATATAACATACTATTGTTACTTACATTTTCTTTATTTACTCAAATGTTTAAAGGGGATATATTCCTCCAGAAGGGAAGAAAGGTGCATACCCTAAGTGTATATCGGATAAATTTGATGTCTATAGCTTCGGTGTAGTGGTACTAGAGATTGTGACGGGAGAAAGAATCCACAAATTTGAAAATAGTAAAACCGTGTATCTCTTGAATCATGTAAGTGCTTACTTTGAAAGCTTTTCACTGCCTTTCTTTATAGAAATCGCATGATAATCGAAAGATGTATACATCTCCTCCTGGGCATTCCCAGATCAACTTGACTATTTGACAATATTCTTGAAACAGATATGGGAACATTTTTTTTGAAGAAAAATAGAGGTCAAGCCTCTATCTTAAATATATTAATATGAAAGTAAATTACAATATTAGCAAGGAGCTAATGTAAATCGAAAAATAAAGAAACAAAAGTAATAAAATAAAATAAAATCAGCAAATAAAAGAAATAGAGGTGTGGTAGCAATAGGGAGGATGTAATTAAGAAAATTCTAAGAAAGAAAGTAAAATCATCGCTTCTTCCTAAAGAATTTCCACTCCAGGAACACTTCTTGCACTAAATCAGAAGGTTGCTTAGCACTTCCAGTGAATGTTCTTGAGCAGCGTTCTCTCCAGACTATGAAGTAAGCTATTGCAAATAGGTCCCTGATTGGATCCATAATTGCATGGTTGTGCAGAATAGCCTCATGTAGAGAAGGATAGACAGTATTTGAGCCAGTCATCAGTGATGCTATTTCAGTCGAATTGAGTAACAACACTGTCAAGTCTTTGAAGTATTGACATGAACTGAAGAGGTGAGAAACTGATTCGCAATCATTAGCACAAAGGATGCATCTGTTAGGAAGATTCCACCCTCTTTTCTGCAAGTTGTCCAAAGTGGCAATCTTGTTTTGGAACATTAACCAAAGGAAAACTTTAAACCTTGGAGGTACTTTGAATTTCCAGATTTTAGCAAGAGTTGAGGTATGACATGGATGAGTGGTGAGGAACTGATAAAAAGAAGCAGTGGAAAAAAAACCTGAACTTTGAAATTTCCAGATAGCTTCATCTTTACCAGTATTGGAACCAACTGATAAAAGTGGCAATAATAAAGGTAAGAGAGTTTAGTTGTGACTGAGCAGTGGCAGAAGTAACCAAAAGAGGGGAAAAGAGAGAAAGTGGATCATGAATAGCAACACAGAAGAGATGCAAGGAAATGAATTTATTAGTGGCAAAGGAGAAGAGCTCTGGGCAGGTGAATTGTAGAATTTGTGAACCCCAGTTGTGCTGCCAGAATAAGATATTCTTACCATCAGAAGGTGAAAATGCCAAACCCACATTGTAACAATGAACCAGATGCTTGAGAGTGCTGGTGAGTTTGCTATTTAGAGGATAGAAAGAAAAAAGAATCTGGGAACATTGGAGCAGTAAGATGGCAGAAAGCTTGATAGACAAGGACCTTGAGATGCCAACCAAGAATGAAGTTGAAGAAATGTTGCGATGCATTCACATCGGGCTGCTGTGCACACAAGAGAACGCACAAGATAGACCAAACATGCTTCAGGTAGTGCGCTGGCTAGATAACAGGGAACCTTTGGAGGAACCTGGAGTCCCCGCTATTGGACTAAAGACTCGACTGAACCAAATGAACTTGGTTCTTTGATTACAGATTCTGGTAGTTCTTTGAGCCCACAAAGCCCAAAAATTAGTAGGCCATTTTTGAGTCCCAGACGGACCAAATCAAACGATGGTATTGGAGAGGGTACAAGTCTCGAGCAATTTAAAAAGAATCGCATGGACTCTGTTACTAGGCCCTAGGGTCACCATAAGCTGAGTGAATGAGTGCATGTGCATGAAAAACAAGCGCACTGGAGAGGTTTATGAGTTATGACCATGTTTACTGCATATAACCATTAATTTTAGTTGATAGATTTGTTTAATAGTAGTATGAACCAACTTTTATCCCTTCAAACAATCAAACTCCATCATCATTGGATCTTCTCTAAGTTAATTATATTAGTTGTCTCTACTCGATTTATTAAAATGGGAATAGATATACATTGATTTAAGGTACATTAGATTTACATAAGTATTATAGATCAATATAGAGTAATCTTAAATTTAAGACTTCGTACTATGACTCTGGTGTATTAATATTTTAAGTATCTTTTCTGTCGGGTAAATAAAGTATAATCAGTTAGATCTTGAATTTACGATCGCATAATTTTAACTTATATGGCAAAAGAATTTACATTGGAAGGTATTGAAAGGTCAATAATTTTATTGTTTTTTATTATTGGAAAAGTATAAAAAAGAATCTTGTAACACCAAAAATGATTTGTGCTGAATTTCTCAATAACATAGTTGAAAGACTCTTTGCATACGAGTGACATATTCACATCAAGATAATCAAGGATATTGTTTTGGACACTCAACTTTCAAATCTTTCCAGATGGAAGGAGAACTCATGGAAGATATATATTTAGGGGCTGTTTGTTTGTGACTTAAAGGGTGCATAACTTAAATTATACATCTTTAAGTCAACATCCGTTACATAAGACGTCTTAAGGATATATAACTTATTACACCTAAAGATGTATAAGTTATGCACCAGTCCCTTTAATTTTTTTTTCCAACAATACCCCTTAGAATTTAGAATTTTAGATACAATACATATCCAAAAAATATTCACTAATGTATGAGAGCCTTTAATGGAATGGACTGTTATAACTAACACCGATTAACTCTGGGGTCTCATCTCAATCTTCTTTTATTCAGGAGTAACCCAAAGAAAACTCCTATTTCACCCAACTATCACTTGTTATCCAACAAAACCAAGCAAGAAATTTATTTATGTGACTAGCACAAGCAAATGGCACATTACATTGGAATGAGAGAAGAATATAAAACAATTAAATCAGAAGAAAGAGCGTTTTCTTCAAGTTGAGAGAATTTCAATAGGGGTTACCGAAATTCTTTGTATTACCAGGTCGGGAAAACACCATCTGCACACCAATATTTCCATGAGTATAGATATATACCTCATTGAACTTAAATATAAAAACTTTAACAGCTGCATTAGAGTTGCTTTCTAGCCATGATAATATATCAATTTCACAGTAGGCACTATTGAGTACTGCATATATCAGAAATACAGATCCAAGGTAGCTGTACAGCTGGATAAATGTACAGAACCATAGCTGCATTCTAGCTAGGACAGATCAGTAATAGGCACTATCTTAGCATTGTATATAAAATGAAGAAGCCACAGTATAATACAGGATTTTGGTATGCTTTGTTTATACAACTGTGAGTTGACATCTGTGTATCGACTAAGCTCTATAGCAGTCTCACAGAAGCAATTAGATAGCGAAAGGGCAAAAATGACTACAAGTTATTAATTTGTACCTGATAATCACCAAGGGTGCATGACTTAAAGCCAGCAGCACAATATAGGAAATAATACTCCCATGTGCGGAAAAAATTTTCATCAAATCCCAGTGCAAGAATTTCCCTGAAAAGAGGGTGACATTGAGACTCATAAAACCTTTTGCTCATGAAAAAAAAAAATGCGCACTGCACATACAAACTGAAGGATCTCACACAAGCGCCTTAACTTCCATTACAAACTAAAATTGCTAAAATCCGGTATTAGACAACAAAAAACTCTAAAAAGTCCGTATGCCAAGGTTAACATTGGAAATATTTGGGTAGCCTCCACCATTGAACACTTTCAGTTCAAATGCTGTTTTTCCTCCCCATCATGATGATAAAGAGTAGTTTCAATGATTTTCTTCAAAGGCAGGGAGAAGGTAATTGAACTTAATAGTGATAAACTGGACACTCTGAAGAAAATTTTCTTTCCAAAGCAAAAAGGTCAAGTAACTTACTTCCTCTTTGTGGCAAAATTTCTCCTCCAATATATTAAAGTTTGGTAGTAATGAATGCCAATGTTTTCTAAGTGCTCCACACTGCAGTTACAAAAAGAAAAGGAGGGAGTGGGAGAGAGATCAGACAACAACAAAAATGTAGAAAAAAACTATCAACACCATTTAACAAAAACTTTTCATTAGGGAATAAAATCTAGTTTAGTTGGTTAAGACAATTATCTTAGGGTGGGAGATGCAAGACTGACTTGGAGGTTTTGGCCAGGGTATTAGAAAGTCTAAGCCCTTTTATTGAATCAAACCAAATGAGTTCCCATTTCAAATTCAAAATAATATATAAGATGCATATGTACACACACAAGCACACAAACAAAGAGGCATTTGACTTTACCATAATCTAGAGGAAGTGGACATCGCAGAGGTGATCCTACTTAGAGAAGGGAGACAACCTCCAGGGAAAATGTACTCCTTTATGAAGTCTGAGCTTCTCCTGTATTCATCATACCTCTCATCTGGAATTGATATAAACTGCACATGATATAAAAAATATAACTGTAACTTCAGCTTCTTTTCATTGCAGGCTTGCAGCAACACAATTGACTAGTACACAACATGTATAAGAAATGCTTCAGTTCAGTCAGTTGCTTAATTCTAGTTGAGATGGTTAAAGAGCTCACTTTATGCTTAGACATCAAGATATGTGAATATTAGTACTATAATATAGCATACCCAAGGCCAATAGTCAGTACTAGTACCAGTATCAGTACTGAACAGGTATCTATTAACAGAGATAGCAATAGTTAACATTGTCAACACCATTATAGTTAGAAAATAACCATTAGCAACAGTATAAAAATGGATGGCTACAAAAGAAATTACCTGAAGCACAAAGACACCATCTTCAGCCAAAAGAGATTCACAACAGCTGAAGAACTCCCCCATGTATTCATGTCCAACTCCTTCAATCATCTCGCTGCAAAATCAACTGCCTTCTTACTCATATAATTTGATAGGAATTCAAGCAACATTCCCTACTGAATGAAGGAATTGCAAGGCCTGACCATTTTATTATTTATCAAAAATTTAACTTCACAGGTCTAAATTAAGTTCTTACACCTGTATAGAGGGGTTGCTTTTCAACATCATTTTTCTGTGCTTTTATATTATAGATGTACAGCCTACATACCAAGAGATGATCCTGTCATACTTCTGAGAGTGTGATAGTTGCCGATAATCACAGAGCACAAACTTTATATTATCCTGAAAACATTGTTAAGCGGATTTATACAAATAGGACTTATTTACAGAATCAAGTACTTGATATTACAAATTGGATGTGACTGAATGGAATAAAACATATCAAGCAGTTTGTTCTAATTGGTGACAAGCTTTAATCAACTTCACAGGTAAGACATGTTTTCTAATGCTTGCACGATTGTATTGTATTATTCGATTCAATGTAATCAAACTGATGGGACAAAAATGCTTAATCCAATAAATTAATATTTACATTAAATAGTAATAACCTGTAATCCCGCCTCTTTAACTTTTTGTGTGGCATATTTAAGTTGTTCCTCTGACAGGGTGATTCCTGTATATTTGCAACCTGTTCGCCTCACTAGTTCAATTGCAAGACTTCCCCAGCCAGAACCTATCTCAAGTACTTCATGCTTGCTACCTACTCTAGCCTTATAAAATTAACATTAAATAAAAATTAATGCATTAGGAAGTTTTTTTATGGGCTTTAATTGCAAAAGAAAAATAAAACGAAGCGAAAGCAGGGGCTGAAAGAAGTATTTCAGTTGTTCTTTTCAGTAAGATATTCAGCACTAGTCAATAAAGGAAAGAAAAGAAGAAAAAGTTGAATAAAGCTCTCTGCGCAATCTGCAATAGTGCTAAAACAAACACAAACTCATAGCAAACAATACCTTTTCTATTAGAAGAGAAATTTTACGAAGCTGGGCTGCCTTTAAATCCTCATCCTCTGTCTGTCAAAATGAAGTTTACGTTAATACTTGCAGAGTTGCAGTAAACCTTAATGTGACCAGACTCTCAAATGAACAGTAATTTATAAACCAGAATCAGGTCTGACCCACATATAAGCAACCAAAATCAGATTTACAAAATCCTGGCTCTTCCCAATATAACAGAACCAAGATCTAAACAAGAATTGAACCAACCCCAAAAAATGATCAGGACCAATAGATCCAAGCCAGAATGACTGAATTTATTTTGGTGCCACACACAAAACCCCTCTCTTTGAGTTTGTTTTTCCTTAATTCCTTTATCATTCATTTAAAGACTAGGATAACATTTAAAAGAACAAACCTTAAAAACTGCACAGGAGTAGGTCATTGTCTCATCCAAGAACAAGGAGAAGAAATCATTGCTCTACAAAAACACACAGGAAGATGTGCACTCCCATTTATTTGAAGATTAAAAGGAAATTTACACCTCTTCCCTTATGCATTTATTTATTGCTAGGTATTATTTATTGCTAGGTACCCTTGGCTAATCCTTTTTCTTTGTGCAGAAACCAAGGTGTATCAGGACCATAGTTACATTGCAATGGTCAAATAAGGCAAAGTTCAGTTTTGATAAGGTTTATTGCTCAATTAGCTGTTACTCATTAGTCATTACAGAACCAAATATTATTTCATGCCAAATTGGGTTCATTTTAAGGATCAAAAAGATAAAGTGCACAACATAAGGTAAAAATATATTTAATTGCACAGATCATGATTATTAATGGTACATTTGGGATTGTAATAAGGAACATCAAAAGAAGTGAGAATTACTTGGCAAACATTTAGGTTTAATAGAGGCTTTACTGTGACACAGATATGCTGATTCAGAAATTAGTTTAATTGGAGTTCAATTGTGCAATTCACAATCAAACGATGCAAAAGTGGCGTCAATTGAAATTTTAAAATTTTAACCGTTTGAGATAAAACTGCGCTCTATTAAAGAAACAAAATTGTGCACCGCCATACCAGATCATAGTGTTGAGAAATATTTCTTCGAGTTTGAGTTACTGAATTTTGCCGCAACATATGCCGGAAAAAGTACTTGGCAGATGCTATGCCAGCTGTCAATAGCATAGGTGTCCACCAACCCCTAAACCAGCTGTTATTTAAGTAAAAAAAATCACCTTTGAAACATCCAAACACTCAGAGAAATAAAAAATTATAGAAACAAAGATATTGGCAAGAGCACAAATCCAATTCTCCATAATTGCAATTTCAAAAAAAAATAATAAAAAAAACAAAGAAAATTTCTGAATGCAAGGAACAGAAACATACTCCCAGCAGCGTAAAAATACACACTTAATTTGGGACCATTGGTGCTTTCTAATGAGGTTTGAGGAAGCCATTATATTTTGTAGAAACAATTGAAAAAATAGAATAGAAGAAACCTTCTATTGGTAATGCCACTCAATGTGTTCTTCAGATCCCTATTAGCAATCAGAATCTACAGTATTTGCATATTAGAATGAGCTTTCAGGAAGCTTTGAGTTTTCATACATGCAGTCATAAATTTTTTTTTTAAAAAAAAAAAAAAAAAAAAAAAAAAACTTTGAATTTTGTCCTCTGGAACTGCAACAATATCATCACAACTCACAAGTATCCTTGATATTTATTACCATTCTTCAAATGGATCATATACTTTGTAGTATACAGTTCTTATAGGCCTATAATTCCTCAAACATATCATCCCATATAACTGATCGAGGTAAGAAAGGTCACATAAGATTTTATTTCCCAAAATGAAGAAGTGTTAGCATTCCTTATTTTATTTTTATTTTTTTGAAAAAAAAAAACCAATGTAGCATTTCCATTCACTGTTTGTCAGGGAATTGTTTCATGTCATGTGAGTGTATACCAAACAGTTCTCAAAATCCTTGTCTATAACAAACAATTACACTTGGTATACCCTAATACTAAATATGCATGGTAAACAAGATTGTTGGGTGCCTTTACCAAGAAAAAATCTAGAAGACCTTTCTCTTGATCAACAAAAGAGAAATATCTATTTATATATGCATCTGCAAGGCCTAGATCTGCTTCTGCTGCAACCTATAAAAAAACAAAATTAAATATTAAAATCATCTATGATTTTAGCAATAGAGCACAGAGAAAGTTTCACTTGTACACTGCATCACTATGTAACTGTGTAGAACCCAGCAACACATCACATTCCTTGTACAACAATGGAATTGCTATAGGGACACATATTTTGGTAAACTCCAGAAAGAATACCCAAATTATAACTCATTTCTCACACATTTATTCAAAGAATGGGGGAATGAAAATCACGGAATAGTTTGGGCATTCTGAACAAACAACAACTAAGTGATACAGGGTATTTTCACTTTGTTTCCTTTTTCTTAGTTTCTAAAACAAAAGGTTATGAAGGTACAACTTACAAACCTTCCAGTAGAATAAGGGGCTGTGCACTCTTAGAACAGATTTTACACTGCATTTCTTGCTGGACTTGCCGAAGGTAAAAATTGTGCCTCCATCTTCATGCACACTACAGTTGAAATAACATCAGTTTCTTCTACTCGATACAAGTATAACATTTACCAAGTCCAGCTTTTGTATCATCTATGAAACATTTCCTTTAAAAGGAAACTCAGTCAATAGCATACCACAAGGACCAATACTGTTCATACTGGCTGATGGTATGGCTTTGTGCATTATGAAGTCCAAATATGATTGAAATAGGGGTACCAATATCTGCCCTGGGGTGACTTGTCAGTGGGAACAGACAGAATTCCATTTCTCTCACTGACAGTAACAGGACCTGACAGCAGGGACCAGCTTTAGATCAAACTGTCAGGATAGTGGGTCAGTGTAGGTCATATAGAGAGAGCATTTTACTTACATTACAGTACCAATCGAGATATACTGCTGAAGAAATCTGGTAACTAAAAGGCGTGCTCCAGTTTCTGTCAAAGATAGCACCATGTGTCGAGGGTTTTCCAATAGAGTCGATCTCTGTCCTAGAAATCCACTTGCAGCAGATTTACCTGCCTGCATTAGTAAGGACATGAAATTAATTAGGACTACCTGGCTGCGGCTGTGAACCTTTCGGATCTAGCGTGAAATAAATAAAAATAAATAAATATGTTGTTTGGTCGCGAAGAATTCATCAGAGAAACATTCAATTTAGACAAGAAGAAGAAAGAGAGATGATTTAAACATTCATTTGCAGAGGTAAATTCTACAAGCACACATGCGGTAATGTACTTATTTAAGCAGAATGAAAGAAATATACCTTAAGTCCATCCTCATGGAAGCCATACCCTAAAATTTATTGATAATAAAAAAGTTAGATGATTTGCCATCAAAATGAGAAACTTCTTCGTCACTAGTTCCTAAAACAATTTGAATTGTCTTCTTTTGTATCTGGTTTGTTCTCATAACCAATTTATTTCAGAAATCCTAAAGAATGCCTAATAGAAGATGTAAAAATTTATACACCTTGGTAGGCCCCACAGAACCAAATTCTTCGTTTGCCCTGCACTTTATCAAGCTCAAGTGATGCCTTGGAGGCAGCGACTGAGGGGAAAGGATGGCCCGTGCGCCATTTAAGCAATGCATGTTTGGGTACAGATGAAGGATTTAGTGTGACAAAAAATGGGTCGCCAGTTGAGTCTAAATTCTGCAGATGCATACTCCAATAAAAATTAATGAGAAAATAAACAAATTAACATAAGTACTAAGGAAGGAACAATGATACTCATGGTTATGCTGGTACACAAAAATTAGCTTATACTGGTAAAGTAGCAAAGAGTCGTTGCTATCATGGACGTCATATCCAGTACACACTCAACTGGAATGTTCCTGTAGCAATCAACTCAAGCATCACACATATAGTCCAGGATTGTTGCCACTTCAAAGGGAAAAGAAGAGGACTTCAGCAAACGCTTTTTGTTTTGATTTCGCAAAGACACCCTTTTAAACTTTAATATTTACAATCAAAGTCCCCACATTTTTTCCAGAGTACAACTGATCAATCAGATGAGTGTTATGAAAGGATATACTCTCAAGTGGCGGCTATTTCTCCTAATCCCTAAGAGGCTAATTTATCATATAAAAGAGAGAGAGGGAAAAAATAGGTAAATGAGGCTAACTTTGTCTAAGCATGTGTTATAATAGAATCAAGCAAAGAACTTAATGCCAACTTCTGAGTTCACATGGCCTAGTAACTTAGTCATATTTGGTCAACCTAGCCTAGGATTCAGTGGGAAGATAAATGCTACATGTCACTTCTAATTAATGAAGAATATAGGGTTTGATTTGCAAAAGGAAACTAGAAGAAAAAATGCCCAACCTGAAGCACATTTAACCAATAGGTGACGCATACACCGCCATCAGTGGCCCCTAAAAAATTCCATGCACTCCATGCCGACTGATTTCTTGGCATGAGACTTATGTCGCGGTGGAGATAAATATCACTGCCATTTAATACTCAATCATATAACTAAACATAACATTCACAAATAGAACATAATGAAAAACTCTCCAAATGAACAAAAAGGTATATTCAAGCCCAATTGCATGACAGAAAATGCCAGTGGCCTAACATTCCCTATATTTCAGTACAAAAGTATAATGCCAGTTAGTATTTGACCAAAAGAACTTTTTTAATAAGCCTGACCAACATTTTGTTTGTTCAAAGGTCAGGTTGGCTCAGGATGTATCCAACATGGATCAACAGTGTAAACTTTAGTTGGCATTCGCCTTCTTTTAATACTTCTCAAAGAAAGCATACTGAGCTAACTGGAGATTTTAGCCTTCTTTTTACAAAAACCAAACACGGATTGGTTATACTCGGACCTGATGGCCCACCAAGGTCAAAATTCTTAAGACATGAAATCAGCCTTGGTACAATCTAAGGTTGAGTTGGCATCAAGCACCTAAAGTGCCAGCAATCACACACCCATCATATTATCATGATATCAGTTTACCTGTAAAAGTACTGAAAAGCACCTAGAATTCTGGTCTCCTCATATGTGGCTTCAGCTCCTAGCATACTCAAAGCATCTGGGGCATGTGCAGCAATTACACACCCATCATATATCTCATCTGTACCATCTATTGCTGTCACTCGGCATCCTAAATACACCGTCAGTTCAGAAAATGGAGAAACTGGATCAGTACAGAGTAAGGCAGAATAATGTTGGTTGATCTTGCCAAAACAATAATAGTAACAATAATTGAATAAGAACTTTTAATCCCATCCTTCCTTCCAGTCAGCCTCAAAAACATATTAGAATCAGCATCTTACTCATCCTTGGTGAAAACAGCCATGAATTACGATATTTACACGGCACCCTCAATTTGCATCAACTGGCTTGATGCATAAGATATAAGTGACTGCTTGCAATCAGATAATTGATTCCAATAAAATATAGCTAAAGATGACAAAGGCTTGGGTTAAGTTGTTTTGGTTTTGTGCCATGGTAATTCAGATGGTTGTAATTCCGATTTGAATTGTGTCAGCAATCAGTCGATAACCTGCTTCGACCACTGAATGGACACCAAAATTGCGGGTAGCTGAAATTGCTTAATGTTTTATTAAAGTTGCAAAAAGATTGACATGAAGAATTAGTTTATTTTGAGAGATCAGAATGATGTTAGAAAAATACTGAATAATACAGAGTGAGTTTTGCAGGATTGAAAAATTCAAGTCTTATTTATCTCACGAAAAAAATTGTTTCATATCCCCTTCAGATATAAAAGGCCAAAAGAGAAAAAAGGACATATATTGGCAGAAATGATGACATACCGGCATCAGTGCTTGATATAGATTTGACCTCACAGCTTGTTTTGATCTGACACGACATGTTCTCGAGCTCTTCTCTTACCTAAGCACACAACTCATTAATTCATGCAGACAACAAAGCTAGAACTTGAGTCGACACAGATGAAAACCTCTCTAAAGGCTAAATAAAGAATATGTAAAATAGAAGAGTGATACTCCTTTCAATCCAACAATATTAGTACCTTGTTGACATAGCAATGTGAACGGTTTTTAATAGTAAGCCACTGTGGCCGACCAAAGAGCTACAACAAAAGAGACAAATTAGATATATGCTAACAAAATGAATGTGAGTTCATCTAATACTACAATAAAACATGCTCCAATAGGCTGTTTAGAAACTACAAAAGGCTAAACTAAGATAAATTCCAAGCCGTGTGCATCTGTCAACAAAGACAAAGTTTCTAATATTAACTCAGTAACAATCTCTTTGTAATTGTTATTGATCCAACTGTCTATGCCTTGGCTTGATCACAGAAATACCAGAGCATACTAAAGATTTAGGCACAACACTGTCCATCCTAATAGTTCACCTATACATCATAATTTGAACGCAGCTACCGCTTGCAAATATATCAAACTTACCTGGAGTTTATTTGAAGATATCAAAAAAAGAACACAGCATAAAATCAATTAATAACTAAATAGTAAAATTACACACAACTGGGAAGTAATGCACAAGAGATCTACCTGAAGAAGGTGGTGGTTACGGCAGAAAGACAGTACAGAAAAGGCCGAAAATTTCGTCACTCCATCAGAAGGACACGACCATATTGATGCACATATTGGCACCTACGTGCATTTCAAATTTCAAAGTTGATCAAACAATACACAAAATTAGCTGAATAAAGGAATATTCACATCTAATAAAAGGGAGAACTCACAAGATATGCCTTCTGAAATAATTGGGAGTAGCCATGAGATTGGATGAACTGCTCAAGCGTCTCACTTCGATCCAAGTCAGGGTTGTTCTCATGTTTTTCAAGGTACCTTATAGTGTCAAAAAAGTATCAAACATGATTACAGAGGCATATGCACTATTTTTGCAACAAAGGGACCAAGATATAAGGCATTAGGCATTAGGCATTAGTCCTCAGCCCCTGGCAATTATACAGGTAATAAGCAGAGTTTGGGGGAAAAATGACCACTTTGCCCCTAATCTAGAGATTTGAGCATAGATCCCAGCCACAACCCATTAAAGAATCATAATCTTCTACATTGAATGCATTCTCTTCTAATTGCTTATTTTCACCTTTGTTTATTGTATCATTTCCAACCCCAATTTTAACCACTTCACCAATAAAAAGAAAATTGAAATAATCAATACTTTTGTGCAACAATATTGAATGGGATGGAATGGTTTTGTCCAACAGTAACAACTCATAAACAAAAAAAAATGCTCCATTATATTACACTGTTGATTGAACAATGCTATATTACAAATACCAAAGTCATATGTCCTATTCTATTTCTAAGCAAAATATACCAAAATAGAGAGAGTGTTTTGCAAAAGCATTATATCCTCTTCCAAACAAGGGGTGCATGTAGTTCACTATCAAAACAAGTTTATGAGCAATAAGAACATTATACCCTCTTCCAAAATAGCAGTAGGAATCAAAATTGTAGCAAAAATTTGTATTGCTAACAGTAACAATAATAACACAACGTAAACCCTAAACCCTGATAAAATAAATAAATAAATCAAACGACTTAAAAATGACAACCCTTAATGTGCAAATTGCGCTCCATGTTTTTCCTTCCCGCTTCGATCGAAAACTCTTCCTCCGATTGCTTGATCGTGCAATCGGAAAGAGACGATGCTTGTAAAATGATTCAAAAAAATAAAGAAAACAAAAGAGAGCGCGCAAGCAACAAAACAAAATGGGGAATTGAGGCCCAAATACACTGTTCCAAATTGGACTACAAAAAGTATGACTTATACAATTTAGACCCAAATACAAATTTACATGGGCCAGCTTCATGCTACACCCTTTGATTTTGGTAATTACTATCTACCATCCACCGAATTACCATCCAGACTCAGTTTTCCGCGTGCTGACGTCAGCAAAAAAAATTTGACCAATTTTCGAAAAATTTTTTGTGCTGACGTCATCAAATATGCTGATTTAAGGGTTCAGTTAAATGTTTTAAGGTTGAATTAAAGTGTGTAAGTGTTCAGTTAGATGAAACAATAATTTATTTCACTTTGTATGTTGAATCTGATCATTTATTTCTTACTTACGAAATTTGTATATATGTTCATTTTATTGTTGTAAATGTTCATATTGTTATTGTAAATGTTTGCTATGTTTGTTGTATCTGTTCATTTTGTTTTTTTATTTAACAAGTTTAATTAAACACAAAAACTACGAAATCAAATTTCTGCTGCAACTAACTGAACACATCGCCCATCTTGCCAGCCTGCCTGTACGCATTGGCCGAGTCATCAAGTATTTGAGCGGGTCGGTCTTGGAGATAAGTGTGACCTTGTGCGCCAACATGTAGTGCCTGAGCTTCTTGATTGAAAAGACAAAAGCTAGGCAGACTGACATAGATACTTTAAGTTCATCCCTTAACGTATTTAACTGAACACAAAACACTAAAATTCTATATTATTGCTGCATCTAACTGAACACATACATACTTTTAAATAATCCCTTAACGTATTTAACTGAACACAAAACACTAAAATTTCAAATTATTGGTGCATCTAACTGAACACTTATACACTTTAATTCTATCCTTAAAACATTTAACTGAACCCTTAAATCATTTAACTGAACGCTTAAATCAGCATATTTGATGACGTCAGCACCAAAAAAATTTTGGAAATTGGTCAAAAAAATTTTGC
Organism: Rhynchospora tenuis; assembly: GCA_027725995.1. Lineage (NCBI taxonomy): Eukaryota > Viridiplantae > Streptophyta > Magnoliopsida > Poales > Cyperaceae > Rhynchospora > Rhynchospora tenuis. Next base: position 129,332,545 of record CM050889.1, on the reverse strand, counting down.
TGACGTCAGCACGCTGAAAAAAGACTATTTTGGCCTGTTGGATGGCGCTGGTTCAATTGGATGGTATTGGATGGTTTTTTGTTGGATGGTGTATATCATTTCTGTTTGATTTTTTTAGAAAAGATGTGTTGTGTTCTTTTAATTAATTATAATTAATTAAAGTTGAAAATGAACTCACTTAAGCACATCCTCTTTGAACTTGACAATTTCTCTAATCATCTGCAAAAAGTAGGGATTGAGTGCATTGCTCTTCTGTGCAAACAAACTGGAGAGTCCATTTCGGCTGCCCCACTCCACCGCATTACCTCCTTCCAAGCTCACAGAGAAGGACATGTCGGATGTCTCCATTTCAACCCCCAGTCCTTCAAAGAACTCCATCATATTTGGATATGTCACCTGTTTTTATGTTAACATATCAGCTGAGTTTGTAAGAACTAAGAAGACACCACTTAGAAAAGACATTTATTAAATGAATTATGTTGATGGTTCCGTCGATCCGTTATAACTAATTTATAATATTGAAATCTACAAGTGAAATATAAGTTGCAGTTTATGCTCATCACTGATATGAAAACATCAAGTTTAGTTTTGCAGTTTCATCAAATAAACTAAAAAGTTATATCGGTTAATGTGAGTAACATTTAATTGAAAAAGTAAAATGTTGTTTAAATTGCATCTCATTTGCATAACATATTTATTTGTTTAAAAAGTTTTTGGCTAATGTATTTGACATAAAATTCATTGTCAGAATTATCAAATTAATTCGTTATTGATTTGTTAATTAAACTCAATATATGTCAACTATACATCATGGTGTAACATTTTTAAAATTAAAAGAAGGGTGTGCGTTCTGTTTTGAGTCCTATTAAAATTTCAGTGTTTTTATTTTTGTGAAATCAAACACCAACAAAGTTCACAACTCGATGACAGAAGGCCCCCCACAAACATTAGTTAGAGACCCCCTTTCAAGGCTAAGAAAGTAAGAAGCACTATTGAAATTTGAAAATTGAAAAACCAATGCTGTGCCTACCAGAACCTTTCCAAAGTTCTTCTTTTTTTTTTCCTCAAAAAAAAGAAGTCCAAAGTTCTCTTAAGGCCGTCCTAGTGCCACGTATGTGTACCCATCACTCATCAAATTGGCATGAAATTTATGTTAAACTTTTCTTCTTTTTTTAATTCCGTAGGATTTTATGACTTGTCTAACATCTGTTTCTTAAGGGTGCCCACATCCATGCACTGTCACTTTTTCCAGTTTTGTTTCTTTTCCCTACTAAAAGACACATTCATGAGAGACATGCAGAAGTAGATTGGTTGACAAATTGTTCGTTGTAATGTTATAGTTTCATTTTCTTTTTGTTACAATATAATGTTGCTATTGTCAAAATATTGTTAGACGGCCCAGAATATATATGTATACTGTCTGAAAAAAAAATAAGTTAATTTTTTTTTATGCCATATATGTGGCTGCCAAAAGAATAAAAAAAAAAATCCATTTCTAAACTGACGGCTTTATATTCTAAATATCACATATATTTCTTTTTATTTAGCATAACTTGTGGCATTGTTAAGAAAGCATGGAAGAAAGTCTGAGCTCCATATTTTTCTTATTCTATATTTCAAAAGTAGTCATATTTCAAAAAATTAGTATAACTGCAGTACTTGTTGTTTCCTATATCCTGGCCTTTCTTTTATTATCTTCTTTTTTTCTTTATTTCCTTTGTGGAGCTCCCGGAAAAATCTTGAAAATGTCAATATTCAAATCTATACATATGCTTCTAAAATAGTATATTTCAAACTTCTAAATGTGCAAATAACGTTCACTGCTAGCTACTTTGTTAGATTCAAAACGAACTTTAAAATAGAAAAGAAAAAGTAATTCAATGCTTATAATGGTTCTCATTTCTGAATCACTCATACTCAACAAAAATCTAACGATAAATACAAACCTTATCTAACATAAACTACATAGTACTTACCACATATAAACGCATATCTCAAAATGAAGCGTTTTTCACATATACAAACACAAAGATTAGAGAAATTTTTTTCTGCATGTATATAGTACCCGGTTGAAGACCATGAAGCCTAAGTCAAGATTGACTCCGTCGAAAGAGACGGTCTTGGCATGGCCGCCGAGGTGCTCTTCTTTTTCATACAATACGACATTTGCCCCTGCTTTCGCTAACTCATATGCCGCAGCTAAGCCGCTTATTCCTGCTCCCACCACAGCAACCTTCATTTCTTGTTTATTTTCTTGAAAAGGGATGGGGACGTTAAGTTTGTTACAAGGGTTTAAGACCTATTCAAGATAATAAAATGAGCAAAGAGAGACAGATATATGGAGGGAGTAGAAAGGACTCAAAGGAGTAAGGCGTATTGGTTGGCTCAGATTAGAACTCAAAAGGGTATCTTTATTAAATGGTAATGATTCACGTACCAACAAAATTACCCCCTCTGAGCCCTTCTTTCTTGTTTTTTTTTTTCCTGTATATGATGTCTATAAGACTATAGTATACAAATACAACACAATTTACTCCATTTAGGAATATATCCATTTTTTTAATGTAAATCCTCTAAAAATGTACACCTAAGCAATGTTAGATTCATTAGTATACTGTATATGGTCCAGCAAGTTTCCGGCTTTTATTTGGATCTTACCCGAAGAGATATAATGCATGCATGTTTTACCCACTTTCAGAACTTTGAGCAGTTTATTTTTTTTCTTTTTATTTTTTTGTCAAAGAGGAGTACAAGAAGCATTATTGTACTCTACAAATTAATTCTCAAATTTTATGAATGTGTTTCATAAACTTTTGATGTACTTAGTGCCTTGGTCAAGTATATAACAACTGACCACATCAGTGTAGAAAAATAAATTTCATCTTTAACAAAATGAAACAAAAAGAAATCTGCAAAAATGGTTGGAGCTACAATGTCAAAGGAAAAAAAAAAAGGCTTTGTTATCAAATATAAGTAATTGTAGTAATGCGGAGAAAATATGGTGAATTGTTTTAACAGTGTTTGAATAAAAAAAATGAATTAACACCATAGGAGTGGGATTAAATCCGGGTCGGGAAAAAAAGAAAAAAAATAAAGAAGAAGAAGAAGAAGAAGAAGAAGAAAAAGGAGGAGTGCTATACAATTGAATATGTAAGCCGACATTACTGATGAAGGTTTTAGAACCCTAAGTATCAAATAAATTTGTACCTAGAACCTAACTTCACTAGTCGTTTGGAGTAAGGTTTAGGGTCGAACCCAAGGGACGGATTTCTGAGTACCGGACTCACTGGTTCTCAAAAACTAGACAGATAAAAAGGGATGTTTTTGAGTGAAATAAAGAACTGAAATTAAAATGCAAGAATATAGATGTTTTTGGGGGTTTTGAACTCTAATAACCAAACTCAGACAATAAAATAAACTAAGGATAAATTTGTGGTTTTTCTAATGATAAAAAGGCGTCCTAGGGATTAGATTTCACTATGTTTAGCTTCCAGAGAAATCGAAATCAATTGCCTTCACAATCAACTCGAAGACCTGAAAATCCTGCCTTCAGTTCGGTCCGAACCAGACCAGTTCGGTCCGAACTGAAGGCGTGGACCTGAGTTGTTGAGTGATGTACTTGACTTTTGACAATACCACGAGTCTGGACTGGCTGAAACTACAATCCCTAACCCTCAACTTTCGCCTGTCGGGTCAGAAACTAGTACAGGACTCTACCAAACTCGCCCAAGTTCACTAGACCTAAACTTTCGCGTTGGTACAAGTTTACAAGGGTTTCACTATTTGTTTTCTTTGGTTATCTAAACACTCTTTCAAGCAGTTCAGAAGTTCCGCCTTTCGGCACAACTAACCTATCCTTTCAGATCTAAGGCTTAACCTAAACACCTAGCTTACATCTATTGTTCGTTTAAATTTGTAACTTAACCAAACCCTGCAGTAGATTTAGAAGCAAGATAAATCAAACAACTGCAATAAACTAAGCAGCAATTAATTTCAAATAGATAAATAGCATGTCAAATATCAAGCATCTCATAACAACAACATCAAACTAAACCTAAGCTACATCTTACCCTAAGACTAAAGTAAACTACTCAGACATCGTACTAAAACAACACATAACAACAGTAATAAAGCGATAAAGATACATGTCCATCAATAGAGAAGTAAAAAGCATGAAAAGAAATAACCAACTACTACTTTGCAACTTAAACTTCTCTATCTAGAACTGGGAAGGTGAGTGGATGTCAGATCTCGCACTGCTCGCTGCCGTCGCTTCGTTAACAGTTGAAAGATCACAGGAATCGGTGAAGAACTCCAAGGAAGTGTGCCAAATTCGTCCAGAGCCAAGAGAGTCTGCCGCCAGGGCAGAGGGAACCTTTTATAGAAGCTTCAGGTGCTTGGAGAACAAGCTAGGTCGTCCAGGGCAGAAGATCTTCCAGAAATCAACTTTCCAATGTAGAAAAACATGCCAAAGTTGTCAGTTCGGGGCCAGCCAGGGGTCAGTTCGACCCGGAGAGCAGAATTGCTTCGGGCTGGAGTGGAATGGGAGCTGCCGTGACCAGTTCGACCCGAACAGGATGGGCTTCGGTCCGAACTGGCTACATGTAGTCCGAAGTGAACTGCTGAGATGGCTAAGTCCGATGCAGAGCCTGGTTCGGTCCGAACTGGAGGTGTTCGACCCGAACTGAGGCCTGGACTTAGCGTCTAAGGTGGCATGTGGCCCGCATGACGGTCTGGATCGTGTCGCTAGCGCCAGGATTGAGTCGTCTGACCTAAAAGCAAGCATCAAGGGCTTCTCTGAGTCTGTTTTCCACTTATTCTTCATCAATACCTGTATAAAACGAGCTAAAGCGACGGCAAAGCCGAATCCTGGAAAAACACAAGAAAATGTCAAATAATAACAAGGTTTGGGTCAAATTTAGGTGCCAAGTACGGTCCAAATACCAACAAATAAATGAGATATCAAATCCCCCCAAACTTAAACTTTGCTTGTCCTCAAGCAAGGGCCTAAACTTAGAGTTTGACTATACTTAGACTTAGAAGCAATTACCCAAACTTGAAGTTATGCTAAAAATCAAATACTAATGCCCACAGTCAATCACACAAGCAAATCAAACCAACCAATTAGAATTCATCAAGTACAAGGGTTTAGTGTCCTAATAATTAAGTCATGCAACTCTTGGTCCTAATGAGAGTTTAGCCAATCAAGTGCCCTAGCTTCTATTCCATCAATCAAATGCAACCTCAAAGTCACTCACCCGTTCCTTTCTATGTCTTACAAAAGTTTGTGAAAAGGAAACTTAGCAAGTCCGAGAATTTTATAACGAGAGAGATAAACAACAATTCACCAATTTAGAAATAAATGTGTAAGTCGAGTTGCAGTGATTTACATCACTTAGGGTTTTACGCTATTGAGACTTGGATTGAGCTACCGGCACATGACGCACCGGGGAGATCAAACAAATAAATGCACGACCAAGGCCACGGTACACTTGGGCCAGGGCTCCTAGCAATTTTCGTAATCCTTTCTCCAATTATTTGTGGAAGATCAAACAAGTTGTCACACGACCAAGGCCACGGTACACTTGGGCCAGGGCTCCTAGTGACACTTGTCATCATTTCTTAATTTGGATTAATTGAAGTCCCTTCGCACCCTCATTTTCGCAACTATTTAGATTTCAGTCAATTTAAGTGCTCGTTGGTGATTCAAGCATTAAAAACCATCTAACTCGTCTTATAATTTCCAAAGTTGCTAAATTTTCTTTTAGGCAAAAGAGTGTAAGACCTAGAAATAGTTCACTCGGTGAGAGGTTGTGAGAATCGACTTAGATTGAGTTGATAATTATTAAGCATCCGGTTTCGGGTCCTATCACGGCTTTAACTCACTATTTCGGTCCATTGGTGCACAAATCAAGTTCAGGTTTCTAAACAAACAGAAGTACTTGAGATTTCTAAAGGAAAGGCCCTTAAAAGTGTGTGATTTTAATCAGTAAAAGTCAGAAAAGAAGAGAAGGGCAAGAGCATTTAATTTTCAACAAAACTTCAGCAAAATCGTGTAAAACAGACCTTCAGTTCGGACTGGAGTGGACCAGTTCGGACCGAAGTGACATGGTGAATTCCAGAAAACGACTAAGTACCCAGTTCGGACCGAACTTTCTGGTTCGGGTCGAACGGAGCAGTGGTGCAGTGTAGAGCCCCTAAATGACCCCAGTTCGGACCGAACCAAAGCAGTTCGGGTCGAACTGAAGCCAGAAAAACTTGAAAAATTTACCCCTCCTCTCTCTAAATCGTCCAAACACCCAGAAAAAGAAAAACAAAACAACAAACCACCAGCGAAAATAATACGCCCCCCCCCCAAACTTGAACAGAGCAGTGTCCTCGCTGCTAGACATGCACACAAAGAAATAAAAATAGGAGGGTAAGGCGGCGTACCTGACTAGTAGGGAGGAGGAGGGAAAATCCCAAAGGGATCTTCCGGTCCGACTGGCTGCTGCTGAGGTGGTGGCACGAGGCTAGGGTAAGCTGCCGGGTCAGATGGACATGGGCGCGGCACCTCAAAAGACTGCTCCGGGTAGGCATAGGGAACGGAGCGGGCCTCGGTCGGCTGAGTGTGGAGATTGGGCTGCCAAGGGGCGTGCCATGGCTGCTGCACCTCGTCTATGTTCGGAGGGCTGTGATAGGAAGAGGCCGAAGAAGCGGTGCTATGGATGGAGTGCACCGGTGAACCCCAATTTGGGTCATCTTCATCGCCGGGCCAATAATTGTTGCGGAGGAAGAAGTTGTTGTCGTATGCTACATCCGCAACACGGTCAAGGCGCCGCCCGTACTGCTGCACCTCATGAGAGAGACGGCTAAGGTGCATGCCATGGTCTTGCTGGACAGCCGTGTTCCGGCGCACCTCATCCCTAGTGTCTATTGTGAGGGTAGTGAGGTTACCCATCATGTCGCGAAGCGCAAGGGCCCACGGTGGTGCCTGAGAGAAGACATCCTCCGGTGCTGCCGCCCCTTGGTCGGTGGCCATAGGAACGGGCTCAACAGCCGCTGCCCTGCTAGAACCGGCCTCTCCTCCGGCCGGCTGTGGGCGGTAATCAGAATCAATGAGCCACAAGTCGCGGCGGCGGAGGTTGAGTTTGTGAGGATAAGGGAGAGGGAAGTTGCTCCCATTCTTGCGAAGCCACACGAAGGTGCCGTTAGGCATAATCTCTATGAAACCGGCTTGCTTGAACCTCCACTCGTCATAGAGAAAGAAGCCTCCGCAAATTGATTTGGGAGGGAGTGGAAGGTTCATGCGAGTGGCTAGAAGGGAGACATAGCCACCCATGGTGATACTTCCCTTGGGTACCCGGTCGCGTTGATAAATCCAAAACTCGACCATCATCTTTACCACGTTGATCTTAGGAGGGTTGGGCTGAAGAGAGTACCAGATGAGGCCCAACTCCTTGTCATTGGTAACATTAGCCGTCTCGCCCCTCGAAAACACTTGTGAGGCATAGGCGCGCATGAGGATGCGGAGAGTCGGGTGGTGTACCAAGCGGGACTTCCGGGCTTGAGACGGGCCAGCAATGCGGATCCAAATGGACTCGCTAGTCAAGTCGCGGTCGTATGGAAGAATCTCCACTGGGCAGTCTCGTTCAAGCCCAAACACCTCGGCCACATCTTGCAAGCGGGCTTTATGCGTGGCATTGGCGAGGCGGAAGACAATGATGTCAGTCCCGCCCTCCTCCATGAGAGTGAGAGAGCTTAAGAATTCCAGAGTGAACTTGGTGTAGGCGAGATAGCGGTGGGTCCAAAAAGTAGGGGTGATGCCTATCTTGGTGGTGAGCTCGAGAAACTCTTCGGCCACCCCAAATTTCTCAAGTGTTGCAAGGTCCATCCACCGGGTGTGCTCGAACTTCCGGTCCTTCATCTTCATGATATTGAGATACTGGAACTTCCACGGGATCTCAAACGTCATGGCCTCCTCAATTGTATGGGCATCTGGGTGCCTTTGGAAGTCGGGGTGGTTCTGCATGGGATGCGAGGGCCCGGCTGGTCTAGGAGGAGGAACTGGCTGGGCAGGGGCACGAGCACGAGAAGAAGAGGCCCCTTTATCACCCTTGGAACTAGAGCGTGTCTTAGGCATGATGGAGGGAGAGAACAGCACAAAAATTTTGCTAAGTCCCAGAGTAGTTCGGACCGAACTTGATGAGTTCGGGCCGAATGAAGGGTCGAACTAGGGTCGAAGCAGCAAGGGCAGGTCCTCAGTTCGGGTCGAACTTGGGGAGTTCGGACCCTAGTTCCCTTGCACAGTATATGTATACTGGTAAAACCTCGCTATAGTGCTCAAAATGCTGGTACAGACCCTCAAACAGACTCACAAACCTCGTTAAAACCACAAGGAAGTAGTAAAATTAGAAGAGAAAGTGATAAGACCTGAAAAAGCTTGGAAAGCTGGGTACTCGACTTGTGGCAGCGAGAATAAGGCCTGTTGAGAGGTGAGAAGTGCGTGACGAGAAGGCATGACTCCCACAACAACACCAAGGAGAGAAAGAGAGCCTAGTTCGGCCTTCCTTGGTGAGAGACGGTGGTTGAGCGGCAGCACGGCGAGGAGAACCCCTAGGGTTGTCGAAGGAACCCCAGAGAAGTCAAGTGAAGACCCCGAGAGCGTGCTGCAACAAAGAAAACCAAGATCCGTCGAAGTTGGTCGAAATTTTGAAGAACGTGCCTCGAAATACCTATCAAAATGCAACCTCTATTTAAAATTCAGAGAGTAGAGGGTGAAAGAGAGAAGAGAGGAGAATAAATCGCACTTCAGATCTGCAAAAATGGTGAAGAAATGAGAGGGCGCGAGTTTTGGGGAGTTGGCTTCGGTTTGAAACGGAAAGGAGCGTGGTTTGGGGAAGGGGTGCGAGTGGGAGAGAAAGGAAGGAGAGAAAGAGACGGCTTGGGGAGGGGGTTAAAACGGGTGGCTTAACGGGTCGGGTAGGGATTTAAAACAGGCCCAATAAAATTAAATTAAATAATAAGAAAATGGGCCTGGGTCCCATTAAAAATTTCAGCCCAATATTCGCCGTTCGGACCGAACAGAACCAGTTCGAACCGAAATGAATCTCTCCTTGCTTTTCGCCTAGTCCAGGTCGAACAGCTTAGTTCGGATCGAACTAGTTGTCTTCGAACCGAACTGGCCCCTCAGCCTGTTACTTAGCCAAATCCTTCCTTCGGGTCGAACTGGCTGGCTCCAGGTCGAACAGAAGCTGGCTACTTCGACCTTTGCAGCTGGCTTGAGGTCGTACAGGGATTCTTCGCAATCCAGGTGCTCTAGCGCCAACTGCTCTCCTTGATTCCCCCAAACTTGCTCTGAAAAGAATCACAATTCATCCCATCAAAGAATATTTTTGTCATTTTTATAATTTTCTCACTAATTTTTTTTGTCTTTTTCATGGAAAAGGGAAGTAAAATGAATTTAAAAACAAAAATAAACTCTTGGGTTGCCTCCCAAGCAGCGCTTGTTTTAGGTCCCAAGCTTGACCACCTCTTTTCTAATTATTGGATTGGTAAGGTTCGGAGAGAGAAAGAACAAAGGCTTCCTCAATCTTCTCATCGGCTATGTAATGCTTCAATCGCTGCCCGTTGACCTTGAAAGGCTCCGAATCCTTGTCACAGATATCAACGGCGCCGAATGGGTAGACCTTGACCACACGGAATGGCCCCGACCACCTAGATCGCAACTTGCCCGGGAAAAGCCTAAGTCGTGAATTGAACAAGAGCACCAAGTCGCCTTCCTTGAAATCTCTCCTCGAAATATGCCTGTCATGCAAAAACTTGGTTTTTTCTTTGTAAAGTTTAGCATTTTCATAAGAGTTTAGGCGTACCTCATCCAATTCATGCAAATCTAGTATGCGCTTCTCCCCGGCTTTGAGCATATCCATGTTGATAGCGCGCGTGGCCCAATATGCCTTGTACTCAATCTCAATCGGCAAGTGGCATGGCTTCCCATAGACAAGCTTGAAGGGGCTCATGCCTATTGGTGTCTTGAAGGCTGTCCTATAGGCCCAAAGAGCATCATCAAGCTTGTTGGCCCAATCCTTGCGAGACCGGGCTACAGTTTTCTCCAAAATGCTCTTAATTTCCCTATTAGACACTTCCACTTGCCCATTGGTTTGCGGGTGATAGGGTGTAGCAACCTTGTGGGTGACTCCATGCTTCTTCAAGAGATTGTCAAAGGTCCGGTTGATGAAGTGCTTTCCGAGCTCTTGGAACTCCGAATCGAGGGAAAATTATCTTGGTGAAGAGCTTGACAACCGAGTTAGCATCTGCTGCCTTGCATGCAACTGCCTCGACCCATTTTGAGACATAGTCGACGGCGACTAGGATGTACTCATCCCCGTTAGAGCTCGGAAAAGGGCCCATGAAATCCACACCCCATACATCAAAGATCTCCACTTCAAGAATCGGGTTTTGTGGCATCTCATTCCTCTTGGATATATTGCCCGTCCTCTGACATTGATCACAAGAAAGTACAAAAGAACATGCATCTTTGAAAAGTGTGGGCCAAAACAAACCTGATTGCAGGACCTTGGCTGCTGTCTTGGAGTATGAGGCATGGCCCCCATAGGCAGATGAGTGACACCCGGCCAAGATCGGCCGAATTTCCTCATAAGGGACACATCTCCGGTAGACATCATCAACTCCAATCTTGAACAAGTACGGCTCATCCCAGAAGTAGAACTTGGCGTCGGATTTGAGCTTTTTCTTCTCCTGCCAAGTCATTTCAGGGGGCAAAATCCCACAGGCAAGATAATTGGCCAAGTCAGCATACCAGGGCTGGTCACTTCGGCCTGAACCACCCCCAGTTCGGGTCGAATTGTGCTCAAAGGCCAGGATTTCACTTGCAAGCCGCATCCAATCCTCATCACTGCGCTCAGTTCGGTCTGGAGTACCATGCATTCGACCCGAAATGAGGGCCAGCAGCTCCAGACTAAGCTCCGTTCGGTCCGAACTGCCGTCTCTTCGATCCGAAGTGAGGGCCAAGTCCTCCGAAGTGAGTGGTGGTGACCCCGAACTGAGGTCAGTTCGGTCCGAACCATGGTCAGTCCGGGTCGAACTGAGGTCGATTTTCATGAGATTTTCGTGTGGAAAGGCATCTTCAATTGGCAATTCTTCACCTTTTTCTTCTTTCCAATACAGCCGAGACAAGTGGTCTGCCACTAGATTTTCTGTTCCTTTCTTGTCTCGGATTTCCAGATCAAATTCTTGAAGCAAAAGGACCCACCTTATGAGCCTTGGTTTGGCATCCTTCTTGCTCATTAAGTACCTCAACGCGGCGTGGTCTGTGTACACGATCACCTTAGAGCCCACAAGATAGGATCTGAACTTGTCTAGGGCAAACACAACAGCGAGGAGCTCCTTCTCCGTGGTCGTGTAGTTCGCTTGAGCCGGATCAAGCACCTTGCTCGCGTAGTAAATGGCCACAGGTCTCTTGTCTTTCCTTTGGCCCAAAACAGCTCCAACCGCATAGTCACTCGCGTCGCACATGAGCTCGAATGGTTGTGACCAGTCCGGCGGTTGCAGAATCGGTGCCGAAACGAGGGCTTCTTTCAACCTGTTGAAAGCATTAATACAATCCTCATCAATAATAAACTCACAGTCTTTAACCAATAGATTGCTTAATGGCTTTGCTATTTTAGAGAAATCTTTTATGAAGCGGCGATAGAATCCGGCATGTCCAAGGAAGCTTCGGACATCTTTGACATTCTTAGGGATCTCTAGCTTTTCAATCACTTCAATTTTGGCCTTGTCGACCTCGATCCCTTGAGAAGTCACCACGTGGCCTAGCACTACGCCCTTCTGCACCATGAAATGACACTTTTCCCAATTCAGCACTAGGTTGACCTCTTTGCATCGCTGCAAAATTTTAGAGAGGTTAGCAAGGCATGAATCAAAACAAGAACCATAAACAGAAAAATCGTCCATGAACACTTCCATTTCTTTCTCAATAAAATCTGAAAAAATAGCCATCGTAGCTCGCTGGAAGGTGGCTGGTGCATTACATAAACCAAAAGGCATGCGTCTATAGGCAAAAGTACCCCAAGGACAAGTAAAGGTGGTCTTATCTTGGTCACTAGGATGGATGGGTATTTGAAAGAAACTTGAGTAACCATCTAAGTAACAATAAAAAGAGTGATTAGCGAGTCTTTCTAAAAGTTGGTCTACAAAAGGGAGAGGAAAGTGATCCTTTCTAGTCGCCGCATTGAGCTTGCGATAGTCTATACACATCCTCCACCCGGTCACTACTCGCGTTTGGATCAGCTCGTCCTTGTCGTTCTTGACCACCGTCGTGCCTCCTTTCTTGGGGACCACGTGCACCGGGCTCACCCACTTGCTATCCGAGATCGAATAAATAATCCCCGCATCGTGGAGCTTTTGCACTTCTTTTCTGACCACTTCGGTGAGAATTGGGTTGAGCCTTCGCTGCCCGTCTCTTGATGGCTTGTGGTCATCCTCCATGAGGATTCGGTGAGTGCAAATAGCGGGGTCGATCCCTTTCAAATCTTCTATTGAGTATCCAATAGCACCTTGGTGAGCCTTCAAAACTGTCAATAACTTCTCAACCTGCCCTGCATCTAATTCAGAGTTAACAATAACAGGGTACGTTTGATTCGGGCCGAGAAATTCATACCTGAGAGAGGCAGGCAGGGGCTTGAGTTCAACTTTTGGAGGCTCGGTTCGGTCTGGACTAGCCTGGTTCGGGCTGGAGAGGTCCAGAGCCATTGCATCTTCCATCTGGTTGCCTTCAGTTCGACCCGAACTGGGTTGGTTCGACCCGAACTGATCTCCATGAACCTCTTCCCTATCTACAGTTCGACCCGAAGCGTATGGGTTCGGTCCGAACTGAGGGGCAGGATCCACCATTTCATCTAGTTCCTCAGCCTCGATCGATTCCTCGACCTCGATTGCTTCCTGTACTTCAGAAAGAAACTGTTGGTAATCATGGAGAGAAGACTCATACCTTTCCTCAAGGGTCTCCTCAATCGTTGGCTCGATCACCTCGATCTTAAAGCATGTGTCGGCGGAGCTTGGGAACTTCATGGCATGATTGATGGAGAAGTGAAGCTCCTCCTCCCCCACTCTGACCAAGATCGTGCCGTCTCTGGCATCCATCAAGACTCCAGCAGTTCGGAGGAACGGACGCCCCAAGATGATGGGCACCTCCTGATCTACCTCCATGTCCATGACCACAAAATCTCCCGGCACTAAAAATTTACCGACTTGCACCGGTACATCCTTGAGCATGCCTATCGGTAGTCGCTCTGTGGAGTCTGCAAGCTTGATAGATATAGCTGTTGGGCTTAGCTCGCCGAACCCTACCTTTTCATAGACTGCCTTGGGCATGAGGCTGACGTCGGCCCCCATATCGCATAAATCCTGCTTGATGATGGCATTTCCGATGACGCAAGGGAGAACAAACCTCCCCGGGTCCTCTAATTTGGGCGGCATCTTCCTCAAAGCTTCGCTGCTCCCTTGTGTCAGAGCAACGGATTTCAACTCCTCCAAAGTCAACTTTCCGGTACATAATTCCTTCAAGAATTTAGCATATACCGGCACTTGTGTCACTGCATCCATGAAGGGGATCGTGATCTTCATCTCCTTCAAAATCTCCCAGAATGCCTTGAATTGGGCATCCTCTTTGCTCTTTCTCAACCTCTGTGGGAATGGGACGGGAGGTCGGTAAGTGGGTGTGACTTGAATGCTCTTTTCTCTGCTTTGGCCAGCCTGCGCCTTTGGTTCGGACCGAACTGGAGGTGGTTCGGGTCGAACGGCCTTGGGTCCAGGTCGAACAGGCCTCTTGGCTGGCCCTTCAGTCTCTGGTTCGGACCGAACAGGGGAGGGTTCGGGTCGAACTGGGCTGGTGAGGGGCGGGAATGGTGCTATCTGCTGCAAAATGGGCCCTTCGTCAGCTGGTTCGGCCCGAACTGAGGGCTGATCAACTGTTTCTGCCGGCATGGGCGGGTCTTCGTACTGCTTCCCGCTTCTCAAGGCATGGAGGGCCTTGCAATCGGCATTCGGGTTGACTTGGGGCTGCCCTGGAAGCTTCCCTTGCTCCTTGGCGAGATGTGCCTCCAGCAAGCGCTCCATCCTCTTTATTGCCCCTGTGTTAGATTTCAATTCATCCACATCAGACTTAATTTCAAGATTAAATTTAGTTTGGCCGGCCATAAAAGTATGGACAAGTTCAGTAAGTTCGCCAAAGGCGGACTTCCTTTGAAAGGGTTGGTCTCTATTGTTGGTGAACTGATTATTTCTATTAAAATTTGAGGGGCATGGGCCGGTGTACGGGTATTTTTGACCAAAGTTCCCGTTAATAGCATTGACTTGAGGACTGTCGGTCTCGGGTTTAGCCAAAGGGCAGTCGACCGCAGTATGCCCCTCCTCGCCGCAACATCCGCATCTCCCTTGTTAAGATGCGAGCCTTGTGCGGATTGAAACGCGGCAAGCTCCGTCTCGAGCTCGGCGATCCTCTCGTCCTTGGTTGTGACGCTGTGCACTTGCTGCCTCGGGTTTTGTCGGCGAGAGCTGACCATCGGCATCCAATGGTATTGTCTCGCACACCGGTCAAGTAGCTCTCTTCCGGCTGCCGCATCAAGCCGTAGGAAACTTCCACCTGAAAGAGAGTCAAGGTTGATCTTAATATTGTCATACAAACTGTTATAAAAAGTCTTAACTATCAACCACTCTTGAATCCCATGATGGGGGCACGAGGTTTCTAGATCCCTAAACCGCTCCCAGGCATCACTCATAGGTTCATCCTCGTTTTGTTGAAAGTTTGTAATTTCCCTCCTTATTGAGTCAGCCCTATCAGTTGGAAAGTACTTGTCAAGAAAAGTTTGAGCCATGTCATCCCAAGATCTAATTGACCCCTTTTTCAAAGTTTTGTACCACTTTTGGGCTTTGTCTTTGAGGCTAAACCTAAACAGCAAGAGTCTAACAGCTTGTTGTGGGACCCCATTCATTTTAATAAGTCTAGTGTAATCAAAAAAAGTTTGAAGATGAGCATGGGGGTCCTCGTGGTCGTTCCCATGGAACGGGGTTTGTTGGACCATAGTCACGTGGGCGGGAGCGATCTGCATGTTGTTGGCATCGATTCCAGGAATCACAACCGGCCCTGCCACGTGCTTGGCCCTCGGAGCACAATACTCCATGAGAGATTTGTTGGGGTTGTCATTCTCCCCATCAGAGTTGTTCCCGACTCTCTCATCATCATTGGTCCATCTGCGACGCTAATCGTCGAATTCTCGTCGTTCTCGCTCTAATTGGAGCCTGAGTTGCTCCAAGCGCTGTGTCTCGGCCGCGATATCAACTTGAGGGTTGTTCGCTGCCATGGTAGCTCCTGCTTCTCTTTGCACTGGGTTCAGTTCGGGTCGAACTGGAGCTGTTCGGGTCGAACTGGAGCTGTTCGGGTCGAACTGGAGGTCGAAGAGGACCCTGGTTGCTGCGCTTGGTTGATTACGCGAAGAAATTCGACCTGCTGCAACTCTGGATCTTCCGGCAACCCACGGAGAAAATACCTACGCAAAATAGGAGGTTGGGACTTTGATCGAGGTCCCTTCTTCCTACCTGCCAGTCCTGCAAAATAGAGAGAAAGCAAATATGAGAAAAACAAAAGAAAAGTCTAGTCTCTTGATACTACAACAAGTATCCAATATCAACACCGTCCCCGGCAACGGCGCCAATTTGATGAAGGTTTTAGAACCCTAAGTATCAAATAAATTTGTACCTAGAACCTAACTTCACTAGTCGTTTGGAGTAAGGTTTAGGGTCGAACCCAAGGGACGGATTTCTGAGTACCGGACTCACTGGTTCTCAAAAGCTAGACAGATAAAAAGGGATGTTTTTGAGTGAAATAAAGAACTGAAATTAAAATGCAAGAATATAGATGTTTTTGGGGGTTTTGAACTCTAATAACCAAACTCAGACAATAAAATAAACTAAGGATAAATTTGTGGTTTTTCTAATGATAAAAAGGCGTCCTAGGGATTAGATTTCACTAGGTTTAGCTTCCAGAGAAATCGAAATCAATTGCCTTCACAATCAACTCGAAGACCTGAAAATCCTGCCTTCAGTTCGGTCCGAACCAGACCAGTTCGGTCCGAACTGAAGGCGTGGACCTGAGTTGTTGAGTGATGTACTTGACTTTTGACAATACCACGAGTCTGGACTGGCTGAAACTACAATCCCTAACCCTCAACTTTCGCCTGTCGGGTCAGAAACTAGTACAGGACTCTACCAAACTCGCCCAAGTTCACTAGACCTAAACTTTCGCGTTGGTACAAGTTTACAAGGGTTTCACTATTTGTTTTCTTTGGTTATCTAAACACTCTTTCAAGCAGTTCAGAAGTTCCGCCTTTCGGCACAACTAACCTATCCTTTCAGATCTAAGGCTTAACCTAAACACCTAGCTTACATCTATTGTTCGTTTAAATTTGTAACTTAACCAAACCCTGCAGTAGATTTAGAAGCAAGATAAATCAAACAACTGCAATAAACTAAGCAGCAATTAATTTCAAATAGATAAATAGCATGTCAAATATCAAGCATCTCATAACAACAACATCAAACTAAACCTAAGCTACATCTTACCCTAAGACTAAAGTAAACTACTCAGACATCGTACTAAAACAACACATAACAACAGTAATAAAGCGATAAAGATACATGTCCATCAATAGAGAAGTAAAAAGCATGAAAAGAAATAACCAACTACTACTTTGCAACTTAAACTTCTCTATCTAGAACTGGGAAGGTGAGTGGATGTCAGATCTCGCACTGCTCGCTGCCGTCGCTTCGTTAACAGTTGAAAGATCACAGGAATCGGTGAAGAACTCCAAGGAAGTGTGCCAAATTCGTCCAGAGCCAAGAGAGTCTGCCGCCAGGGCAGAGGGAACCTTTTATAGAAGCTTCAGGTGCTTGGAGAACAAGCTAGGTCGTCCAGGGCAGAAGATCTTCCAGAAATCAACTTTCCAATGTAGAAAAACATGCCAAAGTTGTCAGTTCGGGGCCAGCCAGGGGTCAGTTCGACCCGGAGAGCAGAATTGCTTCGGGCTGGAGTGGAATGGGAGCTGCCGTGACCAGTTCGACCCGAACAGGATGGGCTTCGGTCCGAACTGGCTACATGTAGTCCGAAGTGAACTGCTGAGATGGCTAAGTCCGATGCAGAGCCTGGTTCGGTCCGAACTGGAGGTGTTCGACCCGAACTGAGGCCTGGACTTAGCGTCTAAGGTGGCATGTGGCCCGCATGACGGTCTGGATCGTGTCGCTAGTGCCAGGATTGAGTCGTCTGGCCTAAAAGCAAGCATCAAGGGCTTCTCTGAGTCTGTTTTTCACTTATTCTTCATCAATACCTGTATAAAACGAGCTAAAGCGACGGCAAAGCCGAATCCTGGAAAAACACAAGAAAATGTCAAATAATAACAAGGTTTGGGTCAAATTTAGGTGCCAAGTACGGTCCAAATACCAACAAATAAATGAGATATCAATTACGAGTGTGTTTGGTATGGTAAAGTTACTCACAAATAAGGAGAGAATTGGGTGAACCAAATAAGAACAAGTTATTTACATTAATATTTTTATTTTAGCTATTTGGAGTATTATAATAAATTATCATAATTACTATATAAGTATTGTTGTGATATAATTAGTAATAATAATAATAATAATAATGATGATGATAATAATGATAATGATAATAATAATAATTATTATTATTATTATTATTAAGGGTAATTCTGCCATGATATTTTGTTTACATGGTCCAAATCGAAACCATTCATTTAGAATGATGAATGGTTGTGATTTGATTAGAGCTTGAATGAAGTGTTTAGATTTGAGCCCATCGAAAAAATATATCCATTACATAATTACTCTATTATTCGTATTTTATTATATTCAATATTATTATATTATATTAATTATTATTATTATTATTATTATTATATTATGATACTTAGTATCGTTATGAACAATAAATATTATAATTATTGTATTAATCATTAATAATACTGATAATAAACAAGTTATTAGTATATTTTCTCCATCCATTATTATTCCTAACACATCATCTCAACAAAATATCTTTATTTATAAATAGACAATTCTAGCTAATCCTAATTTGTAATTTTTATTCACGAAGAAGCTATTGATCTTTTTCACTTCACTTCCAATTAAACAAACCCTATAATGCACTGGTTGTGTTCTAATTAGGGGTGGTTTCGAGTCGAGTTATGATCAACTTAGTATCAACTCGAAATCAAGTCGCTACATTTCGAGTTAACTCGTGAGTTGATCGTGACACACTTTCGAGTTCACTTGACTTACTCGAAATCAACTCGAGTTACTCGTGAGTTAACTCGTGACTCGACATTTCTACTCGAAATTTGATTTAGCTATTATGCAAAACTAATATATTACTGTGTAGTACACTAGTACAGTGCTTATTATTCATCATAAAAGACACCAAAGTTAAACTTAACTTGAGATATTACTGTACAATATACTGGTATATAAGTGGAAATGTTTGAGAGTAATTTTTGGACCGCTACACTTTGATGTATCTGAGTCGGAATTATTTTTTTGGGCTATACTGATTACTCGAGTTAGTGCCGATCGAGTTGGACCCAACTCGAAATCGCCTCGTTTCATTTCGAGTTGCTCCTAACTCGAGTTGTGGCAACTCAAGTTCTGTTAAATCGAGTTATATTCGAATTTTTTTCGAGGCGAGTTTGAGTAATTCATGAGTTACGATTTTTTTGCCCACCCTAGTTCTAATAGATCAATGCGGCAGAGCCAATGAAATGAAATGATACAATATAATTTTCGTGTCATGCATTTGATGCGTTTTAACGTGTGGATGCTATATTGTAATGCACCGGAATATATTTTGACGTATTGAGTTTGAGTAAATTGCAAACTAATTATGAAAACCAATGATCGTTCTAGGAGAGATATGCTTCTACACGCGGTATGATTATTAGTTATCTTTTATTTCTAGATGGATAAGAATAAATGTTTCTTTTATTTAGAGCGTTATTTCTACTTAGAAAACACACCCACTCAATGTGTAGGCAAATAATAATTTTATAAATATTTATATTTTAACAAAAATCAAAATCAACATGAGAAATATATATAATATAATAAGAATATATATTTTCTATAACAAAAATATTTGAAAACTTATATGTGATAAAAGTTTTTCATCCCTACTCTCTTTCTATAATGGAAAAAATAATTATTTTTCTAATCAATAATTTTTTCATTATAGATGCATAACAAAAACTTAATATTGATATTGATGGGAGGTGGGTATATGCAAGATCAAGAGGTGGATATACTCTTGCACCAATATGTTTATGAATATTGATATTAATGGTTTCGAAACCAGAATAAATTTTTATTATGGTTAGATCATTTATTAATCCAGATTAAAAAGATAATCGAATACATTATAGAAATAAAAAAAATATTTGGATCCAAGATCGCTTTAAAACATCAGAATCTTAATTCAAACAAGTTATTTTTTTTTTTACCATTTAGCTAGGAATAATATTTTTTATTTCAAATAACTAATTCTAATTTTATTCATATTCAAATGATTGAAACACACCCTAGAACTTATTTTGAGAAATAAGAAACATGTAACTTTTTGTATCGCTTTGATGAAGGTCTCAGAACCTAGGTCAAATAAATTTATTCCTAAGGTTTACCTCACTAGTCGTTTGGTAAAGCTAAGGGTCGAACCCACAGGGACGGATTGATTGACTACCGGACTTGATCGTTCTTAAAATCTAGAGAGATGATTTTTTTTTTATGAATTTTCGAATAAGTTGCAATCAAGTAAAGTATAATGAAATAGATAAATAAACTAAGTATAAATAATAAAATATTTTTTTTGTTGGTTTTTAAAATTCTTTTGACTCAAACAGATGCAAGAAAATGTCCTAGAGGCAAGCGTTCAATTAGTTTAGCTTTAAGGCACCTCTACCCACAATTTTCACCGGGACAGAGGGGTATTTCGGACCAAAACAGACTAATTTCGGACCGAAATCAGTACTGGTTGGGTCAAAAACCTGCCTTAAACCTACTGTTCTGACTTGATAATTTTATAGGATATCATGTGAAGGTTACTAAGCGACCAGACCTTAATCCTAACCTCAGTCGTCGCCTTTTGGTTCTGATTTAGGTTTGATGTCGGGTTTTACCACAAAAACATCTAATCCTATACTCACGTATTAGAACTAAAATGTTTAGGAATATTTAGTTGGATTTCTAGAGATATTTAAAGTCATGTCGGTTCATTTAAAAGTTACACCTTTCGGTCGTTAACTAACCTACTCTTTCGAGCGTTGGTTTATCTTAATTACTTGATCAATTAAATGCCTAGTCTAGTTTCATACCCTAAAGACGTCGTGACTCATCTATAGGTAAACATTAAAGTAAGCAATTAATTAAACCAAGCATAGATAATAATTCTCAACTAAATAGATCACATAATATCATAATAAATTCATCAAGTCATCACAATAAACTAAACTAATCTACTACCTACCCCTAAGACATAATGAAATTTAGCCTAACATGGTTTTAGAACAAATAATAATAAACATCATGCAAGAAACAAAGATACAAGCCATAAAATAACGAAATAATAGCATGAAAGAGTAAACCAATAGATCCTTATGCTGTACTCGTTGTTCTAGGGCGGAGGAATCGATGGAGAATTGCTGTGTTGTTGTTGTCGCCTTCAAACACCGTTGTTCTTCAAAGAAATCCGTGAAAAAACGCTAAAAACTCAAGAACGTGAGGTAGAAATCAATGGTAGAAGGTAGAATCTCCTTTCTGGAGGTAGAAACGTACATATAAAGTCATCCCAGGCGGCCAGGAGGCAGCTAGGGGAAATGGGAGGCGGTTTGCACTTTCCTTCTTCTAAAATTACTAAAAACGCACTTTCCAGAAGTGCATTTCGAACCGAAATGGAGTCATTTCGGACCTAAATCCATACATTTCGGACCATAATTCTAGAACAGCGCACCGATAGTATTTGGGCCATAATTTTTTCATCCGGACTCCGATTTAGGTGATTCAAAGATCGTTGGAAAGCTTAGGATGAGCTCTACAATTCTATGGACCCATTTAGTCATTTTGCTTCTCCAAAATTCTCCCTTTTATACAATTATTATGTTCAATCCACCAAGTTCCTATGAAACAAATGAAACGACAGTACCAAAATCTAGGAAAACATAACAATTTATGAGACAATTTGTAATGGTTTGATCAATAATTAAGGGCTAAGTACGGTCAAAATATGTATAAAATAAGAGACATCACACTTTTCCTAATTTTAGCTAATGGCTCTTAAGCTAATTAGTAACTAGAGGGGCATATCGAGTTTCGCTTGATGTAGATGTCTATAATAAGAATATTTTTATTATGTTTCTATAGTTTAGTTATGTTCATTTTTTAGATATATGGTTAAGATATATTTATCTTAAAAAAATATAGTTCAGTTATTGTAGGTAATTTGATTTGATTAAATTTAAAGAGTTTGATCAATTTAAAAATATATATATATATGTGTGTAAATATAGTTATAGTTATCTGAAATAATATGATTAATATGATTTTTATTATGTTGATATTATTCATGAAATATAATATGTTTATAAATGACTTAAATTAAAAAATAAATATCGTAAAAGATCTGATGTTTTTTTCTATTTTCAATTTGTGACCCCTTCCTATTTTCATTTTCATCATGTCTCAATCTCTTTTATGTTTCTTAGAGTCCGTGTTGCAAAATTATTATCTAATGTTGAACCGAGTCAGTTTTATGAGCAATAACAACTGACACACAATTAGTTACAAAGTATCACATTACAGAAATCAGAAAAATGCTATTGCACAACTATTTCACAATGCTTGAAGTGTCGGATGATATTTAACTAAAAAATCCCGACACCCACACATCTCTATTTATAATATTGATGTACTTGATACGAACACGCATAGATATGTAGTTGATATGATCTGTTAAAGTTGTTCTCTGTATATTTTCGATCTTAACGTTCTTGTAAAATGACAAGCAATTATTTTTTGTTAACACCATCACCATAGTATCTCAATTTGGATTTTTTTTTTTTTTTTTTGGGGGGCAAACGTCTCAATTTGTAGTTGATTAGTGGGGGAGAACCCTTGGCAAGAACAACAGTGAAAAATTTATTATCTGGACAAAAGTAATACTTGGATTTTGACCGACCAGTTTACGAGGAAAGAAAACAGTGGTGAACTGGTGGAGGCAAATAGAATCAAAAGGACCCTGTCCAGGAGCGAAGTCAGGATTTGGAGATAAGGGAGGCCGAGATCAAACATCAAGTTGCTCGGTCCACCGATTAGGCTTGAATAGTCTCATGTTTCTAATTCTAACTTTTAATCTTCACTAATGATGGAGAGGAAGACGAGAAAGAAAGAAAATTGAGTAGTTCAGAGAGATTGAATCGTAAAATTTCATTTACTAAACATATTATTTCAAAGTTTATAACAAAAATTCTAAAAATCAGAGTGGGCCAAGGGCCATATATATAAAGATTATAGGTATTAAATAAAAGAACTTCTAAAAATGAGGGTGGGCCAGGCCCTCTTAGGCCCCTGTGCTGGCTTCGCCACTGGCCCTGCCTGGCCGGCTGCCGTTAGGCCCTGCTTCAGAAGAGTTGAAACTAGGCTAAGATAAGAAAGATGAAGTCTAGTATCTTGCTTCCAATGTTATTTTTGGATGAACTGAAGGAAGTGGAAGGAAACAAGGTTTCCTTAAAACCTCATATGGGAAGAATGATGGTTACCCTTAAAATCGAGATGTAACCAAGTTAGCCAGCTATTAAAGTTTTTTTACCAAAAAAGCTCTCGTCTTTTAAGTCACAAAATTCAGTCCCAATTCAAATAAAAGGGCAATATTGTCCTTTAGTGAATTAAATAGAAGGTTACAACTATTAACTCTAAATATTCATTTTGAAACTTGGAGCAAGTTAACTTCATTTTCATACACTTCCTTCGTCTTCGTCTTCCTCTTCCTTTCCTTAATTAGCCCAAGATACCTCAATTTGGAGCAGACCCTTAGTGCCCTACTCCTCAAAATTTCAAAACGCCCTAAAAATTTATAAATTTGTTTATCAGACAATATATTAAACTTACTATATTTGATTAGTTTATTATATTGCATCCCTAAAAGTTGTAAGCATTGTCTGGCATGCTGGCTAAAATATGAATTAAACTTGTCTCGTTGATAGAGCGACTCCAAATGCCAAATTTTCTATGAAATGTATAAACACTAAACAATAATCCTATATAATTTTTAATTAGAATACTTTGTAATTTACAATATGTATGATTCAGACACTTCATAAAATGACAAGAAAACCTCATCATTATTTTTGTTGTTTATGTATTTATTTATTTCGGCACCACGAGAAACACGCACTTAAGTCTCAGTTGCACATCAACCAGTGTCTTGACTTGTCCTGTGCATTGAATCATCCCAACTTAATTCTAGTTACCCAAAATAGAATAGTAGACCACTTGACAAGGGGGCATCGTTGTTTTAATATCAGCCGTGCTTCGAAAAAGATGCTCCCATTAAGGTTGCATTTGAATATTCCACACTTAATTTTATTTTATTGACTGGAAATTGGAAAAGTGGAAAGTATACATGCTGACAAGTATACATTTGTGTTGTTTGACGCATCATTTTTCATTTATATGTAATCGGTTCAATTTTTAATTTAAATGAAAGTTAAGGAAACACAACAGTTATTTTTGTTGAGACGAAAGAATATTAGAAATGACATTTTTGCACGTATATATAAACAAACTAAATACGAACAATAAGAGCTCATGGCTGCAATTATATATATCATCAGTTAGATAAAGGTGCCACCGTGCCAGAATACAGATGTTATGGGAAGAAAATCTAAGGTAACGGGACAAAACTGTATTCCCACCACATATAGATATCCTGTAAATTACTTATTCGTTCCAATATAAATTAAGTACTAGAAAGTACACAGTTTTTTCCAAAATTTATACAGTAGGCTTCTTGTTTTAACGACAATTGGATCTAGTAATCCAATTAATCCTTCCTAACGTGTCATAAAGAAATTAATCAGAAGGGGTGACGTGGATACCTACCAAAAATTCCTACACAGCGACCCACTGTTTTTCTTATGTACGTAATTTGAGAGCAAAACGCCATTAAAATTCTTTGTCTCTCTCAAAAAAAAAAAAAAGAGAAAAACAAAAAGAAATTTTCAAAAAAAAAAAAAGGAACTCGCGACAAATACAAGCTACGCGTATGTATCCAAGATATACCACAGTCCACAGAAGATCGCCAGAAATGGGATAGGTGGACACGTAGATGTGGCAGAACCACACAGTCCGGAATCCGGATCTGCATCTTCTGCCATAGTGGCCCAACCGTAAAAGGTAAATTTGGAAATTTAAAATATGAGACATTCAAATTCAACAGTTCACATTACACATCTTAAATTATTTTAAGAATTAAGATCCAAAAAGAATGTATTATTTCGACAACTTTAATAATACAGTTCAAATAAATTATAGACATATCGATGACTTTTATATTAATTATGTATAAAATGTCATACAATTAAAGCATCATTTGATATTTCATAATAGATAGTATAATATATACCGTTTTAATTTTCAACTCGTTCGATAAAAAATAAAAGTTTGTTTCAAAATTTTATTATCCTTTTTTATGTGCGATAACTATAAGCCAAAAATGTAAATCACATTTATAATGTCAATTTTCAGAATAATATATAAATTGTTTTTAACATTTATTTAAATTACTTAATTTCCAAACTAATATATTATTAATAAATCCCGTCTATTTATAGTTATAACAGCAAAATGAAACCTCCGCTAAACAATACAGTGTTGAGTAATATTTATTTTTTAAAGTCAAAGGCATATTAGTACCCCAGTTAATAAATATGTTGTACACTTGTACTTCTCTAAGTCGACTCTCTTTTTTTTCAGTCAAATACTTGGGAGTATTAGCATGCCATCTAGATTTTTGGAGCCATATCGTCGGCAGTAGCTTGGGGTGATGAAAATAAGGAAAGAAATAAAAGTTGCACGTTGTCGACGAAAATGACCAAACAAATTAAAATTGAAAATTAATATGCATAAAAGTTGCAAGTTGTCGACGAAATGACCAAATAAATTATAATTCAAAATATTGTATACGAAAGTTGCAATTCGTTCCGAAAATGACCAAATATTTTTTTTTTTAAACAAAAAGTAACATCTATCTCTACGAAGCTTTTTAATTAAGCATCAAAGAAGGCTGATGAGCCATGCCGACTACATTTCCCTTGACCGTCCAACAACATCACTATTAACGTTCGATTCAGATCCAACAGTTTAAAAGAGAATTTTGACAATAATATTAAAAAAAAGGCTTAATTTTTTGTATGCCCTCCAATACTTTCTTATTTGTTTATTTCTCCCTATACTCTTGTATATTTCTTATTTACCATTAAACTCTTCTAAATGATTTCTTATTTGCCCTTCAACTTAACAATACATAATTAACTATAAAAAAATTGAAAATTAATTTTGAATTAAATTAAAAGGATAAAATTACCTTTTTTTGTTTTTCCTCTTTTTTCCCTTCCTTGCTCGGGAATTCCGTTAAAACATTTGTCCCTTAATCTTCCTCCTTTCTCAGGTCAGAGATCTCGTTCTTTCACCTTACATTAAAAATACGAAGTGCCGTCAAGATTAAAGAGACACCATTAATTTAGTTTACTGCATTGAAAACGTTCAGTGGGCAAATGAAAAAAATCATGAAATCAATGCAATTAACTAGTACAACGGATCAAAGGAGTAAAGAAGAAATGGAATGAGAAAATGGGTAAATGTTCTGATCTTATATATCTCAAATTAAACGAGGTCATTAATCATAGAAATAACAATCTTATGATTCCTGTAACCAAAAGGTCACGTGTATTATAATTATTTTGCAAGATCTACACAGTAACGAGAAGGAAAAAAAAAGGGGGGAAACAAAAAAAGGGTATTTTAGTCCTTTTAATTTAATTCATAATTAAATTTCAGTTTTCTTATAAGATAACTATAGTTAATTATATATGGTTAAGTTGAAGGATAAATAAAAAATCATTTAGAAGAGTTTAGTGGCAAATAAAAAATACACAATAGTACATGGAGAAATAAACAAATAAGAAAGAGTTGGAGGGTATAAAAAAAATTAAGCCTAAAAAAAAACTCAAAAACTAAATATGTTTGTAATTTGGTATAGTGGGTTAGAACTTAGAAACGATCTTGTATATCTCATGGAAACAACGCCGACGACTCAAGTAGATGGCATATCATTGTGTAAACCACGTGTGGAATGTGATAGCTAGGCCTAAGCTTTCTAAAAACACACTAGATTAGCTTTAATTTTTTTAAGAATGGCTGGTCCATTCTACTAAAATTACACCGTACTATTTGTCTATGTGTGGACAATGGGCATGACTGTCATCCGTTGTAGCCATATATGCTCAACCTGCTGTGGTATTTAATTTGTCGAAAAGAAAATCTCATTTTAAAACTTTACAAAATCTCTATGTTCTTATTTTAATTATTATTATTATTATTATTATTATAACTCATTAATTGGTCCGGAAGGCATAATTTATCGATAGTAGAAAATTACCAGCATACTAAAAATAAAGTAGATTGAACGCATAATGAAAAACAGAATCCCACCTAAATAGTCAAATGACATATCATGTTAATACGAATCAAGAAGGAAAATTAAATTTAGATACAAATTCGATCCTTGAAAACAAATTTGAGTCAATCTAATGGTAATAAAATTGGGGCGTGATAAGTGTAATTCCCGGATTTGTCATCCCCGTCATCCCCTTCCAAAAACGGAAAGGACGCTGGGAAGTTCTTTTCCGTTTTGCGCGTGCTCACTTCCGCTCCCCTTCCCTCTCTCCTTCGGAACTTTTCCGCTCCCCTACCCTCTCTCCTTCAAAACCTTTCCGCTCCCCTCTCCTCTCTCCTTCGGAACCTTTCCGTTCCCCTCTCCACTTTTCCATCCCCGCTCCCCTCTCCACTTTTTCCTTCCCGTACCCTCTCTCTTTACTGTACTCTATTATCTCGTCTCTCTCCTCTGTTGTCCCATGATTATAACAATCTGATCTCTTGTTATGACAATCTGATCTCTTATAATAACAATCTGATCTCTTGTATTATTATAATAATCTGATCTCTTGTTACAACAATCTGATCTCTTATAATAACAATATGATCTTTTATAGTAACAATATGATCTCTTGTTATAACAATCTAATCTCTTGTTATAACAATCTGATCTCTTATAATAATAATCTGATCTCTTATATTATTATAATAATCTGATCTCTTGTTACAACAATCTGATATTTTATAATAATAATCTGATCTCTTATTATTATAATAATCTTATCATTTATTATACCAATCTAATATCTTATAATAACAATCTGATCTCTTATTATGACAATTTGATATCTTATTATAACCATTAGATTTCTTGTTATTACATGAATATGAGAGACGAAGGTCGGATGAGGGAGGAGAGAGAGCGACAGGTGCAAGGAGGGATGGATGGAGGGATGGAGGGAGGGAGGTCACGCAAGAAGGAGAGGATGAGTCGCGTGAGATGAAGGGAGGGAGGGAGGGCGCCAGGATGAGTCGCGTGAGATGAAGGGAGGGAGGGAGGGCGCTGGCGCGTGAGAGAGAGGGGAAAGGGAGGGAGGGATGGCGCTGGGTCAGAAAGGAGGGGAAGGGAGGGGAGCGACATCCCTGGGATTACGGGGATGACAAATGAGGGGATGACTCTAAACAATTCCCAATAAAATTATCCTCTTTTTTTTTTAATAATCTATTGGATACGGTGGAAGGAGCGATGGAAAACTGATTAGAGAAGATGTACTTGTTCTAGAGTGATTAGAGAAGTGGAAGCATGAAAAAAAATTAACGAACATCCTAAAAAAAGAAAAATATTTATAATGGCAAGAGGAGGCTAGTAGCCTCGACCAAATATAGAATATCTTCTTGTGTAGGCTTTGTCTTTTATCTCTACTACTTATAAATGCATCCATACAAAGATCATAAACAATTGTTAACATTTCAGATAAAAAGAGTTAACACTTCCTAATGTCAAATGTGGATCATTGATTTTGTTAATCTAATATGATCTGTGGTCCAGATTTAAATATCAGATAAAAAGTTCACCATTTGTCTGGAAAGGGATGGTTACTCTGTTGTTGCTTTAATTCCAGCGCGAAAGGTCGATTCCGCATAAGCGCAAATTTTTTTCTTTTTGTTATTTGTTATTTTGTGCGCAAGGGTTCAGCTCCTTTCTCTTTCCTTCATTCATTTCCCTTTCTACCAGGATTTCCTCTCTACACCGATCTCTACTGTGATTTTCTTTCGTTCGTATTGGATCCCTTTCTTTCGTTCTTCGTCGGTAAGAAGCACAAGCAAGAAAGGCGCTACACAAGGCCAACAAGGACAACATCACCTCTCCCTCCCTTCCGTCATTCCTCTTTGTCTCGCCTGTTCTGTTCCAATCTAGGGTTTTACAGATAGGCTACGCCCTTCCTCTTTCAGGTAAACGCCAATTTGTATTAGATATCGCTCTCTGTCTTTCTCCCTCCTCCTTGCTTTATGACTATTTTTCTATGGTTTTCTTTCTTGTGGTTTTCAAGGTGCGTCGATTTTGAGTTTGAAAAGAGTTTCAATCGACAGATTTCGTAGCAATTATGAACTCCAATGTCTGTAATTTTTCATTTTCGTGTGGTATTGTGTGTCGATTTTTTAATCTGACTTTATATAGTCCTTTGTACCAGTATATTCTCTTCCCTGAAAATGGCAACGACAGAGATGATAAGTAGCAAGCAGACGGTGTTGATGGCACGTTCATGTGGCACCCTGACCAGGCCGGCCGCGTCATCAGCACCCTCCTTGCTCCCCGTCCCTGGACGGGCCATTGAGATCAGAAACTTCTTCGTCGTCCTCCACAACATGTGTGAGGTTACTACCAATTCCCTCTGAATCTAAAACATTTAACTTATTTTTCCAATCGAATTCCAAATGCTCTCCTGAACTATTCTTTTCTCTATTTATGTCCTGAATTCTCACTCAGGTTTCTTCTTTCTCTTCATATCAGAAGCATCGTGTGTTTTTTAATTGGGTAATTGATTAATCGATTGAATATAATTTGATATAATTTGTTCTCTAGATCAAGCGAGATTATTTAATGTTAAGCTTTTCAGTTTATTGAACTTCTAAAATTTTCTAACGAGATAAAAAGTTGATTGCATAAATTTGTGAACTGGGTAATTTGTCAACTTGTAAGAGTTTAATATCATTTATAACTAATGCAGTGGTTGATTTCAAGTAGCACTAATAATGCAGAGGAAATGTTACTTTTTATATTCAAGTTTTGGGGCCAAGGATTTATCTTTCTTTTTTTTATTTGTGAGAAGTCCAGCGATCATAGCTTCTGCAGATAGCGTCCAGTGATCATGAGCGTTTTTTATCTCACCTTTTCTTATTGGAGCTACATTTTTAGTGTGCAGATTATTACATTACGCTCTATAGATGCACAAATTAGACAGCATGATGATGAATAGGAATGAATAAGAAGGAAGTTAATAGAACAAGAAGATGAAGAGAGCTATAGAAGACTCAGGGGGAGGGAAAGGAATGAGCCTTCTATGCATGATTATATTGTTGTGTACAGTCTGACGACTATTTATGGTGATTTGATCTTTTCTCAACTGTCAATAATGATCAACTGGATGCAGGTACCTTATGCTATTCTAATGGAAAACTAAAAAGACTTTTCAGGTACTTAATTTCTTGGTGCGGCACTGATGGATGGATTTGGTGTTTGATTTGGTCATTGGTTAATGCATTATTTTCAGCTATTGACAGTAATAAAAAATGGCAAGCATCTTTTTTAATATTTGACATATTTCTTTGTTAGGATCATCTAGCAGAATTTGATTAATGCATTGTTGGCGAGGGTCCAGAGCTCCAATCATGTTTGTCTCAGGTAAAATCAACTTCAATATGCTCATGGAATCAAAGTAATATTTGGCTCTTAAGTAGTATACTGTTGTGAACATTGCTAATAATATCAAGTTTACTTCAGGTAACAGTTCTCACAACATTGTAAATTGGGGTGATACACTGATTATAAACAAAGGAAGGTGAAGAACAAAGCATTTTTGCCAATTATTTTCTCTGGCCCGACAATTCTCAGTTCCACTTGATGAGTTTCTACTGGCTTCAGTATTATTGTATTAACCTGTGTGGAACATATTGCAAAATTAGTTAAGAAAGTAATTGTAGTTATATACGAGACCATAAATGACCAATTAAATTATGAATAACAACAACAAGCATATTGCAAAATTAGTTAAGAAAGTAATTGTGGTTATTTGACAGCACTGGTTCGTGGTATATATGAACCTTAGCACTGCTTTGTTTTTTCTTGAGTTGTTTTGCTGCATATTACAGTATTTTTGCTGCCAAGGTGATTACTTGATTTAGTTTTTTTTTTTTTCCTTTTCTTAGGGACTTGATAAATTGCAAGATTTGGTAAACAAATAGGATGGTTTGGTGGAATCTACAGTCGGATAACTGATGTGTATGCAGAATTTTTGCTGCTTTAAGGATAAGTCAACAAGCGAATCAACTGTTCTCAGTTTGTGTTATTAGTTGGTTTTCTCCTTATTGTCTGTAAGGAAAATATTGATCTTGTTAAATTTGCTGCTGTTTGGTTTGTAAAAGAAATGATCGTCTTCGAGTTCGACTGAGAAATAATTATAAATAACTGAATAAACTGTTCTCTTTGGAGTAAACTTGTGCTTGTCGTATCATCCTGTCCGAATGCTAAATGTGAAATTCTAAATGTCAAATGTTTACATAATTCTAGGGGGAGAAAATCTGTATGTTGTTTGCTTATTCAATGAATTATAATTTTATTGACATTGATTATGGGAATGAATTCCAAAAATGCTCACATCCAACCAGCCAGCAAAAACTTCCATATTTTTTTTTTCTAGATATATACCTTTCGTTTCTTGGAATGATTTATTTGCTCACAAATTGCCGGTAATTTAACATCATCAATGGAAAATAATAAATGCGTTTTTTTTTTTTTTAAGATATGCTTCAGAAACACTCAAATAAAATTAGCACCTGCCATTGACATATCACACTAAGTCATGTTGTCAATATGGAGATGGCATGAATGATGGAAAGATTTGATACTAGATTGAAATTTGATTTGAATTTTGTTCTAAATATTCAAATTTGCACGAGAGCTTAGTGTCTCGCACCTTTTTGGACCCTGATCCTCTGAAGGGGAAATGACCGGATACTTCCGCGGGGGAAAAAGATATTGCGGACGAGATACCCCTCGATTGTCTCAAAACTCAAACATCAGCACTTTCCCGAACAGAATGAGAGTACTGATGCGGTTTTGAGTCTTTCGAGAGTTTGATTGTTTACTGCAGGTCCTTTTTTTCCAGTAGGCACAAGCCCCTACTGTTAATTACCTCTGAACCAAGTCAAGAGCACCTCTAGATCGGGATAGTCAATGGATTAGGCATAACAATCAGCTTCTTATCATTCTCACAAAAGGACACTTTAACATTAAAAATGAAAGGAAATTCCATGGTGTGCAGGATGTATGCAAGATGATGACATGAGCGAACGTGGGGTGCAAGGAAGTTGACATGATGCAAGATTGTAAAGCTGATGCGCCGAAGAATTTAATTTAATTTATATATTCTTGTATGATCAGAATTTAAGATTCTAGCATTCTTGGGATTTGATTCTGGATGGTTGTTAATTAACTCTTGTTTAATTATCTAGCCATTTTTACTTTGTTCTCCTTGGACTTGTAAGCTCAGGAAGAACGGACATAGACATGTAAAGTTTTTGGTGTTCCGATATATCGAAGCCCTGATTCTTTTATAACTTCGATCTATCAACATGTTTAAAACTTTGGTCTGTTTGTTGACGTGTTAAAATCGAGGTCATTAGACATTTCTGGTTACTCAGACGTTTTAAGCATGTAGAGGTTCTAGTCTTTGGACGTGTATCGATTTTGGTCATATATATGCAAAGATATTTAATAAGCTATGTGTCATTCTATACGACAGGCTGACAGTGAAGAGTTTGTAGTACAAAGAATAAAAATAAATGTGTCAAAGGGAAAAATAAAAAGACTCAACAGATCATAGTAACTAGTATAATACTATCATATGCCTTATGAAAATACAGCACTATGGACTTTATTACTAGCCTATTATCTAAATACACTACGCAAGATTTCTTGTTCCGTAACATTCAAAAAAAGGGATCTGTAACGTTTATGGGCACGTTACAGTACCCTCCGTCACAAAATTAAAAAGCGTTATGAATCTGTAACGCCTTTTAGAAAATAGACGTCACAGATTTGTAACGCCTTTTATAAAATAGACGTCACAGATCTGTAACGTCTATTTCCTAAAAGGCGTTACAGATTGCTGCTTTTAATTTTTTAAATTTCTTTATACGCTGCCTTTTGTAACGCCTTTAACGAAATAGACGTCACAGATCTGTGACGGCTATTTCTAATAGACGTTACAGAAGTTCCAGAATTATAATTTCTATTTATTTTATTCCTTTTCCCATTAACCCTTTTGTAACGCCTAATAGTAAATAAACGTCATAAATCTGTAACGGTTTTTTAATAATAAACGTTACAAATTTATAAAATGTTTTTTTTGTACACGTGATATTCTGTGGCTAGCCCCATATTGCTGGCCGTACCAACTGGTACATTGATTTTCAATGTACCAAAACAGATCACATATCAATCCCACATTATTCATCATGCATTAATCCACATATATATATCAAGCACATATCAAATGAAAAAAAACCAATTAAGATATCAATTTTATTTACAAATGTACCACAAATTAAGTTATCCAAATACATTCGAATACATGAATTCCATAAGTTCATCGACGACTTCTCCAATGTTTTCTTTCGTAAACGGTTTTCCAACTGGATCGATTTGCTACAATATTTGATTTAACAAAAACAATTGAAAACATCATATTAGTTGATATCATAAATTCCCAAACTATTTGATTTTTATGAAACCCTAAACCCTAAGCCTAAGTTAATTATTTGATTATACCACCGGATTTATTTGAAAGTTTGTCAATTATCAAACCCTTAAACAAGCCACATCAAATTGTATCTAAACCCTAAATCCCTAAATCCAAAACCGTAAACCCTAATCCTATATTATTTGGTAAACGACTATTAAACTCTAAATATGAAAATGCAATACCTTGGGTAGTTCTCCGACTCCTCTCACATAGAATAATAATTGTCTCATGGCACACATTGTGAAGTATCCACACTCTGTATTGCCCTTTTGCTTCGGAGCCTAAAATCACAATTCAAACAAATAGTTGGTTAGAAAATTGGACTAGTTTCAGAAATTTTAATCTCTAAATCCTAAATCCATAAGATATCGTTACGTACCTTCAATTCGTACCAGCTGAATATATTAGCTTTACGTATAGCCTTGCCAGTCTTCTCCATCTTGTAAAATTTGTATGCCCTACATGCAATTCAATTAATTAAATTAGATATAATTTATATATATATAGTATTTTCCACAATATCAAATTGTCTATTTAGAATCTAAAACTTACGTTGTTATAAACGGCCTAATTACTAATTGATCTATGGGATTGTCGCGTACCAAGGAATCCACATAATATACTCTCTCTTTGTGGACATCAACAACAATGACTGTCCAATGAAACCTGTAATACATATTAATTATTAATGAATTGAAAGGAAACTAATAATTGAGTTTAATAATTGGTCTTACCGCTGATTATACGGCAAAACAAAGTATTGGCAGTCCGGATTCTCTGAGAACGACCTCTTCATGTAACTCACATTAGAATCTTCGTTGGCCTTCCAGGTTATTTTAGCTAGTTTATCCGGATCCCATATGGTGATGCTTTTAGAGAACCTCAACCTCAGCCTTAGTCGCCCTGCCACATCCCACTGGAAAACGACATACAGCCGATACACTCCTTCTCTTAATAGGCATTTTTATTTTTCGGCCAAAATAAGTGTACGACTCCTCTTCCTTTTGAACCTCCTTAACATTCTCCTTCTCCTTCTCCGAAACAATCTTCTTGTCATTCTCCATCTAAACCCAATAACAATTTCAATTTCAATCAAAATGGTCGTAATATAGATATTTTTTTATAAAATTTTTACATAACCTCCCCTAAATATATAGTTTTACCATTTTAACAGCCCCATAATATTTACAATTATATTTACCATTAATATAATATTTGACAGCCCCATAACAGTCCCCAAGTTTGCATAACAGTCCTAAACTATTTGCATAACGGTCCTAAAATAATTGCATAACAGTCCTAAACTATTTGCATAACAGTCCTAAAATTATTGCATAACAGTCCTAAACTATTTGCATAACAGTCCTAAAATTATTGCATAACAGTCCTAAAAAATTGCATAATAGTCCTAAAAAATTGCATAATAGTCCTCGAAATTGCAAAACAGCCCCTGAAAATTGCATAATAGTCCTCAAAATTGCAAACAGCCCCATAAAATTTTGCATAATAGTCCTCAAAATTGCAAACAGCCCCATAAAATTTTGCAAATAGGCCCACAACAGTCCTAAAATTAATTTTAAAGTAAGAGGAAGAGGAGAGGAAGATCGAACCTTGAGTCGCAGCCGCTGTCGCTGTTGAGGAGTCGCTGTCGAGGAGAAGGCTTGAGTCGCTGTCGAGGAGTGGAAGGAATTAATTTTAAAGGAAGAGGAGAGGGAGATCTAACCTTGAGTCGCTGTCGAGAGAGTAGCGGCGGAGCTTAGTCGCTGTCGAGAGAGTGAAAGAGAGAGTTTCGGGTACTTAGAAAATTTTGAGAAACGATCGACAGAGAGAGGCGGCGCCTTTCCCTTTTTACTTAGATTTTTTCTATAACCCTTCTGTAACGCCTATTAGGAAATAGGCGTCACAGATCTGTGACGTCTATTTCCTAATACACGTTACAGAAGGCTTTCCTTTTTATTTTTTTTCTGATCAAAAAACAAAAAATACCTTCTGTAACGCCTATTAGGAAATAGGCGTCACAGATCTGTGACGTCTATTTCCAAATAGGCGTTACAGAAGGGTTATAAATTTTTTGGGTTTTGGCGGATTTAATTATTCCCGAAGCGCGACGCGAAATTTCAATATTAAATTCCATTTAAATTCCATTATTTCATCCCGAAGCGATTTTCAACCATTAAATACCATTTAATTTTATGCATCGGTTTTATTTTCAATAATTACTTTTAGTTTTTATTTCCATTTAAATTCCATTTAAATTTTATTACATTTGGTTTTTCTTTTTAATTTCAATAATTACTTTTAGTTTTTAATTACTTTTAGTTTTTATTTCCATTTAAAAATTTATAGAAAATAAAAATGAAAATACTTACATTGAGACATATAACTAAAAATGAAAGTACATATTACTAAAAATAAAAAAATACATATTGCCAAAAATACCACTAAAATTACAACTAAAAAAATACATATTATTAAAATTTGAACCAATTAACGACCTGCAAAAATAATAGAAAAATGTAAGTATCAAATACTATAAAAATAATAGAAAAATGTAAGTATCAAATATATAGTAACTCACATGGGATATCTTATGCATCTGCTTTCTTCTTTTTCTTTCGCTTACTGACCCACACGCCTTCTGTGTTGTCTGCACGCTTGTGACTGATCGATACTGGTTGTGATGCATCATCGATACCGGTTGAAAATGGAGGTGTTTCCTCAAAGTGGTCGTATGCTTCTTCGTCCACAACACCTCCAACACCAACAATGCGTCTCTTTCCTGACAAGACAACATGTCGTCTCTTGTCGGATGGATCTTCAACGTAGAACACTTGCATGGCTTGCTTATTTGCAAGTATAAAAGGGTCGTCTCCATAAGCCCTTTTTTTGAAGTCCACAAGTATGAACCCATTTTTGTCTTTTCTGACTCCACCGTGAAGGTTGTCGATCCATGCACACTTGAATAAGGGTATCTTGAATTTCATATAATCTGTCTCATTAGCGAGCGTACGCTATATGTAACCTGTTGTTTGAGAAAAATTCGGCAGCATTTCCCCTAATGTTCCCTGAATGCGCCAACACACGATTGATCGTGAGAACGCATCCGTGGGAACATAAAGGGAAATGCCGTCGAATTTTTCTCAAACAACAGATTACATCTAGCGTACCACTCGCTAATCCTAAATGAGACAGAATATCCAAAGAGCAGTCCCAAAAAATGGGGACTATCCGAGATTTAATCCCTAATGGATTAATCTCAGACGGGCAACGACCTAAATTTGGCATTTTTGTTCCGATATTTTTTTGGTCCTATATGACAATACCATTAATTATTAAATGCATATGCAAATTATTAAATGCATGCAAAATTAAGAAATAAAAAATGGAAAAAATCCAAAAGTTTATGAAAAATACCTTAAATACGATGAAATTCTTCTACCCTAGTGATGTAATTCTTCTTCTTGAATGAGACCTGAAAATTTAATGTCAAAAACAAAGTATTCATTAATATTTAAAGCATAAATAAAGAGAAAACCGAAATAAAATAAGACAAAAAATAGAAAAAAAGAAATAAATTTAATTTCTCTTAACTATTATGTTCTCCTTCTATCTCTCTTTACAAATTTATTTTTTTCAGATTTTTTTCTAATTTTTTCCTATTTTTAAAATACAAACCGAAATAAAAATAACAAGAAAATACGAAATATGAAAATTTGTTCAAATTTAATTTTTTTACCTTCAATATGCTCTCTTTCTCTTTCTCTTTCTAATTCTTATTTTTTAATAATTTTTCGATATTTTTGGCTATTTTTTTGGAGAAATTGAATATGGAATTTCAATGGTTTTTAATTGGTTAGTTGCAGCGGCAGAGAAAACAATAATGGAGGAGGGAGAAAGGCCAGAAATCGATCGGGGTTTTTTCTCCAAATTACTGAGGATTTGTGATGCCTTTTATGACGTAAACGTCACATATTGTCACATTCCGTGACGTTTATTACAAAAAAGACGTCACAGATTTGTGACGCCTTTTAAGTAATAGGCGTTACAGAAGGTATTAATAATATTAAAATAATCTCCATGGAATCTTTTGGCCAAAAATATCTGAAAGAATCTGTGACGCCTTTTGTGGAATAAGCGTCATAAAAGGTCCTTAGCTTCTGTAACGCCTTTTACGGAAAAGGCGTCACAGATCTGTGACGTTTATTTTGTAAAAGGCGTTACAGAAGGCCTGACATTTGTTTTTCCTCTTTATGACGGGAACTTCTTATAACGTGTATATATGGAAAACGTTACAGATTAAATGAGGATTTTCCCGCCAACTGGTCTGTAACGTGTTTTAGAGAAAACGTTATAAATGGCTTGTTACAGAAAGCCTTTTTTGTGGTAGTGATAATAGCATATATCTTTTTGAAGAATAGACTGGGTCATGTACAAAGGAAATCTAATGATAATTTAATAAACCTATTATGACTATATGTATGCTGTTATTATCAGGCATATGCCAGTTTTGTTTTTTATTATTTTTACAAAATAAAGAAAGTAAACTATGAAATAATTGTCAGTTAGCTAAGTAGGCATTTCAAAGAAATTTATTTTGACTGTGAATGCAATTAACATAGACTCATTTACACTGAAGATAAGTGATTAAACCTAGAGAAATTTTAAAATATGACTCTATTACACGAAAATATACATATTATTGTCATTCTTGCCCCTCTCCAGAATTGATTTTGGTACCAGTGGACATGGATTTGTTAGGAACTCAAGTCCTTGTGCAATTTTAATTTTTATTAACATTTAATAAGCAATTAAGATGCACGATTAACTGATCTAGTTATTCAAGCAGTTAATATATAAAAGAGAACGTATAGGAGATTATACCTCTTCTAGTATCGTAATTAGAAGGCTCGACCTTTGTTTAGGAGTTGATTGATGCGCACCTTCGCTGTCTCTAGTCCACCTAGAAGATTAACCAAAGTCTATAAACAAGTGCTAGATTGTTTTGAGACGATAGCTAATTCCCTTTTGATTTTTCTTCACGCGATTAACTATTTTTCTTGGAAGAAAAATTAACGCTCAACACATGAGCTATTAAGAGAGAGATGGAGGCGCCTAGGGCAGAAAAAATTCTGCCCATTTATTTCTTGCGCAAGGGAATAAGAAGAGAGGCAAAAGATCTAGGGCTCGGTGTTTCCATAAACAACGTTGCCATATTTTTGTTATTTCTAAACCTTGCTCCCTTTCCATAATTTTGTCTTGACAAAATTATCTCTTCATTGCTGAAATTTTTTGTATGATTATAGACTATATAACACATTATATTAATCTATTAATCAACTTCATTAATTAATCTCAAATCAGACTTTTAATTAACTGATTAAATAAAAGACTGACTAGCTCAGTATAATAAATATATGTTGAACGAATTTAATTATTAACATATTAATAATTAATTTGGAATTAGCATATGCATTATATTATTTCTATATGATCCATTTGAGTTAATTAATTATAACGGTTCATAACGGTATACAATTAATTAATCAACTTATCATATTTTCGCAGTACTCGCTACTACAAATAAACAAATAATGCACGTATGGTTAAAGTCCTATTTGTGTGACCCTTTGAGGATTTATGCTATGTTGGCTATGAAAATAAATCGCTATTTATTTCCAATAATCATAAGCGGTATCTAGCAACACGTTATTATTCTCAATTCGCATAAATAAATAATGTACTAATACAATCATTTAATCCTGCATAAGAAATGAGTTTCTTATTGTTTTGAATCCTATGTCACATGATATCCTTGTATAATCCAAGATAGGTATGTGTCATTCTTGCAGATCATATGTTTCTTGATCTAGAGATGATTGCATAAGTTGCTAGCAAGCAATCCATCTCCATCAAGGGGCCCAGTAGATATCATCACTCATCAGGTGAACTAATGAGGGACATACGGTTATCTTGATGAACAGTTTTTTCCCGCACAATTCAAGTGAACATAAATAAAATCCGTATAGCAGCCCTTATCAGGAATCAGCGGTAAACGATATTTATAGAACCTATCCTCATGTGGAAAAACTGAACCATCTCAAACTTGGAATCAAACATTGATAAAATAAATAATGACACTTAACACAATCCATATATTTATTTCATCGGGGTCATATCCTGTACTATGTTCTAGTAACATATACATATGCAATTAAGTTAGTAACTCCTTACTTATGATTTGTAGAACTTAATCATCGCTTAACTTGCATACTAGTCTTATATGATAATTAATGTTCCTTGTTAATTATCAAGACTATGGACAGTTTCGATTTATTATTGTCATTTATTATTAAATGAAATACAGTGATCTACAATTCAGATCCTCAATCTGAATGAATTGTCAATAATAAAATCCAGGAACAAATGATCAAATATCATCAATAACATAAACTAAATAATTAAGTCATTAAATATTGACTTCTAGGACATAACTCCAACCGGATTGTCTATCACACAATCCACTAGTATCATCATCATCTCCTGAAGAATACAGAAACACAAGTAGAAGGAAATTTAGAATGAAATGCAGAGAACTATAACATAATCATATTTAGTATGTAAACTTTATATTTGTTCACCCTCCTCAACCTTACTTTTACTGGTGGACATGGATTGTCTTTCACACAATCCACCAGTATCAATGAAAATTTTTGAAGAATGAACAAGATTACCAAAAAAAAAAAAAAAACTGAGGCCTAAGTATAGATCAAATACACTAAAGATGCACACATTCTTGCCAAAACCTATATTGATGGGCATGGATTATCTGTCACACAACCCATCAATATTGGTATTAACTTTAAGAATCAAGCACCAAAACAGTAAATGCACAGAGTTACACTACATAAACCAGACAATAGAAAAAGAACATAGAAGGACCAGTAATTAGAACATAAAGTAAATGCTATTATTTTTATTATGCATGACTTCTTCTCTTAGCCAAGGCCAATACTGCAGGGCATGGATTGTCTTTCACACAACCCCTCAGTATCGACCTGAACTTTAAGAATGGGGCATGTCAAAGAAACAAAGGATGTAGATTATCATGTTTCATGAAATTTATTTAAAAGGAAGTGCAACAAATAAGAGCCTTAAACAAATTAATAACATTCAAAGAAGAATTTTATTGACATAAAACTAGAGGCCATTACATACTACCTTAACTAAAACAGTTTGAAATTTCAAAATAGCAGCAATTCGACTAACACAATGGCCTCTCCTTTTTTTCAGAGAGGAAGATCTTCTTTTATAGAGGAAATGCTAGGGTTTTGCTCCAGCTTCATGTGCCATGTGGCATTCCTCCAGAGTCTGCTTCTTTGATGGAGGGTTCAGATGCCTCTAGAGGCTTGCCGCCTCACTTTGGTGAGTATTTCTTTACTCCTTGTGTTTACAGTCTGATTTTACTGGCCAATGGGTGCCTAACACCTGGCAATTGGGGTTTAGCAATTCAATTGCTCAAGCTTCTACTTCTGTCTACTTCTGCTGACGCACAAAGGGATATGACAGGTGGGGCCCATGCCTCTGGATGAGCTGTTGCTTGGGGAAAGGATCATCTTGGCGCCAGCTACATGGGTGGACAGGTGGCAATCATCTGTGTGTGATGCAGGCTGTGAAGGGAAAGGATGGCATCATGCATGTGTCCTCTCTATGCTTCTAGGCTGAGGGTATCAGTGCATGAATGTAGGCCTTTTCCATGCTCTCCATTTGTACTATGTTGCTTAATTCGTGTATCAACACCTGGTGTAACCTTATGTGCGACCAGATGGTCATGAGGCTATGGATAATGGGCCCCAACGCTAAAGGAAGTGTTTCACTATGCAGTATTGAACTCATGTGAGGTCAACTGAGTCATTAGAGGATTTTTTTTACCTAATTCACATTCACATAGGTGCTAGGCGATTGTTTTGGTACTCAAATCCCCCTTTTACCCTTCTGAGGTGTCATATTTTGATCTTCACTTTACTATCTTTGTTTGCAGGCAGTGTCTTGATCCAATTTTAGCTATGGCTAACTTTGGTGTTTGGTGTTGAGGCTAGCATATAATTGTGCTACACAGTATACTCCTTCTGGCGCCAAGGAATGAAGGATATGTTATGACATTTATAAAGCTGGTGTGATTAGTTTGGTAAAGGCATTACCCCTTCTCTTTTGTTGTCTGGGGATTTGATTAAGGAATTGTGCTTATCGAATTACAATTCCTTGTCATGTGCTAGGTCAATATTCCACTATCACACACTTAATTACACATTCAGTTGCACAAAAACCTACATGTTCAATTTCACATGTGACCCTTTCATCATCAAAGGAGAACAAAACCCCCATCTGTTACATGGCATCATATTCAATCCGAGCCCTTGGATGCATGAGATTCTTTATAAAGGTAACTGTAATGTGCTTCCCTCTTTGCATCATATCATGAAGGTGATCCCTTTATTTCAGAAGCTGGCAGGGGTAGTACAAGGCATGAGTGTCACACTCTCTTTTTGACTCATCAAGACCATCCAACGGCAAAGAAACATCCATGATATCATGCTTATGTTGAGCCTATTGGTCTCCTCAGGTGTAGGAGTCGCTTTGCAAGCGTCAGAGGCGACAGAAGGGAAGAGTTCTCTCTCCAGTTCACTAAAAACCATGCCTCTTCTACACTTTTCCTTACTGGATACCTCCAGTGTTTCCATTGTCACGGGGACTTTGGCTATATGCAAACTTCATGCGCCTTTTGAGCATGCACGCTCATCAATTCATCCACAGAGAGCATCGATTGAGAACAATGTATTTTCTCCCTCTCTCTATTTCGAGTTTCACACAATCCCATTTCTGCCGCCATGGCTGAATGAGTCATCTCCCTCCTCTGTAGCAATTGGCGCTTGGAAACCCATCGCAATCCCTCCTAGAACTTTTAAAGAGCTCCTGAGGTACCGCTTTGCTCCAATTTCTAGTTAATTCTGATCAATTTTGCATTCCTGTCTCTCAAAACTCATCTTGTGCCTTTCTCAATTGGCCGGGCTCAGCCACCTTTCTTAGTCAATCCGGGTGTCGTTGTGTCCAGGAGTTCATCGCCTATCCGGTGGTGAAGTCAGTTGGAGACGAGGTGGCCGGAGTTATCGGCGAAGCACCTTCCTTCGTCGGAACAGCGAAGCTTCCTCTTTAGGTAAGTTTCTTTTCTTTTAATTTCTTTTTTTTTTAACTGTTAACGGTAACTGGGCCCACAACTATTGACCAATCGGGAGTTGACACGTGTCCAGTCCAAGTCAGACTCGATCGAGTCAGCTGGGCGCTATTGGACTCGTGCCAACGCGACTGCTTCCGACGCCTAATGCGTCTGGACTCGAACTGGCACTGACGCGTACGCGTCTGAGTTTGAGTGTGCTGGGGTTGTGAGAGATGGCAGTTTTCGGTCGGTCCCAGTCATGCCTTACCATTTCAACCAGCCTTTGGGGATGGGGGAAAAACCAGGGGTGGCAACTTTTGTACTATGAAGTAGCAAAAAGTGCATCTCCCCTATTAGGGGGTGGTGATATTTGAGACCTTGGCTGGCCATAGGTCCGATCGGTTGGTTGCATGTCCCTGTCCAGACATAGTTTTCGGCCATGTAAATCATGGTTATTATTGGCCCTAGTCCCATTGTGTTGGTTTTTGTCTCATGAGCAGTCCATAAGTCATTGTTGCATGACCAATGGTAATCAGAAATTGGGTAATTGACGGTGTAATTGAATTGTAGCGATGACCCAAAAAATGGCTAATATGATGGCCAAAGTGTGTTGCATGGCATGACAGTTATGGTTTCCTTGCATGAGCGATGGTTAGTCTAGTTGTCCAGTCATGAATCATGTACTTAGCACTGTGTAGCAGCATGTACTGGAGTTGTCCCTTGCATGTACCACTGGATCAGTCCAGTGACTGGAGCTGTCCAGTTGGACGAGTCCAACTTGACCACTGACCAGCCCAGTTGAGTTGTGACACCTAGCTGCTTGGTAAGCTGGGAGAGATGGGTTAGCTGACACCTAGTCCCCACCTCTTAACCTCTGTAGTTGGCCCAACTTTGTGGACAAGTATGCCCCTGTCCCTGCCAAAATTCGTATATGCTCTGTTCTAAAACTAAACAGCCCACAAAAGCTTAGTTGTGAGGTATTAGACAGTGAAAAATAGTGTTGGGACCCTGGTTGGATTGCTGGGAAGGCTGAGAACAAGGTATAGTGCATGGTTTGGCCCCGTACAACCCAAACCAGGCTGAATAGTGAGCATGGCTGTGCATGGATATTGAATGATAGTTGGTTTTCATGGCTTAACCAGACCATGGCATGATGATTTTGGGTGCATGGCATAGTCTTGTGATGTACCCTAACTGACCACGTGCATGTTTGCACTCTAGGTCTGGTTCTGGATGTAGTTGGATTGTGAAACGGTGTTACTTACGGTGCTTGCACCGCAAACCAGTCTTGAATTGGTGTTTGTCCCAGTGCCTTAGCCACGAAACTGAGTTGGTATGGTTCGGTTGTATGCTTGGTTGTGACCTTAGTTTTGGGTTGCTTGAACCAGACTTTGAGCAAGAGCAAGCTGGTGACGTGAGCGGTGACGAGGGAGCATCGCTGCAGTGAAGTTGTTGGTACGGTAAAGGAAGGTGCGGATTCCACCTGGACCCTAAACTCTTGTTGTTATACTAAGCTTATAAATAATTTTCTATGCATGTTGCTTGATCATTCTGCATGACTGACATAGTGTCTTATAAGAATTGTTATATATGATAGTACATGACTTGTACGGGATGGATTGCTATGATAAGTGACTTGCATATTGACTGGTTTTCATTGTTGATGGTTGAACTGAATTGTATTATGACTGTGCTAATTGTGTGATGAATAACATTTGCATCTTTGGAAAGCGGAGTCGCGACCGTCTTTCCAAGGGCCGTGAGATAAGCGCTTATGTTCCGGGACTCAAAACAGTTCCTTGAATGGGCTGTGAGGGGGTAAATGTTCTCAACAATTGTGTACAATTTGGATGACTTGATGTATGGCTTGGACTTGGCTGATTGGTAACCAGCCTTGCATATTGCATTAGTAGTTAACCAAACATTGCCAGCCTTGTATCAATTGTGTAAGTTGATCTGATAATTATTGTAACTAGCTGTGCATTGCATGATATTGGATTGTTAAAGGTTTTGCAACTGAATTGAGCTTGCATTGCAAATACTATGTTTATATAAAAACTGTTTGTGTGTTTAGTTTGGCAACATGAGACTTATGGTTCATGTGTGGCTGGAACTAAATATCGCACTAAGAAATTGTCATATTTCTTACCGTTCCATGTTTTCATGGGTTCCAGGTTGAAGGTGGTGGGCTGCAAGTGAGGAGAAGTAAGCCTTGTATATTTATAAGTCATGTTTTGTTACTTGTGTGCTGCTATTTGCTTCTGTTGTGTATATGTGTGCTTGTAAGCATGTAAATCACTAAGTTGATCTGTTTATGACTGTTGCTTGTGGGATTTTGATTTGGGAAATGTTAACACTATGGGTATGGTTATATATTTCTTGGACGTGTCAACTTTGCA
Organism: Rhynchospora tenuis; assembly: GCA_027725995.1. Taxonomy (NCBI): domain Eukaryota; kingdom Viridiplantae; phylum Streptophyta; class Magnoliopsida; order Poales; family Cyperaceae; genus Rhynchospora; species Rhynchospora tenuis. The sequence continues at coordinate 129,287,648 of CM050889.1, read as the reverse complement.
GGGGAGACTATGTCAAAATTTTTCTGGCTTACTTGTAATTACAAGCACCTAACCTCAGTTGGTTAATATTGTTACAAGTTGACTTGTGGCTAAGTACTATAAAACATGGTTTATAATCTTGAGACTTAACTGTAGGCCTTACAGCGTGTGCAAAGCGCACGTCTGTGGCCGGAATTTGTCATGCCGCCGCTGCGGGGTGTGACAGGGGTTTGGGTCAGATCAGTTTTGGGCTCGATTTAATTCAGCGCGGGCCTAATTTGATTAAGCTGTCTGGGCTGACTTTGAATAACCGACATAAGGCCTGATTTTGATCCCATTTAATTATTCAAAGTGCAAATTTTAATTTGGTGGCAAGTCCAAAATAAACATAAGCGCTTGTTGGGTTGTTCATGGTACAGAGTCATGGGTATTTGTTGTCGTATGTCAGAACTTTATCCGAAAAAATTATAACTAACTTTAATTAATTAAGAAATTTTAAAATAATCTATTTTTAATCAAAAATTTAAAAATGACTGTGCAGTTTCGGAATCTCAGATTCCTAAACTAATTCTGCTTAGTTTCGGAATCTCAGATTCCGAAACTAACAATCCAATTTTAATCGGCAAAAGTTTTGTTCTGACACATTTCTGACACATATTAGCTGCTATCGGGTAGCATTTTATTCCTTGTTTTATTAAATTGTTTGTATTCATGGTACTTTATTTGACTATGTTCTTTTGTTGTTATTGTGGCCGGCAGAGTAAACTTAAAATAATATATAGCATAAAAGTAATACCATCATCACCTTTTTTTTTGGTTGTTATGGAGAAATATTTTTTGGTTGACCAAAAAATTATCTCCTGGAATAGTTTTAATTCATTCTCTACACAATCAAAAGCTGTAATTATTTTAAGGATACTTATTTATTATTTCCCTTCTCTTTTTTTTTTGAGAATTTTATCAAATATTTGTTCATCTTGCAATCGAAATACATACATCTTGAGATAAAAATTTGGAAGGTTCAAGGGCAAATTTTTATCTCAAGATGTATGTATTTCGATTGCAAGATGAACAAATATTTGATAAAATTCTCAAAAAAAAAAAAGAGAAGGGAAATAATAAATAAGTATCCTTAAAATAATTAGAGCTTTTGATTGTATAGAGAATGAATTAAAACTATTCCAGGAGATAATTTTTTGGTCAACCAAAAAATATTTCTCCATAGTTTTATAAGCAATATAAATCTGAAAGTGTGTGATTGTTAGCCAATCGCATAATATATAAGGGTTTGTGTTAGATTTACTAATTTGAATTTATTATATTATTTGTATGATTATATCGCATGTATAATATCACAACATCATGTTTTTCATTTTTAAATGTCTAGTTCAAATTACTAATTTTGTTGGTGTTCACAAAAGATATGCCGACATAGAGAACTAAATCTAGTAAACTATGATATATTTATTTTGTTGTACTATTTAATCTACATAAAATAAACTCATATATCATAAAGTTTTTACATAAAGACATCTCTTATGAAAATGAACAAGTTCAATTTAATTAATTTTAATTTTTTAAAATTAATATAAACTAAACTGTGAGATTATATATGGTACTATTGCATGAGAAAATTTAAACCTGTTTATAAAGGACGGGTGAACTCATGATTACTTTATAAGTCCGGTGACAGGGTTTACTTTTTTCTAATTTTTGATAAGATTAAAATGATTTTTAACCTTTGTAAGTTAAGCAATTTAAATGACAACTAATTTATCCGTACTAATTACTTTGTGCTAAAAAACAAGGACCGGCCAGACAATAATTGTTTAAACCAGTGAGCCCACAAAAAAATTATTAAACACTTGAGTAGAAAAATCCATATACTATTATGAGGCGTTTGTCAAAGTAAACAAAAAAAAAGGTGATGATGGTATAACTTTTATGCTATATATTATTTTAAGATTACTCTGCCACAATAACAACAAAACAACATAGTCAAATAAAGTACCATGAATACAAACAATTTAATAAAACAAGGAATAAAATGCTACCCGATAGCAGCTAATATGTGTCAGAACAAAACTTTTGCCGATTAAAATTGGATTGTTAGTTTCGGAATCTCAGATTCCGAAACTAGCTAGTTTCGGAATCTAAGATTCCGAAACTAAGCAGAATTAGTTTCGGAATCTGAGATTCCGAAACTGCATAGTCATTTTTAAATTTTTGATTAAAAATAGATTATTTTAAAATTTCTTAATTAATTAAAGTTAGTTATAATTTTTTCGGGAACTTTATGTTGCTTAACTTGGGATCATTTCTTTTAATCAGTGTAGTGTGAGGTTTGGCATGAAATTTGGTTTGAGCTCCTAAAAAAATGTACTGTATTTACCTTTTACACAGTTTCCATTTTTAGGGCCTTTGATAATTAACCGATCAATTAATTACGTGGGTTTTGTCATACTCCACATAATTAATTAATTAATTACTCATCTGGTGGGTTTGGGTTGTTTGTGTGTCGAGTTTTCTACTATTTGAAGTCTGGGTCATGGTTATGAATTTTGTTTCATGATGTGCCATTTCCTTTGTTTGCAGGTTTTCCTCAGATATTCCGTCATTTCTTCAAGTGGCAAAATTTGGAGGCAAACACTTAGGGCACAAGTTAGCTATAGATTCAATGATCGATCAAATATCGATAATTTTCCTTTATGTAAATGTCTGCTATGCATATATTGATCAGACAATTTTGCAACAATTTATTGAAGATAGTAATGGAAATATTCACCGGTCATAATAAATGTGCTTTGATAAAAAAAATCTTTATTCTGCCGAGATAGAATTAATGGAAGACCATGCATTTAGGGTGATTACGGGAAATAGAAAAATTGATAGGCAAATTCTGCCATGCGGTCAAACTCTGTTGCCAATTTAATTTACTCGGCCCGAAAATTGGTTTGAATCGGGCTTAATCTGCTGCATGGCAGAATCACCCAAATTGATATACTATAATATTTTTTTTAATCTGGTAGATTGTTTAGACGAATATATAAAAGGAAACATATAAATGATAAAATCGTGATATTTGTCATCGAGAATGACGTAACAAATAATAATAATAACAAGAATTGAAGGAAACAACACATTGATTTCCTTATCTGCACCTTATGAAATATTTCAATCAAGATAACTACGATTTGTTAATCAAAATCAAAATGATAATAACTTATTAGATTTGTTAATCAAAGAATAATATTGCTTATTTTTCATAAAAAAAATCTGTAATTTGTGGTTGTTGCCCACTTGGCAGTGACATAAATAGAAACAGCACTCGCATCAGATTAGATAGTCTATGTCCCAATCTAACAGACTTAACGAGCAAAATATAAACCATTATGAACTATTTATTAACTAATAGAAAATCTTCAAAATATAATTAATAAACATGGAAGGGTTTGAAGCTGGGTATAGCATGGCCAGCGAGTAATTAAAAAATCAAGAAAGGTGCTATGATGAAAAGGATTAGATATAACATTTTATGAAAAGTAACTTCTTATTTTCATTTTTTTTAAACTTTAAATAACAAAGTAACTTCATTTAGTCTGTCACTTTTTTTAAACCAAAATAATAAAGTAACTTCCACTGGTTTGTTCATTTTTTTTATTTTATAAATCAACAAAGTAAATTATGTTGGTTTGTTACTTTTCTTTTTTTAAACCAAAATAACAAAGTAACTTCAGCTGGTTTGTTCATTTTTCTTTCTTTTCCCCCAAAAAAAATCAAAGTCACTTTAGATGGTCTATTACTTTTCTTTTTTTTAATAAAAAAGTAATTTCAGTTGGTATGTTCATTTTTTTTTTTTTTACCAAAATAATAAAGTAACTTCAGTTTGTCTTTTAAATTCCGCCCGCACATTGAGCGGTCACTGCTGCTAGTTGGATATAACACAACTTAGCAATGAAAAGTTGAAAACATGGTCTTTGAATGGATGACTGAAACTTTGTTGAGTAGCACTTGACATTTCCGGTGCATTTTATTTCCAGAAACGTCTCATCTGTTTCAAAGTATATGCAATTGCTTGTAGGGTTTTTTTTTTTAAATAAGGTCATTGCTCGTTGCCTTTTGACAATAGACAAGTAAAAATTAGGAAATGAAATATTGTCCGCTTAAGTCTAAATTCCATTCAACTAAAAGAAAAGTGTAAATTAAAATTGACAACTACCACTACATTACAATTGTCAGGAATTAATTTATTATTTACCTTTATTTACTTCATACTTTCAATTTATTCAGTTATCTTTTAATTCAAATGTATTCATAATCTATTTCTATTTTTTTATTTAATTTTTACTCAATTATTATTTTATCAGATATTTTACTCCATGGCACATGGTGCTGAAACTGAAAGTGTGCCATTGGTTTAGCGGAAAATTAATCCGGACGACATCTAGATTGGTCGGAACAACATTTCTGACATGTTTGGGACAAAAATGCCCTTGTACCTAGACAATTATTATTTTTTCCTCTTTGAAATTATAAGGATATTTTTGTTTCAAACATGTCACAAATGTTGTTCGACACTTCCGAGTTCCGACTATTCTAATTGTTGTCCGGATGAATTTCTGGTTTAGGGCCTTTAGGCATTGGCAATTAACGGGCTAGGTTAAAGTAGTAGATTTGGGCTAGTTCGGCCTAATCTTACCAGTTGGGTCATGCTTGCATGGGTTGGTCTTATAAATGATAAATCCATTAGTTGTTTCATTCTCTTGTTGGATCGCCCAATTCACTCATCTATTGGGTTGGCTCCTCTGTGGCAGATGCTCAATGCACATAATGTAATAACTTTTTTAATTGAAACTACGTACGTCATGCTCAAAGTAATAACAATTGAAACTGGGTAAAGCTTTTTTTTCTATGATACAATGTAATAATCGAGGCACAATTTTTTTACTTTGAAAACGAAAATTTTTAAATTTACACCGTAACCATGTAAATGAAGGAGCAGGGATTTATTATACTATCCAAGAAGTTCTTATCTTTTAATTAATATTCTTTTTTTCTCCGTAAAATTTCTCTTTATAAATAATTGTATGCTATTATCAAGGATTTCATGAGGCTCTCTGTGGAGATATACACTGAATATTTCATCTCATTCTAGATAATATTTTGTCGATAACTGATATTCTTTGTGACGTTAATTTTTTAATTGAAGTCATAATCAAATAAAATAGTAGACAGATGCAAACAATGTGCTGTAAACTAATTTTCAGTTTATTAAGCACTAAAATAGATATCTTTGTTTCTTTTCTTTTTTTTGTAAAAGTGAACGTTTCTTTTTGTTTTTGACAATACTGAAGCATCTGTTCTTTTTTTTCGGCTTATTATTTTGAATAAAACAAGAATTAACTAAAAATAGTGGAAGATACAATAAAGATCTGTACTATATGTATGTATATAGAAAAATGGTCCAGATCCCTATTCCCTAATAAATATTGAGACACCAGTTTTCAATTGCCACAGGCCCATAAGGCCATAATGCAAGTTTACATTTCTAACCAGCGCAAACGGGACCATTGATTTACGCAAATTGAGTGTAAAATCAATGATCAAATCCTGTACAGTGATTATAGCATAGAATAGATGCTTTTACGCTTCCTTACTCTTCAGATTTTTGTTAATTTCAGCTAGACCGAATCATAAAGAGATTGTACGGTTGAGATTGAGAACTTCATGTCACATGCACTACCAAAGAATTTTACCCTGCCTGAATCCAACTCGCCAGTGGTTAAGGTACTGCAGTAGCTCAAAAGTATTTATGACTTTTAATTTCTCTCTTCTAGGATATTTCCAGACAACTTAATAGATATTTTTTAGTTTGTTTCCAGGAAGCTAGATTTTTATCAAACAAGAGAGGGAAAGAATATAATTTTAATAAGCATGTAAACATGCATTTGCTCAGTTTAAACCAATATTTGAATTTTAAAGTTTTAAAATTGATCACTTTTGAAAATTTTAACTAATTTTCAAAGTTTTTTTTTTTATCTTAAGTCCGTAAATATATTAACAACAGTTTCATTTGATTATAATTCCGTAAATGCATGGCAGTAAGCCAACAATTATTTTTTGTTCAAAGCCGTTCCATTAGAAAAATGCAGTTTGAAAATAAAATATGTTTCTAATTGAAAAAAGAAATATTAAGAATTATATATTTTTTGTAATTTACTTCATTTTTATGACGTATTCGCTATCCCAGCATTTTTTTTATTAGACGAGGTTGTCAACATTTCTTTTGGGAAATATTTCAAAATTTTAAATTATATTTTTTATACCGCGAGTTCTTTCGTTATAATTAGCTCTAGACAAGTGTTCAAAATCTTTGGAATTTTATATTGTTTTATAGTATAATTATATTATAATTTACAGAAATAAGTTTCCATATTCACGAACCGCCTTATACAATAATAAGATAGACGGTTGGAATTAAATTATAGTTTTGAGTTTTGACTCACAAGAGTAGAACCATCATCAATTTAATTTGACCAACCAAAATGGCACCAAACACTTAACATAAATTGTTACAAACAAATGCATTTTAACGCCCAACTAGATACATTCTTAAAAGATGTCGAGCGCCCCAAAACCATCCATAGTAAACATGAAAATGTGTGTATGTATGTATCACCTTCCTCGATCCTCTCGCATACAGAAGTAGTATACTCAAACCGTCAAACGGTGGTTGGGTTTGGTCAATATATTTAATTGGTGAAAGTTAAGGAGGTCAAAATTGAGAATGATGTCTTTGTGCAGAGAAGTCGTCAGATCAACCATGTGGCCATGAGAGTACGAATCACCTAGGCCATTGTAATTTTTTTTCTTTCTTGGACAAGAATATTATTACATTAAAGCGCGCAGCGTTATATTAATATATTATTAATAAAACATACATTAGAGTTTAACCTCGAATTTGTTAGCGATTCCATTCCATATTATTTATGTTCTTTTCTATCTAATTTTCTATATAGTTTATAATACAACACACATTAGCACTAAATATATGAGCCTTTTAATATCAAATCTTAAAAATGTATACAATATACAATGAACAAAATTCGGTCAAAATTTTCAAATTCATTTTTCAGTTTTGGGGAAAAGAACTTTCGACAAGTCCCTACATTTACACCAAGAGTTAATGCATTTGCCTACTTACTAAATATGAATGTGAATAAGGAATTTCCCATATTCCCATATTTTCAAACTGTTGAAAATATCATTTAGTTTAATTTTCCACTAGTGTTTAGTTGTAAACTATTAACTCATCATATATGATATATTACTATCATTCGGCAACAAAATAAAATACTATTGTAAATTTGACTTGACATCAGTATATGTGAGATGAAAACCCGATCTGATACTAATACAACATATCTGATGACGTGGAATATTCATGGTTTTTAGCTATAACATATTAACATAGACAAACACGTATATATTCTACTTTTTTTAATATACAAAAAGATATGTTTTAAACAGAGAGAATATCCAGGATTCTTTGCAAAAATCAAAATGGAGTATTTCTAATTTCCCTTTGGAGGGCAATAAATAAGTAAAACAAGTGCCTACCATTTGCCATTTTGCGAAGGGTTTTTAATTTTATGCCGTGGCCACTTGAGTTGAGACACCGAAACGCTCAAAATTTTCTATCTATCAGGTGCATCAGTGCATGTTCCACTCCAACATGAAAAAAAGAAAAAAAAAATTGATAGGAGAGGGGTATTTATTATTTCTGTGACAGAACTGACGTTGTGGATGCTGACGTCAGTTGAAAAGCAATTCTCCAATTCTCGTAAAAATATCTTTGAAATTTGCTTCTTTCAACTCCCAAATTTTTATAAATGACAAACTTATTCTTGAAATTGTGTTTTATGATTGGTGGGTAACAAAATTAAATAAAAATATACTTATTTTAGTTAATTGGGAGTGTATAATACAAAAATAAGGGGTGCATGTTAATGTAATGAAGTAACCAGTCTGACGCGCCAAGGCCCCAACTGTGTGCATGCATGTAACAAAATTCAATATATGTAAGAATGTAAATTCAGAATGAAACCGCTGTTAGGAAAGAGTTACTATGGGTGCTTCCCATGTATTGTATTGCGCCTATTGTTTTAGATTTGATGGTAAAAGACTGATACACGAAATATCAGATGAGCAGTTATTGAGAATATGCAGCATTAATTCATTTCGCCAGATTAACACGAGCAGCTTTTTAGATTTTGAAATTTAAGAAAACAGTGTAAATACTAAATACTATTACTTTTTTTTTATGAAATTTAAATACTGTAATTTAAGGGAGATGGGACCTTCGAAGTGAAGCGATACATTTTATAAGTTCGGAAATAATATGATCAGAGATATGAAGTTTGTCATTTAACGATTTACGGATATAATTAAAAAAATTATTTGACACTTTATTATGCAATTATTATTTTAAATATTGATAGTTTCAATGAACATAAATTTTCGTAAATTTCATCAATAATCGGAAAAATGACGTCTTGGTCGTATTCATTCAAATAATATTAGTAAATTTCATAAATTATCCACCAAATCTCAAATATAAATAAATATTTCCATTTAAAAATCACGTTAAAATAACCTAGCTAATCTATGTTATTAATTATTTGCATTAAATATACTAAATTATATTTTCTGTATATTTAATAAAAAACACAAATAATTAAATTAAATCGTTATGTTATTTTCAATTAAATATATTATTATATTGTAAGATGCATGTTTATCTATTTCAGTTAAACACATCCGCTGACAGGCCGGTGTCATGCGTTTTGTTATCTATAATCACTTATTATTAACTTCGAATACCCTTTAAATGCATATTTGTTTTATTGTTCAATTGCATTTTCATCTTCTAACCAATTAATGCACATTTATCCATTGCCAATGCGCAAAAAACGGTTTTGATCCTCAATCATTGTTCAAATGATCTCTGAAGTGCACACTCGTCTACTGTCTAATACACTAATAAAATATTGCAAAATGAACATTAGACGATTGCAGAATGCACACTTGAAGTTATTAAAATAAAATAATCAAATTAACAATGTTTTACTTTAAGTATATATAGAATATCTATTGTGAACCATGATTCATAGAGCCTTCCGTGAACCATGACCGTTTGATCGGTGATTTTGCAAATTGACAAATCTAAATTAACCAATCCAATCTATATTGAAATCTCATAGAAAATAAAATTTTACAATTTTTTAAATTTTTTTACTATTTTTCCGATTTTTTTAAATCTTGTCATTTTTTTGACGATAATTAGTGAATTATCATCCAAAAATGGTAAGTTTTAAAAAATTCGAAAAAAATAATAAAAAAATTTTAAAAATTGTAAAATTTGGTTTGCTATGAGATTTCAATATATAGATTGGATTGGTTAATTTAGATTTGTCGATTTGCAAAATCACCGATCAAACGGTCATGGTTCACGAAGCCCTAAATTAAATATGGTTCACAATAGATGTTCTCTGAAGTGCACACTCGTCTACTGTCTAATACACTAATAAAATATTGCAAAAATGAACATTAGACGATTGCAGAATGCACACTTGAAGTTATTAAAATAAAATAATCAAATTAACAATGTTTTACTTTAAGTATATATGGACAAATAAGTTCGCAAACCATGCATGTTATGTATAGACAAAAACCAAAATATTAAATGCTGAACTTTCTTTCAAATCAGAGGTGAAAACTTCAATTATTCTTTGGGCGCATAACTACAAATTAAAGTGCCTAAATAAAGTATTTAAATCCCTTCAACCTTAGTGATATCATGCGTCATTTAAATATATACTAGTGCTAATTTCGCGCGTTGCGCGATTCATTTCTATACGAATATATAATTAAATGGTTTCTTAATGAAATGAGCTAATGTGTGATCAAGATCGATAACTATAGAGCGAACATCGCGCATATAATTTTTTTACAAAATTCAAAACAATATATAAAAAAATATCATAAAAATTGAGAATACTATTGAAATATTATACAGAAGTTGTCATAGAAAATCCAGACAAAAAAAACTCATGCCCCACAGAAAATCTAGTCGAGTGGCCACAGAAGATCTGTGCGGGGCATAACAAAAACTCACGCGCGGGGCATACCTACCCAAATTTATATATTGATAATTCATTGAATTGCAAGATTTCAATCGGACAATCTGATCGCTACTATTTTTATTGTTTAGTAGCAAAAATATACCCTCAATATGGGCAAATAAAGCAACAAAATAATGGTATGCAATAAAAATATATAGTTGAATCTTCCAACGATACAGGTGGATATCTTTCTCTAAAATCAATTATTTAAACACCACCTGACTCTTTTCTGTCAAAGGGTCTTACCTTTTATATGAATACACGATCTGGACCACATATCTAATCAAATTGTACAGATCAATGGTTTACAATTGATGTTAACACATGTTTGAATCTCCTCTAGTAAAATTGTTATGACTTTTTTAGATGCATTTATAAGTAGTATAGATGAACAAATAAAAGCCAAGAAGCTAGCTAAAAGTCTTTTTTAGTTTAATTAAGGAAGTACAAGGTTAAGCATTTATCGGGGAAAAAAAATTCAAAATGGGGGAGAAAAAAAGAAACAACAGCCACTTTTTGTTCTTGGGTATAAATGTACGATTTTTCAACCGTGCAACTCGGTTAGCTCAAGCCGATTAACTAAATACGTAACAACTGTACGTACGTACAATTCATCTTGCCTCCTTATGTATAATCTAACGGCTGTTCGCCTATGTATAGTCATAATGTAAGCTTCTTTTGCTTAAAAAAAATGTAAGCTTCTTAATTAAAAAAAAAATGGCATCTTTAATTTACTGGCATTATTTTACATTTCGATGGTATTATTAAAAAGTCAAAGCGCTTTGCTTTTATCATAAAAAAAGAATGCCGGCCGGTAATTTATTGTCGTAATTACTCCATTAGTCCCAACCAACTATAAAGCCTTGTATCATAACTAGCTATTAACCTTCAAAAAAATAATAATAAATAAATAAATAAATAAATAAATAAAATAGATGCTTACCTTATATGCATATACTCTGATGCACTGACAGTGCTTATAAATAGAGCAAACCAGCAGAAGAATCCCAATGTGAAATTAAGAAAGACTTTGAGAGAGAGCTAGAAATATAATTTCAAAGGAGAAAAGAAAAGGAGAGGTAAAGCAGAGAGTAAATGGCATCCCAGCCAGGCCCTCTCACTAATTGGCCTTGGCATAGACTTGGAAATTTCAAGGTAACTTGAACGCTTTTAATTTGATTTTACCTAGTCTCATTACAAGTACAATATATTGTTCTTTTTAATTTTTTTTGTGTTTCTTTTTCTCTGTTTTGGAACAATGTTGCATGTGAACGCAGCTCTTCTTTTATTAAATCCCTCACAAAATCAAATTGCCTGCGTAAAAATTTGGAATATTATTTTAGAAAGACTAGACAGAGGTTGACTAGTTTAAAAAGTTGGAATCTTTCTTTTTATTTTCTTAGATTGTTAGCAAGATTCTGGCTTTTTACAAATGCTTCTAAATTTCTACTTTTCCTCCAAAATGCATCGTTTACTAGCTCAAAAAGAACTTATTGCAGTTACAAACACTTAGAAGAGGTTATAAATCACATCTTGCTCATGGAGCCATGCATACTTTCAATTTTGTGCACGACTTCATGCTTTGTCTTTATGCAAACTGAGTGCATGCATCTTCTTTTTTTTTTTTTTTTTTTTTTTTGAGATATAAAGTAGGTGTAAATAAAGTGGCAATTGGACTGGGAATTCTCAAAGATTAATATATCTTACCAAAGTATGTCACACTCGATCGCATAGTATAATTAATTACAAATATGGTTACACCACTGTTAAAAATATTATATACTTAGTCTTTTTGAAGTGTGTCTAAGTTCTAAAAAGTCATTTTTATGATTGCACTACATAACGCTTCCGTTAACTAATTCTAGCACCTTTTGCATGGCTTATATGTATACACATAAATGTAGTATGCCTTGCTAGTGCCATGGGTTGCTCATAGCATGCACAAGTTTGCAACAAGCATGAAAGAAGAGAGAGACTTGTTGAATTTTTTAACTCTCCCGGTTCTTCTATTGCGGCTTCTCTATAGCCAATTGTGGATCAGCATATCTCGCTTCCAAACTGCTCGGAGCAAGCGCAGAATTGTTAACAAAAGCCTTGATTTCGACCAAGTCGACCGCGAGAGAAATTGGTAATTATTGTACATACTCGTGCATCTTTAAATCTGGAATTTGCATTTTGAAATATTTTCATCTAAATGCTTCGAAATTTTTATCATTTTCATGTTTCATTATATCTTTGTTGCAAGTTGATCATTTTAAGATTTGTATTTTAATTCTTTAGGCGGTAAATAAACAGGCCATGTGTTTTGACTTCTTACCGTACTGTTGCAACATCAGCAGATGGGTCATTATAACAGAAGTTATCTGATCAAATGTTACATTCATAATTTGCATTTATATTTGATTTAAACAATCTAATTTTGACCGTACAGTGATATTAATAATGATATGTTTACTGCCATTATTTTCACGGCAGCCAACGTGGAGCCTACTGTTAATATATTACTTAAGGGTCCCCAATTGCGGGGATTACATTTTATGAAATAAAATTAAAAACAAACTAGGCAATACAAAAATTATCAAGTAGTCATTGTTTATAACCCGAAAAAAATGTTTAATAATAGAAAAATGAGCCCAACGTCAATTAAAAAAAATAAAAATAAAAAAACATGCGCAAGTTTGTCCGATATCGGCGATGGGCAAGAGTTTTATCAGAATATAAGGTAAATATAGATAATAAAATCACTAAATTCCATATATTTTTATCATCTTGGCAAAATAGGGTAGCTTGTCCAATTGAAAATTTGAAATTGGACAAGATGGCCAGGGTAAAATGAAACCCAGAGGGCAATCACAATTTGAGCCCTCATATGGACCTTGGGGACAAGTAATAATAATTCAAATTAATGTATGGCAGGGATGATCAAATAATACTGACAGCACTGTTGTTCTACATTGCGAACTTGGTGATACCTGGTGTCCAGAGATTGCCATGGTGGAACACAAAGGGAATACTGTTGGCTACTCTTCTACATATTGGACCTGTCGAATTTTTATACTATTGGTTTCACAGGGCTTTGCACCACCACTTTCTGTACTCTCGGTACCACTCCCACCACCATGCCTCCATCGTCACTGAGCCCATTACTTGTAAGTCCTAGGTGCTGCACACATAGAAATTAGAGCAATATATTCAATGTTGTGTATCCAAAGGACCAGGTCTGAAAGATGATTACTGTGATATTTTAACAAATGGAACTATTGTTTCTACATTGTTAGTTTCCAATTGAACTTCTTTTTAATTAATTATGTTGAAATATGACAGCTGTTATACATCCCTTTGCGGAGGAGTTCGTGTACTTCTTGCTATTTGCAATACCCCTCCTGTCAATGGCATTTTGTGGAGTTGGGTCAATTGTGGGACTTGTCGGGTACCTGATTTACATTGATTTCATGAACTACATGGGCCATTGCAACTTTGAGATGGTACCAAGTTGGCTTTTTCACATTTTCCCACCTCTTAAGTACTTCATGTACACACCCTCGTAAGTTCACCACCTCTTTAAAAAATAAAAAAAAATATATGAATAGAAGCGAAGTGTATTAATCTGCATGTTTCATTGTGCACAGTGGGGTGCGCGTGAATTTTGGTATGTTTGTGGACTTCTTCAGCAATGCTTGGTAGCATATTTGTGTACTTAGTGTGCAACTATGTACATTTTCATTCACCTGTACAATAACCTTTTTTGTTTTTATTTGAGGTCTTCCTGTTAAGTTTATGGCTTTTGAGTTTACCAGTATGCCAGTATTCAAGCAAAGCAAGAAACAAATTTCACAAGTTTCAAAAGGGTCTTGATTTGGTAGGTGTCACTGAACTAATATATGGCTACTCAATTTACTAAAAAGACATGGTTCTTTATTCAGGTTTCACTCAATCCACCACACGAAATTTCAAGCCAACTACTCTCTTTTCATGCCTTTATATGACTACATGTACAACACCTATGACAAAACCAGTGACAGCTTGTATGAAAGATCTCTCAAGGGAAAAGATGAAGAGAAGACCGATATGGTACACCTGACCCATCTTACTAGCATACAGTCTATCTTCCATCTGCGACTGGGATTTGCCTCAGTTGCATCCAGACCATACATCCCTGGTTTCCATCTCTGGATTTTCTCCCCTTTGAGCTATCTATTGGTAGTTCTCACATGGATTTTTGGTACCACTTTCACACTTGAAAGGAATAGTTTCAAAAATCGTAGCATGGAGACATGGGTTATTCCAAGATATAGCTTTCAGGTATGCAAAAGATATAAATAGTATAAGTTCTATTTATAAATGAAATCATCATGGCTTATATGATTTATCAATATCATAGTACAGTTGTATATTTGTTTCATTTGTTAAATCAATACAAGTGCAACAACGCATACCAGTTAAGGGTACTAACCAAGATTATACCCACAAGACATCATTAGTTGGGTGGCTTCACCTATTTGATTTCCCCCGGTGTACCTAGCTATGGTACTAGTTGAAGTTGGTACAGGTACAGATAAATTAGTGTTCTAATGCCAACACATATCTGAATGAGTTAGTTCATGATGTCTTAGCTGAATGCAATTTTATATAATTGTCTTATTCTGCAGTATATGGCTAAATTGGAGAAAGGTACAATCAATCGATTAATTGAGAATGCAATATTAAATGCTGAAAAGATGGGTGCTAAAGTATTAAGTTTGGGTCTCTTTAATCAGGTAAATTATGCTGCGTCTTTAGCATATACTATTTCCCCATAGTATTTCTGCAGTGGTATTTTAAATTATGCCATTTGTGTCTACATGATGCTGCTTTTACATACTAATTCATTTGTATAACATACCAGTTACAAGTTCAAAAAAATGATGTCATTTTGTAGTACAATTTATGTGCCTTGTTTCAGTATCCAATGTACCTCAGAATGAACCTCATGAAATACAAAGTCTAATAAAGGGGAACTTGAGTAGCATTTTGTATGGGTAGTACTACCATACATCCCTTATTCTATGGCTACATCCATCCATTAGATTGCTTTGACCATATTGCCAATTGAAAGTTAAATTGAAGAAGTTTTACCATTGTATAAATGGGGCGTGCATCAAATTATGTCAATTTGACGTCATTTAGCTTTCATCAAACAATTTGAAATTCTACAATAGGACCCAAATTTATTTGAATGCACGACTTCAATTCTTCTTCTTTTGAACAATCCCAACCACAGTACATTAGATATATTAGGTGTGCTGTAAAATAAATGTACACTAAAAATGCCCTTTTGGTAAAAGTGATGTAAAGCACCTGAACAACAAGATAGTGAGACCTTAAAAATTTACTAGATGCAACTATTACTCTATAAAGAAATATTTTTTCAATTTAATTAATCAAACTTTCCACAGGGAGAGGAACTGAACAGATATGGAGAAACATATATTTCCAATAAGCCAAGCATGAAGATTAAAATTGTTGATGGTACTGGCTTGGCTGCTGCTTTGGTTCTAAATTCCATACCAGATGGCACTGAAAGGGTTCTTCTGATAGGAAATCTTAACAAACTGGCATATTACTTATCCTTGGTCATATGTCAAAGAAAAATTAAGGTAGAACTTATACTTTTTGCATTATGCAGTTTATAATAATTTGTTTTCATTATGCCCTAATTTTCATTATTGTTCCTGCATGTAAACATACCAGCACAAGCAAATTGCTGTGGTACCTAAATGAACAGACATAAAGATGAGAAAGCAACAAAAAACAGATATATCTGAAGCATACTATTTTATTCAAATTCATGGGGTCTAAAGTGAGAATGAAACAGGTTGAGACGGTGCAAAAAGACTTGTATGAGTTTCTGAAACTCCAACTGCCCCAAGAGATGAAGGATTTCATCCTGCTATCAGATAGTTACATGAGTAAGGTGATAACTTTCTTTTTGTTTTTCAATTAATAAGAGGATAATAATCTAAATCAAAAGGCCATATTACATTAAGATTTAACTAACTATGGAGATAATTTATTACTTGTGTAGGTCTGGTTAGTGGGAGAAGGATTAAGATATAGTGATCAAATGAAGGCTGCAAAAGGTGTTCATTTCATTCCATACTCTCAGCGTCCACCAAAGATTGTGCGAAAGGACTGCATATACTATTCTACCCCTGCTATGGTAGTCCCAAAAGCATTTGAGAACCTGCACTGTTGTGAGGTAACTGGAAGCAACTTTTGCTACTTTACACTATTTGCAAATTACATTTAAGGAACCATTTCATAGTACAGTTGATGTTAAGTGAAAACCCTAGAAATCCACTAGAAGTTTCACTGTAATTTTGAATGAAGAAAAACTGATCGTAGGAATCTGCAATTAATAGAGCAAAGCAGAAACGACCATGTTCTACAGCATCTCACAATGCTTACATGGACCAATTTAGACCGACCTTCTAAGGATGGTCCTTTAAGAACCAGCCCAATTAGATCTAATTCATTATGTTATTTATAATTTTAATCGAAAGGACAAACTTAGTCCATTTTTCAGGAAACAATGTTTTTTTATTGAAGGTTTCTTAGGAACAAAGTTATGTATCAACCTATCAGGTCCATTCACTGTCAACCTATCAACACACAACTTAGCTTAATAAATTCCTACTATAACAGAACTGGCTACCAAGAAGAGTGATAAGCGCATGGCGAGTGGCTGGCATAATACACGCACTAGAAGAATGGGACACACATGAATGCGGTGAAATGGTCACGTCAACCAATAGAGTGTGGCAAGCTGCTCTTAAACATGGTTTCACACCATATAATGGTTCTTGTGAAATCTAGAAATCATACATGAATTCTAAGTTTTGTCTTAATATATTTAGTATTAAGTTTGGAGAATACAAGAAGGCATTGTCTGGTACAAATTTTGGGCTATGTCCAGAGGTTATGTGTGAAATGTAGGGTTGACAGAATTTTATGACGAGTCATTAGCCTTATTGTAGCATCTAAGTAGGGTAATTAGCATCAAAACTAATCGTGTAATTTTATATAATAAATTACGAGTTATTTCATGGTTTCTGGTACAAATTCACAAATATCAAACATTATTTATTACGTGATGTATAATGCTATCGAATCATACCTCATTATAGACACCAGAGTTTGCAATACCCTCAACATAGACCTCACTGCTACAGCCTTCTAGCCACTGCTTCAACATCAAAGATATAAATCCCGGCCCAACAGCAAATACAATGGCAGAGGTGCTATGAACTGATCTTTCAGCCTCAGAACAATCTTAGTGGTGATCCATGGATCCAACTTGGGGTTGATATAGGCTGCATATCTCTACTACTTATAAATGCACGTAACTCATAGGTGTTACACTCTAGGTCTAGAGAGTAAACAATTTTTTCTGCCGTTGGATCGACTTGATCTGTTGTTGGATGAGAATCGCTAGACCAAATAACACTATCATTTGGTTTTCCATCTAATATAGAAACAAATTGAATAACAAATCCATTTGTATCGCTGGTAAATTAAGCAATATATTTTTATTATTTAACATTATTTTGTTTCTTTATTTGCCCACATATGAGGGCATTTTTGCTAGTTGTAGAGTATTCATTTTCAATTTTATCGAGGTATCTCGACCCTTCAGCAATTCGCTTGAAATGTTGTTGCCTGTGGTGACTGGTGAGTAGGCACCATTTCAACTGCCCCACCAGATTGCTCTCTTTTGAAACTACAATTAGTTATTTTTACCCTTGGTTACAAGAATACAATTGATTAATTGACTGTGCATGCTGTGTACACATCATGAAGCTGGTTTTGGTTATTTGTTGCTTTTTTCTTAGAATCTGATAGTGACTGAAAATCACCAGTCCGGAAATAGTTAGCCACTTAGCTATACCAGATTTCAGCATTGTTTGATAAGTAGTGCAGGGTATAGAAACTTCAGCTTACATAATGGGCTTCCAAACCATACTCCGGAAAATAGTTTTTTTTTTTTTTGCACTAAAAGGCTAATGAGCCTGTTTTATTAACTGAATCACAAGAATAAGGTTTTACAGAACTCTGAAAAATAGATTTTTTTTGTCAAGTTGCTTTTTTTTTTTTTTTTTTTTTTTTTGCTTATCTATTTTCCAAATTCATCTTCATAACCAAATGGGGCATTTCCATCAGTACCCAGTAACAACCAACCATCATAAGAACTAAAGAAACAAGCAAATAAGAACCTAGGTTCCCAAATTTCCATTTTGAATTGCTGTTTAGTTGAGGAAACTGAGGATAGAACCAAGCGGTAGCAGAGAGCCGAGCCTGCCAGAACGGAATCAGCGAAACTTGAAGTCTCAACTAAGATGGATGCATGGTTCACACTAAAAGTCTATAGCACTGCATTCATCCCATCATCTGAAAAAATTGATCAGAAATTCAGGTGAATTACCTAACAATAGCTAGAATTTGACAACTCGTTGCGTCGAGGCCGAGAACTGGAGGGAAGAAGAAAGAAAACACGGAGTCATGGGCCTATGTTTTAGGAAGGATGCATTGATCTACTTTTGCTCAAATCAGGACCCATTAAAATATATGGGCCTTGATAAAGATTAACCGAGAGTCCGAGACCGAATTAAGCACGAGATGAACTTCTGTAAAGATTAACCGTAGTCTTATTTATTTATTCATGTTCCCTTTTGGAGAAACTTCTGACTTTTGATAAGAGATGATACCCAAATTGTTCCTTTTTCCTTCTTATTTATTTATACAATTTTTTTGTGCCAAGTAAAACTAATCATAATTAGGGCAAATTAGATAATTTCTTTTTAAAATAGAAATCACTCGACAATTTCATACTTTTGTAAGAGTAAGATTCCGTTGCCACACTTTTGTGGTGCCACAAATGCCACACTTTGCTTTTTAATTTTAAATTTAAAAAATTTAAATTCTAATCATCCAATCCGAACCATTGATCTTGTTTATTTTAACGACGGATGCATTGTCATAAAATTTTATAATTTTTGAAGTTCATTTGATACTTGATCAAGAGGTTGAAAAATGAACATATTAGAATTAATCTATTATAGCTATTTTGATTCGTTCGTTTTCAACCTCTTGATCAAGTATCAAATCAACTTCAAAAATTATAAAATTTTATGACAACGCATCCATTGTTAAAATAAACAAGATCAACGGTTCGGATCGGATGATTAAATTTAAAATTTTGAAATTTAAAATAAAAAAAGTAAAGTGTGGCATTTGTGACATCACAAAAGTGTGGCACCGGAACCTTGCTCTTTTTTTAATATCTAAATATATTTAAATTTGAAGTTTAAGTTTAGGCATAGCTGATATAGTGTATACTACCTATAAAATATTGATTAGAATTAGTGTATCTTTTACTGTTCGTCAGTGGTATAAATTTTTACACCTAAAATTAACGTTGTTTGATGCATTATAATAATTTCTTTTAAATTGTATAAAATTCATTGTTAGATTACCAACGTGTCCGTTGATATTCTTATAAATTTACTGTTTAATATTCAATTTACCCAATTTTTTTAATTTATTGTCAAGATTGCTAAGGTAATCAATATCAACTATCAAGTAACCACTTTTTGAATTTCAAAGCAAATAGGTTATCACTTTTCTGCTCTTTTTGCCGAGCACGCATAAAAGCATTTAATAACTAATTAGGCACGTTTTTGGAGCTACATTAGATTGGGATGTATTTATGAAAATAGAAGTTGATAACTCTCACGGTGATAATAAAATAATATAGTTTACAGGTAGACTTTATGACTTCTTAGATGCCTAACACGACTAAATACTGTCCAAATCATTCGTTCTAAATCTCAAAGCACATCAACCTAACAATGTAAAATCTATCAAAAAAAAAAAAAAAAAATGCAAACTCATGGATGCTAAGGAAAAGGCATCAAAATAAAACTAGTGCTAATCTTACGCGTTGCGCGATTCATTCCTATACGAATATGTTATTAAATAGTTACGCGATTTATTTTACGATATATTAGATCACGCGCCACAAAAAATCCGGAACACTATGCTAACCACAGTGTCCACGTGCCCCGCACACCACTGCAAATATATATAGTATTAATGTCCATCCTTATTATCTTATGTTCGTATAAAAATTAATATGATATATGATTTTTTTTTTTTTTTTTTGTCTTTGTTAGCTTCTCGATTGTTCTTACAGATAATCTTTGCATCCAAAAGAAATTTTTTTAATATAATATAATTTCAAGTATAATAATAATATAGTTAATCGGATAGTAATAGCCAACCAGAGTTCAGTAAGGTAGTTTTGATCAATAAATTGGCGAGATAATTGGTCGTAGATGCCTTTCCGCAGAGAAATGGTCTGATCAGGTCAGAGCTGGTCGGATTACTGTGTGTTTCCTGAAGTTGTTATCGTCTGAAATTTTTTCTTATGCTGGGAATTTGCAACGAAAAAGGCGCTGGAAATAAATATATATAAAAACTATAAAAATTGTAAATCGTGAATTCAACAATTATTTTATGCTTAGAAATATATTGTAGGTGAATTGCAGATGATATTAATTTCTTGAAAGCATCCGTATTTTTTACAATTGTAAAATATGGTGTCCGAATTCCGATACCATGTCAATTAAAACCCAATACAATATCTAATCAGTTTTATCACAGTTAAAATTGGAGCTTTTTTTTTAGTCAAAATAAATGTATATAATAACTATTATATGAAATTGTCTAACACATTTTAGTTCATAAAGAAAAAATATTTTGCAAAACAATATATAGCATCTTCCATTTTAGATTCATAATTAATTTTTATTTGAAGAATCTATAAGATAGTAATTAATATTTTGGGTTATATCTAATATTTTCCGTATTTGCATTTTTTTTTTACGTTCACATGTTACTGGTTTAAAACTTGCACCATTCACGTGGAAACATTTTAAATTAAATTTTATTTCGAAAACAATTATTCCAGAAACATTGCAGAGGACCGAGGATATGAATTCATCCAGTGGCAGCAAGTTTACATGGTCCCTGACCGTGTCATTTAGGGCATTAAGCCATATGATGCGGTCGAACAGAGACCAGAAGGGTCCATTTTTTGTCATTTCTACGGTCCCTTTTCAACCGCAATTTGAATATGGACTTTTTATCCAAAACGAGAATAAGGAGAGAAAAAAAATTAAGAATGAAATCAAATCAGCTAGAGGTCGTTTTTGACCGAATCCCCATTCCCCAACTGTGCACCATACATTTAATCGTTCTTATCCCGCGCATATGGGCATTTAAAGCATTCATAGTAATAATAATAATAATAAGTTTTATTTCGACATGTACATTGTATCAAGTTCCACCTAGAGCGGTAAACGCATCAAATCGAGTGAGTTTTGTTAACTTTAATTTGATTTGACTATATATTAAATCAAGTCGAGATAATGTTATAAATTAATAAACTATTGAACTCAGATCAATTGAAAGTTGAATTAAATATGGATTATAAGAGCTCAATTATTATATATATATTTTTTGCATTCTCATAATATTTAGAAACTAACATAAAAAATCTAATAATTCTTTAGTTTTAAAATTGATTTGATTAGAGATGTATGAATCTTAATGAACAATGTGCCATCATGTGCGCATCATTTATTGAATTATTGGAGTTTGTACATATTGAACATTTACGAAATAGTTTGTTTGCTATGAAATGAAGGCATTTTTTTTTTTTTTTTGGTTTATGTTCATTAAATGAGTGCTTTTGAGTTTTGACCATGTGTATTGGATGTGTATAGTTTAGGATTTTATGTGCCCAATATTTTATGCGTCAAATTTAATGTTTTGGTTATAGACTAATTTTTTCCTTCATAATACGAAATAGAATAACATTAATAAAAAGAAAATGAAGTCTTAACTTTTTTCACTTTATTGTCTCTTTCAAGGCATAGGGGGAATGCATCTTAGATACACCAATAAGAAGGTATGAGAGGTTAATGCCAGATTATCAAGGAAACGATGTATTTATCCGTTCAAAGTAATTGATCAAAATATGTAACTTTTGTTAGATATGGAGCTCCCCAAGTAGTAGAAACGGCTCTGGTTCCTTGCCCCTGTATATAGGAATAGTACAAACATAATTTTGGAGTTCAGTTGGATGGCAAATGAAGGGAATTGAACTCGGTCGATTCATACATAATATATTGCCTTGATCACTTAGGTTACATCCGCCCCTTATCCAGCTACAGGACATTTATTTTTTTTTTTTTTAATCCGTTATTGCTCATTTTATTTCGACCTCCATGCTTAGATTGGAATATTAATATATACATGGAATACCAATTCTAACATTCAAATTAAATGAAAAAGAAAAATTCAAGGCCGAAAATAAAGAATTGTAAATCCGTAGTAAAGCATTTATCAAATACATTAAAAAAAAAATCAGCATAATAAAGGATAGAGAAATAATCAAACTTGGTTGGACATGCAATTGGTATTCACAATAAAGATAAACATATATCTATTTATATAACATATTCTACGATAGATCGTAAATCACAGGAAATCGTGCCTAAGAAGTTAGAAAGCTACAAACTCAACTGGAAACTCTTTAAAACATTTTAATTAAAAAATAAGTTAGAAAGCTTGATCTTCAATTAATCTTCAGAAGATAAATGAAATGCTTGACAAATAACCGAGAAATTATTTACTCTATACCAAATGAAATTCAAGAACCTTTTTGCATCACACTCGAATGAACCAATTAAAAATTGTTTCGGACTCAACTCGCCAAAAAAATAATTTTTTAAAATTGTGTTCCAACACAATGAGTAGCGTAAACAGTATTTCACAATATTGAAAATTGAAAGAAAACTAGAGTTCTAAAATATGAGAGAGAATACAAATCCACAACCAGTAGCTCTTTTAAGATCTGTCTCAATTCAAGCTAAAAGAAAACTAATTGATGCAGAAACTAGATATACCTTTATAAGACACTGCAAATTTTTAACAGACTAATTTAATCAGACTTTAGATAATATATTTCTAAATCTAAAAGTGGGTCATGATGCAGAAACTAGATATACCTTTATAAGACACTGCAAATTTTTAACAGACTAATTTAATCAGACTTTAGATAATATATTTCTAAATCTAAAAGTGGGTCATGACAGTGCATAAGTTGTAATATAAATTGCATTACCGATTTGGATTAATTGGATTGGTGATTGGATTTGCTCCTATTGAGTCTGCAGTGAACGATCCTGGAGGAATCAATGGATGATCCTGCTTTTGCGAATGTTTAACTGCCGACTGCCGTGGATACTGCGGATCAATTTTAACTCGTTAGATAAAAAATTTATCCGCCCCACGGATAAATATAAAATTAGTGCCATATAATATTCTACCTTCACGTAGTTACTTTGCTGTCGGATGTGCAGGTTAGCATTAAAAAAAGAAAAGATAATAAATGTATTCAGGTTCTGACATTTCATTGTTTCATTGTATTCCATAAATGCTTCTTACGTTAACTAATATTCATCTTCTCGGCTCCAGTGTGTCAGTTTCACACTATTTTTATATAAAATTTCTATATATATAATATTCAAAATATAGATGCATACATATCTCGTGCCATATAAAAAATGTTTCATACAATCAATCAGTATACTTACACTTGAATAAACTACTTTTCTTCATGTTTTTTCCGTTATTTATTGTTTCATTTTTTTTTGTCACGAACAATTGAGAAACATAATTTTTTTTATATAATTTTTAAAGATAATAACTATAGATATGACATCTACCAAGACAGGTGTTGGGTGGGAAGGCCCAGGCAACTAGCAATTCTGATTTTGTTTTGGCAAAGTATTGCGTTGCGGTGCCGGTGAGGTGAGGGAGAAAATACTAGATTCCCTGTTCCGTACGACCTTTTCACTTTTCACCGTAATATCTCGTGAGCTGTAAATGCGCTATAAATTTTTACGGTGTCAGAGAGAACTAGTGCCCTTGTACTCTACAAATATTTACGCAAGTACGAAATTGCAATGCAAATAAATATCATCCGTCCAATCCAACCCAATCTAAGGCACATGAGAGAGGTTTAAAGCGCTGATCTAAGGGCCCGCTTGGTACCAAGTACACAAATACTACTAGATATTGTTATCCGAAATAATAAACTCATATAATAGTAAAAATAGTGGTAGTTCATTGGAGAATGGAGATAAAAGAGTGATATTTTTATACTATTTATAGAAATGAATATGTCGTTTGATAAAATATCAGTTGGTATAATACCGTGATGAAATATATAAAACAAATAATGTATTAATGTATGCATATATTATCTGAGCGAAATAGATTTATTTTATTCGCATTTAACAACGCATTTCGCATCTGAAACCCCTTATATATATTATCTTTCATGGATGAATAAAAATTAAAGAATGCGGCGGCCAGCTCTATATTATGTATTTAGAAACAGATATTGATATAAAAGAAAAAAAGACAGAAAATTATAACAATATAAATTTGCGGAGGTGTGCGATTGGTTAGCTCGTGCGATCTTCTGTGGCCACCCGGCTGGATATTTTGTGGTGCATGATTTTTTGATCTGGATTTTTTTGTGGCAGCTTCCGTATAATATTTCAATAGTATTCTCAATTTTTATGACATTTTTTATATAGTGTTCTGAATTTCGTAAAAAAAAATTATATGCACAATGTTCGCTCTATAGTTATCGATCTTGACCACACAGTCGCTCATTTCATTAAGAAATCATTTAATAACATATTCGTATAGGAATGAATCGCGCAACGAGTTACTGTGGTTAGCACAGTAACTCGCACGATCTTCTATGGCCACCCGGCTGGATTTTTTGATTTTTTGGTCTGGATTTTTTGTGGCAGCTTTCGTATAATATTTCAATAGTATTCTCAATTTTTATGACATTTTTTATATAGTTCTGAATTTCGTTAAAAAAATTATATGCACAATGTTCAGTCTATAGTTATCGATCTTGACTACACGGTCGCTCATTTCATTAAGAAATCATTTAATAACATATTCGTATAGGAATGAATCGCGCAACGCGCGAAATTAGCACCAGTAAGAATAGATCTGAAATATGAACACGAACCTCGGTACAAATAAATTGTTTGAGATTGTCATATAATGATCTGATGCACAACAGGAAACAGACCCACAAAACATGGCCTAATAATTAAAAAATGAACGTGCAATTTATCATACCTGCTGCATAGGGTTGTCAACAGCAGCCGTTGTGCCATTTGCCACCATGTTTCGGCCGAAACGAACGGTAAGTGGCACAAAAAATCGTACCGTTTCTTTAACGAAGTGGCAAACGGCATAGGAAATGGAATGGTTTAATGTGTTTTAACGTGTTTTTGTACATGCCGTTTAGCAAAATCGTTTCGTTTACTAAGTGGCACGGTAAACGGTTGCGAAATCGAAATCGTTTCGTTATTGAAATGACAAACGGAACGCCTTGTTCTGTGCCATTTGGCACAACGTTAGGCAGCTGTATACCTGCATGTGTTATTTCCAAAGCATATACTGTGGAAAAAATATTGACTACAGTGACATTGTCAATTTATTGAACCTTAATGCGGCTAATATTGCTATTTCCAATGTGCTCCTCATAAACTTTTCTCATTTTTTTTTTTTGAATTGATAAAATTCTCAAGTTATGTTGTTAAAATCCAGGATTTAATACCGGTAGTTAATAATTAAGGAACGATATAAATTGTATTACTTCAACGTAGAGTTGGAATAAATGAAATTGGAGAACCAACCAATCCGAAACTGGCATGTGTCCATGTTCAAACTTCAACTATCAAGCATCAAGCCAGCATGGTTTTTGGAACTATATACCACGATGTACAAACTTTTCTGTGTGTGGTAATTACTGCTATCAGTCCCAACAAATACCAACAAGTTTTGGATAGTAACTAGATGCATGCACATGTTAATGTATCAGCTTTGTTGCACTGACAACGTTTATAAATTGAACAGACCAATTCATAAACCAGACACAGACACTGAGACACAAGAGGAAAGCTTTTCAGAGAGAGAGAGAGAGAGAGAGAGAGAGAGCCTTTCATAAACCAACAAAGAGAAAGGCTTTTCTCTGAGAGAGAGATAAATGGCCTCCCAACCAGGCCCCCTTACTAATTGGCCATGGCATAAACTTGGAAATTTCAAGGTAATTAAACCTTTTTTAAATTTTTATACTAAATCTCAGACCAATTCATTACAAATTTTTTATACTAAAATTTTGGTTGCATTCCGAAATCATAGTCTTTACTCTCTATTTTTTAGTTGACATAATTTGACCTGTTTTTATGCACATGTAGATAAGGTTTCCGTTGCTAAACTCTATAATTTCTGTCTTAGTATTGAACCTAACAATGTTTTTGCCACCTTTTGCTTTTTGGTAATTTTTAAACATAAATGCAGTACGCATTGCTGGCGCCATTTGTTGCCCATAGCGTGCACAAATTTGTGACCAGCAATGAAGAAGAGAGGGACTTCTTCAATTTCTCAATTCTCCCAATTCTTCTATTGCGCCTTCTCTATAGCCAATTGTGGATCAGCATTGCTCGCTACGAAACCGCTAAGAGCAAGCGCAGAATTGTTACAAAAAGCCTTGATTTTGACCAAGTTGACCGTGAGAGAAATTGGTAATCATTCTATACTCTTGCTACTCTAGCTCTAGAATAATAATAGAACTTAGATTCTGGAACTTTTCCACCTAAATGCTTCAAAGTACAAACTTTTCACTCATTTTTCATGTTTTATTTTTCCCTTATGTACATTATTATTTTAAGATTTAGTTAATAAAACAGCATATGTTTTTGCCAAGGTGACTGCAAGAGAAAACGTGACACTATTTATATCTTTTGCAAGTCTCCCTATGATCAAAGTAATATCACTTGTAGACCTTGAGCAGGAATTTTTCAGCATTTATAAGCAAATTCTGCCCGGACTAAAATTGGGTTCGTCCTTGAGCAGGAATCATAGGCTGTCTATGTCGATGTCTTGATTAAGCTAAAATAGATCTTACATTGTTCAGAAAGACTAATATACAAATCAATATACGACAGGGATGATCAAATAATACTGACAGCACTGTTGATGTACCTCGGGAACATGTTCATACCTGGTGCACAGAAATTGCCATGGTGGAACACAAAGGGAACAATACTGGCTGCTCTTCTTCATATTGGACCTGTTGAGTTTTTATACTACTGGTTTCACAGGGCTTTGCACCACCACTTCCTCTACTCTCGGTACCATTCTCACCACCACGCCTCCATTGTCACTGAGCCAATCACTTGTAAGTCCTTAGAGGTGCAAATACATTTATAAAAAATTGAGTATGACACTTTTTTTTAATATCGAGAGGTCCTGGTCCAAAATTAATTCGAATCTTTAATAAATTGAAGTATTTTATTATTGATTTTTATATATTAGCCTTCCAATTGTAAACTTCTTATATTACTTAATTGTTTAAAAAAATGACAGCTGTGATACACCCCTTTGCGGAGGAATTTGTTTACTTCCTGCTATTTTCAATACCCTTCCTATCACTGGCGATATGCCGGGCAGGGTCAATTGCAACAGCTGTTGGATATTTAGTTTACATTGATTTCATGAACTACATGGGTCATTGCAACTTTGAGATGGTACCAAATTGGATCTTTCATATATTCCCACCTATGAAGTACCTCATGTACACACCCTCGTAAGTTCACTGCCTCTTGATGTATATGGACATTTTTAAGTACTTGCATGTTTTCTTTCTTATGTTTCACTTTTAGTTTTCTAATTGGATTTATGCTTTTGAGTGTGCAAGTATGCACGCACCACTAACTGACAATAGAAATTACAAAAGGAAAAATGAAAATTTGCGAAATTCCCGCAAGGCCTTGGTTTTTTCATGTAATTTCTGAGCTCCAAAATATATCACTAGCTTTCGCATTCACTAACAATATGTGGTGCTTTATCCAGGTTTCACTCAATACACCACACAAAATTTCAAGCCAACTACTCACTTTTCATGCCAATATATGACTACATTTATGGTACCTATGACAAAACCAGCGATAGCCTGTACGAAAAATCTATCAAAGGAAGAGCAGAAACCAAGACAGATGTGGTTCATCTGACCCATTTGACTAGCATACAGTCCGTCTTCCATTTGCGGCTGGGATTCGCCTCAGTTGCATCCAGGCCATACATCTCCGGTCTCCACCTCTGGATTATCTCACCTTTCAGCTATCTATTAGTAGCTCTCACATGGATTTTTGGAACCACTTTCCCAATTGAAAGGAATAATTTCAATAATCGTAGCATGGAGACATGGGTTGTGCCAAGATATAGCTTTCAGGTATGGAAATTTTGTATATATTAAACTTTCTAATTGATAATGCATCCGTTACTGGTCATATGATGTATCAAAATCACAGTACAGTTGTACATTTGTTTTGTTTCATTTGTTAAATTTACTTGAGTGAGATAAGTCATACCAGTAAGAGTAACGTTTGGTACTGCCGTACCAGAGTATGCAGTACTATGCAAGCTTATACCCACCAGACCTTCTGGTCGTGTTGTTTTTACCTATTGGCTTCTCTGATGTATATTGTTAGGTTCGAAGTAAATTGTCCTATTGCATATTTACAGACAGATCAGCATTTTAACGCCAGGACACCTGATTTGGAGTCAGTTACACAGTGTCTTAGCTCAATGCAGTTCCATATAATCGTTTTATTTTGCAGTATATGGCAAAATTGGAGAAAAGTACAATCAATCGATTAATTGAGAAGGCACTATTAGATGCTGAAAAGATGGGTGCTAAAGTATTAAGTTTGGGTCTCTTTAATCAGGTAACTATGCATTTCAATTCAATTACTTGTAGAATTAGTAACCAGCCACTACCCCAATATTTTGTGAATTTGTCATAATCTATTGTCCGCCCAGGTCATTTTCCATAGTCTACATTATCCCACTTTTGTATATCATTACTGCTTTCTCCAGTACTTACTTCTCTCCATAACAGACCACTTTCGAAGTTAAAATATCATGTCACATCCAAAGTTTTCAATTTCAATATTACAAGTTACCATTTTTCCTATAAAAAATACCTAAAAATGAAACACAGCATATGAAAGGGATTGGAAGGGTTACTTCAATAAAATGTGTCTTAAAATATTTATAATTAAATGTAGTATTCAAGAACTATCACATGCAAACTATAATCGAAAAAAGTAAATATTTTCCACGTAATGATTAGCTATATTAAAATTTCCACAGGGAGATGAGTTGAACAGATATGGGGAGATATATCTTTCTAAAAATCCAAGCATGAAAATAAAAATTGTTGATGGCACGGGTCTGGCTGCTGCACTTGTTCTCAACTCCATACCAGAAGGCACCAAAAGGGTTCTTCTAATTGGAAAGCTTAACAAACTGGCGTATTACTTATCCTTGGTCTTGTGTCAAAGAAAAATTCAGGTAGATTTGAATTAATCATTATATAGTTTTGATTTATTGTTATAACCAGACCTCAGTATGTTAGTTAATGAACTGTACCAGTGTAAGTTAATCGTCATGATACCAGATAATAAAATAGTAAAGGTGAAAAAAATAGTAAAAATTTAAATTTTCTTAAGGCCACTTATTATTTGACTAGAATCAAGGGATCTAATCATAGAATGAAACAGGTTGAGACAGTACAAAAAGAATTGTACGAGTTCTTGAAACTCCAACTGCCACAAGAAATGAAGGATTTCATGCTGCTGTCAGATAGTTACTTGAGTAAGGTGAGAAGTTTGTTCTTGCTTTTTAGTTAATGTAAGAAGAATTATGTAAATAACAGGTCTGTTATATATACCGTGGTCATTTAGCCATATTCATATCATATTATCTGAAATATTAGCAATAGAAGCATAAAGTGTACAAGGATGCATTCAATTGTAAAATAAGGAACAGAAAGCAGATGTATTATATGTGCAAGCATTTGCACTGGTTTAAAAATGAAGCACTTATTAACTAAATAACCAGGAAAAATATTCATTCTTTACACAGGTTTGGTTAGTGGGAGAAGGATTAAGATATACTGATCAAATGAGGGCCATAAAAGGTGTGCACTTCATTCCATACTCTCAGTTTCCACCAAAGTTTGTGCGCAAGGATTGCATTTACCATTCTACCCCTGCTATGGTAGTTCCAAAAGCATTTGAGAACCTGCATTCTTGTGAGGTAATTTCATATTTTTGCATCTATCTTTTGCTTTTACTTCGAATCACTTGCAGTACAATCGGTGAATTCCCTTTGAAAGCACTACTAAAATCATAATTAATTGGTAATACCAAGCTGCCACTAAATATATATGAAATTTGAGATGTAAAAGCCATTTATTTGCTAAGGTAACTCAAGAAATTGCATAAAAGAATAGACATATGACAATGGCATGCAGCAAATCACAGATCTGGTAATGCGAAACATGCTATCAAAGGTAGCAAAGTTTCTATTTTGTATCAGGCAGAGAAAAGATGCACGAAGGTTTATCTAAACAGATTTAGACCTACCTGTTTGGGTTGTGTTTATCATCACACCAGACTATTTAATACTTCAGCTGCAAATTTTTAGTCGAAATATTAAACTATCCCTAGTCCTGAATAGCTTGAAAAGTTTGTTATAATGATTTAAAATACAATAAACAGAGTCAATAACTACAAGCAGTCCTTTAGTTTACAACATATTCAACAGTGTGCAGTGACACTCCGATCTGGTTTCAACTGATCCATCAAGCTTTTTTTTTTTGGTATGAATTAATTTGTTTTTAGTAATACAATCGTCGTCATATTACATAGCTTAATTACTTTGACAATTCAACCATAACAGAACTGGCTACCAAGAAGGGTGATAAGCGCATGGCGGGCGGCTGGTATAATACATATGCTTGAAAAATGGGAGACGCATGAATGCGGCGAAGTTGTCACACCAGTTGATAAAGTGTGGCACGCGGCTCTAAAGCATGGCTTCATGCCATTTAAATACACTTCTGAAATCTAGACTATCTCACATTAATTCTAAGTTTGTTAAACATGTGTAATGTTATGGTTGGTGAATGTTAAGGTGTTGTCTCAACATATATCGTGTTATGTCAAGATATTTCAATACTGTTCAAGGTCCTTGCATCCTTGGTGAGTTTGAACTGTAATATGTATGATAATTTAAGTATTCAATGTTGTTAATGCAATACTATTACTATGGTGTTCTTTCAAACTTTTACCTTTGTTTTTTGCTCGCGAAAAAGTACTGCAGTGTCCTTTTTCCAGAACTTTAAGAAATACAAAGGTCACCAATCTCTTTCGGGAAATAATATGATAAGAACTTTTATGAAATTTACACATTGTTATGCAATAAAAATGATAATACCTCATGGAAAAAATGATGCTCAAATAATGACACACAATATACATTATTTACACATTATATACGTCATTACAATGTATAATTTAATATTTTTAAATAAATAAGATCAGAAATATATAATGAATAGATGACTCAGAATTTTTTAAATAAGATCATAAACATATCTTTACTCAAATGATGACTCAGAATCATATTCTAGACTGTATAAATAGTTTGAATATAGATTATTGTAATGAAATTATTTTTAACTAATCAATAAATCGCTTTGAATTCCCAAATGATACACATAATAAGCTTTATTTGCAATTTATCAGCGTGTTTTCAATATACAATGCAACATTTTGAATAAGTAAGATCTGAATTGTATTGTAGGCTATATAAAGAGCTTAAATAAAGATTATTGTAATAAAACGATAAAGAATGAATGTAGAATCGCTTGAATTCCTCAAATGATACTCAGAATTGTCACAACCAATTCCAGTGGGGGGCATTTGTTTGACCCCGTTTTATGGTGCCAAGTTCATGAAATAATTGAATAAATTCATGGAGCAATAAATAAGGGGAGTTTGAGGAAATCAATGGAAAACACCAAACGGACTCCGAAAATCATGAAAAATTGCCCAAAAATCCCCTAGGAATTATGATGAATTATCATGATTTCAAAACCCCAAAATAATCAACAGAAACCCCACAATATGCAAATAAACCCCCAAAACTCATAAAATTACCAAAATAAATCCATGGGGAATTTCACAAAACCCTTTGAACTATTAAATTTCTCATATTTTTCTGAGTCTACCCATAAAATTTTATTCAAAAATACCCAAGGAAAGACCCTCAAATGATTTATTTTAATTGGGCATCAAATATATGCATGAATGAATTATGAAAATCGAAGGGAAATCCCAGAAAAATGGAAAAGAGATGGCGCGTGCATCCCATTGCAGGGGATCCGGGAAAGATGAGAATGGCGCTGGTTTTAAATTCTTCTTTCCCGCTTCAAAGTTGATTGGACCTGGCGCATGAACCGAAAATATTAAATTCTCTGATCTAGCATTGGCTCACGGAAGACCGGACATACCTATCTCACTCTCCCTCACTAAATCCGACATGTGGGACCCGTAGACGAACAGACCCTTCTTCTCCAACAGAAAAGAAGAGGAGAGGAGAAATGGCGCAACAACCTCCGTAACCGCCTGGTCAACCCTCTCGCACCCTTGTTGACCGCCCAATGCGACTCCCCTAGGTGGCAGAAGGACAGCCCTCAGATCCGAGAGCATCAAGGATCGACGATGGAAACCAAACCGCGTCCAAGGCGCTGTACCAACCTCGGTCAAATCTCCATACCCCGCTGTTGACCAGCCCAAAAGAAGCACAGAGTGATGCCCTCGTTGCCGTCGGATCATTGGTCGATCCGTGTGCCTCCTCAATAAAGGGCTGAGATCAATTGAAGATAGCTCCTTCTTGAAGAAGCCACCTGACATCGAAGGCTATATATACCCCATTAATTGATGAAGAAAGGACCTCTTCTCTGGTCCAAAAAAATTCACTTCAGAACTCCTAGAGAACTTCTCTAGTGACTTCTGAGCACACACTAGCACCGTAGGTTAGCCATTAGAAAAGTTTAGGTAGTGGTATTGTGTTGGGCATTTTGTCAAGCAGCTGATAGGCATAGAAAAGAAGGTGAAATTAGAAATAGTCAAGACGATCTGAGCAATTGTAATCAAAGGGTAAGCTGAAGGTAAGTGTAAAGGAAGTTTTGCAACTTGATTTCGTAAGGATTGAATGAAAATTTCTGTTACTTGTGAATATCATGCTTGAATTGATGTTTTGAATCCAGTTTTGTAAGAATTTTTGTTTAAATTAGCTTAATTACTTCTTTTCCTCTTGGATTTTGTTATCTCGTAGTCTTGACTAAGGATTCCTTAGCTCTTGACATTCTATCGTCAATTTTAATTGAAATTTGATTTCACTGGCCTTAATCAAAGCACATTTTACATTCGGTTTGATCTTTGCACCTCGTCTGTAGATACTCCACGGTTTGGTGATTGCTCGCTATTCTCATTAATTGAAACAGGGATAAGGGTAAGGTTGATTTAATCGATGTAACTGCTCATCTTTGCATTCTTTGACTTGACATTTTCATCATGATATAGCCTTAATCTGATGCTTTACCTGTTCAATTGGAATGCTTTTAATAAGTGTAGAATATAATTAATCATTTAATATGCTTGAAAATTGCTGTATGGCTCTTGTCTTGGCTGGAGTATCTCCATGCTCTGAGTTCTTTGTATCGGCTGAAGCCTCTTCAGTCTTTGACTAGCACTTATGCCTAAACTGGAGTTTTCTCCAGTTTTTGGCCCTGCTGAACTTCACTTACCTTGGTCAGATGTCCTCTGACTTTGGTTAAGAGGAAGTGAAGCACCTCAAAATAATGAGAAATATAAGTGCTAGGCTGCTGGAAGTTTCTTTGATCAATATACCTTATATTTCATAGAAGTGCTAGACCAAGACGCATAGATAATTAATAGGATATTATTGGGACTGAATTGCATAAGTGTGACCTGTATATAGCTATTCACATATTGTGTTTTGATAAAACAATGAACTTAAGTTCTGGAAATAGCATAAGGCTATGGTGAAATGTGATATCAAGGATTTTCTGGACATTAACGAAAATGCCACATGGACTAAATAAAGATGTATTTGACTTAATCCTTTCCTAAACCCAACTTAGCATATAAGAGATTCCAGAATCATTGTTGTATATTAACCTTCACGGAACCCTAATGTGATTTGCCCAAAAATTCAGGACTTAAGTGCATGAAATGAGGTGTATATTGTATTCCATAAGATAGATTGACATTATCATAAAATAAAATGTGTATGTATATGTTAAAAATCTGACCAGAAATGAAGAAGTAAACAAAATGAGGCCTTAGTTGAACTAAAGTGCAAAACTGCTTATGGACAGCAGATGTGTGACTTCATGGACAGCAGGAAACAAAAATTTTCCTTTTTTGGAATTTTCTCTAATTTTATATAATTTATTGAAGACAGTAGGGGTATTTCATGTAATAAAATACTATTCTCTAGATCTTGGGCCTTTCTGCAAATATACTTTTATAGAAAAGTTGTAACTGTTCTTATGGATGTTCCTGCAAATTTTTATCATTTTAGAATTAGTGCAAAGGGGTTTTCTCACAGGTGGATTATTCAAACAGTACTTGGTATAAAATTTCATTAAGTGCTTCTATTGCTTTAAATAGTTACCTTAGGCGTATTATGATTCCTGTAAGTGGTTTTCCCTGCATTAGAGTAACTCAAAACAAAAACCACCAAAAACAGTGGCAAAAGTGCCCAAAAATAAAAATCTGAAAATTAGGGAAAACGATGAATTACTTGCTCTTACTCCCTGTATTGGTTTGAACAGTTAAAACATATCCAATTGGACCCAAATCGAACCTTGAATTGAGTGTAGCTGCTGTAAGTATACTTACATGCAAATTAGAAGGTAAAACAAGGTGTATAAAGACACAACTCCTGCCATATGATTCATACATCAATTCACAACGATAAAATCAAATTAAAGGCATATAATCCATGTAAGTGATCCCCTGAAACTATCCACGTGATCACTGGTGCAAGAAGCTGCCTCTACAAGCCCCACGATCCAAGCCCAATTCAGACCAAACTGAAGCCGAGGTGGCTCAGTCGGGTGTACCCTCCTTCAGGTTCCCATGTGCTAAATTGATCCCATAAATGTCTTCTTCACACGTCGAAGAGTACTATAAACCTCTTACTGGCAGAATAGAAGAGCCAGAAAGCTTCAAACGCCATTAATGGCGGCTCGAGCTTCCTCAGTTGACACACGACAGCACACGCCGCCATGATGAAAATGGAGCTTACCATCCTCTTCGGCTCACTCCCACGATCCAAACAAACCTTGTATCGACTGATACGCTGGCCGAAATCACCGCAATTCTGTCGGAGAAATCCCAAGGACCTTCCTGCAAAATTCTCACAGCTCGACGGAGAGAGAAGAGTTCAAACGCGATATTTGACGGATCTTTTGTGGCGAGAAGTATGTGGCAGTCTTGATCATTCGCTACACGGAATCCTAGCGTCCCTTTGCGTCAGCACAACGTCAGCCTATCCAGTCAGCGGCCAGTCAGCGCAAAATCAACGCCCAGTCAGCCCATTTTGCCACATGGCCCAATCAAATAATTCCACGTTATCCAAAATTTTTGAAAATTTATTAAAAATAGTAGGAAACTTAGAAAAATTCAAATAAAATATCTATAAAATTCTAAAAATCTGTAGAAACTAGATTTACTGATACTTTGATATAAAATTAAGTCAAAATGTGCTCCTTTTGTATTTTCAAAGTATTTTCTTTAAAAATTAGATTTTATAAATTGCCAAAACTTTGTAAATTCACCAAAATTAGTAGGAAGTTCAGAAAATTACAAATGATATATCTATAAAATCCTAAAAATCTGTAGAATCCATATTTACTGATATTTTTATATAAAAATCTTTCAAAATACTAGCCTTTTATATTTTTGAAGTATTTTCGTTATAAAAATTGAATTTTATAAAAATAATAAACACAATAAATCCTAGATAAATTTTCTATAGAATTTTGAAATAAGTTTTAAATAATTTCAATATTAAAATAATCTTCAAGGGACTATTTTCAATTAAGTACTTTCCAATTAGTATTTTCAAAGATTTAAAATGAATGTTAAATCCTTTAGATTTCTAAAATCAAAATAAAGGAAAAATAATAAAAAAATCACTAAGGTCTAAAGAGAAACACTAGAAGATTAAAAGTCCAAACACGATACCCAAAGTCGAAGCCGAAACCTTTTCAGGTAAGGAAAAGTCACTCCCTGAAATCAAGATCAACGCCAATGCAAGGTCAAATCGTCTTTCCAGAAACTAATTCCTACAGCGACTCACACAGTCCCAGGAATTAAATCTAAAAATCTCACAAGTCACCAAATGACCAAGACCCAATTCTTACAAGCCGCCAAATGGCCAAGAACCATCAAATCAAGCCTTTCCAGTCTTACAAGTCACAAAATGACCAAGGCCCAGTTCTTCCAAGCTGCCAAATGGCCAAGAACCATCAAATCAAGCCTTTCCAGTCTTACAAGTCACCAAATGACCAAGGCCCAGTTCTTCCAAGCCGCCAAATGGCCAAGAACCATCAAATCAAGCCTTTCCAGTCTTACAAGTCACCAAATGACCAAGACCTAGTTCTTACAAGCCGTCAAATGGCCAAGAACCATCAAATAAAGCCTTTCTAGTCTTACAAGTCACCAAATGACCAAGACCTAGTTCTTACAAGCCGCCAAATGGCCAAGAATCATCAAATAAAGCCTTTCCAGTCTTATAAGTCACCAAATGACAAAGACCTAATTCTTCCAAGTCGCTAAATGACCAAGAACCATCAAATCAAGCTCTTCTAGTCTCACGAGTCACCAAATGACCAAGACCCGGTCCTTCCAAGCTACCAAATGGCCTAGGACCACCAAATCAAGCTCTCCCAGTCTTATAAGTCATCAAATGACCAAGACCCAGTTCTTCCAAGCCGCCAAATGGCCAAGAACAACCAAATCAAGCTCTCCCAGTCTTATAAGTCACCAAATGACCAAGACCCAATTCTTCCAAGCCGCCAAATGGCCAAGAACAACCAAATCAAGCTCTCCCAGTCTTATAAGTCACCAAATGACCAAGACCCAGTTCTTCCAAGCCGCCAAATGGCCAAGAACAACCAAATCAAGCTCTCCCAGTCTTATAAGTCACTAAATAACCAAGCTCAGTTCTTCCAAGCCGCCAAATGGCCAAGAACCACCAAGTCAAGCTCTCCTAGCCTTACAAGTTACCAAATGACTAAGACCCAATTATTCCAAGCCGCTAAATGGCTAAGAACCATCAAATCAAGTCTTTCTAGTTTTATAAGTCGCCAAGTGACCAAGACTTTGCTCTCACAAGCCACCAAAAACCATCTTATTCGAGTAGATTCAGTAAAAGTTATAAATAAGGCGTTTTAGGTGTCCTCAATTAAGTCCCGTTAACTAGGTTTGGTACCTTTAATTGAGTCCAATGTAAACTCAAAAGAATTAAGTCTTTTATTTTCTTAATTGTGCCCCGTCAATTAAGTTTGGTAACATCAATTGAGTTTAGTTTAATAATTTGAGATAACAACTTTTCTAGCCTACGACATGTAATTTCTCGAATCCCTTAATCAGAGGTTCTCGTGATTCGTCACGGGGTAATTAACAATAGGGGCTTGCGCCTATTGGAAGGAAAGGATCCACAAAATTAATAAACCTTCATGAGAATAGATTCTCGTTAATGTTTTCTTGTTGTCAAGAAGCATTTTATACTTGAATTTAAGCTCGTGAGGGGTGAATCTAAGACTAATTCCCATTCTTGAGGAAACCCGATTATTCTTCGAGAAATGACGAAAAAGTCCACACAGATTCTCTGGCACGCCCGGTGGGACATCTTTCTCCTCTCATCTTTGGGATTTAAGGAATATAATGTATAGGCTAGAAAAGTGTTTCTTAAAATTTTCAAATCTTCAAATAATCGCTACTAACAATAACATTGAGTTATTTGTGGTTGCAGGTTGGAAATGGCGTTTAACGCGAGCGTTGAGTTGAGCAAGCTGAGCAGGATGTTCACCATTGGGGCCGTCCCCATTCACTTTGATCATCAATTCATGTTTGGCGGCATGCCCTTTGGATTTGCCTATGTACCTCTAGTACATGGCAAAGACGGGCAAATGGAGATCGCTCGGGAAGGCGAAGACATTAGGGGCATTGAGGAAGTCGTGCCCGAAGTGCAAGTGACGAATAGTGGAGATGAGTGGACCCTTGTCCCACAGAAAGAGGTCTATGAGGCTCCAATAACCTCACCAAGGAGGCGTCGACCCAATCGTCGCTCTCCTCAAAAGAAAAGGGCGATAAGGAAGGTTTATGCTCCAACTGTCAGCAGTGCGAGAACTATCAAAAAGATCCAAGGGGCATATCAACGGGAGTTAGAAACCAAGCCCAATCTCCCGGTGAGTAACCCGTTTGCACCGCTTCGTTTGGTGAAGAAGAACTCTCCCGAGGCTCAACTCAAAACACTAGAAGAGTTTCCGGCCGAGTATCAAATGAAATTTCGGGGTAGGAGCCCCAGGACAAGGCCGTTGATCAAGGAAAGACTTGTGTTTCCTCGAACTCCGGTCCATGAAAGATTAGGGCCAAAGAGAAAAGGAAGGACATCGACCCCTGTGAAGGAAAGGTTGGGAGGAAATGTCCAAGAAAGAGCAATAATTCCAGTCAAAGAGCGATTGGGTCCAATAAGAAATAGAAAAGGACCTAAGAAAATGTGGGCACCTAAGGATAAAACCCGTTTAGTGGTCGAGGTGGCTAATCAAGAGCCTCAAAACAAAAGGAGACGCATAGTATGGCAGGAGAAGCGACCAGCCATTCGTGCTTATGTCAACATGGTAGAAGTTGACAAAAGATTTGAGATGCACGCATTTATCTATATGGCCGGTGACGAGGAAGTCCCTGTAAATCGTCAAAATGGCAAGAGTAAACAGGATGAGCCTTCAACAAGTTATCAAGAAAATAAGGAAGGAAAAGAGTATACTAAGAATGATCAAGGCGATAGCGAGGATGATGGCCGATGGGCTGAAGGAGAGAATGCTCGATTGAAAAGCATTTTGGAAATGAATGAAAGAAAGATCTCTCAATTGATGCATGAAAGAGAAAAAGAAAGAGATATAATAAAGAAAATGTACAAGTTCTTAGAAAAAAAGAACCTATTGAGAGAACTTGAGAAAGACCATTCCTCGTCCTCAGAAGAAGAAAATAAATATAGAGGGAAAGTTTTTAGAGAAAAGAAAAACAAAAGCAAGTATGAGTCTTCGGACAATGAAGAAGAAATAAACAAGAGAAAACCTCTTAAGGGAAGGAAGAGTAGAAACACATATTACTCTTCAGATGATGAAGAAGAAAGAATAAAAAGAAAACCCTCTAAAGAAAGAAAAAGTAAAAATAAACATGGGTCTTATGAGGACGAGATCCCTGGGGCAGGATCCCGGAATGAGACAGAAAGGTCCGAACCAACAAAATAATTCATCCAAGAAATGGTAAACCAACAGTTGCAAGCCTCAGGTGCAAGACACCTGGTGAATTTCCGAAAGAAATGTGGTAGACCATACCCAAAGAGGTATGAGCATGTGCAATACCCGTCCAACTACCAAGTGCCGAAGTTTAATCTATTTGATGGCACGGGTGAAAAGAACATCACCCCCGAGCAACATTTGGTACAATTCAAAAATGCATGTGGCAACACGTCTTATGATGAAGCCTTTCTCCTGAAACAATTCTCTCAAAGTTTGACCGGTCCCGCTTTTGAGTGGTATTCCTCATTAGAGAATGATTCAGTGGAGTCATGGGATGAAATGGAGGAGTTGTTTAGGGCCAAGTTTGCTATGGTAACCCGAAGGATCACAATGGCCGATTTGGCGAGCGAAAAGCCTAAACCAGGAGAGGAAGCCCTTGAATACATTAATAAATGGAGGAATTTAAACATAAGATGCACCCACCAAATGCCCGAAAGTGAGGCTGTGGAATTTTTATTGAGAAATTTGGATGATTGGATACAAAGGTCGCTCTCTGGTAGTAACATTTACACTTATGAAAACCTGATAACACGTGTGGCAAGGGTGGTGCACATGGGGCCGCCAAGAGAGACACCGTTCACTTACAGTCGAAATGATCAGAAAGGAAAGAGACATGAAAGAACTCATGAGGCCCCTATGAGTCGAGATAGTCGGGGCAACAATAATAATAGGAACAATCATCCCGCTGAGAGTTTGGCCGAGCGACTGAGTAGGCCATATTCGTTCAAAAAGGAAAAGACAGAAGCCCTATTAAAACAAGTGCTAGAAATGAGGGCCATAGAATTGCCACCGTGTAAAAGACCAGAAGAGCAATATAAGACCAATGATCCAAAGTATTGCGCTTACCATCGAGTGTTGGGACATCCAACGGATGATTGTTTTAAGCTCAAAGGAATAATTGAGGATATGATCAAGGAGGGGTACTTGACCATTCCCGATACATTCAAGCAAGATCCAGCATTACATGCCCAAACTTATGCGGTCGTTAGACGAAGGAACTCAAACAATGAAGCCGAGTGCAATGTGATTCGATATGAGGAAGTCGAAGAGACAAACAATCATGTGTTTAAGGCTTCGGAGTCAAATGCAGTTCACATGGACTCCCCTACCCAAATCACTTTCATAGAAAATGACCTAGCACTTGGCACAATTTATCACAACCAGCCGCTACATATTTCAGGCATGTCCAATGAAGTATGGTTAACCCGAATAATGGTAGACACAGGGGCATCGGTCAACATTATGCCACTAACAACCTTGAAGATATTAAACTTTGAAGAAGACGACTTGGTTGATGAGAATGTCTATGTCCACGGGTTCAATAAGGAGTCTGAGCGTGTCATGGGGGCTATCGTGATTCCTATGAAGTTTGGAAGGTTAGAAACATGGGTAAAATTTCAAGTGATTAAGTCAAATACCACATATACAGCCTTATTGGGACGGCCCCGGGTACATGAGAATTACCTAGTCCCATCGACACTCCATCAATGTGTCAAGTACATCCAGGATGGTGTGCAGAAGACGATCAAGGGTGATATACAATCTTGTGAGATGGATGAAGAAATAGAAATGCATGGCTTTTATTACACGGCCAACAAAGAAGGCGAATCTTCTCAGCCATTGGTGGCAATAATAGAACAAGATGATGACGGAGTCTTCCATAGTTATCAAGATGACCCGCTCGCTAGGATAAGTGATGAAGAGATGAGCAATGGAGAACAAGAAAGAGAATGCATATCAAAAGATGATGAGTTATCAAGGGTCAAAAGAGAATTAAAGAAGATACAGAAGAAACGGGAGGAAGAAGCATCATTATGGACGAATCTTATGCACTTCCTTCAAAGAAAAGGGTTGTATGATGAATTTTTCAATGAAAAGCATGACTCACCACCTAAGAAGGAGGAACTCATTAAGGAACCTTTGGATTAAAAAGATGAAAGAGACATGCCAAAACCAAAAGGAGATAAGAACAAACCAAAAGTGGAATTCGGGGAAGATGAAAAGCTCAAGGGAACATCGAGTGTTGGGTTTGAAGAGAGAAAAATGACAATGGCTGATTTGCTACATGAAAAATCAAGAAAATGGGAAAGTGCTTCTAAATATGTCAATAGGTGGATAAAGATGAGCATTAAGTGTGAATACCAAATACCAGAAGAAAAAGGAGTAAAGATCTTGTTGCGAAATTTAGAAGCGTGGATACAACGACATCTCGTTACGGCCGACATCAACTCATACCAAAAACTCATCGAGAAGGTATGCGAGTTAGAAAGAGTGGGACCTCCATGAGAATATCACTTTTCAAATGGCCAAAAGAGAAGAAGTGAGGGTAAAAGAATGGCCCCGACACGAATGGTCGCAAGCTCAAATACACCAAAAGCCAAGGGTAGCCACAATAACAATCCCAAGCCACTCCCGTCATTAACAACATTGACGAGCAAACCGTATTCTTTCAAAAAGAAGGCAGTTTTAGAGCTATTTTGCGAGTTCAGGAACATGTTCGAATTACCACCATGCAAGCGCCCAGACGATATGAAAAAGTCAGATGATCCTAATTTTTGTCTCTACCATCGAATCTTGGGGCACAAGGTGGAAGATTGTTGGGTGTTTAAAGATTTGATTGAGGGGCAATACCGAGCGGGCATGTTGCCACTTCCTGAACACGTCATCCAGAGGCCCGCACCACATGAGTAGGATTTGATCCTTTGTCGTGGGGTCTAGTGTACCAAAACTCAAAATCTAAAGCCACTTTGAATCGTTTGTTATCCTATTACCAGTAGTTGAGATTTTATAGAGTTTTGAATCATTTCAACCAAACACAAAATTTCATCATGAATAAATACCATTACCAAAATAAATCCATAACCATAACCAACCAAAATATATGATATGCCATGAATAAAACGCCTCAATAGGTCTTAAACATACTAAAGGAATAAAGTCGGCCAAAGCCTCAATAAAATATTCCAAAACCCAAAACCATATATATATATATAAAAAAAAAGAAAGATTACATAAATCCTAAAACCCTATGTTCACTACGCCAATGCCGTGTCAGTGCGCCAATGCCGATTGAGAGTCATTATAATGAGTGCCTATACCTAACGAGAGGGTGAGTGCGAGAGGGTAAGGAAAAAAAGGTGACTTGCCTTTGCGGCTCCATAAGT
Organism: Rhynchospora tenuis; assembly: GCA_027725995.1. NCBI lineage: Eukaryota > Viridiplantae > Streptophyta > Magnoliopsida > Poales > Cyperaceae > Rhynchospora > Rhynchospora tenuis. The sequence goes on along the minus strand of CM050889.1, from coordinate 129,244,641 downwards.
CTACCCTTCCACAAAGTTCCCAGCTCCACAAAATCCACTAGCCAAATATTGTAGTTTGATAGGAAAATCGTGTTGAGGAGACCTTTGTGGTTTCCGAATGCACAAAAAATAAAATTTACCTTACAAATCCGCGGTCGATGATGGGACTTTCGGGTCCCAGAGAACGCGAAGCCGTGTTGAAGAAAGCCTTTGTGGTTCTCTGAAAACACCTATGTCTAATGAAGAAGCCTGTGTGGCGTCTGAAGGCATTAAGGCACCGCCCTATGAAGTTATCTGAGGGCACCCATCCCCCACCAACACTAAGTCAATGTGACTTCTTTTGTCGACCACAATGTCGATCCTTAAATATCAAACAAGCACAAAAGCTTTGTATTCGATATTTAAAAGTATAGTAGGCGATAAAGAACCTAAATGTTCATGCCTTCTATATCGACCTCAATGTCGAAAAGACACTAAAGAACCTCAATGTTCTAGTTTCTAAAGAGCCAACCTCAATGTTGATTCATAGATATCAAAACGAGCATAATACTTTGTATATGGTATCTAAAAATATAGTGTGCAAAAAAGAACCACAATGTTCATGACCACTATATTGACAATCAATGATGGAACCCGACAAGTCAAAAGCCAACAATCAACCAGTCTGGGGCAAGAATCTGTTATCAATTATCCTGCGGCAAAAGCTGATTATCGACCCCATTGGGACAAGTGCTCGCAATCAACCACATTGGGACAGCCATACAACACAAGAAAGAAACAAACAAAGACAAAGAAGAAACAAAGGGGAAAGGAAGGTTTCATTCATTCATCATGAAGGGTTACAAATATAACCAATCCAAGGAGGATGCAGTACAACAACAATAATAAAGGAAAGGAAAACTACTGCAAACTAAAGGAATACAAGAAAAGAGAGCAAAGATACAAATCATGTGCGTGAAGCATGAGTTACAATAAGAAACATAAGATCCTATTCAGGGACCATGGCTGCTGCAGCACCTCCAACTAGATTGTTGAGATTAGTAGAAATAACTTGAAGCATCCCTTCTATTGCCTCCAGACGAGCGCTTAACTCCCCAAAGCGCTGGTCAATATGAGCTCGAATTGAGGCAGGGGCAGGAGCCTCGAGAGCTAAGGCAATGGAATCGTCATCAGGAGGGGAAGCCACCCCCATCGGACTGTACTGGTTAGGCTCAGCATTAGGAGCCAAGATGTATTCATTAACTGGTCGGTTGGGATCAGGAACCAGCATGTTCATGGAAGATTCCACCCATCCGGTACAGTCAAACAAAGAAAGAAGATTGCGAGGGTAGGCCACATGAGCCTCAGAAATAGGGTTTCCCCACAATATTTCTGGGATGGGGATATGTGCACGACGCATAAGAGCCTCAATAAGGTGACCATAGGGCAAGGCTCGATAGCTATGAGAAGCCATGGCTACTTGGTGCATGTAGAAGATGATCATGTGACCCAGGTTGATGGGGTGGTTCCTTAAGATAAGGTGGCGAAGGTAGAATAGACTCCCGGGACGAGCATGGTTGGATATGACTCCTTGAGAAAATATGATGTCATTGATTACCATGAAAAGGAATCTGAAAAGAAAAGAAGTTAAAGAAGAGGAGAAACAGAAAAGAAGATGAGAAAGGAGAAAGATAATAAAGCAAGTACCTATGAAGAGCGGGAAGATGCTCAGTCGAGGCAATCTCAATGTCACCTTCGGCCGGAACGGCCCTGAACCAGCGAAGACACTCTTGATAACTACCAAAACCTCGTGGCCAGCGATGAAAAGCGTATGCAGTAGAGCCAGCCAACGTGTTTGAATCCTGCAAGAATTCGGCCAGGCTCTCAGCAGTAATGGTCATAAATTGACCAAAAAGATAGGAGGTGGCCGAAGGATTGCCATAGTGATCATAAGAGATACGCAGGTTGGCATAAAATAGGCGAGTGATGCGGGGATGATAGGGATTATCCAGATTGACAAGGCCATGAAGACTCCAAGAATCAAGCCAACCATGGATAAGATTAGCGTGCTCTACTGGAATGCGTCTCTCGTGCCGAAAGAAGAAGCACTCGGCCACGGGTCGTTCATCACGGCCCATGTCATCATTATAACTGTTGAAAGCCGCCTCATCACGAAAGAGGTAGCGGTTGTCTGGGGCAAAGGACCAGTTTGGCATAGTGGGATTAATGCATAAAGAGTGGGAGCCCATAGTGTTTCTTGGACGCTTGTGAGCGAACATGGTTGAGAAAAATTGTAAGAGAGGCAATGAGAACACAAAGGATATGATACTAAGAGGAGGATGAGGCCCTGGTTTATATAAACTCCTAGAGTCAGGGACGTTACTTGTCGAGTATTGGAAACGTGCGGCATAGAGGTGTGGAAAAGAAGTGGAAATGGCACATCGTGGGAGAGACACTGCTTGTATGGTTGATTATGCGCAATAACTGTACAATAGTCGAAGCACATAGAGAGCCAGAAATGCTTGAGGGCCAAAAATTCAAATTCAAAACAGCGACAGTCCCATATGAGTCCAAGCCCAAGGAAATACAGGAGCGGGCCAAAATACCCCAGCCTAAATTGAGTCTCGGGCTCATGTGCAGCCCAAGTCCAAATGAAATGAAAGAGAAAGTAGAAGTTGAAAGAAAAAAAAAAAGAAAGCCTTGCGCTTTCATAAAAACAAGACATATGAAAAGGGGTCCTGAAGCATAAAGGCTCAAAATCAATGAACGCCGACACATATAAAAAACAGCAAGCAACAATAACAAGTAGCAAGAAATGCGGGAGAATGAACAAGCAAGTGTGGCAATCAAAATTTTACGACAAATCACCAAGGCTGTACATCCATAGCCATACACCAAGAACGAGTTCAACAAAACCATTCGACCATGCGAAAGGGGTCAGGAAGAGAGGCCACTGGAATCACTTGTTCCCATTTCAGAATTGTCACAACCAATTCCAGTGGGGGGCATTTGTTTGACCCCGTTTTATGGTGCCAAGTTCATGAAATAATTGAATAAATTCATGGAGCAATAAATAAGGGGAGTTTGAGGAAATCAATGGAAAACACCAAACGGACTCCGAAAATCATGAAAAATTGCCCAAAAATCCCCTAGGAATTATGATGAATTATCATGATTTCAAAACCCCAAAATAATCAACAGAAACCCCACAATATGCAAATAAACCTCCAAAACTCATAAAATTACCAAAATAAATCCATGGGGAATTTCACAAAACCCTTTGAACTATTAAATTTCTCATATTTTTCTGAGTCTACCCATAAAATTTTATTCAAAAATACCCAAGGAAAGACCCTCAAATGATTTATTTTAATTGGGCATCAAATATATGCATGAATGAATTATGAAAATCGAAGGGAAATCCCAGAAAAATGGAAAAGAGATGGCGCGTGCATCCCATTGCAGGGGATCCGGGAAAGATGAGAATGGCGCTGGTTTTAAATTCTTCTTTCCCGCTTCAAAGTTGATTGGACCTGGCGCATGAACCGAAAATATTAAATTCTCTGATCTAGCATTGGCTCACGGAAGACCGGACATACCTATCTCACTCTCCCTCACTAAATTCGACATGTGGGACCCGTAGACGAACAGACCCTTCTTCTCCAACAGAAAAGAAGAGGAGAGGAGAAATAGCGCAACAACCTCCGTAACCGCCTGGTCAACCCTCTCGCACCCTTGTTGACCGCCCAATGCGACTCCCCCAGGTGGCAGAAGGACAGCCCTCAGATCCGAGAGCATCAAGGATCGACGATGGAAACCAAACCGCGTCCAAGGCGCTGTACCAACCTCGGTCAAATCTCCATACCCCGCTGTTGACCAGCCCAAAAGAAGCACAGAGTGATGCCCTCGTTGCCGTCGGATCATTGGTCGATCCGTGTGCCTCCTCAATAAAGGGCTGAGATCAATTGAAGATAGCTCCTTCTTGAAGAAGCCACCTGACATCGAAGGCTATATATACCCCATTAATTGATGAAGAAAGGACCTCTTCTCTGGTCCAAAAAAATTCACTTCAGAACTCCTAGAGAACTTCTCTAGTGACTTCTGAGCACACACTAGCACCGTAGGTTAGCCATTAGAAAAGTTTAGGTAGTGGTATTGTGTTGGGCATTTTGTCAAGCAGCTGATAGGCAGAGAAAAGAAGGTGAAATTAGAAATAGTCAAGACGATCTGAGCAATTGTAATCAAAGGGTAAGCTGAAGGTAAGTGTAAAGGAAGTTTTGCAACTTCATTTCGTAAGGATTGAATGAAAATTTCTGTTACTTGTGAATATCATGCTTGAATTGATGTTTTGAATCCGGTTTTGTAAGAATTTTTGTTTAAATTAGCTTAATTACTTCTTTTCCTCTTGGATTTTGTTATCTCGTAGTCTTGACTAAGGATTCCTTAGCTCTTGACATTCTATCGTCAATTTTAATTGAAATTTGATTTCACTGGCCTTAATCAAAGCACATTTTACATTCGGTTTGATCTTTGCACCTCGTCTGTAGATACTCCACGGTTTGGTGATTGCTCGCTATTCTCATTAATTGAAACAGGGATAAGTGTAAGGTTGATTTAATCGATGTAACTGCTCATCTTTGCATTCTTTGACTTGACATTTTCATCATGATATAGCCTTAATCTGATGCTTTACCTGTTCAATTGGAATGCTTTTAATAAGTGTAGAATATAATTAATCATTTAATATGCTTGAAAATTGCTGTATGGCTCTTGTCTTGGCTGGAGTATCTCCATGCTCTGAGTTCTTTGTATCGACTGAAGCCTCTTCAGTCTTTGACTAGCACTTATGCCTAAACTGGAGTTTTCTCCAGTTTTTGGCCCTGCTGAACTTCACTTACCTTGGTCAGATGTCCTCTGACTTTGGTTAAGAGGAAGTGAAGCACCTCAAAATAATGAGGAATATAAGTGCTAGGCTGCTGGAGGTTTCTTTGATCAATATACCTTATATTTCATAGAAGTGCTAGACCAAGACGCATAGATAATTAATAGGATATTATTGGGACTGAATTGCATAAGTGTGACCTGTATATAGCTATTCACATATTGTGTTTTGATAAAACGGTGAACTTAAGTTCTGGAAATAGCATAAGGCTATGGTGAAATGTGATATCAAGGATTTTCTGGACATTAACGAAAATGCCACATGGACTAAATAAAGATGTATTTGACTTAATCCTTTCCTAAACCCAACTTAGCATATAAGAGATTCCAGAATCATTGTTGTATATTAACCTTCACTGAACCCTAATGTGATTTGCCCAAAAATTCAGGACTTAAGTGCATGAAATGAGGTTTATATTGTATTCCATAAGATAGATTGACATTATCATAAAATAAAATGTGTATGTATATGTTAAAAATCTGACCAGAAATGAAGAAGTAAACAAAATGAGGCCTTAGTTGAACTAAAGTGCAAAACTGCTTATGGACAGCAGATGTGTGACTTCATCGATAGCAGGAAACAAAAATTTTCCTTTTTTGGAATTTTCTCTAATTTTATATAATTTATTGAAGACAGTAGGGGTATTTCATGTAATAAAATACTATTCTCTAGATCTTGGGCCTTTCTGCAAATATACTTTTATAGAAAAGTTGTAACTGTTCTTATGGATGTTCCTGCAAATTTTTATCATTTTAGAATTAGTGCAAAGGGGTTTTCTCACAGGTGGATTATTCAAACAGTACTTGGTATAAAATTTCATTAAGTGCTTCTATTGCTTTAAATAGTTACCTTAGGCGTATTATGATTCTTGTAAGTGGTTTTCCCTGCATTAGAGTAACTCAAAACAAAAACCACCCAAAAACAGTGGCAAAAGTGCCCAAAAATAAAAATCTGAAAATTAGGGAAAACGATGAATTACTTGCTCTTACTCCCTGTATTGGTTTGAACAGTTAAAACATATCCAATTGGACCCAAATCGAACCTTGAATTGAGTGTAGCTGCTGTAAGTATACTTACATGCAAATTACAAGGTAAAACTAGGTGTATAAAGACACAACTCCTGCCATATGATTCATACATCAATTCACAACGATAAAATCAAATTAAAGGCATATAATCCATGTAAGTGATCCCCTGAAACTATCCACGTGATCACTGGTGCAAGAAGCTGCCTCTACAAGCCCCACGATCCAAGCCCAATTCAGACCAAACTGAAGCCAAGGTGGCTCAGTCGGGTGCACCCTCCTTCAGGTTCCCATGTGCTAAATTGATCCCATAAATGTCTTCTTCACACGTCGAAGAGTACTATAAACCTCTTACTAGCAGAATAGAAGAGCCAGAAAGCTTCAAACGCCATTAATGGCGGCTCGAGCTTCCTCAGTTGACACACGACAGCACACGCCGCCATGATGAAAATGGAGCTTACCATCCTCTTCGGCTCACTCCCACGATCCAAACAAACCTTGTATCGACTGATACGCAGGCCGAAATCACCGCAATTCTGTCGGAGAAATCCCAGGGACCTTCCTGCAAAATTCTCACAGCTCGACGGAGAGAGAAGAGTTCAAACGCGATATTTGACGGATCTTCTGTGGCGAGAAGTATGTGGCAGTCTTGATCATTCACTACACGGAATCCCAGCGTCCCTTTGCGTCAGCACAACGTCAGCCTATCCAGTCAGCGCCCAGTCAGCGCAAAATCAACGCCCAGTCAGCCCATTTTGCCACATGGCCCAATCAAATAATTCCACGTTATCCAAAATTTTTGAAAATTTATTAAAAATAGTAGGAAACTTAGAAAAATTCAAATAAAATATCTATAAAATTCTAAAAATCTGTAGAAACTAGATTTACTGATACTTTGATATAAAATTAAGTCAAAATGTGCTCCTTTTGTATTTTCAAAGTATTTTCTTTAAAAATTAGATTTTATAAATTGCCAAAACTTTGTAAATTCACCAAAATTAGTAAGAAGTTCAGAAAATTACAAATGATATATCTATAAAATCCTAAAAATCTGTAGAATCCATATTTACTGATATTTTTATATAAAAATCTTTCAAAATACTAGCCTTTTATATTTTTGAAGTATTTTCGTTATAAAAATTGAATTTTATAAAAATAATAAACACAATAAATCCTAGATAAATTTTCTATAGAATTTTGAAATAAGTTTTAAATAATTTCAATATTAAAATAATCTTCAAGGGACTATTTTCAATTAAGTACTTTCCAATTAGTATTTTCAAAGATTTAAAATGAATGTTAAATCCTTTAGATTTCTAAAATCAAAATAAAGGAAAAATAATAAAAAAATCACTAAGGTCTAAAGAGAAACACTAGAAGATTAAAAGTCCAAACACGATACCCAAAGTCGAAGCCGAAATCTCTTCAGGTAAGGAAAAGTCACTCCCTGAAATCAAGATCAACGCCAATGCAAGGTCAAATCGTCTTTCCAGAAACTAATTCCTACAGCGACTCACACAGTCCCAGGAATTAAATCTAAAAATCTCACAAGTCACCAAATGACCAAGACCCAACTCTTACAAGCCGCCAAATGGCCAAGAACCATCAAATCAAGCCTTTCCAGTCTTACAAGTCACCAAATGACCAAGGCCCAGTTCTTCCAAGCCGCCAAATGGCCAAGAACCATCAAATCAAGCCTTTCCAGTCTTACAAGTCACCAAATGACCAAGGCCCAGTTCTTCCAAGCCGCCAAATGGCCAAGAACCATCAAATCAAGCCTTTCCAGTCTTACAAGTCACCAAATGACCAAGACCTAGTTCTTACAAGCCGCCAAATGGCCAAGAACCATCAAATAAAGCCTTTCTAGTCTTACAAGTCACCAAATGACCAAGACCTAGTTCTTACAAGCCGCCAAATGGCCAAGAATCATCAAATAAAGCCTTTCCAGTCTTATAAGTCACCAAATGACAAAGACCTAATTCTTCCAAGTCGCTAAATGACCAAGAACCATCAAATCAAGCTCTTCTAGTCTCACGAGTCACCAAATGACCAAGACCCGATCCTTCCAAGCTACCAAATGGCCTAGGACCACCAAATCAAGCTCTCCCAGTCTTATAAGTCATCAAATGACCAAGATCCAGTTCTTCCAAGCCGCCAAATGGCCAAGAACAACCAAATCAAGCTCTCCCAGTCTTATAAGTCACCAAATGACCAAGACCCAATTCTTCCAAGCCGCCAAATGGCCAAGAACAACCAAATCAAGCTCTCCCAGTCTTATAAGTCACCAAATGACCAAGACCCAGTTCTTCCAAGCCGCCAAATGGCCAAGAACAACCAAATCAAGCTCTCCCAGTCTTATAAGTCACTAAATAACCAAGCCCAGTTCTTCCAAGCCGCCAAATGGCCAAGAACCACCAAGTCAAGCTCTCCTAGCCTTACAAGTTACCAAATGACTAAGACCCAATTATTCCAAGCCGCTAAATGGCTAAGAACCATCAAATCAAGTCTTTCTAGTTTTATAAGTCGCCAAATGACCAAGACTTTGCTCTCACAAGCCACCAAAAACCATCTTATTCGAGTAGATTCAGTAAAAGTTATAAATAAGGCGTTTTAGGTGTCCTCAATTAGGTCCCGTTAACTAGGTTTGGTACCTTTAATTGAGTCCAATGTAAACTCAAAAGAATTAAGTCTTTTATTTTCTTAATTGTGCCCCGTCAATTAAGTTTGGTAACATCAATTGAGTTTAGTTTAATAATTTGAGATAACAACTTTTCTAGCCTACGACATGTAATTTCTCGAATCCCTTAATCAGAGGTTCTCGTGATTCGTCACGGGGTAATTAACAATAGGGGCTTGCGCCTATTGGAAGGAAAGGATCCACAAAATTAATAAACCTTCATGAGAATAGATTCTCGTTAATGTTTTCTTGTTGTCAAGAAGCATTTTATACTTGAATTTAAGCTCGTGAGGGGTGAATCTAAGACTAATTCCCATTCTTGAGGAAACCCGATTATTCTTCGAGAAATGACGAAAAAGTCCACACATAACTCTTGAGGAAACTCAAGATGATCTACAATTAAGTGATCATGAAGTGAATAATGATATTCAAGATGATCATGAAATGCCACATGAAGCTCCTTTGGTTAGTGGGAGTATGAGTAGTCAAGCTTCACAAAGGATTGTTGAAGAGACTGAGGACTCTCCACAGAGTGTTCGAATGACTCAAGTTGAGCACGAACCTATTCTGCAAGAAATTGTAGAAGAAGTTCAAGGAGCTCAAGAGGAGTCACAAGAACAAAGAGAGCTTAGAAGGTCAACAAGGTTGAGAAGGAAACCCGACTTTTACATGGGCCTTCATGAGATCTTAGTAATGGATACTGAAGATCCCTTGACCTATGAAGATGCAATGAAAAGCAAAGACTCCAAGGCATGGCGTGAAGCCATGGAATCCGAAATACAATCCATGTATGACAACCAAGTTTGGGATTTGGTTGAGCTTCCTGAAGGAAAGAAAGCCATTCGAAATAAATGGGTTTTCAAAAGGAAGATGGACATGGATGGTAACTTAGCAACCTACAAGGCAAGGCTTGTAGCAAAAGGTTTTAGTCAGATCAAAGGAATTGACTATGATGAAACTTTTTCACCAGTTGCTATGTTTAAATCAGTTCGGATTATGCTTGCTATTGCTGCATTTTATGACTATGAAATATGGCAATTAGATGTCAAAACAGCCTTTCTAAACGGAAAGTTGGATGAGGATGTGTACATGGTACAACCTCAAGGTTTTAAAGATCCCAAAAGTAGCAGCAAAGTATGCAAGCTTCAAAGAGCCATTTATGGCTTGAAGCAAGCATCAAGGAGTTGGAACAAACGTTTTGATGAAGAGGTTAAAACCCTCGGATTCATTCAATGTAAAGAAGAACCTTGTGTATACAAGAAGGTCAGTGGGAGTCACATTTTGTTCTTGATCCTATATGTCGATGACATATTGTTAATGGGGAATGAGCTATCTTTAATGGAGCAAACAAAGAACTCATTGAAAACAACATTTTCAATGAAGGACATGGGCGAGGCTCAATATATCTTGGGGATTAAGATATATAGAGATAGGCCTCGAAGACTCATTGGTCTTAGTCAAAAGGTGTACATTGACAAGCTCTTGGAAAAGTTCGAAATGAATTGTTCCAAGAAAGGAAATGTACCAATGAGTACGTCTGTGCAACTTAGCAAGTCGCAGTGTGCCAAAACACGCGAACAGATTAAATACATGGAGAATGTTCCTTATGCATCAGCTATAGGTTCAATCATGTATGCTATGACTTGCACAAGACCCGATGTCGCGTATGCTCTAAGCATGACAAGTCGTCATCAGGCTTCACCTGGCCCAGCACATTGGGCTGCAGTCAAGAATATTTTTAGGTACCTGAAAAGGACCAAAAATAAGTTTCTTGTCTATGGTGGCCAAAAGGAGCTCATTGCAGAAGGATACACTGATGCTAGTTTTATGACCGATCCGGATGACAGAAGATCCCAATCCGGATTCGTCTTTCTTCTGAATGGTGGAGCTGTGAGTTGGCGTAGTTTTAAGCAATCAACTACGACTGACTCAACCACCGCAGCAGAAGTCATGGCGGCCGCAGAAGCAAGCAAAGAGGGAGTTTGGATAAAGAAGTTCCTTGAGGAACTAGGAGTCGTTCCGTCAAGTGAAGCACCTTTGGAGTTATTTTGCGACAATAGTGCATCTATCTCGCAAATTAAAGAGCCAAAGTCACATCACAAGACGAAGTTCATGGACAGAAAGTACTTCGTGACCAAGGACTTTATCGACGATGGGAAAATTTCACTATTATGGGTGGACACAAACAGCAACACAGCTGATCCCTTCACTAAGGCATTATCGCAAGCCAAGAGTCAAATTCATTTTGAGACCATGGGTCTGCGAGACCATGGAGAGTGGCTTGAGGATTGATATTGTTATAGGTTTCTAGTTTTGAGTTTATGCATGGGATATGCATGTGTAAGAAACTTTAAAACAAGTGGGAGACTGAAGGATGGGTGTTTTGAAAGTTATCTCAGTTAATGATAATTTATGTATTGTTCATGATTTTGAATGTTATTGTTATACATTCTTGTTCCATGAATTATTATGTTATGTCTTTAGAAGTGTTCAAGAAGATGCTCTTGGTCTTGAACCGTAGAACTCTTAAGATGAAAACATATGATTCTAAATGTGTTCACAATCGTGGTAATTAAGAGGAACATTAATTACCGAGCAAGGTTGTCATGTCGATTGAAGTACATTGTAGTTCTATAAATGTTGATAAATGATTATCATTCAATGACATGAGTGTGTATAAAATAAGTATGCTTTATATATATTGAACATGACCTAACGGGATGGAATATTATATGGATTGTGTTTTGTGTCATTAATATTTCCATCGTGTCTTTGAATCCAAGATATGAGATGTATGGATTTCTCACATGAGAAGCATGTAATGTGATTACTGATAAAGACCATCTCATTACTGATCTTAGTTATCTTTTGATGGAGGGTATTAGTAGTTCGTTGTATGTGACTTGTGCGGGAGAGATTTATATATTGATTATCGTTGTCCCTCAGTTATCTGAGTTATGATATTACTGGGCCCCTTGGTAAAGCGTAATTATATAGCATGCAATATAACTGAGGTAGTTATAATTATAATTCGCTTGAGAGACCAAGAAACGAATATATGCAAGAATGACACAATCCTATTTTGCATATTATTCATAATATCATGAGACAAGGATAGACACAAAACTAGTGGATCGGGTACGTATCGACTATGTCGTTTGGACGGCTATAATGTAGTGATAGAACCTCTTATAGCTTGTAATATAAATATTTATATTACTACCAAGATGACGTAGATCCTCTAAAAGGTCACACCAACTGAACGTGAAACAACAAGATTTTACATTTTATAGGATGTATGAAAATACATGTGATAAAATGGTAAAATAAATGTCATGATAAATGGCATGCTTAAGTCCATAAATAATTTATGAAAGCAATGTGAATATTATTGGTATAATGTTTGAAAAACATTATAAGGAATAATATAGACATCACATAATGCAATAATATGTTTCATATTATTAGTTCATAAATTTATTTACTAAACAGATTGCAAATTGATTAGAAGAGAGTGTTTGGGGGCAAAAGTGTAATTTTCCAATTAACACATGAGTTGCCCTAATGCCCTATTATAAAAAGGGACTTGGATGAGTGGATTGAAGTAAGTTTTTCTCTCTCCCACGTTTTGGTGGCTGGTCACAACTTCTCTCTTGTGTAGAGAAGAAGAAACCCACTCACAACACTCTCTTCTCTCTTGCATAGTTTAGCCACCTAAAGAAAGCTTATTCTTTGAGGTCTAGGTGGTTGGATCTAAGCTCTAAACTCACCATCCATCTATCTAAGCTCTGGTTGAGTTTGTTGTTTAGGTTCAAGGTGAACCGAGAGGAAGATAAGGCGTTGCAACGGCGGTGCAGCGGCTGAAACGAAAACCGAAGGTTTCCAAGAGATCTAGAGAGAAATCGGCTTCTCTCTATAAAGAGATTTGACAATCTCTTGAGGTATAACCTTCTCCCCTCTTAAAATGAAGTTGCTTGCTGTTGCATGTGTGCACATGAGGTGCTTGTTGATATGCTTTGCTGAAATCTTACTTGCTATTGTCATATAAACGTAGATCCTTTGTGTATTGAGCTTATTCGTGAAGAAAATTTTAAAATTTATACTTCCTTAGCATACACATAAAATTCCAACAGTATTATGGTTGATTTGAAATGACTGAACAGCTTGAACACAGAAGGTGTTATCCGCCTAGTTCTTAGACACTACCTTTATAGGCTTTTGTCCCTTAGGTTGACGTATTCTCGGATCTGTGATTACTAGTCCTACACCAGTGCACAGGTAGTAGGTGGGACGGGTAGTGGTCAGGTTAGGCGTGGTTCAGGTCATTAGTATTGTGAGGTTGTTATGTATTTACGCGCCTGTCAGTGGTGCAGATAAGCTTAGTACATGTGTGGTACATTACCTGTTAGTGATTACACACATTTTTGCTCTATTTTGCACGATGGCATGATTCGATAGATATCATTACATGATTTATACATGTTACTCAGCATAGGTTTTATACTAACTTGAAACTAAAAGATTGCAAGTTTTATAATTACATTTAGCATGATTTTATATTCTAGTTTAGAGAATTGATAATTTGAATAGGCTCACTCTATTACCGCACTGAGTATTCGCATACTCAGCCCACAATACTTTGATTTGTGGTGACAGGTACCGGTCTGACTGAAGACGGTGATCCAGCGTTAGAGACCCAGACCCATTTACCACATGATGATGCCACTTATGTTTAGATAGTATTGTTTCTTTTCTTATTTTGTTTGGCTAGACAATTTTGTTGTAAATAACTTTTACTGCCCTTCTTCTTATATAAAAAAAAATCTGATATTGTTATTTTGTGGCATTATTCTTGTGTTTGTGTGATTTTATTGTTCTTGGATACTTTTATTTAGCCTTACGTGTATATAGCAGAGTGTATGCACGTGGTGGGGTTGTCTTCCTCGAATTCTGATTTGGTTCGGGGTGTGACACCCCTGAAGCAAAGATGATATCCAATATATCCATTTAGGATGGAATCCCCTGGACTTCATCATTTCCTCTAGAAAATGCCAGCTCACTCTATCATATGATTTCTCCATATCGATTTTTAAAATCACTCCAGCCTCAGGTGATGAACTACTAAAAGCAGCTAGGAAATTAACACAAAGACAGGCTATATAATATAGTTGAGATGAACACGGCGTTCTAATAAATACTCGCCTCGGAGTTTAGAGGTCACTCACTTAGAATTATATAAATAGGGCGGCGGGGCTTTATCTTTTTTAGCTGAATGGATAATTTCATTGACACAGAGTACATTATCCAAGATGAATCATTTTTTGATAAAGGCTGCCTGAGATTGATCAATTAATCTATCCATTATTAGAGCAAGTCTATCTGTGAGCACTTTTGTGATCCACTTATAGATGCAATTGATCAAGCTAATGGGTCGGTAATGTTTAATTTCTAGTACCTCTTTCTTTTTTGGGATTAAAAAAATCATAGCTCTGTTAAGCTTATGTATATCTAAGTGATCATAATAAAAAGCATCAAACAGAGCTAATACATCTTTCTTGATAATGTCTCAATATTTCTTATAAAAGAAGAAGGTAAAACCATCACGACCCGGGGTTTTCTCAGCCTCAGAATTGTCCAACGCTTGTTTTATCTCCTGCTCTGTAAAGGGTTGAATTAGCATATTATTCTCTAGCTCTGTGATTTTTTGATCATTTGTCTAGAACTGTGGAGAAAGATTGGCTAATTTATCGCCTTCAACCCCAAACAATCCTTTATAAAAATCAATGACATGAGATTCTATTTCTTTAATCTCATTGGTATACACACCATCAATTTCTAAACCAAGAATTAAGTTTTTATTTTTCCTAATTGTTGTTATTCTATGGAAATACTTTGTATTTCTATCTCCTTTTAGAAGCCCTTGAACTCTTGATCTAGTATGCCAATAGTTTTGTTCATCTTCATATATAATCCAAAATTTTTTAATAAGTAAGATCTGAATTATATTCTAGACATATAAAGAGCTTATTGAAAGATCATTATGATCAAATGACGTAGAATCAATGCAGAATAGCAATAAATGCTCAAATGAAGATCAAAATATCCATTATTTGCATATTATATGCATAACTACATTGTATAATCCAAAATTATTTGCATATTATATGCGTAATTATTTACAATAAGTAAGATATGAATAATATTTCAGACTATAAAAAGAGCTTAAATGTAGATTATTGTTATCAAATTATTTTAAACGAATCAAGAATCGCTTGAAAATCTGAAAGGATACATAGAATAAAATTTATTTGCAATTTATATGCATATTTTCAATTTATAATGCAATATTTTTAAATAAGTAAAATCTAAATTATATTGTACACTATATAAAGAGCTTAAATAGATATTATAGTGATCAAATGATTTAGAATGAATGCATAATTTCTTGAAATGCTCGAAAGATGCACATAATACGCATTATTAGCATATTATTTGTGTAATTACTATATATAATCTAATATTTTTTAATAAGTAAGAGATGAATTATATTGTAGACTATATAAAGTGCTTAAATATAGATTATTGTGATCAAATAACTTACAATGATTGCAAAATTGCTTGAAATGCTCAAATTATGCTCATAATATACATTATTTGTACATTATATGCGCAATTACTGTGTATAATCTAATATTTTTTAATAAGTAAAAACTGAGTTATATTCAGACTACATAAAGAACTTAAATATAGAATATTGTGATCAAATGACATAGAATGTATTTAGAATCACTTGAAATGCACAAATGATGCTCAGAATTTGCATTATTTGCTCTTTATATGTGTAATTATTTTGTATAGTCCTATATTTTTTAATAGCTAAGATCTGAATCATATTTTAAACTGTATAAAGAATTTAAACATAGATTACTGTGATCAAATTAAGTTTAATGAATCTGTTGTCCTTAAGTACGGCCTAGAGGGGGGTGAATAGGCGCAAAAACAATTGGTATACCGGTTTTAACAATTTTGCGGAATAAACTAAAAACAACGATTCTAAGGTTCACAAGCAAGTAATAAGAGTAAATAAGCAATAGAGAAGAGACACGCAAACTTGATTACGGAGTTCCGACCCGCTAGGAAATGCTAGCCTTAGTCGTACGTCTCCGGGAGTTTCGCTACCACTCAAAGGGTGCGCTCCGTTCAATTCCAATATGAACGTGTCTACAAATTCGAACCGAATCGCCTCGTCACAATAGACCTCGAGGTGGATCGGCCTAACTCAATGGAAAGCACACACAAGCTTCCTTCGACTCGAGAATGATGCTCACAACCAAAACACTCAAAGATTCTTGCACTAATGAACTTGGAGTTTGATTGAGGCTAACTAATCTCAAGGAATTTGCTAAAATAATGCTCAAACAAGTCAAGTAAGTGAACTAGCTGTTTGGAGCTCAAAGACAAGTGTTTTGCAATGTACTCAACAGATTGAAACAGCTCAATAATGGCTGGTATAAATAGAGGGCGCAAACAGCTCCAAAAACAGACTAATTTCCTCTAGGGCGTTGCCTAACGCCAGACAGCGTTGTGCAACGCCCAAGTTACCGTTATAAATTCCAACAGCTAGTTTTTCTGACACTGGTCAATGTCAGAACGTTGTGAAACGCTGGATAGCGTTACACGACGCTGGTCAAACTGAGTTGAAAAAGAAAGGCTGGTTTGACCAACTAAGCTTGGCGTTATACGACGCCAGGCACCATCACACAACGCTGAACAGAAACGTTGCAGAACGTTTGATCACGTTAAGCAACAGTTCAAAACCAAAACGTTAAATAAAACTTGAGCTTAGATTCACCCCAAAACAGTCAAGGAAAAAGAACTAATCCGTTGTATAACAGAAGCAAACGTCATACAACTTTTAGTCTTTGGACCGTTGTAAAACGCCAGAGAGCGTTGCCTAACGCTAGGCTAGGGGGAATGCATTGAATCAGCGTTGCCCGACGCTATATAGCGTTATGCAACGGTGTTTCACTGCTTGTCAGATATTTTGCAAATTTCAAACAAAAATTAACTTAAAAGACTTGCGTTGTGTGACGCTACTTTGCGTTAGGTAACGCAGGACAGAATTTTGAGCATTTTGAACAGCAAATTGATTGAGATTAATTTAAAACAAAATTAACCTTAAACTAATGACTCTAACTGTCCTATAAACATCTCTTGATGCTCCACAACTTGTGCAAATTATGCCTTGAGCATTTCTTCAAAATAATATCTATAAATCACTTGAAATGAGATGTTAGAAACGGGTTTGGTGTTGTTTTGCAAATCGGCAAATAACGGATTAAATTGTTTAGTCCAACAGAATCAATAATTGCTTGAAAGTCCCAAACGATACACCGAATAAGCTTTATTTGTAATTAATATGCGTATTTTCAATGTATAATGCAACATTTTCAATAAGTAAAATCGGAATCATATTGTAGACTATATAAAGAGCTTAAATATAGATTATTGTGATAAAATGACTTAGAATGAATGTGGAATCGCTTGCAATGCTCAAATGATGCACATAATACGCATTATTTGCACATTATATGCGCAATTACCGTGTATAATCCAATATTTTGCGACAATTAATATCTCAATCATATTCTTGACTGCATAAAGAGTTTAAATATAGATTTTTGTTATCAATTACTATTAAAATAATCACTTGAAATACCCAAGAGATACACAAAATAAGCTTTATTTTTGAATAACTAAGATCTGAATTATATTCTAAATTATATAAAAAGCTTAAATATAGACTATTGTGATCAAATAACTTAAAATGAATGTAGAATCACTTGAAATGCTCAAGTGATGCTCAGAATATGAATTATTTGCGTAATTACTTTGTATAATCCAATATTTTTTAATAACTGATATCTGAATCATATTTTAGACAGTAAAAAAGAGTTTAAATATAGATTAATGTTATATAATTACTTTTAACGAATAAATAATAACTTGAAATTTCGAAACAATAAACATAATAAGTTTTATTTGCAATTTATACGTGTACTTTCAATGTTTAAAGCAACATTTTGAATAAGTAATATATGAATTGTATTTTTTACTATATAAAGAGTTTACATATAAACTATTGTGATCAACTAACTTAGAGTGAGTGCAGAATTATTTGAAATGCTCAAATTTTGCTCATAATAAGTTTTATTTGCACATTATATGTGTATTTATAATGTATAATCTAATTTTTTTTAATACATAAGATCTAAATCATATTCTAGACATTATAAATACTTCATATATATCTGTGATCAAGTTACTTTAAATGAACCAAGAATCACTTGAAATATCCAAATGATACAAAGAATAAACTTTCTTTGCAATTTATTCTTGTATTTTCAATTTATAATACAACATTTTCAATAACTAAGATCTAAATTATATTGTAGACTATATAAAATGCTTAAATATTGATTATTGTGATCAAATGACATAGAATTAATGCTTAATCGCTTGAAATGCTCAATGAAGCTCAGAGTATGCATTATTTGCACATTATATGCGTATTACTATGCATAATCCGATATTTTTATTAAGTAAGATCTGAATCATATTTCAGACTGTATAAATAATTTAAGCATTGATTATTGTGATTATTAGTTCCCAAACTGTGTACAGAATAAGCTTTATTTGTAATTTATATGCGTATTTTCAATGTATAATGCAACATTTCGAATAAGTAAGATCTAAATTATATTCTAGACTATATAAAGAGTTTAAATATAGATTATTGTGATCAAATGACTTAGAACTAACGCATAATCACTTGAAATGCTCAAATTATGCTCACGATATGTATTATTTGCGCATTATATGTGTAATTACTATGTATAATCTAATATTTTTTTTAATAAATAAGATCTGAATTATATTATATAATATGTAAGGAGTTTAAATATAGATTATTGTGATCAAATTTCTTTTAACAAATTGATATTATAGACTGTGTAAAGAGTTTTAGCTTTGTTTATAATTTATATGCATATTTTTAATGTATGATGCAATATTTTGAATAACTAAAATCTAAAATAATTATATTATAGACCATATGAGGAGTTAAGAAATAAATTACTATGATGAAATGACTTCGAAAGAATAAAGAATCGCTTAAAATAGTCAGAGGTGCTAATTGCATATTGTATGCACGAGTCAGATATATATTTTTCATGTTTTGAATAAAGTAGTATATAAATTTTATTGTTGACCTTATGCGGAGTTTAAATGTAGATTCTTATGATCAAAGTATTTCAAATGAGTCCAAAATCGGCTTAAATACTCAATCGGTGCCTATTACAAGCTTTAATTGCACTTTATACACATAAATCAGATATATGAACAAATACTTTTAATAAATAAGAGCTAAATTTATTCTAGATCATATCAGAAGCTTAAATATATGTTTGTGTGATCAGAAGTTTTCAGATGACTCCACAAAACACTGATATGATCAAATCAACTGTTGACTAATCAAAAGAGCCATGTCATCCATTCAAATGAGGTGTCAGCATAAATTAATTAGTCAGTTAAGAGTTATATTTTGTCTTAATTAGTCAACAATGAGTTAATAATATGTT
Source organism: Rhynchospora tenuis (assembly GCA_027725995.1). Lineage (NCBI taxonomy): Eukaryota > Viridiplantae > Streptophyta > Magnoliopsida > Poales > Cyperaceae > Rhynchospora > Rhynchospora tenuis. The sequence continues at coordinate 129,225,399 of CM050889.1, read as the reverse complement.
GTTGTGTTTTGTGCTGTCTTTTGTGATTTTTCTGGAGGTTATTAAGTTTATTTTGGTATTAGAAAAAGTAGCCGAGAATGTATTAATATGTAGTGAGTTTTAATTGTAGTAGGATGTTATTTAAGTTGAAACTCACAAGGTAGTGAGCATATTATCAATTATTACAAAATTTACTTTGGGTTGAGTTATCCTTCTCTTTTATCCATTTTAGGTTGAGTTCTTACTCTCTTCGAGTGATGTATTATTATACTGGCTAGTTTCTCTAAATTTTCTGATCCAAATGTCATCATTTTGTACCATAGCAGTTTAGGCTGTGATGGCTGGTCTTGGTAGGCTGCGAAGGCGAGGCCAAAGCCAGTGAGATGCAAAAGTCCAAGGGGGCATTTGGTTGTGTAGTAAGGGGTTGCATAAGTTAAGGATGCCTAAGTGTTTATGTAGTGTTATGTTTGGTTGTCTAGTAAGGATGAGTAACTTAATGCATACATATATTCATGTCAAAAGACTAAAATATCCTTAAATTTGAATTAGTATTATGTATTAATAAGAAGTTATAACCTAATTATTATTAATTATTAATTATTATAAAAATTAATTATTGTTTGTCTAAAAAAACATTAATTATTAATGATAATGATAAATCATTTTTATTATTACGAAATATTAATAATTACTTTTAATGAAATATTATCAAAAGTACTAATTATTTAATAATAAAAAATTATTATTAATTATTATTATTTATTTATGATCTTATTCATAATTAATCATTATTATTAATTATGATTTTTTGATAATTATGGTTACTTATTAAATATTATTATTTATGAGTTATTATTAATTATTATAAAAAATAATTGTTTATGATAATAATAAATTATTTTTGATATTATGAAATATTCATAATTACTTTTAATTAAATATTATAATTATTAATAATTATTATTATTATTATTGTTAAATTGTTATTATTAATAATTAATACTACTTGTAAAATATTATTAATTATTAATTATAATAATTAATTTTATTATTAATTTTGATTTTTTAATAATTATTTTGACTTATTAAATATTATAAATTATTTGTTACTTATTAATTATTATTATTATTATGTATTATTAATTATTTCTAAGGGGTATTGTTGGAAAAATAATTAATGGGGATGGGTGTTTGGTGTATTATTATTATTATGCACCGTTAAGACGTCTTATGTAACGGGCATTTGGTGACTTAAGGATGCATAACTTAAAAATCTGCGTCAGAGTAAGAACACTTGTTATCAACGAGCCTTTGACTCCAAATTTTTTTTTTTTTTTGTTTTCGGAAGTAACTAGTGATTTTTTACAAGTTAGAGAGTACCTATTGGAAGTTATTAATGTTGAATTGGATGTGTTCCTGCACGTTCCTATTTCTAAATTTAGAAAAATATTAATCGCACAAAATTGTAATAACAAAATAGTAAAAAGTAAAAACAGATGATGAGCGACATTAATTTAATCTGTGTTGGAACTTGGAACTCTTTATATTGATTATTTTTTTAATTGATCGCAGGACGTGCTACATTAATTTTGTTATGATATCACGACATCAATTGATGTTTAAATCCAATAAAACAATTCATACATTATCGTCCTATTTTTGCCATTATTTTAGATATGAACGTAAAAATTATACCTTTTAATTTTGAATTGCTTAATTTTAAACAAATACATAAAAATAAGTCACATTATCATCTAATTGTAATTTTTCTAATGACGACACAAAACATTAATCTGACAGGTTGATTTGAATTAGACCGCGCAATTTTTGTATATATTTTTCTGTTCGTTTTTTGTACATTTTTACTTTAATTTAATGAAAATGTTGTAGGGGCCACCTACCCTCAAAAAAAAAAAAAAAAAAGAATTAGACCGCGCAATGCAAAATCATGATATGCCAAATGCCATGGCGTCCAAAATTTGAAATTCCAAAATAACTGTAGAGACGAAGGCCCCGCTCTGGACCCACATTCCCACATTAGAGACCCAGCGTTGACTCCATTTTGAAATTTGAAATGAAGACGGTTTGACCGAAGAAAACAGAATATCCATCTTCCTTACACCTGTTCTACCAAAGGCTATCACTGTCTTTGGGGCCCACAATGCATTTAAAACCAAGACTGTAGTGGCGTGGAAACGGCATTTCTACTGTTGTCTCCAAAATTCTGCTTTTCACATTCTAGTAGGAATTCTAATTATACGCCATAAACTTTACTGATAAACATGTAGCAATTCACTGTCAACTACATTTACACAAAAAGAGTTTCGTAAAGACTCGCTACAAAATATATCTCTAAACACAAACATAATTAGACTGGTCCAGTCCCATTAGCTGATCAGAAGTCAAAGTTCCCTCCTAGACCCCTATAACAAATCACGACCGTTGATTTTCAATTCATCGGATAGATACATCCGGCAGCCTCCTCAAACTTCTCCCAATCAAAAACTACAATAATTCATAGGCGCAACCATTTCACCATTAACCATTTCTCTTCGCAGAGATCGACAAGTAACGAACTAGAAAGCGATGAGTAGGATCGTGGCGCGGTACAATCACCGCTCCTTCTCCGCCGCGTCGTTGCTCCGCGCCGCCGTGTTGCTGTTCCTCGTCGCGAGGTCAGGTGGCGATGACGGAGGTGAAGAGAAGAGCTTGTATAAGAAGCTATCGGGGGTGATTATACCGGGTTTCGCGTCGACGCAGCTGAGAGCGTGGTCGGTGCTTGATTGTCCCTACTCCCCTTTCGATTTCAATCCGCTTGATGCAGTCTGGCTTGATACTACCAAGGTAGTTTAAAATTTTGAATTTTTTGATGTTTTCTTGTTACTCGTTAGATCGCTTTTCATATGTTAGTCTGTTGTTGATTACATTTAGGAACGTTTGGAGTATATTTTGAAAGGTTTAGATGTTTAAAAACGAATTTGATTGCATGCCTTTTAAGTGTTTCCAGTGATGTTCTAGACCAGATTTTTAGTTCAAGGGTGTAAATATCCGCCTCTTTACCACAATATTTCGTAATGTTTCAAACTGCAGTTATTTTCTGCTGTCAATTGCTGGTTAAAATGCATGCTACTGGATCCTTACACCCAAGGTGATCATCCAGAGTGCAAATCCAGACCCGATACTGGTCTTTCAGCTATTACAGAGCTTGATCCGGGTTACATAACTGGTACAAATTTCTCTTTTGAATTTCTTATGGATAAATTGGTGCATATTATCCTTGACATATTGCTAATTTAAAATCTGACTAACTTTTGAAGATAGATATTTCTTGTTGAATTCTTATTACTGTTCTTATATGAAATATTTTGTATCAAGGTCCTCTATCTTCTGTATGGAAGGAATGGCTAAAATGGTGCGTGGAGTTTGGAATTGAGCCGAATGCAATAATTGCTGCTCCTTATGATTGGAGGCTAGCTCCTTCAATGCTTGAAAAGAGAGACCTTTACTTTCACAAACTGAAGTGAGCATCATAGTTGACTCCGTTATGGCTTTATTAGAATTTTTAAACAGTAGAATCACTAATTTAAGTTAATACGGTTTATTTATCCCTTCAGCAAAAGAACAGTGTGTCTTATATTGTCTATTTATTTTGTTATTTATTAATGGCTGATGGCGACTTAAAAAAGAGAAGGGAAGGAATATGAACTAAATCCATCACCAACATTCAAAATCCATGAATAAAGCTAAAAAGTCCTGATATTAAGCTTTAATAACATTGTTCAAAATTGATGTGACTAATGCATTGAAATTGTCGGGTGCTTGATGACAGCCTGAGACCCCAATGAGCTCTCCACAAGTCAAGAAGGGTACAGTTGATCACATAAAATTTATTACCATATTGAACATAACATGGTACAAATTAGCATCCGCTGTACTATACCTAAAGTGGGATTTCTGCAAAAACTATCAGGAGTTTGTTTTGAACATTTTGGTGAAAATTGCCTTTTTTTTTATTTATATAAGAGTTAGTTTTCATTTTTTGCAACATATGTTGACTTTATCCTTTTTGTATTCTACAGACTAACATTTGAAACTGCACTGAAACTGCGTGGTGGGCCCTCCTTTGTGTTTGCGCATTCTATGGGAAACAATGTATTTCGGTATTTTTTGGAATGGTTGAAGCTTGAGATTTCCCCAAAGGACTATATTCAATGGCTTGATGAACATATTCTTGCCTATTTTGCAGTCGGTACATTCCATCCACTATTGTTTTTTAGGTTATTAGTTTAGTACTCATTGTGCGCCAGTTTTATTATTCACGCACCAAATTGCTGTGTGCTAGTACCCCTAGTTTACCCCTAAGTTTTATTATTCACACACCAAATTGCTGTGTATTTAGCTTTTTCCAGCAACATTATGTTTTTTTTTTTTAATATCTTCCCAAATTTTTGTGGATTAGTCTAAAAAAAAATTGGATCTCATCAAAATTCCGATCTATACATAATAAGAAATAAAAAATTTATAAACATCATTGGATAAACTACGTTGTTTACTAGTGCTGTTACAAGTATTCCAAGAACTTGTCTGTGTCATTTGATCCTACCATTCTCATATGTTTAATCAGGTGCTCCACTGCTTGGTGCAACCGAATCAGTCAGAGCAAGTCTTTCTGGTGTTACATTCGGCCTTCCAATTAATGAGGTCTGTTTTCTTAAGTTTACTTCTTCCCTAATATTGGGTGATGAGCCAGTGCCAGGGAAAAGTTGTTTTGAACTTCACCAATGAGTTTTAATTTTAAGATGATTTAGATTTATGCTTGATTTACCCCTGACTGCATTGGCCTGTTGTTCTGCCAAACAAGACAGTCCTGGTGCCTAACCATTGGTACTGTTGAGTACCGAACCTGACTGAAGGGCCTACTTACCTTTTGTAATTTGAGTTTAATTGAATTTAAAGTCACTACGGATAAGCTACATAATAATTAACAAATCAGTTGGTTGTTCATAATTAGGGAGTTGGCCTACTGGTCTTGCACGGCTATCCCGTCGTTATCCCATCACCTCTTAGCAATAGTATTTTACTGGTAGCATGCTATTAATTGGAAATATCTGAGATTCCAGATTGGGAATCTTTTTGGAGATGCCTTCCTAGTAAGTTTGATTAGATTAATTGGATGAAACATGTTTTTCTTGATCCTTCAGGGAACATCACGGTTGATGTATAACTCTTACGGGTCTTCAATGTGGCTTAATCCATTCTCGCAGTACTGCAGAGCAGATAATATACAGTGGAAGTGGAAGCGTTTTTTTGAAGGTAAGGAAAGTGACCGGCACAGGTACCACTGTGAAGAGACACAATCTGATTGGGGCTGGCCCAACTGGCCAACTGACCTCATTAATATTGAGATCCCAAGATATCCAGGTTTCAATCTTTCTTTTTCTTTTCTCCTTGTCCTTGCTGATTTTGGGAATAGTTTGCACAAAAAAGTGAATAAAAAGTTACAGAAGCACATCTAGAACTTATTATGGTTTCCAAAATAATGCTAAACTATGTAAAGTGGCATAGTCGATTGAATGTTTAATTAGACCAAAGAAATTACAAGGGTTATGCAGCTCTTCTGGCTATATTAGTTTGGTAGCTAATTACATTTCATTTTTCAAAACAATTGCTGTCCTTGCTAATACCATTTCGTAGTACAAATTTTAATTAGCAACCAGTTGACAAGCCTTGTTAAATTATTATTTTGGTTGGCTTGAGTGATGAATTGACTCTGACCTAAGTTATATATAATTGAAATATGAGAAGGCAACTCTGAACTTGAACCATGCCATACCATACTGTACCTACTTTATGCCATAATCAAATGTCTGGTCAAAATAAAAAAAACTTTCATGGAACCAATCGATCAATGAAATATATGAATTTTTTACTATTTCAGCAATGGGGGCATACCCTACCATGCCGATGCCACAAATGGCTCAAAATATGACACTTCCAATGGAATATGAGAACCCTGTCCTCTTGTCTTTTTCACCAAAGGATGTCTCTGACGGCACCTTATTCAAAGCAATTGAGGAATTTGAGCCTGAGAGCCAAAGGCTTCTGTATCAGCTAGAAAAGTAACCAGCAAATTATGTTTCTATCATTATGCTAGTAACCTGCTTTGCGTAATCGTAATCCTAATTGCTGCACAAAACACAAATCCTAATTCTCTTATCCATAGTTGTAGTTCTACTAATATCAGCAAACTTTGAGTGATTATATTTGGTTTGGTAGATAAATAGAACTATACCTTTGTGCTTTTCTATTAATCTTCTTGCAGTAAATATATTTAAAGAGTTTTAAAAATGGAAAATAAAGAGAAAAATCATATCGAAATTGCTGGACTTCTGAGACTAAATTCTGGTTTGTGATTTCAGCTACTACAAGAATGACCCCGTGTTGAACCCACTGACCCCTTGGGAGAGACCTCCACTAAAGAACATTTTTTGCATTTATGGAATTGATTCGAAGACAGAGGTTAGTTGGGTTTCAAGGATTTCAAATTTGTCTGTAACAGATACTAATAGGTAGCCTGCGCAGTGTAATATTGTAGATTTGGGGCTTTTAGTGAACTTTGGAATAAATTTGTTTATTTAAAAGCTTTTACTGAGTACCAATTGGCTGATTTTAAAACTCAGGCCAAAAAAATCCACAGATTAAGTTGCTACTCTTATGAAGGGGAATAATACGTCTTTCTTTTTATGTTATGAACAAGGTTGGATACTATTTTGCACCAAGTGGGAAGCCATATCCTGACAACTGGCTTATAACTGATGTGTTATATGAATTTGAGGGGACCCTGCTCTCAAGGCAGGTATCATAATAGAAACTTTTGTGCTAGTACCAAAAGGTACTTAAACCTACAACAATGCAACCAATCCGCGCCCCCCCCCCCCCCCCCCCCCCACCCACCCCCAAACACTACCCCGGTTTTATGTGCATAAGAATCTTTTTAATAATGTTCTTGAATTACCAGATCTGGCATACCTGTTTCTGGAAATGTTAGCGAGACTAGTGGAGATGGAACGGTATGTATGATTAAACAACATCCTAACTTCAAATGCTTTGTAAATTAAGTTTCAAGCAGTTGAATGGGTTGATGTATTTTACTTGCAGGTCCCCTACAATTCCCTCTCATGGTGCAAAAAATGGCTTGGACCTAAAGTGAATATTACTAGAGCACCACAAGTACTGCTATTTTAGTTATTGCATTATTTTTAGTAGTTTTATGATAGTTGTATGGGTTGTTTATTTGCCGATTATTATAGCTAAATTGACAGGATTACATTTTGGTGTTTGCTTCAATTAAGTCTATGTAATAGCCTCATTTTAGCTGAGATTTAGCAATATTATCCCAAATAAACATAATACCGTGAAATAAATAAAGTACATCTAGTTTCTGCCTCTTATGTACTGACTGCAGCATGATAATGCACCAAAAAACTGTGAAATTATAAAATTAATTGAGTCATATATTAGATACGTACATTCTGCAACCATCTTGATTATAAATAGTTTGTGATATTAATTTTTCTTCTTTATCTGTTTTCTTTTTCCGGTCCGTTAATTGACTGGGTGTGTGTTTGTGTAGGCTGAGCATGATGGGTCTGATGTACAGGTAAAGCTAAATGTTGATCACCATGCAGACCATGATATACTCCCAAACATGGAAAGGTCTCCTCGTGTTAAGTACATAACCTATTATGAAGATTCTGAGAGCCATCCTGAATCAAGGACCGCTGTTTGGGAGCTTGACAAAGGTTTTGTTTTACTTTGTACTGTGAATTCCTTTGTTAACATGAGAAAGAATGTTCTAGCTGTGCTAGTGTTTAAAGTTGTCATCAGCCCAACACTATTTGGATTTTCAAATTCCGGACGATTTTGACCTGTTGAATTATTTCCTTTTAAAGTAAAAATTGGCTATTGCAAACCATTATAAAAAGCCGCCTTCCCAAGTATTTCTAAACTTGATGAAAAATAATACTGTAACACAGTGATAGAGCTTTGGGTAAGCATTTGATATATTTTGTTTCAGTGTAATAAAACCATGAATTTACCTCGAAAAATATCTCTTGAATTCGATATTAGTATATTTTGCTGTCTTGAGAAAATTATTATGGAAGGGTTTAATACGACAGGAATTTAAAATTCTTAACTGTAATGTCAATAGCAATGTTTGTCCAGTGATTGTCCCAAACTCGTTTTTAGATGATTGCAGTACCTGTCAGTTCACTCTAATACTGACCTTTGTAAAATAAGGAACTTTTTCTGGTTTCATTAATTTGAAAATAATTAAGAAGATTGTTGTCTCATCATTGAATGATCCAAAAGGAATTTGCAGAAAATGAGGCTTGTACTTTGGGAGCTTACATGTGTAATATGTTTGTGCTTGTTTAGTTAATCTTTCAGTTGATCCCAGAACTTAAATCGCGCTCGGTGTCCTCACCCATTCCTACTTCCAAAGAATAAAATACGAAGAAATTGGAAATGAAAAAAATGGAACTTACGGTTTGGAACCTAACATCGTATGGAGAGATAATTTAGGATACTTCAGTTGACCTGAACTTTTTCTATAATCAGGAAATCATAGGAATATTGTGAGGTCACAAGTACTGATGCGTGAACTCTGGCTTCAAATGTGGCATGAATTCCATCCTGATGCAAAATCCAAGTTCGTTACTAAGGGTATGTTATGCTTATCTTCTCTCTTTTTGTAAGAACCACATTAATTGTACATAATTTTCTTCTTATTGTACTTAATTTATGATATGGATAGCCAAGCGGGGCCCACTACGAGATGTTGATTGTTACTGGGATTATGGAAAGGCTCGATGTGCTTGGCCTGAGCACTGTGAATACAGGTTTAGGCTTATAACAACTCTCTCTCTCTCTCTCTCTCTCTCTGAAATCATCTAACACAGCATTTTATAAAATGGAAGATATGCTTTTGGAGATGTGCACCTGGGACAGAGTTGCCGACTAAAGAAATCTTCTGCTGACCTCCTCCTCCACTACTTAGATTGGTATGTGTTTTTCTCGTAATCTCCATTCCAGTCTTCATTGTACATCAATTAGGTCCTGTGTTCAAGTACCAGCCAATCAATATATTTTTCCCCTCAGATACCAACAACACATCAGTTAGTTCCTGCATGTTAGATAATATGTGAATGAGGTGTGTTAGGCGTTGCCAGCTGCTATGCTCATGTACATGTGTTTTGATATCTTATCTTGTTGACCAATTTTTGGTGTTGGCAGATTGTTTTCTCCAACCAATTTCTAGGGAGTCGCTGTCGTTAAAGAATACAGCTTATTGGCACACTAAAGTGATACAACAGTAGAAGAATGCAGACTTCTGATGAATTTGTGGTTTTGTAAGAAACACAAGTGATCTCTTGAGACCCGTGCACAGATATATAGGAGTGAATAATTGACACGTTAGTTTAACTCAGCCAATTGTCTCCTCCAGTTTTTTCGCAGATTAGGAGAGCTATTTTTTTTTTCTTTTTTCTTTCTTGTATTTTTATAGCAATAGTCTCCTTTGGACTCGAGTATAGTGTTATTATGACATTACATTATTTGGTGATGTTAATAGAACCTTACATAGTTAAACTCTCATTATTTACACACTACATGTACATACATACGTTTGGGCTTCCAATGCTTTTTGTTCAATTTGCTATAATTTTGATTTTATATTGATTTTACATACATACATTTTTCTTTTTTTTTATTATTTTAGCTTTATCAAAGGAAGATCGAAAGTGCTCTTAGGGAAATAAAACCTAAAAGGAAACTTCTTCGTTGACTGTAGACGATTTAAGCTGTTGCTTAGGAGTTGACACGAAAAATGAATTGGAGTATTTTTTTTTTTTCTTTTTTAGGGTAAATTTAATGTAAGACCACCAAAATTGCTGAATTTTCTTTTACAAAGCTGCTTATAAATGAGTCTGGGTCACAGTCATATATTAAGTTTGATTGTTTCATTCAACTAAAGGGACAACTGAGCAGAACGTTTTGAAAAAAAAAAAAAAGTTCCCTTTTATTTTATGGTTAGAAGATGCAAGGAGAAATTGATATTCCAATTAATTGGACCAATTTAAAATGATATTCACATGAGTGAATTTAGAACATTCACAAGCCATGTTTTATTTAATTGTTGAAACTGTGATTGCTATATTTTAAAATCGTACTCACTAACAACAGTCCCGCGATATATTGCTTGTCAAGTGAATGCTCGGGATTGGTTAGCTTCTAAACATTATTTTTTTTTCCTCTTTATTTCCCTGTTCCTTGCTCAGGGAAAATAGTAGCAGCTGTTATTTACAAACTTACTGCTTGTTCGGAGAGAGAAGTCAAAACGCATCTACATGCGGATTTTAATTAAGTTGTGCATTTAAATGTTATATAGATTTTTTTGAAAAAAGTTATTTATTTCATTATTTGAAACAAAGTATTTGATTATAAAAAAAAAAAAACTAAAATAGCTGTTGATGTACCAGCTTTTTCAACTTCCTTGCGGTACATTGTTGTTTCCTTTATATTCTACCTATCTATTCTTATTACAACTAATTATCATCAAATCAGCGAAAAATGCAGAAAACCGGTACAACTGCACCTTGAAAAACGTCCATTTTTCTAGCACAATGGTTATCAAGAATTATAACAAGCAGTAAACTTCAACACAAAATAAATGAATTTAGTGTCATATTTTTTCACAAAACACCCCTCAAACATATGCTAATAGACATGATGCATCATGAAATCTAGTTATGTTGAAATAGGCGGTTTAGAAAATTTTCAACTATTTCATTCATATATTTAAAATCTACTTCGGCTTATCTATCCCATTAAGATCCAGCGTCCCATTGGATCTGAACCTTTTCCTTGATATTTTTTATATTTTGATTGAACAGATATTTTTTGCTACTACGACGCTTCTTCTATTGCATCCTCTCAATTGTTGCTTCTCTCCACCTAATCGACACCAAGGTATGATTACTTCACTTATTTACTTGATTAATTAATTAACTCATTATTTATTAAATCTATCTGTATGTACTTTTGTATATGTGCTTGTTGTGATTCGCTGATAAGCAACAGTAATAGTTTTTACATGCGTGTTTTTTTTTTTTTTCAAAATTCTCAAAAAAAAAGTAAAATAAGAGCTAGGAAGTGAGCTCTGGAGCTTTATGTAATATAATTTAGAAATATAATTAACTGCAACTCTTGTTATAATAATAAGCTCTAACCAAAAGATCTCTTCATAATAGGCTGGCCACCATATTTTCCTAATATTCGGCTTCAAACATATATTAGTGTACTACAATTCTTTTCTGTTTTTCTTTTTTTTTTCCTTGGGGAATAAAACGTGCTAAATTTTGTGAAGTACCCCAAACAAAACTTGCTGTCCTGAAAGGTACATCAGGCTTGAGTCATATTTTTTTAAGATTACGATAAAATACAGGGGAAACACAAAAGTGTACCACAGTGTGTCTCACATTTTTCAAGTGAAGATGACCATTTTTTAAACCCCTTTCTGTTTCTCAGATCGACCAGTCGATTGCGATACACAAGTACATGGATGAGTCTGAGGCAGCTAGTAATGAACATACTAAGTTTGATTTTTCTCTCTCTTTGTTTATTTCTTGAAATTCTTGAATTTTGAGCTCTTTCTTGCTGTACATTCTTCGTGAGGGGTATAGATTTCTGGATCCACCCTGTTTTGTTGTTAATTAGTCCTCTGTTGATAATGGAATGGTTTGGAAGATTTCGATGTATGTGATATGATTTTTCACTGGTTCACTGCTAATTAATGGGGTTAATTTTAAATGTTGAAGGATTTAGATTTTGTTCCGAGGAAAATTGTTATTTTGCATACAGAAACACTCTTCTGTGGCGATTTTAGAGTGGTTGTAAAGTTCCGTTCCTTTTTCAGAAAATTTCTCATACACCCCTGCTTTTCTGTTATTTGATTAGAAATTATCTAAGTAATATGTACAGTCTCTATTTACAACTGCAGGCTAGTTAAGTTCCATTGTGAATAAATCCACATTTTATTTAACTATATTGTTTTAATTTTGTGGGAACAATATGAAAAAAAAATAATAATATTGTAAACTTTAGTGTAAACTTAGTGTAAACATTTCCTGAGAATTATACTCTAATCTGATTGTAGGTTCTTCAAGGAATCAAGTGACGAAGAGAGAGAGCATGCTCAGAAACTTAGGAAGTACCAGGTGTTTTAAAGCAGAATAGTTTCTTTTATTTTTACAATTTCAACTGGGGCAGCCCCTAATGGTGCATGTTTAATTTGCATGTTCAGTCTATTTTTATAAATTTGTGACTCGATTTGACCTTTATACTGTAAGATGATTAATTGACAGCATGGGGAAGGGTATCTTTTCTGTTCTGTGGGGACAAGCATTTTCAGAGAATGCTTATATTTTAAACAACCAATGGCGAAGTCAGTTTATTTGCTGAATATTATTTCTTTGGCTTTTATGCTGATATTTTTCATGCACATTTTTACTTTTGTGGATCTATCTAGGTACCAAGCAACCGGTGGAACTATACGTGCTGCCTGCTTTTCTTAATATTGTTATTACTCGTTACTCCTGGTTCTTCAACATTATATGATGTTGGAGAGACGGGAGTTTGGGGAATACGATTAGATGGGCAGTTCTATTTACACAATTTATGGGCCCAAGCTCATAAATTTTTTATCGGAGATATCAATATCAATATTATAAATAAAGATACGTGAGTGTCGGGATTTTTAGTTAAATATCATCCGACACTTCAAGCGTTGTGAAGTTGTGCAATAGCATTTTTTCTAATTTCTGTAATGTGATATTTTGTAACTAATTGTGTGTCGGGTGTTATTGCTCATAAAACTGACTCGGTTCAACATCGGATAATAATTTGGCAACAAATTATTTTGTTTCTGATTTTTGTGACCACTTTCTATTTTCATTTTCATCATGTCTCCATCTCTTTTGTGTTGCTTAGAGTCTCTTTCCACCTTAATTTCTCTTCATCACCATTCTTAATTTCGGTTTACAAAATATAAATTAAATTCATTCAATTGAAAATAGAAAAAAACATCAGATCTTTTATGATATATATTTTTTTATTTAAATCATTTAAAAAAATATTACATTTCATGAATAATATCAACATAATATAAATCATATTTTTTCATAAAACTATAACTATATTTACACACATATAATTTTTTCTTTAAATTGATCAAACTCTTTAACTTTAATCAAATCACATTACCTAAAACTAAACTATATATTTAGAGATAAATATATCTTAACCATATATCCAAAAATGAAAATAATTAAACTATAGAAACATAATAAAAATTTTCTTATTATAGATATCTATATCGAGCGAAGCTCGATATTTCCCTCTAGTAATAGGTAAAACTACTTTCAGGACAAGATTGTTAGTTGTGACAAGTAATCTACTTCTATGTTTTGTATTAAAATAATTGCATTATAATTTGTTTTGAGAACTAACTTTTCATTTTTTTATTGTACTATTTTATCATCCAATGGGATTGTTGTCACATCCCGCAGCCAGATGAGACAGCTCCCGCCACGAAAGTACAGATAATTGTACTCTTGTAAGGCTTAACCTGAAAATTTAAACCTAAAACTTACAATAGTTTTTTTTTTCTTCTGATAATATAATCAAATATTATCAAGCCAAAAGTTTAAACAAAATAAAGCACAAAACAAAATACACCAACCCAGATTTAATTATAAGTCATACCTGTCAATAGGCATACAACCTAACCGGCTATACCATAACCAAGTATAATTACCAGCTTTCTATATAAAGGTGATCTTCATCGCAACTTTCTAAATGCAGTCTTCTTGTGCAAGCAATACGTTTTCTGGAACCCCCATCCACCGGGGAACATGCAAAACAAATACGGAGTGAGAATAAAATTCTCAGTGCGGGTTTTAGTTCCAGACGTGGATTTCTAGTTGAAATCTTAGCCCGAAAGTAACATCCGAAGTAATCAACATGAATAAATAACTTATTAATCAATTTAATAACTAAATTAGTCAAATAGTTAATGCAAAATGTTTAACCAATTTCATAATAAGCTACGAACTAAGAACCATTTCATTATACTCACTTTTTCATGAATATGCACACAAACAAATTAAGAGCAGAATATTTCCTTCCTTTGCTACATGGGTACAACAGGGACAATTCCCTTTCCCAAGGCATAGTAGGAAATTCCATATCATAAGAGCATATCACACAAGTCAATCAGTTTACCTCAGTATGACATCAACAACACACTCAGATCTCCCAACTCAACTAGGATGAGCAGGCGGAGAGAGATCTTCCCTGGACAGGGCAGGCGGTAGAGATATAATCTCTGACCCTGGCAGGCAGTAGGGATTCCATACCTGTATAGTACTATCGAACTGGCCAAAACAGGTGGCCGACCGACTCCGGAGAGTGGCTTTGATTATCATTTCGGAACATAATTACCATATCATTCTCAATTATCACACAATATCATTCATGCTCAGTCACAATTCTCAATCATCAGGCAAGATTAAGATGAGCTGGCACAACGTAGCTCATTCATAACAATGAATATGCAAACTTGCTTATCTGTTATAACCATTTTAACAAAGGAGATCTTTTCAACATGAGTTTTTGAGTTGTAATATCTGTTCCTAAATCTACATGATCATTGTATAATGCATTCAACGGAATCAACAACATGCCATGCATAATTTAAAGTTACCAGGACCGGATCTCTATAAAAATCCACGTATCCGCACCTGTTGTTGGATCGGAGTCAATCTCCGCCAAGTCGCCTGTATAATAATCAAGAACCGTTAAGATTTGACTAAACGATTTCTTAAATTAACCCAACTTGAAACCCTTAAATGTGGTCCGGCTTAAACTACCAGACTGACTAGTACTCTATTATTTGTTATAGTAAGTGTTTGTGTTTTTCGTAAATTTTAATTCTTATTATTTGTTATTATACCATTGCTCTTTTATTTTATTTTATTTTAACTTAGTTTATTTATTTTATTTCTTAATCTATTATTAATAATTATCTATTTAGTTTATGTTTATAATGTTATTTTTAGTATTTTCTTTCTTATTAATTTGTTAAGAATTTATTAATTAATTAATATATTTTCGTTTATATAATTATTTTAAATATTTCTCTTAATATTAATTTATTATATCTATTAAATAATTTATGTCATTAACGAATATTAATTAAAAATCCAAAAATCAAAAATCAAGAATTCGAAAAATTATAAAAATCATAAAATAAATTCGAAAATCCAAAAGTTATTTTATTTTGTTATCATTTGGGATCAAAAAGTCAGTGATTTTGTCGTCGTATCTGTTCTCGACTCACTCAGACTATTCTCATCATCTCCCGAAAAACTGTCTAACTAAAGGAATAGCCGACATTTAAGTGGCCTTTCCTTTAATTATTTATTAAGCCACAATTAGTTAAACTTAATCTTAAATTAAGTTTATTAATTATCAATTTATAAAATCTAATCAAATTAGATTTAAAATCCTGCAGTTTTCACACACTGGGCCAGAGAGAGACAGCCCACAAGTTTTTTTTTTTCTTTCTTTCTTTCTTTTCCTTTCCGGCCAAGCCCACAGAACCCGGCCCAAATAACGAAACGACTCAGCCAGGTCAACCTGAGCCAGTCTAACGGGTCCGCAACCCTTTCCGACCCGCAAGCTCAGCCAACTTCCCAAAAAGGACCCTGAATTAAATTATTTTACAACTAGGCCCTTTTTACTTGCTTTAGGTCCTTTTCTTTATAATTAGGTCCTCAGATCTAATTTTTTTTCTCACGAATCAGCCCAGCCTCACATACTCACGTACCAGATTGGTACCAGAGTGGGTACTAGTGGTACAAAAACCGGTACCACTTCCCTAAACGCCTGCACAAAGTTTCCCAGACACAAACCAATTGAAAAGTTAGCTAAAAACTCAAAAACTTCCATTTAAATGGCATATCTTCATCTACCCGATTAATACCCCTTCAAATTAATTATCATAACCCATTTACTTAACATTATACCGTATAATCATCATTCCTCAGCTCAAACCAACTCCAAAACTCAATTCAAAACTATATATTGATCATGCATTACACATGAACCCGATAAGAACAATTTTTTTTTTTCTTTACTTTCATTCGGCCAAACTTCAACAATTAAATCATTTGCAAGAACTAACCCAATTTCCATCAAAACCAACCTCTGAACTTAATCTAAACTCAAAGTTCTTTACAACCAGATCAAATTTTTTTTTTTAAACCCTAATTCTGATTTTATTTTTAATTTATCAGAATTTCTCACTAACTCAAAATTAAAAGGAAGAAATAGAATTTATACCTTAGCTCTTTGTATTTTTCCTCTTTTTACTCTTCTCTACCCTCATTTTTTTTTCTGTATTTTCCTAAACCGATAACCAACCAAGCCAACACACACTTCTCAGCCCCCTTTTATACTCAGACACAAAGGAAAAACAAAGATTAAAGATCAAAGAAGGGAACGGTAAAGATTAATTCATCACAAATTTTACCGTTCTCAAAGTCCACATCACCTCCATTCCGCGTAAATCGGATAAGAACGGAGAAAAGAGGAGCAAATGGCAAAAGGGGATTGGCCAGCCATATTTTTCTCCGCCTCCATTTTACTATTAATTGCACCACAGAGGAGGGAAGAGGGCAGTCGAGTGATCGGAGAAAACGAAGAAGAGAGAAAAGAGAGAGAGGGGTCAGCGGCGAAGAGAAAAATGGAGAAAGAGAGAGAGGCTTCGTTTCTCTTTTTTTTTTTTTTACTGAAATGATCTCTTTAGATCTTCTGTGGCATATCTGTGGCGAGATTATTAAAACTAAGGATGCTGCAACTCATATAGATTAGAATTAATATCATTCCATTAATATTTTAATTAATCTGATATTAGATTAATATTAATTAAGCTTTGATTTTACTAGAATAATATAAATAAATTTTAGATACTACACAAAGCCAAAGATTTCGAATTCAAATCGATATTTCATATAAATTTTGAATGAATTTTAAATTTAAAATTATGTTTTATAAATTGAATTTCCTTAATTATTCTTGTAATTAATTTAATTAAATCTAAATTTTCTTATTATGTCACAATTGTTAGTTGTGGAGAAATTTGAATTCGAGAGATGCTATTCTACCAATCCATCATGGTCCTTTCAAGACAGAAAGACAACATTTGGCTTGCAGAATTCGGGTCCCTTCTATTTTATTTCATCCGACTTCAGATCTTGCATGAAAGGGCTGCGCATGGCTATTTACGTGTACCCACGGCCGCTACCTCCGACTCCATTGCATCTGTCTGCCAGTTCGAGCCAGTGGGCACCATTGCCATCCTCCAGTTCGACACCACCTCCCCCTACCATTCCGAGCTAGCGACCACTACTCGCAACGCCTCCAATCAATTCAAGCCAAAGGTCGTCATCTTCTGCCAGTTGGAACAAGAGTGCATACGAGTCCTTGAAAGTTTTTGGACTGATAGTTATTTGCACTCTAACTAAATTATTGTATAATGTTACTTGAGACATATGCTTTGTAAAGAAAAAAATTGATTGTCTTTGAACATTAAATATTTACACATTACTATCAAGATTTGATCGACTCCAATGTCTTATTGGAAATTAGTGTACGAAACGAAGAAATAAATGCTCTTTGCTTATTGATTAATATGATCAATCTTGCATTTTCATTGTCCTGCCTTGTAAATATCAAAGAGTCTTTCAGTTCACATGACGGATGGCTCATACAAGTCCCGTTGTGGAGTCCTTTTGCGTGAACATTGTCATGAACAACATAACAATGAAGGGGAGGTGGAGGAAGGTAAAAATTATTATCACCAGTTTTTATTTCCCTTTCTATTTACTCCAATGTTCACATATACTATTGTTGTGGCACACGAGAGCCCAAAATCTTTTATTAACAGGAGGCCCGCTGGAGCGATGGATTGTGCTAATGTGCAAATGCAATGATGATTGATGAATTGGCCTCCGGCCCTCCGCTCCTATTAATTTGAATTCTTTGATAGTTCCAAAGATCTTGACCGTCCATTTAATATTTGACGATTGTTATCAAGTATTTCCGCATAACTCCGTTCCGACAGATTTTATTTGTATAAAGTTAAACTTGATCTTTACCATCTGATCTTAAATAGACATTCCAGATCATTCAGAGAGAGCCTCTTCCAAAGCCGTAAAAATTGTAAGCGGATCCGAACCCGACATTAACACCGTCTACCTCTCTCCCTTCTCTCCCTCTCCTCTTTCTACTTCTCTGGTACTGTTATCTTATCTTCTTTCTTCTAATAACAAAAGGAGAACTCGAGAGAACGAAATGGCGTCGCTATTAGCCACGTGTCAAGCCATTTGCCTCCCCACTTTCTCTTCTAGGGTTAAGGTTCGTGTATCGACTCCTTCTACACAACTGAGCTCTCGCATGCTCGGGACAGGGATCAGCGTCGCCCAATCCGTGCCGCTTCTTCCCAAGCTCAAGCTTGAGCCTATCGTCGCCAGTAAGTGCTACTATCACCCTTTCCAATTTCTCGGTTAAATTCTTGTTTCTATGGATTGCGCTTGAAAGTGGAACAATTGTAAATTGGGTAGTAGTAAGCCAAGTGTTATGCAATGAATTTCCTAGTCTTGCAATAGAGCTGGAATTTCAATTGGTTTTTTACAATTTAACACCTAAGTTTTATTTTTAACGGATACAGAAATGTATTGTCGAAATTAAGTGATTAACCAATTTGTTCAGGTTTTGATGGAATTGTTTTTCTCATAAAGTTTTTTTTTTTTGTGGGGTTGAAAAAAAAATGCTTGCTTGGGATATCTATTTTCCGTTATTTGTACGAATTATCAATATAATTTACTTTTATTGTATAAGAGGCAGCATAGAGTTGGCCGTTGCGAAAAATGGAAACTTTCTGAGGTCAATACAGAAAATGGAAATTCAGCCAGTATATACTATATTAAATAGTCATTGAAATGAGGCTAATTTGGTAATAATCAACTTGGGTATATCCTTATCTGATCATTCCCTTCTGCTTAAGCTAGGTTACTACTTTGATGGCAGTTTTGATCAACTATTGCATTTCTGTGCCTCCAAGTTATTGTCGTACTTGTACATATCTCTAGTATTTCACATGTGGTCAGACAAATTTATTACTACTACTACTACGTTATTTTCTCTCTCTATATATATATTTTTTTACTACTATTAGCCCTACTTTTGACATATATTTCTTTTTTCGATGACTTGGTGACTTTGTTGGGTTTCTTTTCTAGCCTACCCCAACTTGTTTGGGACAAAAGGCTTAGTTGTTGTTGTTGTTGTTGTTGTTGTTGAAGTTCATGTTTGGTGGCTAAACTGTGCTCCAATTTGTAAACATGCAACAAAGACTCTAGTAACAAAAATCTCTTAATTTGGATCTGTATACCTATGTGTTGAAACTAACTGGTTTGTACTGGGATATCATTCTATCAGAGACTCTTGGAACCTTATACTAGCTTGTACTTTAGCTCTAAAACTCAATTCTGAATTTTTTATTTTTTCCATTTATTATTATTATTATTTTGCTTTGTGAAATTTTTTATATCTGAAAATACAATTCCTAGGTTATAAGTGGCAGTTAATCATAATCCCTAATACCAGTCATGGTATTTCTCAGAATTTATTGTTAGAAATGTTTCAAATGAGGTTATATGCCTCATTGGAGTATTATTGTCAAAACCTGCCAGTTCTATCAATTTCAAAAAAAATTGCCCTTGTACGAGCATTTCTCCGATATCTGCGTGGTTTGTGTACCAATCGTGCTTCTTTCCCCATTAAATCTCTACTCATCTTTTTGCTTTTTATTTCCTTTTTGTCTTGCTTTAATTCGTTAATTGCTTTTGCTTGAATTTATAAATTTTATAGTCAAAGCTGTTTCAAAAAATTGACATAAAATCTACTAGAATAACCAGGACTTAGACCTGTAATCCTTGCTGTGTTTCCATACCTCGATAGGGACTACAGTTTTGCTAATGTTACCCAAATTTGTGTGAAAATCTTGTAGATATCACAATTAACAATTGAGTTTGTAATTTGTCAGGCAGAAAATGCAAGTTCACGGGAAAGAAATCTAACACAAAGAATCTTGTGACGTTTTCAAAGCACCGCACAAAGAAGCTGCAGATGGTAAATTTGCAAAAAAAGAAATTTTGGTGGGAAGCCGGGAACTGCTACCTCACGCTCCGACTCTCCACTGCCGCCATTCGCACCATCGAGAAGAATGGCCTTGATGCCGTTGCCAAGAAGGCCGGCATTGACCTCAAGAAGCAGAGAAAACACACATAATGAAGAAGTATCTGATTTTTTTTTGTCATGCATTTGCTACTTGATCATCTGTTGATGTTACACTTTGATGTATTTAAAAGGGAAAATGGTACTTTTATTTTGAGGTTCTCAAATTCATCTGGCAAATATGGTATGCATTTTTGTTGGGCCTAATGGGCTCATGGCCTAACTATGGCGTCTCAAGTAAATGCGTAGAACCAGTTTTTTTATGTTTCCCCTTAGATAGTTCCGGCACCATAAGAATAAATTCAACTTTTTAGTTTGTGTACTGTTTCTGGTTATATCAATTGATGCAATGCATACCAAATGTTATCAAAAAACAGAGTTGCAACCCCTCAAATTAAACAGATAGGGAGCAGATAATAAGATCTAAAAAGTACTTGCTTATTAGTATTGAATGTTAGTAATTACTTATGAGAAATTCGTTCGTAATTTTATTCATAATTAAACGGTCTGAGGTGATTGATTTATATCATTAATTATTTATTTCAAAGGATAAGGACTTCTGTCAAAAAAGGTTGCCCCGCTCGGTAAGTAGGGATTTGGGTCAGGTGCCCCTACTTACCGAGCGGGGCAACTTTTTTGTGGTTAGTCCTTTATCCTCTGAAATAATTAATTAATGATATTTCAAGGGAATTTTTATGCTTCCCCGTTGGTCCTTTTGGAATTTTTTAAAAGTTCATAGTCCTATTTGATATTTCAGGGAAATTTAAGCCCTTTCAGAAAAAAATAAAAATTCATAGTCTTATGATATGAATTTATGAATTTTAACCTCAAAAAAAAAAAAAAAAAAAGATACATGTTTCATTTTTTATTTATTTTTTTTTTTTTGGTGTATCATATGATTTGGAATTTTTGAATAGTCGCCGTCTCCGATAGTCCGATGTGTGCCACGCACCTATCAGGCCCCGGTTCAAATTTTATCCACACACATATTTTCCTTTCCTTTTCTGAGAATCTCCATCCATACACGGATACACCTGTTGTTCCCAATAGAATTTTTTTTCCCTTTTATGTAACCGACATTTGGGACCCACTGACTATATCTCTTGAGCCAATTTCTTTTGGTTCGACGGGATCCGCACGCGATGCATAATACATATTACACGGTACAAATTCCAGATAATGCCTCAGAGAACCAGGAGTCGAGGATTTCACTAGAACAGGAGCGAAGCTTCTAGAAATCGTACCCCACCAACCCAACTTCCTGGAAAACGCGGGAGAAACGCGCACAAAAACCCTTTCTCTGTGCGATTTACGACGCGTGGCATATTAAAATATCGGACGGTCAACTGACGTCTTCGATCGAGAGATCTTGACCGTCCGTTTGACCACCGCCTCTTTTTAAGTATCGCTCTAGAGCTCCCCTCGCGTATTCTATTTTCTTCTTTTCGCGAGGTGCATTTTTTTCTCTTTTCGTCTTTTCGTCTTTTCGTTTCGTTTCTCCCGAGAGTGCTCGATTCAATTCAGGTACGATTTTGATTTTCTCCTTTTAATCCTTCAATTTTTTTTTTTACCTCTATTCGCATTGTGTAATCTCCTTTTTTTTTATTTACAATGGTATAATCGCATTGAATAACCGCCAAGTTGAGGAAAATTTTGATTGAGTCGGTTAAAATTAATTTGAAATTAAGGTTTATTTTGTACGTTACATAAACGGTTGGAAATGCTGGAGAATTAGATCTGGATTAGTAATTGATAGAAACAGCTTGTTACATGAGAAATAGATTATGCATTTTGTTTGTAATTTATTCTTCTATATGAAATATTGAATTTTTAAGTCAGAAATCATGCAGTGTGGTAATGTACATGATTTCATTATTGTCGTCTGAATGGGGTGGTAGTTAAATTAAGACAATGGTTACAGGCCATTGGCAAACCTTTTTACTATCTTATAGAGAGAGAGAGAGAGAGATTAGCAATTAGTCTTAGTTTTGTTAACCTCTTAAGATAGATTATGGGTTATAATTATATAGAAGTAATTCTGCTCTATACAATTTATTTGACTAGTCATTGATAGTCAAAGGTAGAGGAATGCAGTCAATAATTCTCCCAACTATTCTGACTAGCATTTTAGGATATGCCATTTGTCTTTGAAATGTCTTAGTTATTCTGGAAATAATTGTCTGTGGTTTTCTAACATGCACGATGAACAGTCTAAATTGATCTCATATTCTGTCAATTTGATCAATAAGCTGTGGATTATGGAAAATAAGACAATTAAGTTTAATTAATTTGTATGTGCCCTAAAGAAAGGGACTGATTTAGAGAATAGAGACAAATGAATTGATAATTATGGTTATTTGGAAAATGTTCAGTAAGGAGTGATCAGGAGCAAAAATGGATAAGTTGGATGTTGAAATGACCCTATTTAGATGCATTTGCAAACATATTAACATCATAATTTTTTCGATTTCAGGCAAAAGATATCACAATACAGCATCTAGCTCAGGAATCACTACATGGAGGTAATATAATGTAAAATCTATCCTTTCTGTTTCTGAGTCTCTCTTTCAAAATTGCATTTCACTAATATGTTACTTCCACTAGCAGGAGGGGTACAAGGTTGTGTTGAATGTGTACGATCTCAGCAACGGGCTCGCAAAACAGTTCTCAACTGCTTTTCTGGGGAAGCCGATAGAAGCAGTGTGGTAATTCTATTGTTCTTCATAATTTAACTAATATTTTTTTAATATATAGATTATCTGCTTTTAATATAAAAACCATGAAAAGAATGCAGTGGCATGGTCCGTTGGAATGACTTATGGAAAGGGAGTTACTGATCTGGGGGAGTTTTGTATTTCTTATTCTAAACGAGCATCTTGTTTCAAATGTGTTGGATTGAAATACTGAAGAGTACTTTTGCAAAAAACAAGGATAAATTGATCCAGCACTGGATCAATTTTAAGCTTCCTTCTTATTGAGTTTGAATTTATTTTAAGCTTTATAAGATCAAACTAAGACACATTGTAAATATGTAACTTTTTCACTGATATAAAATAACAATGTTGTCTTTTGATGAAAAGAGAGAGAGAGAGTGTGTCATAGAAAAGAAAATAAAATCATTTTATCAAATATATCGGCAGGCACACTGGCATAGAAGTATATGATATTGAGTACTATTTTAGTGGAGGCATCCAACAATCTCCAGCTGGCACAACTCCCTTTGGAACTCCACTTCGGGTGGTGGACCTCGGCGTGACTCATATTCCCAAAGATGTTTTTGAGGATTATCTGAAGGATATTGCTCCAAGATTCACTGCAGAAACATACAGTATTCTTAGACATAATTGTAACAATTTTAGCAATGAGGTTGCACAATTCTTGCTTGGAGTTTCTATCCCGGAGTACATACTAAATCTACCTAATGAGGTCATGAGCAGCCCGATGGCTCCTTTAATATGTAAGTTTCACTCATAGATAACTTTTGTTTCCTTGATGATTATTGATCCAAACATATTTGGGTTTACCCTTGACCTCCTAAATTAGATCTGACCTGTTAGGATGTGTGATTGGATTATTGTGGTGTTTAAAAACATATCTTATAGCTTACAGTCATGGCTCAGTATCTTAAAGAAATTAACAGATTTCAGCTTTTCTGGGATAAAGTGTTGCCCATGGGTTTTTTTTTTTTTAAAAAAAAAAGTGAATTGTATCAACCAGCATAAGAAATAATAGTATGACCAGACATCCACTGAGAAAATTTAGTGGTTGGGTGTGGAATTTTATCAAGTTTTGGCTTGATGGTTGTCAATCCCCCACTAATTATAACATTCTTTCATTGCATAGCAGTGGTGCAATATTTATAACTTTCCCTTTGTTTTCCTTTATTCAGTGCCTATGATCCAACAGCTAGAAGCGACTTTAAAGTCAGGCGGTGTGCCTCAAGGGCCACAATTCAGACCAGATGCGCGAGTCAAAAGCCAAGGGCACAAGTCAAGTACAAACACAAACCAAAACAGCACAGAAAAGGTGCAAAAGGAAGAGAAGCAGACAAAACCGCCGGTCTCAGATCCACTAGGTGATGCAAGAAATAAGGTTCAACAGGAGATAATGAAAGAGTTCACTGCAATCATGGCTTCTGGTACCATCCGTGCCGGTGAGGCAGCAGCAATGGCCACGAGACGGGTTATGCAGAAGCATGGCAACTTAGATGTGCACACTTGACATGAAAAGGGTGTTGTTACTTGTTTCATGCATCACTTTAAATTTTGAGTTTTAGATCCAGTATTGAGAATAGTAGTCAGTGCCATGTGGTTTGATTATTTCAATTGTGTCTAGTCTTATTTGCAAATTCTGTAATTTAAGGCTCAATGTTGACATTGAGTTGTTATGTTGCAGTATTTGTGCAATATTCAAGCATCAATCAACGCAAATTTACACAATTTATTGTTACATTTTGTTTAGGTGGAGACTTGAGCCCCAAAAGTATATAATTATTTCTGTTATTGATATTTTCATCGCTTATAATGAGTTTATTGGTTGTTGGAAGAATATGAGTTTTGCACAACCTTCACCTTCGTAATTGAAAGCAAAACGTCAATTAACTAGTTGGGGAAATTGAATGAGCAGAGCAATTACCTATATTTGTACTCTTAAGCATGATGAAATTATGACAAGATTTGTCATCAAGAGCTAATTAAGGTATCTTCATGTTTCAAAAAAAAAAAAAAAAAAAATGAGCTAAGTTAATCTTTGATTTCAACTATTTTCCTGACATAAAATGTCTGACATGCGAATTTGGAGATTTATCTTTTCTCCTGAATTTTATGACTCAGGCATAGTGCCGTGAGAGATTCAAAAAGCGGGTGTTGTTATTTCTTCAGCTTTCGCGTAGATTTTCAATTATAAACTTATAATAGCTGAATCACAATGTTTTAAATTCAGAACAAGTGTACTTAATTAAAAATGAAGTCATTTAATCTACTTTTTTTTTACCTGATCCAATTTAACATATTTTATTGGTTTTTATTAACAGTAATGTTACATTTAAACAATAAGAATATGCACTGATAAAACAAATAGTCTTAACTAACTGTTAATGCATAAACTTTTGGTCGAATGAAAAAAAAATCAAGTCACATTTAAAAGGAGCTGAATTAAATGTGATCATCTGAGTTCAAAATTAAGAAATTATAAAACATTCCAGACACTAAATACAATAAAAAACAAGGTACCGGTTATGTTGAATATAGTAGGTCTTAATTAGAGAGACATGGTCAGGTATTTTTTACACCTGTCACCAAGTTTATTTTTTGCACCGCGGATTTGAACTCGTTTCTTATAAGAAATGAAAATCATTCGGGCTACACGCAAGTTTCAAACTTTCAATAGAAGACTGGTTATTTCTAAAAGACTAGCTCAATAGCATGTTATTTCTAAATATTACAAGATAATAATAACTAAATACATAAGCAAATTATTCTAAAATAAATAAAGACTGGTTACCGAGATATACAAATTGCAGATTTCGTATAAATAAGAGACTGTGAAGTGAAATAGATAGAAAAAATGAAATGTAATTTAATTCATTTGCTTGACATCTTCTTTATAAAATTAATTAGTTAGGTTAGATAATTTGTTTTTTAGAGAACCTAGTCAGTGGGTAACTAGAAAGGTTGGATAAATGTAATATACCAAAATCAAACAATATTCTAATGTTTGTAAGGTTATGCAGGAGAGCGATATTTGTAAGGGAATAGAACTCAAAGAAACGGAAACAAATTTAAAACGGGCCTGTCCGGAAGTGGGTTGCTCCATGCAAAGGGGAGAGGAAATGAAAGAGAGGACAATAGAAGAAGAGAAGAGGCCAACGAAAAAAACTTGACTATTTAACCAAAATAGAATATGAGTTGTGGAAAGTTTGAAAATTCGAAATAGGAAAGATTCTTACAATACTTCTCTATCTGGATGTATGAAAAAGAGTGTCCGATTTTATTATTATTTTTTTTTTTGTTGGAAAAAGTGTGGAGCAATCTCGGATGGATTTCAAACGGGTCCGTTTGAATCGGGGTTTAAATCTAGAAAGTCAGTTTAGGCTGCTCTATATATATACCCCTCTATAGAAACCGCCTCTGCACGTCTGTAAGTTACCTTTGGAGTGTATCTAATTACAGAGAGAGGAAATCTAGGGTTTGAGAGGGAGGAAACCATCCTATTGCTTGGATAGCAATAGAAACCACACGCACAAGTCGACCAGTTCTTAGATTCGTGAAAGGTAACGCTAGGTCCTAATTTGAGGTTGTAGTATACCGGCGTTATACGGAGGAAGACTAAGGCGTAGAAGAGGATTGCAGGCTTGCAGCACCGCTTTCGAGATGGATCTAGACTATTCGATCAAACTTCTGCGCGGTATATCTAATCTCTTGATTTATGATTTATAGGACTAGATATGCATATAGTACCACGAAAACTTACATTTTTTTGTTCGGTCAAGCAAGCAGCGGACCAAATTAGATGTATTTTTTAACTTTTTAAGCTACACAATTTTAATTATAAAAAATGGATATTAGTTGCATTTTAGTGAAGAGCAAATGCAATACGAAAATCTACACAGAGTGCAAAGCAGAAACCGGATGATTTGAAGAAACTGTGTTTTGACCAGAAACAGATATTTTGTTTCTATTGACTTCTGTTCATGCGTGTGGCTGGCTAGTCATAAGACTCATAACCTATTCTCGACTGCTTTTTGGATGGCTCAGGAACTATTTGTAAATACACCTCTATTTTTCATTTTAGAATGTAATTAAACTTAAACAATACAAGAATTACAAAAAAGAGTTAATTCATCTAGAGCAGTTAATTTTTTACGAAAAATAAGAAAAGAGAGATAGTCATTTTCGTTTTTTTATTTTTAATTCACAATCCAAAGAATTCCCACCATTTGCAGAAGTACTGTTCCTAAAAGATTATTTCCATGCTATTCCCGGGCATCCAAACTCACCGCACAATTGAATTGTCGATGGGCAAAATGCCAAAATGCAAAGCAACACACTTTCACATAGCCGACGAAAACCAATAAATTAATCCAACTTCTAGTGCTATATATGGGTTCTGAGTTCTGACTTCTGAAAGTGGAACCACTTGTCTGGAATTAGGACTCTCTCAACGACAAAATAAATAAGATAAATTTTGTTATATAGACATAATTTTATAATTAATTATAATTCAAATTTGATCGTTCATTTATAATTATAAACACAGATGAATAATTAAAATTCAAATTTGATTTAAAATTTCTGTCCACTGTAAATTTATTCAATAAATAAATAAAATAAGAGATGGTCTCAACCTGTTAATCCTTGGTGAAGCGCCTACGGCCGGATTACAGCTGTCCAATAAAATAAAATAAAAAGAACTCTTTGTTGAAGAGCTTCACGATTCAGACTTCATAAAATTCAACGGTCAATTACTCCATGTGTTGTTTGCTTATGGTGTTATTCTATTTTTTAACGAAGCTATGTAACTCTTATGTACCTAGCACGGAAATTTACTGCTTTATAGATAGCTCCAAATAAGAATTTCAATGCTTTATATATATGTGTATATATATAATAAAAATGGGGTCACGAATTTCAATGCTTTATATTATTTATAGTTTCGTTTTTTTCCTGCTTTATAGTTATATCCACGACTAATATCACTCGATACAAAAATTAGCCACACAATATCGCACCACAGAATAATCTCGAAAAATTGCTGAAAATTTTTAAGCGATAAGATCTGATCGCGAAAACAAAGTGCACGATTGTGATTGTCGTGTCACGCTTTAGAAAGAAAAAAAAGCCATCCCACGCCCATGATTTTTAATTAATAATACTATATATTTAAACTTTAAACGTAAAATGTATTTTTTTTCAATTTCGGTGGTTATTTTTTTCTTTTCCTAACCCAAAAGTAAATATAAATCGGGATTTAAAATACTGATATTTGTAGAAGTTAATTTTTTTGTTTAGAATTTTAATGCTAATTTAATTTTGATCTTTACATTTATTGAATAAAAAAGGAATTGGTTCTCCCAAGTTCTCGCTATTCATTTGCGCTGGTGGAATAAAATAATTTTGACAGTTAAAGGGGCAAAACTCTTGTAAAGTAGTACAGCTGGTACAATAATAATTGACGTTTGTTAAATAAAATTAAGTAGCAAGAATCTGAAAAACAGCAGTCGTCCACGTGCTATTCTGATAAAATTCTTTTTGTTTTTTTTTTCCCCTTTTATTTTAGTAAAGCATTAGCCTCGTTTTGAAACACATGCAACATTCATGATTGTTTTAGATCAAAATAAAAGAAATTCAAACACCTTTTTCTTCTCGCCTACCTCTCTTTCGCTCATCAACCCATAAATAAGTCTATTAATTTGCCTAGCGGAGGCATGCTTTTACTAATTTTTATTTTTCTTTTATTTTTTCCATCTTTTTTTCTCCGTCAATTATCATGACTCCCTGAGAAGTGTACCCGTTCTTTAATTTATAGAGATCAAAATACAGTAATACACACATTCCCGATGAAATAAGATAATAAAAAAATAAGTATATTTTTAATATCTGTTATATATACAACAAATCGATATATAATTTTGACAAAAATCGTATATTGTATTGTTCAGCACGCTTGTCGTGGCTACTGGATAGTATTGAGTGCAGTGAATTCAATGAATTGTTCATCAAAAAAAAAAAAAAATTCAATTAATTTAGAGAGAGTCAATAGTGTTAGGTTGCGGTTCCGTACGTTGGTACATAACGACATTTGCAAGAACCGAATCAATTTGTTAGTTTCATTTAATGATGGAAATTGCGCTAGCGTTGAGTTGAGATGGTGTAATTTGCATGTAGAATTGTAAAATGCGAGGTTAGTATAATTCTAGAGCTAGTACATTTTTTTTTAATGCTGACGATACTATGTTAAAATGATAAAATCAGACCGGAATAGCCAATTCACTAAAAAGAGAACCGGACACGATAACAATGCTGTTTGTTTGGGGATCAAGTAAGTAATTGATTTTTTTTTTTTAAAAAAAAAAAAACGATCTATCATTTGCAATGGACCGTTGAACTTGTCAGATGAAGGTCTGATTGTTCTGTCAAAATTCAAATTAAGTGACGAGAAAAGATATGATTAAAATATCAAGTCAAAAAGATCCCTGTAAAAAGAACATTTGAAGTACAAGAGATGTGATGAATATCTGCCATAAGATAGAAAGAAAATAACAGGGAAGATTAGAAAATCAATTAGAGATAATTTTTTTTAGCATAAAAATAGAGAAAGAGAAACACATATCGATATATTTTTTTATTATCGGTTAATAATCTGTTTATTTATCAACTTATCTTTTATTTTGCTTTGAAAATTTAAATAACTGTAACTCTGCATAACAAATGATATAAATATTATTTTTATCAACAAGGGTTTCTTCACCTCCTTTATTTTAATCTCTTTAACTACCTAACATACTGTACTATACAACCTCTTAATCACATGTGCTCCTACGGAGAGAATTATTTTTGACAACAGCATAACATATTTTATTTTCAAATGACAAAGCTATCATCGTAAAGGAAAAAAGTAAAGAATTTTTACTCGTTTAAGGTGACGTTATATTGACATGAAGTCATGAACAGATGAGATAACACAGGTGCCAAGGAAAAAAAAAAAATCACATTTGATGATATACTCTATTAGAATAGATAAAATCTGAACCGTTATATCAGATGGTTCAAATAAATCTTAGTCGTCCAATCTACACCGTATACTGTAAAATATAGGGGCTCTTCTAGTCTTCTGGAATGAAGAGTCGCCGCCAGAGTAATTTATATTATTAATTGCGGCCCACGCTACCAAAATCCGACGGTCAACATAGATCGCAGAATTAAATCAAACGGACGAGCTCTTATCCACAAGGCCAGTCATACTTTTCTTCTCAACTAAGATAATTTATTGGCTTGGTCAACAAAAATGGAAACCGTCAAACCCGACCCAACTATGAAGCGTTACTACTGCACCATGAGAGAGTGCTTGATTTAATGCTGCCACCAACCCGACACACGGAAGTATACATTTGGATGGATATAGAGATTCTAGGTCTAGGTCTAAACCTAGGGGTCTACAAGACTACAAGCTGTGTAAAATATATTAGCTGCATGCGGTTCTTGCTTTGTATCCGAGCCATCGCTATCAATTCAATCACTTTTTTATTTTTTTAAAATTTTAATTCTTTCTGGTTAACTATATCCAGCCTGGTCTCAATCTCTCTCGAACCGCTTCTTAGGCCCGTTCTATTGCATTTATTTTCAACATTTGCACATTGGGTGTCATGTTTCTGTAAATTAGCTTTTAAAAATCTTCAGTCATTGAAATTGAAAAATAATAAAAAACAAAGTAGTCTCTTGCAATTGTTAGAAAGTCGATTATTATAATTGCTAAAACCGTACATGCAACGTGTCTATATTTGTAGAGCATGACCTACGTAAAATATTTCAAAATGTAACTCATATATGTATTTTGGCGGATGTATAAATTTTTTAAAAATTATAGTTTTATATAATTTTTCTAATTAAAACAAACTTATATTTTTTAATATATATAGAGTGCACAAATTATCAAGCATACTATTCTGAATAATGAAATATTTTTGGAATTAGTGTAATCGATATGCATTTTGAAGAAATAATATTTAAGAGCTAACTATGTTGGTAAATCAACTCAGAAATTATTTTTCTTTCTAATAAAAAGTTGCATGTGATAACATTTAGTGTATTAGAGTTTGGGTAAAGTATTGATAACTATTTTATGTTAACTTTCATAGAAAATGATAAATTTAAATAAATGAATGAAATTTATTTCCAAACATATTGAATATTTAAATAATGGATGTACGTAATAAAAAAGCAAATTAGATTATCCATAATAAAGAGACGTAAGAAGGAATATTTATGAGCTACTAGAATTATCATGATAATACCGGTATGACAAAGAAAAATTAAATACATCAGTATCGTAAAAAGTACAATATTAGAAGTTATGTTCGACAAAAATGTTGGTCATATTGTCGTTGTTTTTTCATATTTAAAATTCATGTGGCATTTTGGTTTTATTCAGACCAACATAAAAGTCCTCTACAATTAAGTAAGTGAAAATGCGTTTATTTGTGGTATGAATTAAAAAGAAGAAGAAGGAGAGGAAATACATGCAACTCTTTTTTAGCGACCAACCTTTTGTCATAAGAGTAAGCTTGCAACTCTCCTTTTAGTTGTAATTGTTTTCAATCAATTTTTTCCTAAATTATCTTTTTCTTTACTCTCATTTTGGCAACAACAAATGAGCTATAATTACTAATTTTTTTTTTCATGAACTGAAAGCGTAGAGTATAATTCAAAATATAAAATCTTACGAGGTTGAAAAAAATTATGTGATTATTTTTGTTCCTTTTATCTCCATTTTTTTTATCATTCTAATTTGTTTGTTGTGAGACCTAGGAGTGTTAAAAACTAAGTCAAAATTTTTCTTATTGCAATAAATATTGAAAGAAATCATCCTTATCGAACAATATCGTGAACAATTACCCTAAATAAGACTCGCCAATTAGTCTCTACATAATTCTAGACTAGAAAAGAAACTTCATTATTAATTTGTTTCATAATTCGTTAAAAATTTCTTTTGAGTTGTTTAATGATATTAAAAAGTTTTAAATAATATCATTTATTGTAAAACCTTAGCATATAAATTAAGAGAAAAAACTTGGATTGTTAAAAATTTCGACGCTAATACTATCTTAATGACCCAGCTTAGTATCATAATCGTGTTTATGAAGTAATGTAAGAAAAATAAGCAATCCATCTTCAGAGTCGGTGCAGACCATAGTTATAATCCAGGCGCAGCTAGAAGAGAAAGTACTGTGTCTTTTTCCGTTTCTTCCTTCTCTTTCTCTCTCTCTCTCTCTCTCTCTCTCTCTCTCTCTCTCTGCTCCAAGGCGGTGAGACTAAGCACCACATCACTCGCTTCTTTCCTTTTTCCTCTCTGTTCACCATTAACCTCTATCTCTTCTCTCGCTCTTTCTATTATCGTCTTGCAACCGAGAAACTTCCTTGGAAAACAAACAATCTATCTCTCTCAAACCCATCTCTTCTTTTACCAATGTCTCATCTCTCTCTCTATTTGTTCTGAATTCACACTCTCGCTTTACTTGTTAGTGAATTTCAGACCACAAGTGTAAGTAAGATCTACAATGTGGGATCTGTTTCTTCTTCCCATGCGCTAAGTTGAACTATATCTCTTACCAATTGCGTTTTTTGCTCTTCCTTTTGGTTTAGTTCTCACCAATCAAGTGCTACAAGAAGCATACCTTCACTAGCTTTTAACTAGAGGAAAGCATGGCGCAGACCAATTGGGAAGCGGATAAGATGTTAGTCATATTCAATTTCACTATTTCTCTATTTTTTATTTGAGACTGTTTCAGATTTTGTACTGAATAGTTATGTTTTTTAGTTGTTACATAATTGATTTTATTATTATATTATTTTTTGGGTTTGTAGGTTGGATGTTTATATCTACGACTATTTACTCAAGAGAAATTTGCAAACGACAGCCAAGGCTTTCATGGCTGAAGGCAAGGTTGCGGCTGATCCTGTAGGTTAGTGCATTTCTTATTTTTTTGTAATTTGGGTTATTTTTTTGGCGTTATCCTCATAATTTCCTATTTTTCATGAATTTTTCTCGGTTTTTTTGAAAGTTTAATATTTTCCAAAATTGTTGTAACTCACAATTCATGCAACGCGGTCCTTAATTTCTTTTTGTAATTTCCTTGAAATAGTGAGAATATGTTGGGTTTTGTTCGTTTTTTACTAGTTGGTAGTATGCTTGATTGCATGATGGAATTATTTCTGACTACAGAAAAAGGGACCTGTATTTTATGAAAAAAATTTGCAGCTTTTCCATAATTAACCTGAGAATATATATTTCCATATTAATGTCTTATTGAGTAATGAATCCTGGAGAGAAAACGGAAAATGAATTAGTAAAGGTAATTTTGCACTAGAAAAAACACCAAACTACCGAAGGTATAACCTTGTTTACCTGATACATACTGCTTCAGTATAGTATATGAACTTACTGCATTTTTTTCTTTCTTTTTTCTAATATTGTGGGTATTGTCCTCCCATAGTGTAGTAATTACAAGCTTAGATGGTAATGGCGACACTTTCAAGACAAAATACATGTTGTCTATATTTCATTGTGAAGAAAAAACATGAAATTCAGGATTGGAATAGTAGCTGGTTATCTAAGCTCTGAACTTGTAACCGCGATGGGACTTTGTTAATCTTTATTTACTACTTGTACCCGGACATCTGAACATTAAGCGATGCTAATAAGAGCATTAGATTTAACTAAGATGGTGAATGGTATAGTACAATTGTACTAGAGACGTTAATGAAAAATTTCTCTTTTAATGCAGCAATTGATGCCCCGGGAGGGTTTCTATTTGAGTGGTGGTCGGTCTTTTGGGACATATTTATTGCACGTACAAATGACAAGCATTCTGAGGTTGCTGCAGCTTATTTAGAGGTACTCTATTGTATACTTCCAATTGTCAAGTACTTTGCATGCAAGTTAGGTACAGTGCAGCTTATGCTGGTCCAGTGACCTTTTTTTTTTGTGAGGGAGGACGACGAATGCCGCTCAAAGTAAGAAATTTGTCAAAATATGTTCCAAAATTGAATAAGAATGAGATAAGGTGCAAGAACTTCAAAATTTTTGAAAAGTTTGTGTTTGGATAGAGGCCGGATAAGAATAGGAATAAGGATAGAGGGCCGGATTTAGAATCTCGTGCCAATTCCTTATTCTTAATTCCTATACCAAGGTTTTGTTGGTATAGGAATAAGGGCCGGAATTAGCCCATATTCCTTATTCCCATGGTGTTTGGTTTGACACCGGAATAAGGAATAGGCCTCTATTCCTTATGCATGCTCCGTTTGGATGACCTAAGAATAAGGAATTAGACCTTTATTCCTTATTCTGGCCCCAACCAAACACGCCCTAATTAGAAAAGTTATTACAGGGCAACAGGATTGTAGAAGATATGCTATTCCAAAATAACTGTCAACTGAAATAATGGTAGAGTTGAGGTTGTTTGGTGCTGTGTGAATAGTTTTTGAAAATACCTAGTTACCTACTCTACAGTTTGGTTTTATCACTAATAATTCAGAATATGTTGGTGCACACTGACAAATTGCAGCTGTGAAATTTCTGGCTCTCATTGGCTAGTACCGGAAAATAGTGGTCATTGTTTGCCAAAAGCTAATTCAATCTACAGGGTGGAGAGTACAAACTGAGTCATAATACGAGAAAAATAAATTCTTTAAGGGCCCTAACTAAATGTTTTCACTATTACTTCACAGGCACAACAGATGAAGGCAAGAGAGCACCAACAACAGCAGCTTCAGATGCAGCAGCTACAACTTATCCAGCAGAGGGCCCAGTTGCAGAGGAGCAATTCAGGCCACCATTCCCTTAATGGGCCTATAAGTGCCATAAATTCTGATGGCATCTTGGGCCCCTCGACAGCCAGTGTTCTGGCTGCCAAAATGTATGAGGAGAGGTTGAAGCACCCCAACCAGATGGATTCTGACGGGTCACTTGATGCCAGTCGAATGGCTCTTCTCAAGTCGGCCGCCAGCAGCCATGCCGGGTAAGAGAAATGATGAGCTAATGACTGAAATAGTTGATCTGAACCCTAAAACCAACATTGTTGGATAGTTGTTAGTATGAACTAGTCATTGAGGCAGAATAAAAATTATGATTTGGTAATCGTTAACTCAACTTTAGTTTTTTGACAGTTTGTGTCATTGGCAGATAGACTAAATATAGAAGTCTTTCCTTTATTTGTTGAAAAATGGTTTGCACTGCAATATTGAGACAAAATTATTTTTGGTTTGCAGAATTCCTTGGCTTTTATTTTTTCTTGAAATGAGTTTGCATATCAGTAGTAATCTCTATGTAAAATATTGAAACCAAAATTGAATCTGAGCGACAAAAGGTGACAAGTGACAACATTGTGAACTAGGTGGCTCAAATATGGGTCTCCTCAAGTAGGAAGCTCTATCCAAACAGTGGTGATTGCATGTATCTAGCAAACTATTAACATATTGAGTTCCCAACTAGAAAACAGTAACTATGATCTCTACCCTTACAAAATATGAGAATATTTGTTTTAATCATCCCCTTGTTTCCTTCAAAAATTTCCCAAATATTCATTTGTATTTGTTTTTCTCTTTATATTATATAAAACGATGGATGATATGGTTGCTTTGATGAAAATAGTTCCACAGTAGTGTAGGTTTTTATTACCTTATTTTGCAGGGATAAATGTGATGTTTCTGGGTTATATTATTTCCGAAATAAGTATTTGGAACATGAATTATCATGTCATGCAACTCCTAAGTTTTCGTTGGCAGAAATGTTCAATTGAGTTCGTCCCAAAGCTGTATTATTTGTATTTTTTTGCCTTCTTTTGGATACTTCTATGTTTGTAATAATAATAATTATTTAAAGTCTATGCAACAGGCAGCTGGTCCAAGGCAACCCAGGTAACATTTCAACTACATTACAACAACTCCAACAAAGAAATCAACAGAACTTGGTAAATTCTCCTCTTTCTTTCTTTCTTTCTTTCTTTTTTATTTATTTATTTTCTTGTTTAGCTCATCTTTCATTTTTCCTTTGTTATAATTGCATGACACTGTAATGGATTGACCAGGATTTGAAGAATGAAGGCAGTAACTTGGGTGTGGCACAAAGGTCATTGCCTATGGACCCAACATCCATCTATGGTCAGAGCATCATTCAGTCAAAAGCTGGATTAGCTGGTGCTGGTATGTAAAAAAAAAATCTAATATTTAGATATTTCTCATGCCCGCTTTAATTTATTAATTTTTTTTAGTTCAGATTTTTGGTAATCTAGTTTACCTGATGTGTAATTTTCATCTTCTCCATAATAGCCGCACATATCTTAATTGCTGCACTTACTAGCATGTGTACACCTAATATGTTTATCCTTGTTAGAATTGTTACTTTTCCTTTGTTGATTTTGCATTTTTCTCATTTCATTTATAAATTTCTTGCTTGACTTTGTTCACATATGGTGGAACCACAGTCAGTTTCTTTGTATTATTCATCTTTCATTTAATGTTGACATTGTTTTGATCTCAACAGGACTCAACCAAGGGGTTGGTGGAATTCCATTGAAGGGATGGCCGCTTACTGTGAGTGTCATATTCTATTTGTTTCATTATAAATGCAAGGGATGACGGAACTATATTTCAGTAATATTTTGGTCATACAATCTGTATCAAACTACTGGCATTAACCACTATTTTGCAGTCACCAGTTTGGTACAATCTTTAACTGCATTCAGATCATTTTAACTGATTTCTCATTTGTTTCCGCAACCTGCATTTATTATAGCTGTTTCATACAATTTAGACTTCACCTTTTGGGTTGTGCCAAAAAGCATGTAAAATATACCCAAATCATTACCCAGTAGACTGATCAATCAATCATTTAAATCATATAACAGGGAATAGACAACCTTCGCCCAAATCTAAACCCACAAATGCAAAAGCCTTTTCTCTCTACGCAATCCCAGTTCCAGCTAATGTCACCACAACAGCAGCAGCAGCAGCTAATAGCTCAGGCTCAGGCGGCTCAGGGAGGCATCGGCAACTCTTCCAGCTTTGGGGACATGGATCCAAGGCGGCTTGCCGGTTTAGCCCGAGGCGGGTTGAATGGAAAGGATGGGCAGCCTACAGGACCTGATGCATGTATTGGTTCACCCACCAAGGTGCGCCAGGATCAGGCTGAATATCTCATGAAGGTTGCTCTTTTATTTGTTTTTGTCAATAGTTCTTTTGTTTTGCTCTATTGGTGCTATATTACTCAATTGAGACTAGTGAGCTCAATTCATGGTTAATTCCATGTTGTGGCCAAGAGAATGAACGGATTCTGAACAAAAAGAAAAAGAAGAACCTGAATCACTTTCTTTATGCACCTTGGAAAGTTGGTCGCACGAGTATTTTTTATTTTAATAATAATTTTCTGGCATCTTTGAGACTGTAGTTGTCATTATATAGATATGCCTGAAAATCACTAGAAGAAAAAACAATAATAAGTCAAACATCATCAGTCACTTCTTATGTTTTGGGGCTAAGCTCTTTGGGTTTTGCTTAGGAATGCTAGTATATAGTGAGTACGATTATTAGTGCAGTGGTTCTGCAACTTATGGCCAACATGCAGCCTAAAGTTCTGTTTGGTGTAAATCTTTCTCCACCATAAGTATCAGATTTTCTGGTAATACAGTAATTCTGTTACTTATGGCCAACATAAAGTCTCAAGTTTTGTTGATTTTAAAACTTTCCTCCATTACTAAGTGTCAGATTTTGTGGTATGGGCCGTTGGAGCTGCTTAACCCTTGTTGTGCTGCTTAACATTGAGGTTTTGTTAGTTACTGTACAACGACAAACTTTATTTTGGCTATCATTAAGGTTTTGAAGTAAATAATGCCCCTTGCTAAGCAACTTGTTGCTTCCTTTGGTATCTTTTAAATATAAAAGCAGTTGAAGGTTGCACAGATGCAACAGCAGTCTTCATCCCAGCAAAACCAGGAGCAGCTCCAGCAGCAACAACAGCAGCAATTACAGCAGGTATTCTGTATTTGTAATATTTCCATGCACAAATGTGTTTGTTATTTTGCATGAACTATGTACTGCCTCAACAAAGCTCTCCAGCTCATGAACAGACCTGAATACATGCCACAAGTCGCGATGCTTAATTGCTGAGGCTTAACTAACTGGATTTTAAGAATATGTTAATATCAATAAATTGAAGTTCTTTGGCTGATAACAGTTTTACTAAAGGGCATTGACTGGGTCTAAGCAGAGTACAATTCCAAGAATATAATTTGGTTTGTATCTCATGAAACTTTTCTTTACAATCTGATAGAACAACAGAAAGAGAAAGCAGCCCACATCCTCTGGAGCTGCGAATAGTACTGGGACAGGAAACACAGTGGGTCCCCCAACCAACTCACCACCATCAACCCCATCTACACATACAACTGGAAACTTGCATCATGTGAACAGCATGCCGAAGAGTCTTATGATGTATAGTGGCGCTGACGGCACTGGGCTAGCTTCCTCTTCTAACCAGATGGTAAGAAAACAGAAAATCAACTCCTTTTTGGGGAATTTCGCAGGTGAAGGAAGATTTTACCTTCTTGAATGTAGTAGAAATTTGCAACTCCTAGTCAATCTCTCTAAGTATGTCTACTTTGAGATTTCTCTTGATTATACATCAGGCACTGTATGAGGACTGTATTGCACTAAGTTAGCTGTCTGCTCTCTCTCTCTCTCTCTCTCTGAATTGTAATATATGTAAATGGCAGGATGATTTGGAGCATTTTGGTGATGTGGGATCATTAGATGATAATGTAGAGTCTTTTTTATCTAATGATGATGGTGACCCGAGGGACATCTTTGCAGCCCTAAAAACTGATCATAATCCAACTACTAAGGGTACTGATTTGACCCGTTGGTTTTTACACAACACATCTTTTGTGGGCCATTTAACAGACATAAATATACTACTTCTTTTTTCTTCCTTTCTTTGTTAGGATTTACATTTAATGAGGTGAGAGCCTTCCCTACAAGCAATAAGCTTGTATGCTGTCACTTCTCTTCGGATGGGAAGTACTTAGCCAGTGCTGGCCACGAGAAAAAGGTATCATGCATTCCTG
Source organism: Rhynchospora tenuis (assembly GCA_027725995.1). Classification (NCBI taxonomy): domain Eukaryota; kingdom Viridiplantae; phylum Streptophyta; class Magnoliopsida; order Poales; family Cyperaceae; genus Rhynchospora; species Rhynchospora tenuis. Next base: position 129,186,164 of record CM050889.1, on the reverse strand, counting down.
TTTTCCTGTTACTTTAATGTTCTTATGCACGGGACTTTTTCTGTTATAATGTAAGAACTTCATATGCGAAGCTAATTAGTTGATATAATTCAGACAAAGCAGGGGAAATTCCAATCAAATTTGGTACTTTACATCTCTATTGTCTCTATAAAATATAAGTTTTAAAGACAAAGCAGGGGAAGTCGCAATCACATTTGGCTTTACATCTCTGTTCTCTATAAAATATAATTTTTGAGGCCATATGATAGTAATCTACATCTTATCGTGCCTTATTGCTCGTATCTAGGATGATTGTTTTTAATTAAAATTAGTTTTAAACAGCTTCCATATTAATATATATTAATATCACAGTTAATGAACTTTTTGTTAGTAGAACAATTAAGCAAATTTTAAGCTGTATTGTGAATGGTTGTGTAGGCGATAATTTGGAACATGGACACGTTACAAACACAGAGCACTCCAGAAGACCATGGTGTCATTATCACAGATGTGCGTTTCAGACCCAACTCCACTCAGCTAGCTACCTCTTCCTTTGATCGTACTGTCAAGCTCTGGAATGCTGCTGAGGTATGCCGAGTGAAATAGTTTTCTCTTTATTAACAAGGGCTATAATGTTTAGTTTTGATGCCATACTATCCACATCACTAAGAAAAAACTCTTAACATCAATATGATCTTGAGGCTAAATACATCCATTCTAAACGCTTCTCCTGTGGAGGGAAGGCTAATGTATATAAAGTTTTCTATAATAGAATAGTTGGAGGATTATGTTGCATTTTATCTCTGATTTTGAAATTAACTGCTTTTTTATCTGTAGCCTGGGTTCTGTTTACACACATACAGTGGGCATACGTCCCATGTGACATCACTGGACTTCCATCCTAAGAAATCTGATCTCTTGTGCTCATGTGATGGCAATGGTGAGATCCGTTATTGGAGCGTCAGTCAACTTTCTTGTACTCGGGTCTCCAAGGTTGGCCAGACCATTTTTTTTTCCCCATCTGAATTTTCTTTCCACCTTGGATGCCAAACTGTTAAGCATTATTTACTATTCACCATCTTGATTTTGTTAATCCTACCAGGGTGGTACGGCTCAGGTCAGGTTCCAACCTAGCATTGGGCAACTTTTGGCTGCTGCTGCCGAAAATATTGTGTCAGTATTTGATGTTGAGTCAGACAGGAATATGCACACTTTACAGGTAACTCACATATTATCTTCAAAACCTTGAGGTGACAATGAAGGAGACTTTTTATTTAATTTATGTAAATAACGGACCATAACAAATTTTCCCTATCTTGTCATGGTATTTACTTGTTCTAGCAAAACTGTGGCCTTGGGTGAGTTACATCCCTGCGTCCCTGCCTCCCTGCTAGACAAATTAGTTCTGTACCAAAGGATAGTAATCAGAACCCTAACCTAGAAATGGACTACAATAAAATGTTACTTTCCAATAGATGAGTTCTGCTTCAAATTTAATCATGTTCTATCACACAATATCTCCAGGACGAGCAAGCTCTGAATTTAGACATCTTATTATTTTTATTTAAATGGCAGGGCCATACTACAGAAGTGCACTCAGTTTGTTGGGACAACAGTGGAGAATTCTTGGCTTCAGTTAGCCAGGACTGTGTCAAGGTGTGGTCAATCAAGAGTGGAGAGTGCATTCATGAGTTGAACTCCAATGGAAACAAATTCCACTCGTGCGTGTTTCATCCCACCTATTCTAATCTCTTGGTTATCGGAGGCTATCAGGTAATCTCTCTCTCTCTCTCTCTCTCTTTATGTTGCTTAAGGCAAAAATATTGACTTATTCATGTATCTCTAGGCTCAAGGCCTGCTACTTGGGGTTTTTGACTGCTGTTTTTTTTTTTTGTTGGGCCTCAGCCTTTATATTGTTTAGCTGGTTAACAACAAACTTTATATAGTAGAACTTTAGAGAGAGAGAATGTTACATGGTACAATTCCATGATGGTGGATATCCTGTCAGAGAACCAAAAATGGAGTAATTCTCAAATTCAGTGATGAAAATAACACATATGAAATATTTACTTTGAATTTTACAGACATTGGAATTATGGAACATGGTGAAGAATCATACAATGACGGTACAGGCAGCTCATGAAGGTCTGATAGCTGCACTGGCTCAGTCTCCGAGCACTGGCATGGTCGCCTCAGCAAGCCATGATTTCTCAGTTAAGCTATGGAAGTAACTAAATCTCGTCATAAAAGTGTAGGATAACTTAGTCGTTTAATTAAAGGAGTAATAGTGTAGCTTTTACTAAATCAGGAACTTGCTAATAAAAAGAGTAGAAGTGCTTGAGTGTAATGTGTAATAGGATGCTTAAGAATTTAATATGCCCTAAAGACTGGCATTTTTTTCGTTTCTTTGCTATATTCGTTTGAATTTGTCTCATCTTGTAGTTAGTTATATATTTAGTTTATTATTATGAGTTGTAAAATGTTAACATGTTTCATATATGAGGAGTTTCTGGTATTATGTTAATGTGACATCGTTTTAGATCCTATCAGTTCTCTATTTTCATGTTGTCGGTGTTTACCATTTAAATTAAAGAAAAAAGCTACCGAGGCCTGTAAGGATCATTATATCATTCCTGATTTTCCATTTTATTCATGCGGTATGTTCCTTCTGGTCAAAAAATTGCTTGAGAAGGTCACCTCACTGTATACGATCCATCAATTGGAACGCAAACTTTCATATTACGGTAAGTAAAAGATTTTTGGTGTTTGGGACAGGTTTGCAATTGATTCGGCCGCCACTCATAGTCTATATGAGTTAAGGGTGTTTCTTTATTTTATTATTAGTTTTTTTGACAATACTAGATAGTGGCTATCTAGCTATCAGTCATATAGAGTATCGACTGTAAATATTCTTAAACGTAACAATTATATAAATTTTTATTATGAGTGAATTATGTAAAAATTTCAATCTCTAAGGTTCATACATAGACGAAAATGTGCAATGATGCAATGCAGCGTGCAGTGACTAGATGCGACTGTTAACACGCCATTTGAGAAAATGGTTTTAGCACGAATGATGTCACAAGGTTAGTGAGCAATATGAATGTCATTCTTGAATTTCTAAGCCCAGACTCTTGCTTCTTATGTGTGTTATTAATAACTTGGAATGTAAGTTGTTCATGCATGTTCACTGACTTAAAAAAAAATAATTACAAATATTTTCCACATGTTTGGTTCAACACTGGTCACTGGAATAGTAAGAAAGCATCGTGAGTAAATCTGCACATTCAGGGGGCGAAGCTAGGATTTTGCGCCAGCAGGGTCCATAAAATTTTTTTCTGAAATAATATTTGTACGATAATGACATAATGTTAAATCAAGCTTTTTAAAACTCTATTTTATCCGTTGTATCTAGATTTTTATTTATATCGCACAATGGTTTTATCCATTTTATCACCGTTATATCATTATATAACCGTTTTATCGTCGTTTTATCATCGGTAAACTCTAAATCACCACCCAACCGCTAAACCACACAAATTACATTTTAAAACCTTGCATCTAATATAGACATAGTATTATAATAATTTTTAAATAAACAACTCTAAAATAATGTCACATAAATAAACATGAGAAATCAAACATCTATTATAATAACAACATAATATCTAGAATAATATATCCAATATATAAAATAATAATTCAAGAGTCAATTATCATTCATTTAAGAATTTCCTATTCTATTATAAATTTTATCTTAATAAGATTCATTGCGGAGAAAGAAAGAAGATGATTCATTAGGACGAATACGACATAGATCCATGTACGACATTTTAAGAATCATTACACAATTCAAATCAAACATGACATGTCCAGCTGGGTCCTTCAAATTTTTAAGATGGATCCCAAATTTCTTATATATATTTTTTATTTATAAATCGTATAAAATAGCATGTAAAATTTTTTTTTCAGGTGGGTCCCTGGACCCACCAAAGTTAACGTGGCTTCGCCACTGTGCACATTCCATATCCACTTGGAACATTTCTTTTTGAATATTTAAAGTTAAGAAGTCTTTAACTTCATTTATAACTACAAAAGGTTGGGAGAGAAATTAAGGGAAAATGAAATCGGAGTGCGGCTCGCTGCTCGCATATTTATTGGAGTCCACAACCGATTTCCATGACCCAAATAATTTTCTTTGGAGACAAGAAATTGTATAATTATTTGATCACAATTTTTTTTTGCAGTTTTTTAGCATTTAGGAATATTTAAATAACTGTCGGTTTTTACTATCATTAATTATTGTAGAGAGTTATTCTATACCATCCTAATTTATTTTACCTTTAGTTTTGCAATGTTTTTTTTTTTTTTTTTTTTTTTTTTTGCAGATTTCACAACAATTTTTCCAAAAGTCATCTAACGTCATCTAACTTTGGCATATATTTACAAAAGTAACTCTCTGGATGAAATTTTTATTTCTTCATTCTAAACTACCGTGTTTAAGCCAAAGTCATCTTATCAATCGGAAGATTAAATAACAGGGATCTCAATGCAAATCGGACGGTCCAGATAATGATGTACATAGAGAGATGGACCCATGGATGCAGTCCAGTCTTTCTCCATACGCATTTTCTTATATTAATTTAGCTGTAGATTTCCAACACAAACCACATGCATCATGCATGCCATATCATTCTGTATAATGCACTAATTGAAACATTTGCTTGAATTAGACCTTGTATGCACGTGTTATGCTCTGACTTGCTGGGATCCTAGACGTTCTAATTTTTTTAATTTATTGGTGTTTCTTACCGTCTTTACGACAAAAAGAAGATTCTATTCAATATTTTTGTATTATTTCTTTTGGCGATACATTACTCATGCATAGCAATATAGCATGCATTTCCTGTCCATTTGGCAGCTGTCGTTTTGACATCTCAGTTGCCAGGTATTCTAAGCCATTGACCCCGTCTTCTCCTATGAAAAGAGAGGGAGTTGTCACGGAAGGATAGTGGTTTATTTTATTTTTTTCTTTTGTTTTTTCCTTTTTTAATGAAGACGATATAGAATTACTTTAAGTCTGAATTCAATTGAAATTTTAATTTCAGTGGGGTGTATATGTGTGGTATGTATGTTTATAAATTTATACTCAGGAAAAGCAAAGAAGAGAAGATTTCAGAAATGATTTTTTAAAGTTTCAAACATCTAGTTCTTTTAGATAAAATTTTAAACATCTACACAAAATTCTTCAGTTTGATTTCGAATTTACAACCTTCACTCAAAGTTATTTTCAAAAGTTTAGTTCTTAAAGTCACTAAAATATCTATAATATAATAGAAATGACATAATATTATTTCAGAGTTGAAATGTGCAATTTGGAGATATATATGAGCAGGATGTGCATGCCCATTGGCTTGTACTCAATTTTTCTGACTCCAGATAATCAGAAGGTATTACCTAGTAATAAACAATTTTGATTTTTCTTGTAGCTTCCACTAATAAAGAATGACTAAAAATTAAGTTCATCAAAGAGCTTAATTTTATTTAAAACGTTACTTCTTGTTTTATTTTATATCATAGACTTTTCCTCAATTTCATGTATTATATCTGCACTTTATGATTGTTTTAATATTGATATTACCACGTCTGATCCACGTCACCTTTTTAAGATGTAAACAGATGTTTCATTATTAACACCTTATAACTGCAAAAGAAGTTATCAATCTAAGGAAAGGGTCAATAATGCAAAAGTCAAATCAACCCAATTCAATTCTAACGGACACGAATGGAAAGTTGTTGTTTTCTGCTACAAAATCGGGTATATATCCTTGTTTTTCATTTTCATAACATTCTTAAGAAACTTTAGTACTAATTTAATTCGATCAACCAAGTACTGTTTGGGCATGTGACCGTGTGCACCCCTAAAACAACGTCTGATCAAAACCGGGTAACTCTGAAAACCAACATAATTAACAGAACCTGTAAATGGAGCTAATTTTACCTGTCCATCTTCGTTATTTGACATATTAATTGCTCAGCTAGTCAGCTGTACTTTGTCGAGAATGGTGCAGAATACTAGATTTATGATCTTATTATAAGGTTACAAGTTACAACCGTAGTGTCCTTCGAAAAGAGTAAAATTGTAACAAAGTAAAAATATCGTTAACACTATTATTATTATTATTATTATTATTACTATTATTATTATTATTTGAGGGCCTATTATTATTATTATTATTATTATTATTATTATTTAAAAGTAATGTTTTTTTAACATCCGATCCGAGCAATACTTCATGTTCAGAAATAAGATAATGCACGAACAGATCGGGAGACTAAAGAAATCAGCAAGCGTAACGAAACATCATTCGAAGAGGAGTAAAAACTTAACTCAATAGTGGATAAAATAAGAGATAAACTCACATTTTATTAATTCTACAAAAATTACAAGTTGTTCTTCTACGCTACTACTCATCCCTATTAAATAGATAAATTTTATCCTAAAATAACATATATTTAAATAATTCTAAAACAACTATCTATTATTTTACCTACTATCCTATTATGGAAATCATACTACTAGATATTCTAAAAATACAACTTTATTTCTAAAATACTATGACTGCTAAATAGATGATTTTTTTCTTAACGTCGCCTAATTATAGCTACATCATTCATTTTGCTGTGCGATAACTCGTCCTCGAATTTAACTCTATCACGAGGTTTGAGTCTTCCATGTTCACCAAGTCCTCCACATTAAGCTTCATTAATACTTGACCATCTTAAGGACCCACTAAAATCAGAGTCATCTAAAATACGATTCAATATATCGTATTTAGTTCTATAGACGTGCACGAGATGAGGTTGTTTCTCTGCTGGAGATGAGGTAAAAGAGAAACATTATCGTTGGAGATGAAATGTTGTCGGTTGTGATTAGAAAAGTCGATGTAGCTCGATGAATCGTGCCTCCTTCGACGATCTTGACTCACACTAAAAAATATATATTTGTTTTTTAAAATATAAAATAGAGAAAAGAATAATGAAAAATTGACCATTTGGACCCATAAAAGAATTATATATATATAGAGAGAGAGAGTTTTTTGCTATGGGAAATTGCAACTGACGGAGCCTTACGTGAGTTGCGATCAAAGCTCTTGGATCTAATTCAAAATGACAGATTTAAACTGTCCAATATGATCTCCATATTGAAATCTCTTTGCAGACCAAATTTTATATTTTTTCGAAATTTTTAAGTATTTTGTTGGAATTTTAGAAAATCGTTAATCTAATTAATTATGTACCGTTCAAAAACAGCAGTTTTTAAAAATCCGAAAAAGAAAATTTCAAAAAAAAAATATTAATTTGGTTTGTAAGGAGATTTCAATATGGAGATCATATTGGACGGCTTGAATCGGTCATTTTGAATCAAATCCAAGAGCTTTGGTCGCAACTCACCATAGCAAAATTCTATACATATATATATATATATATTTGAGTATTGCTATTGTGAACCATGATGCACAGAGGGCTCCGTGCACCATGGCCGTTTGATCGGTGGTTTTGCAATTTGACAAATCTAAATTAACCAATCCAATCTATATATTGAAATCTCATATGAAACCAAATTTTATAATTTTTGGAATTTTTTTGCTATTTTTTCCGAATTTTTTAAAGCTTTCCATTTTTGGACGATAATTCACTAATTATCGTCCAAAAATGGCATGCTTTAAAAAATTCGGGAAAAATAGCAAAAAAATTCCAAAAATTATAAAATTTGGTTTCATATGAGATTTCAATATATAGATTGGATTGGTTAATTTAGATTTGTCAAATTGCAAAACCACCGATCAAACGGCCATGGTGCACGGAGCCCTCTGTGCATCATGGTTCACAATAGCAATACTCTATATATATATATATATATATATATATATATATATATAGAGAAAGGATTCAATACAAGCGCTTTGACCGGAATCCCGGTTAAACCCCGTCAGTTCTCAATTTTGAAAGTTCAAATGACCGATCCAAACCGCTCAATATGATCTCCATATTGAAATCTCCATGCACACCAACTTTTACATTTTTTTTGAAATATTTAAGTATTTTTTCGGATTTTTAAAAACTGCAGTTTTTGAAGGGTTCAGAACAAATTAGATTAACGATTTTCTAAAATCCGAAAAAAATAGTTAAAAATTTCAAAAAAATGTAAAATTTAGTGTGCATGGAGATTTCAATATAGAGATCATATTGAGCGGTTTGGATCGGTCATTTAAACTTTCAAAATTGAGAACTGACGTGGTTTAACTGGGACTCCGGTCAAAGCGCTTTGATTGAAAGCTTTCTCTCTCTCTCTCTCTCTCATATATATATATATATATATATATATATATATATATATGAGTTTTGCTATGGTGAGTTGCAACTCACGGAGCCTTCCGTGAGTTGCGATCAAAACTTGTGGATCTGATTCAAAATGATCGATCCAAACCGTCCAATATGATCTCCATATTGAAATCTCATTGTAAACCAAATTTTATATTTTTTTCAAAATTTTTAAGTATTTTTTTGGAATTTTAGAAAATCGCTAATCTAATTAATTATATACCGTTCAAAAACAACAGTTTTAAAAAATTCGAAAAAAATACTTAAAAATTTTGAAAAAATATAAAATTTGGTCTGCAAGGAGATTTCAATATGGAGATCATATTGGACGGTTTGGATCAGTCATTTTGAATCAGATCCAAGAGTATTGATCGCAACTCACCATAGCAAAACTCATATATATATATAAAAGATTAGTTCAATTGTGGAATAGGGGTGATTGACGTGCAAACAAAATTAGTTCGCATTCACACCAATTATTTTTTTTAAAAAAAATTATAGTGAATTTTCAATTTCATTTGACAACTCTTTTATTATAATTTTTCACTCTTTTAATCATATTCCCGTCAAAAAAAAAATCATATGCCCGTCGTTGTCGAACAATTTTGAAGACTAGAAGCCGTATATTTAGAGAAAATTTTAGAAAACTTTTTGGACCGGCATATTTGAGAAATTTTCTTGTAAAAATAAAAATAGAGAACCGGAATGTAAATATATATGTACCAAATAACCAGAAGTGTACCTTAAAGTCAGTATGGGAGCAAGATCGGGTACAGTTGTTCTAGACAAAATGTTGCATGTTATTAATTTTAAAATTCTTACAAGAAAAAAAGGGTTCCTAAAACCACCATATAGCACGCCGCTGATCTACTAGTAATGCTCCCGACGTGTTAGTTTTTTCTTGTTCATTCAATTAAAATAAAATAGCATCTTAATAATAATATACTAAAAAAATGCGTCGATACAACTGATGATTAATTATATATGCTCTCTGTATACCCTCTTTTCTTCATTCCCTTCATTGTTTTGTCTCAACCCCTCCGAGGTGTCCCTGCCATTTCCCATTTTCATAAACCCATAAAACCTCTCTTTGGTTCTCTACCTCAGCTATCAAAATCAATTAACCAATCTACTTACCTAAAGCTACAGTAGACATGTCAGATATTGCAAGTAAAGCATGGGCTGGGTACCTAAAATCTCTTGATCGCCATCCCCTCCCTACTAAGGTTACAAATTTTTGCTATTTCACCTTCTTTTTCTATCATCTTTTTGTGCCAATTATATTTCATACTTATTTCGTCTATATATATCTGTTTCTAAATTGCAATTCAGCTGTTGTTACATCAAAGATGAGCTTTACCATTGAAATCAGATGGCTCTCTCTTTTCAAAGCTGCTTCACATTTCAATTCCAACGAACGCTAAAGCCCCTTTTTTTTGTTTTAAAAAACAAAGTATACTCATGTAAAATTGTTTTGTATATTTATAGGCCGTTACGGCAGGAGTTCTAACTGGCCTTAGCGATGCAATAGCGCAAAAGTTATCAGGAAACAAGCACCTTCAGATCACAAGGCTACTAACCATGTTTGTAAGTAAATATGTTTTTCAACCCATCTTTTACACATTCACAGGAGTTGACTTTTTGATGCATCATGCAAATTTGTTACTTTTGGGGGTTGACCTTTTCTTTTGGTTGTTTCCGGAAACTCAGGCTTTGAAATTTTCGATATTTTTGAGATTTCCTTTTGTTTTCATATGCCTGATGTATCTATGTCTTTTCAATCTTGTTAGCATCAAATAATTTTTATTTAGCTTTTATCCTTAAATTTTCTTTTCTAAATGCAGTCCACACTGTTCGAAAACTCAAATAGTAATGCCTTGTTATTCTGTTAGTAAATTTTTTTTAAAAAAAAATCAAATATATCCTTTAGTAAGATATAAGTGACTTAGTTGGACATAGAGGCATGGGAAACATTTATTAAGCCTCTTTTTCGATCTATTATGAACTGGCAAAAATTCGCAGCATTATTAATCTTACAACTTAAGAAATTTCTATTTGCCCCTCTATTTTTGAAACTAATTTCATATTCCTCTAAGAAACATGGATCTTTCAAAGATAACTTGCTTTCATGTTAACAGTGATTTAGATGAAAGTAAATTGCATTTTCATATTAAATTCAATGCCAACATTTGAATATAATAAATTAATGTGAAATTGTGTTGGACTCCTTGTTCAGTAAATTATTATTAAATTAATTTGCAATTGGTAACTTGATTTATGTAGTGGAATTCTGAGGCGCTACTTGTTAATTAAAAATAAAATGTACAATATAATTATTCGAACATTCAAATTATTAATGCGCAATTATACTCTATGAGATATTATTATTTTTGCATATTATTATTATTATACATAATTGGAATATAACATTACGGCTAACGTGCACTTTATATTGGGTTTAAAATATTCAATCATTTTTTTAAAATGAGTACCCTGCAAACATCAAAACAAAAAAATAAAAAAAGTACAAGGAATATATCTTGCTATTTTTCTTCCAAACAAACTAATATCATTTTTTTTTCTTCTCTGATTCTATCTAAATAAAACAGGAACCCAATGAATCTTTTTTGTTTCCTGTTTTGAGGTGTAAAATTTTCTTTTTAATTTTTAATTGTGGACCAATATGTTTCGAAGTTACACTAAACATTTTCGTGAGTCAAGATACAGCTGTATATTCAAATCCAAGACTTTATTGTCCTTAGTTTTCATGCATGATTTTTTGGTTGCATGCGCACTCCTTGGCACTATTTTTTATATAAGCTGTAAGCCTGTAACCGCGTCCATTAAATAATTTTATTACTAAGGCTGTATCCTAGAACAATTGTTTGATAGCATTAATATTATAGTTACACTGTTACTATTACTACACCAATTATTCATAATAAGTTTCACTATCACGATGATAATTATCTATAACTAAAAGAAATACTTTCTAACGAAATGGAAGCAAACTCCGGAAGTTTTCGCAAGAACACTTTTGTTTACCACAAATTTGGTAAAATGAAATCAATATCACAAGTACAATTATCTACAGAACTGACGGTCACGGTATCAAACCACTCGTGAGCTATTCAAATAAATATTATATAAGAAAATAAAAATCATTAAGGATAAAAAGATTATCCTACAAGTTTGATTGAGGCAGATATGCTGTTGTTAATATTTCTGTTTTGACATTTGTAGCTCACTGGTGCTCTCTACATGGGACCATTTGACCATTTTTTGCACAAGCTTCTGGATAGACTTTTTCAAGGAAAGAAAAAGGAAACCATTGCCAAGAAGGTGCCTTCAAAATCCATTTATTCCCTTTTTAATTTAAACAAAAATTCTTTTGCTTGAATTGTGACAGTTCAGTTATGCTATTAATTTTCCTATGGAACCAAATTTCTGAAGTCGGAATTTTTTTTTTTTTCATAATTGTATTGTTGTATTTTCTGAAGGTGTTTGTGCAAGAGTTTATTATATCACCAATGAATACTGCACTCTTCTTGGCGTTCTATGGCAAGGTTGTTGAAGGTATGTGATCCCATCAATTTCTCTCAATCATCCACTGCACTTCTTGATTCATGTCAAATGAAGCATATAATCAATATGAGTTTTATGGGTATATTTATAAATTCTAATATATTAACTTAAATGAAAGTCATGTTTAGATGATTTCAATTATTTTCATTGTGTATGATAAATTACCTTTGAGATTTATGACACAAAAACAACCACCAAAAAATGAAGGGAAAATAAAAGTATAATAACAGTACTGTAGTTAACTGATACTGCATTTATTTAAAATAAAAAATAAGAAGTGCCACAAAAACAGGAAAATCGTAATTTATTTTCCCTACTGCATTTATTTGTGGCACTTCTTTTAACCAAAAAATGGTAAAAGTTGACTTCTGTAGTTAAAAGCGTTTTCTTGTAATATATTATTGACTGTTCATTATTTTACAGGAAAATCATTCAGTCAAGTGAAGGACAAGGTCAAAACGAACCTTCCGTCCATACAATTTGCTTCATGGAGGGTATTTCTCACTAAATTCTCGATTTATTTAGCAATCATATAATGGAGCAATTTATCCTGATCATGTTTTATGTGACACTAACATTATAATCTTATGTTTTATTATTTTGAATTTCTAAGAAATAAGATTATGGAATTTACAACCTTATTTTATCAGAAGTATAGTAATTATGCAATTTCCCGTTGGAAAATATCTTTTATAAATAAGACCCAAAATGGCATTTCGCTATTCTTTTAATATCTTTTCTCCCAAAATACAGTTCCGTTAAGTTTGAAAGATAGCTTTTCAATACGATTAGTTAATGGTTAAGCATTATGGTGCATAGATAACAAGGTGAAGAGCTATAAAAGGACAGCTGTCTACTTGTCTAGCTAGGACCATTTTCTTAATATACCAGAAATTTTTAGGGTCATTTTGAATTAGTTTTTTGAGAGTTAAATTTTAACAGGAAACTAAAATCTTTATGTAGTGCGACTCAATCTGGAAACAACAAAAAAAAAAAAAAGAGAAAAAAAGTATATAGCATACACATATATATGTGTTTTACTGACACAAGACATTTTATTCTAGTTCTGGCCATTTGTTGCATGGTTCAACTACCAATTTGTGCCGATACAGCTCCGTGTTCTCTTCATGAACATCATTGGTGTTGGATGGTAATACACTTATCACTCGTTTTTTCTTTACATTTTAATTTTTCTCTAAAAAGTCGGTTTGACACTACCACGATTGGCTTCGGATTTGACCATTTGAAATTGGCCTGGTCATATATAAACAGACGGTATACAGGCACATATGGTTACCATTCTGGCTTTGTGCAAATTAGCCCAATGGCCCTGTTTAGCATCAGCTAAGCCCCTATCGACCTTCACTTAAATTTCTTTTTCTAGTTTGAGCAGATTAATTGATTTTTAATTAATTATCTTACTTGTAATCTCATCTATACCTAACGTTTGTCCTCAATTTATCCTCAAGTAATGCTAATAAATATAGAACTTGTCTTATAGTACGTACCAGTATATGAGGTGTCAGACCTGATTGGGTTAGTACTAAAAAGAGCTTGACATCCTTCTTTAAGCATTTTTACTGGGAAACCTGTTACGGTTTATGGAATAGAAGATTTATCACTACCAAATATAGTTAAATTAAGTTGGAGATGTCATGTTTAACTTAAGATTTGTTTTGTTTTGGAATTCAGGGGAGTGTTTTTGAATCTGAAAGCGCGCTCAATCGCACCTAAGGCAGCTTAAAACTATAAATTCTAATTTTCTTTGTATTGGTGGACATTTGTTTTTATGAGAATTATGTGCTCACTGATCTCAGTTGTTCTAATTGTAATCCTGCTGCAATAGAGAGATCAATTTTGTTTATTATTTTTCCTTGTGGGTTTCACAGTCTTGATAGAAGAATTGTGCTGCTTTTCACATTTTAATAAGTGATCCCTCTGCTATTCGTTTTAGAAAGAAAAATAACTTGTTTTCTCGCGTCACAGCACACTTGTAACCTCAAAATTGTAATAATTCCTTCATGATATGATATTCTTTTTACAAAATTGGATTTTCATGCATTGACAAACGAAGATGGATTAGCTAGCTTGCAACATTTGTTGATTACAAGAACTAAACTTGTAAAAAAATTCAGTTAAACCTAGATTTTACCAAATATCATTTTGAGCAAGGCTAAATTAATTTGAATATTTTTTGCATTAAACATCATTCCTTCAGTTAAAAGATACAACTCGTTACTTATAATACCGACTATTAGAAGGTTCAACAAGCAAAAAAAAAAAAAAAAAAAAAAAAAGCACACCCATGTAATGAAATGCAAGTCAATCTAGAGGTTAAAAATAAATAAATAACATGTCTTATTGCCTTTGTATCTTTGTACGGGGAGCTGATAAACATTCTGTATATATATAATAAGTTAATAACCAATAGGCCCATAGTTAATTCCCCATCAAATTTACCCCATCCCAAATTGAAAGGTGGCCCGTATTGATATCCAAACTTCTTTAACATTTGCGATACAATTATCAAAAACATAAAACTATCCAAACTATAAAAAGATACTTGGCAAATTTTTTTCTTTAAATTTGATTAACGTTTGTTGATCAGATATGGAAGACATCAGCAACTCGAAAGCTTCAACATATAGTAGCCCTTATAAAAATCAAAGTTTTAGTTTGATGTTAAGACTAATGGAGTTAGGCCTGGCAAACATGCCAAACGCACACGAAATAACCCCATTTCGTTTTCATTCCGTTTCAAAAACAAAACGAAATAACTGTTCTGTTTCTGTTCTATTTTTTGAAACGGCAACAAAAATTATTGTCACATTCCGTTTCGTTTCGGTTTTATATTATAATTTTTCATTTTTGTGTTCCATTTCGGTAAAATGGTATAATTATCTGTTTTATTTTTCGTTCTGTTTTTTGAAATGGCAGAAAAAATTGGTGCTGCATTCCGTTTCGTTCATGAAAACGGAACGGCAAAACATTTTTTTCTCTCCGATTTGACAGGCCTAAATGGAGTTTATTTTCTAGTCATCTCTAAGTTTTAAGTTCTAACCTTCAATTTTACCAACCTCAAACAAGGAATTAAAAATTTTAATCTCCCATATTCTTATTTCATTTTGTTACATGGTAACCATCATTTCACATCCAAGTAATTACCGCAATAAATGACCGAAAGTTGAAAAGATAGTTTTTTTTTTTTAATTTTGTTTTAGAAATACTTGACGGGAGCAGCCAAGTCCGAAAAAGAAGAAAAAAAATAACGCTAAACCAAAAAAACTACCTCGAGCACCCATAAAGTTGAAAAACAGAAAAAAACATACAGAATTGATAGTAGGGAGGAAATTTTGTTCAAGACGGAGAGTGGAGCAGAATATAATCTCTCATTTACTGATCATTGATCACAAAAAGTAAAACAGGAAAGAGATGGAGCAAGTAATCCAGTTAAACATTCTAAAAAAGAAAAAGATTTGTTGATTCTTACAGCCTAATATCTATAAAAGCACGCACACAAAAGGCAAATAAATTATAAGAGATCCATAAGGAACTATAGTGCAAAATGGCTTTTAAATCACCAAAGGCACTTTCCCTCGCTTTGATTCTACTGATTCTTGTTTCATCTGTTCAAGGAGGTAATTTTTATTTAAGATTATTTTAAATTGCTTGTACCATACTAGTCTATCAAACATTTTGTTTTCCACCAAATTTTGTATCTCGTGTAAATTGTACAAAACTTTTGCAAAAAGGTCCCAAAAAAGCAGATTCTTTTTTGCCTTCTGTTTACAAAGGGTGCTATTACTAATGAAAATATACGTATAAATTAATGCAGAGCACTGTGAGCAGCTACCAGGGTGCACCTGGGACAGCTGCGCCAGGTTCTGCATCTCTAGAAATCGGTTGCATGGGGGATTTTGTTCCTACAGCGGCGGCGTATACCTCAACTGCTGTTGCTACGATCCTTGACAAGCATCTCTACCATCTTATTCGCGTCTGATTTTTATTAATTATCATCATGTACTAAAATAATTAAGCGTTGGAGTTAATGAATCTAGAACCATACAAATGCTTTATTTTTTTTTCTGACTGCAATTGTCAAGAAACGTTTGCTTGTGTGGTGCCGGAACAAATGAATAATTTTTATTGGAAAATGTTGTTATTTTTTTTTTCGTTTTTGTGGTTCATTGGAAATAATTTATGTAGCATTTGTTGAATTGCTTAACTCTTATGAGCAAAATTAATGAATGAAGTTGTTTATCCCTACTTATTTATAAAATTACTAGCAAAAATTGTCCTTATACTTATTTATAAAAGTACTAGCAAAATTGTCCTCATATGTGGGCAAATAAAGAAACAAACGATATAGGTAGATATGTTGTTTAATTTGTTTCCTTATTAGATGAAAAATCAACATATTTTGTTGTTTCATCTGGCGATTGATATCCAACATATAAATCAAATCGATCGAACAATAGAAACAAGTGTTAGCACGCTAAGTCGCTAACTAACACCTTTTAGAACTGTGCGTTTAAAGGTAGTAGAGATGCGTAAAAAAGTCATAAACAATTGCAAGCAAGGGGTGTAAACAATCTTTGTATACACTATGGACCATCGATTTGTGTGATATGATTTGATTTGATATGTGGTCTAAATATTGGATTCAAATAAAAGGTTAAGACTCTTCGAAAGCAAAAGATTAAGATGATATTTAAACAATTTATTTTTCAAAAAAAAAATTTATATGTATCATTGTTAGATTGAGCCGCTTATTTTTATCGTCTAACATTTACAATTCTATATAAAACAAAAAGTATAACAATTATTTTGTTTCTTTATTTGCTATAATTAGAGCGCATCCAGAATCTTTTGCTAGTTTTAGAAACCATCCTTCATGATGTGCCAGAAGACCTTATTTGTCCGAGTTTTTAAATCATTATCTTCCGAGAACCATTCTAAGAAAATGCAAAGACTTTTAAGACTTGAGGTGAAATAACCAATCGTATACTGGCTTTCTGTTTCATGAATGGTCAATAAATCTTTTAGCACTTCCGTAATTTTGTTTAATCATTATCTTCCGAGAATCATTCTAGCTAGAAAAAAATAATTAAGAATTGATACACTTTTAGATTTGAGGTGAAAAACAGTCAATCATATACTGGCTTACTATTTCATGCAAGGTCGATAAATAACTTCCTACTAATAATTTCATAATTTTCTAATATATGAAAATACATTAATCGACCCAATATTGACGAAGGCAACAGACTGAAATAACGCACGGTGAGTAGTGTTAGAATGGTAATGCATGTTTACCGAGGAGGACCGATGAAAGAATTTTCTTTTTTTTTAAAAAAAAAGAAGAATTAACACCGAAGAAATAATAACAACATGATTAATTGGCACTTCTAGATTAGATTTTATTTTATTTTATTTATTTTTTTTGAAGGTAGGGTGTTGCCACAGCCATAATGCCACTCCTACAAAATATTTATTTAGAAAAATAAAAAATTGTAGAAAGGTTTAATTACATTACACCGAACAGCTAGAAAGTTACACAAATATTCTTGTTCTTTCTCTTTACATTACTCGGGTCTTTGACAAGTCGATAACTAGTTGTTTCTCGAACATCCCTTCTTTTTTTATTCCTTTTTATTTTTTTTGGTTTGAACCAATTTTGGATGAATCTTTGTTTTTGGGCTAACTTGTGCGAGTAATTTCTTAATTTGCACAAAAATTGGAGAAGATCTGTTGCGTTCGTCATTGTACAAACATGTGTGTTTCTGTCTGGAAAAGCTTCTGATACAACTTTCTGTATGTCGGATGCTGATACTGCACTGAACTCGCCGCATCACATCCAAATCGAGCTTTTCTGGTGCTGTAGAATTGTAGATGGATCCCTTCTTTAACGGACTTTCTGTGGCAATCGATGCATCTTGATTGTGTTGAGGTGCCATTTTCTTGTCAAAAATGTTAAGTCGTCAGATTTTTTATCGGATGGTTCAAGTAAAATTTTTGTAAGAAATACCTCAAAGATCCCAATTCCTGTGTCTGAAATGTTAATTTGATGGATATGTTGATGACGACGTCGTCACGTCGCCCGTAATTAAGGAAAGTCTATATCTGAATCTGGGTCAGATTCGGGTTGGATTTCGTCAGATGATCTAATAATTCGAAAATAGTATTCGTTTTCTGGTCATTAGTTACAAAATAGTATTCACTGTTTTCGAAATATATGTTTCTTATCCTGGACAGATGTGCTGACACTGAATATAGTTAGAACAGTTGTCTGCCATTTTCACTGTCTTTTTTTTTTTATTTCTGTTCTAAGACAAAATTAGTTATGGAAAAATAAATAAATTCTTAATTTCTAGAAGCTCTATTCGTTGCAAAAAAGGTAAAAAGTAAAACAGGTTAAAACAAGAGAATATTTAAACTTAGTAATCCTTGATACCCCAATTTTCCCCTTATCTACAGTACCATTTTTCAATTGTCAAAGAATTATTTTGGTTTTTTTTTTTTTTTTTCCTTTGGATTGTAGTGTTATGTAACACCTCGTCGTTTGACCACATATTTGATTCATTTGACTAGACAAAAGTTTATCCTATTGTTGACCAAGATAAAAAAAATAATGAATTTGATTTGATAATTACAAACCGTCTTATATTGTTGCTTGAGCATTTTGCACCTGTCTTCCTAATTGTTGCACCGTATAAACTTTCATTTAAGCAAACGAAAACCGAATGAGCAGAGGTGCTTTATTTATATCTAATTTTATGAGCGGACTTCTCTTCTAAGTAAATCATTTTGATACTGATGATTATAAAATCAATATTTGATTAAATTGGCTGATTGAGATTCTGAAGCTACGTGGTAATCATTCTCACAATTTATGTCGCAATCATTCGCAATCATTCTTGCAATTTCTATCGTGATTTCTAGACCTCTCAGTCAGGTATTCAAACTTCTCTATATTTAATTTCATATTGATTGATCTGATTATCGTTTGATTTTGATTGAATCTATGTAATCAGAATTCTTTGTATTTATTTTTTATTGATTGATCTAATTAATGTTTGATTTTGATTGAATCTATGTAACCGAACTTCTCCGTATTTAATTTCGTATTGATTGATTGAAATTGATTTATCGTTTGGTTTTGATATATTGAAACTCTTTATCTGAATTGTGATTGGAATATTTTATGGGATATCAGATTTGGAAACTGAAAATGAATTTGGATCCCTGATTCTCCTGAGTTCAGGGAGGGTTGGTCCTAACCATCTTAAGTTCAGGGAGGGACCATTCTTATATTATGGATTAAACCTGCCTCTGACTGACTGTCTAAACCTGCCTATTTTCGTTAAATATATTATTTGTACTATGGATTAATATGATCTTATTGAAAAATTTCTTATATTAATTAAGTATAGAGAAGCAGCGTCGTTAAATAACCGATTACTAAGGTTTGATGCCTGACTCTATTTTTTTTTTCTATTGCAACGTAGGTTGACGGACCGTCGCATGGATGTAGAAGATATCATTTCATCTCATGGCCTGCAACCTCTCGGTGATGGTTATGAAAGGTTGGACCTACAATAGGAGATCGGTGGCTGTGGAAATGTAAATGGTGAACCAAGTGTACTGTTTTAAATGCAGAACGGTGGTTGGATCTAAAGATTATTTTTGTTTGACGTCACACTATGGTCTTCCGTAACAAATTTTATGGCTGCTCCACAAAAATATATTTTAGAAAGATGTCGGTATGGTCATTGTAGATTTGTATAGAACCCTATACTAATTTTTTTTTTTTTATCATTGTATAGGCCATTTCTTTTAAGTTTTGCTTTCAATTTCATAGATAATAGTTCTAATTTTTTCTTTAAAAATTCGTAACTAAGAAATTAGTCCAACTATCTTTTCTTTGATAAAAATATAAAATAAAATTTTTTTGGTGCCAAAAATTTAGTACAATATACCACAATCAATATTAAATTTCAAAACATTTATCAATAAATATGAATACTGACTAGATAATCTGTTAAATCTTTTAACCAAAAAAATAAAATAAATTGAAGAAAACAAGAGACATTTGTCGCAGCATTGCCGCGACACCAGAGCCATCTAGTTTAGTTTACTAGAGATCAATAGCATTGTTCATGCAATGCTTTAATTGACAAAGATTTGTAATTATTCATACATTTTGTTTGCATTTAGAATTATGATTTTCCAATTTTTGGCAAGGAAAAATATTTTCTGCTAGATAAGCATTTAAAACATCCAAAAAAAGAAGGAAAAATTTTGTATTGAAGAATTTTTAACTGTAGTCTAGTCAACAAAGTTAAGAAAGCCTCAACAACAAATCATATGCATCCAATAAAATCAATATTAGACCGCCTGGAAACAAGATATGTATTAAAGAAAATTTTCAATGTCGGATTTTAATCGTTACAAAAAAATGAAATAGAAAAAGAATTTTAATAATTGTAGAAAATCACCAAAAGTTCTCGGTATTTTAAGATATTAAGATAAGTGGAATTTTTGTCCCTAACACTCATTAGAACCTTAATAAATTAAAAAAATAATTATCGACTTCTTTGAAAGAAAATATATATTAGGAAATTTTAAGTCGTCGTATTTTTTTTTAAATAATTTTACTTTATCATAATTTTGGTATTGTCATACAGATCTTTTGGTTTTGAACGGGCTGGTGTAGCGAGGCCATTTTGTCCTTAATGCACAGGCCGTGAAACTAATGTATATATTACAATCGTTTCAAAAAAAAAAATGTATATATTACAAATGTGTTAAAACTGTTAGGAAGTGTTTAATTCCATTTTTGTGCCATCAAATAGCAAGAAATCACAACTAAACACAAGGGATCTAGGTTTCAATCACATTCACAAGCATTTCAAGATGAGAATAGGAAGAATTGTACTTCTCATGAAATCGCATTCATGAGGCTCGAATCCATGGCATGGGAGTCGATGGCGTGCCTTCTCCACCACCACCACCATGGTTGTGCCGCCGGCCTCGAGTCCACCAAGGAGATTAACTACGTTCTCAAGGTATGTGCTAGCACACCCAAGAACAAGCCTAATCCCATTAGCTTTCTCTCTTCTAGCAATTAAATCTTTCATTTAAATGGAGAAGAGAGCTCAACACATAAGCAAAAGAGGGAGAAAAGAGGAGGTTTGTGGCAGCCACAAAGGGGAGGAAGAGATGAGAGAGAAAGGCTAGCTCTTGGAGCCTCCAAAGGGGTCCTTTTATAGAGCTCAAACCCTAGAGAAAACTTCCCCAAAATTACACTTCTTGCCACCCTATGGCTGGCCACGAATTGGGCCTATATGGGCCACCTCACAATCTCATTTGGGTCTTTAATTCACCTAATTAAAGTCCCATTAGGTTGCTCTATAATTGGGCTATATATTTTCCTATTAAATAACGGCCCAATTAATCAATATAACCATTTATATTGAAATGTGTTGATCTAAAATTAATTATTAACTCATTAATAATTATTTTGGGATTAGATAATTCATTAATTTATTTCTATATGATCTCTTTGACTTAATTAATTATAACGGTTCATAACGGTATATAATTAATTAATCAACTCATCATATTTTCGCAATACTCACTGTTGCGAATAAATAGATAATGCATTGTGTGGTCAAAGTCCTATTTGTGTGACCCTTTGAGGATTTATGCTATGTTGGCCATGGAGAATAAATCACTATTTATTTTCAATAATCATAAGCGGTATCTAGCAACACGTTATGATTCCCAATTCGCATAAATAGTGTACCGTTACAATATTTCAATCCTGCATAAGAAATATAAGTATTTCCTTGTCTAATTCTTATGTCACATGATATCATTGTATAATCCAAGATAGGAGTGTGTCATTCTTGCAGATTATACATTTCTTGATCTAGAGTTGATCGTCTAGTTTGCATGCATACGATCCAACTCCATCAAGGGGCCCAAACAGATATCATCACTCACTAGGTATACTAATGAGGGACATACGGTTTTCTTGATGA
This sequence comes from Rhynchospora tenuis, assembly GCA_027725995.1. Taxonomy (NCBI): domain Eukaryota; kingdom Viridiplantae; phylum Streptophyta; class Magnoliopsida; order Poales; family Cyperaceae; genus Rhynchospora; species Rhynchospora tenuis. Next base: position 129,164,169 of record CM050889.1, on the reverse strand, counting down.
ACAACTTTTCCCCGCACAATTCAAGAGAACATAAATAAAGTCCTTATAGCAGCCTTTATCAGGAATCAACGTTAGACGATATTTATTGAACCTATCCTCATGTGGAAAAGGTGAACATCTCAAACTTAGAATCAAACTTATATGAAATAAACAATGACACTTAACACAATCCATATGTTTATTTCATTGGGTCAAGTCCTGTACTATGTTCTAATAACATACACATATGCAATTAAGTTGGTAACTCCTTACCTATGATTTGTAGAACTTAATCATCACTTAACTTGCATACTAATCTTTTATGATAATTAATGTTCCTTGTTAATTATCAAGATTATGGACGATTTAGATTTATTATTGTCATTCTAATGAATGATCCACAGAGATCTACAATTCAGATCCTCAACCTGAATGATCTGTCAATAATAAATTCTAGGAACAAATGATCAAATATCATTATTAACATAAACTAAGAAAATAAGTCATTAAATATTGACTTCTAGGACATAACTCCAACAATCTCCCACTTGGCCTAGAGTCAATCAATAGTGACTTCTAGCCAGTGAAGAATTTAGAACAATGTCATATATTCGTATATATACATGTCTCGAACCTCAAAAGATATAATACACTTAAAACAAGTTACTCATACGTCCATCACGCATGGATGCACAACTGCATCTCGTATACCGCTTAAGGTAGAGGTTAAGTTAGAGTGTTCGCTGTGTCCGCGAACCTATCCAATTTTGTTTGACCCTATATACATATATACTCCTATATATGTGTTCTTGATCATCCTCATGTGAGATCAAGTGACATCGTCATAGATCTTAGTTGAATCACCAATTTAATATTGAGTTCTTCAAGTTTAAGCTATGGTTCGAGATGCATAGAACCATATTAGCTTGACTGAGAACTTCTCGATCCATACTACATTCTTTCATTGCTTCACAAGTTGCTATATATATTTTGTTTTGGTAACGGAAACGGTTGTAATATCCCATTTAGAACACCTTCTAAATTTACAACACCACATTAAACAAAATATGTGGCTCAATTGTATTTATATCAATCTTTCGAAAACTAGCATCAATATAACAATTTATATGAGCTTTCTTTCATCTTGTCAGATGAAAAACATATCACCATTTCTCATAAGATACTCGAGGATATTCTTGATTATTGTCCAAATGTGTTTTTCTTTGTATCCAGTTGACAACTGCTTGTCATACTCCTTTGGTACAACACATAGGGGCATGTGCATAAGTATGGCGTACGTAATAAAACTCATAACAGAAGGATGCTCGAATTGTATCGTGCACTCTTCTCGAATTGAGATGCAACACACCGAGTCGAACTCAAGTGTATGCCATACAACGTGGTTAGACATCCTTTACAGGAGTTTATCTTTTCGTGTAACTAGAACACTTTGTCATTATATGCACATTTTTGCTCAAACTTAACATCCATCATAATCTATCTCCATAGATTTTGTTTCCTTGGATTTAGGTGACTTGCCCAAGTTCTCTATTGAGAAAACATTCTCCAGTGAGATCTTGACAATATTCATTTTCTTAATGTTATTCCCAATTAATGTCTTGTATCTTGTACAATACATGTAACACAATCATGCTCCCACTGAATATCTTGTCTATATAAGATACTTTTGACGAAGTGCAACTCCTTGACTTCATTGTCAAAAGGTTTATTCCAATTTCCACAATACTTGCTTCAATCCATTAATGGATCATTGAAGCATATATATGTTTCTAACAATACCACAAATCCTCGGTTTGTGTCAAATACACAACAACTTCCTTCATTCAATCGAAGAAGACGGTTTTGATGTATCTTTCCATATATCTATATATACGAAATATAACTATTGTTAGAATGATCTTTATTGACTTATACACAGCTACAAGCGAGAAGTCGTGCTTTGTACATGGTCAACTTGTTATCGACTTAGACATGGCATCAATCATGAAATTGTGCTTTGTACATAGTCGACTTGCTATCCATATCTATCTTTCCTTTAAAGATCCAAATGTTCTAGATGGATCGCTCCTTCTTGAACATCAATTAAGGTCTATACCTTGTTGTTATGTATATGGATTGCACTTAAAAATCATACAGATTCAAACCATACTTGTGGAATCGGGTCTTTCCATCGCTTTTGTATTTATCAACGGATCCTCATATGTCAAGTACGAGGATGTTGTGAAGCCTATGTACTTTTTAGTTTAGGCAATTCACTCTCGTTGATCTTTGTAGGATTGGTGCTTGAGGTCAACAAACTACTTCTACAACATCTTGTAGAGTAAGTTCTTGATCCTAATATATTACACGAGTTTCTCGAACATCATCCATTCGCGAGATGTTTGAGTACTCTCTAGAAGCGAGCGTGCTTATAAACTTCTTCCTTTTACAACTGTTTGTGAATGAAGTTTCGCTCAACTCCCACTAAGCACCATATATGGAGTGACAAGTTCCCTATAAAGGTACTTCTTGTAGTGACGCATAAACTGTTGGAATTGTGTTCTAAAAGTTATCTTATAGTGATTACTTTTATATGTTATATTTATGAATTGGATGTTATTACATTTTGTTCCATGAGTTTATATTCATATTTAGAAGTGTTCAAGAAGATGCTCTTGGTCTTGAACCGCAGAACTCTAAATAAAATGAATATATATCTCTAAAATGTTCACAGGTCTTGGATATTAGCAGGAACACTAATATGACATATAAGACTGTCGTGTTGATTAAAAGTACGTTGTAGTTCTGTAAACGTTGATAAAGGATTATCATTTAATAACACGAGTATATGAAAAGTTTCATATATTGAACAAACCTAATTGATAAAAAATATTATATGGATTGTGTTTGTGTCATTAATATTTTTATCGTGTCGTTAATTCTAAGATTGATATGATATATTTTTCACATAAGAAATATGCAACGTAATTATTATTAAAAGCCATTTGAAGCAAGTGGTGATAAAAGTAATAGTTCTTTGTATGTAACTTGTGTAGGAGGAAAATATATATATCAATAGCTAATTGCCACTCATTAATTGAGGAATGATATTATAAAGGGCCCCTTGGTAAAGTGAGATTATAAATGGATCCAATATAACTGAAGTGCAGTTATAATTATATAATCCTACTTATTAGAGACCAAGAAAAGATTATAATACGAAGATGACACAGCCCTACTTTGTATAATAGTCATAATATCATATGGCAAAGAATAGACACAAGTAATGTTAATAACATTACTAGAAGGATTGTGTTTCGTAAAAGGATTTGCTAAACATCTATATTATTTGGGTAACTGTAATGTATGCTAGAGTACCGCTTATAGTTTATGGAATAAAATATTTATTCCATTGCCAACATAATATGGATCCTCAACATAGGTCACACCAACTGAATGGGAAACAAGAAATATATTTTCTATGTACAAGGTTTCATGTTGCATGAAATAAAGTACAAATAGAAAATTATATCACATGACGTGATTAACTAGCAAAGAATAAATTTATTAATATGTGCATATTATGAGGATAATATAAGTTTCACATATTATAATAATATATGAATATTATTATGAAATGTATAAATTTATTTGAAGCCCAAGCCCAATTATTTTAACAAATGAAGAAGAAAGAAGGCCTTAAATTCGGGTCAGAATTTGAGCCAACTTTAAACAGAAAATTAGTATAGCAAACGATAACCATTTTGGGCAAATGATATATGAAAATTGTAGCCCTTGAAGTGTAGAATCCAATGGTCCAAGTTTCAGGACGTTTGGAGTTTCCTACAGAGAGTTATCAAGGTTTTAGTGCTGCAACATCAGAAATTAAAGTGCTGTTTTAATTTCTGGTTAGTGGCTTTAAATGCTATACGAATTTGATAGGTTTTATTCAGATGTTTTTGTGTAAAAACTGATGAGAAAAATTGAGAGTACAAGTAAGTCTTCATGTGTTGAAGCTTTGTTATTTTTTTTTCTTCTAAATACTTGTTAAAATATTCTATCGATTAAGCAATCGATTAAGATACGGGCGACGGAGCTAGGTGTTGATGGGGAGTTCGCTAGCACGGATTCGACTGTCATTCTTGTTTCAGATTCAAGGTGAACCGAAGAGGAATAAAGCTTCGTTAGAGACCATAGGTATGGTTCGACAATCCTTCTTATATAAGAATATATGTGATTGTGATGCAAATAAATTAAAGGAAAGTTAGCAATAATAAGAACGATCCTAGATGTTATCGGTTAATAAAATTTTAAAATTACCCGATTCGCATCATGAAATCCTTTAATTGGTATCAGAGCATAGGTTCTTTATTATTGCTAATTAGACTATTTTATTATGTAATTTTAATTACATAAGTGCTTAGTTAATTGTTCTTTTGTTTTGCGGTTCTAAATTCGTGCTGAATTTTTGTTACACGTTTTGCAATATCGTAATAAGATTACTGGTTAATTATTTTTGTATTTTCTAAAATTCTTACTACAGTAGAAGAAGTTTAGAATAGGATAATTATATAGATCAAAGTTTTTTGGACAGATCTATGAGATTAAACAAAAATAAAGAAAATAGTGCGCTGCTGGAATTTTTCAGCAGCAGTAGCAGTTTTTGCTGAAATCAAAATAACGTTTTCTCTCAAATGGATTAACATATTTTGATGAAACCAGTTTCTTAATTTAGATATTGAAGTCTAGTTTTGAAATAATAAAACTTTCCTATACAAAAGTTTTATGAAATTTCGTCACAAAAGCAAAACAGCAACAGTGCGCAGTTTTTCTGTGACAAAACACAATAACGGTTTGTATTTTCTTTTAAATGATTAAAAGATTATTTTTCAAACTATGGTGCAAATTGTAACAGAGAATTATAAATCATTTTATGGATTTAAATGATTTAGGGAACCGCAATTACTTAAGAAATGAAAATTAATTAAAAGGTATAAAATAGTGCATGAGTATGCAATTCCTATTATAATTTTGTTTTGCAGGGAACCGAGTTTGTATGTCTCATTCCAATGCCTTGTGTGATGTAAATTTTATGTGATGTGTATGTTTGATTGTAAGCAAGTTTAATAAGCGTTTATTAATTAGGCACAAAAGGCAATTTATGTATAGGATGCCTTTATTTATTTTTACATCATATGCATTGTGAGAATGAGATGGGTCCCTAATACTTGCACTTAGCAAATTTTATTCTTGAAAGGATTCATAATAAAGTTTGGGGCAACATATTTATTTTTATGCAATTTTTCATCCAATGGTGCAAGAAGACAAAGCGGTGGATGAAGAGAAGCGCAAGAGGCATACAAACTCGCAAATGTTTTGTGATTGTTTTATGTTATGTGCTTTATGATTATATGTGAATGATATGTTAGGATAGGTATGGGTGTATGGAAACAGGACCTACCAAACTATAGTCACATTTGAAATGTCCAATGAAAAATTAAGTATTTTTCCTTCTTATTTTATCCACTTTAAGCTAAAGATTATTAAGATGCATGAGTGTAATTTCTAATCTTTAGAAATCGTGGAATGTGTTAGGATATATTATCAGGCCATTGATAAATGGATTAAATGTGAGGCATTTGGTACATTTATTTTATGGAGATAATTAGCCGAACATATTGACCAATAAAATAAGTTTGCTTAAAGGGAAGTCAAGATCTAGGCTTGAAGTCTCGGGAAAATCGTTTAATAAGAAAAGTTTCTTAATAAACAACAAGAGTCATAAAGTTTAGAAAATTGTAAACGATTGCAAAAGTTTTTCTAAAAGGTTATGATTAGTAAAAGATTACTTACCTTGATTTTATAATTCGGATGAGTTCGCTTTATTTATGATAGGATCTTGAATATGCTGCATAATGGACAAATTTAAATATGTAGTATGAAGTGTTACATAAATATTAACATGAAATCCTTTAATTTTATTTCTATAGAATGACAAACAACGTACTTATCAAATCCATAACTCGAAAAGTGCTTGTTGGAAAATGTTAGTTCTAATTTTCTTGATTAGAAAGTAAAACTCCAACTTATCATCAGATAGGAGGATCTTGTAAATGTATTGGAGCACAATGCACCATTACTAAGTACGGAATCCTCTGATGAAGAAAAATGCTTGGCGTGAAAAGTATTGCAAAATGAACTGGATGTTCAAGGTCTCATATTGGCAAGTATAGTAATTGAACTTACTAGAAAGTTCATAAACAATACTCTCCAAAAGAGATAATGGAACTTCATTCAATATGTTTTTGCAATCACAGAATAGCAAAAATGTTCAAAAGAAAAAGGCAAAAAGGAAGATGCCTAAAGGGAACAAGGGGAAAGGAGAAGCTCAAGTGAGCACCTCCAAAGGCGAAAATCAAAACTTGTTAACTCCGCAAACCGAGTGCTATTACTGTCATGAGTTAGGACATTTCAAGGTGAATTGTCCAAAGTATAAGGCTGACTTAGACTCAGGCAAAATAGAGCGGAAGCGTCCCAAGGTTCCAAAAGGTATCTATGTTATTGAAATTAATTTAACCACATCTATTCACGATTGAGTAACTGATACTAGATCGTGTGCTCATATTTGTGTAAATATGAAGGCACTAATGAATAGAAGACATCTCAAGTGAGGTGGAGTCACTTTGAAGGTGAGCAATGATGTTAGTATCTCGGCAATGGCCATTTACTCAGTAAACCTTCATTTATCCAGTGGTTTAATAATTAATTAATTTGGATAATGTTTATTATGTTCCATCTATATGTAAGAACATTATATCTGTGTCATGTTTGGACAAAGATAATTATGTATTTACTATTTCAAACTCATGTATGAGTATTACAAAAGATGGAATTTTCTATGCAAATGCTACTATTTATGATGGTTTATATTTGCTAGAAGTGAATGATAAACATGTTCTAAATGTCAATAACAAAAGACTCAAAATATCTCATGAAAATAATACTCTCTTATGGCACTATCGTCTTGGTCATATAAACGAGAAACGCATTAAGAAATTACAAGATAGTAATCTTTTTGGTCTCATGGATTGCGATGCAATAGAGACATGTGAATCTTGTTTAGTTGGTAAAATGACTAAGAAACCTTTCAAGAAGAAAGATTCAAGGGCAAAAGACTTGTTGGAATTGATACATTCTGATGTATGTGGTCCAATAAGAACAAGTGCACGAGATGGTTTTAGGTACTTCATTACGTTCATAGATGACTATAATCGTTTTGGCTATGTTTATCTAATAAAGAACAAGAGTGAATCTTTTGACAAGTTCAAAGAATTCAAGAATGAAGTCGAAAATCAACTTAATAAGAGAATTAAGATTTTACGAACTGATCGTGGAGGAGAATACTTGAGTAATGAATTTGGTACATATCTGAAAGAGTGTGGTATCATACCACAATTGACTCCACCAGGAACACCTCAGTGGAATGGTGTATCTGAGAGGAGAAACAGAACATTGATTGATATGGTTCAATCAATGATGTGCCAAACAGAATTGCCTCTTTATTTTTTTGGACATGCATTGCTAACTGCAACTTACACACTGAATATTGTTCCATCCAAATCTGTCGAGAAAACTCCATACGAGTTGTGGACAGGAAAAACTCCTGAATTATCTTTTCTCAAAATTTGGGGATGTGAGGCTTACATCAAACGATTGATGTCAACCAAACTAGAACCCCAAGCGGAAAAATGCTTCTTTATAGGTTATCCGAAAGAAACAAAAGGATACTACTTTTGGCACAAGTCAACAAATAGATTATTAGTTGAAAGAGGTGCAATTTTCTTAGAGAAAGAGTTTCTCGAAAGAATCAAAAGTAGTGGGAGTAGTGTAACGCTTGAGGAAACTCAAGAAACATTACAAGACCTCGATCAGATCATGGATGACACCCATGTAGATCGAAATAACCCAACCATAGTTCCGACGGCTAGTGGGAGCATTAGTGTACAGGTTCCTCAGCCTATTGAGGAAGAGGTTCACGCATCACCACATAGTGTTCAATCGAGTATTGAACTAATTCCATAAGAAATTGTGCAAGAGGTTCAAGATACTCAAAATGAGCATGAAGAGCCACAAGAACTAAGAAGGTCAACAAGATCTGGAAAGAAACCTGATATATATCTAGGACTTCATGAGATCTTGGTAATGGATATGAAAGATCCAAAAACCTTTGAAAAAGCAATGAAAAGAGAAGATTCAAAATCATGGTATGAAACCATTAAATCTGAAATGAAATCCATGTATGATAACCAAGTGTGGAACTTGGTAACCTTCCTCAAGGAAAGAAAGCTGCTCAAAACAAATAGGTTTTCAAGAGGAAGATGGACATGGATGGAAACATGACAACATACAAGGCAAGGCTTGTAGCGAAAGGGTTTAGTCAAGTTCAAGAAATTGATTATGACGAAACTTTCTCGCCTGTTGCAATGTTTAAGTCAATTCGGATATTACTAGCCATTGTCGTATTTTATGATTATGAAATATGACAAATGGATGTCAAAACAACATTTCTTAATGGGAATTTGAAAGATGATGTGTACATGGTACAACCTCCAGGTTTTGAAGATCCAAATAATGGCAGTAAAGTATGCAAACTTCAAAGGTCTATTTATGGACTGAAGCAAGCATCCAGGAGTTGGAATAAGCGCTTTGATGAAGAGGTTAAACGCCTTGGATTTATTCAAAGTAAGGAAGTTCCTTGTCTATACAAGATGGTCAGTGCGAGTTTTATAACCTTGTACATACAAGATGGTCAGTGGGAGCTATATATACTTTTCTTGATTTTGTATGTTAATGACATACTATTGATAAGGCAACTTTATTCTCTTAATGGAGCAAACAAAACTTCATTGAAAGAGATTTTCTCAATGAAAGACTTGGCTGAAGCCCAATATATCTTAAGAATCAAGATATGTAGAGACATGTCACGTAGACTCATTGGCTTAAGTCAACGTACATACATTGACAAAGTGTTGAAGCGATTCGACATGCAAAATTCTAAGAAAGAAAATGTGTCAATGAGTCAAGGTGTAACACTTAGCAAGTCTAAACGTGCTGTGACACGTAAAGACATTGAAATCATGAAGAATGTAGAATATGCTTCTACAATTGGTTCTATCATGTATGATATGGTGTGTACACGGCCTGATGTCACGTATGCTCTAAGTATGACAAGTCGTCATTAAGCCCATGCAGGTTCTGCACATTGGAGTGTAGTCAAGAATATCCTTAAGTAAGGATAAATTTCTTGTGTATGGAGGGAAAAGGGAACTCGTTGTAGAAGGCTACACCGATGCGAGTTTTGCAACCTATTATGATGATAAAAGGTTGCAAATTGGATATGTATTTAATCTGAATGGATGTGCTGTTAGTTTGAAAAGGTTCAAACACTTAGCAAACAGCTGACTCAATCATCCAATCAGAAATGATGGTTGTTGTTAAAGCCAACAAAGTAAATGTTTGATCAAGGAGTTCATTGAAGAACTTGACGTGGTTTACACCACAAGATCAAACATATAGATAGAAAAATAATTTGTCATTCAATACTTCATTAAAGAAGATAGATTAAAATTATTAAAGGTGAACACGGATAATAACACAACATATCCACCAACAAAGCCTTATTCTCAAGCCAATGGCAAAGTCCACTTTGATTCCACGTGTTTGAAGATGCATGGAAAGTGGATAGAGATAACAGAACGAGTCAAAAGGAAACCCAAGTTTTAGAGTTAATACATAGGAATGTATAAGAAGTAACTTTAAGAACAAGTGGGAGATTGTTGGAATTGTGTTCTAAAAGTTATCTTATAGTGATTACTTTTATATGTTATATTTATGAATTGGATGTTATTACATTTTGTTCCATGAGTTTATATTCATATTTAGAAGTGTTCAAGAAGATGCTCTTGGTCTTGAACCGCAGAACTCTAAATAAAATGAATATATATCTCTAAAATGTTCACAGGTCTTGGATATTAGCAGGAACACTAATATGACATATAAGACTGTCGTGTTGATTAAAAGTACGTTGTAGTTCTGTAAACGTTGATAAAGGATTATCATTTAATAACACGAGTATATGAAAAGTTTCATATATTGAACAGACCTAATTGATAAAAAATATTATATGGATTGTGTTTGTGTCATTAATATTTTTATCGTGTCGTTAATTCTAAGATTGATATGATATATTTTTCACATAAGAAATATGCAACGTAATTATTATTAAAAGCCATTTGAAGCAAGTGGTGATAAAAGTAATAGTTCTTTGTATGTAACTTGTGTAGGAGGAAAATATATATATATAAATAGCTAATTGCCACTCATTAATTGAGGAATGATATTATAAAGGGCCCCTTGGTAAAGTGAGATTATAAATGGATCCAATATAACTGAAGTGCAGTTATAATTATATAATCCTACTTATTAGAGACCAAGAAAAGATTATAATACGAAGATGACACAGCCCTACTTTGTATAATAGTCATAATATCATATGGCAAAGAATAGACACAAGTAATGTTAATAACATTACTAGAAGGATTGTGTTTCGTAAAAGGATTTGCTAAACATCTATATTATTTGGGTAACTGTAATGTATGCTAGAGTACCGCTTATAGTTTATGGAATAAAATATTTATTCCATTGCCAACATAATATGGATCCTCAACATAGGTCACACCAACTGAATGGGAAACAAGAAATATATTTTCTATGTACAAGGTTTCATGTTGCATGAAATAAAGTACAAATAGAAAATTATATCACATGACATGATTAACTAGCAAAGAATAAATTTATTAATATGTGCATATTATGAGGATAATATAAGTTTCACATATTATAATAATATATGAATATTATTATGAAATGTATAAATTTATTTGAAGCCCAAGCCCAATTATTTTAACAAATGAAAAAGAAAGAAAGCCTTAAATTCGGGTCAGAATTTGAGCCAACTTTAAACAGAAAATTAGTATAGCAAACGATAACCATTTTGGGCAAATGATATATGAAAATTGTAGCCCTTGAAGTGTAGAATCCAATGGTCCAAGTTTCAGGACGTTTGGAGTTTCCTACAGAGAGTTATCAAGGTTTTAGTGCTGCAACGTCAGAAATTAAAGTGCTGTTTTAATTTCTGGTTAGTGGCTTTAAATGCTATACGAATTTGATAGGTTTTATTCAGATGTTTTTGTGTAAAAACTGATGAGAAAAATTGAGAGTACAAGTAAGTCTTCATGTGTTGAAGCTTTGTTATTTTTTTTTCTTCTAAATACTTGTTAAAATATTCTATCGATTAAGCAATCGATTAAGATACGGGCGACGGAGCTAGGTGTTGATGGGGAGTTCGCTAGCACGGATTCGACTGTCATTCTTGTTTCAGATTCAAGGTGAACCGAAGAGGAATAAAGCTTCGTTAGAGACCATAGGTATGGTTCGACAATCCTTCTTATATAAGAATATATGTGATTGTGATGCAAATAAATTAAAGGAAAGTTAGCAATAATAAGAACGATCCTAGATGTTATCGGTTAATAAAATTTTAAAATTACCCGATTCGCATCATGAAATCCTTCATAAACTCCTTTAATGCTCACTTTACTCCCACTACTTCTTCTTGAGAATGTTATTCCTTAAGATTATGATTAGCAACAACTACTTTGTTCTTATCACGTTCGTAGAAGTAGTACCTTTCGGTTAATTCAAGATATCCTACAAAAATATTAAACGTCTTATTTGGGTTCAAGTTTATCAATCAATTGAACCTTGAAATAAGCTTCTCAACACCAAATCTTGAGAAATAATATACCTAGAGATCGAATCTCGTAAGATATCTTTCTCAATAGACTTCGATGGAATTTTTATTCAGTGTAAATAATATTGTCCTCAAACACAAATCCCTTACATGAGTCGAACAAGTCAATTTGATTTATTACCGATCGAACTATATCAAACAACGTTCGATGCCTTCATCCTTGGATACATTTTTTTAATGTTCCTCATGGAGCGAGTAGTAAAACGTATTTCATACTCTTTAGGTAATATATCAAACTATATAACTTAACTATTTACCATGATCCATCTTAAGACTTTTGCTTTTATTAAATAGTTTTTCAACTTTACTCTTGAAATCATTTTGATCTTGTCAAAAGATTCATACTTATACCATATCAAATAGATACGTTAACATCTACAATGATCGTTGGTCAAGTGGTAAAGTGTCAACAACCTTTCAATTGCACAAGTACCTATAGGTCTATATACATCAATATGTATAAGTCTTAATAAAGTTACTTGTCCTTTAAACCTTCGTAGTTCAAAGGTGCTTTTGTCATTTAACAAACATGATTCGCATGAATTTCAATTGATTTACAATCCAATTGATTTGCGAGCTCCACGTTACGTAGACTCTCATAATGCGATTCTTGTTTATATTCGACTAAACGACTATTTTACATAAAAGTCAAATACTTTATGTGAAGTCTTACATATTTGTCATTCAAAAATTTGTTTATTTATTTCAAGCAAATTCAATCAAGATGCATGAAATCTTATACACAAATTCATAACACCAAGAGAACAACATTTCTTTATTACAAAATATGATCATCCATCATCAAATATGAAACGGAGATAAGGTTTTATGAGATGTTTGGAATAAGGTATACAACCTCAAATTCCTAAACAAACTCTTTAAAAGATAACTCTACGTATTCAATGGTAGCGACTTAGATGTATAAGCCATTTTCAAAACGGAGTTTACTTTACTTATCTCGAACTTTCTATTATTCATCATTGCCTACACATTTCGTTAAATGCGAGCACATGAACTAGCACCAAATTACTAGTGTGAATTAGAGATAGTGAGATAATTTGAACGAAAAATATCTTAAGGTTTAGAACATCATGGTATTTCGGACAACCTTTCAAATGCCTCCCATAAATGGCAAATGAAACATCGCATGTGACACACGGTCACCAGTGAGGGTCTCAAAGTTTCAACTCATAACTTGGTGAAGTATTCCTTTAATACTTAACCAATTACTTTTAGCACTAACAAGTGTGCGAACAATATATCCTTTGTCCCTAGAAAGAGATTGCATGACAATATCAACAATCCTTGATATTGGAGATCTTAATATCTCTAGTTATCAATTAGCTACTCAAACATTTCGGTTCGCAAGCTAATGAAATATTTATTTTCTTATAAGAAGAGTCTCTTGGTTAATTCACACTCTATTACTCGATCATAAATGATTGAGTCTATATTTACTTTCTCTAAGAACGTTTTCTTCAGTAAATAGATGAGAGTATAGAAGTCTAGTCTAGTCCTTATGAATTCTCCAATTCAAAGGTCTAGAACTTCCAAAAGGATATAGGCATTCGCTTTATTGAATAATTTTCGTCGAAACTAATCAATCATTGCGAAGTTATGTTCGGGAAGTCGAGGAACGTTTTTGGGATTAAACTTGCTCAAGTTTCTTATTTCCAAGAACATGTCTTAGGAATCGGTATTACTTCTCCAAGTAAATACCTTAGAAACGAGCTTGTCGTTTTCCAAAGATTGATCGCAATGAAATTAACATATTTAATATCTATAACAATTTCAATTTAAGGTCATTTAGTTTATGCAATGTTTTATTTATAATGATAAACAAAACTCCCACTACATTTATTTAATGTCCCTAAATGTAATGGATTCCAAGATCCTCATTTTCGTCAAAATGGACCTGCTATGGCACGACATCCAAAATGACAGACAAGGTAGGTTCTCCAACCAATCATATCAACCATACGACTCTTGGTTTGTGAATATCTAATTATATTTACAAACTTCGCCCCGATGTCCAAGAAAACTTGTTGGGTCCATCGATAAGCAACCTCTCTTTATTTGCTCCTAACAAATCTTTTCATTTGTACCCCGACTATCAAGCTTGACAACCATGACGTCCGCTATGGCGGACCGCGCCATGATTGGCAATTGAAGTGAGGGGGATAGAGAGAAGGAGGGCGGTCGACTTAATCAATTTAGTTTGGGACAAAAGCAATTACGTGACTTCGTTTGGTGGTCGTGTAAGCATACATCCATACCTACCTATGACAATTCAAGGCATTCACAAACAATCACATAACATAAGCATCTTAAGCATTGTCGTGGGTTTGTATGACTCCCGCTTGCATTAGTCTTCGTCGCATCTCTATGTAACGAAACTAATCTAATCAAGCCCTCCCACTAATTACTAAGATCCTATCTAATAATTAAGGGAAATAAATACATGTGATAAAATCCTAAAACCCGCCTAGGCCTTAGGGGCATGCAAGACTCACAAGTTACATCAAGAATTAATCAATTATTAATTATCAAGGCACCTTAGGTCACATTACAAGCAATCACATGCATTCACAACATTTTACAACACACAAGGCATTGACATCTTGAGCCATATCAAACCCACATCCTCCTACAAAAACAAGTTAGCACAATATACAAATATATGTCTAAGTTGTTCATAACTAGCGAGCTATTAAGTGTCTTTGCGTATTGTTTGCTAATTTGTGTTTTTCCATGCAAAGAGAGTTTAACATTCAAACAACTAATTGCTTAAACTCTTTGATAAAATCAACATTCAAAAATTCAATGGATGACAGCAAGGAGAGTTCTAATCAACTTATCAACTAATTGATTAATTAGAACGAACACTTTTCATTTAACGGGACCCGAAAAAATCAAGAAATTTTTCGGTCTCCAAAAAATCCAAAAAAAATTATGAGCAATCCTTATCAAGAGACAAACTACCTGTTCAAATTTCAGGAAGAAATCATTTACCAATCGGGAGAATCAAAATTATCAAACTTCAGGTTGTGTATTAAAACACCGGTTTGAAGTTTCAGGTTTTGGTCTCAACCTTTTGGACTGTTTGACCATCTTCCAAAAATTTTTAATGCAAAAAAATTTTACAGTAAACAATCACAAGTACAAGGCTAGTAACCATGAAAGATTTACAATTTTACTCATTCAAAATCATCAAGTTTAAGGAGTTTGAATACAAGTCCCCTGTTCTGGAACAGCACGTCGACGAATTTGAATTTGAGTGGTTGAGGTACCAAAACTGGTCCGATTTATATGAAATTAATTTTCATGGATTCAGGACTTCAAAAGGAAGTTTTCTATTTAAACAATTTTTCTATAAAAA
This sequence comes from Rhynchospora tenuis, assembly GCA_027725995.1. Classification (NCBI taxonomy): domain Eukaryota; kingdom Viridiplantae; phylum Streptophyta; class Magnoliopsida; order Poales; family Cyperaceae; genus Rhynchospora; species Rhynchospora tenuis. The sequence continues at coordinate 129,148,939 of CM050889.1, read as the reverse complement.
GTCTCAATCAATACCAGTTTTCAAAACAATCCGATTGGTACAGAAAACCAATCAGACCGTTCTTGTCTTTCACCGATTCAAAAAAATAGAAAGACTTCGATCCATACCATCAAATTGGTATGGAAGGAAGTACTCCAAGTCTACTTCATTCCTAGCCAAGAAAATTAAGGTCTCTTTATCAACATAACTCAGATAATGCTCACAACACCAGATCTGGTCGCACAGGAACCAGTCCTGCGCACCGTCACGGAAAAATTCACTAAAAATCCAAAACAACTCGGATTAAAGTGAAACCAGTGGAGAAATGCTCATGATTTATCCCTTTTTCAAATCCATCAAAAAGAAAAATAAAATCGAAAGCTCGGCTATGCAAAAAACACAGAAAACCTCAGAAAACACAGAGTTCCAGATAGCAAACAAAGGCAGCAACTTAATTACTCAACTAATTACACATTTCTCATCTAATTAATGCACAAAATGTATTAAAACCAACCATGTGCTCTGATACCACTGTTAGGAAGTGTTTAATTCCATTTTTGTGCCATCAAATAGCAAGAAATCACAACTAAACACAAGGGATCTAGGTTTCAATCACATTCACAAGCATTTAAAGATGAGAGTAGGAAGAATTGTACCTCTCATGAAATCGCATTCATGAGGCTCGAATCCATGGCATGGGAGTCGATGGCGTGCCTTCTCCACCACCACCACCATGGTTGTGCCGCCGGCCTCGAGTCCACCAAGGAGATTAACGACGTTCTCAAGGTATGTGCTAGCACACCAAAGAACAAGCCTAATCCCATTAGCTTTCTCTCTTCTAGCAATTAAATCTTTCATTTAAATGGAGAAGAGAGCTCAACTCATGAGCAAAAGAGGGAGAAAAGAGGAGGTTTGTGGCAGCCACAAAGGGGAGGAAGAGATGAGAGAGAAAGGCTAGCTCTTGGAGCCTCCAAAGGGGTCATTTTATAGAGCTCAAACCCTAGAGAAAACTTTCCCAAAATTACACCTCTTGCCACCCTATGGTTGGCCACGAATTGGGCCTATATGGGCCACCTCACAATCTCATTTGGGTCTTTAATTCACCTAATTAAAGTCTCATTAGTTTGCTCTATAATTGGGCTATATATTTTCCTATTAAATAACGGCCCAATTAATCAATATAACCATTTATATTGAAATGTGTTGATCTAAAATTAATTATTAACTCATTAATAATTATTTTGGGATTAGATAATGCATTAATTTATTTCTATATGATCTCTTTGACTTAATTAATTATAACGGTTCATAACGGTATATAATTAATTAATCAACTCATCATATTTTCGCAATACTCACTGTTGCGAATAAATAGATAATGCATTGTGTGGTCAAAGTCCTATTTGTGTGACCCTTTGAGGATTTATGCTATGTTGGCCGTGGAGAATAAATCATTATTTATTTTCAATAATCATAAGCGGTATCTAGCAACACGTTATGATTCCCAATTCGCATAAATAGTGTACCGTTACAATATTTCAATCCTGCATAAGAAATATAAGTATTTCCTTGTCTAATTCTTATATCACATGATATCATTGTATAATCCAAGATAGGAGTGTGTCATTCTTGCAGATTATACATTTTTTGATCTAGAGTTGATCGTCTAGTTTGCATGCATACGATCCAACTCCATCAAGGGGCCCAAACAGATATCATCACTCACTAGGTATACTAATGAGGGACATACGGTTTTCTTGATGAACAACTTTTCCCCGCACAATTCAAGAGAACATAAATAAAGTCCTTATAGCAGCCTTTATCAGGAATCAACGTTAGACGATATTTATTGAACCTATCCTCATGTGGAAAATGTGAACATCTCAAACTTAGAATCAAACTTATATGAAATAAACAATGACACTTAACACAATCCATATGTTTATTTCATTGGGTCAAGTCCTGTACTATGTTCTAATAACATACACATATGCAATTAAGTTGGTAACTCCTTACCTATGATTTGTAGAACTTAATCATCACTTAACTTGCATACTAATCTTTTATGATAATTAATGTTCCTTGTTAATTATCAAGATTATGGACGATTTAGATTTATTATTGTCATTCTAATGAATGATCCACAGAGATCTACAATTCAGATCCTCAACCTGAATGATCTGTCAATAATAAATTCTAGGAACAAATGATCAAATATCATCATTAACATAAACTAAGAAAATAAGTCATTAAATATTGACTTCTAGGACATAACTCCAACAAAAACGTCAAATATTTTAGTCATACTACGCCATCTATACTATATTAACTGACTAATTTTATTTCTTTGTTCACTTTAGCTTGATCGAATGACTTATGTATCATGCCTTGCTCACTTAATTTTCGAAAAAAATGTATGTTTAAACTATAATAGAACATTAACTAATACTACTGAATTATATTTACAATTACATAGAAGTTTTGAAAACTATATATATATGAATCGAAATTTCGCTGAATATATAGATTTTATAAAAATTATCTAATTTAAAATTTAAATTTTATCATTAAATACTAAAGACGAAATTGGACAAACAATTCTAATTTCCCTGAATTATCATAAAAGCATATGCAACATGACACTTCTGGTTTTGCGATAACGCCTTCACAATATGAAAAGACACTTGCTTTTGTTGTTTGTAGCAAATGTATCTCTTGAAAGACGAAAGGTGAAATCTCACCATCACCCCGTAAAAACCCATCTTACATTGTCCTTCCTATATCGAAGGACTATAGACTAGCTCCTATGTTATAATGTGCCTCTTTGAAAGATGAATGGGGAAATCTCACCATCACCCCCCTTAAAATATCATCGTATAATCTCAACATCAGCTCGGTACAGGGAAATCTCATTTCCGTGCCTCAGTCCAAGAGAATGGTAATTTTAGGTTCATGGATCCTCCATATTATATATGAATTTATGATATTTGCAAGGTGTCAGCATCACGTTGCTAGTTACATTTGGGAATTATGTTTTACTCCACACCTGTCATAATGAAATGTGCTAGGAGACTACGCTGCTTTTGAAATTCCATTATGACAGAAGTGTGGAGTTATTGAAATAAATTAATTCGTCACTTTGTTAATATCTATATTTATTTCTTTATTTTTTGTTTCATGACTTATAGAATAGAAACGGTCCTAAAAAATTTCCTATCCGTATTTATTGGATCAAATTATGCGAATTTTCCTATTTGTTCATCGAACATGCGAAGCACCTTCACAGAGGATAGGTACTGCCGAACTGGTTGCATATGTCCTGTCCAAACTGTCAAGAACTGATAACATTATTATTATTATTATTATTATTATTATTATTATTATTATTAATTTTTTTTTTTTTTTTTGGGGGGGGGGGGGGGGGGGGGGGGGGGGGGTGGGGGGTGGGGGGTGGGTTTGATATCATTCGTTTCCTCACCTGCCAATGCCATAGGCGCATAAATGAAGGGAGATGGTCCTCTTTGCTAATGGCTTAGTTGCTCACACCCAGTTAATTTAATTATGATCGAATTGAATAAGGGGTTTTTTCCATATCTTTCGACTATACGCGCGACATAAGTATGCAGTAGCAGGTTTGTATAATGTTTCTGTTCAAAGAAAGGTCGAGAACAAGGCTTCTTGACTTTTGAGTGAAAATGCGGATTAAATCTTCTAGAAGGATAGTTTATTAAGAGAGAATTTTGAAACAAATTAATGAGCGATAAAATAACATCTAATAGGGTCATTGGGTGTCATGACATTAATGCAAGTCGTCGAGTTTATATATATATATATATATATGTATATATCTTATTTCAAATAGGAAATTTGTCCTAGAAACAAAATTACTTGTTAGAAAAAGTACATATTTTAATGAGATAAAGACTATTGAACAAGCTGCACCAATATTTGCCAAGTCAATTTTTACACACTTGTGCTGGATGGTATAACATGGAAGTAGATGATAACCGAACATAAATAAAAGAAACCCTTTACAGACGAAATTTGGGCGGAAACTGATCATTCTTTTTTTTTGTTCCCCTTAAAAAAAAAGAAATACACTAAAGAAAAAAAAGGATATTTCTCAAAATAGACACTCATAACAGAACAGGGACAAATTTATATGTTAGGTCTTATAGAAAAGAGGGTAAACAGAGAAGTAGTTAACAGTTAACACTCATGTTGTCATGTTATGATCACATGATTTATATCTATGACGCCAATATTCCCTACAGTTCGCTCAAATTTGGTAGGCGCAATTTCTCACCGATTTAGCCAACTAAATAAAGGATATCTTGAGCATTTAAACTGTATCTAAAGTCATTAGTTCGTAGTGTAGGTCGTGTTGTTTTGTGGTTTTATAGCCTATAAATGGTTTGGCGGCCCATAGGTCCCCAAAAGCACCGTAAAGTTTTCAGACTTATTTATGACTAGAAAAGATTAATGATACGTCATTATGCATTTATTGTTAAATTAAATATTTCATATGCAAGCAAAAGTATTTTTAAAAGATCAAGGTGCAATTCGGAATATTTAATTTTATACAACATATCCATTGCCAACAAAATGACACATACTTAATGTTTTGAAAAGAAAAATATTTGTTTATGCCCAACATTTATCAAATAAAATTAATTTTGTAAAAGTTGCGTCGTTTGACTTGTTTGAGCAATGACGGTTATCTACAACGGGTGCGCCTTTAATGAACCTTCACTGTTGCAATATATAATTTAAAATAAGAATAAATAAAAGATAACTATAAAGGGCCCAGTACATTCTGTAGGTCAACTTGTGTGGAGTCAGTTGCTCCGATAATTAAAAGCCAATATAGAGAAATGTATATTCTATACAAAATCACAATATGACCTTGGTGCTTGCTCTGTATTAGTGTTGTCAAATTTTAGTTTTGCCCGACCAATCGGACCTCTTAATCCACCAAGCCAGACCCAATTACCTATCCGGTTTTGGTAGGCTTGGGACTATGTTATGAAGATTTCAGACCTGTGTGGTACATATGAAATTACTGCGGACGGCGGTAGTAGAAACATAATGTTTTTTTTTTTTTGGGTTTTAAACAAATCCATCCTGACCTGATCTTCGGTAATTATCCCTAATTATGCCAAACAGGGAGATTATTATTATTTTTATATATTTATGTGTTTTTGAGGTCCTCCTTGAGCTGCACCAAGTCCAATCAAATTTTGTCTAAGTTCCACATTGGCAGACGCGCATAGCATTAAATTTATCCCTGTTTCTTAAAAAAAAAAAAGAAAGAAAAAATTGTCCCTGCATTGATTGCGAACGAATATTCATTCTCTTCTAATTTTACTGTTGAGTGGTATTCTATTGTTTTTTTCCCCTCAATAAAGAGTCATATTCTATTGTTGTGAATTTGTGATTAAAGTACTCGATTTGATTGATCGTTAATTTGGTGGGTTTGCTAGCGCGGATTATCCTTGTATTTTTTTTTTCTTTGTTTCGCATTTAGACTTAATAATTAGGAAGTTGCTGTAATACAACCTCTAATGTATCTTCAAATTCTTTGTCCCACTCTGTCTGTAATTCAATATATATATATATATATAAATATAAATATAAATAAATAAGTGAGTCTAAAAGACTCGCCACTTTTCCATTACGAAAAGCAGAAGAATTATTACAGAACTATTCCAAAAAAAAAAAACTGTCTGTAATCCATTTTTATGAAGGAAAAGAGAAGTCGCTGTAAAAACTCTAGTACTAAAATAAAACACACAAACCGAACACTAACATTTTTAAATTGAATAATAAAAGCACACACGCTATTGGATTGAAACAATAAAGCACATACTATCAAACAACACTATTACGTTTGAAAAATACTATTGAAATGCATATTGAATCTATTACTCTCATTTTCTAAACCATGATGCTCGAAATGCGCTATTGTTCGGTCAAATACTTTATTTTTCAATTAAAGTTGCACGTCTTAGTACTTAAGTAAATACTAGTTTCCTCTAATATTTTCAAAAAGAAAGTTGAAGAGATGGAGAGAGAGAGATTTATTGCAAAAATGATTTATATTATTATTTTTTAGAATAGCAATTGTGATGAAGGTTTCAAAACCTAGATCAAATAAATTTATATCTATGATTTACCTCACTAGTCGTTCTGGTAAAACTTAGGATCGAACCCACATGGACAGATTAAATTGAATACCGGACTTTACTTCCTCACGAAAGCTAGACAAGACATTTTTTTGGAGTTTTGTAGTTTAAAAAGATAAATAAAGAAAGTACAAGTAAAAGAACCATTTTTGGTGATTTATGAACTCAAACAGATGCAAGAAATGTCCTAGGATTTCGTGTTCAATCAGTTTGGCTCTAAATCACCTCTATCCACGATTTTCACCAAGACAAAGGCTTATTTCGAACCGAAATCCATACTGTTCGAGATAGAAACTTGCCTTAGACCTTTTGTTTTGACTTGATATTTTTACGACCAGACCTAAACCCTAACCTTAGCCGTCGCGTTTTAGTTCTGGTTTGGTTTGGAGCCGGCTTTTACCACGTAAGTGACTAAGCCTCAGATGTCGCATTTTGGTTCTTAATCATTTAAGAATATTTAGTTGGATTTCTAGAGGTATTTAAAATCTTTTTAGATCAATTCTAGCTACACCTTTCGGTCGTTAACTAACCTCCTCTTTCGAGCGATTGGCTTACCTCAAGTACTTAATCAATTAATTACTAATCTTAGTCTAATGTCCTAGTGGTGTTGTAGTTCATCACAAGGTAGACAATCAAACAAGCAATCAATTTAACCAAGCAAGATATAATTCACAACTAAATAAATCACATAGCATATCATAAATCCATCAAGTCATCACAAAATACCAAATTAATCTACTAACTACCCTTAAGACATAATAAACTAGCCTAACATGCCAGAAATATAAGATACGAACTCCATCAACGATACAAGCAAAGAGAGAAGAAGAGATACAACCAAGTAATCCCGCTAAACTCTTATTTGCAAGGCTATGGAATCATGGTTGGATTGGTTCTACCGTTGTCGCGTGTCGAGAATCGCTCCAAATTGCTGTCAAGGTCGTGCTCTATGGAGAATGGTGGAATCCCACGCCTTTCGGCGCTAGAACGGCGGTGGAAAGGTGAGAATTTGGTCAATGGAAGGGTTGCTGCCTTTCTGTACGAGATTCCGTGCTTATAACACCAGGGAAATGACTTGGGAGGCAGGCTAGGGCAAGAGGGACGCGATTTCTCCTTTCCTTCTCTAGAATTTCCATTTTTGCACTTTCCAGAAATTCATTTCGGACCGAAATCCCAACATTGGGCACCGATAGTATTGGGCCATAATTTCATCATCCGGACTCCGATTTAGATGATTCAAAGATCATTGGAAAGCTTAGGATGTTAGAAAAAGTGTGTGGAGCCATTCTGAGCGGGCAAACTGTCTAATTATAAGTTCATATCAGACTATGATCCTTAGCAGAGTATCTAGCTTATATATACGAAGGCCCATACGCATACATGTATTGATATATATTGTATCCGACTACTCCATTTGACTTACTAAAAATTAAAAAACCAGTAATTTTGTCAAATAACGCTAAGTTGTGTACATCTCAAAGTTCCAAATTTATCGACTATGTCCGTAGCAACTTTAGGGTGTTCAGTAACCCTCTATGGCATGCTTAGGTACTGATAAGACTGAATTTTTTTTCCCGTAAAAATTGGACTTAAAATGAAACATGCGAAAAAAATGAATTTTGATTTTATTTAATCCGAATTTTTATCTTCTAAGATCAATCGAAATCCTCAGAAATTATTTCCATCAATCCCAATTCAATTAAATCAAAATTAAATCCCATATATACCATCCTGATCAGTGTCATAGTTCTTTTGTAAAAAAAAAAAAGTAAGCATTGACCAGTCAAACTGGATTTGACAGTCAAGTCAATTGGATGTATAGTGTATTAGACAAATCCACCGAATAACGAGTCACTAGAGATGATGAAATAATACTATTATTTTAACTCATTTGCATTTGATAGTTGTGAAATAAATAAATAAAATAATATTAACAAAAAGATTAACTTGTATACATATATACTATAATAAGAAATAGATTAGTTAAGGGTATACATGTTAAAAGAATATAAGAATTTTGGTGCTTTAATTTGGCTTCACCTATAAAAATATATCAAATTTATTTAATTATCTTAAAACATCTTGATGTACTTTTAACTCAGTGCGCTAAAAAAAAATTACGCTAAAAAAATTAAAGTAATACTTATTCCTGTCTTACTTCACTTATCAAATGAGAAAAGACATTTAGATAAACAGATGTGGACATCAATTGTTATGAATGATGATATTGTTAAGTTTTGAGTTCATTCCTATTGTGCTACAAATTCTCTCATAAGTTACGAACATGTGCTTCTCTGTTTTCTTTTATTTATTAATTTTTTTTAAATTAATTAATTCGTACTTCTCTATGCTAAAGTACCATAGTACACATGGATACTAATAAACATCATTATATTCACTACTGTTCTAGTTGTCAAGTACTCAAGTTCATGGAAATGAGCTGACAATAAACTGTAGTTAATACTTGTAATTCTACACTGTAGAATGTAGATGAATATGTTTCTACAGAATGTGCAGATTTATATGCGGTGGCACATTCAAAGTGCGGAATATATGCGGTGGCATATATATATTTCAAATTGCAAACAATTTAAGTATGGCGTTATACAATCGTGCTTCACAATATTTTGAAAATAAAATGGAAGTCAGCTCAAGCTTATTTTATAATTTAAATTTATTCATCAAATTTCGAACTTGCGAATTTCAATTAAAACACATTATTCTTTATCACTATATATTAAAGAGTTGTCCACTTTATAAGATTATATATATAATTTTATTTGATTTGATTCCACAAGCAGGCAATTCGGCTGCATCAAAGCACATTTAAAACGCTGCACGGATTACATAGTAGCATTTTTTTTATATATTATATTTAAATATATTACAATAGAATAATAATTTTTTTGAAAGAAACAAAAAAATATTATTTCTCGGTGCATTTTGCAGGGAAAAATAAAACACCTAAGCAACAGGTTCAGTAAGTAATGTCTGTGTGCCCTTTTGGAAACACTGCAAGACAACGTCACAGAGAAATCAGATGCTTAAGGGGTCCACACACGGTCTGGAACTCTGGATAATGAAGTAGGTTGGTAAGCAACTAAGCAAGCCAGAGAGACCAAAGTCAGAGAGCTAAAACAACTATCCTCCTCAAACCAAAATCCGTTTGACCTTCATAAATTTTGTGCATTATATTATATTATATATGATATAAATATGGTCTTAGTTCTTAAAAAAAAGAAAAAAAAAGAAATATAGTCTTAGTTCCTTGAATCCAAATAATAACATATTAGTTAATAATATTATAACTCGTGAGGATATGGTTTCTTGTGTGGTCTAGATTGAATTAATTAATAAAAGCTTGGGTGTCTTGAAGACTTGCCTTTAGAAGACGTGGTTGGGCGCTGGGTGACAGCTCAAACTCAGTTGCACTTACAAGAAAATCTATGTGGTCAGGCACTTTTAGAATTAAGCAGCGTCTGTCTTAATAGAAATTGAAAAAAAAAAGTGTATAGTGCCATATTATAAACAATAAATATTCTGTCATATTAATAAATGGTACAATTAGTAGATTATTCGAAGAATTCATCTTACATCCAGAGAAAATATGGTCCAATCTTTGAATCCTAATAATGCTTTAAAATTCTGTAATGATATCCGCTTCTTAATGTTAATAATCCAGCTTGACTAAAATATTAGAGAGTTACCACTTGCAGTTGGGCGTTGGAAACTTAACTACAGGTACAGCTCAAACTTAATAATAAGAATAGTGCTAGTAATTTTTAGGGACAGTATAACCAAGTGCAATGTGACAATACAAGTATGTCTTACATTTTATAATATTATTAAAATCCAACTGATATCTTCAAAGACATTACTCAAACTAAAATTTAAACTTGTGCTGTATTTTTTTATTTAAATAGAATATATAGCAAATCATCATGTAATTTATAATTTTAATTATATAAAATATCAATAAACGTGTAATATATTAATTTTCGTTGGACTTTGAAGAGAAAAAAAGCTCTTTAGTGACCATGTTATGGCTTTAAGAATAACTTACTAATCAAACAGATAAATAAATATAAATTTGAAATAAAGAACTTTATCTACATAATGAAAATATTTTTTTTTTCAATTTTGAGTATCTTTTTTAAAAAATATTAAATAGATGTACCGTAAAATTTGACGTAGGCTACATTTTTTTTTTTTTTGGAAAAACAAAATTGTATGTTTCTGGTTTCCTCTTTTAAGTCTGGCAGGACCATGCAGTATGGAATTGAAATCTGGTGACGCGCACAATTTCAACCGTCTGATGGATGATAGGTGCTTCATAAATTATACTAGATTGATAAGCTCGAAAAAATTAACCGTTGAGATCAGATCAAACGGCTAGGATTGTGCACGGCAGCCTACCGTGCGGCATGGGACAAGGATTCATGCAGTATGTTGAGCCTTTTTCTTTCGCTTTCGTCGTCCCAAAAATTGTCTAATAAAAGGATGGCATAATTATTTTATCTTTTATGGCTGCTCTCTTTCTTAGAATTTTGCGTCGGCAATTTCATATGGTCGAATATATTCATGCGTGCCAGTTTATATTTTTGTTAGGAAAGAAACAAACAGTATGGACGTGTTTGGATGCAACCCCGAATAGGGGATTGAATAAGAGCAGTGGACCCCACGTTGTCCTCTCTCCTCTTCTCTCTCCTCTTATTCGGAATAAGTCCAATTCCACCCCACCGATGGTATTAGAATTTGGTGCTGAATTAGAGCCTCTCTCTCCTCTCTCCTCTGACACAACCCTCCTCTCTCTCCTCTCTCCTCTGACACAACCCTTATTCCGTGAGTGAATAAGGGTGCCAAACACACCCTATATAACAAGGATATGTGTACTGATTCCTTGAAATATAGTGGTGGTGCATAGCCACTAATTTCAACCAAAAAAGAAAAAGAAAATCAGCACAGAGGATTTATGCTCTGAAATATTGAAAAAGAGAACCGACCATTTGATTTGATTGATAGGTTTAGGATAATATTCAAAATTGTACATAATAATTATAGGAGCAGTCTTATCAGGCATCAGCACTCTCAAAACATTAGGCATGTACTGGGAGTCATGACTTAACCAAAACATGGGAGTCTTAGAACTCATTGTATAGGTTAATTGTGGTCCAATTAATCATGACTTAACTAAAACATGGGAGTCTTAGAACTCATTATATATTCCAATTGGTCTTAGAACTCATTATGTATTCCAATTGGTCCATCCTTAGGGTCCAATTAATCAAACTTTGGAATCTTGGAGAGTCACAACTTGTTGTTGGCCGTTGGAGATTAACTTAAGGACAACTCAAAACTCATTAATCCCAGCGGATAATATGGAGCAATTAGGGCTGTCAATGGATACGGTACATTACAATTAATAGAAGGTATTTTTATATCCGCATCTTTAAAATTTTTTTTTTTTACTCGTACCCTATCCGTACCCATTAAAAATGACATTATCCGTACCCTACCTGCACCCGTTAAGAATTAACGGTACGGATAGGATAATGATACATAATGAGAAATAATAATAGTATTATTTTAATAAAAAAATATAATGTGCAAAATAAATAATATTGAATAAATATATGAATAAAGTACAATATTAGATAAATTTTAGATATAATAAAAATTATGAAAATTTATTCTCATATCAATATAAATTAAAAAATTCTATATAACTAATTATAAATTATAATATATCAAGTATAAATTAATTTTCTCATCAACATAAATAAATTCGATGAAGATCAAAATTAATAATATACCTTACCAAATATGCTAATACATGATTATATGTACATATATTTTTGTAAGATTTTTACCCATTAGATAATGGGTACGAAATAATCCTTATCCGTACCTGTACCCATACCAGTTAGTCTAATGAAAATAAAATTTTACCCATATCCGTCTTATCAAATGCGGTACGAATATGATAAACGAATAAACGGATTTCATTGATAGCGCCAGTAGCAATGTCACAAATTGGGTATTAAAAGTATTCAAATTGGGTATTAAAAGTATTTTCGAATAAATAAGTAAATCTTACTTTATAATTATGAAAACTTGTGCCACCAAACAGAAATAAACAACTTGGCTCGGTACAGACTCTACAGAACATTGCATACTTGTTAAATACAATGTTTGAATACCGCATCGGACTTGCCAATCGAATCAGTTGAACGGAAAGCCGGACAGTGGTTCATCTCTGATTCAATCGTTTTTTGACCGATTTAACCACGTTTAGACCGGGCGGTTGGACCACCCCATTGTCTTTCTGGTTCAACCTTCTTTTCGGTTATCAAAACAGTGCAAATAACTAAATATTTTTTAAATATTATAATATTCAGAAAAATTTTGGTTTTTAGATTATCCAAAGCGGACATTACGAGGCTACGAGCTAGGCCCCTTAAATATAATTATGTGCATTACATCACGTCATTCCTAAAATGAGGTCTTAATTGCAACTCTGACAACTTTATCAAAACTCAAAAGTAACGCCGATTTAAAATCCGAAGATATTTTGTAATATTTTAATTATTTGTTGCACTTTCGTTCCTTCTTTTTTCCATGCATGGTTGAGTCTGAATCCAGAAAACGCTTCTTCTTTACTCTTCCAAACTAGTTGAGTTGTCGTCGCGGCTTCGTCTCGACCAACCCCTAGGTCGTATGTCCGTCGATAAATACATGTTTGCGAAACGTCGTTGCTGAGATAGTCAAGCAGTTGGTTTGACATTTGTTAGATTGGTTGATAAAAGTTAAAATTTTAAGGGCTTGTGCGATGAATATATGAGAATGTGGTCCGTTGAAATAAGAATTTGAGGTGACTTGAAGGATGTACCTGTATTACGTAAATAAAAAGTAAAAAATAAAGAGTGACATGAGTGTAGATGTAGTAAATTTAATAAATAGATAAGAATTGTACATGGGTCTTATGTTCAAGAAAATAAAATAGTCACGCATGTACATTTACTACATATATAAAGGATTTACTACATATATAAAGGTTGTACAGAATGCTAGACAAAAAAATTCCAAAAGCATTCATATACATATCATGTTTGGCAAGGACTGTTACATCAGGTTGTAGTAAGTACTTGGTAAAGTAGAGGAGGAAAATAAGCTGAAGGTTATATTTATGGCGGAAGATAAGAAGTGTGGGATTGTACTAATCGGTAGGCACTAAGGCAGTGGTGGCTTTTTTGACCATTCTATTTTTTATTTGGAGCTCCCGTCGAAGATCTCTGTTCTGAGCTCGCATAACTTGAATTTGTGTGCTCAATTTTTTGTAGGCGCACCGACGGGTCACGGGACGCGAGGTGAAACGGTATCTTCTGCATCCATCCAACGGCCCGTCAACCTACGTCGCAACAGAAAAACAAACAGAGTCAGGTACAAACCTCAGTAACCGGTTATTTAACGACGCAACTTCTCTATACTTAATTAATATAACAACATTCAATAAGATCGGATTAATCCACAATTCAAATAATATATTTTACAGAGATAAGCGGGTTTAGCCAGTCAGTCAGTTAGAGTGGTCCCTCCCCTATCTTAGGAGGATCAGGTTCGGCCCCTCCCCGAACTCAGGAGGATCAGGGCACCAAATTCAGATTCAGATCCATTTTCCAAACCCGATGTCCCGTAAAATATACCAATAACAATTCAGGTAAACATATTCAATATATCAAAACCAAACGATAAATCAATCAATCAATCAATACGAAATTAAATACAGAGAAGTCCGGTTAGCTGATTTAACGATTCAGAAATCACAGACAAATCAGAACGACTATCCAATCGACGGCGACGTAGGAATTCCAATCGACCGACAACTCAAATATCAATCGAATCAATCAAACTTTACAATCGGCAATTTTAATTTGATTCCCCAATATCTCAAAGTACACTTTCCAAATTTATTTAGCTGGGCTCAGTTCGGTTTAGGAAATGAATAAAGGAACTAAGAAGTACTATATATATCAATGTCAAACAAATATATAAACGGTTTGGGTGACACGTAGAAAGGCGTGTTAGCAGGAGATGAAAAAGGCATGGCAGGTGGCAATTTCATTCGGACATCATTTTTTTTTGTCCATTTAACTACGGCGGTCAAAAAGTCAAAGAGTAATTCAAAGGAAAATTCAACCCCAAAAAAAAAATTGTACTGTTCATAAGGAAGTTGAAGGGGTATCCAGCATTAATATGTTCAAATTTGTTTGCATCCAAACACAACATTATCAACTAATTGATATCTTTAAAAGTATTATTCAAAGTAAAATTTTAAATTTAGCTGCATTTTTCATTATTAAAAATGGCATCTACGAAAATTTTGTCAAATTTTGAAAATTGTTTACATAATATCAACTAATTTAAAATTATGTAATCAAATGAAAGAAAAATCAATTTCTGATTGAATTTTTATTGATGTACATTTTATCTAATGTATAATTTGTCTATTTTAATTTTTTAGATTCATTTTTTTAAATATTAATTAGACGTAGATGTATTTTAAAAGTCGTTCGATTGACATTAGAATTTGTCTTTTTGGGAAAATTATGAGTTTGTTATTATCCATTAATTTCTGGTGGGGCCCTGCAGTATATTGTTGCGTACTTCACGGGTATATGATTCAAGCGTAGTCAACATTGTTCACCTCAATCATAGCTTTTTCTTTCCATTTTTTTTTTGATGTTGCGAATATTATGATTATTATCTATAAAAGATGGCATAATTATTGCACCTTGTATCTGCTCTCTTCCTTGGATTTTGCTTCGGCAATGCAAGATTGAATTAATACTCGCGTGTGACAGTATATCTGTTTGTTCAGAAGGAAGAAACAAACAGAAAGAATAAAAGAAGTACTGATTCTTTTAAAATGGAACATATAAGAGAAGTCTTATCAGCACTCAACCAAAATTCGCACAGAACAGGATCAATCCTCTGGAATCTCGGAAAAGAAAACCCATCAAAAGATTGATAGATTTAGGATAAAATTCAAAATGGAATATAGTGGTTTGTCGGCACACACTATTTTTTATTTTTTTTAAGGGTATGTGACAAATTACCACACCAACAAATTTCATAAAAGAAAATTATATCATAATTACAATCTTGAAAACGAAAAAAAAATAAATAAAAAAACCTATACAAAGCTAGTAATTAAGGCTTGTCACTTTGTCAGCACTCTCAAAAGCCGAATACATGATTGATCCTCTTAAAACATGGAAAAGAGCCATGACCCGAAAATTGGTAGTTTTAGTAAAAATAAAGATACTAGTGTTGAGGATAAATAACAGTACGTTAATTAAAGAAATTTTTTTTTCCGATTTAACCATAAAAATGTCATCCTAGTAAAACTAGAAAGAAGATTTAATAGCATATTGTTTATCGTTTAATTTTTTGTTGTTGTGCTTATAAACAGGAAATTTGAGATTTTTTAAAATATCCAACAACAGACCTAAAATCGGATACAAAAGATAAAATTCTCTAATTATGTGCAAGATCGATCGGTAAATTACTAAATTTTATAGATGGGGTGCAAATTGGTAGTGACTAGTAAAGATTTTTTGCGGTTAGATAAATAATAAATCTATGCTAAGAAAGGAAACAAAATATAAAAAACTATTCTGATTATTTTATTTACAAAATTATATTTGCATTTGCGTGTTAATTCAACAAGAGAAGAGATCGACAGGGAAGTTTGGAGTTCTAAGGTGAAGAAGGGGAAATATTCTCCGATATATTTTTGATGAAAATTTTATGCCCAATTAAATATTTTATATATTTAACGTTTTGAGATTTATATGTATATTTACTAACTTTCTCCTTTTACAGGGGTTGTTGGGGGGGGGGGGGGGGGGGGGGGCGAAGAAATATCCAAATAGCAAAAATTAATTGGTATTCACTCAATTTTTGAATTACCAAGAATGTTTTTTAGGGCATATCATCATATATTGATTAAATTATCAAGTTTTAATCATCTCCCCTCTCTTTCTCAATAAAGTGATATACCTTGGTTAGCTGTGCTTTTCATCATAAATTGAAAAATATAAAATTTTAATCATCTCACTCTCACATATCATTCTCAATATACCATAGTTAGCTGTGCTTTTCATATGGTCACTGTCATCTTTTCCTAAATGTCCGTCGGTGTCTCTTTTCATATGGAGCTACTTAATTAAGTACATATTATCAGTAAGCTGAAATCTCTTCCCAGTAAGAGATACCGTCATCTTGTCTTTCCGTTTATTTTCTTGGTTGTTTTTGTATTTTTCTCTCCAAGGAAGGAAAGGAGTTGGGACTTTTGCGCTCGTCGGTGAAGGGACGCCTTATTAGAGTTCTTGTGTCGTTTCTTGCAGTAGCAGTTCGTGCACCTTGTCAATTACAACTGAAACTAAATGCATATGCATCTAATTAAACCATGCATATAATCAGACTTTATGGATCCTGTTGCACTGCACCATGCCATGCAAACGAATTGGGTGACGATAGAGCTAGGGTGCAATAATGATAATAATAGCATGTGATTTACTATATTTTGTTATTGTTACGACATGGAGTTCAATCGTGCCTTTATCAACTACAAACTATTTAACTAACTGTATTTAAAGCAATTCAAATCAAATCAAATTACAGACATATGGGGATTCTTTGAGCTTCAGATATATATATAACAAATTGTATTTTAAGTTTCATAAACTTAAGGTCCAATAACGATGTGAGGAATTTTAATAAGTTTCATAAAATTAATAAAAATATGAAAAATTTAAACTTGTTTATATTTTTTATACTTTTTAATGCGTCAAAATTCGTTCGCAACAAAAAATGCATGTACTAGCAGCTCAGCAATGAACATACGATTTATCCAGGGGTGGAGGCATGAGTAGGGGGTAAAGGAGGGCTCGGCCCCCCTAATTAAGATTTTAATTTATGTCAAGAGTTTTTTTTATTACTTTCAATTAATATGTTAAATTTTGTTAATATATGACATCTTGCCCCTAGTAAAAAAGTTAAAAACAATATATCTAGTTATGTTTATTGTTTACTAATTTAATTATGATTTTCTTCTCTTAGGACAAATTCACAAGACGAAAAATCATAAACAAAACATTGATCAATCTGAAAAAATTTTTTTTACCTACTTTTTATGTGTAAACTGTACTCATTCACTAACTAATCTGTATGAGGAACAAACTCTTTCTTTAATGGTAAAAAAATAAGTATGAAATTTACATACAATTACTCTCAAGCATAAATAAATATTATATAAATTATTAATTCGTATAGACACCACATACTCATGAACTATTTTATAATTAAGACGATATATATGATGGCTCTTAAATGTTGATAAGCACAAGACAAAAATATCTTAGATAACTGTTAGAATTTCTCAAATTTTTATACAAAAAGTATAATACTACTAAAAAAAAAAAATCCTAATACAGGTATTGAAAAATTCAAAAAACAAATAATCAATATATATAAGAACAAAAACTGAAAAATCCAAATTAATAATAAGAATGCGCAATACTAAGTCAATATACTGGGGGTACTGTACAAGAAGTTACGGTACAAATAAAAATAAAATATAGGTGAAAAAAAAATTTATTATGGTATTTTTGGCTTTGAAGCTTATCCGTGAGATACTGTCAACTTGCTCAGCTATATTAAGTTGTCGAAGAGGTGGCAGCAAAAATGCAATCGAAATGCCGAAATTTTGAGGCTTATAAGGATATGGCTACATAGTTGAAAAAGTTGTAACAGTACAAGAAGCAGCTCCTTCAAGTCTTCAACCTTGTAACTTGACAATTCACTTGCGAATAAATCCAAACACGGAGAAATTTTTTTTTTGAGGGCCAAACACGGAGAGAATTGACGACAGTCAGGAACCAACTGTGTCAACAATTGAGATTGGCGTATATGCATGAATAATAGCTTAGAACCCTGTGTAAATGTGAATTGAAGAATTAAGTTTCGGTACAAACATAATCTTAATACGAAACGACAAAGTGATGATTTTCTAATTAGCTTGAAACAAATAATTGAATGTACTTTGGGGTTACCTCAAAATTCTCGAGAGCTTATAAGATCAATGGGGCCAATGCATATCCTAAATCCTTTATTATTCCCTTCAGAAAAACATTTTGCAATTATTTTTCTGGCATTTTGAAGATCAGTTTCCACGTGACCTACTTAATTAGTTGGAGGTTGGAAGCAATGCGACTGCATTTACTGTCACTTTCTTCTTCCACTTGCTCACAACTCTCCTCTCTTCTCTTCTCCTATACATACGCCTCCTTCCTTCTCCTTTCCCCACACTCCAACCATTCTCTTTTCACTAAATTCAAAAAGCAGTCACAAGAAACACAAAATTAAAGGCAAGAAGAAATTCATACAGATGGAATTCTTGGCAACCCTCACAACCTTACTTCTCATTTTCTCTCTCTTACTCGTTTGCAAATACTACTACCTCAAAATCCACTTACATTGCTACTTGATAGACTATGTGTGCTTCAAGCCGGCGTCAGACCGGCGAATTACCACACAGATGAGTGGTGAGATCATAGAGCGCAATAAAACCCTTGGTTTGTCTGAGTACAAGTTCCTTCTCAAGGTGATTGTCAACTCAGGTATAGGTGAAGAAACATATGGCCCGAGAAACATAATCGAAGGCCGTGAGGACTCGCCGACCTTTGATGATGCCATGCTTGAAATGGATGAGTTTCTCAATGTGTCAGTCGGAGATTTGTTTGCCAAGACAAATATTTCACCGAGCAATGTGGATGTGTTGGTGCTGAACATTTCTATGTTCTCCCCTGCTCCATCCCTCACATCGAGGATTGTGCAACGGCACAAGATGAGAGAGGATGTCAAGACTTATAACCTCTCTGGCATGGGCTGCAGTGCGAGCTTGATAGCAGTCGATCTGGTGAGAAACATTTTTAAATCAGGGAAGAAAACCCTAGCACTGGTGGTCACCTCAGAGTCAATCAGCCCCAACTGGTATTCGGGCAATGACAAATCAATGATGCTTGGTAATTGTCTTTTCCGATCAGGCGGGTGCGTTATGTTATTAACAAATAACCCGTCAATGAGGGCCCGAGCCAAGATGAGCCTAAAGTGTCTTGTCCGAACCCACATTGGAGGGAATGATGATGCTTACAATTGTGCAATCCAGAAGGAGGATGACATGGGTCGGGTAGGGTTCCACCTAAGCAAAGGCCTACCTAAAGCTGCAGTCCGTGCATTCGCCGAAAATCTCCAACACCTTGCACCAAAAATTCTACCCTATCGTGAACTTGCACTATACATGTACCGTTCAATCAAGCAATTAATAGTAAAACCCAAAGATGCAACAAATTCTGCTATGGCACGAATCAATTTCAAGTCAAGGGTCGATCACTTTTGTTTGCACACTGGTGGATCAGCAGTGATTGATGCGGTTGGGCGTGCATTGGGGTTGAGCAAGTATGATGTTGAACCGGCTAGGATGACGTTACATAGATGGGGCAACACATCGGCGAGTAGCTTGTGGTATGTTTTGGGGTACATGGAGGCGAAAAGGAGGTTGAGGAAGGGAGATAGAGTGCTAATGATAAGCTTTGGTGCCGGGTTTAAGTGCAATAGTTGCTTGTGGGAGGTGAACGCAGATTTGCGAGATGCCGACGTTTGGGAGGATTGTATAAAAAATTACCCCCCGCAAACCCTAGTTAATCCTTACTTGGAGAAGTATGGATGGGTTAATGAAGATACCGAAGAGACTTTCAATCGTGCACAGAGGATGGAGACTTTGAGAAGGTAACAAAATACCTCGGAGATACTATATTCATTTTTTTTCTTTTTTGTGGGTAACTTATTGTATGGAATTACATTTGTTTGTTCAGCATAATTGAAAGTAATTGTGATTGAAGTAATTTATTTCTGTACTTCGGAAAAGATTAGTAGTTACATGTTTGTAAGGATGATTTCTTTGTATCACACACAAATAGCTGGATTTAATTGCAATTGTTATATATATAAATTTATTGAGGGTGGTCTTCATGTTTATTTGGCAAAATGGAAATTTCTTCAATTCGGAAGTGCAGTGTGTTGTTTGGACTAATTTGCATGGGAGGAAATTTCATTAATTGATTTGCATGGAAAGTGACAACAATCATCTGTACATTTGACAAACCAAAAATAAGTATAGAATTCCATGTGAAAGGTGACCTTTTGTTTGTTGCTTGTTCTATGTTATTCTTTTCTACTATTCTTAAATGTTTTCTGGATCTTAATTGGTTATTGTTATCCGTAAAGTATTACATAATAAGCATTACCTAGTTGAGCCTTGAAAATGACATTTGGAATTAATTGTTGATTGTGATGCTAATGAAATCAGGAAAGCACCTGATTTTATTTATTTAGTTTTTCACTCCATTTGGGGCAAGGAAAGACATTAAAAGAAACTTTGGTCGTCCTTTTTAAAAATGTAAGAATCCCTTTTGAGAATTCTAAGTTGACAATTCTAGATTCAGTGTCAAAATTGCCAGGTTCACTATGATGCCGTACCAGTCAGTACCATACTAATATATGCTAGGCATTACCATATGTTCTCCATTTATTTGTCCTTTAATTATTTAAATTTGAGTCTAGTTCTGTTTCTATGCCACTCTGGTCATTGTTTGCCAGTATAGTAATCCTATATGCAAGTACCGTAACAGGAGCCGGAAGGTACTTCATGTGCAAACCTTCACCTGAATATATTCCTTGAAATAGTTTCTTACACATTGGTTTGTATAGCCGATGTTACGGTATCTTTCAGCATGAATATAACATAGTTGAGAGTTTTGAAATGGTTGCCTTACAGAAGCTGGTGCAAAATCCAAATTTGGTGAAATAAAATGCCGGATTATTGACGCATTTCTTTTCTGGTTGAGAAGCATATATAGTATTCTCCACTTGTTCACACTTTCTCGTTTTGCTGGTACAACTTTCTGACAGGTTCAGAGATCCACAGAGTTCACAAATTGTTGTATCACACGCAATAATTTTCTCTTACACTCAATACCAAAAGTTAATTAACCACAATTTGTATAGAAAGTAAGTGCGTAATAAGGTAAATAGGACTCTTAACGGTTCTCTTCATGTACTGTTTGTAATTAAAGCTAACAAAGGACCATGTTTATATTTCCATTTGGTACAGAGATGAACAATGATCAATAGTGGAACGGCTTCACCGCCGTTTAATCTGCACAGTTAAAATTTAAAAATGGGCATTCAAAGTTTCAAACCGCCTTTTTTTTTTTTTTTTTTTTTGGGGGGGGGGGGGGGGGGGGGGGGATGGATGGATGGGCCGCGCGCAAAATGCTTATAATAATAATTTCGTTGTCCTGTTTTTTTTTTGCATAGTGAGTGAAGTACTAAGCGTGTATTACATTATCGAGAATCTCTATTTTGGTGTGCTAAAGTTTTGAAGAGAGACAAAGAAAGAATATGTACAGAGAGAAATGTGATATATCACATTGGAACCGACTTATATAAATCTCAATCTACCGTATTTTGGTGCATCTGAATACAAGGGGATGCATGCCAATATGTGGGCCTCTAATATCGGTAAACATCCCCTCACTAATTGCTCTACCAACTCACTATAACAAACTTAACTGGTCAACACTAATTAATTGATCCAACTATATATGTAACAAAAAATGCAACAGCCAAACGTCTGATGCAGGCATGCATGCAACTTTCCAACAATAACATTAGCGTATGTTTATGTGAAAGAGCGACCATTAGTCACCACCATAATATCCATCATATAGAGATTTGGACCTCCCATGCCATACTGACCGTTCTCTGTGATTTGGACCTCTGAATCAAAGTTCGAGTGCTGTATGACTTAAAGGTGTAACACTGAATTTTAGGACCTGTTTGCAATAATTCAAATTCTAAGGTTCTATTTGAAAAAAATATTTATTTTATCCACTTGATCTTATCCATTTGAAAATATCTATTTGATCTTATCCATTTGATATTATATAATATTCATTTGATCTTATCCATTTGAAAATATCTATTTGATCTATCCACATGAAAATATTCTATTAGAAATATTTACTTTCTTAGCCACTAAGTCAAGAATATTTTCCAAAATAGCCACAACTATCTTCGAAAATAGCCACCAAGCCATAAATATTTACTTTCTTAGTGACTAAGTAATATAATATTTACAATTTCAGCCGTGACCTCCACTATAAATAGTCCCTAGCCTTATTCATTTTATTCCATCAATTCTCTCTCCCACTCCAGTTAATATTGAATACCGTCTTGGCTTTGGATAGTCGGCCATTTGGAATTTGAGTACTACGTCGCAGTCCTGTTGGATAGTCCGTCCGATTTGCTTGTGCTTGTGGATCGCTCAGTCAGGTAACCGGACTTCTCTATATTTAGTTTCGTATTGCTTGATTTGATTACCGCTTGGTTTTGCTTGCATGTGTATAATCGTTTGTGGTATGTTTTGCGGGATATTGGGTTTAGAAACTGGAATACTGAATTTGTTTATGCATGTGAATTTGAGCCCTGATCCCCGAGACAGGGGAGGGGAAATTGTTTTGATCCCCGAGACAGGGGAGGAACTTTATGCCTGACTGATATGACTGATCTAGACCCGTTTATCTCCGTAAAATATATTTTTGTTATGTGGATTAATCCGATCTTGATTGATTTTGCTATCTTAACTAAAATATAGAGAAGCTGCGTCATTAAATAACCGGTTACTGAGCTTTGTAGCTGACATCCATTTGTTTCCTTGTGTTTGCGACGTAGGTTGACGGGCCAACGGATGGATGCAGATGATACCGTCCCACCCTCACGTGCCCGCGACCCGTCGGTGCGGGGCGTGACATAAGGAGAGTCATATTCACCCAAAAAAAAAATATAAAAAAAAATAAAAAAATATCTTGAGTTGGGTTTATAGAAAGGTGACTATAGGCTCTTCAGCTCTTGCCGTGGTTTATTGGATTGGGTTGAGATTTTAAAAGCTAGTCGTTTGTGGACGACTATTCAGGATGCCCCAATCAAGAACTTTTTCCTTTAACTTCTATTAATTCATCAATTCACTTCTTATTATCTTCTTCGCTAATCCACAATTAAAAAACTTCCGTTCAATGAACTTAATGTTATCAATTAAATAATGACTCAGAGTAAAGTTAATTTATTCAATGCTTGTGAATTTCAACTAATTCTGAGTATTTAGGGGGTGTTCACATGATCTTTTTTTTTTTTGGCTTTAATAGAATCAAATTTATTTTAAATGAAACGGTTTGATTATTAGGTATATTTGATTCAGTTCAGTTTAAAAATATATGCACTTTTCTACTGTTCATATTAAATAATTGATTATCACGTAAACCAAAAAAAAAAATCAAAACAGTTAGTAAAATTATTTGAAGATTGTAATATTGCATAAATAAATGCAGAGATGAACTTACCACTTGTAATAATAATTTTATAAACTACATTATTCGAGTTATATTTATGCAAAATCAAGAAAGTTCAGAGAAGTAATTTTTTTAAAATTAATCTGAATCAGACCTGCCAGCAATCTTTTTATGAGAAATATAAATGGTCGTGCGGTCATACACGCATTATTTATCAGAATTAAATGTATTCTAGTACAGTGTACGTATACACTACTTCTATTTTATCTACTTTTGCTTTTTAGTGGTAGTTGTGTGTGGACCACATGTCCAGGGGCTATCAAGTATTATTGTATATGTACTGTATTTATTTTGCTGCATATAAGAAATTTTTTTTAAGATGACATTCTGTTGTCTAAAATATCACTTTCGCTAGAATTTGGTCTACACTATTTAGAGTAGAAGATAATGTTACTATCATTAATACAAGAGGTAGACTAAAATCAGCCACGACTGACGGATGAGTCCGTCAGCCGCGGTTAAATCTCAATTTTTGAGGTTCTAATGTCCGATCTGAACCGCTCAATACGTTCTTCATATTAAAATCTAGTTACAGACCAAATTTTACATTTTTCTGAAATTTTTTAGTATTTTTTTGGTATTTTACAAAATTCTTAATCTAAACAATTATGGACCCTTCAATAACAACGGTTTTTAAAAATCTCAAAAAAATAGTAAGAAAAATCAGAAAAATGTAAAATTTGGTCTCCAATGAGATTTCAATATGGAGAACGTATTGAACGGTTCGGATCGGACATTAGAACCTCAAAAATTGAGATTTAACCGCGGCTGACGGGCTCATCCGTCAGTCGTGGCTGATTTTAGTCTACCTCTTAATACAAGAACATTAGACAAATTGGCTGAATAATAGATTAACTTTTGTGCAAGTATGCAACAATTGTTTGGTATGCATTGAATAATTAATTCTTAATTAGATAGCCATCAAAATTGCAAGAAACGATTCATAACCTCTAAAGCAGTGTTACACCAGCACATTTTAGATCAGAAGATTCAATGGCATGTTCATTTGCCTAATTTTGCTTAGCAAGCTCATTCAAAGTTACTTTTCATAAGCAAAAGTTATGTTTATTGTATGCACTTTTGAAACATTGCCACCACACTCCTGTTTAACTTCTCCCAAACTTGGAGATAAATAAACATATTGCTTCATTAAGGACTACAATGAACATATTATTTACAATTTAAATTTTCAATTTTCAAGCAATATGTTACTAGTTTTCTAAAAATTTTATCTCTGCAGCAACCTATTTTACCTCTACTATACAAAAGAGCATTTAAGAAATGAAAGCTCTGTATATCTTTATAGATCTTGATTGAAAAGTTCTGATTACTTGTTGTTTTTAAAATGGAAATGTAATGATTATAATCCAGCGAGAATTTATCTGTGCAATCACACTCTTGTGCAATCACGCAATCAAGATCGCTATCCTCACCCTCACCCTCACCCCTCACGCGTGATTTAATTCCGTCTCCCATCACTGCTCCCCTCCTCACGCCTCACATCCTCCGCCTCTCCTCACGTCTATCTTCCCTCTCCTCCGCCTCTCATCTTCTCTGCCTCACCTCCGCCTCCGCCTCACCTCAGCCTCTCCTTCGCCTCTCCTCTCCTCCGCCTCTGACTCACCTCAGCCTCTCCTCCACCTGTCCTC
This sequence comes from Rhynchospora tenuis, assembly GCA_027725995.1. Classification (NCBI taxonomy): domain Eukaryota; kingdom Viridiplantae; phylum Streptophyta; class Magnoliopsida; order Poales; family Cyperaceae; genus Rhynchospora; species Rhynchospora tenuis. Next base: position 129,123,595 of record CM050889.1, on the reverse strand, counting down.
TCCTCCGTCTCACCTCCCCTCCGCCTCACTTCAGCCTCCCCTCCGCCTCACCTCCACCTCAGCCTCTCCTCGGCCTCACCTCAGCCTCCCCTCCGCCTCGCCTCCCCTTAACCTCTCCTCCGCCTCACCTCAGCCTCTCCTCCATCTCTCCTCTCCTCCGTCTCACCTCCTCTCCGCCTCACCTCAGCCTCTCCTCCACATCCCCCTCCCCACACTGCTCCCTGTCCTATACCAATCAGATTTGGTTGAGGAAGAAAGAAGTAGAGATCGAGAAGGGTAAGAAGAGAAAAGATGTTTAGATCTAGTTCTATTACAATTTGGGAGTAACTAAATTACTATAAGGCTCGTTTAGATGGAATGGAATTGGAATTCCTAGGAATTGGTAATTCCATTCCTACATTTTTCATCCAAACCATTTTGGAATAGCCAATTCCATTCCTAACACAATTTTAAATAACACTCTTTCCAATAACACTTTTCTCTCTACTTTTCACATTTTCCAACACTATTCCTAAACTCACCATCCAAACAACATTTCCAATTCCTAGGAATAGCCAATTCCCACAATTCCTGTGAATAGTGTTTTTTCCTAAATTTATGCTATTCCTACCCAATTCCTAATCCATCCAAAAGACACCATAAGGGATAAAATTAATCAGTATAAAGGAGTATCTAATAGGGAGTAAATAACAATCATATTAGGTTCTGTTATTTTTTTGGAGTAACTAAATTACTATAAGGGATGAACTTAATCAGTATAATAGAGTATCTAATATGTATAAGGGAGTAAATAAAATTCATATCTGATTCTGTTGTTTTTTGGGAGTAACTAAATTCCTAAGAGATGAACTTAATCAGTATAAGGGAGTATCTAATATGTATAAGGGAGTAAATAACATTCATATCTGATTCTTTTTTTTTTTGGAGTAATTAAATTACTATAAGGGAGGAACTTAATCAGTATAAGGGAGTACATAACATTTATGTCTGATTCTGCTGTTGTTTGGGAGTAACTTAATAACTATAAGGGAGTAAATAATTAGTATAAGGGAGTATCTAATATGCATAAGGGAGTAAATAATATTTAGAACTGATTCTACTATTGTTTTGAAGTAACTAAATACCTATAAGGGAGTAAATAATTAGCAGTAAGGGAGTATTTAATACAAGTGAGGGAGTAAATAATTTTCATCTCTGATTCTGATAAATTTTTTGTTTTAAAGAATGTAGGTCTGACGGCGACGGGAGGGCTGATGATGACGAGAGGGCGCGAAGCGAGGGCTGACGGTGACGGGAGAGAGAGAAGGTGCTGACGGAGTGTGGGATGACGACGGGAGGGCGCGATAGCTGACGACAGACGATGATGGAAAGACGTGACAGCTGACGGCGATAGGAAGACACGATGGCGGAAGAACTGAGGGTGACGAGATGCGCGAGAGAGAAGGTACGGACGGAGGGATGCCCTTGAGGGAGTGAGGCAGGATGATGACTAAGCGAGGTGAGGGAAAGGTGTTTTTCTTTTTTGGACAACGTTTTTTTTTTTCAGTTTTTAGTATGTGATTATTTAATTGCTTGACTGCTTGATTGCAGTTATCGGCACTGTAATCCAATTGATAGCTCCCTAACTTGAGGCCTACATTACTTGAAAACACTTGAGGCTTACAATTCAATAGATTTTTTTTTCTTTTTTGAAAAAGAAAAAGCCCATAGGCACAATTCAATGGATCTAGAAAAGCGTACAGTGTGAAAATTGGGAGGCTGGGCCTATCTCGGTTTAGGAGAGTAAAGGCCCATATTTTAGTTGGTCTAAAATTTATTATAGCCTTAATAAGTTAATATACTTTTCTGGAAAGCTCGCGTAAATATTCTTCAAATCACAAGTTGATCAACTTGATATTTGGTTTGAAGCAATGAATTGGGCTGCATGTGGTGAGTTTGTAGGCCACACACTGGTAGTTGGTGGACTGGTGGGTGCGAAAGCAGAGGCAGTCCACCGGGCTTGTGGTTTGCCGGTATGTGGCCTATGATTCTTCATCCATGTTTCGACTTTGGACTCGTATCTGCTCTAAGGAGGGTAGATCTCTTGGGTTATATTCACTGGTACTCTAGCTGTTCTGCTATAAGCAATGTTTTTAATACCGTACCGAGCAATGAACCGGTGACGCAAAGGAAATAGGGTATTACCGGTTTACCAGTTGTACCGTTTCCTAAAATCGGATATGAATATTTTGATAATAAATAAATTTTGTACATATATATTGATAATTTTTTTTTGCATGTTTAATATTTAGAATTTATATATAATAATTTATGCTTAAGTTTAATTTCATAACTCTATACATAGTATTTATAGATGAGTTTTTTTTTCGAATTACTATATATGCACATTTTTTTTCTAGTTAATGACTTTAATTTATAAAGAAATAGTCTAATTCAAAAATTTTTAAAAATAAAGGTCTAATTACTATGCATTGATATAAAATGTTCCTATTTACTATGCACGTTATGAACAATTCATTTAGCAAGGATATAGAATTTATAAAATACAAAGGTCTAATTCAAAAAATTTCTTTGGAATTTGAAAAGCTGCCAGAAAGTGCATTCTTTGGGAACTGGGAAGCGACAGCACCTCTTCTAATGAAAAGTGGATTGACCGATATTTTTCAGTTTTCCGGTTTGGACCGATATTAACTGGTTTTTCCGATTTTGACCGATATTTTCCGGTATTGAGAGAGAGGGGTATTTGGCCCTTTTCCTACCGGACCAGGATCCGGTACCCGGTATTTTCCGGTATTTCCGATACCCGGTCCGGTATTGAAAACACTGGCTATAAGCATGCACCAGCTTATAGAAAACACTGTCTCCTTTTCTGGACCCAGCGGAAAGGCTCATCTTAGACGCTTCCTCTGATGAGGAACTGTCTAATTAGTTTTGGTGATCAGTCACCTCTCTTTTTGAGACTTTGTGGTTGTCTTGTTTAATAATGAATTTGAAACCTTTAACAATGTTATCTTGGAATGTTCGAGGGTTGGGTGACCCCTCCAAAAGAAGAGTAGTTTCAGAGGTTGTTCGTACTTCTAGAAGTGATTTTGTTTGTTTGCAAGAAACTAAATTATCTGTGTTAGATTACTTTGTAGCTAGTTCGTTTCTCCCCTCTTTTTATGATTTAAATGTGGTTGCTTTATGTGCTACACAAACCAGAGGTGGTTGTGTCATAGCCTGGAAGAAGTGTTATAATTTGATTAATCAGTGGACCCATACTTTCTCTTGCACTGCTCTTTTAGTTGACACACGCACGGCTCAGCAGTTCCTCATCACTTCAACCTATGGGCCACTAGATCGTAGTTCTAGGACTATATTCTTTGAGGAGTTAAAGGAAATTAGAAATTTGTCGGAGGCACATTGGATTCTTGCTGGTGATTTCAACGTTGTTAGATGGACGCATGAAAGGTCCACCTTGTGTTTTGATTTTCCTGCTATGCAGCAGTTTAATGACTTAATTTTAGATTTGGCGTTGTTTGATACCCCTCTATATAATAAAAAGTACACGTGGTCAAACAAACAACCTTCGCCGGTTATGTCCAGACTTGATCGAGTTTTCCTGTCATCACAGTGGAACTCCTCCTTTCCGAAAATAACTCTCACTGCCCTCTCTGTTATTGTGTCCGATCACACTCCTTTAGTTCTCAAATGCCGACAGTTGGCAACTCAACCAAAACCGTTTAGAATAGAAAGATTCTGGCTAAACATGAGTGAGTGCAACTTAATAACTCAACAGATTTGGGGTATGGATGTCATGCAAACTAATGAAAATGTACTTGGTACTTTTCAGCATAAGTCAATAAACTTACACAAAGCACTCAGATCTTGGCATCAACAAAATGTTCCCTTTCCAAATATTTATCTCAGAAATGCAAAAACTTTTATAGAGTGCTTTGATAAGGTAGAAGAACGGCGACCGTTGACTCATCTAGAATTCAGAGTACGCATCTTATTGCGTGAAAGAGCTTACAGTCTAGCCAATATTATTGAATCAAGGTGGCATCAACGTGCTCGCACAAAATGGCTCAGTTGTGGGGATCGAAACACAGCTTATTTCCATGCAATTGCTTCTTCTAAATTGCGAAATAAATCAATATCCAGATTATTAGTGGATGGAAGTGAAGTAACGGGAACAAATAACATAATTTCAACCTTCACAGATTACTTCAAATCTCTCTTAGGCACAGAATTCACTACTGCAACTTTCAATCCTGCAACTTTATATGGAGACAACCTTTTGCCATTACATACTCTTGATTACTCTTTCACTGAAGTAGAGATTAGGAGAGCAGTAATGTCACTGGCAAACAACAAAGCATCGGGCCCCGATGGATACCCGAATGAATTCTTCAAATTGAATTGGGAGGTGGTTAAAAATGATATTATGCGTGTTTTTGATTATTTATACAGAGGGGACCATCAGTTGCAAAATTATAATTCGGCAAATATAATTCTGTTGCCAAAAGAGGATAAGGCGGAGTTATTAACCTCTTTCAGACCGATTAGTGTCATTTGTTTTATTCCTAAGCTAATTTCAAAGGTCCTCTCTTCTCGACTGTCTCATTTCCTGCCGGAATTGATCTCCAATTCGCAAACTGGCTTTGTTCAGGGCAGGTTAATCTCAGAGAATTTTAACACTGCCAGGGAAATAATTGCTAACATCAACAAGAGTGTAAATCCATCTGTCATGCTCAAGCTGGACTTCCATAAAGCATTTGATTCTGTGTCTTGGCCTTATCTCTTTCAAATTCTGCAGCATAGAGGCTTCCCGCCAAGATTTATTTCATGGATAAAGATGATCCTGACATCTGCAACCTCTTCAATCGTGCTCAATGGTAAGGTGGGACCGTCCTTTAGGCACAGAAAAGGGCTACGTCAAGGAGACCCATTATCATCGGCGTTATTCATCATTGCGGTGGATGTTTTGAGTAGAATGGTACAAGCTTTGTCAACTTCTATTCCTTACAGCATCTCCTCTAAGTTGCTTCAACCTTACCAATTGTTACAGTATGCGGATGATACGTTGATGTTTTCAACTTTAAAAGGCCGAGCATTAAGATCTTTGATGGTTACTTTGAAAGCTTTCTGTCAAATCTTAGGAGTTACTATTAACTGGCACAAGACGGCCTTTGTTCCTTTCCACTGCTCGGAAAATGACATTCAAAGCCTAAGGCAGATTTTGCTATGTCAAGATACAAGCCTCCCTGTTACCTACCTAGGTTTGCCATTGTCTGATAAACAACCTGATAGAGCTTGCTACTACAATTTGATTGAAAAAATCAGGAAGAGACTGGAAACTTGGCAAAGTAATCTTATTTCAAGAGCTGGAAGGGTGGTACTCGTTTCATCTGTACTTTCAACAATCCCTATCTTTTTTATGTCCGTTTTCTCCTTACCTCAATGGGTAATTAAGGAAATTGACAAGATAAGAAGATCGTTTGTATGGAAAAAAGGAAGAACAACAGGAAGTGAAATTCATCTTCTAGCTTGGGATAGGATCTGCCTACCAAAATCGCATGGAGGTTTAGGCCTAATCAATTTGAGATTGCATAACTCGGCTCTCTTGATCAGATGGTTGTGGAGATTATACAATCAGCCACAATCTCAATGGAGTTCAATTGCAAGACAACTCTATGGAAAAGCTGACACCAACTTGCCTCCTTTAGTATGGAATCGAGAAGGCTCTTTTTTCTGGAAACAATTACATTCTCTGAAACACTTGTTCCAAATGTCAGTTGTAACACAAGTGCGCAATGGCTCCACAACACTGTTTTGGTATGATAAATGGGGGCCACAAAGTCAAGTTTTCTTTGGCCAGGAATCACCACATTTTGAATTCACACGGAGGAACAGAAATTTGACTTTACTCAAAGCCAGAACTCGATGGTTCAACTTTTTCGACACTCCAATGAATCAACAGATCTCTGAATGCTATTCAATACTTATGAATCAGATCTTCACTCAAGGAAATGACTCTGTTCACTGAAAATGGACTCCTGATGGCACTTATTCAGCCTCATCTCTGTACAAGCAAATGGCAAGAGCAGGAAAAATAAAGTTTGCTTTCCACAAGATTTGGAAATTGAAGATTCCCCCAACGATTAAACAATTCATCTTCTTTGTAGCACATGGGCGAATTCTCACACAAGATCAGCTCCAGAAAAGAAATATTCAAGTAGACAGTTTCTGTCACTTGTGCCACCAGCAAACCCTTGAAACGGCGCAGCACATATTTTGTGATTGCATTTTTGCGCAGCAACTTTGGTCCACACTAGGTTTTCAATCGGAACACTTTCACACTTTGGAGGACATTCTGAAACTCATTTGCAGTTCGTACAATACTTCATTTCAACATTCTGCTAGACAGATAATCACAGCTCTCTGGGGCATCTGGTTGGAGAGAAATGGCGGAGTTTTTAGAAATGCAACAAGATCAGTTTTAGTTCTGAAGGATTGGATCTTGCAAGAGGCTTCACTGTTCGGGAGATATTGCTAATTTTGGTTGTTGTTTTTTTTTGTTGTTTTTTTTTAGTCTTTTTTTTTTTAATTTTCTTTCTTTCTTAACTAGATAGCCTCTATCTAGTCTCTCTAAAAAAAAAAAGCATGCACCAGCTTATACACTAGCTTGTTCTGGTATTGGTATTGTCACTGTTTTTCTCCCAAAAGACAATTGCAGAATTTATTTGAAAATTTTGTAATTGACAGTTAATTCCATTGAATACTAGTCTATCAAATTTTGTCCTATATTATTTCCTTTGCTTTTGTACATGTGAGCATAGTTTTTGCATAGAATGCAACTTATAAATCTTGACAACAAATGTCTTAACTCCAGTTTTCTTGCTTACGGGCCATATAGTATATGCCAATTACAATCTATTTTTTTTTTTTTGAATAAAAAATAAGGGTCAAATTACAATCTATTTTTAGTTGAAAAGATTTAAAATTGTTTGTTTCAACCTCAAACGAGTAGACTTATCAAGGGACAAAGAGCAACACACTCTGAGTGGGGATTGGGGGTTCGAAATTCGATTAGGATATTTTGTGATATTAAATTTTTAATTAAGTTCGAAGGCTTTGATACCATCTTACCTTGGGGGAAAAAAAAGAAAGAAAAACCTTATCAAGGGGCACAGCAAACATACGGAGATTTTAGTGGTGGGGGACGGAAATTTTGTCAATCGCACAAAAATTTGAATATTGAAAGGTAGTATTGGCATAGAGAAATTGATTGTACAAAATGAAAGAAGACAGATATGAATTAATAATAATAATAATAATAATAATAATAATAATAATAATAATAATAATAGATAACTAAATAAAGTTCATTAATATGAAATATATATGGGAGGGCTTGGCTATATCAAAAAGAATAATTCAATGGAGATATCTTATCTAATACATTTTCTTGGAGCAAAATTAATCTTCTTTCTGAATCTAAACACCTAATAAGCCTATAAGACTATAACTATGTATCTCTAATGCAACTACAGAGATCTGTATGCTAGACACAATATTAATCAAAATCTAATATAGTAATATTGGCCCTTAATTCCTTAATGCTGCAACTCTTGGGTTCCTTTTTATTCATTGCAAATTTGCAGTATTGGTTGCATGTAAGGTTCCAGGAATACTATAGCTGAAACGCTCAGTAAATTTGTACCGATTGGATAATTGGAGTGATCATTTGAGGAAACATTTGGTAAAACGGGGAAAAATCCTCTGCATTGCATCACATAATTTAATTGTACTATGCGCGGTTAGTTATAAGCTAAGATACAAAACGATGAACTTCACAAATCAAGAGATGAGATATATAAGATTTAATATCAATTGCTAAGACAAGCAAATAATATAATCTCTTACACTTGAATCCAATCTTCCTCACTTTCTTCAATGGTCTCTCGATCAATTAATATCTCTGTCAATCTAAGAAAGTCGTACTATATGACATGACTCCTCTTAATTTCTATTGACGCTGAGGTGCGGTCTTCGTCAAAAATAGATCGTACTGATTGGTCATGTTATTAGTTTGATCTTGATATAGATAATATAATTTAATGAGACAGGGTGTTTATATCTTCATTCGAATTAGGTTTTTTATATTATATTTTCTTTTATAACATAACACGCTAATATTCTTCAGAAAAAAAAAATGATCTTGGCATCAGCATGAACCTATTTCTCTGTTTTTCATAAGCTACCATGCAATTTGTATATTCCCGTGAAAACAAGGTGCTAGTGAAATCTTATGAAGAGTCAGCTCAAGTAGGTTACTACGTTGACACTATATATTTCGTAATCCACACTCTATCCAACAAACTTGAAGTTTTGAACAAGCTAAGAATCGTACTCAACTATTGAACTATTGGTTGAGAGTAGCCTTTTGGTTTAGATTGGTTCTTAATTAAACTTCATCAGTTCATCCAAACATATGACATCTAACTACTCAGATTGACATATTTGTGTTGACAGTTAATGAAGTCCAATGAACACTTAATTATAATATATACTCAGATTACGCTCATTGTCTCTCAATGAACACGGCAAAAATTGTACAAATATAAGAAATATATAAAGAGTACGTTTAAATTGATCACTGAGTGTAGTTAAAAAAGGACCCTATATATGGATAGTCGGTGATTATTTCAGTTTTTTTTTAAATAAGAAATATATTTTTATTAGTGAAGGGTAAAAGAGAAATTTGATATAACAAAAATACCAAATTGTAGATCTCTAAATAAGGACAATCATACAAAAGAGTACATCTAAATTTTATTTAATGGAGCTTTCTGATGAGAAAATTTTGAATTTTGTCATGTCCAATAGTATTGGATTATTACTCTATATGTTAAAAATCTATCTAACAAAGTAAATTCTTTTTGAAGTACTGCCTTATTTAAAAAAAAAAAAAACAACTCATTTTCCATTCTCTTCCTCGATCACGACGCACAAGTGACGCCAAAATAAAAAACATCAAATTAGTTGGTTCTTCTTACTCTCCCACGCTTTAAATTAATTTAGAAAAAGAAGCACAATCCGTATATGCAAATGCAAGTAATCTAACATTCTTTGTACTAACTAGCAGCTTCTACTTTATTGTTAGTTGCAACTTGCAAGTATCACAAAACAGTACAACAATTAAAACCAAGTAAAACGACTTGATTAAGTCTCTTCATCCTGTGTGGACCATTGGTGGGGTTACCGGCTCTAGTGACAAAATACAGAGTTCAAATTTGTGCCAACTATTTGGGATCTTTGGATTGGGTTTGATGGAATATAAATCCGACATAATTTCACGTACGTGCTGCCCAATTGAAGAGGAGTTAGAAAACCCACATTAGAATGTAATTGGGGTTCTAAAAAAAATTTAATTGGCATTCATAACAACTACTAACATTGTAAGATGATAAGCGTTTTGTATTACATGGAGTAATAAGATATGATTAATAACAATTAAATTTTGAAAAGAATTATGAGACTTGATGGATGGTACCGAAGTGGTACAGGGGTTTCATGAGATAGTACTAGTTTACTTTGGGTGTGAACTTCAGTTTTAGATCAGTCTTGAGCAATAGATGGGGTTTGTTCTGTAATTGTACTATTGACTTTGATCGATTTAATTTTGTTGGATGCTCTTCAGTTAAGAGTGGTGGGCGCTCCCCACTTATCTCCACCAAAAAAAAAAAAAAAAAAAAAAGAGACTTGATGAGTGATGTTTAAGATAAGTTATATCTTTCTTTTATTTAAGACACGGAATAAATTGTTTAATTCGAACCAACAATATATAGTATATTTTATTAAGCAGAAAGAAACAAATATACAACGATACGTCTCCTCAGTAATTTTTATTATTGCAATGAAATTAATTGTCATACATTACAATGTGATGAAATTCTATTTTTATATGGAGCTGATACAAAACCAAATTTGAATGAGAAACTTTGATAATTTACTAAGTGGAATAATAAAAAATAAATTACAAATAATTCTTCTACTAGTTAGATAAACTGCATTATTGTAATGCAACATGAAAAGTACTTCTGCACAGTGGTGTATTATTTTTTGAAACATGGATGATTAATTATTTACATATTGATCCAAATTCTATACACAACTTACATAAATTATAGAGATATATCGAAAATTAAAATTAATTTTTATAAAATTTGAATCAGTTGTAATTATTGTTGAAAAATTCTGTTACTATTTTAACTTACACTTTCGATATATTTTTTTTAATATTTGAACTTTTATACTTGAAAATATCAATTACAATAATTATAAAATAGTATGTGAACTGATAAGCGTCCACAATAGAGTACCTTCGCAAAATATATACTTCACATCTATGAATCTGCTATCCACTATTTAAATATTTAATTTGATTTGTGTGGGCTGCTATTTTCTCCGGTCTGCAATCAATTCATAGCTTGGTCGATAACCAGATAATAATAAAATAGCGGGATGCATGCATTTTTCTTAAGAAAATGAAGTCAACTTAAATAGTATGAGTTGGTGACTTGGAGTGGTATTCGACAGCGTCACAGCATGTAGTGGTTGGATAATGATCTAAAAATGTCAATATCTTACCAGTTCTGGTAGTGACCACTGGCTACTGCACTTTTATCAAGCATTTCAAGTTGCAATAGTGTGAAAAAGCAATAAATCAACGAGAAAGGCGCCTAATTAAGACGCCAAGGTTGCAGCCAGAAAATTCTGGTAACAGTTTTAATTTTTAAATAATTTGTTGAATTGCTTGGTACAAACGATTGTATATGCTGTACATAGCTTGAGAGTAGACCACACGCCGAACTTCATGTCACTCTAAATTAGGAATATAACGGAGTTATGATTAAAAAGGTATGCCAGTGGCTTAAATCTGGGGGGCACTTTTTGGTGTTTGGAGTTTGGACTATACTATTTTCTCTTTTTAAACTCGGCAGAAAATATAATAAAAAGAGGGTATTTCAATTTATGTAAATAGAAGATATATACATAGGGATAAGTAATTTTGTAAATTAATTGTAACGATAAAATATAAAATTTAGTTATCTTCTGGACGTCCTTATTCTCAAATACCACCAACTGATTTTAATATGAGGAGGAGGATATATAATTAATTGTGCAACACACAATAGGCAAGTATATAGTTTATAGTTGTTTTAACACAAGTATGAAAGTTTAAAACACTCACTAACGGATATCAAATATGCGATGCCTTTGTAAAAAAATTGAAAGACAAGTAATATATATGCATTGGCAGTATTATTCTATGCGCATTTTGTGCAATTTGTGTAGTAGACAAAAGTGTGCTTTATGCTACGAGAATATCACGTGGGAGAGCATTTTTGGAATAAATTTATAACTGCATCTGTAACAAAAATTAAAGGAATTATAAATATATATTTTTGGTACAAGACAGCCAGTATTGCAGGACCATAAAACATGCTATATATTATTGTATCATATCTACCATTATATAATTTTTACTTACTAGTATACGAAATTGGGTGTACCTAACAATTTTTCGGATATTACATAATGAAATGAATTTTGTATTTGCTGAAATGCTACATATATATCGTCTTATAATAAATTGATTTATTGTTTTTTTTACCACGGCGAGTTTTTGAAAGACTCACTTCTTTCTTCCCGGTTGAAAGTCTCTTCAGTCTCCTCGTTGACCCATCCATACTTGTCCAAATAAGGGTTGACTAGGGTTTTTGGGGGGTAATCTTTGATACAATCCTCCCAAACATCACCATCTCCCAAATCTCTAATCACCTCCCACAGGCAACTATTGCACTTAAACCCTGAACCAAAGCTTATCATAAGCACTCTTTCTTTCTTCTTCAGCCTCTTTTTTGCCTCCATGTACCCCAAGACATACCATATGCTACTTGCTGACGTGTTGCCCCATCGGTGCAATGTCATTCTCGCCGGTTCTACATCGTACTCACTCAGCCTCAGAGCTCGTCTAACGGCATCAATCACTGCAGTGCCACCAGTATGCAAACAAAAGTGATCGACCCCCGATTTGAAATTGATTTGAGCCACCACCTTGTTTAGTTTGGCATCTGGTTGAACCAACTTTTGCTTGACTACATGGAAGACTATAAGTGCAATTTGTCGATATGGAAGGATTTTAGGAAGGAGGCGTTTTAAATTTTCTGTGAAAGCACGCATTGCGGCTTTTGGGAGGTCCTTGCTTAGGTGCACGCCAACCCGACCCATGTCGTCCTCTTTCTGTACAGCACTGTTGAATGCATCATCGTTTGCTCCGATGTGAGTTCGTACTAGGCATTTAAGCCTCATCTTGGCTCGAGCCTGCATTGCAGGGTCATTTGTTAATAGCATGGCAGACCCACCACATCGAAAGAGGCAATTACCAAGCATCATTGATTTGTCATTGCCGGAGTACCAATTAGGGCTAATCGATTCTGATGTGATGACCACTGCTAGGGACTTTTTCCCTGATTTAAAAATGTTCTGAACTACATCAATGGCAACCAGTGTTGCACTACACCCCATGGAAGATAGATTATATGTCTTCACATCCTCCCGCATGTTGTACTGGTGCACGATTCTTGATGCTAGCGAAGGGGCGGGACAGAAAGTGGAAATGTTAACCACCAGGACATCCACATCACGCGGTGAGATTTTCGTTTTAACGAATAAATCATGAACACACACGTTCAAGAATTCATCCATTTCTTCGATGGCATCATCAAGGGTCGGTGATTCTTCGCGTCCTTCGATGATGTTTCTCGGGCCATAGGTTCTTTCGCCTATGCCTGAGTTAACAATCACCTTCAGTAAGAACTTGTATTCGGCCAAACCAAGATTCTTATTGCGCTCTATTATTTCACCACATTTTCGGGTGGTGATTTGCCTGTCAGGTGATGGCTTGAAGCACACATAGTCTACCAAGTAACAGTTCGTGGAGCATTTTAGTTTGTAGGACTTGTAGAGAAGGTATAGTGAATAGAGAAGGATTACAATAGTGAGGGTGGTCAAAACTTCCATCGATATATAGCTGTTTGTATAATTGTATATGATGTCTCTCTCTTTTGTTTTTTGTTTTCAGTGAGAGAGAGAGAGAGAGCTCAACGAGTTGTGCGCTCTTAAGTACGATTTAAATGACAGGATTAATGGAAATATAGACTACGTAATAGGACTAGGACTAGGAGTATGAGTTAGTGCTTTTGTGAAGCAAACACGGCTTGCTTATGAATAAGTACCAACTTCAACGAGTGGGACATCCATGTGTCCATTAAATTTGATGTGACATACTTCGAAATTGATAAAAAGAGATTGCTCCAATAATTAAGTTGCAAGAACCGTGTTATAGTTTCTTTTCTGTAAAGAGTAACAACATTTTTATGTTTTATTTTGTAATGAAAATCGACAAAAAATTTCCGTCATTTCCATGATTGGAACTCGAATAAGGAAATGCGTATTACGTCATTTCTTGAGACAAAATTTTATATTTTTTTGATTTTTTTTATTATGTATATATGATATTTTCAAAACACACTACCATTGGAGTATTTCAGACCCTTCAATTTAAAAATACCATAATATATAGCAAAATAATTCGAAAAAAATGTAAAATTTGGTCTCCAAGGATTTTTCAATATGGAGAATAACTTGAACAGTTCGGACTGACCATTTGAATTTCGAATCTTGAAAAATGACTCATGTGTAGGGGTGAAAACGGGGACGGATAATTTAGGGTTTAGGGTTTAGGGCCAAACACATTTGAGAACCTTGAAAACTAAAAACAATTTGCGTTGACAATAAATAATATATACAAACAATATCGGTGTCGTCAGTGTCGGATGCAAATCATAGGCTAATTGTTTTAAAAATCTGATACTAAATGTCTATTATCTAGTAGTGATAACACCCATATGTATATGCACTAGAGGGCTCATCATGTTTCGCTTGATTTATGAATTTTTATTTTTTTTCTTATAATTAAGTTATATAAAATGAAGATAATTAAATTTAGTATTGTAGGGTCAGATTGAGGAAAAAAGAAGGGCATAAGGATGAGGCAGTGCTATCGGAGGAGGAGGAGAAGAAGAGAAATTAGGTGGACAGGGATTCCGAGCAACACAAAAGATAGATGGAGACATGATGAAAATGAAAATAAGAATGAGGCACAAAAAATATAAACTAAATAAAGCGTTGCTAAATAATATGTCTGTCAGTGAATCAGATCAGTTTTATGAGCAATAATACTTGACACAGAAATAGTTATAGAGTATCATATTGTAGAAATTGGAAAAAATGTTATTTCACAATGCTTGAAGTGTTAGACTACATTTAATTGAACGATCCCGATACTCACACATCTTTATTTATAATGTTGATATATCTATATATCTATTTTTATTTATATAGTCCCATTTGTGTCCAGAGTTATAAATGGACATAACATAATTTTCAAAAAAATGGATGAATTAAAAAACTTATTAAAATAGTAAAGTATTTAAAAAAAAATTAATATAAATCGAAATTTTTTTTAATTATAGTAATGTATGACATATATATGAAATTTTTTTAAAATAGACATTCATTGATAAATATTTTGTGGAATAGTAACGTAGGCTTCAATTTTTAATAATACTAGTTATAGTAATATTTTTGGTTTCGAATTTTAGATGTATAATTAAGGATGTCACCGGTAAGAAGTATACGTAGTCAGTGCTAATATCGTGTCTGTGCGTCAATGTCATAACATTTTTGTTTTGACATATATATCATTAATATTTTATTTTCTTAGTGTTCAGTGTAAAAAAATACTAATTAAAAATTTATTTTTTAGTCTATTTTTTCAATTATTTATTAATAATTATGAAATATTGTCTATTGGATTGTGACGTTCCATTCGATATGAACCAGTATATATAATAGAGTTTAATTATAAAAAATATGATTATTAAAAATTCCGGATATTATTTTTGCAATTACAAAATTGAGGATTATGCACTTAAGATCTATATGCACATATATTACAATTGTGATAATGAGTAATGCTTGAGTATAACACGTTTGACATCAAACTCCCTCAAAATCTCGGCTATTAAAATATCAAACAGCGAATTCGAACAGCTCAATGTAATCTTAATATTGAAATCTCCTTGAAGATCAAATTTTATATTGTTTCAAAACATTTAACGAATTTTCTGGAATATATAATGATCCATAATTATTTAGATTGATGATTTCCTAAAAAATATAATATTTGGCTCCAAAGAGATTTCATTTCGGAGAAAAATTTAAGCAGTTCTGATTAGTCATTGTAATGTCGAAAATTGAGATTTGATCAAGTCTAACTGACACAATCAAATATTTTGGACTCTACTTGTGTGATAATTATTAAATTGATTATATTGAATTTGTATATAACAAGTTCTAATTTGATATTTTTAAGCCGATTTTCATAGTCAGATAACTAATAAAAATCACAAGATATGTATACACGGAGCAATTGTTCATTAGCAGTCAATAATTTAAAGTCGGAGAAATTTTTCATTGCTTCTGCAATTGTTTCTATGGTTGATAATTCTCATTAAAAGTTGAAAAATATAAACTAAACTGAATTATACAATAGTGATTCATATTTTTCTTCCAAAACAAATATAAAAACAATATATAAAGACTGTACTATATATGCTACTCTACATCATCGCACTGAAATATTGAAAACAGTTTGCGCTGACTATATATATTACATAATAGTCGTTTTATTTATTGCCAAACGAGGTGGTGGATAATTTGTTGCTTTCAGATTTGTTGAGAGGTCCACTTATGAGTATAATCGGCCAATAAGTTCAGCTTTGGAAAGAATTATGTAACTACTAACCACTCTCTTTAATAGGGGCTTTGTTTGGTTTCATTTGTTAGAAAAATAATTTTCTATTGACAATCAATATCAGACAAAGTCCAAGGTGGCCTTCCATTCACAAGCAAGCTTTTGTACCCACACACATTGCACTCACATAAGCTGGCTAACTCTAAATTTAATACACTTGCAACGTGTCATTTGCTCTGGGAATCACTTAGCTTACCTCTTACCTAAGTCGGGTGGAGCCAATATTTGTGGCTAATAAATGATATAGTGAAAAGTTTTCTTATCGTATCTTATCAAATAATTAAAGTCCTGTACATATAATTATAAGGGGATCAATAATTATATATACAAATCGGAGGGAAGTAATTAACTTTCCCTGTTCAGATATTATAGTTTAAGAGGGCTTTAATTAATTTTCGGGATCAGTTAAATTATTATCCGAGAACCACAAGTTAAGTTCTTTTGTGGGAAAAAGAAGAAAACATATCCATATTCTTAAAACCTTTTTTTTTTATGAGTAAGTCGTGCTATACCTAGCCAAACTCATTAGAAATATAAAATTCGCTTAAATAAAATTAATTAACTTTCCAGCTCAAGCAAGGGTTTAAAGTTCTACCCTCTCTGATCACTCTTTCTTATGCGAAAATTTATTGTCAAATAACGATGTGTGTAGAATAATGAGAAACTATATATAGTTTCTGAAAATAGGATTTTCAAATAACATTTCCTCAATATATTGAACAAAAATATTAATACTTTACACTGTTATTATGACTATTGCATATATTGCAACATAAAAATTAAAAACATGACTTGCGCTAAACTAAATAGAACATCAAATAGGGACAAAGATGTTTCTATGGCATCCAAATATTTTGCTACATTACTTACACTGATAACTACATAACAACAACAACAGAATATCAAATAGGAACAATGATAGAGAAAACACCAACTAATAAAAGATCAAAGGGTTTTTTTTTTTAATAACAAAAAAAGAAATCTTAAGAATTTTAATACAGGCAAAACTAATACAAAAATTTTAATACAAGCACAGCTATTGCGCCCTTTACAGAGGCGTAATTACGGAATAGCAATTGCGCCCTTATGAATGGCGCAGAAAGCCCTACTGCGCCCTTCAAAACGACGCAATAGGGAAAACGACAAAAGCCTGTCGCGTGGCCTGCGTTTTATTCATTTTTTGCGCGTTTTTCTCAATTTCCGCGCCGGATTCAGCCAGAGAAGTGAGAAGATGGAAAGAGAAAAAAAAGAGAGTGAGGAGAGAAAAAAAAAAGAAAGACAGAGTGAGGACGCCAGAGAAGGACAGAAAAAAGAGAAAAAAAAAAGAAAAAAAGTGAAAATTCAATATGTGTTATTTTTTTTATATTATTAAGTTATTGAGTTTGACAATGTATAAATATGATAATTTGTGTTGTATTATTATTAGTTTTTTATTTTTATATTTTTTATAAGTATTATTTACAATTAATGAAATATGTTTTTGATGTCCATGTATTTTGTTGTGCATTTACTTATGTAAAATTTATTTAAGAATTTTATATTTAAAATTAAGACAAAAAAAACTACAACTTCAACAAAATTAAAAAACAAACTAGACCATAATAATAAAACATAAGTTAGTAAACCATAATAATAACAACCGTAAATGATTACAACGATACATAACTAAGTTACTACATCATAATAATAAAACACACCAAAATAAAAAAAAAGTACTTAGAGATCTTGACTATCTACATATTGCAGAATTTAATCACACCATAGTTCATCATCTTCATCTTTCTGTTCTTGTTGATTACTGGCATCGGGGTTGTCAGCGAACTGAGCGGCTTCATTCCAGAAAGCTGCCTCAGCCTCTTATTTTTCTATCTCTGCCATACACCTTGCTGCATTTGCTCTTTGTCTTGCTCTTTCTTCCTTATAGTTCCTACGCCTTGTCCTCAATTCCTCAAGTTCTTGTTTCCTTCTCCTGGTCGCCTCTTCTTCCTTTAGTTTTTTTTTTACGATACTCTTCTGCATCTCTTAGCTCTTCTAGACGATACTCTTCTAATTATTTTTCTCTCTTAATTCTCATTTCCTCTTTCTCCCGAACTTCTCTTTCTTCCTTGTCACGGCGCTGGTGGTCATCGTAGTGGTCACGCAAGATGGTTTCTTTGTAGTTGAAAACTTGACCACACCTTTTACAGTTTACTATGTGATCTCCACGATAATTAGATATTAATTCAACAAGAGTAAATGGTGTTGGTATTCGTGTCCATGTTTGTTGTCCGGTGATCGGTTTAGGTGGCAAATATTATGACCAGTCGTATCGCTTTGGACTGTTCAGCTTTTCTCTATTCTTCAGTTCTCTTTCCTCCGCGCCACTTACGTGCCAATGGTAGTGCATTCTTAACTCCAGGTCATACCACGCATTAAACACATTGTATTGAAAACTCTGTGCACATTTTTGACAGGTTGCGCACCATTCTCCTCTTTCTTTTTGTTGGTCGGTAAGAGTATAATGGAAAAATGAATTCTAACACTCAGTAATGAAAAAATTTGTTTGAGGAACCGAGTTATTATTATTGGAGTTGGAGCTATTTCCTTTCTCCATTGTAGAGAAAAAATAGAGGTTTGATTGTGTGCCTGAATCTTGGTGGTTTTATATAGATGAATTGGAAGATAATTTACGATCATTCACGTGACACTTTTTTCAGAACTCATCAGAGCACGCTTAACTTTTTCAGAACTCATTAGAGCACGCTTAACTTTTCAGAGCTCATCAGAGCACGCTTAACTTTTCAGAACTCATCAGAGCATACGTGTCCTTTTACATGGGGCAACAGACCATCAAAATACTTTCTCAGACATTATCATAGCACACATGTCGTTTTCTATTTGGAATCAGACATCAGAATAGAACAATTGTACAATAGTAAAATATATTTGAAAATGAAATTTCTTGGTGTTTTGTGAATTTTATTGTGATCAAACGGTTTGTCCAAAAATTTTAAAATTTGAGTATAAGAAAATAGATATGCTAGATAGCATTGTATAATTTTTTGGAATTTTTTTGAACTTTCCTTATCGATTTTCTAGCGGCCAATATAAGGTACCGCGTACAGTTTTTCCTTTGAAAATTAACTTTCTTGGCATTTTGTGAATTTTATTGTGATCAAACGGTTTGTCGAAAAATTTTGAAATTTGAGTATAAGAAAATAGATATGCTAGTTAGCATTGTATAATTTTTTGGAATTTTTTTGAACTTTTCTTATCGGTTTTCTAGCGGCCAACATAAGGTACCTGTGTAGTTAATATCGAGATGAAATTAGCAATCCATACAAATACTACATAATAATATTTCAATCCAAACAACTATTACAATCCATACAAATATTACAATCCAAACTTCAAATATTACAATCCATACAAATATTACATTCCAAATTCGAAATCAATACAAAACTCACACAATCAAAACCATAAAAAAAAAACTTCAATCCATACAACATACATGAATAAATTTTTATTTTCTTCCAAAAATGTTTCGGATTTTCGACGTAAGTCTGGTTCCTTTTTTTTCCAAAAGTACTAGCTCCGCATGTTTGGTGGGTTGGGAACCTTGATGACTCAGATCGCAAAGTGCCTGACGGAGCATTCACGCTATGTGGATCAGTGCTTATTGAATTCCGACGTGGTTGGACATTATTGTTTGGCCTGTCAACATGAAGTGACTGATGGAGGGGTTTTTAAGCCCTAAGTATCAAATAAATTTTATACCTAGAACCTAACTTCACTAGTCGTTTTAGTTAAGCTTTAGGGTCGAACTCAAGGGACGGATTAATGATTACCGGACTTACTGGTTTTCAAAAGCTAGACAGGAAAATAAGAGTAATTGGAAGCAAACAAATATAAAAATGCAAGACATAGATGTTTTTGGTATTTTGGACTCTAAAATAAGACTTAAAACAATTCTAAGTAATAGAAGCTAACGAACAGAGTTTTTTTTTTATGGTTTTTATAATAAATAAAAGCGTCCTAGGTATCGAAAATGACTTAGGTTTAGCACCGAAAACTCCAGAGTCGATTGCTTTCGCAATAAACCCCGAAATCCCGGATTCCAAGGTTCTGTCCAACCCGAACTGGCGGCAGTTCGACCTGGACAGAACGCCTGAAAATGAGTTGTGCTTCCAGACTTTTGTCCTACCCGGACAGGACTTGTTCGGGTCGAACAGAAGGTCTGGAAATGAGTTCAAGGCTTGACTTGGACAATGTTCAGGGCCCGGACCGGCTGTAACACGAGTTCTAACCCTCAACTTTCGCCTTTTGGATTAAAACCCAGCACAGGACTCTACCTAGCCCTCTTAAGTTCACTAACCTAACTTCGTGTCGGGAATTAGTTCACTTAGGTTTGTCCTAATTGTGTTCTTGAGGATATCTAAATGTTCTTTCAAACTATTTAGAAGTTACAACTTTCGCTGCTAACTAGTCTCCCCTTTCAGATCTACAACTTACCCAATGTACATTGTTTAATTCCAATTGATTAACCTAACCTTGTAACTTAACTAAATGTGGCCATTCATTTAGAAGTAAATCAGTTCAAGCAATAGGATTAAACAAGCATCAAAATAATACTAAGTAGACAAATAACAAAGTCAAATATCAAGCCAATCATTCATCACAACATCATACTAAACATACATCATAATCCTACCCTAAGACATAAGCAACGACTCAGACAGCAGTAAAGAATAGAAATAACAAAAATACTAGTAAAGATACAAGCCATCAAAGATAAAGAGAAAAGCATCAAAATAATGAACCGAAGTACTCCCTTTATGCTCGTACTTCAATCTTCAAAGGCGATGGAGGGCTGCAGGGGCGTGTCACCAACTTCTCCTTGCTGTTGTCGCTTCAAGAATAGGTGGCTTCGATGAGATTTGGTGGAAATAGCGCTGGAAAGGTGAAGGAGGCCATGGAGGCCGCCTCCTCCAAGATGGAAGGAAGAAGAAGATCTCTGCTAGGCAGAGAGAGACCTTTTGTAGAAGCTCTCCAACTTGGGGAACAAGCCAGAGGCGTCCAGGGCTTCAATCAGGGGCCAGTTAGGCAGTCATCAATGCAAAATCACCTTCCCAATCGAGCAGTTCGACCCAGGCACGAGCTGGTCCAGGTTGGAGCCAGGCTGGAGGCCTGGAGAGGCTTCTGTTCGACCTGGACAGAAATCTGTCCAACCTGGACAGAGCGGTGAGTTGGAATGGCTTTGTTCGACCTGGACAGAAATCCATTCGGGCTGAAGAGTGGCCAGTTCGACCTGGAGAGAAATCTGTCCAACCTGGAGTGGAATGGGAGCTACGGCTCGGATTTCGACCCGAACAGGAGTTTGTCCGGGTCGAATTGAGCATAGAAAGTCCGAAATCAAAATCTGGACTGAGCGGATCGTGGCATGTGGCCCGCATGTCAGTCTGGAACGTGCCCCAAGCGCTAGGATTGAGTCGTCTGGCGTGCAAACAAGCGTGGAGAAGCTTCTTTGGGTCTATTTTCCTTGAATCTTCATCAAAACCTGTGTCAAACAAATAGAAGCGACGGCAAAGCCAAATCCTAGAAAAACACAGCAAAATGTCAAATAATAATATGTTTTGGGTCATAATTGGGTGCCAAGTACGGTCAAAATACTAACAAATAAAAGCGATATCAGTGACATATGGGCAGGTTGAATAGTCGGTTGGAGTGTCACTTGAATGTTTGGTTCGGCTTGGCTTCTTCGACTGTTTGTCCTTGTTGGTGGTCTGCTACTGTAACGGCCAAATTGCATTGCATCCATTGGATATGGTGGTTCTCATTGTCTCGCGTGACTTGTGGACGCTTCATTTGTTGAAGGTTGACCTTTCTTCTTGGATGGCTTTCTCGGTTTAGGATCCTGAGACTGACCTTTATTCTTGCCTTTCATTTTGTCCATTGTCATCTCCTTACTAATAATCCTACGCCTACCACGATTGATTAAACTCTTGTCAGGTATGATTGTAGGACCATCGTAAACTGGCCACTGATCCTCATCCCTATAACAATGAAATTGACCCGCAGACCAAATCGCTTCTTGGTGGTACAAGCTGTAGCGAGCATCCACGAATTGATCAACACCGTAATTTGATTGCTTGCAAACAGCTATTACATGTGCACTAGGTATACCGGTTAGTTGAGGCTTTTGGCAACTGCATTTGGTACGAGTAAAAGGTAGCTGAGGGTCTGTCTGCTCCATTTCAGATGGAATTTCGACCCGATACTTTGAGACTTCAAAGCCATTACCATCCCTGTATTCGCCTCGAGCCATAACAATAAATGTTCCAAGGTCGAGCCTCAACGTGGTTGTGCTCATCGAATCTGCTCATCGAGTCCACCCCAACCTGACTACCCAACGGAGATGACCATGATGGAATCCCTGAACTAGTACTCTGTGGATCAATACTATATGCAGGATACTGTGGGATATACTGTGGGGGATACTGTGGAGGATATTGTGGCATGAATGGGTTGAAAATACCAGTGGGGTCAACAGCTGGAATTTGTGTGAACATGGTATAATGTGGTGGTGTGGGATACTGCGATGTATGTGGAAACTGTGAATCAAATGCCTGGAACTAGCTAGGTGTAGGACCAGTAGTCGGAATCTGTGTATGAAAGACATTGGTGTTGAAGCCTCCATCCTTTAATTTCAAAATATTAGAATTTAATATGTAGTTAATATTTAATTAATATTAAGTAAAAAGATTTATAAAATATTTACATACATGTTGCACCAGATTATCCGAGGCGATGGCTTGAGGATGAGATGTCTCTGTATCAGAATCTTCGATTACATCAATATCTGTTGAAAATCCTCTTTTTCCAACGAGTCGTCTAACTGGTGATGCATCGATGTAGATTTCAATTGGGATCGGGAGTTGCGAAGAATCTTCTTGCCAATTTTCCTAAAACAATTCTTCGCAAGTAATCCTATGGCCTCTACTGCATTAGATAGTGTCGTTTTTCCCTAAAAAATATATTAATTACAGAAATAATGTTAATATAAATTAGAACAGATAACTACATTAATTACATAAACACAAACCTGTCCACGTACTATAGGCACCACGAGTGCATATTGAAACTGACTAACCGATGCCTGACGGTGTCGTGCCGCTGCCTCAGCTATAGTCACAGCCAACTCAGCTCCACCTGTCTCCCTCATATACCTCGCATATGCTCTTGCATTAGCATTTGACCACTGCCTCATGTCTAGACTCTCAGCTCGCCCCTGTAAAGCCTCCTCATCCCACATAGCGATCAAAGGCTCAAAAAATATTCCGATAGTCTGCGCCTCCTCTACAACTACCATGTGAAAAATTGTAGAGACTACTCATGGTGATCCATGCCTATTGAAAAAAAAATGTGAATTCACCGAAAATCACAAGTTCAAAAATAGGGAAAAAAAATAAACAAACGTACAATAGGTAGCAGTAGAGGAAAAGCTTGCACTAGACCAGACTGATGCCTACAATGGTCTGGAAATGTCCAACCAATCACGTGATAGTGCATGCATGGCAATCTGAGGTAGAAAGATAGCGAACCCTGCTGCGCATGTCGTGGCATCAAGCGTAAGAACTCTAGATATGGCCGCCAGTTCACGTCTTCAACCTCCAATAGGACCAAAGAATCTGTCACAAATTGTACTGCCCCGCGATGATTACTCTCATCAAATGTTCGACCCTGGTACCATTTCCTACAACATTATTAAAATAAAATAATTATTGAATTATTATTTATTGTTAAAAAATTAAAACATTATTAATTATTGAATGTTATACTCACCACGCAAACGGGGGGCACGAATCTAAATTTGGCATGCCTAATCCTTGAATTTCTCCTAACCCCGGCCTACAAACAGGGAGGTTCGACCACGCCCAATACAAGAGAAGTAACCACGGTCCTGTGGGCTTCTTGAATAACAAAGCTGCACGGTCAAGAGCCCGATACAAACATGCTAGCACTGCAGCGCCCCAATTAATATTTCGATCTTTGTTTAAGTCACCCTGTCGTCAAATTAGCGAACACAAATATATGTTTCATTTAAAAAACTAATTTACTGTAGGTTTACAAATGTATTATTACAATTAAATATATTCATACCTCCAAAAGATACAAATAATATGTGGAAACACAATTCATCGAAGCGTTGGGAAACATAAGTGCGCCAAACATCTCTAAACAATATGCCCGAGTGTAGAAATTCAAATCTTGTTCAGAAGCTCCAGGTATCGGTTCGTTCTTAAATTTATTCCGCAACCATAGCAGCTTCATGTCATGGCAATCCGTTCTCAAATTTGCACTAAACAAATTAATTTTTCATATCAATTTTAATACAGTAAATTCATACCTACAACATACATTAATTTTTTCCATCAATACAAATTAATCAATTTCATATCAATTTTAATACAGTAAATTCATACCTACAACATACATTAATTTTTTCCATCAATACAAATTAATCAATTTCATATTAATTTTAATACAGTAAATTCATACCTACAACATTGCCAAAAATTTTAACCACGTACCTTTCCTGCCTCGCCCATTCACGTACATTACTATCCGTACATAGCAACAACCGAACTTTCTCGTCCCAATTACTAACATGAGTTGATCATGTCACAGGAGTACCCTCAGTTCGCAAACCATACAGGAATGCGACATCCTGAAATTTAAATATAAAATTTCATTCATTTAATGAAACCAAGTTTCATATAACAATTTATATAATAATAAAAATAAAAAATAAACGGTAATAAATAATTACCTCCAAAGTCACCGTCATCTCATCGAGAGGAAAGTGAAACGTGTGCGTTTCGGGACGTCAAAATTCGCACAATGCCTTCAGTAGAGGTACATCTAAATTGGCATTTGGCACCTTCGACATGTGAATCAAACCAAACTTCTGCAACTGACCTTCGATTCGCACGTCATTGGGTAATTCTCTTTTATGCCCTCGTATTGTCAGATATTTTTCTCTCTTCAATCATACAAAAATTATATTAATTTTATTGAAACAATATAATAAAAATATGTACTTTCAAATAATCAATTTACGAAATATTTACCTCATCCACTGGGATGCCAATCAAATGCTGATATGTCGGCACAAATAATATGGGCCCATTATCCGGATCTCCCACACGTTCTGTTGCATTCAAGAAGTATTGTAACGGACGAGAAGTACGATTTCTACGTCTAATAATCGTAGACGTACCAGCTGGCGCAGAATCAGACGGATCGACCTCATCTGGTCCAGAACTCATCTGATTGAACTATACAAATTTTAATTATATCCACAAATTTCTAGATACACTAATTTATCGATAAAAAATAATTCTTAGATACACTATTTTTTAAATTTCTCTACACAATTATCTCTGTCAATAAAAATATTTCTTTTTCAATAACTAAAATTTTCCATAAATTAATTTTTCGCAAACTAAAGTTTTCGAAAATGACAATATTTACTCTCATTTCTCCCATTTCTCCCATTTCATTCAAATTTATTTTATTTAAAAAGTAACTTTTTTAAAAATTAATACTCAATATAAATTATTTTTATCCAAAATCTAATATTTCAATATAGTAATTTTTCCATTCTAATTGATTTTATCTAAGAATAAATAATCCATAAAAATTTATTTACATAAAACAATAATTTTAAGAAATATTAACTAATGTTTACATACATGTCCTATTACGTAATAATAATTTCCATACAAACTAAGTTCCATTTTTAACAATTATCTATTTTCCATACAAACTAATTTCCAACAATTTCTATTTAAGCATCATATTTTTTAATTCCCCCAAAATTTAACATTCTAATTACTACAAACAATTTTTAACATTTTTTCAATTTCTATTATTTTTGCATGTTCTATTTTTTTAATTTATCAACTTTTTTTAACACTTTCTATTTTCTGCAAACAATTTCCAACAAAATAAAATTATTTCCCACATTTTTTAATTTACATTTTTCAACATTTCCAACAATTTCTACAATTTTCTATTTTTAATTTCTATAATCAATTCGATATTAATACAAATTAATTTCACACATTTTTCATTCAAATATTTCTATTAAATATTAACCAAAATTTCATCATCAATTTTCTTTGAATATTACACATATTTAAAAAAAAACCTACATTTACGACGGAATAGATTGAGTCGACTCGAAACTTTCCGCTACGGCTTCTCCTCTCCTCTCGTTCCTTACCTCCTTCTCTTGCCGAAGTCGGATTTCACCTCTTCTCGTCGAATGGCCGAACTCCTTCCTTCTCTTCTTCTCTTTTTTCCTCTCCTCCTATTCTGGCCGAACTTCTCCCCTCCTCTTTTTCTTCTTCTTTTTTTTCCTCTCCTCTTTCTTTCTTTCTTTCTTTCTTTCTTTCTTTCTTTTTCTCCTTTCTTTCTCTCTTTTTTTCTTTCTCTCCTTCTCTGGTCGAAGAGGACTCTTCTCCTCTTTTTTTTCTTTCTCTTGGATTCCCCCTCTTTCTTTCTCTCTCTTCTTTAAACCCTTCACTCGGCGCAGATTCTCAGAAAAGCGGAAAAAAATAAAACATTCGGGCAGGAAAGCAGGCCACACGATAGGCTTTTGTCGTTTTCCCTATTGCACCGTTTTGAAGGGCGCAATAGGGCTTTCAGCGCTATTCAGAAGGCCGTGATTGCTATTCCATAATTACGCCTCTGTAAAGAGCGCAATAGTTGTGCTTGTATTAAAATTTTCGTATTAACTTTGCCTGTATTAAAATTCTTAAGATTTCTTTTTTTCTTATTAAAAAAAAACCCAAGATCAAAACGTGCACCGAAATTTCCCTGGACCTATCGTGTTGTATGCTTACCGAATTGGTTTACTACATTTAACATTTCCACATGTTTTGTACCGCCAATGCCCAATGGGTCAGGTGCAGGTCAACATGCGCGACCTGGTGGGTTTATGTGCTGCCTTGTCCCAGTGAGATATTTTTCATGATCTGATCTAAAAATAACAACAACAACAACAATAATCCAATTTACTGATGAACTTTATGGAATTTTAATGTAGACTTTAATAAAAATTTGATCCGTTATTTTGGATGGCACGATATATACTGATTTAAAGGCGAATTTTCCATTTCAGAAGGGGAAAATATCAGCGCATATATATTACAGTGAAGATAAATAAAAAGACATCGATGACATATGAGATTTTAGTTCATAAGAAAAGTTTGCAAAAAATTACATGGAATATGCATATAACGACTTTGATTTGAATTTACATAATATTGGAGACAAGTACAATCTATTTATCCATGAGCTTTATTTAGTGACCATTTTTTGTCTTTGCATCAGCTACTTGTAGCTAAAAAAGGGTAGTGTTGATTTTGACAGATAAATATTTCAGCTGAAGGAGAAGATAGGGAAAAAGGTAGTGTTGATTTTCATCAAGCCAATCGAGAAATTATCAAAAAAGAGGACTACATTAAAGAAACAAGGACTAATTTTAGCATTTCTTACTATACTCTTTTGGTACAGCTAGCACCCGTTATAATATTTACTATTCTATTATGTTTACAATTGCTTGTATACTTGATGATGCATGCATGTGTATATGCTGTAACCTATTAGTTGCTTTCAAGAAGCCAAACACATCTTGGACAAGCTCATAAATTGTTATTTTCTATTTGCAATTTGAAATAAAGAACGTGAACCATAAATAATCACTATCTAGTTTGTGGTGGAGTCCACAAGTCGCTGAAGGGTAAAAAAAAAAAAGTATGTCGCTCACAACTTTTGAATATCAATAGCTTCAGCCTTATGAACTTGGATAAAAAATCATTCATATATACATTTATAGTGAACAATCATGCAACTGATACGATCTTGGACAGAAAAATAAAAAGAATAATTTATATATATCAAACGTTTAAATAGCGGTTAGCGGATTCATCGCGGACATGTTTTTCGATAGCGTTTAGCGGATAGCGGGTATATAGCGGCCGCTATCGGAACAAAATATAAAACATTATCTACAAGACTTATGTACAAGCATTAAATAAGAAAATGTCATGAGAATATATAATTCAACATCAGGTGCATACTTTTAAATTTAGGAAGTTATTCATTATATCATTAGCTACTCTAATTACCTCTCATATTCCTGGCTGATAATGTCATATGTCTACTCCAATCCAAAACGTAAATTTTTCAGTCTAATATTTCAATACCAAAATGTAATTAAATTTATCATTTTTTGCAAAACAAAAATCATTTAAATATTAATAGCTTCCTATTTATTCATTATTCGGACTTTTTCTTCCTAATTTTAGAAGATGGTGAATTCAATTGTGGTTGAACCGTAGAGAATGCTCTCTAATTTTCTAATTTTCTACATGCTGGAAAGATTGAATTGTAAATTAATATAACATGAGTTTGTGGGCTTTTTATTGTGCGGTGTTGAAATCCAAATTTAGCACCGCCTAATGACCGATGTACCCTACTTTTTCTACCGCAACCCAATACACACCTACTTTGTATAGTACTGCTTTATAACCGCTAATGATCGATATTGTGTTTAGCACCATAGCGGATGTGTAACAGAAACGCTAATGAACCGCTATTGCGGCGCTAATTACCGATTTTTAAATCTTTGATATATATTATAGTGAAGAATCATGCAATTGTATGAACTTGGACAAAAAAAAAAAAGGATTCATATAAGTATTAGTAGACAATCATATAACTAGAACATTGTCATCTCCTTAGATATTTCAAAAGCCATAAAGTCTAACATCATTTAATTCATAATGGTCATAACAAAAAGCATACAGGGAAAGTTCTAAAAACATCGTCTATCATATTTTTCTTCATCTTCACAATTCTTCGTCTTGTGCATTATCTTCTTCTGAACTATCCACATCTTGTATTTCTGGTATCAAACTTTGGATTACGGAATGAATTTAATAGCCAACATCTCAAATTCTCAATCCCACAATGCTTCAATTAACTGAAGTAACTTGAAATTCCTCTTTGCAAAAATAAAGACAACTGTTTAAGAGAAAGTAAGAGCTAATCGTTCAAGAAACTCCAAAGAAATTTACCAGTAAAATGAATATTTGAAGCTGATAATCAAAAGAAAACCCAGAGAAGCAACATTACTCAAAAAATAAGATAAAAAAAAAAACTATGTGAAGACACAAACTACTGATCTTTGGTATATATTGTGGGAGCATTAAAAATAGATGCAAAGACTATTGACGAAGCACAGACCAGAGCTAAAATGGTAATTTGGTCATATTTTGTTAATATAGATATTCTACCTTTTATCTGCACACTGAACCCAACACTACTCATGACAGAAAGGACACCAAACATATATTTTAGTGTTTAAGATGATTGCATATTTTGTTTCTCGTCCAAATTTGTCTTTTCTTTCGCTGAAGATAGATTGAACCAAAACTAAACAATTAAATGTCAATGCTAAATCGGCAGATGTGGTTCTTACTAGATTTTAACTAGTAATGCAAATTTAAGAAGCAATTTGGGTCACAATTTGGCTTTTTAATTAACAAGTAATCTAGCCGATCTACCTCAATCTAGGGTTTTGATTTTCATCGAACTAAGCAAAGCGGTGTGCATCGAAGGAGATTCAAGGGGAGTTTTGAGTTCTTCAAACTGTCGAGATAAGGATCGAGAAGGTAAGAGAGGTTTTTTTTCTTTTTTTCTCCTCAGCCGATGTCGCCTTCTTCTCATCCGAGAAAGAGACGGAGAGTAGTAAACGTCCAAAGGGCCGGATCGGATTTCAAAAGGCCGGATTTCACGGATTTGTCACAAGGACCAGACCGGGTTGGAATAAGAAAGGGCTGAAGAAGGACCGGCCGCCGACCGGGTCAAAAAGATTTTTTATTTGAATATCAAGCCTGGTCCTTTGAAAATCAGGTTCTTCTAGACCAACGGGCTTCCAAAAGGCTGGATTGAAGGACCCAAAGCGCTCAAAAAATTATATATAATTTAATATGTTATTTGTCTATTTATGTTGAACACTTAAATGCTTTAAATTTTCTGGCATAAATTAAAAAAAATTGCGATTGATTTAATATTTCATTTTTTTTTCTCTTACTAAAGCTACTTCCCTCTGTTATGAATGAGTTGAACGAGGTTATCGATTATCATTATCATCTATATCGTTCAATAAGACTATTGGAATTTATTATTTGCAAATTTTAGGGACGTTTTTTTTTTAATTTGTGTTATATTGTGATGATGATTTTGTACTTTCGTATCCTTCGTTACTACATACTTTTTTTTTTTTTTAAGATTCTTTGTTGGTACATATGTAATGCTTCAATTGAGCTTCAATGATTATGCCTAGAGACTTTGATATTCAGTGAATAAATAATGCTTCAATTGAGCTTCAATGATTATGCCTAGAGACTTTGATATTCAGTGAATAAATAGTAATGGTAATGCAGTAGTTTATTCATTTATGCCTTCTAAAAAGTTAATATGGTATATATGCAAATATCTCACTTGTTAAATATTATATTTTATCTCGCACCAAATACTCAAAGACCAGAATTAATGTTGAATAGATTAAAAAAATAACATGAAGAATTCTTACCGACTATAAAAAAAAAAATCAAATAACATAGGACCGGACCGGTCCTGGTCCTATGAAATATGGCCCTTCAAAATCCGTCTTTGTTAAAAATTCGACCCGGCCCTTTCAAAGACCAGCCCTTCCAAGCCCTAGTCCATTGTAAGTCATTCAAAGGACCGGTCTGGTCCAGGTTAGAAAACAGTCTTCTAAAGGATGGATTAAGGGCCAAGGACTTTTGGCATAGCACTAACGAAGAGGAGGAGATAGACGGAGAGATAACAGACGGGGAGAACAAATAGAAGAAACGAAAAATTTTAGGCTAGCAGAGAAATCAAGATTCCTCAGCGCCTCGATCTGATTTCTCCATTCAAATCTCTGCACAATTTTTAAAAAAAATCCAATAGTCAGAAAATGGATGGCACAGCCCTCTGTGCACGTTAGCCATCCTTTATATAATGTTGTATACTTTTGCGTACGTGCGTGTAGAAAAAAATTTGTTATATAAAGTTATGTTAATTTTGTTTACAATCAATTATAATATTTGTGATAAATTTTTTCGTTTAAGACGGTGGAGATAAATTTATATACTAAATCATACTAAGGTCCAATTAATTATGAATCCATCGGCCAGTAAACACATACTCTTTTTCCCCCTTCGATGCTAGTAGATATGCAGCCTACAGGGGATGTCAAATGATACAAAGAAGACAAACGAATATTCTCTTCGCACGTGACTAGCCTAAACTTCACACACACACACAAAAGAATTGTGGAGGGTACTGTAAAGGTAAAACACTGCATTTGTACGAGAGAGAGAGATGTGGACCATGTGGTTGAGCCTCCAAAGCTGATTTATGTTATTTTATTTCTAGGTTTTTTTTCTTGGTACCAAGTACTGTTTTAGACCTTTGGTTTGCTTGGGTTGGATGCTTAATTAGGAGTTTACAACATGCATAATGTCTTCTTTTTCTTGATTTGTAATTTAGTAGTTTACTACTTTGGTATTTTGTTGACATCTCGATATATGCATCCTGCTTTTCTACCCAATAATGATATTCTAATTTTATTACTGAATACTTTACCATTTCCATCAAATTAATGCTCAAATTTTCGTTTTACAACTTTCCAACAAGGAATTGAATCTAAGGATTTAATTAGTATTTGGCAGTGAACAGGGAAGGAAACGAATTAGAGTGTGTACAACAAACTTTATATACTAGCTAGAACTTTCTAAAGAAAGAAAGGTAAATGTGAAGAGTTCCATAAGCTTGGACAATGTTCTTGTATAGACTGTATTGTGTATAGTAATTTAATTAAGTTGGGCAATTCTGAAACTTTCCATGAATTAATTCATAATATGAAAGATCCCACAATAGAGCAGTTACCACTGATCTCAATTGGCTGGACTTAAAACAACACCTAAATGGTGCAGCAAAGCCTCAGCTCAAAATTTTGGGCTGTGATATGCAAGTTGCGATCTTAACCCCTATTTGATACTCTGTAAATTAAGCACCAAAAGAGCCAAAACCCAAAGAGCATCAATTAAACTGAAGATTAGCCACATATCACAACCTTTTTTGTTGCACTTGATACAAATCTTGGAAGTGCAGAAGTATAGATTAAAATGTTGATCCTTGAATATTTTTTTTTTAATTCTCAGCAACCAGAAATTGGAGAGTGCTTGCAGCATCTTGTTGTATATTTCATATATTGTCTATCAAAGCCATTACTTTATTTTTAAATATATATCATCCTGAACTTTTTTTGCTTTGTTATAATTTTGTTTTTACGTGTTAATGTTAGTTTCGGATTGTGATGTGTGGTGAATGAATTAGGTAGAATTTTGCAATGATCTTTCGGCTGGACAGTCTTAAATTTTTGGCCATATTGTCTGCCTATGAAAAAGTACAAGCGCGCACAGGTTCATGAAGTTAATAGTAGGCAATAAAAAGGCTAAGCTGACCGACATCAATTTTTTTTGGGAAAATTAGATTTATGCCACTCTAAAGTTGAGAAATTAGAAAATTGCCACCACAAAGTTGAGTCTTTGAAAATTGCCACTTTAAATTTAATTAAATTAGAAAAATGCCACTTTTATTGTATAAATCATCTCTCTTCATATTTAATTTTTTATATTGACTAAAGTACCCCTCTTCTTTTTCTCCCTTTCTCCCTCCCCTTCGTCAGATTGAGAAGTAATAAACGTATGTGTTTGTTTTTGCTATGTGACCTACATGTTCTTAGGCAACACATAAAAATGAAAATGAAAGAAAGCTTAGTTGACCAGGTCTAAGGCAACGGATTAATTGAAGCAGATTATTAATGTCATATACTCATATTTTTTTTTTTTACGATCTAACCTAAATGCTTTGCTTGTTTAGAAAATTGAACGATTCAATTTTTTAATCCTACACAATTTTGGGATTATTTAATACCCAAAGCTGCTAAACGAGAATTGCCTCATGGTTTATTTTCTCGAAATTTGAGTGAAATATCACCAATTTGGATTGAAGGAAGTCCTTCTATTTGTCACATGAAATAATTTTGAGAATTAAGAAGGGCTGATGCACCTTAAGGTTTAGTTTGTACTCAATTTACGTCTCATCTATAAAGAACAAGAAGCTAAAAAAAAATGGTGTCAGTTATCTAGGACATATTTGTTTCCCTATTTTTATTTTTCAATCTTTCCATAAGAAGTATTAAAAATGGCAATATGACGGAGAGGAGGAAGATGAGGGGAATGGTGTGGGGTATTTTTGTCAATATGAAAAATTAGATAGGAAGAGAGATGATTTATACATTTTCTGTGGCAATTTTCTAAATTAATTTGATTTAGGGTGGCAATTTTCAAAAGCTCAACTTTAAAGTGGTAAATTTCTAATTTTCTAACTTTAGAGTGGCAGAAAACTAATTTTCCCATTTTTTTTTTGTCATCTCGTCATCCAAGCGACAGTGGCGGAACCGTGGAGCCAAGTGATTTAAATGGGGGTGCAATTGATCTCCATTTGTCTATGAATTAGTCCTAATAATATACAATTCTAGATGTTATTTAAGTAAGTTATTATAAAATATTTTTTTAACCCCATAAATATGTGAAAATTACTCTATTATGATCCCTATAATTGATGTTTTTAGTTTTAATATGATTATATTAAATTAATTTTAAATTTTTAATATTAATCTTAAATTCCATATTGAAATTTTCTAGGTCCGTCACTACCAAACGACTTGGGTCAACGTCCAATGCCAGAGCCCTATCACCCTTTTTCACCCATGTCTCTCTTCTCCCCCACCCCCACCCTCTCACCCTCACCTCTCTTATCCCCACCTCTCTCCTTCTATTTATGTCACCCTCGCTTTTCTTCCCCGACGCAAGGCACCTTTCCTTTCTTCTTTGTTTCATTTTATTTTTATTTGCATAGGATTTTTAATATAGTCATGTAAAACAAATAAATACTCCTTAACACAAATATATACTCCCTTAATATATACTAGTTGGGGAATTGCGGCTTCGCCGCGGCTTTGTGGCTTTTTAATATTTCAATTTTAAGAAGCACGTGATATAATAATGCCAAGGATATTTATTAGCCCTAAACAACAATATAAATCTCCATCAAAGTACAAAACCATCATGAGTATTGAAATGTACTCTTGTCCTGTTTTTTTTTTTTCATTGGAATTTCATTTTGTTGGTGGACTTCTAAATTTCACTATTTATTTCCAATTCAAAGTTGCCGATCAGTATTTATATCCTTAAATACAAACTGGAAATGGATTAGTCGGGAATAAAAACAATTTTAAATTAGAAACAACATCACAATCAAAAGAAAATAAATTAAATCTGCATTAGCAGTAATAATTTGAAAATATAACAAATCAGTATATTTACCAGTACATAACAGTACAAACCATCAATTTCATAGCACTGGATCTTATTACCGAATGCTACAAATCACCGAAGGAACCATTTTTTATTGATAACAATATGACATATGAAACAAAAAAGAAATTAATTTGAAACTTGCTTTTGCATTGCGCTCTGCTCGATGGAAGGTTAACCCGGTGTCATTATATTGTTCATTTTTAATCTAATTTGCACTTTACTATTGAGATAAAATTGAAAAAGAAAAACATTTCAAGACAAAATATAATAGAATTCAATCGATACCAAAGGAAAAATAAGTCTATAATTGAGATCAGAGGACAAAAACGGATCAAGTGAGAACACAATATATTTTCCCTATAGTTGGCTGGCGGGCCCATTCATTGTGTCGAGAAGTCATTTCTATCTCATATATAAAAAAAAATCATAAAGTGCACAAAAAAAATACCAGAGAATCTTATATTTAGATTACTAAAATAAGCTCCAGTAAGCTTACGGGCTACATCACTATGGGAAAAAAAAAAAGCTCCAGTAAAGTAAATCCTTTTATAAAGTAAACCTTAATTAGCCTGAATATACAGTGAAATCTGAAGCATTTACCTTAATTATTGTAGCCAACCCATCAAATGAGTTAATGCAGATAGAACTCTTATCTCAATTTGCTCACATTAGAGAAAATGAATCCCAACTGATTTGCCCCAAAACCTGACATAATTGATAATCAGTTTTCAAATCATAGCTAATATTTTATTCCAATGTCATCAAATGAGGTAGTAGCACAGGGGCAGCTTGCCTTTGCTCAATGTCTGATCCACGTGCAAGAACTTTTTAACAGAAGTATAGAGACAAAACTATCTGCAAATAGCTTTTGTATGCCATATTTTTTAAATGACAGATCTAAGAGATATAATTTTTAAAGAACTTCCTGAATTGCTCTAATTAATTTCATATTCAGTTTCTCTTGAATGACATTTGAATATTGCCTCAGCATTAATACCTAACATAACTGATTAGAGGCCTATAGTTACTGATAATAATCAGAGAATTAAATTGTGTCACTTTAGATTAAGGAAAACAGTTGAGGATGCTTCCTCTTACTACAATTTTTGGATTTATTTACTTTGTTGGCACTACTTGTCTTTTTCTGACTGGAAGTAAAAGATCATTTTATACAACATAAATCAGAAGGCTCCAATAACCAAACCTCAGCTATTTGCAAATAATTGCAAGGCTATAATAATCAAGTAAATTATAATTTTTTTATCTGAATGTTTAGAAACGCATTATTTTTTAGCCAATAATCTAAACATTACTACGACTTGTCTGAAATATTAGCAAGGTTTGACATGATTAAAAAATCAAGATGATAATGGAAAGCAAAGAGTAAAAATAGTACATGCTAATCCAATTTTTATTTATCAAAGATGAACTTATTTCACATTAAATGGTACCTGTACCATCATGGTCTCTATGTACAAACCCTCCAGTTTCCTTCTCGTTCGCATCCTCTCCTTCATTTTGTGCATTGTTATCTTTTACTTTACACTCTCATATTTTGTTGTAGAGTTGTCGTACTTTCTCAATATATAGATTTTTCCCTGTTTAGCTAACAAAAAGAAAATAACTACGTCATTTATTTTTTGTTTCCCAGAACTATGCAAGCTAATATACATATATATATATATATTAGTAAGATTCAATACCAGATGATACAAAGATTTGCCATACCACCACAAAAGCAATACACAAATTGAAGAATACAAAACAGTACTTAGCAAATAAAAGGGCATGCTTCATGAAAATGGGTACTACAACAATCAACAAATATATGTATAATATAAGAAACAACTTATAAATATGACAAAAAAAAAAGTGCATTCTGCAAAATGGAAAAAAAAAAAAGCACTCATGCAATCTGCAGTTCGAGAATTCTAAAGCTCGATAAAGATTTAGGTATCTGTATTAGCAGCCCCAGATATGAAGTATACTCAATGTCTTTTAATTTGTATGTATCTTTTTTTCAAGTTTTGAAACAAAAAAAAAAAAAAAAAAAAACCATTTTGCCCCTGCAAAGTTTGAGATAAATAAACCAACCATGAAAAAATGACCAACAGTAACTTTAGATCCGAGAAATATACTAACCATGAATGTTAAATAGAGGGAGAGAACAGATTCCATAATCATTGCAAACATACAAAATAGAGAGATAAGCATTAGCCAAATTACATACCATCCATAAAGCAAGCCTATAGAGTATGACACGTTCATGAACCCTCCCCCCACCCCCCACCCCCAAAAAAAAAGAACCAAATATTATTAGAAGCAAATGAGAATTTCAAGTAGTTTAGTACATTCGAAGGCAACTATCAGAGAAAATGAAACTAACTTCTTCAAATATGATAGATACGATCTTAAAGTATGATAAATGTTTAGCTAATGGAACCAATATATTAGGCATTTACACAAATATGATCACCATGTCAAATAGATGATAATAGCAAAAATCTAATCAGTTTTCATTAATTGAATCTTGTTGTCATAATGCCACATGTTGGACAGCTGAAACTTCGATCCACCAAGCGATAAGTTAACTGAATTGAAGAAATAAAATAATCAATTTATTGTTAGCAAATATGAACCTTGATCTGAAACTGGCAGCAAGACCAATCAGACATCCATGCACATGCCCAAACAGAAACCTAAGCGGACTTGCTTGAATTGAAAGGTCACACCTCAAAATAATTTGGGAATAGTAGGCATAGCAATCCTGTAGGCTAATTGATTCTGGTGTACAAACCGCTTTTTACCTGAACCAATATCTGTAGAAATATGAGTGCATAGTGATTGAGTAAAAGATGCAATTAACTCTGAAGATTTGTCTATGAGTCAACCATCTGATTATTGACCAACATAAAGAATGTAATTAAGGTGCTTGTGCTACTAAGAACTGTGATTGTAAATCTTTTCCTGTTAATGGGTATGACTAATGTGTAATCATAGGTTTAAGAATTCTGTGATGTGCCATCTAGAGATAATCCAGTTAATTAGAAAATGGTTCAATGTCTTGGTTTAGCCACGTATTTGATATTGATTTGTGCTTACTGACCATATATGCCAATTATATATATCAAGGTAAGTTAAGGGCACTCTTGAGATATAGTGTGTGTATGACTTTAGATAGTCATATTGGTATGCAACTCAAATTGCATCACTTAACCTTATCTAATCTCCATCTACTATACTCCTGACATCATGAAACACAGATGAAGATGCTATAGTAAAAAAATTGGCCTATGCATAAGTGCTACAGAGATGATTTTAGGCTTCAACAAATCTTAATTAGATCAATTTAACTTTTAATTACATGCACTTCCATTTACACTTTATCGTACATAATGCAAGCAATTATAGCCTAATTGACTTGAGCCACAGTAATCATAAACCTTGACAGTAGAATAAGGTAAATGCAAATTCCTAAAGAATTATAAAATTGATCAAGCTCATCACCAAAAAAGGGGAAAGAGGGAGAACGATAACAAAAAAGAGGTTAAATTTTCATACCTCAATAGATTTGACCTTCTTCCTCGACAAACAGAAGATGACAAAATCTAGTAGAACTTCTTTTAAAATTTCTGCTAGAAAAGAAAGTAAAATAGAGAAATAGAGAAAGACCGGTGAGAAGAGAGAGAGAAAGGGGTCCTTCCTAGGTTTTAGCGGAGAAGAAAGCGAGAAAACACAGAGAGACAAAAAGAAAACCTGGCATCGCCCCAGCCGCCGCCGATAGAGCTCTCCCAATCGCTCTAGGTCGCTCATTTTCTGCCATGATTTCATTTTTTGTTTTTGCTAAGGAAAGTCAGAGACTAATCGAGAGAGAAGCGCGCGAAAGGGAGGATGGGGTGCGCGAGACCTCGCTGAGGAGAAGGAGGAGGAAGCAGCAGAGAGGCGGCATGAGAGGCTTGTGAAAGAGGAGGAATTGGGGTTGTGCAAAGAGAAGGCGAAGAGGAATGGGGAGGGGCGGGCGGCGAAGTGGAGAGGCGGAGGAACGGAGAGGTGAGAGGAGGGGATACCGGCTCGATGTCAGGGAATTGGAGATGCGGGGAAGAAGGGTTGGTTTGATCAGATTCATCGCGGAAAAAACTGAAC
Source organism: Rhynchospora tenuis (assembly GCA_027725995.1). Classification (NCBI taxonomy): domain Eukaryota; kingdom Viridiplantae; phylum Streptophyta; class Magnoliopsida; order Poales; family Cyperaceae; genus Rhynchospora; species Rhynchospora tenuis. Next base: position 129,085,012 of record CM050889.1, on the reverse strand, counting down.
GGCTCAGATTTCCGCAAATTAAACCGTTGGATCGAAAAATAGATGGTCTGGATTTAGGCGCTGGAGGGGAGAGGAAATCAAATTCCTACCGTTTGCTCTCCGTCTACTCCTGTGTCTAACACATCGAAGAAAAAGAAAAACACTAGTCTCTCTCTCACTGCATCTCCCAACGGCGACAAGTAAATTTCTTCTCGTGATCTACACCTTCGCCTCCGTCTCGGCTCCTCTACCCGATCTACACCTGCACCTCATCTCGAATCACCTCCGCCTCCTCTTGAAATCCTAGACAAGCTGCTTCCTTTTCTTCCAGCGAAAAAACAAAGGTAGCCCGATACCTCTCTTATTTTCTGCTTCCATGTAGTCAATTTCGGTTTTAAATTGTTCCAATTCGGTTCGAGTTTGTTTCTAATTTTGAATTTGACTGGTTTTCGAGCACGTGAGCAGTAAACCCTAGATTTTGGTAACCGTATGAGAGTATTAGTAAGGAATGAATTTGCTTCTTTTGATTTTGTACAATTTTATTGAAATTATAGGATTGAAGGGAAAAATGAAAAAGCAAAGTGAGAAAAACAAAGCTTGTTTGCTTTTCTTTTTCTTCCTGTTCTGGATGATGTTACAAAGGAAGCAAATTATTCAAAAAAGCAACTTATTTCTCCATTTATTTTTCATCAAATGTGGCTCATTTTGCATTATGCCAACAGGTGGTGGAGCTAAAGGTCGGAATGCATTGCGACAATTGTATCGAGTCAATCAAGAAAGCTATAAAAAAATTGATGGTGCAGACTTGAATAACCTCTGTGATCCACCTAAATTATTTCTTCTTTATAAAAGGAATTATAAATTAATTTTAAATCCGTTTTCCTAATTGTCATGAAAAAAAATTTGTTCCTTATAAAATCTTGTTATAGCATGTTACATTCTTAAATTGTGCTAGAAGTTTTCCAATTATATATTGTTAAATTGATTATTGAATCAGTCTGGTTAGAATCTTATGTTTACCACTAAATCACGCATAGTACTGTAGGTACCACTGAATAAGTAGGTACATGAATTTCAGCATATGTCTTTACATGTTATTTCAGCATCACAGAATGGATCAAACTAAAAATTGAGCATATGGTTCCATATACCATTGTTAAAGAATACATACTAGAGGGGCATATCGAACTTCGCTCGATGTAGATATCTATAATAAGAATATTTTTATTATGTTTATATAGTTTAATTATATTCATTTTTGGATATATGGTTAAGATATATTTATCTTTAGAAATATAGTTTAGTTATTGTAGGTAATTTGATTTGATTAAATTTAAAGAGTTTGATCAATTTATAAAAAACTTATGTGTGTAAATATAGTTATAGTTATCTGAAATAATACGACTAATATGATTTATATTATGTTGATAATATTCATGAAATGTAATATTTTTATAAATGACTTAAATAAAAAAATATATATCGTAATTATTATCTAATGTTGAACCGAGACAATTTTATGAGCAATAACACCCGACACATAATTAGTTACAAAGTACCACATTACAAAAATCAAGAAAACTATTGCACAACTATTTCACAATGCTTAAAGTTTCCGATGCCATTTAATTAAAGGATCCCGACACCCACACATCTTTTATTTATAATATTGATATTGATGTAGAGAGAGAGAGAGAGGAATGCTAAGATCCTACGCGTATGACGGATGTGGTGCGTCCTATATGATCGTATTCACATAATCAATTTTTTACTATTTACCTATATATATATATGAGGAATTTCAAAACAAATGGATAATAGAATTTTTTTTTTTTTTTTTTTTTAGAAATGCTAGGCAGTAGCTACCTAGGAACCTATTAAATTGGTCACACAATTTAATAGAATTGGTCACACAATGGATAATGGATAATAGAATTATTCACACAATTTATCTCTGGATCAACTTTTTATTTTATTTCTCCATCTTTCGATGGTGAATGGACTTGTTTATATAGCGAATTAAATTATGGCTAATACACTCAAATAATTAATCCATGAGTTAATTGGTCATGGAAGAATTTATTAATATTCTTAATTGGACCTACGGACAAATACCAGGCTCATATTAATTGGATTGCATTGAAAGATAATGAATATTTCATAACTGAAGGCAACAGACCAAAGAATTAGAGGTGAATAATCAACCTTTGATTTTCCATAAAGAGAAAACGGTAAGAGATTAAAGATGATTGTTAATTCTAGGAGAGAATACGATAGACAATCCTCGTAAACAAATTTATCAAATCAAAATAAATTTTGAGTTTTTCAACATATATTTCAACAACCTATACCTGCAAAATAAAATAAGCTTACATACATTAATTTCTTAGATAGTTGAATGGTAATTAGATGATGTTCTCGATTTGAGAAAATTGACAAAAGGATAAATGAAGCATAAATTAATGTAAATTGAAAAGAAAGGTTGAAATTAGAAAAAAAAAAAAATCGAGCTATAAGAGAGGATTTACATCCCCTGTCAATATCTTATAATTTTTTTTTTAATAAAGAGGATTTACATATCCAAAATTGGAGCTCAATACTGAAAAGCCACTTTTCAATATAATGATTTATTTATTTTCTTGTTCCTTCAAAAGGCTACACACGTGGGGCAAAAATAAAAAGTAAAAGAAAAGAAAAATTATATTCGGTAAAGGATTACCAGTAACATCAAATTGTTTCCTTATGAGATATTGATAAAAAAATTATTTAAGGAGAGTAAGGCCCTGATCACAATGATTTTTACTCGGGATTTCATTTCATTTGAATTGATTTCGTAAGATTTCATAAGATTTCGTTAGACCTAATTACATAGGAACTCCAACCAAATGACACCAAATCCGCTCATTGTGATCAAGAATTTTCCAATGAAATGAAATGAATTGAAATTCTACGTTAAAAAAAAAGGATTGTGATCAGGGCCTAATATTATTGTTATGGGCGAGCTTAAAAGAAGTTGGGAGCAAACCGAGTAGGAGAGGATTTGGTAAATAACCAATCTAGGCTTTCTACTTGCACCAACCAGTCGGAGAAGAAAAGGGTGAGGGTAGTGCTACGAGGGAGGAGAAAAGAAGGAAATGTGATGAATATTATCAAAATAGAAAGGGTATGCAAAAAATTAAAAGAAAACAATGTGCTATCAAATAACATTTATCAGTGAATTGGGTCAATTTATGAGCGATAAAACTCGGCACACAAATAGTAATAGAATTTTACATTGCACAAAACATAAAAAAGTTAAGCTTCCTTGTAAAAATAGCTGCCGTGTCAGATTATATTTAACAAAACAATTCTCGACATCCACACATCTTTATTTATAATATTGATGTTAAAGAATTTTATTGTTAAAGATCTAAAAATTGAGCATATGATTTCAACATCACACAATACCATTGTTAAAGAATACATACAATAACACATAATTCCATATAAATGAGAATTCCACATTAACATATGCTTTGGTTAAAAATTGGACATGAAAAAGTACAAGCTGCTCACGTTGCATAGCCAAATCTTCATCATTCTTATAAAATTCAGAAGTAAAATAAAATTTACAAACACAAGCAACTTAATCATATCCCATTAGAAACTGTTCTATCATTGTCAATGGACTCCTCTTCACCTTCTAGTGGGGTCGCCTGCGTATTATCGAACTCCACTTCTCCTGAATCTCCCATGCCATCAGAATGTGCTTCTACCTCAACTTCAGTAATCTCCGCTTTACAGTTAGAAAAGACAGACTAGGAGACCAGGAGACCAGGAGGAAGTGTGGCTAAAAGGCCACTATTTTCTGATAGGTCCTTGCAATCCATAAAAGTAGTAGCCTTTCTAAAAAAAATCCATAAAAGTAGAAGAGCTAAATCAGTTAAATGAATAAATTGTTTAAGACATTAATCAGTTGCAAAAAGAAATGAAAAGTAGAACATCAAGTGAAATCATGAGGGGCTGATCATATTGACAGGAAATATAAATACTAATTGATAGTGTCAATTTAAATGTGACACTAATTTGATAGCTAGTTATCGATGTTCCCCTATTGTGATCCCATGGAAGCTTTAATTTGATAGCTAGTTATCGATGTTCCCCTATTGTGATCCCATGGAAGCTTATCTTTTACTGAGATCCTGTGTCAGTTTTACAGTAATAAAGGGTATGTGTGCTATTTTGTTATGGCCAAATCAAACTTGTACTGGTTAAATTTTGAGCAACTGAAACGGGCAGGACTTTGAGCTGCTTTTTTTTAAAAAAAAAGTAAGAAAAAAATCAGTAAACAAAAATCTATGAAGTGCGGACATGCTGCTCTTTGAAATATTTGAGCCTTTTGATAACATTAATTTTGTGCATTGTCTGCTAACATTGCATTTTCAGTAAACAAAGTGGTCAAAATAGGGCATCAGAGATTAGACCAAAATTGGCCACAAATTAATAAGAAATTAACCAAATAAGGGAAATTAACCAAAATTGACCACAAATTAACCACAAACCAGCTAAGGCAAACCGAAATTGAAAAAATTGAACCAAAAAAAGAATATAAAAGACAAAATACACACATTATTGGGGTAAACGAAAGAGGGAAATTACCTGTCACCGTCCATTCGTAGCTAGGCCATTTGCACCTTCCGACAATTCGCGTGAGGGAGACGAAGCGTGCGAGAGAGACAACGGGAGAGATTCTCTTCATTTTTCCTTTATTTCTCAGCGATCTGGTAGGTAGCTTGATCATATCGGAAAGAATGAGTGGTTGGGACTTGCGGCAGCAAAGGAGACGAAGAGAAGCAGGAGAAGCGAGCTGGGTTTTTCTTCTCTGCGTCTAGCCGTCTCCGCGTGAGAGAGAGACGAGTAGTGCTATAGAGAGTCGTGTTTTTCTTTTTCCCCGATCTGTTAGACAGGAGTAAAGGGAGAGCAAACGGTGGGAATTTGATTTCCTCTCCCCTCCAGCGCCTAAATCTAGAACATCTATTTTCCGATCTAACGGTTTAAAAACTTCAGCACACAGTCCCTCTATGTGCTGGAGTCTAATTTAGCCTATCTATATATATAGAGAGAATGGCTATACTACTATTCATATGTAAACTGGTTTTGTAGGCTAGATTTTTAGGCTATTGGATCGGTTCAAGATGTGTGCAGAGATGAGATCGAAAGGCCCAAATTGAGGCGCTGAGGGAGCGTTTCCTTTAAAATTTGCCGTTCCCTTCTATTACTTTGCTTCCGTCTCCCTTCTCTCCTGTAGTCTCTCTCCGTTTGCACAAAACTGAAGAATGAGAAATCGGAAAAGCTCGACTCGGCTCTATACTCTTCTCTGCTCGACTCAAAGCAAATCTCTCTCCTCTCGATCTCCGACACTGATATCGTGAAAGCCAGAGAGTAGAAAGAAATACCTAGTCGTCTCTCTATTAGATTAGACCCTTCTGACGAAGCAATCTCCCACCTTCTTTCTACTCGCGAAAGCCAGCGAGTAGAAAGAAATACCTAGTCGTGTCTCTCTATTCTTGGCTTCTTGCAATGTTTTGGACTTTTCCTGTTGTAGTTAGCACGATTTGCCAGAAAAGTGGCTGAAGTTGAAATGAATTAATATCATTCAAGTCACAGCACGATTTGCCAGGAAACTTTTGCAGAGATTTTACATCTGCATAGAAGGAACTCAAAGTTGCACATCAAGTCACAGCACAAGAAAACACAATTGCGACAAAGTATCTGGGTAGACAACAACTAAGCATCTGAACATTGAAATATTTGTACATTCAAATAACAAAGCACCAATAGCTATTTTTGTTGCAAGAGGTACCTTACAAACACTAACGCCATGATGAAAGCAAAGAAAACATACGTTCCTAAATCTCTAAATTTGAATCTGCTGAACATAATTTATAAAAATAATTCTCTCACATTAGCTTCAAATATAAATAAAACATAGCTTCAACTCGTGAGCCTTCTTCTCGCTTCTTCTCCCTCGCAATCAATGTCAAGTTGTGGCCGACGAATTAGATAGGGTAGCACCCTAGTAGCACGAAAAGTTGATAAAGAGGAAAATGATCACAAACTTTGGAATCTCTTCTTCTAATACTAAAAAATTAAAAAAAAATATATAATTATCTACTGTTATACTTGTACATCAGGAATCGTGCAAATCAATTAGAAAACGAATTGACAAAACCAAAATCAAATTGACAAGAGGGGAAATGCTTACATCCATTATGCGTGCAATTAAGAAGTTATTAACTTCACAAGAGGGAAAAATGCTTAACAAATTATATCAAATTGACAAATTACCCAATCTGAAATTGATTCAATGTGACAATAAAAGAGGAGATGATCAGATCGCAAAGAGAGGGAGATTTGTGGCGTATCTCCCAGCTGTGGTAGAGCACCTAGAGTTAGTGGCTGGGAGAGAGGGACTTCAAGGCGTCTCTACTACGGCACTGCTAGATGATCAGATCGCGGAGGCGTCTCTACTGCGGCGCTCAGGCCTCAGGGTGGTTGTTTTATTTTGTTTTGAACGAGAATGAAGGGATTCTACAGGTGCTGATCGAGGCTAGGGTTCCGATCAAGTATCGAGGCTAAGTTTCGATCGAGGCTAAGGTTCCGACCAGTGTCGGAGATCGAGAGGAGAGAGATTTGCTTTGAGTCGAGCAGAGAAGAGTATAGAGCCGAGTCGAGCTTTTCCGATTTCTCATTCTTCAGTTTTGTGCAAACGGAGAAAGACTACAGGAGAGAAGGGAGACGGAAGCAAAGTAACAGAAGGAACGACAAATTTTAAAGGAAACGCTCCCTCAGCGCCTCAATTTGGGATCCGTATCCTCTGGACATCTCTTTTAAGATGTCCAGAGTGCCCATCTCGTCGCTGATCGTCCGATCAATATAGACAGTTCGATTTCAAGCGCTACATTTATCCTTAAAAAAAATGTTTCTTCTCAGAATCGCTTTCCTCTTCCTCGTGGCTCTCTCCCCATCTTCGAGCTATCTCTCCTTTCCATCACTTCACCTCTCATCTCCTCTCGTTACGAGCTCCTTTCCGGCTCTGTCCCTCCTAGTCGCTCGGCTCGAGCTCTCCCGTTCTTGCGATTCAAACCCTACTGATCCGGGTTAAGTCCATATTTTAATTTTCAAACTTGATAAACTATTGATCAATATTCTCGTGACGATTGAGTGCTTTGGAGTAGCTCACACCCTGATCAACTGATAAACAGTATCCTTATGTCTAAACATTCAATAAACCAAACCAATTTTCTTGTCGAGACATTGATAGACCTTGCTCTCTCTCTATCTCTAATTCTTTTGCTAAGAAAATAACTTGGGAGTGTCTCTAAATCTAATTAGCGATTTTGATGAGGTACGTTTTAACTTCAAATTATTTTTGTTAAAAAAAAAAGATTATCCTAACTACTCTGGCGCAATTGTACGACTAAGAACCATCTAAAAAATGTGTTATCCAGAGAGAGAAGAACAATTTGCGATTTTGTTATTGTGATGCGGTAGTAAGCACCTCTCCATTTGTATTTTCCATGGTTGTATCTTGTGTATTGTGAGATGAGAGGAGAGGTGAAGCAGTGGCGAGTCCAGATCTTTTTTAAACGTGGGCACAATAAAATAATATTAAATTAAATATAAATATTAAAAAAAATAATATTTTTTAATAAATAATTATTTTTTAAACCGAATTATTAGTACGGAGTATATCAATTTATATTCTTTTTATAACAAATAATATTCACAAATAATTTTTGTTGTCATCAAATTAATCATTATGATTAGCTTAAATGCTTAATAGATACCATAACCAATTAACCATACATGTATTCGTTTCCCCTATATAGAAAAACCAATGTTTTGGGCCCCACATAACTTATTCCTACTGTCCTACACGTGTCCACGAAAATGAAAGGATAAATAAAAAAAATGAAAAGGCAAATGACTGGGTGGGAAAATGAGTCGCTAATAAACATGGAAGGCAAAAAAAATAAAGAATAAAAAGACGGATCATCGTAGAAAAAATCTAAAGTCTCGAGCGTGATTAGACGTTTGTAACTTTGTATCAACGAATCGGTATTTCATTTGAACCCGAACAATGCTAAGCCCACCAGATAGCAAAAATAAATGGTAGATCCAGTTTGAACCAAAGCACTGGGGCACATTTTACTTTCAAGCGTAGGCACCAAAACCCAAAATAGTATATTAAACTTGATTTCAAAAAAATAAGTGTAGGCAAGTGCCTACTCTTGCCCCTTACTGGACTCGCCGCTGAGGTGAAGTGATGGAAGGAGGAGAGAGGAAACTCGAAGATGGGTAGAGAGCCAGAGAGAGACAGCGATTCTGAGAAGAAACATTTTATTTATTTTTTTTAAAAAGGATAAATGCAGCGCTTGAAATCGAACCGTCCATTTTGATCGGACGATCAGCGACGAGATGGGCACTCTGGACATCTTAAAAGAGATGTCCAGAGGATACGGATCCCCTCAATTTGGGCCTTTCGATCTCATCTCTGCACACATCTTGAACCGATCCAACAACCTAAAAGTCTAACCTACAAAGTCAGTTTACATATGAATAGTAGTATAGTCATTATATATATATATATATATATAGATAGGCTATTGTTCTATGGATAGGACCGAGGGGTTTTCCTATCCAGTTTCTGACTGTCGGATAGTGTTAAGATTCGTGCACTGAGATAGATATGTGGCTGAGATGGATGCGCTGAGGAGAGTTTGTGCTTTAAAATTTTCCGTTACTCTCCTTTATTTGCCGTCTCCGTCTCCAAACATCATGCGCCTCTCCTCTCACGAATGCCCTCTAAAATTTGTGCGCTACTTTCCATCTCCGCATCTGGCCATCTCTCTCTCTCTCTCAAAATCTGTACAGAGGAACTCATCTCGCCATCTCTCTCTCTCTCAAAATTTGTTCTGTTTTCTTAGAACTTGATTTTTACCTTCCATCAATGCTAACTTTTCTTGGAGGCTGCATATAAGCAAAAAAAAAAAAAAAAAATTAGCTGCTAATCGTATACAAAAAACACAAAAAAAAAAGAGGCGCAATCCCAACATCCCACTATATGCAAATTAATTTACTCAATTTACTAAATAGACCCAATAAGGAGATCGACAGTTAATTCTCTCACCAACATTGTTCCTTTTGTTGGTTAAACCCTTTTCCCCAATTTAAGCCTATTTAGACCTTTACTAGACCAGACTCACGCCAATTAATTTAATTCCCACTGTGACCCCATGCGTCTATGCGAGACCAGACTCGAATTTGTAGCAAAAAATTTTATAATTTTTCACAGCATTTGTAGAAATAGAAAAAAAAAATAAAAAAATGAAGAGAAGGCAGGCGCTTTAGTATATTTGTATATCTTTCACAAAGTGCAAATATAGAGACAATTTAAAATTAAAACACAAATAGTCTACAATCAGCCTCAAAGTTGAGAACTCAGAAATGCACAAAATTACCTGTCGAGATCGAGATCCCAAGGATCTAGCCTCAATCGAAGATGGGTTAAGCTTATGTTATACCGATCTAGCCTTAATAGAATCCAAAATTTAGGTTTGGACTCGATTAATCTGGCGTCAATCTGCCTGAGTACTGAGCGAAGTGGAGCTGACGGGGAGACAAGTTCTTCAAACTGTAGATTATCGAGGATCGAGAGAGAAAGGCGGAGAAGAAGTAAGAGAGAAGGAAAATCTTTTTTTTTTTTTTTTTTTTTTTCACGAAAGAGATTCTCTGACTCTTCTCCCAGTTGCGCCTCTCTTCGTCTCCTCGCATTCTTCGTTGAACCAAGCACGTCGAGAGTTCTATTTGGATTTTCGCTTCTTCTCCGTCGAATTGTATCTCCCAGGGTTTGATTTGGATTCCCGCTTCCAATCCACTAACTAAACCTAGCAAGTTCAAGCTTCCAGGTAACCCTCTCCTTCTTTCTCTCTCTTCTTCTCTTACTCTACCTCCTTTACCTCTCTGATCGAGTTGAACAATATTCTACGATGATTGGATTTGGCGAGACAGAACAGTAGATTTTGACTCTCTCCCGTTGACAGAACAGTAGGTTGCCAATTGGCTTTGTATTATCCATTTTTTGTTCACGAGTTATAAAATTTGAACGAAATTTAGCTATCAAAGTATGAAGCTTGTTGATTGTGTGTCCTGTACAACTAATTTAGCTCATAAATAAATGATCTTTAGTGAAATAAACTAAGGATTTACATGTACCTAGTGCAAAAGTACATGAGACTTTCTCAAACATAATGCAATATTTCCTTTATTGACACAATCTTCTATAATTTAACAAAAATGCATGTGCATACGTACAATATTCATAGAATTCAAGTTATATAATTTAAGAAAAGTGCATGTGCAATATTTCCTAACTGGTCCTTTTTAACTATGAAAAAGGTCCAAATAGATGTAAGGTATGCTCTAATTTCTAATTGTTAAGGAATTAACTTAATTATTTATGCTACTATACTAATCTTTTATATTCTTTCTGCTTTGCACTAGAAAAAAGAAGATGAATGGAAGGGGGAAGATATAGGGCGATGGTTGATGGAGATGACGACAGTAAGTCTAGTAAAGAGAATTTCATTGGAGAAGAAGATAATAGAGAGGATTTCAGCGGACAAAAGGATGATCAAGAAGAGAGGGACTTAAGTATTCATTTTGTAATTAGGATATATTATTGGGGTGATTTTATAAAGATGATTCGGTATTACATTTTGTTATTAGGTAATTACTGAAATAGAATGGCTAAGTTTAGCGTTTGGTTTATCTAATAGATATTTGGCAAATGGCATGAAGTATTAAAAAATGGTATGAAGTAATGCTGATTTAATAAAACTGTCAAGTGTTCTTTTAAACAATAGTTGTGCATTGATTTTTGTTTGATTCATCCATTCCTTTGTTGGATGATTTTTTTTTTCTATCAGTACCTTTTACGAGTTCATTTTTGGGTTAGCTCTCGGTTAGTTGCATTGCAATGAGAACGATGCTTGGATTTTGGACTAAGGATCCTCAGACCATCTGTACTTGGATTGCTTATGAATTTATACCATATTTTATTAATTTTGTACTTATGAATATACTTTTAATTTTAGAGAGGATCAAGAATGAAGAATACCATTAGAGAAGTTGCTCAGTACCACTATACCACTACGGCACAATGTTATAAATGTACAACTATATCTTTAAGAATTTGCTCCATATCACTGTAGTCTCAATAAATGAAGACTAACGCTTGACACAAAATAAGTTTCATATTACATCCAATATTAAAATTGCATTATATTTGTACATCGAGGGAAAAATAAAATAAAATGCCATTATTTTTATGTTACATTTAGACAATAGACAAAAATAAAGTCTCAATCTCTCTATTTCGATCTTGCAACCACCCCCATCAAGAAAAGTCCCTCGAAAATTAGCAAATGTGACATCTTCAAACGATTTTTTCATCTGCCCTGGTCAATTTTACCTGCATTTTAAATAGCATGTTCAATTAAGTATCTAGTCTTTACCAGTAACAACAAGTATTGTAAAGTAACCAAAGCATGTATCATAAACAGGTACATATCAAGTAAATAGATATAGTATATGCATATATGCATGTCAATTAAACAGGTACAGTATATGCATATCAACTAAACATGGTACAACAAGCCTTGAATAAGTTCCAATTGCACAATTGAGGCCCAACGTGCTTCACACTTTGTTTAAATTAACAACTGAAGCGCTGAATCATGTCCCAATTAAGACCAAACCTTCAATTTACAGCCCATGTATAAATCAATACAAAATATATCCCTAATTAACCCTCAATATATTCCACATTTCTCAAGTCACTCACAGATTAACCCTGAAGTTCTAAATATTGTTTCCATTAAGGCATAAGTCTCCTCATTTACCTTCAATGCCTAAAACAGTATGTCAAAATATCCACAATTAACCCCTTGTGTATTCCACATTTCCTCAAGTGACCCATAAAAACTTAAATATGCCTTAGTTTCTCAGTTAGGCTGTCATAATAAACCCAAGTTAAGATGTAAGCAAATTAAAAAATCAAGCAAGCACAAACCGTAATTAGGTTAAATTATATAAAGGGAATATAGGGTACTGTGGGGGTAAATCTAGGGTTTTGCCTCTGGTGTAGAGCAAAACTTGTGTAAGAGAGACAGTGAAAGAGGGAGGCGAGAGAACAAGATACCTTTCGAAGCTCTAATGAAGAGAGGCGAAAGAGACGGTTGTCTAGACGTGCTTGGTTCAGCGAAGAATGCGAGGAGACAAAGAGAGGCGCGACTGGGAGAGCAAGACAAGTCGGAGTCGGAGATGAAGAGATGTGCGACTAGGAGAGAATAAGAAACGAACTGGAAGAGAGAGAGGCGAGACCGGGTTCGACAGATCTGCTTTTTCCATTGTTGTGAGAGAGAGAGAGAGAGAGAGAGAGATATTCTGAAGGGAAGATGGGAAATCGAAGAAGGAAGCAGAGCAAAATAAGGAGAAGGGAACAACTTATTTTTTCAACTCTTGCGACTTGATCAGCGCTGATCAACACGAATCTTGAAACAGATCCAACAATCTGAATTAGTATGCACAGAAGCCTCAATACATTAGTATGCACAATAGATTTTCTATATATATATATATGGGAAATTCTGGAGTCCGGTCAAAATTGTATTTTTTACCAATTTATGCGGGTCTGTCAGATGGTGAAATTGGACCCGAAGAGACCGGATGGCAGAATTGCTCTCTCTCTCTATATATATATAATATCTATTGTGAACCATGATGCATAGAGAGCCCCGTGCACCATGACTGTTTGATCGGTGGTTTTATAAATCGACAAATCTAAATTAACCAACCCAATCTATATATTGATTTCTTTTTTACTATTTTTTCGAAATTTTTTAAAGCTTGCCATTTTGGACGATAATTAGTGAATTATCGTCCAAAAATGGCAAGCTTTGAAAAATTCTGAAAAAATAGTAAAAAAATTTCAAAAATTGTAAAATTTTGTTTTCTATAAGATTTCAATATATAGATTGGGTTGGTTAATTTAGATTTGTCGATTTGTGAAACAACTGATCAAACGGTCATGGTGCACGAGGCCTTCTATGCATCATGGTTCACAATAAATATTCTTTCTCTTTCTCTCTCTCTCTCTATATACACACTCTCTTATAACATAACTAGAAAATGTCTAATAAGATACTCAATATTCCCTTAATATATACAAATACTCTGTTAAGTTAAAATATGAACCCAATCTAGAATATGATATATAAATACTCCATGAGCCTAATTAAATACTCCTTTATGATATATAACTCTATAATCTTGCAAGATATTTCTTTATGAAATATAAATACTAGTACTTTCTTGTAATTAATAGGTAATTCCTTATATATATAAGATACTCTCTTATATTTATTAATTATTCCCTTAAGTGAACCACACATTTAAATTAATTTATTAAGTACTCCTATATATCTATTAGACACTTCCTTGAACTTATTAATTACTTACCACAAATTATATTATCATTAATAAAGATAAATGGAAATATATATGACACTCTCTTAGTTGATATTATATATGCATTGTATAGGCCGTATTTTTTATTATACTTACTCCTTAAGTCAAGTCAAACGAGAGACGAGAGGATAAGGACAAAGGAGATGAAGAGTGAAGGGAGGACGAAATAAAGAAGGGGCGGAGTGAGATGAAGAGTGAATGGAACAGAAATTGATATTGAAACGAGTATATAATCGAACTATCAAGTTAATACCATGGCTGATAACTGCAGTAAGTTTTTCCAGCAATTAATCAACAATCAAGCAAGTCTTTTCAGCAATCAACCAATCGATGGTGTAATCCTAGCGGAGAAATTGATATAATTTCCATCGAAATGGAAGTTTGACAAACTAATTTTACAAGAATAAAAGATATAGAACAACATTTAAAGAAAATTATTATAATAAATAAATAGAAGCAGCATATGAACTGATTGATTTATTTGAAAAAGTTAATTGCAGATGATTAATCCGAATTATTACTACCTCCAACGACAGGCGAAGGTCCAAGGTTTCGGCCTTCTCTAATAGGCCTGAAGTAAATGAAGTTCTGTGTGTAGGCCCAAAATAATTTTTAGGTGAACCTTTCGGCCTGATTTCTCATATTTTAGTTACTGTAACTTATATTTGTGCCTTAAAACCCATAAAGAACGTTTTATCCAATGGAGTTGCAAGGCCGACTTACACCTTATTGTATAATTTGCTAGGCCCACTTCAATGAGAATTTAGAGAATTTAAGTGAAGGAGAAATTTGAGGTGGCGAGCTACTCTCGAAATCAGGACAAAGATGCTAATTTTATGCAAGTTTATATCAATATATCATATTATATCTCATCTCGTCTTAGCTTATGTCATGTCATCTCCCTTCCATTCTCGACTAAGAAAACAAACCTATCTTTTTATCTTCCTTCATCTCCTCTTCTAATTGAAATTGCGGAGCGGATCCTAGAGGTAGCGCATACAAATGGCAGTTTGTCATAAACGTTTTGTTAATATCTGGTGGCTCCAAGTATCCAGGGGAGTACTGTTTCATATAATAATCCCATTATAATGTTTAAGACTAGCCTAATCTTTAAACATTTTGGACAAATAAAACAATTATTTTAATCTTTTGAATTGAGCAAAAAGTAAAGTTAGTAGATGAATCTATATTATTACTTCTACATATAGATAAAATACTCAACGTTTTGGACAATGAAATAATTCTTTGAACGTTTAGTACTTATATCTTTCATGCCTCAACTCTCAAAATTCTAAATGATTCTAAATTTTAATAAAAAAGTAAAGTTAGTAGATGAATCTATATTAATACTTCTACATATAGATAAAATAGCTCATTACGTTTTTCTACAGTATGATGGGAATTTATTTTTTTTTTAATTAATATTTAGAAATTGTCAAAGTGTTTGATTTGTGTGTTATCATTTCTTTTGTGTGTGTATAATATAATGTTGATGACATGTAACAGACTTTATGCTGATATTTGAGTTTAATTTTGAAAAAAAATAAATAAAAGTTAAGTAAAAGTTCGGAGGAACCAAAAACATTTAGCTTTTAGCTTTAGATTATTATGGCCTGCGAAAATCTAAGACATGAAATAAATAGATTGAAGTGTAAAATTGTTTCAATTTATTAGCTGTCATGAGTTCATGCATATCCTATATATACGGGAAAGGCGGAGGAGCGTATAAATAACTTTGGGTTATTGCAAATTTATTTCTGGGGAGGCCACTGGGACGATTAATTATTATGTACTGGAGTTCCCCCCACATTAAAATGGTCTTGTCACTTCTTTGTTTTTTTCAAACTTTTGTTTCTTTGAAACTTTTTTAATGTTTCTAATCCAAGAAAAAGATGCATTTCGACCAAAAGAGTTTTAAATTTAAAATTTTAATCGAAAAAAAATGTAAGGACAAAATTAATGGTCTAGATCTTATCCAAGAGATCGAGAGATGGTACCCATAAATAAGAAGGATTGAAATCTTGTAGGAGGGATGAGGCCCAACCTAATTCTGGATTTTCGAAAAATTCCGACTGTGAAGAGACCACACAAATGGTTATTTTTATTTTTTAGTTATAAATCAATAAATTTTAATACTATACGTACATTTTTTAAAGTGTATGTTATAAAAAGATTAACCAAATTAAGCTAGATTATAACGGAGATAAGCAATTATAAAATCAAGCTAGCGCAATTAATACGGATGCACTCATAATGCTTATTTAATTTTTATCTCAATATGCATTACACTTAACATATATATATATTTTTCACTCAGGTACATTTGGGTGCGATTAGATCACTCCTAACAAGTCCTAAAACCCAACTACAAGATCTAGTGATGGGTGAGGGCCTACATGTCAGTGATCAAATCAATCACCATTGTTATTAAGATTTAAGACCGGATCAGTGAAACTCTCGTATATGTAGATTTATAATTTTAAGAGTAACAATTGCAATCCCTATTTTGAAGTTAAAAGAAAAATAAAGAAATAAATAGGGAACAGGTATCAAGCAATCCATGCATGCACGTACTTTCAATTAATGTCACTGCCACCTTTTCTTGAATGCTTCTACATTGTCTGAGATAGTCTCCTCAGTCTCGTCGTTGACCCATCCAAACTTCTCCATGAAAGGGTTGACTAGGGTTTGTGGGGGATAATCTTTGATACAATCCTCCCATACATCGCCATCTTCCAAATCTCTCTTCACCTCCCAAATGCAACTATTGCACTCAAACCCTGCACCAAAGCTTACCATCATCGCTCTATCCCCTTTTCTTAGCCTCTTTTTGGCCTCCATATACCCCAAAACATACCACAAGCTGCTCGCGGACGTGTTGCCCCATCGGAACAGTGTCATTCTGGCTGGTTCGACATCATATGAACTCAACCCTAGTGCAGTTTCAACTGCATCAATCACTGCTGTCCCACCCGCATGCAAGCAGAAGTGATCAATACCCGACTTATAATCAATTTTTGCTGCCGCTGAGAATGAATTTCCTTTTGCTTTTCTCACCTTCTGCTCTGCGATTCTCCACATGTAAAGCAGGAGCTCACGGTAGGGTAGTACTTTTGGCATGAGCACTTGGAAATTTTTACTGAACGATCGCATGGCAGCTTTCGGGAGGCCCGGGCCTAGGTAGAACCCAACCCGTCCCATGTCATCCTCTTTCTGCATCACACAATTGTAACCATCATCAGTACACCCAATGTTGGTCCTGACAATGCACTTCAATCTCATCTTTGCACAGGTCCGCATGGTGGGGTCATTTGTGAGTAGCATAACAGACCCACCAGATCGAAATAGGACATTACTGAGCATCATCGATTTGTCATTGCCACAGTACCAGTTAGGGACTATTGATTCAGAGCTAACCACCATTGCTATGGTTTTCTTGCCAGATTTGAAAATGTTATTCACCATGTCAATGGCTATCAAGCTTGCACTGCACCCCATGCCTGACAGGTTATAAGTTTTCACATCATTGCGCATTTTTTGTTGCCACACAATTCTTGATGTGAGGGAAGGGGATGGAGAGAAGCCAGAAATGCTAACCACCAACACATCCACATCACATGGGGAGATGCTGGTTTTAGCGAATATATCAGAGACTGAGGTTGTAAAGAACTCATCCATTTCAAGCATTGCATCGTCCATTGTTGGCGACTCTTCACGGCCTTCTAGGATGTTCCTCGGGCTGTAGGTTTCTTCCCCTATGCCCGACCTGATTATCATCTTTAGTAAAGTTTTGTATTCAGGCAAACCAAGGGACTTGTTACGATCAATGACCTTCCCACAGGTTAGTGTGGAGATCTTTCGGTCAGGTGAAGGCTTGAAGCACACATAATCTATCAAGTAACAATTTGTGGATATCTTCAAGGTGTAATATTTGAAAATGTGGTAGAGAGAATATAGAACTAGAAGAGTTGTTAGGGTTGCCACGAGTATCATTTTGCAGAATCTTGGTTGGTCGTTTAGTATCTTCCTAGGAAGCTATATAGTCAAATTGTGGGTGGCAGGGAGCAGCGGGTCAAGAGTGTTTTTATAGTACCACGGAAAAAATATTTCAAGGTGTTAGGATAATAATGCAACTTAAATTAGTGTTTATACTGCCCTAAAGTACATTGCACATGACAGACACCAATTATTGGACCTTTTCTGGTGAATTTATAAATAACTTAATTGTCAACTGTTGCAATTTAATGTCATTACTCTATTTATTAGTCATCCTACAGGGACAGCAACTCTTAAATATGAATCGTTGATGGCAATTAAGAAACAGAAACGCAGCAAATATAATCAAAATTAGCAATATAAACAAATTTTTTTTTCGGGTTTAGAAGTAACCAAGATATGTCGGCTGGTAGCTCTGAGCGATAAATTTTGTAGTAATGACCCTAAAGCCAAAATGTAGATGTGTTTAATTGTCGCATCAATTTGTAGATATATATTTTAATTAATGTCATTTTTCCTCCCTTTTTCTAAGTGGAAGGACATACGTGTTCAAATATCAAATACAAATTGTTTAGCATGCATCAATCAGTTGAAGTATTTCATGTTGTTAATTTACATTCATTTTTTTTTCTTTTTTCTTTCTGATCATGTCAGCTAATATTTTTGGTGTATATATGGGATGTGCTGCTGGTAAATTCTCAAGTGATACCCTCCATGGCACAACATACAAGGAAAAAGAAAATACGAATTGTCTGAATTTATAAATTCGATTCCATTTCATGTTCAAGTTTTGAAGGGCGTCTTTATTATCTGGTCCACCTAATAATTATGGTGTCCTTCTTTCGGCTAATTGTAGCAATTAATGAATGTATTCAATAGGGATTGCACATGTTATTTTTTTATGTTTTATATATACCAATACGTATGAAAATGAAATATGAATTTGTGTCGTATAAAGTATTATTTAATGCATGATGTACTTCAACAGTGGTACACATGCAATTACATCAACCATGTATTGGACCCATTTTACTTTTCTACGAGTCATGATTCCCATAAAAGATTATATAACTGATGCCTCATATATATAGTACCTGTGTTCGCCGAAACTGAGGCCTTAAATTCTAATTTTCAACTTCAGTAAATTAATTTCTCAAAAAATTCAAGCCTTAATAAAATAAAAAATATTTAAAGTCTTCAAATATGTACATATTAATATATAGAACCATATGGATGCATATGATTCAGTATAAATGAAATATACAATTAATGACTTCAAATATAATTTGTATCTATTGAGATGGAAATGAAGGAAAACTATAAAACAAAAATAATAAAAATAATCAAGTATATAATGAAGTTGTCAAAACAAGAAAGATCTCGTACATAACAATTACGGTTGTAAGCGTGATTCATTAAAATTTCATTTAGATAAAAATAAATGGACCTAATTAAAGTTATTTTTAGCTTTAGTTTAATTTGAAAAATTTATACCCGAACCTAAAATGGAGTACATTCAATGCGATCTCTGGGCTGACGAACGTGGTAGGGTACTACTTTTTATTACCACTTTTATGATGAGCTATGTACCAATGAATAATGACCGATTTAAAATAAAAAATAATAATAAATAACTTAACCATTTTTTCATGCTCCACCTACCACCAACAGGTGAGGATGGCGATCGAATAGGATTTGAATTTATTAATTTAACCATTTTTAAATTACTCTATATAAATTTTGATCAATTTTATTTTGAATCATTTAAGTTAGGTTAGATTGTTTTAATTTTGTCATTCGGATTGGTATTTTGTAAGGTCATATATAGAGTATGGATTGGAGCATTCAAATGCCAATACATCATACTAGACGAAGAATTAGTTGAAAATTTTTAACAATCTACAAAAATAACTAAATTATAATTTAAAATAATAACAATTGATGAACTGTAATATATCATAAGTATGAAAATAGATGAAATTTGTTATAAATTTTATCATGCAATGAACGAATTGAAACATTTTATACTATTTATAATGTAATATTAAAAAAATGACATTCTAAATGATGATGAAACGGTTTGGATTTAGATCTACTTAGGTCTTGGATGCATGTTGGATGTCAGTTTCGAAACTGTTAAAAAATAAATTAAATGAAATTAATAATAAGGAATAATCATAATAGATTAGATATACATTAATTTATTTTGAACAATTTTTTCTTTTTAATTCCTTGAATCTGACTATGATTAAATTTATTTTATTCCCTTTTGTTTGGGGGGAAACATGAATTAATTATATGAAATAAGTCATGAAAGAAATTGCACTGCACTTGAGGGCCGCTACTGCAAGCTGATTCTAACACTTTACGATCAATTAGGGAAGAAAAAAAAAATAGAAGAGAAAACTAGTACTATTACAATGTACAACAAAAATTAAATTGAAATAATTTTGATGAATATTTTCTAATTCCTCAGAGGTAATTTGCTCTACACATAAATTATGTACTCCATTAATTTTTTTAGGATCTATCCATAACTCGAGATTCGAAGTACTTTGTAAACTGGAACAATTTTGAGGTTCACAAGTAAAGAGAGGGGCTTGTCATTGTAGGTCGATCCTTGTCGGGTTTAAGTGAAATCACGTTGCTTTGAATTATTATTATTGAAGAACTTAGTAATTTTATCATAGGACAAAGCTGTACGTTTGCCATCGTAATTGTGATTATATATGACCGATGAGCTGTTTTCTTTCCTCCTCTTTCCTTAAGAGGTCACTGTTTTCATGTGATTAGTTCATTTATTTTTCCGAGTAATATAAATTATGGGTCATATATATTAAGTTTGGTTAAGTTAGCGATTTCAACTGTAACTTTAAGATTTTACTTGAACTTTACAAGTTTTCCTTATATAAAATGGCCGTATTGGGTACAGAGGAAGACTGTTAATTGGTTGGTCATAATTTTATAATTTTTTAATGAGAAAACAATTTAGGCTTTGATGTTGTGACATAAAAAAAAAAAAAAAAAAATCTAATCTTGAGCTAGCTGTATGATTTGATTTGTCTTTTCTGTTCTCTTTCTTCCTCTAAGCACTCTTCTTGCTAATGAGTTATTGTGACAGAAAAATATAGTTTTTGAGCTAGCTGTATGATTTGATTTGTCTTTTCTGTTCTCTGTTCGTCCTCTAATTAAGTACTGTTCTTGCTAATAATTAACAGAGTCTCATCTGCCTATCTCGCTTCGTCAAAAGAAGAATATTCTCAAAAACAGATTAAGGAAAATAAATTTTGCTATTGTTTATTTTGTAATTTAGCAAGAAAAATGTTCACCTATAATTAGGTATATATGCTAACAAGGATCTTTCTCTTGGTCCATAAAGTCATTGTTGAATACACCTTCCTGAATCCTTCGTGAGGTCTTTGTAACGTTGTTTTCATGTAAATATGTATTTTTTTTTTATTTTGTTTGTGTATCATCATTAGCCCCTGGCTGATTTGAGCAAACTTTTGGCAATCTAAATGATGGATTTTACCTATATATTCAGGTACTAGTAAAGATACATGCACTGATCTATTTAACAGTACTATGCAGCATATATCAACCAATTCAATAAGCTTCTATTGCATGCTTGAATTGTTGAAAGAAACGAACTTTCACCATATCAATCATGTGCGAGAGAGAAAGGAGTCAGGAGTGTTGTTGCCCCATGCCGGTTTGCCCATGAAGGGGGGAAAAAGAAAAAATCAGTCTGACCGGATTATATTATTTCCCCATACTTATATACTAGTGTTGGGAATTGAAATGGAAAAACTAATCAAAATTTATGTCCAAAGAAAAAAGATAATAATAATCTAGTCGAACTGTTTTTATAAAGGCAAAATCGAATATAACCCTCAAATCTTCCCTATATAAAGTGGCCGTGTTGGGTACAGAGGAAGACTGTTATTGGTTGGTCATTATTTTATGATTTGAGGGTTTATATCCAATTTTAATGATTTGAGGGTTTATATCCGAGATGAGAAAATTTGAGGGTTATATCCGATTTCCACTGCCATATCTTTCCAACTCGTATCTATTTCCAGTTCCTGACCATGACCTTACTCAGAAAAGTAGAACCTTCATAAATGATGCGCAATCAATGTTTGAGTGTAACATTTTCAGAATGCGTCAAAAGCTACATTAACCATAATGCGGCCCATTCCTTTTTGAAGTAGTAGAGGAAAATAAATCCAAAAAAATTAGAGAGGTTACAAAAAAAAAAAAAAAAGGATGAGTGATTAAAGGGGGAAGAGACCAAACCACAGGGACGAATAAAAAAAGAAAAGATAATAAGCAAAAATTAAGGGGGGAGCTGAAACCCTGCAAAATTCACCTATTCAGTCAGGATTTTCTAGATTATTAGTTTGATCTAAAATGCAGGTCCAAATTCACCTTGGACAAGTTCTCGACACATGGAGCGTACTTGGCCACCATGCCAGCATACCAGCTAGGAAGCAACATTTGCCTGAGTAATCAGGTTTTCAGATGGACGGCCATTTGATTTTGAAAAGTTAGTTAAGAGCGACCAATGTGAATTTGATCTTATAAACCGAGATGATTTGACGGTCAATCAATTAATAGATTTATCTTTAAAGGTTGATGTGATCGAGCATTACTCAATATAAATATTTCACTAACCCAAGTATGGTTTAATCAAAGCATCCATATGATTACTCAGTTGATTTAATTTGCTGGTCATTGTATTTTCGTAAATGAAACTATGAACAAGCTATCTGCACATCTAACTGGCTCACTTATTTATACTGCCACAAACTACATATCTATGTGTGAAATGAATCTGGAACCCACTGTTATTCTGAACTCCTATAGCAGAATCTTGCAATAGCGGCTCAGACAGGATCCACTGTTATAGGTAAGTTTCTTATGAAATCACCGAATCCATTCATTTTATGTAAGATAGTCGGAACTGAAAAATTAGAATCCCACCACACATAACTTGTATTGTAACATTCAACAAAATTACACTGTTCTTTCTTGTATCTTCAGGCCACGGCCCATCGAAACCGAACTGCAAAACTATACAGTTGCTCCATGCCGCAACTTGTCAGCACAGTATCGTACCAGTACCCATATAGCAACCAGAGGAACTCAGAACATAAATTAAAAGCAATAAATAGTATGAACAGCCCTGAAAAATCTACCAGTACAATCTCATCATGCATAAAACAGTAGCCAACAGTATTAGTTTCAAGGAACACAAATCAAAACTAAATCAAATGTAACCAACAGTACCAATGACAGATAAGTTTAGTAAGCGCCCACAAGCTGAGTAATAGGCATTTTCAGTGCCTCATTATTTGTGACACAACCCAAGTTCCCAACAAAGAGGCATATTTTCTAGTTTTTTTTTTTATTTTTGATGGAATTCAGTATTATTATTTCTTCAAATCATTCACTTAATCTATTATCAAGCTAACAACATCAATTCTGAGAACTATTGAGCTGGAAGGAATAAAAGGTGGGGCGACATGACTTACAAGTTAGAAGTTATGGTAATAGGTCTTGGCCCAGAAAAAGAAATGGGTGGACTATACGGTCCATATCCAACTTCTAGTGGTCCCCTGTAGATTCAAAGGACAAACAGAGGCCCAGTAAAATAGAGGTTGCCAACTCGCCGGGAACGAGATCCTCTGGACGGCCGTCCATTGGACGTTTTTAGATCTGAACCGTCTGATTTAATCTCAACGATTAATGATGCCCCGTGAATAATACCAGGATCGATAGGCCGGAAAAAAACTAACCGTCGAGATCAAATCGAACAGCTCGGATCAAAAAACATCCACTAAAACGTCCAGAGAATCCAGGGTCCAACTCGCCGTCTTCAATTTATGAGTGCGGAAAAATGTAAACAAGACTCATCAGATCAAAATAGTTTTTCTTTTCTTTTTTTCTTACTAAAACCAAATATAATTTGATCAAATCAAACCCTGGCCCATTTTTTTTTCCAATTTGAACCGTCAGGATCTGCTAGTCCAATGCTCGCTTTCTAACGGATGTTGTTCTAATTCTTTTAACTCTATTTAAAACTAAAAAGTTTTAAAATTCAACTTATATGATCAAACTCATAATTTACTAACCAAGGAAAAACGTTCTGTAAGGAGTACAAAGGACTAACAGAAGCAATACACAACCCACAAAAGTGTAGTCTGTGTAGAGTAGAGAGGGCTTAACCAACAAAAAAACAAGAATTTAGAAAAAATAAATAAATAAAATCCGTTTGAATTAATATTGAGCTAACCAGCACGTTTCTGCTGAAACTCATCAAGCATTCGTCCGGATATGATGAGGTACTTATTAAAATTATGTCTGCTCAAAGACATATATGATCCCTTACAAGCTTTTAACACGTCACATGATCATGATATTTTCAGAAACCGTGATACTGTTGGATGTAGACATCTACAGTACTGATACAGCGAACAAAGTTGAAAACCTACTTTCTCTGATAAGTTAATTTATCATTTCACTGGAGTAGGTGCACAGGGCACTTCAATAATGTGAATTTTTTTCTTAATTGAATTCTCTATCTATGCTTTATCTTCAATTATTTTTGGGTCTTTTCACAACTGCCAACTATACGCCATCAATGGAATTGGTTGCCAGAAGTGAAAGTGCCCCATTAAAAGGCCGAAGTTAGCAAGTTTTATATAGAAGAAAAAGTCAACAACTACGACAATAACTACAAGGTACAAGCCCTATGTCCCATTTTTTTAGAAGAAAAAAGACAGTCCCGTCTACCAGTTAGAGAATTAAGAGGTGCTAGGTTTCTATGCCCATTTTCATTGGGCCCAGAATATGTGAGGTACTGAACTCCCTGGCTAATAATCTTTCAAATTCCTAATAAATATTTGTCTTGCAAGTTCAATTGGCATTCAAATGTTAAGCCCAATATCATGTTCTCATTTTAAAACACAGGCTTTTTCTTATAGGCAAATTTTTCAGTATTCAAATTATAAGATCCTTTGCGTTATAGAATCTGAAATATAATATCTGCAACAATGGAGGAATAAAAATGCAATTTCAACTTTTTAGAAGAGTACTATGAGAGTTCTCATATTTTTGAATGATAAATTCGGACACTTTTAAACTTATAGAAGAGTACACATGAAATTTTGCTTTTTCAATCTCTGCACTTTTGTTTCCTTTGGAACTTCTAGCATTTATAATCGCAGGTTAATTTTCACAAAAAAAAGGCTCTCAATTTTTTCCGACCAGGAGATTTTTAGTAATGTAAAATTTAAATGCAGAAAGCAATATTCAAAGTGCAGATTAAGTTTTCAAAATCTATGAAAGATCAAGTAGTTATAAATGTTTATACACAAGTCCAATTTCTCTGTGGTATCTGACACAGTCGAACAATCAATTTAAAACTCAGTCGCTGAATTAAATGGACAATCATGTTGCTGTCTGTCTGAGGCATAGGAGGGACCAAGGGATTCCAATAAATAGTGAGAGGGATTGGAGCTCCTCTTTGCAGAGTAGGTTTTCCACTGTCAAGACCCGTCAATGGTAAATTTACATTTAGATCTAATATCAGCCGATAACTATATGAACTGTGTATACTTAATAGGATTAACAAGTACAGATATCCATTGGTAAAAAAAAAAAAAGTACAGATACACTCAAAACACAACTTTTGTATCTTCAAACATATCCAATTACTAGGCATACTTCTCAGGTTAAAACTTAAAAACGGTTACCAGTAACATAGTGTCCAATTTCTTTGTAATTATATAATTATAACAATCTCTATTATTTAGTTACTAAAAATAAAATCAAAAGAAAATTAAGGGAGAGACCATTCCACGTGCAATGTCAAAGGCTCAAAGCAACCTTTTTTTTAAATGCTTCCATATTACCTGAGAAAGTCTCCTTGGTCTCTTCATAGACCCATCCAAATTTCTCAAAGAAAGGGTTTACTAGGGTTTGTGGGGGATAATCATTGATGCAATCCTCCCAAGCATCACCATCTCCCAAATCTCTCTTCACCTCCCATATGCAACTATTGCACTCAAACCCTGCACCGAAGCTTACCATCAGCAATCTATCCCCCTTTCTTAGCCTCTTTTTTGCTTCCATATACCCCAAAACATACCACAAGCTGCTCGCGGATGTGTTGCCCCATCGAAATAGTGTCATTCTAGATGGTTCGACATCATAGGAGGTCAAGCCTAGTGCATTGCCAACTGCATCAATAACTGCCGTCCCACCCGCATGCAAGCAGAAGTGATCAATACCTGACTTATAGTTGATTTTTGCTGCTGCTGAGAATGAATTGCCTTTCGTCTTTGTTACCTTTTGTTCTGTGATTCTCCACATGTAAAGCAGAAGCTCGCGGTAGGGTAACACTTTTGGCATAAGCTGTTGGAAATTTTTAGTGAACGCACGCATGGCTGCTTTTGGGAGGCCCGGTCCTAAGTAGAACCCAAGCCGACCAGTATCATCCTCTTTCTGCATCACACAGTTGTAGCCATCATCCTGACTACCAATGTTGGTCCTGATAATGCATTTTAATTTCATCTTGGCTCCGCTACGCATGGTTGGGTCATTGGTGAGTAGCATGACGGACCCACCAGATCGGAAAAGGATGTTACTGAGCATCATCGATTTGTCATTGCCACAGTACCAGTTTGGGACTATTGATTCTGAGCTGACTACCATCGCTATCGTTTTCTTTCCAGATTTGAAAATGTTATTTACCAAGTCAATAGCAATCAAGCTCGCACTGCAACCCATGCCTGACAGATTATAAGTTTTCACATCATCCCGCATCTTTTGCTGCTTTATGATTCTTGATGCAAGGGAAGGGGATGGAGAAAAGGCAGAAATGCTAACCACCAATACATCCACTTCGCTTGGCAATATTTTGGTCTTAGCAAATATATCCGAGACCGAGGTTTTGAAAAACTCGTCCATTTCAAGCATCGAATCGTCAATTGTTGGCGACTCTTCACGGCCTTCTAAGATGTTTCTCGGGCTGTAGGTTTCTTCACCTATGCCCGACCTGATTATCATCTTTAGTAAAAACTTGTATTCAGATAAACCAAGAGATTTGTTGCGGTTTATGAGCTCGCCACTGGTGAGGCTGGAGATCTTCCGATCGGATGAGGGTTTGAAGCACACATAATCTATCAAATAACAATTTTTCGAGAGCTTTGCAGTGTAATATCTCAAAATGTGGTAGAGATAGTAGAGAAGAAGAACTGCCATGGTAGCCACAAGTACCATTTTGGGAGAAATTTATGGCGTTTGCTCTTTAGTTTTGTGGGAAGCTGGTCAATTGTTAGATGGCAGGGAGCAGGGAATCACCCTGTATTTATAGTACCATGCAAATTTTGTCATTTTTCAAGTAGTTAGTTGCCAATGCTACTTTAATTAGTAATTAAGCGCACTGCAAGACCTTAACTCAATACACATGACACCACCAAATTAATTAAACCCTACTTGTTGATACTTGACAGACTAAAAATGTTTCCATGTAAATACTCTATTTAATTACTGGCATTTTATAGTAAGAACTTAAGTATTGATTCTAATTATATGTTAACCTAAAGGCAAAATGTAGAAGCGTTAAATTACCAGTTTTGCCTGTATGTTTAATATCATTTTCTCTGTCCTTCTAATTTTTATGTGATAGGGCGTGATCATATATCAAACACAATCGGTTTGGCATCTGCATGTGGCATTAGTCTGTTGAAGCATGCATGTCACATGCATTGTCATGTCGATATATGAACGCTTAATTATAGTTTTTACCAAGATATGTTTAACTTCATCATCACCCCCCTTTTTTTAATTGTTGTCTTTGATAGTCACCTAGCTATAACCTAACCTCCTGAATACCACTCTCCTCATAACTTTTTTATGCACCTTAGAATGCACAATTGTCTATTGTATCGATTCATTTGTTCATTGTTTTGATAGACGTCGATAATTGTATCAATGCACACGTAAATTTCAAAGAAGCCGCAATTATTGGCAATTGTCAAACAATGCATATTTTGAGTAGTATGAATAAATACAATAGACAATTGTGCGGAATCAAAATGCATTTTGACACTTGTCACTTGAATTTGACAAGTAAAAAACTATCAATGTCATAATCATTTGAACTTATTTTCTCATCATAAAATTTTATAATACATACTTAACTATTATACCAACGTTCAATACATTGTTAAGTCAAGAATCATTTGAGTACTATAGTTGGAGTGTCATGGAGCGAAACTTTGGAGGTACGATATTTCTATTATAGGTAATTTGTTTCGGATCGCTTACTTGAAAATTGAAATACATGTTGGTTGCTAAATGTAGATGTACCTCATTAACGTTTTTGCCTTGATCTGTTTAATATCCTTTTCTTTTCCTTTTTTTTTTTTAAATTGACAGGATGCGTTCATTTATCAAACACAATTTGCATCAATCATGCATATAATCTTGTACTTCAGTTTTTTTTTTTTTTTTTTTTTAGTCTCATTAAAAAACAAATTATGGTTTCTTGCTGTGCAGGTGTTCATACATCGCGAGATCCAGCCCAACATACAAGGAAAGAAAGGAAAAGAATGGAAATTGGTCTAATTTTGTTAAAGCTGTTGTTTATATGTAAATTTTCGATGCGTCCTTTTCTGGCCCTAATATAATTAATTGTTGGGTCCTTTCTTTCCAGTGAAATTAAATATCCAATATTAAAAATTGGAGGGGGTTATTTCCAATTGAGAAAGATTTGAGGGGGTTATATCCAATTTCGCCTTAAATAAATGAGTTCCAAAAGAATATAACATTTTCTATTATAGTAAAAAGAAAAAAAAATGAAAAAAGAGTAACAATTGTACGTAGTTAAGTTTAACTAATTTTATCAAAAGAAAACGAGTTTGACCTTAAAATAATCTTGCAATGGTACAAGACTATTAGACTACAAGCATAGCATCAACTGTTTTATTCATTAAAAAGAAAAAGAAATAAAGTGGAAATTTGTATTAGAACGGAAGATAAGAAAGTAGGTTATTAATGACTGATCCAGCTTTAAATCAGTATACTGGCAATTTTTAGAGTACAACTGAACTGACTTTATTCTTTTCTTTTTATGAACGTAGACTGACTTTTTTCACTGAACTTTTTCTCATCTCATAAATCAGTGTCCAAATTTGAATTATCCGTTATATGTCACTAAATTTTTTGTTAGCTCTGACGTGGACACTACTCCATAAATTTTTTTTTGTCGGCAGAAAATAATATGCATTTTATTGCTGATGTTAATCTTTTTTGTTGAATAAACAATGACATAAACACAATATTTTTCGGCAGAAACATATAACCAAATTACTTGATTATAATTTTATAACAAATTAGTAACATGAGATCAGTGGAACACAATGATGTTTAATTAGTGACCTGGGACTATTAGCGTCATAATTTGAAAAATAAATTCATCCAAATAGGTGATGTATCACGCAACGCAACTATTGCGTGTGAATGTGAACGGCCCTGATGAGGTCTAGGCCTTGAATTAAATTGGACAGCTTGGTTGTGTGCTGCACACAGTTTCTTTGATTGGATTGGATCTGGACCGGATCTGTGTAATAGAGGGATAGAATAGATTGGGATCTTTCATAAATGCGCCCTTCCAGCGGTCATCCATTTGTAGTTAAGACCTGGATCCTCTACAACTCAACGTAAGAGTCAATAATGAAGCAAGTCAAAAGATATTTTGTGACATAACCATAACAGCAAGGGTTATATAAAGTTGAGCAGATTATGAAACTGGTGCATTTTAGAGGATATAACTCGGCTCACAGTCAAATAGTTGGCAACTGACAAATCTGATGCATCCCATATGGATTGGTTATCCTGTTGTAAATAATTTCAGATTCCACGTTTCTAATATATGCATCACAAAATAGAATATAAAAATTAAAAATTACCACTTGGAGTATTTTTTATAGGGAAAGAAAACCAACCAGAAAAAATAAAGGTAAATGCATTGCAAGCCACATGCACTCGACCTTTCTCGCTTTTCCTATGATGTAAACACCGAAACTTTCATGGATGCATTGAAGTTGTAGCAATTTAAAGGGTGGAGTTAAGTTCACGTTGAGTTAGATCATATTTCAGATCTCAATTTCAAATAATTTTCAAACTTTGATCCGTTCAAGTCGGATCATGTCAGATTTCCAGCCATATTTGTCTTCAAAAAAAAAAAATCTATATTAGTCGTGTTTCAAATCATTCTATCTTGGATCGACACCGATTCAGACCCTCTTAGCTTGTTTATACTTTTAAATAAATTATCAAGCTGGATCATTATTGAGTCCTAGACTTTTAGTTGAGTGGGATGCATGGGTACAGCCACAGGTGACGTTTCAAATTAAGTTCGGATTTGGGTCATTTGGATAAGGTCAAGTTGGACATTGATTCGTTAGCTTCACATAATCACATTATTTTAGAGTTTGATTATTCTTTGTAATTATAGTGATTCAAACAATCATTTTAGGGTTTGAAATCAAACTAGGACAGATCAGGTTCAATTCCAGGGTGGTTTAGCATCAAATTGACTGGCTTTCAAATTGATCGAATCCTGACGGGTCTAAATTGGATCAATTTTTGCCACCTCTGTTCTTAAAGTAATTTTTTTCTTAATGCTATGTAATACTCTTAAGTCGACATGAATTTAGAATATTATTCGAATCATGGGTTTCAAAAATCATGGTCATTATCTTCCAAATTGATTAAGAATTTTGTAGTCATATGAGAACTAACTGAATTTGTATTGTTAAGATATCTAAGGCCGCAACCAAAATCCTCTTTTTTTAACATGAGATTTCATTCATTTCATTAGAAAAGTTCTAATCAAAATGAACAGTTTTAGGGTCATTTGATTGGAATTTCTAATGTTATGAGCTCCAACGAAATCCTGAGAAATTATTTACATGTAAATCAATTTTGATATTTGAACGAATAATTAGACATATAATTTGAATTGGGAGGGTTGAAGTGAATGGCAACATGTAGACTTACAGGTTCAGATTAAAGTTAGCAAATGCTCAGGTTTGGTTTGATTGAGTTTTTGCTAGATTGTTTTGTGGGTTGGTGGGGCTTCTGGTTTGACGATGATTGCAATGTGGAATACTTTGTTTATTTTTAAAGCATTTTGACCACCAAAATTTGCCAGTTTTGGCGCTCTTTCTTCACTCAAACAGTATGAATTGTATGACAAATCATATACTTTTGCATGAAATAGGGCGATTTACGCACTGTGTTCATATACCTATTGATGCAGCGAGTTGATTTTAAGCATAAATCCGACTAACAATAACCTACCTCACGATAGCCGCAAGCTACAGAAGATCCGACAATTGGAAATACTCTGTTGTGGCCTAAGCTCTGTAGTATATTGTGCAGCGAGTAATATTCCGCAAACCATACAAGATCTGAACAAAAAGAACTGTAGATCACCCAATCTTATGGCTTTTGTACATGCACAGATGGTCTGGATAGTATATCCAGACAAAAGGAAGCCATGCTAAGGAGTATGGAGTACGTACTTCAGTTGTGACTGGCAAAAGAAAGGGAAATTGCACACATTTGTAACCAATCAGGAAGCATCAAATTAAAGACGTACTGTTGTCATTGATATGCGGATTTCAAATTGCGAGTACGTCCAGTCGTGCAGAGGACTACGCATAAATGAGCCCATGCAGATACCAGTTGGTGGTTGGTAAATAGCGACCCCTGTAAATTTACTAATTTTTCAGCACTTCACATGCCAAGTACCGCCTCTCTTGAATGATATTTAGTCTAATTTTTAACTTACACTTGTCCAGTAATGAGATTTTTTTTGTGCTTTAAAGCTATCTACTAAGAAAACCAGCCTGGCAGATGGCAGTGAGAACCATAAATTTCAGAATATTAAATTAGTTTTAGAAGTTTTTTTCATTGGTCCTACCACTATTACTTGTCCGAAAACGATCCGCATAACTATTTAATGTTGGAATGATTTTTGTTATGAAATATATGTAAGTATGAATTCAATTGATATTTGATACGGTGAATAATTATATTAATTATTTTTTAATTGCAATAGTAAGAAGATTAATATTTTGCAAATTTTAAAGAAGAAAATAGCAATTGAGTGATATTTTAAAGCTCGTAATGTAATTTTTCTTAAACAAAATTTTGCCAATCTAAGGCTAAGTTTTGTTAAGAACTAATGTTTGCATTTCAAGTAAAATTGTAATAGTGTAACACGTTGTTTTTTATTTTTCAATATCTGAGAACTTCCTAAGCCACATAAACTGATGTATATTTCAAAATCTAACAGAGACCATTTTTTACTACTTCAAAATTTCGTCCTGTTAAATTGAAATTAAAGTCGGCCCTACAAGTAGGGGAAAATTAATACTTGTCTAGGATCATCTTTTGAAAAACTATGAAAATAATACTTGAAACCTTTAAAATAGTAATTATGTCTGATCATATGTAAATTATGTTGAACGACATGGATTGGTCAGTTAGACATAAAAAAATAATATTATTAGCAGTCTAAAAGTGTCAGACTGCAGTTCTTGGTACGAATGTTCTTCCATTTATTCCTTGTGGCGTACTTAATCAAACCAGGTTCGTTAATTTGTTGACCACTTAATCAATTATCAAATCGACTCCAAATTTTATAAAACTTATACGAAAACGCATCGCCCGTAAAATTGAACAAGATGAACGGTTTGGATTCGCTGTTTGAATTTTAATTTTTTAAAATATTTAAAAAAAAAAGAATTCGGCTAAAATGACCGCTGAGGATCTCAATAAATTGGAATCGTATCCTCTGCTCATCTTTAAAAGGTGAGCAGAGTGCCAATCTATTGTCTGAACGGTTGGATGAAGATCCAACGGCGCGTACAGATGAAGGAGATTACACGCTGAAATCCACCCCAGCCCGATTGCCCCAGTTTGCGTTTCTCTTAAAAAAAAAAAAGAACATCGTCTCTCCTCTCGTCTCGAAGCATTTCGGCCTCCTCGAAGCACCTCTTTCTCCTCTCGGCTCGCCTTGGATCGACACATCTGCCTCCGCCTCCTCTCGAAGCACTCCGATCTGCACCTCTCGAAGCACCTCCGCCTCATCTCGAAGCCTATAAATGCCCCATCGGAAGACAAAGTATGGAAGGATTGCAACATCCAAGCCTGCCGCTTCCTCATCTAGTTCAATGCTAATTGCATCAAGCAACCCTCGATTTGTTGTGGGATTATGTATATTAAAGGTGGATCTGCCTCCTAGGAATAGGATTGTTGCTATAACAAATTTTCGAAACTTTCATTTTATTCCAATCTGGACAACGTTGGATTTTGCTATAAACTTTGATTGAGCTCTTCTAGCATCGGATGTGCTTGTTAAGAGTCATTTTGTACTAGTATACTTAGCAGTTCTTATATGATACATTTTGTACAGAGATTTATTTAGTACTTAGCTCAGAGGATCTTTTCATAAATAAATTACATGATGGCTCACTGTTCTGTTTAGAGTGAGGTTTTTTTTTTCAAATTTCTTTATTGATAGTTACTACTTCCAGCTTTTACCAGCAAATGATGTATTAAATAATTCAATTGAGTTTTCTTGCCGTTAATGCTTGGATTATTATCGTTTTATTTCCCTTCATATGTTTATAATCTCAATTTAGTGCACCAACATCTAACTTTGTTCAATTTTGCTTTGTTTCATGGCTCTCTGTGCAATGGTATATTTAAAATTGAACTGTTTTAGAGCGACATAAAAAATATTTCAATCAAATATCAATTTATCTTTATATTCTACATTGCACAACCATAACAGAATCTATACCAACAATAGTTTTATTTCTTGTTGCCTCAACATTATCACATACGAATTGAAGTCAAAAAAGGAAAAGAAATAAAAACTAAAACTTTATGTTTAAACTACAGAAACATGCTTGAAATTGCAAACAGCACTTTACTCTAATATGCATCTAACATCCAACATTTTTAATTCATATCCAATAATTGCTTCTTATATAACCTAATGAAAGAATCTTTCTTTTGGCTCTTTTATTGGAAGAACTACCACAGCTTGAATTTGCAATGGAGTTTTTGACATTTGTTGGCATGTCACAGCTTCCCACCTTGCTTCATCATTAGAAAATGGTATTATTACAGATTTTCTCTTGTTCAATTCTGATTCTCTCTGTCATTTCTTGAGGTGTTTCAGACCCATCTCCTGTTGCACGATCAGCACCATATAGTTTCTTTAAATTGCCATAGTTATAGACAGGCTTGTTCCTCCATAAGGCTGCTTCAGGATCAGCCTACACAAGGAAAATATAAGCTGCAAAGACAACGAAATATAATCTAAAATAATTATTTATAATAGAACCTTAGATGACAGTTTATATTGAAATTGTTCTAAAACACCATATTCTAGTAAATCAATTTGAAGCTGCCTGCTTTATCATCAGGTGAAAGTACAAAAATTACAAACCCAAAAGAAATAGTCTGAACTAAATTTTACATCATTCCAGCAATAACTAAAGTTGTAAATTTTCTGAAAAGTTATATTTTTAAAATTAAGGACAAAAATGTCGTTCTAGTACTTCTCTCTCAGTCTCTCTGATGATTCATCTTCTGTCCAAACAACAATATTGGGATTATTTTAATATATAATATATAATAATTGCTTGCAAATATGATATGAAATTAATTTAATGCTAAGACAAACAGAAGTTGCCTACAAGAATCAAAACTAGGTTGGTCTTTATAATTGCTAAATTAATCGTGCTTCAGACCTGCTATTTATACTGAGCGAATTTTTTACTTCTTTTAATTCTGAAATTAACTAGTTGGAAAGATGTCTTTTATGTGCCTTAAAAGAATGCATCAACTACAATGTTGTTGATTAAACCAATTAATTTAATCTCAAGCGAAATAATTTCATTCCCACTACTAGACCAGACCAGTCCAGACTCCAATTTGTACAAAAGTTTCGTAATTTATCGTAGCATTTGTAGAAGAATTACAAAATCAAAGAAGAAGAGGAATGGAGGCGCTTAATTACTTCTGGATAGCCTTCACAAGTGCAAATATAGAGACAATTAAAATTAAATCACAAAAGGCCCACAAGTTTAGAAATTGGCCTGGAAGTTCAGAGCTCAGAAATTACCTGTCCAGATCGAGAAACAAGGGATCAAGACTCAATTGAAGCTAGTTTAGGCTTGGTCGCACTGATTCGGCCACAATCCAATCTAGGGTTTAAGTTTTGGCGTCGACCAATCTGACCTAAATCAGTTGAATACGAGCGAAACGAAGTGGAGGAACGAAATGATTGTGTCGATCCAAGGCGAGCCGAGAGGAGAAAGAGGTGCTTCGAGGAGACCGAAATGCTTCGAGACGAGAGGAGAGACGATGTTCTTTTTTTTTTTTAAGGGAAACGCAAACTGGGGCAATCGGGCAGGGAAATCAGATCCTCTGGATGGTTTTACCGTGGACGTTTGGTGGACGGCTCAAGATCTAGACCGTCTGATTTAATCTCAACGGCTAAAGGGAGCCCCGTGCATTCCACCACACCCGAAAAAAATATTGGCTCGAAAAAAATGAACCGTCTGATTTAGTTTAAACGGCTCCGATCGAACCATCCACTGGATGGTTCGTAACAAACCATCCAGAGGATCCGGATACATCGGGCAGGGGTGGATTTCAGCGTGTAATCTCCTTTCATCTGTGCACGCCGTTGGATCTTCATCCAACCGTTCATACAATAGGTTGGCACTCTGCTCACCTTTTAAAGGTGAGCAGAGGATACGATTCCCAATAAATTCGGCTTAAGTAAATATTTCGGCCCAATTACCTGTATCCATTTTAATGGAATAAATTTGGGCCGACCCATGTATATGAGTATATCTCAATATCTGTATGCTAAATTCTACGGGATGCAAATTTTGACAATTGTTTTTGAGAATTTGCATCATCATAATTTAGTTGCAGCTCGACCTTGTTGATGAAAGTTTGATTGATACAATCCTGATCGAGGTTTGGGAGTTGATTGAGACTGTGATTAAGCGATGCGTCCACTGAACGTTAATTTGAATGAAGTTAATGAACGGCAAATCGTAACAAAATATATAAGACGCTAAGGTAAATGGAATACGCTTGGATCAGGAATTGAATTAACAAATTAAGTGCCACAATTCATAATAACTTGTTCTTAACTTTTCTATTCATAACCGACCTGAATTAGGAAAATGACAGAAAAATGAAAACATATGCTGGTTTAAATGGGTTAAAGTCCCGAACAGGTACAATATACTAAGAATTTGTTTGACCAGTAAAGTTCAGTATACAGCCTAAACTGAATTAATCAACTTTGGAGGATCCGAGACACTTAAAAGGACAAAAAATGAAATCTAAAGCTAGATTACGATTATATGCATATGTAATTCAAAAAAAAAAAATGAAATACATCAAAAGGATTGAAAGAAATTCTTTAAAAATTGAAAAACATATTTATACTATATAAAAAGTTTGCTTTTCGGATTGCTTCGGAGACAAACAGTGATGAACAGTGATTTTGATTTTCTATTTCTCATCGCGTACAGTTTTTGGTGTGATGACATATTTTATTTTTCTGAATGAGCAACATACTTGCCTACAGGCTAGGTTACCCTGGTACGCCCATTCTGGGGTCGTACGCGAACCGGGTACAGGTACGCCTCCGGTACGGCACCAGTACGTACCGGGTACGCCACGTGGCATACCTAATATTTTAATCGGGTCAAACCATCAAATACGGTCAAAGGTACGTTCTGCTACGCGTACCGCACACTTGTGCCACGTAATTTGGCTATTTGTTTAAAATTCGTCCATAGCATCCAGCCACAGAAAATCGCGCGCGCACTTAGACACCCTCACATGGGCTATGTCGGCACTAGGGGCTTCATTTGCTTTCTTTAAAATAGTGCGTCTTTGTATATATAGACTTAGATTAAAGGGTTGAAACATATTGTGGGACTAAAGAAGCGCAGCAAAAACCGGACAGGATCACTCATCCATCTATAAACTGATGCTCTCCATTTCATATCCATGGGATATCTCCATTTTAGTACTGAAGATTTTAAAAAAAAATTAAAATATTTATATATATTGTCGTACCCGTACCGGAGATTTTTAAAAATTTTAGTACCGCTGTACCCGTACCGTACCGGGTACGGTACTCGTACCCGTATTGGTGCAACATAGCCTACAGGCCACACCATAATAAATTTGATTTTCTATTCTTTAACTCAGTGCAGTTCAAAGTGCGATGCTCCTCTGTTGTACACATCCTATTGGCTTGTATAAGTAACATATTTGTCTATACAGCCGTACCATAGTAATTCTTCCAAACCAAATTGTCTAGCCTCTTCTCTTTATTTTTTTAATTATTCTCCAAGTCGGTACGATAAGATAAAAGGGGATAAAAGAAAAAGGAACAAGGTTCTCCGTTCATCTCTAATGATAGAAGCCTTGGCTCTGGTAGCTTGATATGCAACTGCCTTCTTCTTGCTATTTCATGGTCGATCTCGTCAGAACTATCTTTTTCTAAAAATCTGAAGGTTTACAGATCTGCCGTCGGTTATTCCTCTTGCGGTTGGTCCGGTTGGTTTAATTTGGGAGGGTCACAACAGCGCAACTGAAGGTTTTTCCTTATTTTTCCTATATGCTTTGCTAATATGCTCTATGATCTTTTCTTTTCATTTTTCATTTTTTTTGGGTAGGTTTGGTTTTTTTTTTTTAATGATAGAATTACTCTTCTCTTCCTTTCATTGTGCGTAAGGGAAAGGGGTGGTTTTACCATATTTTGACTTTTTGCTTTAACTTCTCAATCGTCTAAAATTTGCATGAACCATTAATTAGATATGATGAATTTGAACCTAAATAGAAATTGACAGTAATCTTTCCTAATAACTATTTATCAATTATATAGATGTAGATTTTAAAGTAGATTATAGGTTATACGTAAGCCTGAGTTTTGAAATACTAATTCAGAAAGATTTACTTGGATTTTTATTAATTCATAGGATCACTTGCAGATGATATTTCATTTCAGCTGAGATAAAATCAAATTACGTTGATCCATCTACAAAATTTAATTATTCTTGCTGTATCTTTAGACCTTAGTTTTATTGAAAATAGGAATCTTACCTAGATTGAGAATATCTAAAAGTATGTACAGCATATTGTACCCTATATGCTGAAAGTGAATTTTCTAGCTTTATGTTGATTGCTACTAGCTCTGTAACCGTTTTCATTTTTAATTGATACGAAGTGGAGTTTGATTCATATAGTTCTATAATTTTAGACAAAATTATATTTTTTTTATATATGAATGTGTTTTTCAACTTTGCCTTTTAAAAATAAAAACAAGTTATGTGGCCACTAAGTATCACTTGATTCTTTTCAATGCTTCAACTCAGTTTTATCTTCGCATGATGTCTTCTCTTGGTACTTCATGGACTCGATCTTCAAATTCTGATGAGCTACCTCTTTCGGTGAAGTTCTTTCCAAGCATTAAACGCAAGAAACTGTACCGTGCGCGTCGCGTTCGGGATGAATACTATCCACACAACAATGCTCCTTCTCCAATGGATCTTGATGAAGGCACTTCAAATCCAGCATCAT
The DNA here is from genome assembly GCA_027725995.1 of Rhynchospora tenuis. Classification (NCBI taxonomy): domain Eukaryota; kingdom Viridiplantae; phylum Streptophyta; class Magnoliopsida; order Poales; family Cyperaceae; genus Rhynchospora; species Rhynchospora tenuis. Next base: position 129,046,750 of record CM050889.1, on the reverse strand, counting down.
TTTGTGAGTACTACTTAACTACTGGGACTATAATCTAAAATGTTCATTTTTTTAATTTCATTTTATATTTTTCGTTTATATTTTATCAACATTTATTTGATCACAAATGTTCTATTCATTATCTATTTGAATGCATTTATGTACCGATGTTACAAGTTTGCCAACAGTTTGGTCTTATATTATTTATTGCTTATAACCTCTTTTCAAGTATTGTGCTTATGTAATTTTTGAAAAAAAATTCCGTATATCCAGTCTGTAGGATTTCCTTATTGCTATTGAGGGTTATTTAATTTTTTTTGTTAATTTAGTTTTTGTTATCCAAGGCAGGAATTCCTAAATTGTTTGCATGTACTTTTTATATGTTGCTGTCCTGGAACAATTAGAAGTACTCCCATCACATGCCTCATCTATGAATGATGGATCTACTCAAATTTCCAGCTCTGATGACCTCTTGCTCCCTCTAAAGGTATTCGCCAAGCAGTCACAGAATTCACGCAAAGCATCTTACCGTTCGCGTCGCATTCGAACTGAAACTTTCTCTGCAAACAATGCATCTACACAACACGCTAGCGTCGAAACCACAAATAATGGTGCTTACTTTTATCTATACTATTTTGTATTTGAAATTGCAAAAATGACAATTTCATTTGTTGTTAGCAGAGTTAGCTGCTTAGTCATGTAGTCACAATTATCAATTATTTCTTTTCAAGAAACTTTCAGCATTAAGATGTTATTAAGTCATGTTAATCTAAGGAAAGTTAGCTATATGGAATGATTTGCTGGCATAAAAAAAATTATTTTGTTGTTTATTTACTTTATGTTGTCCAATACTTTCATTTTTTTTATTATATTCTTGTAGAATTACCTAAAACGTGTTGTTTGCCTGTTCTTTTTTTATGTAGCTGCCATGAAACAACTAGAGGTACTCCCTCCACATGCCTCATCTATGAATGACGGATTTACTCAACCTTCCACCTCTGCTAATCTCTCACTACCTCTGAAGGTGTTTGCCAAGCACTCACGCAAAGCATCTTACCGTTCACGTCGCATTAAAACTAAAATTCTCTCTGCAAATAATGGGTATGCACAATTGACTTCAGAGTACACTGGCATTGAAGCAGCAAATGGTGGTTTGTTTTTTTATCTGTACTATTTTCCAGTTCAAATTTCAAAAATGACAATTGTATTGTCCTTATCAGAGTTGATTGCTTTCTCATGTTGTCATAATGATTGATTTTTACTTTTCAAGTTGCCTTCAACATTAAAGTGTTCTTAAATCATATTACTCTGAGATACTTATTTGGAATGATTTGTTGGAATGGGAAACATTGCTCCCACATAATCAACACCTCATTTGTTACCAATTGCACTACTTGTAAGTGCTACAAGTTAACCAGTTACGAAGATGTCATTTTTTTTTACAAATTAGTTCTATATAGTTATGAATTGTACTGGTCATTACTAAGGTTTTGTCCATTTTTTGTGTTGCTATTAGTATGGCGGGTTCTATATGTCTATTTCATGCCTTTTATTTAACAGGTGTTTAGCATCAGTTCGAACCATTGGATATAGGCCACTCCAGAACATAGTTGTCGCTTTTGTGGTGCATTTTTTTGGCATAGAGAAAGATGTGTTAAATCTTCTAAAGGAAATTGTGTCAGCTACAATCTTTGTTGTCGGGAAGGTCGCGTTGGTCTCCCTCTTTTGGATCATCCTCCAGCTATTTTACAGCAGTTACTTTCGAATGATAATCCAGATTCAAAACACTTCAAAAAACTTATTCGTACTCATAATTCGATGTTCTCTTTTACTTCATTCGGATGTAATGTGGACGATTCTATTAACAATGGTTATGCACCTTATGTCTTTAAAATATTCGGACAAATATCACACAAAATGGGTTCTTTGTTACCTTTACCAGGATTAAAACCTTCTTTCGCACAACTTTATTTGTATGATACAGAAAACGAAATTCAAAATAGACTTGCTCATTTCTCTCAATTTTCTTCGCAAAATCAGCCAAAACAGCATATTGTTCAATCACTTACTCAAATGTTTGACAAGCACAATGTTCTTGTAAAGGAATATAGAACTATCAAGGAAAGGTTGGCCTATATGAATGCTCCTCAATTACACATACGTATACACTCAGATCGTAATCATAGAAACCCTCAATATTTCCCCCCAAGTGCGTCAAAAGTAGTGGGATTTATTGTTGGTGATATTACATCAAATAAGTCAAATCGGGATATAATCGTTGAATATCGTTCTAAAAAATTACAATGCATTTACGGAGATAATCCGCTCTATATACCTTTTCAATATCCTATCATCTTTGCATATGGTGAGAAAGGTTTCCATCGTTCCATTCGTTACGTGCCCAATATGCCTAGCACAAAAAAAGTCAAAAGATGAATATAACTATGGCCGAATACTACTCTTTTCGTCTTCATCCACGACGCATTGAGGCTCCTACAATATTTCAAGCTGGGAAGCTATTTCAACAAATTGTTTTAGATATGTTTGTGTCTCTTGACCAAAGCAAAACTTTCTTTCATAGAGCGCAATCAACATAAAATGCGGTCTGAGAAATTGTGCAACGTTAGGCGTGCTGTTGTTGAAGGTGATATGCTCGGTTGTGAACTCGAAAAACGTATCGTGTTACCTTCTTCACATGTTGGAGGGCCCCGCTGTATGTTTCAGAACTACCATGATTGCATAGCTCTTTGTCGTCGTTTTGGCCCTCTGAATTTATTCATTACTTTCACATGCAACCCACAATGGATTGAAATTGAACGATCTATTTTGCCTGGACAACGTCCTGACGAACGCCCTGACATTGTGTGTAGAGTTTTCAAGATGAAATATAACGAGTTGATGCGTGACATTGATGATCGTTCTTTTTTTGGTAAAACTATTGCAGGTTAGATTTACCCTTTTGGTTTAAGTCTAAGTGATATTTTCTTTATGAATTTTTTCTTGCCTCTTTTTATAATAATAATAATTCTTACTCTTTGGTTATCATGTAATAACATATTGAAGCTTTATTTATTTGAGAGTCTAATCTTATGTATCTCCATTTTTTTTCTCATACAGTCGTATCTCAAATAGAGTTTCAAAAGCGAGGCCTTCCTCATGCACATATAATCCTTTGGCTGGCCACACAGCACAAACTAAAAACTGCTGCCGATGTTGATCGTTTAATAGCTGCGGAGCTACCAGATCCTAATGCCGATCCACTTGGATATGATGCTGTAAGTAAGTTTATGTTACATGGTCCTTGCGGAGTTATGAACAAGAATAGTCCTTGTATGAAAGATGGAAGATGCTCAAAAAAATTTCCAAAAGAGTTTGCTTCCATTACAAATATTAATGAAGACGGAAGTGTTTTCTACCGCAGGCGGAATAATAATGTTATATTTGAAAAGAATAATATCATTTTCTCAAATGCTCATGTTGTTCCTCATAATATCTCCTTGCTTATCAAGTACCAAGCGCATTTAAATATTGAAAAATGTTACAGTCCTCAATTAATCAAATATATTTTCAAATATGTTTGCAAAGGATCTGACAGACAGTTTATATCGATAAATAAGGAATCGAACTCTGTCGATGGCTCTAACTCACAAGAACAACCTATTATTAATGAGGTACAAAACTATTTGGATTGTCGGTGCATTACACCGTGCGAAGCTATATGGCGACTCTATCAATATAGCATACATAAAAGGTGGCCATCTATTGAACGTTTGCCAGTACATTTGCCAGGAGAAAATAATATCACTTTTACTGATACAGATTGTTTAGTTTCTGTTGTTAGAAATCAAGATATAGAGCGAACAAAACTAACTGAATGGTTCGAACTTAATAAGAGGGATTCAACTGCGCGTAAATTAACTTACTCCCAGATACCTGAAAAATATGTCTAGAATACCAAAAAAAAGAAGTGGACTTCTTGGAAACAAAAAAAAAACGTTTGGGTCGAATGTACTACGTGCACCCGAGTCAACCTGAACTATATCATTTGCGTTTATTGCTTACTCAAATTTGTGGAGCCACTTCCTATGAGTCTTTGAGAACAATAAATAATGTTGTTTATGAAACGTTCCAAGATGCTTGCAGGGCTGCTGGATTCTTAGATGATGATAGCGAATGGGTTGATGCAATAAAAGATGCATCTAACTGGTCCAGTTCATATCAACTTCGAAAATTATTCGTTTATATTCTTGAATATAGCCAACCCACAAATGCTATGCATATATGGAAGAACGTGTGGCACCTCCTCGGAGATGATATTGATTATCAGTTTAGGAATACAACCAACAATGGATCTTATGAAGTATCCGAAGATATGAAAAAAAATTATATTCTAGAATGTCTTGAAAATGATTTGGTCCAATTAGGTTCTACATTATCTTCATTCGGTTTACCCTTGCCAGCTTCAAATTTTGCAGATCTAATTAGTAATCGTCTCATAAGAGAACAAATGTCATTTAATCGCACAGGTTTAATATCAGAGTCAATTAAGATACGTTCAATGCTTAATTCAGAACAATTACAAGTTCATGATGCTGTTTTAGAATCAATAGATAGAAAAGATGGACAACTTTTTTTCGTTGATGGCCATGGTGGTACTGGAAAAAACATTCTTATGGCAATCTGTCATTGCTTCGTGCCGTTCACAGGGAAAAATTGTCTTGCCAGTTGCATCGTCTGGACTTGCAGCATTACTATTAGAAGGTGGAACAACTGCACATTCTAGTCTAGATTTAAAATTCCTGTTGATGTAATAGATATAAAGTCATGTGATATCAAACTAGGATCTCACTTAGCAGAACTTATCCAACATACGTCTCTTATTGTTTGGGATGAAGCTCCTATGAATCATAGACATTGTTTTGAAGCTCTTGATACTACTTTACGAGATATCATGGGAGTAATTTCAGACGATCGACGGTATAAAATTTTCGGAGGAATCACTATGTTACTTGGCGGTGATTTTCGTCAAACTTTGCCAGTCATTGCTGGTGGATCCCGTCATGATTCAATCAACTCTTGTATTACCAATTCTGATCTTTGGTCACATTGTCGTGTTTTTAATCTAACAATTAATATGCGTCTAATCCATGCCAATATGAATTCAGAGGAACGTGCCGAGGCTGAACAATTTGCACATTGGTTGTTATCTGTTGGAGATGGTACCGCACATGGTGAAAAATTGTATGGATCATCAGAAGCAGACTGGATTGAGATACCATCAGAACTACTATTGCCTAGAACTGCAGAACCATGCTCTTCGATAATTTCAACTACTTATACTGACATAAAGTCAAATTATCAAAATATTCAGTATTTACGAGATCGTGCCATTGTAACACCTACCAATCAAGACGCTGACAATATCAATTCTATTATTACTGGTATGATTCCGGGTCAATCATTCACTCACTTCAGTTCAGACACAATGCAAGAAAGTGCAACCATGTCAGAAAAATTGCGTGATATGTATCCTGTTCATTACCTAAATCTCTTAAATCCCAATGGTATTCCCAATCATGAAATTTCTCTTAAGATTGCAGTTCCTATCATATTACTACGGAATATTGATCCATCAGTGGGCCTTTGCAATGGTACTTGTCTACTTGTCACGCACGTAGGATTACATTCAATAGAAGCTGAAGTAATTACTAGACATGCTAAAGGAACTAGAACATTGATACCTCGGATTATTTTTCTGAAAAAAGAAAATAGGTGGCCATTCACCCTTCGACGAAAGTAGTTTCCGATACGTATTTGTTACGCAATGACGATAAACAAAAGTCAGGGTCAGACTCTACCAATAATAGGAATCTATTGTTGGAGTTATGTCCTAGAAGTCAATATTTAATGACTTTTTTTCTTAGTTTATGTTAATGATGATATTTGATCATTTGTTCCTAGAGTTTATTATTGACAGATCATTCAGGTTGAGGATCTGAATTGTGGATCTCTGTGGATCATTCATTAGAATGACAATAATAAATCTAAATCGTCCATAATCTTGATAATTAACAAGGAACATTAATTATCATAAAAGATTAGTATGCAAGTTAAGCGATGATTAAGTTCTACAAATCATAGGTAAGGAGTTACCAACTTAATTGCATATGTATATGTTATTGGAACATAGTACAGGACTTGACCCAATGAAATAAACATATGGATTGTGTTATGTGTCATTGTTTATTTCATATGAGTTTGATTCTAAGTTTGAGATGTTCACCTTTTCCACATGAGGATAGGTTCAATAAATATCGTCTAACGTTGATTCCTGATAAAGGCTGCTATAAGGACTTTATTTATGTTCTCTTGAATTGTGCGGGGAAAAGTTGTTCATCAAGAAAACCGTATGTCCCTCATTAATATACTTAATGAGTTATGATATCTGTTTGGGCCCCTTGATGGAGTTGGATTGGTTGGCCAACATGTACAATCAACTCTAGATCAAGAAATGTATAATCTGCAAGAATGACACATTCCTATCTTGGATTATACAAGGATATCATGTGACATAAGAATCAGACAAAGAAATACTTTTATTTCTTATGCAGGATTGAGATATTGTAACGGTACATTATTTATACGAATTGGGAATCATAACGTGTTGCTAGATACCGCTTATGATTATTGAAAATAAATAACGATTTGTTTCCATGGCCAACATAGTATAATCCTCAATAGGGTCGCACAAATAGGTCTTTGACCACACGTGCATTGTTTATTTGTATTGGAGAATACAAAACATGATAAGTTGATTAATTAATTATATACCGTTATGAACCGTTATAATTAATTATATCAAATGGATCATGTTAGGAATAAATTAATGCATAAGCTAATCAAGAATTAATTATTAATAAGTTAATAATTAATTATGTTCAACACTTTAATTTATTTGAGCTATGTGGGCTTCTAAATTAATTGGTTAATTAAAGGCCCGATTTAAGGAAGAATAAAGAGAATTAAAGGGGATTCATTAATTGGTGAATTAATGAATAAAGGCCTTTTATTAAGATGGCCCAAGAAAGCCCATTAGGTGGCCTCTTAGGGTGGATGGCATACTTGTAAATAGCTACAAGTGTGGATGAGAGATGGGTGGTCTATAAATAGGGGGTCTCTTTAGAGAGCCAACCCTAGCCTCCATCTACCCTCTTCCCTTCCCTTCTTGTGCGCCACCAAAGAGAAGAGAGAAAATTCTCTCTTCTCCATGGCTCTTCCTTCTCCCTCCATTGCTCATGTGTTGAGCTTCTCCCTTCTTCTTCCTCCATTAAATGGTTAATAGAAATTAGAAGTTGGTAAAGAGGATTAGCTAGGAGCTTGAGAAGAGCTAGCACTCCTTCAAGCTTGTGGTCGGCTCCTTGGTGGACGTGAGGCGGTTCGAGGTGGTGGAGAGGCGGTGCAAGCACGCCATCGATTCCCATGCCATGGATTCGAGCCTCATGAATGCGATTTCATGAGAGGTACAATTTCTCCTACTTTTCTCTCTTGATTGGATGTGTGATTGCTTTAGCACTAGATCTATTGATTTGCTTGTTGTTAATGGTGATTAATTAGTTGTAATTAATCTAAAATTAAAATATGAGCATTTCCTAACAGTGGTATCAGAGCTATGGTCGTGCTTAAAGTTTTTCACACTTAATTAAGTGAGAATTCGTAATTAATTAAGTTAATTAGTGATGTGCATGCTTGCTGGCCCTGGAAAGGCTGTTTTCTGTCTTGTTGCTTGTTTTTCGTGGTGTAAAGCTCTCTGAAATTTTTTCCTTCTTATTGGAGGTTGTAGCCCTTTGAGTTGTGGTTGTTTTCCCACTGAAATCATTGAAATTCGATGTAAAATGAATTTTTAGTGATTTAAACGGTAACGGTGCGCAGATCTGTTATTCTGCTGCACAGTTCTGTTGTTGTGGTTGGTAACAAATAATTTTGTATACAAAGTACCTGTAACTTTTAGATAGGATTAATCTAAACTTGATGCTCTTTCTGGATATGTAAATTTTGTTGCATATTTCGGATATTATGTGGGCGTTCAAGGATGAAAAGTGATGAAGTTGTCAGATCTGTTTTTTCAAACAAACCGATTGTTTTGAAAAACTGTACTTATTGAGAAACTTTTATGGAAAAGTGTTAAAATGAAAATGTTCTCCTTTAAGTCTGGAATCTGTGAAAATTAATTTCATAGATTTTCATTGAGATTTGATACCTCAACCGAGTGAAACCGTTTTGGTCGACGGTCTGTTCCAGAACAGGATACCTTGCTTAAATGCTTGTTATCTCGTTGATCTTGAATGTAACTTGTGGATTTTCTTTTCATGGAATGATAGCCTATTGTATGTAGTATTTTTATATGTAAATTGTTTGCTGGAAAAATATCAAGGGGATGATCATACAGATCAAAAGGTTGAGACCCATAACAGAATTTTCTCTAACGGTGCTTCGCGCATGATATGAGGATTTGTCTTTTTTGGTTCTCCCTGATGATAATTGATCTCTCCTTGAGATTTTTACAGGTAACCACAATCTTTGTAAGGAGTTCTCTGGATTTATTTCGGATTTTTTGGAGACCGAATTATTTTGAATTTTTTCGGGCCCCGAATTTCGTATTTTAATTAGTTAAAATAATTTCTAATTAATCAATTTGTTGAAAGGTTAATTAGAAGACTCCTTAAATACCCTCCTTTCTGTTTTGATGGTTGGATTTAATTTGAAAGGGCTTAAACAATTAGTTGTTAATGTTAAGCCTTCTTTGCATTCGAAAAACTTAAACAACAAGTATGCACAAAGATTCTAATTAATGAAATTAATTAAGAGCAAGTGAATCATGTATATTGTATATGTGCTAACTTGTTTTTGTAGGAGGATGTGGGTTTGATATGGCTCAAGATTTCAATGCCTTGTGTGTTGTAAAATGTTGTGAATGCATGTGATTGCTTGTAAAGTGGCCTAAGGTGCCTTGATAATTAATTGGTTAATTCTTGATGTAACTTGTGAGGCTTGCATGCCCCTAAGGCCTAGGCGGGTTTTAGGATTTTATCACATGTATTTATTTCCCTTAATTATTAGATAGGATCTTAGTAATTAGTGGGAGGGTTTGATTAGATTAGTTTCGTTACATGGAGATGCGACGAAGACTAATGCAAGCGGGAGCCATACAAACCCACGACAATGCTTGAGATGCTTATGTTATGTGATTGTTTGTGAATGCCTTGAATTGTCATAGGTAGGTATGGGTGTATGCTTACACGACCACCAAACAAAGTCACGTATTTGCTTTTGTCCCAAATTAACTTGATTTAGCCAAATCGTCCTCCTTCTCTCTATCCCCTTCAATACAATTGATTGTCTATTGATGCATTCCTGCCGACGCGGACATCGTAGTCCATCATTGTAGTCGGGGTGTAAATCGGATTTACTAGGAGCAAATAGAGAGAGGTTGCTTTACAACGGACCCACTCGGATTGGACGTTGGGACGAAGTTTGTGGATATACTTATGATATCTCACAAACCAAGAATCATATGGACAAGATATGATTGGTTGGAGAACCTACCTTATCTAGTTGTTTTAGGTGTCATGCCGACGCTGTCCCCTATTTCAACGAAAATGAGGATCTTGGAAACCGACTACATTAGGGACATTAATTAAATGTAGTGGGAGTTTTGTTTATCTTTCCATAAACAAAACATTGCATAAACTAAATGACCTTAAATTGAAATTGTTATAGATATTAAATATGTTAATTTCGTTGCGATCAATCTTTGAAAACAACAAGCTCGTTTCTAAGGTATTTACTTGGAGAAGAAATATCGATTCCTAAGACATGTTCTTGGAAATGAGAAACTTGAGCAAATTTAATCCCAAAAACGTTTCTCGACTTCCCGAACATAGCTTCGCAATGATTGATTAGTTTCGACGAAAATTATTCAATAAAGCGAATGCTAATATCCTTTTAGAAGTTCTAGACCTTTGAATTGGAGAATTCATAAGGACTATACTAAGACTTCTACACTCTCATCCATTTACTCAAGAAGACGTTCTTAGAGAAAGTAAAGATAGACTCAATCATTTATGATCGAGTAATGGAATGTGAGTTAACCAAGAGACTCTTCTTATAAGAAGATAAATGTTTCATTAGCTTGCGAATCGAAAGATTTGAGTAGCTAATTGACAACTAGAGATATTAAGATCTCCAATATCAAGGATTGTTGATATTGTCATACAATCTCTTTCTATGGATAAAGGATATATTGTTCGCACACTTGTTAGTGCTAAAGTAATTGGTTAAGTATTAAAGGAATACTTCACCAAGTTATGAGTTGAAACTTTGAGACCCTCACTAGTGACCGTGTGTCACATGAGATGTTTCATTTGCCATTTATGGGAGGCATTTGAAAGGTTGTCCGAAATACCATGATGTTCTAAACCTTAAGATATTTGTCGTTCAAATTATCTCACTATCTCTAATTCACACTAGTAATTAGGTGCTAGTTCATGTGCTCGCATTTAACGAAATGTGTAGGCAATGATGAATAAGAGAAAGTTCGAGATAAGTAAAGTAAACTCCGTTTTGGAAATGGCTTATACGTCTAAGCCACTACCATTGAATACGTAGAGTTATCTTTATTAAATAAAGAGTTTGTTTAGGAATTTGAGGTTGTATACCTTATTCCAAACATCTCACAAAACCTTATCTCCGTTTCATATTTGATGATGGATGATCATGTTTTGCAATAGAGAAATGTTGTTCTCTTATTGTTATGAATTTGTGTATAAGATTTCATGCATCTTGATTGAATTTGCTTGAAATAGATAGACAAATTTTTGAATGACAAATGTGTAAGACTTTACATAAAGTATTTGACTTTTATGTAAATTAGTCGCTTGGTCGAATATAAACAAGAATCGCATTATGAGAGTCTACGTAACGTGGAGCTCGTAAATCAATTCGATTGCAAATGAATTGAAATTCATGCGAATCGTGTTTGTTAAAAGACAAAAGCGCCTTTGAACTACGAAGGTTTAAAGGACAAGTAACTTGATTAAGACTTATACATATTGATGTATATAGACCTATGGGTACTTGTGCAATTGAAAGGTTGTTGACACTTTACCACTTGACCAACGATCATTGTAGATATTAACGTATCTATTTGATATGGTATAAGTATGAATCTTTTGACAAGATCAAAAAAAATTTCAAGAGTAAAGTTGAAAAACTATTCAATAAAAGCAAAAGTCTTAAGATGGATCATGGTAAATAGTTAAGTCATATAGTTTGATATATTGCCTAAAGAGTATGAAATACGTTTCACTACTCGCTTCATGAGGAACATTGAAAAATGTATCCAAGGATGAAGGTATCGAACATAGTTTGATATAGTTCGATCGGTAATAAATCAAATTGATTTGTTCGACTCATGTAAGGGATTTGTGTTTGAGGACAATATTGTTTACACTGAATAAAAATTCCATCGAAGTCTATTGAGAAAGATATCTTATGAGATTCGATCTCTAGGTATATTGTTTCTCAAGATTTGGTGTTGAAAAGCTTATTTCAAGGTTCGATTGATTGATAAGCTTGGACCCAAATAAGACGCTTATTATTTTTGTAGGATATCTTGAATTAGCCAAAAGGTACTACTTCTATGAACATGATAAGAACAAGGTAGTTGTTGCTCATCATAACGTAATCTTAAAGAATGATATTCTCAAGAAGAAGTAGTAGGAGTAAAGTGAGCATTAAAGGAGTTTATGCGTCACTACAAGAAGTACCTTTATGGAAAACTTGTCACTCCATACATGGTGTTTAGTGGGAGTTGAGCGGAACTTAATTCACAAGTAGTTGTGAAAGGAAGAAGTTTATAAGCACGCTTGCTTCTAAAGAGTACTCAAACATCTCACAAGTGGATGATGTTCGAGAAACTCGTGCAATATATTAGGATCAAGAACTTACTCTACAAGATGTTGTAGAAGTAGTTTGTTGACCTCAAGCACCAATCCTACAAAGATCAACGAGAGTGAATTGCCTAAACTGAAAAGTACATAGGCTTCACAACATCCTCGTACTTGACATATGAGGATCCGTTGATAAATACAGAGGCGATGGAAAGACCCGATTCCACAAGTATGATTTGAATCTGTATGATCTTTAAGTGCAATCCATATACATAACAACAAGGTATAGACCTTGATTGATGTTCATGAAGGAGCGATCCATCAAGAACATTTAGATCTTTAAAGGAAAGATAGATATGGATAGCAAGTCGACTATGTGCAAAGCACAAGTTCATGATTGATGCTATGTCTAAGTCGATAACGAGTTGACCATGTACAAAGCACGGCTTCTCGCTTGTAGCTGTGTATAAGTCAATAAAGATCATTCTAACAATAGTTATATTTCGTATATATAGATATATGGAAAGATACATCAAAACCGTCTTCTTCGATTGAATGAAGGAAGTTGTTGTGTATTTGACACAAACCGAGGATTTGTTGTATTGTTAGAAACATATATATGCTTTAAGGATCCATTAATGGATTGAAGCAAGTATTGTGGAAATTGGAATAAACATTTCAAAAAGGAAGTCAAGGAGTTGAACTTCGTCAAAAAGGTATCTTGTACAGACAAGATAGTCAGTGGGAGCATGATTGTGTTACATATATTGTACAAGATACAAGACATTAATTGGGAATAACATTAAAAAAATGAATATTGTCAAGATCTCATTGGAGAATGTTTTCTCAATAGAGAACTTGGGCAAGTCACCTAAATCCAAGGAAACAAAATCTATGGAGATAGATTATGATGGATGTCAGGTTTGAGAAAATGTGCATATAATGACAAAGTGTTCTAGTTACACGAGAAGATAGACTCCTGTAAAGGATGTCTAACCACGTTGTATGGCATACACTTGAGTTCGACTAGGTGTGTTGCAACTCAATTCGAGAAGAGTGCACGATACAATTCGAGCATCCTTCTGTTATGAGTTTCATTACGTACGCCATACTTATGCACATGCCCCTATGTGTTGTACCCAAGGAGTATGACAAGCCGTTGTCAACTGGATACAAAGAAAAACACATTTGGACAATAATCAAGAATATCTTCGAGTATCTTATGAGAAAGAATGATACATTTTTCCATCTGATAAGATGAAAGAAAGCTCATATAAATTGTTATATTGATGCTAGTTTTCGAAAGATTGATATAAATACAATTAAGCTACATATTTTGTTTAATGTGGTGTTGTAAATTTAGAAGGTGTTCTAAATGGGATATTACAACCGTTTCCGTCACCAAAACAAAAAATATATAGCAACTTGTGAAGCAATGAAAGAATGTAGTATGGATAGTGAAGTTCTCAGTCAAGCTAATATGGTTCTATGCATCTCGAACCATAGCTTAAACTTGAAGAACCCAATTTTAAATTGGTGATCCAACTAAGATCTATGACGATGTCACTTGATCTCACATGATGACGATCAAGAACACATATATAGGAGTATATATGTATATAGGGTCAAACAAAATTGGATAGGTTCGTGGACACAGCGAACACTCTAACTTAACCTCTACCTTAAGCGGTATACGAGATGCAGTTGTGCATCCATGCGTGATGGACGTATGAGTAACTTGCTTTAAGCGTATTATATCTTTTGAGGTTCGAGACATGTATATATATGGATATATGACATTGTTCTAAATTCTTCACTGGCTAGAAGTCACTATTGATTGACTCTAGGCCAAGTGGGAGATTGTTGGAGTTATGTCCTAGAAGTCAATATTTAATGACTTTTTTTCTTAGTTTATGTTAATGATGATATTTGATCATTTGTTCCTAGAGTTTATTATTGACAGATCATTCAGGTTGAGGATCTGAATTGTGGATCTCTGTGGATCATTCATTAGAATGACAATAATAAATCTAAATCGTCCATAATCTTGATAATTAACAAGGAACATTAATTATCATAAAAGATTAGTATGCAAGTTAAGCGATGATTAAGTTCTACAAATCATAGGTAAGGAGTTACCAACTTAATTGCATATGTATATGTTATTGGAACATAGTACAGGACTTGACCCAATGAAATAAACATATGGATTGTGTTATGTGTCATTGTTTATTTCATATGAGTTTGATTCTAAGTTTGAGATGTTCACCTTTTCCACATGAGGATAGGTTCAATAAATATCGTCTAACGTTGATTCCTGATAAAGGCTGCTATAAGGACTTTATTTATGTTCTCTTGAATTGTGCGGGGAAAAGTTGTTCATCAAGAAAACCGTATGTCCCTCATTAATATACTTAATGAGTTATGATATCTGTTTGGGCCCCTTGATGGAGTTGGATTGGTTGGCCAACATGTACAATCAACTCTAGATCAAGAAATGTATAATCTGCAAGAATGACACATTCCTATCTTGGATTATACAAGGATATCATGTGACATAAGAATCAGACAAAGAAATACTTTTATTTCTTATGCAGGATTGAGATATTGTAACGGTACATTATTTATACGAATTGGGAATCATAACGTGTTGCTAGATACCGCTTATGATTATTGGAAATAAATAACGATTTGTTTCCATGGCCAACATAGTATAATCCTCAATAGGGTCGCACAAATAGGACTTTGACCACACGTGCATTGTTTATTTGTATTGGAGAATACAAAACATGATAAGTTGATTAATTAATTATATACCGTTATGAACCGTTATAATTAATTATATCAAATGGATCATGTTAGGAATAAATTAATGCATAAGCTAATCAAGAATTAATTATTAATAAGTTAATAATTAATTATGTTCAACACTTTAATTTATTTGAGCTATGTGGGCTTCTAAATTAATTGGTTAATTAAAGGCCCGATTTAAGGAAGAATAAAGAGAATTAAAGGGGATTCATTAATTGGTGAATTAATGAATAAAGGCCTTTTATTAAGATGGCCCAAGAAAGCCCATTAGGTGGCCTCTTAGGGTGGATGGCATACTTGTAAATAGCTACAAGTGTGGATGAGAGATGGGTGGTCTATAAATAGGGGGTCTCTTTAGAGAGCCAACCCTAGCCTCCATCTACCCTCTTCCCTTCCCTTCTTGTGCGCCACCAAAGAGAAGAGAGAAAATTCTCTCTTCTCCATGGCTCTTCCTTCTCCCTCCATTGCTCATGTGTTGAGCTTCTCCCTTCTTCTTCCTCCATTAAATGGTTAATAGAAATTAGAAGTTGGTAGAGAGGATTAGCTAGGAGCTTGAGAAGAGCTAGCACTCCTTCAAGCTTGTGGTCGGCTCCTTGGTGGACGTGAGGCGGTTCGAGGTGGTGGAGAGGCGGTGCAAGCACGCCATCGATTCCCATGCCATGGATTCGAGCCTCATGAATGCGATTTCATGAGAGGTACAATTTCTCCTACTTTTCTCTCTTGATTGGATGTGTGATTGCTTTAGCACTAGATCTATTGATTTGCTTGTTGTTAATGGTGATTAATTAGTTGTAATTAATCTAAAATTTGCCTCGGTCGGTTTTTTCGCATGGACAACTTTATGTTGCTCTTTCGCGAGCTAAGTACAAGAAAGGCATCAAGGTACTAATCATCAATCCTGACAACTGTCACCAAGCTTATACACAAAATATTGTGAACAGAGAGATATTCAATCATTAAATTTATCTTCGGAGTATTTATTTCGCTGATAATTGTACTCGGAAATATTTTCTTGCATGTGCTTCTCGAATTTTTTTTTCAGAAAAAAATAAAATCTAAGAAAGTGGAAAACAAAATAATGCTCCAATTGTGCCTTTCTTTACTCTCGTAAAATCTAACTCAAGTTCCAAAACATGCACGCCATGTTCATTAACAATGAGGTACAATATGATAGTATCACACCATTAAAAAATGAGGTATAGTATCGCACCATATAAATATCTACTTACTTATTTTTACTAATTATGTCAGGTTAATTATTTCTAAAGCCTACTTTTTCCTTTATTTCTCGAATTTGCAAACATATAAACTTGACATTGAAGCATTTCACTTACTCTGTAGATGTAATAGGCCGACTCTACAGTGGGAGAATCACAAAAGTTCAATCCTGATAACGAAACTGAATGACATGCCATGAGATCTCCAAGCATGTTAACATGATGTGGCTGTTGGCTTGGTAAGTTATGAATTTACTGTTCTTACCGATTTCAATTTAGTGCAATTTTTAAATAAAAGGAAGTTACAATTTATACACACTAGAAGTTATAAAGCAACGTCTATTTAACTCTTAACAGTGCTAGCTACTTGAACCAATGAAGGCTAATTACAATAAGTTTCATATGTAACAATTAGTGGCTCTAGCAAATATAATGTCGTTGTGACTCATAATTAATAGTGAATATGCATATTAAATAGGAATGTTTGACTAAACTAGGAAATTAAAACAGAAGTTAAAACGCCCAGGGGTAAAATTGGAAAGTTCTATTAAGAATTTACCAATTATGACTAACAAAATTTGGAATAAAGAATTGACAGAATTATCTTCTGTAACAGGTGTGAAGAAAAAAAAATTTTGAGCCTGCATTTTGTGTACTGTGCGCCTAAGTGATTTCAGGCTTGGTTAGCAAGTAAGGCCTTCATTACAATTTTGACATTTTAAATTTGTCATATAATTCACGTAAAGGAATTTTGTATCCTTTTATAATGATTTGTTAGTTGTTGTCTGATCCCTTCACATTATTGAATTTGTTCTAGATACCATTATCTCTAATTTTTTTTTTATTTAATGCTTGTTATCCGCCCTTTCTCATATTTACATTTGCTCAGTTCTTCATCAAATCACAAACGTCAGCTGATGTCACAAGTATATGGAGATAAAACTGTGAACTCTGCTTAGAGCCGTGGCACTATTTCAAATGAAAATTTTCTTGGAGGGAATATCTACACCTTTGTTCCCACTTAAATATATATATGTGTGTGTGTGTGTGTTTCCCATGCTCACAGAGAACCAGAAAAGATCTGTTGACAAATATTTGGCGACTGAATCAGGTGAGAGTGATATGTTAATATTGATATTGTTTCATCGTCATTAAATCTTTTATATAATATACCTTTTATATGGTAACTAACTTTCTCATATTTTCATATCATTTCATTCAGCTTGAAAAACGCCTATCTTCTTGAGATCAGCTATATCATAATTTCAATACTGGTATACACACCATTTGCTACATTTCTATATTTATCTGTCATATGCTATTAAATTTTCTCAATTGTTTTATATCTGATAGTGAAATATTGTTTTATGCTGTAGGAAGTTGTTTTCCGTGTGTGTCTATTGAATTAGACAAATCAATAATCCTGGGGCGCTTGCTTAGCAATTGGCTGAATAAATGAACAGAAATTTGCTCCAGCAGTGAAAGAACTTTATAAGAAAGGGAAATCTAGCATGTTAGCACTGTATTTGTTCGTAATTTCTTATATTAGAAGAAGGAAAGGTGGAAAATCAAAAGAAGATAAATCGTTTGAAAGATGGGGTATTTCCAAAATAAAAAAATCCAAATTGGTAAAATTTGAGAGATGTAAGGCTGATTTTTTCCCCAAAGTTCAAATACCTGTATTTACTTCTCCTTTGTTCTTAACTTTTATACTGTAATAACACTTGTATAATTTTTATCTATCTTATATATATATTGTAATCAATGTCATCGTACTACATACGAATAACCGAAACTCTCCTAAAAACAACACAAACTAACTCATAAACACCAACATAACTATTGTTTCCGGCGGAGCCAGCACTGAAAAATCTAGTTTAATTAAAAGGGGAACATAACTGGTTGACTATAAGTCTGTTCAATTCAATTATCAGACAACTCAGTACTAACATCAAAGGAAGTCGCTAACATTTCACACAGTCAATAGAGTATTGGCTAAAGATACAGCTGCAATAGACTTTTTTTAAATGACATCAAAGCCTAAACCGAACAGGATATTAATGAATTTAGAATGAATTTCACGAATTATTTCCTGAAATGCCCTTAGCGGTTTATGATCTATATTTTGGACTAATACCTCATGCATCCACAGTACATATATCATTGAACTATCAGTTTCATGTCTAACAACAGCATAGTGTCTATTACTGATCATAAAGCTTATTCATTAAATTTCAAGGAGGATTCAGGAATCATACTTCAGACCTAATCATTTCATACAACAATGCTATACATTTAAAGAAGCATATCCCTAATAATATTCACCAAGCTTAAGAGGTTATTCTTAAGATTAAAGTACAGCTACAAGCAATAAAAGAATACATCAAAGAACTTATATCGAGGTTCTGACCAATCACATAGATCACTTAATACCTTCTTTGCATTTTGGACCTTAATTTCTACAAGAATCATAAAGAACAAGACCACTTCAGTTCATCATATATATCATTAAATACCAAAACGCTCTAGCCTATCCCTCTCTGTGTTCGGTCTAGTCTGTAGATTTTTTTAAATATGACTAAAGTATATCCAGCAAGCTAACACAATATCAAGTTAGAACTCATCTGTTACATTGATTGGTCAGTACAAGACACCAATTCAAGAAGATATGGACTATTTGATCCAGAATTTAATTAGGCATCTCATGACATTTCTTATATCAAATTAAACCAGGAAACTAATTAATAAAACACAAGATCAAGTCTGGAACAATTTTGGCAGTATAAAATGGGGTCAAACAAAAACATAAACTTGATTTCATTCAACGGTTTGAAACGACAACCAGCACCTCATTCAATCCCAATGTACTAAGTTTCACACGCTCTACTAACTCTGGCACACCATCAGATGTAGTGCAAAATATCTCTACCTTCTTAAGGCATTTGCAGTGAAACCATTCAATCTTTTCTCTTGAATTTTGACCATGGTCTCCATTTACCTTTTCAAACAACAATGATAATTTAATTTAGCTGAATCACAAAGGAGACAAACAAATTGAAAGAAGTCCATATGTTAGAAATCAATTACCTTGCAACATTCCCCTCCTCCACGTAATGGAGTTCCATGATATAGAATCAGAGTCTCCAACTTGGGTGTATGTTCAAGGAGAGAAGACAAAAAACCGAAAGCACAATTCATACAGCAGTCACCAAGGGTAAGCCTCCTCAGCTTTGCAAATATCAGAGGCTTTTGTAATACCTTTTCTAATACATCCTATATGAAGAGACAACTAGAAGCTTAGCAATATTTAATAAGAAAAGTATAAGTTAAGTAATCTGAGAAGATATTAAACTTTATCCAGAATCACAAATTGGTCACTATACTTTATTTTATCCCTTTCATGCCACTAAACTTGTCATCTTTCCCAAATGGATCATTACTTTTACTATTTCAACCATAAAAGCAAGTAAATTGCTTTTGTTCACATCTTTTAAGAAATGGAAACCTTCTGCTATATGGACAGATTTTGCCAGCAAGAAAAGATACAGCTTTCTCTGAGGTGTACATCTTTTATGATGTGCATCTTTTATATCCCAACATATTTATCCATTGAAAATGAAATAAATGAAATTGGACATCTTTTACTTAAAAAACAATGAGTAACATTTCTAATTGATTTTCCAGCCAAATGATATTATATATCTTTTACATGATCATTTTGATTAACATCAAACACTGGATCTGACATAAAGCTGCCCTGGAATTGCAGCCAATCTGTGCCAGTTGAGCAGTCCTCAGGGCAATTATCACCTCCAACTCAAAAATAAAACACACTCTGTGCAATTTCTTCTTCATTTTACTGCACAACAATGTTAAATATGATTCATTCAATGAAAAATCATACTAGTTAAGTTATAGCCACATACCATTAAAGAAGAGCTCATAAATTCAGGAACCTCATCACTAGCAAGACTGCCAATATCATCACCATCACACTTCAGTTCCTCTACTACATCAAGAGAGATGATACTTGCCTCGGTCAACTTGTGCATTTCATTAGAACTGATGCAATCAATTGGTACATCAGCAAGGTACAAGTACTCAAGCCCGGGAATCATATGCGGAATATCTAGATAGTACAACCCGCAACAGATGACGCTGAGACGCTTCAGATTGCCAAAGAAAACACCACTTGTTGAAATTTCACAAAAATATGCAGACAGACTCTCAAGCACAGGGCACCCATTGACAAACTTTTCCATGTAATCTCCATCAATGAAAATAAAAGAAAGATCTAACCTCTTTAACTTAGGTAAGTTCACTTTTTCAGGTCTAACTTCAACGAATTTCTTATTATCCAAAACATTCAAGCTCAGGTCTAACTCCTCTAACGAGTCACACACGAAAAGCAAGTCAGGGACTCTCAAGCAATCATAATTTGACAACTCTAATTGAAGCTTCTTAATTTTGTGCTCCACTGCTAGTGTTATCCACTTACATGCAAAAGGAAAGATATCAATGCCAATGCCACTATAGAAATCGCCATCACCAAGGCAGCAGGTGAGATGGAACATGTCTAACTTAGTTGCTTTATCAATTGAGAGGAGAAACGAGTTTACAAATTTCATGAACCTCTTATGAGATTCTTGAGAGGATTGACTGGAGAATGCTGCATAGTCAAAGTGTAAGTAGGTAACAGAGGCCCAGAGGTTTCGCCATCTTTTTGACAGTATGCACGTTTGTACAAGCTCTTTGGCATCAAGGGAGGAGAGGATTTTGAGGCGCAGAGCATCAGGTAAGTCACTCAGCCTATCAGGTTCCTTGTAGGGAACTGGTTCCTCTCCGGCATTTCGTTGAACAGGTTGCGTGCATGTCGTCATGGAGGCAGCTGATGGTGGACTGTGGTCCAGATTGACGAAGACGGAGTAAGGGGAGGGATAAGGGGTGGCCGGATCTGTGGATCCCTGAAATCGGGTGAGGCTGAGCGAGATTAACTCTTTGTAAAATCAGTCACTCTCTCAACTCATCGCATCTCCCTTCATCCCTGATCTGGAGCGAGTAACAGCTCACGGGCAGCTTAAAAGTTTATTCTCCCTCGTCAGTCGTCACCCCATGTCCCCATCCTCGATCTGGAGAAAGACAAAGCATACTACTCAGCTGACAAGGGATTTTATATACAAATCCAGTGAGTTATAAACAAAATAATACTACGTACTCAGCTTCTTCTTTTTACTCAGCTGGTCTTATCTGTATTTATGAGGTATTGGTGTTGTTCACTGAATAGTACTGGCTGAATATGAATTGTGAAAAGAATTGTACCTGAGAACTTTGAAGTCTGATACCTCAGTAGAAGCAGAGACAAAGCAACTCACTTGCTCATCAGTCATTACTCATTACTTCTTCGGTTCCTCCTCATCAGAATCAGAGTCACTTGCATTATATCCTGAAAAATTATTAGGTCTAAAGCTCAGAATATATCATTAAAAAAAGTAGATAATTTCCCTAAGAAATACAAATAGTACAATACATGTATTATAATGTACTGCAATTAAAAGATGAAAGTTTCATTAGCTAAAGGAGCACTGAATTGATTGAAATATGCAGCAGTAAAACACAATTTAGATGCAAAACAGAAGAGCTAAATTAATTTAATGCAATTCATTAATTTTAACAAAAGCTACAGTAATACTAATCAGGGGTAAAGTGAGTTCTTACAAAGTGTCTGTATTTGTTGATTCTTTCCCCAAACCAAAAAACCCAAGCATCTGATACATACTAACCAGGATGTATCAGTAATAGGAATTTGATTATAATTTGATGATGTGACTGTTTAACAATTTTATTTTATTTCTTAGAGAGGTAATTCTTAAATTGATAAAATCCTTAAATTGTTGGATAAGTGGCACCAGTGCTTCAAGAAAAATCAAAGAAAAACCTTTGAAGCTGAGAGATGTTCTAGTGATTCATCTTCTGTTCATAATATATACTTATTGAGGTTAAACATCACGACATAGCCCATTAAAACCAAAAATAAAAGGAATTTTGGACCTTACTGTACCACCAAAAATCATTTATTACTATTAGTATGAGGTGATAAATAAAAAAAATATGTTCCCATTAAAGAAAATCATACCTGTAAGCCAGACAAGGATGTTTGACTAAGAACTCTCTATGCCTCTTCTTCTGCACTATTGCCCCTCATGGAATGAAGTGTGCAAATACAAAGCATAGAATAACTGGAAATCACCAACATATTTCAGATAAAACAGAAAGCAATAGCTTTTCATAAAGTGTTTGAAAAAAAATAACAAAACCCAAAATTTCTCGGAGCAGCATAGGAAAATATCAAAGCCCCACAACAAAATCACCAAATTGACAGGTCATAAGAAAAAATATTTCAGCTAGGAATTTTATCAAACAGGTAACCATCGACTTGGTGCCAAGTGCCAATTGAAAAGGAGGAAGTCAGGAAGTGAGAGAGACTAACCAAGTGACAGCGAAAGATGCTAACAACAAGGAAAGAGACGAAGGGTAGATCCCTCCACCGACTACACGCTAGAGAGAGAGAGCCACTGAGTGAGCGAGAAAGAGCGTCGGAGGCTGGCGCAGTGGCTCGCGGCTAGGTATTCGAGTCGAGAGAGAGTGAAGAGTGAAGTGAGTGGTGGAATCGGATCCTCTAGATGTTTGTTAAAAAACATCCAATGGACGTTTCGGAACAGAGACCGTCCGATCTAAACAGACGATGGATCTAAATTGTTCCGTCCAAAAAAAAAAAGAAAAACATATTTTATACGGTACTCTCCGTATACATGCGGCCTCAAATCACTTTCTTCCCCAACTTGCAACATTCAATGGTGACCGATAAGATGAGAAAGAGAGTATAGGAGAGAGGGTTCAATTTGCAACCTTCAATGGCGAGGTGTCGGAGGCCGAGGGAGCAAGCCTTGTTGAACAAACAAGGAAAGAGCGTCTCTGTTTGGGAAGAATGGCGATACTCGGAGAGCTCTAAGCGCAAACTGAGGAGGGGTAGGAGGGACTGTGTCGGAGCATAGCAGAATCGACCATGGCAGCGAAGTAGTGGGGACAGAACTCTCGGCTGATGAAATGCAGAGAAGAAGAGGTTTGCCGGAGGTGGCGGAGGCGACGGCACAAGACGGAAGTGCGAGCGGCTGTGCGAATCGGGAGGAAGGAGAGGATGGTGGAGAGAAGCTCGTCGAGAAGAGGAGAGTTTAGAGAGAAGTGCATAACTAAAGTCTAGTAGGTAGAGGGATTATGCAACAGTGGGTTATTGGGCTCAAACTTTTTCTGAAATGAATGAGAGAGGTGATTTGAGGTTGGGGAAGAAGGTATACGGACGGAGAGGTGATTTGAGACTTGACAGTACCGTATAAAACATATTTTTCTTTTTTTTTATTTTGGACGGAACAATTTAGATCCACCGTCTGTTTGGATCGGACGGTCTCTGTTCCGAAACGTCCATTGGAACATCTAGAGGATCCGATTCCCAAACGTCCTAGTGATTTCCTCACTCACTTCGGAATCGGAGGACCTTTATCCTCTGCGTGTTTTTCTTAAAACACGCACGGTGCGGATCCGTCCGATTTAAATCAGACGGTTCATTTTTTTCGAGCCAATATTTTTTTCGGGTGTGGTGGAATGCACGGGGCTCCCTTATAGCCGTTGAGATTAAATCAGACGGTCTAGATCCCCAGCCGTGCACCAAATACGCAGAGAAAAAACACGTAGAGGATTTCATTCCAGGACGTTTGAGGTACGACTCTAGCAGGCCTGGCCTGATAAATGGCTCAGCCTTAATAAGCCTGTTATTTTTCGGGCCGAGTAAAAACAAGCCTTCAGGCTATTAAGGTTCAGACAAGTAGACAGGCTTTCGGCAGTCCTGATATGGGACATCCCGCTATTTTTGACATCCTGCCATCCCAATCAACCAAGTGCGCGCGATTCTGGACTTAAATGGGCTTGCGTACTGCATTCTACACGTTCAGCGAAATTATGACGTCATCACTCGATTTTAAGTTGCTGATGTCACCTTTGCGTTCATTTAAAATAAAATATATATAGATACTCCCTTGATCATATATAGATACTCCCTTAAGTAAAAAAAAATATACTCCCTTATGTTATAACATAACAAGATACTCCCTTATGTAAATATAATTACTCTCATGAAATAAGTTAAATACTCCTTTTAAGTAAATTGATAACTGAAAACATATTTGACACTCTTTTAATGAATCTTACATACTTCCCTAAAATTAATTAGTTACTCCCATAACAAAAATTATGTACTTCTATAATAAAAGACAAATGAAAACATATTTGACACTCCCTTAATGAATCTTACATACTCTTTTAAAATAATTAGTTACTCCCTTATCATAAATTAAGTTCTTCCATGATAAAAAAAAATAAATGAAAATGTAAGGGAATATATATTTCTACACAAGAAATTAAATTATCCGTATTAATGAAGTACTTATTTTTATATACAACAATTGAAAATTGACATTCACATGAAGACACCAGCTAACATTCCTAAATAATAAGCCAACATTAAAACCAAATTAACTGTATCATTCCTAGCAATAAACTGATCACCTTTTCAAACATTACAACCAAGTTCAAATTAACTATTGATTCAAAATCATAAAATAATTCCAACCAAATTCAAACATTCTAACAAACTTATAGTATCACTATAAGAATAAGCATTAATCATTGAAGTCATAATAAGAATGGATCATCTCAGGCAAGAAGAATACACTCTGTCGTTTACTTCTTTGTTGACAACCTGCATAATAGATGACATCACCTGAAATAAGAAAAACGAAGGTATCAGCTTATTATATACTCTCTTTCCAGTATATATTTACTCTTTTAATGAAGTTAATTACACTTCTACATGAAAATACTTAGCATAGATTAATTAAAATGCATGATCTAAAATATACTCCCTTGCATCATATAAATTACTCCCTTAAACAAACATAAATACACTATGAAAATAGATGGCATTATCAGATGAAAATTATTCTCCATCTTTATACATACTCCCTTGCACAATATACTTACTCCCTTATTCTAAAATAACTACACTTCTATGTACCTATCAAAAAAACTAACAAATTAATGTCTACATTAAGCAAGAAACTTATATTAATTGTCATATCTTCAGAGCTGATAATATGATCTCCACTAAACTAACTACACTAGAAAAAATTTAGAAATTAAAGTAACTAATAGTAATTCATCTGTAGTAGCAAAAAGAAGACATAGCCTTAGTATATACTCCCAATGTAGTTGCTATTCACTCCCTTAATTTAAGTTAATTGCACTTGTACGAGACAAATACATTATTGACTAATAATACACTATCTTGAATTCTTGATACGTATATATTTACACCATATTTACTTCCTTATACTAAGATGACTATACTAGAAATAACATAGTAAAAGTAACTACTAAAAATTCATCTTTAGTAACAAAAGAAGACATAAGCTCAGTATATACTCCCATTGCAGTTTATATTTACTCCCTTAGTTTAAGTTAACTGCAACTAAATAATTTACTGGTGCATCAACCTGATCTGCTATACACATTAGAATCAATTCACAATTTACAATTAAAATATGTTCAATCATTGCTTCAACCTTTGCATTAGCAAAAAATTCAAACATTAGAGCAGATCTAAACCTATTTCCTATTTCAAACCAAAATTAAATAGAAGTAAGATCCGTACTTTGAAAAAACGATTTATTTGATTTCAAATGCATGGCTTAAATGCCAAAGTAGCTGAATATATATAATCCCCCACATAGATGAATATACTCCCTTAATAAAAGTAGATGACAGAATATATTTAGATATATACTCCCTTTATCAATATATTTAATATCCCATAATCAACATATTTAGGTATATACTCCCTTATTCTCCCTAATTTAACATATTTAGATATATACTCTCTTAATCAATATATTTAATCTCCCATATTGATGAATATACTCTCTTAAAAAAATTAGTCGATACATGTTCCTTATTCAGCATATTTACTCCCTTACACAATATATATTTACTCCATTGCTCAATATATTTACTCCCTTGTACAATATATTTACTCTCTTGCACAATATATCCATAAAAGAAGTAATATATTTACTCCCTGGTACAATATATTTACTTCTTGGCACAATAAACTCATCTGATCTGTATTGATATCAAAACAAATCACAATTAAAGTTTATAATCTCATAAATCATTGCTCATTTTGTAATTCATTATTTACAATTCAAATCTAGTAATTAACATCTCATAAATAAATCAAAATTACAGTTTCTGATCTCATAATCCATAATTTACAATTAAAATCTGGTAAAATCATAGCTACAATATCAGAAAATTGATTTCCACTCAAATTTGAAAGACTATAACAGATATGAACATATTTCCAATTTCAAACCAAAATTAAATATAATAAAGATCAGTACCTTGAACGAACGATCTAATTGATGTCAAATGCGTGCCTTAAGTGCTCAAACGAAGCTTCAGATCTAATTTGATCAAGAATTCAACACACCAAAACAATAAATCAAACATCAAAAAGGAAAATTGAAAAAACGGTGAAGAATTTATCAAATTAATGCGTCTCTTAAATACAAAACGAAGCTTGAAATCTAATCTAATTGAGAATTGAACACACATAAAACACAAATCAAACAACATAATTGTAAAATTGCAAAATTGATGAAAAAGTTTGTCATTCTGAAATGATAAACATAAAGATATACTGACCTGATTCGCATTGATGTCAAATTTGTCTCTTAAAAGCCAAAACAAGCTTCAAATCTAATCTCATTGAGAATTAAACACGAAAAAAACACAAATCAAACAGTAGAGATGAAAATTGCGAAAGAAATAAAGGTTTTCTGATCTGATCCGATCGAAACAGGGATGAGGCGAGATAGAAACGCACCTGAAAGAGAAAAATGAAAGATCGATGCCTCTATAGAGAGAGAAAGAGAAGACCTCCGTTAGAGAGAGAAAGAGAAAGATCGATGCCTCGGTAGAGAGAGAGAAAAATAGAAATATAACGAAGAGAGAGAAAGGGGTTTTGATCGACAGATTTTGATCGGATTTCCAAAATTGGTCTCACGTGCAAGTCACGTGAGTACGGAGAATTTGATGGGCTTTCAACACACGAGCCAGTAAGGATGGCAGGATGTCATTTCCGTAGATTGGCAGAAAGTATAATTGGGCTTTTGAGTTTGATCTTGATGCCCATCCCTCTCAGTCCAGAGAGGATCTGAGCTGAGCTTGGTTCCCTTCGTTCCTCCTGCTAAAGATGTACAAATCGGTGAGTTATAAATTAGAAATCAAGTAATTTGTTTGTTTCTGCATATTGGCGTGCATATGAAGTGTTTGAGGAAATAACCAAATGGATTTCATGACTTTGTGACTTAATTTAGGAATAGCTATTCTTTTCTTTGGGTTGTGCAAGTGTGTCCATAAAATTTTCGGTTGAATTGACTGCTGGTCTTGGTAAATTTTGTTCTTACCTAGAAATTATTTTGAACAAAAAGTATTCTTGGACTAATTTCGGTCGAAAATATATGTATACTATCTCAAGTCACTGAAAAGCTGTGAAAAGAGCCATGTGACTCTCATAAGGTTCCTAATAGCTTTGATGCATTATGCACTTCATAAGACAACTAATGGAAGCACCATGCGACTACATAAGTTCAAACCTCAACTTGGCAACTATGAAACATAAGTTTTTTATATTCCAAAAAAAACTCAGAAGTGAACATACAGACAACTTATGCTAAATTATCCATTTGCCACACACATTTTGCAAGATGATCCTACCATGCGTGTTGTACCAGTATTCACTTGCATTTTTCCTGTATTTCTCTTGGAGTCTAGTTCAGGTCTATATCTTATGGCACACATCAGTCTTTCTTTGGTAAGCATCTCATCAGGTTATAATACCAGTTATGTGTCAGAGGGTACATGCCAGTTAAGAGGTCGGTACCACAGCCATTGATATCTCTTATATTCATTGGTATTTCGACCGTACTTGGCACTCAAATATTACCCAAACCATCATATTGATAGTGCTTTTATCTATATTTGTCAAGAATTGGGTACTGTCGTGGCATTTGACTCGTTTTGCAGGAATTCGGTGGATCACACACAATTATTACATAAAATGGAGGATTTCGGAGAAGGAAATGACTAAATGGAATCAACATCATTGTAGATCTCATCCTAAGCTTACAAACGGTCTTTGAATCTCCTCAATCGGAGTTCGGATGAAGAAATTATGCTCAAAATACTATCAACACGAAATGCTGGACTTTCAGTTCGACCCGAACAGGTCCCGTTCGACCCGAACTGAGCCATTTTGGTCCGAACTGATCGAGTTTGGTCCGAACCGAGCCTATTTGACCCCAACTAAGCTAGTTCGACCCGAACTGAGTCAGTCCAATCCTAACTGAGACCCGAATTGGCTGTTTTGGCAAGTTTTCTGCATTGGAAAGGCACCAGCTGGCTCTCTCTAGCAGCCTGGACGCCCTGGCTTGCTCCCCAAGCTTGGAAACAGATATAGAAAGCCTCTCTTGGCCCAGAAGACACTCACCAGACCACCACCCACGAAATTCCACTTTCCACCACATTTTGGCACCCTTCCACCACCGTTCTCGCGCCGAAAGGCGTAGGAATTCATCTTTCGTAACAAGGCACACCCATGGCAGCAACTTTGGAGCGATTCTAGACTCGACAGCGACAGAACCGAACCAACCACGGCTCTGGATGTTCGGTACCTCGAGTTAGAGGGGATACTTGATTTATTTCTTCCTTTCTCTTGATATTTGATCGGATGGAGTTTGTATCTTGTTTATTTACATTTGTTGTTTGTTTTATTTGCATGTTAGGTTAGATTTGTTATGTCTTAGGGTAACGAAGTAGTTTAGGATTAGTTTGATGAATGATGTGTTTGGGTTGTTACTATGACTTGTGTTTTATCTATTGAGTATTATTTTCATGCTTGTTTAGTTCTATTGTTTGATCTGATTTACTTCTAAATGAATGGCCACATTTAGTTAAGTTACAAGGTTAGGTTAATCAATTAGAATTGAACAAAGTATATGGGATAAGTTGTAGACTCGAAAGAATAGACTAGTTTGTACCGAAACGTATAACTTCTGAATTGTTTGAAAGAACGTTTAGATATCTCCAAGAAAACAAATAGAATAAACTTAAGTAAACTAAAACACCGACATGAAAGTTTAGGTTCAGTTGACTTAAGTGGGTTAGGTAGAGTCCTGTGCTAGTGCATATATACTACAAGCTATATGATTTCTTCTTTGAGCAGCCAACTTGAGTCTAAAAAACTGGGAGCTTCAATTGCACTGGTGTTGGATGAACAAGTGGCGTGGCTTATGGTCGAAGAAGCTGCACCACTTGTTGCTTCTGTTGATGCTGAGTAAAAAGAACTGTGATCCGTTGAATTTGCATACATCAGCTCAGGCATCTTAGAAGAAAGAGCTGGTAAAGGAGATTCAAACTGCAAAACACTCATTGCTTGTCTGATTGAAGGACGCAAAGTACAGTCAGGATATGCACACCATAAACCAACGACCAATAATCTCTCCGCTTCTCGTGCTTCAAACTCGCCATTTAACCGGCTATCCATTGCATTAAGTATAGAATTATTTCCATATAGATCCCAGACCCATTTGACTAATATAGCCTTATTTTCATCCTCTCGAACCATCACCGGCCTCCTACCACAAACAATCTCTAACAGCACAATTCCAAAGCTGTATACATCAGACATGGCGCTTGCTATGCCTGTTATGACAGATTCCGGTGCAATATATCCTGTTGTTCCAGCTGGAATTGTTGCTTGTGCACCTGCTTCATGATCAATTAATCTTGCTAAACCAAAATCACCCAATTTGGCATTGAAAAGAGAATCTAACATTATGTTACTTGGTTTGATGTCTCTATGCACCACACATTGTTCACACCCCTCATGGAGGTACAAAAGAGCAGATCCAAGCCCTAGAGCTATCTTGTGTCTCACAGGCCATGCCATAACTCTCTCATTGCAATAAATATGGGTGTCGAGGCTACCGTTATGCATTAATTCATAAACTAGTAAGAATTCACCATGGTCATGGCACCAACCTATGAGCTGCACAAGGTTACGGTGCCTCAACCGGCTTATAATTTTTACCTCAGGTATGTATTCCTTTTTTCCTTGTTTTGAGCCCTTAGATACTCTTTTTATGGCCACTTCAACTCCATCTGACAAGATCCCTTGGTAGACTGAACCGAAACCACCTTCTCCAAGCTTTTGATTTTCTGCAAAATCATTAGTAATGGCACTTAATTCCTTATATTGAAATTTTTTTGGTCCCTTCCCTTTCTCAAACTCATCATCCATTGATTCGTCACACGCCATCTCTGTTTCCCTATTCTTCTTGGTCAAACGTTTCTTTCCTATAAAGTATAGAAAAGTACCCATCAGGAGCACAAAAACTGCAGAAATAGAAGAAATAGCAGCTATGACCCCTCTGCTAAGAGCGCTCTTACTGTCGATGCCAGGGCTCACCTCAAACGTTGAGTTAAAGGACCATGAATATATTAGGTGAAGCTCGACAAATAGGCCTGTGGTAGCCGAGAAGCCAATGGCCACCTTGTTTGATAGGATTCTCTTTAGGTCGACTGTAGTGCTGATGTCATAGTTATTTGTTCGGTTATCATCTTGTGAAAGGTGAAGACTCAAGTTTTGAGTAAAATTATTGTAACTGATTTGTGCGGTCATGTTTTTACCAATGAACACATTGTTGGGAATCGACTCAAAAACAGTTGAGTTGATCTTGTTAATATCGATGCCAATATGGCTTTTCGTCTCGTTAAATGACGACGGATCCCAACCACTATTACTGAATGTATCGAACTCAGCGGCCACAATTTGGTTGGCTGATTCATTTAACATGGTAGAAAAATTAAAAAGGCCTAAAGTACCACCCCCGTCAATTGTGACAAGGGGTGGGTATGCTGAGAGAAAGAAAGCTAGCCCATCCGCAAAGTAACTTTCCGTGGTATTTTGTATTTTGAACGAGAAAGTCGTGGTAAAACTCGTTACCTCTCCAGTGATCTTGTCCCACAGTGGCACTGGTTGATTGTAATATGCTATTCCCATGCTGCCATTGATACCCGATTGTGAGTCCTTGGTGAGACCTGTTCTGGCAAGATCTTTGCAACGAACGTCGTTGGGTACTGATGAAGCATCTCCGTTGCAAGTGAGGTTACCGACATAATCGTTCTTTGTGAAGTTGAAGTTGAAATAAAGTGAACTGCCCGAGGAGGCTGTTAAGGACAAAATGAAAAAGAGAAGTAATGGTTGAAATCCTTTGCGGATGGTTGCCATTTTGGAACGGGAAGGCTAGCTAATTAAGTTAATTAGTTCTATGTACAGATTTTCAATCTAATTATATTGTATTCTTTTTTTTTCCTTCTTCTTCTTTGATGTTTCTGTTATATTATTGCCGTGAATAGGGAGGAAAAGGTCAGTGGGCTTAGTCATACAATGGACGATGATTTTTCAACGGAAAGACCCATCGAGTTGAATATATGTACTAGGAAAGATCGATGTTATCAATAGTTAGGCTGTGAATTATGGAAATCTACTCGGAAAGAGTCAATGATTATAGATGTAAATAGAGTAGTTCAGATTTTGAAAGCTTCAGCGAAAATAAATAATAGCATAGGAGAGCCGAGAGTGGAGCCCACGCGCGGGAAAAAGCAGAATAAGAGTATAAGAGCGACGAGAGGTCAAGAGCCCAAGCCGATTGTTGAAACCGTCCACATACAACCTCTCTGAGCACCCTTTGCTTAACTGAAATAGAAAAAATTCTTTTGTCTCGTTTAAATTTATGTTTTTTATTCTTTCTTTACAAAGAATATATGACAGAGAATAATTTTTTTATTAACATCATGGCAAATCTTTCTTGAGCGAAGCTCAACTTGTTAGTTGTTACGACTCAGGTATAATTGGCAAGGATTGCGGTAGCATTTTGACCAGGGAAAGTGTTTCTTGAGAGATGTTGTTTTCAAATGGAACTCATCTTTCAAGGTGAAAGGAGTCCAGATATCAAGATATTTTATTTTCTGACTAAAATTACATAAATTTCTTATTTGAGTTCAGGAATAAGCTACGACGTTTTGCAACATAAAATGACTTTTTCAAAATTCGAGCCCCAAATGACTGATGTAACTATGTAAGTGTTAAATTTGTTTTTCATATTGAAATATCATTGTCACTAAATTTAATATTTAATTTAAACTATTTTTTAAATGGAAAAATTAGTTTTTTTGCCACTCTAAACTTGAGAATTTAGAAAAATGTCACTCCAAAACTCAGTCTTTGAAAATTGCCACCTATACCGTAAAAATCACCTCTTTTCATATCTGATCTTTTATATTGACTGAAATGCCCTCTTTCTTCTCTTGCGTCTCTCCATATCCATTGCATCAGTCATAGCTGATATATGATCTCGATTAGTGGACTGACCTTGTGATTTTTATTTTCAACAGCAGATATTCGACCGTCAATATGTGGCCCAAATTAATATATTTCCATAGTATATAATACGTGGACACAAAGGAACATGAAGAGTTCATGTTAACAAAATTTATGGAGGAGATCCGAATCAATTGAAACGAGATCAATTACTAAACATTCTGGAGGAGATCCGAATCAATCGAGTAGAGATGAATTAATAAAATATCTGGAGGAAATCCGAATCAATTCAGCCGAGATTAAATAATAAAAAGATTTGAATTCACTACAATCCTGGATGATCGTCCCCATATAGCTAAGCAAAAATTAGATTCCTATAACTTTGAGGAGACATTAAAGAGATAAACAGTTGATAAATTAGATTTTTTTTAATATAATTTTGTACGTCAAACAACAAACAAAATTAAAATTAAAAGAGTGTTCCAGGAAATATTAAATTGTTTCCTTTCTTTTGTTCAAGTTTTATTTTTATCTTAGACGGACGGTTTGTTTTAGGCAGAGAGAAGGGAGATGAGGGAGAGAAGGAAGAGGGCTATCTTTGTCAATACGAAAATAGAGGTATAGAGAGGGATGATTTATATAGTAAATGTGGTATTTTTCTAATTTAATTGAATTTAGAGTGGCAATTTTCAAAGATTTAATTTTGGAGTGGCATTTTTCTAATTTTTCAACTTTAGGGTGGCACAAATCTAAATTTCCCTTTTTAAATTGTCAAAAGTCATTATTATTGAAGGATCCGTAATTATTAGATAAAAATTTAAAAGATAGTTAAAAAATTTTAAAAATACCTAAAATTATAAAATTAATGATTTCTATCGGTCATTTGAGATTTAATTTTTTTAAAAATTAGCTCAAGTAAACAGATTTTTATACTTTATAAAGCACCATAAATTTTTCTTTTGATGCATGAGTTCATGTCAATTATAACCATTCATGATTTTAGTACGTATAAAAAACTTAAATGAATAATATAATGTAGAATTTGTTTTTGTTTTCTATATCCATTTTCTATTCTTAGTCTCTTAAATATTAAATGAATACCCTTCCTCTATCTGTCTTATCCATTTGTTCACCAAAAGTCTGCGCAAAACTACTATACACAACATAATCTACCTAGCATGATTCCACTTGAAGCTGATGCAAAGCTTGTAAACAGTTTCCCCCAGCATTTTTTTTTTGCTTTTTATTATCTTCGAACCCTTCATATACATGTTCAATTCGGAGGACTTACTTCCTACGCACTCCGCAGTGTGTTTAACATTGATTAGTTGGCAAGGGGAGCTTTTCTAGAAGCATTGTTAATTTTATGTTTAAAGTTTTACAATTTCTGTTTTTCTTCTCTTCTTAGCAATCGCTGCTAAGCTATTATAAAAAAATAAATACATAAACTTTTATTTGAACTTCGGGAATAATAAATAATATAAAGATTCGAACAATTTCACGTTTGCAACTGGACAATACTAGACGAGGGGTGAAGAACCGTATTATGGTTCTAAAATGTCAAAGCAAGTCGTTATCGTTGATTGAACAAAGGATGCCCCAACAGAAAACGAAGGATGGATGGAGTAGTATACAAGTTACCACCTGATTAAAAGTTTTTTTTCACTTTTTTATAAGAACTTTTTTTTAAAATAAAGATCTGGGCGACTAATAATAGACTATTTCATTAAAATAAATCAAATTACGAACTAAAACATTGAAACGTGACAGTTCAATATGGTGTAGTTTGGGATGCATGAGAATTGGCCAATTCTCAGAATTGGCAATTCCATTCTCCAATTTTTCATCCAAACGGTTTTGGAATAGCCAATTCCATTCCTAACATAATTTTCAATAACACTTTTCTCTCTACTTTTCACATTTCCCAACGCTATTCCTAAACTCACCATTCAAACAACATTTCCAATTCCCGGAATAGTCAATTCCCACAATTCCTGTGAATAGTATTTTTTCCTAAATTTATGTTATTCCTACCATATTCCTAACCCATCCAAACGACACCTATAGATATCTATGGTCAATAACTTTCTACTTTTCCTAGTTGAAACATTTTCAAAATCCGTTAGAAGCGGAAAAAAATATAAAATCTCTTTATTGAAGTGCCTCTCCTTGAAGCTAGATTATGTTCCTCTGAATATTGAACTGTCTTCATTTCACAAAAAAAAAAGGCCCACAAATAATTGGAATATAAAATACTCTTTCCTTTTATTTTAATTTCAAATAGTCTCTTTGAATAACTTGCCTCAAATTAAAAACAAAATTCATTGCAATAATCTAGCAGCATTAAATACTCTTTCGAAGAATATTATTTCTTGTAGGAGACGAATCGAGCTTTTAAGTGTTGTGATTTTTAATAAAATTATTCATTGTATATTATTTTAATGACAAAAATATCAGCGTGTCGGTGTCAATGGGAGTGGCGCCCTGAGACAGCACAGGCAATGGGAGTGGCTCAAAGAAAATGGATGTCAACTAGTTCTACACAATATAATGTATTTACATTTGCACAGTGCAAACCAAAAACTGAAAATTTTCATTTGAATTTTTCGTTCTGAAGACATAAGGAGCTTTCAGTTTCAATATATTTCGTTTGTCAATTGTAATTGTTACGGCATTTCAGTCAAATTCTATATATTAAAATTCCAAGTGCCGTCTATCTGATATATATATATCTTGCATTAAAAATGATAAACTTTTGTGCTTATTTTACTATGAACCGACTATTTGAATTTATAGCAACCTCTCTTTAACACTCTCTCTCTGATTCAAAATGAATCAAATTCTAGGTCCCGAAAATTTTGATAATGAAGCAATTTAATCTATCGTATCCATACATTCGCATCTCACCTTTAGAAAACTCTCCGATGAGTCGATGACCAAGAGCGGGGGATTTCGTTATGACTTTATCTGTGACGCATTTATATTATCTAAATTAAATTAGGCCCTGATCAAAATCCTCCTTTTTAACATGGAATTTCATTTCATTTTATTTCATTGGAAACTTTCTAATCAAAATGAACGGATTTGGTGTCATTTGGTTCAAATTTCTATGTTATTAGCTCTCAACATAATCCGGAGAAATCAATTGAAATAATACGAAATGAAATGAAACCCCGCATAAAAAACATTTTGATCAAGGCCTTACTGTCAACGGATCCTATTCTGTCAAACAACCCACTTAACAATATTTGCCTACGTAACTTCATGCACCAGAAATACCAGTTTCTTCTAATTATTGTCAATGATTGGTTTCAATAGTCTAGACATAATATAACGCCAACAATGATCTTATCTGCTTTTGCTTGTCAAGATAGATTTCACAAATCATTTCTGGAGTATTTTCCACATTAAATATCCCCCCAAAGAAGATGCATAAGTAATTTAAAAAAAAAAAAAAAATCTCCATGGTTTTATACCAAAAACAAACCAGAAAAAGGAAAGGAAGTTGTTTGAGATGCTTTTGATGCAATGCCCAACTTGAAAATGATTTCATCATGAAAATAAGCAAAACAATACAAAAAGTAAACCAAAGAAATTGGAACCCAAAGCGTCTTCATGAGAGTCAAACTACATTTCAGTTTCAAAACTTTTTCTTCAAATGATTTTTGTGGGGCCACACTTATTATATAAAACATTCGGGCACAGATGAAAATAAATAATAGCAGGTCTATTTTCAACTTTTTATGACACTACTAGTTTCTCTGATTCATCAAAAACAAAAGGAAAAAAACAATTGTGTATCATATACTGTTTCTGGAAGTAGAACCTTGCTTGAATTCAGATCTTGGACCCAGCAGTAAGACGCCTGGTCACACTTCGCATGGTTACAAACTCTTCTGCTGCTGAGGGATGAATTCCAACCTGTCATGTGGAATTGCACAATAAGAAATTCTCCATAACAAGCTTCTCATCAACCAACAAAGCAATCACTTTCTATGGTACAAGTTAGTGTTCAACCAACAAAGCAATCACTTTCTATGGTACAAGTTAGTATTCAACTGTTCCCAGTCGTGCAATGCACCCAAAATATAGATATCAATCAAGCAATCAAGACTATTGGAACCCATTCCAACCTAATTAACAATAGCAGGTGATTAAAAATCAATATAGTAGAAAAAGGTTGCTTGACTAAAATAAAACCCCCAGATTTTAATTAAAAAAAAAAACATAACAATACAGAATTTACACGAGATTTTTTATTTAGTATATACTTCTGCTCTAAAACATTTTAGCAAAAGCAAGCAAAACTTACAGTGCTATCAAATTGCTTTTTAGTGGCCCCGCACTTCATTGCAACTGCAATGCCCTGTTTATAAAGGTTTTAAATAAGAGAAGAAATAATGAATATTGGGACTTTCCACAATTGATCATTGATGTTACCACCTTCTTTTGAAATAAAAAATATCTAACTATACAAGAGAAAAAAAGAAGCAAAGGGAAGTATTTCAATAGCGATTTTATACTGAGGGATAGACCTTTCATTATATAACTTATTATATTTATCAATGTAGAGAAAATGGTCAAAAAATAGTAAACCAGGATTTAAACTAGGTAAATATTTTTAGATTACTGTATTTTGCAATGACTACTACCATTTTAAACAAAAACTACTTGTGCAAGGAAAACATAAACATGTTATTTTAACAAACTTATGCAGATACATCTCTGGGCCCACAGAAGGAGAATTTTCACCTGCATAATTTCAGGGGCATCAGGACCACACATGGATGCACCAATCACACGGTCGGTAGCAGAATCAACAACCAGCTTCATTACTGTCTTTTCTTGTCGCCTGCTCCAAATAGTATAGAAAGGTAAATAAGAAAAGTATCAGTCACCAGCAAACATATCGCAGCACTTATAGCTCCCAGATCATACCATCAATGATGTTAGATAATGGTTTTTACATTATATAATTATTGGTGCAATGCTAATTTAATTAAATCTTTTAGTTTCCTTCTATTACCTTTGCAATAGCATGAATCTTATCCCATCAGATACTTTAAATGGTATGATAGTAGATCATACCATTTACTTATGGTGTTTAATTGCACAATAGTTTAATCTTGATACAGCCTTGAACACTTCTTTCCGGCCCAAAAAAACAATCAAGCGCAGTAAACTGGTATTGAATAAAAACAAAAACTTACCCAGAAATGGTGTTTTTCATAGGAGTAAAAGAGGAAGTGAAGACGAGAACGTCGCTTGTGGCCTGCTCCAATGCCTGCTGTTCACTCAGCCCCACAACTGACAGTGGCGGAATGCTATTGGCCAAAAGTTAAAATTGACATGTAAATGAAATAAGAAATCAGAAACCATGATGCTGGTATTGCTAATTAAAATGCAAGGGAGTTTGAAAAAATATAACTATATTCAGTGAAATTGAAATGCAAAGCAATAGGAAATGTTTCAAATAAAATGTACCTGAAAACAGCACAAGGGATGTCTTTATAATTAGGTTTTGTGGGCTCCCCTCCAAAAACAGTTTTCTGCATATAGTATGACAATATAATTGTGCATCTTAGTCATTTTAATTGTATGATTAAAAATTAATTTGTAACCATGATAGGTAATTGAGAAAGAAGATACAGTTTGAGCAAGGAGATGACTTTAGAGATAAAAATACAAAAGTGTAATTGTGTATGATATAATTTTTAAGGGCTTTCTTTGTGCTTTTTAAATGAAGTTCTATATTAAGGGTTGTGTATGGACACTTTTGAGTTATTGAATGATTCGTGGACACCACACACCACTAACAAAAGATGACCAAGAAAGAGAAAATAACTTACAGAAAAGCAAGTACCCTCCATCAAGGCTACAGGGGTAAGATTCATTCGATTGGTGACATCACCGACAGCCCATATACTTGGTATGTTAGTACAAGAGTACTCATCCACCTAA
The DNA here is from genome assembly GCA_027725995.1 of Rhynchospora tenuis. Taxonomy (NCBI): domain Eukaryota; kingdom Viridiplantae; phylum Streptophyta; class Magnoliopsida; order Poales; family Cyperaceae; genus Rhynchospora; species Rhynchospora tenuis. Next base: position 129,008,282 of record CM050889.1, on the reverse strand, counting down.
GTTCCAGAAAACAAAATCTTGCCTTAATTCACAGAAACAGAAATTTACTACATTGTTCTTAGAAGTTTTGGAAAATTCAGCGAGGTTCCATACACCAGATTGTTAGGCTGTGCTCCACAATCGCAACAGAGGAGGGGAGATTAGGGGAGATGAAATAACAGCTGACCGCATCTGCCTGAGGGAGTAATCCCGCTCCACAAGGGAGGTCAAGCTGGATAAGAAGGGATGAGGTGAGATAACGCACCTCAAAATTTGAGATGTGTTAATCCTGGGTCTGTAACACCTGATTTTGGGGAACTTCATCTCCGCTCACCTAAGCTCCCCTCATCCTCTCTCTCTCCTCGTTTCTCTATTGGAGCACAGCCTTAACTCAACTAGGTCCCTTTTAAATTTGGTATATGAAGGTGCTGCTAACTAAGCATCAACTTTATAACCAGATATCCACCATGAAACCTACAAAAGGCTCAATCAAGCAGGAAGAGCCCTCTAATCCAAGACCTCAGACTGGTGCCATTACAAACCAGCTCCCTAGTCAGTGCTAATATGGCTTTGCAATTCTTTACGTTGAACATTCCAGTAGAAGGCACTTAGACCGTACTTCTAAATTATTCCATGTTACATATAATATGGTATTCTCAAATGCATTATGTTCACTTCAAACTAAACATGAAATTCATCATAGGAAACTCCTAACTAAAAAAAAAAACAAATTAATCAGAACAAACAAAGAAAAAGCTAGTAAAAAGGAATAAGAAAACCTTAATAGCCCCCGTCTTATCAGTCTCAACACCAGCAGCTGCTAAGTTTAGCCTTTTTGTATTTGGAGCTCTCCCTGTGACCCAACAAAATTATACACAAATAAGCTCAGATATCGTCCATGTTAACAACAAAAATGAGGTTCTGAAAAACTCACAACAGAATATGCCCAACAACAGTGAGTAATATGGGTAACAAACTGGAACACCATCAGCTGGTCGAACTCAAAATTAGTATTCACCTGATGGTAATATAAAAAACTGTAACACTATAGTTTGACACTGTCAATGTTCCTGTATATCCAAACTCTCATATGAAAGGCATTAATCTAAATATTAATTAATTAAAACAAAAAGATAAAAATGGTACCTGTAGCAAATAATACAACATCAGCAACAAGTACATCTCCTTGATCTGTCACTACTTTTATTCCCTCATCTGTCTTACTCAACTAATAAGAGAAAACAAAAAAAGAAAGCTTGTATTCATGTTTGAATCAGAGAACATAATGCAAAAGAAAAATATCAATATTGTAGGTAAAAAAAAAAAAAAAGAAAACTTTTTCGTGTAATAAACCTCTGTTAGAGTACTTTGAGGATGCAGTTTAATTCCTCTCCCTTCAAGGTTTTTAGCCACAACTGCTCTCATCTCATCATCAAAACCTCTATTCACCATATGTTGCAAAAGTTAAAAGTTAAATTAAATTAGTGATAGACAGTAACACTGTCAAGAGCTCAAGACATGTAAACAAAAAGACAACTCCGAAGGGGAAAAAAAAAAGCTACGTGTATTGGAAAATTAAACTCAGAAACTTAGTTTTGTAAAATTTGCTGACAACACAGCACATTGATCGTACTTGGGTATGCGCAACAATAAAACAAAGGTCAAGACAATCCAAAATGTCAAGTGCACCTAATTTGTAATTTGCATTCAACTGACAGCTTGCTCACATAAAAATAACCAGATTTTCACACAAAGGGACATCAAAGTTGAGGACAAAGCAAAAACTCAAAATAAATACTTTTCCATTGCAGTAACCAAATAATTCAGTACTATTGCAAATCTACAAAATGTTGGGACTTTCAATGAGTTGGATCATTTTCCCAATTATCAGGGTCAAAGTAGGTACAACCCACATCAGCCAATTAACTTCTTTTAAAGATCGATGTAGAGTAAGAAATTAAGAATTGATAATTGGTATTTCTGTCATATCAATTACCATTCCAACAATCGACTTTACCCCCCCCCCCCCCCCCCTCCCAAAATTCTGCAGAAAAAAAAAAAAAAAAAAAAAAATACCTATATTACCTAATATTGTCATGATATCAGCCAATTTCATTTTTTTTCAACAACCTAAGGAAGAATTTGCAATTCGATAAGACGGTGGACGAATTTTTCAGCTCCAGGGGAAAATATTATGATCTCTTATCAAATAAATCATCAATACCCCTTTTGGGGCTTCCACTATGACATAAAGTTCTTGTTGGAACAATTCAAAATTGTTGAAGGCTTTAAGATATATATCTTATGCAAAATCATTCCATTCGGAATTAATTGCTATATCAAAACATCAGACTCGTAAGCCTACTGATAATTTGGGAATAAAAAAACTAACACACTGAAATATCATTCAATTGAACACCATTTTTGTACTCAATTACATACCTTAAAGGAAGCTCCTTTCGGTAAAATAGGTCAACAGTAGCGCCCATGCCTCGCCATATTGAAGCAAATTCAACAGCTATATATCTGCCATATTAAGTAGCAGTTTGAAAAATACTTATTGAAGTTACAAAAGTGCAATTTACATAACTTTATGTGTGTACTTTGAAAACCATACCCTCCACCAAGTATGACAGCTCTTTTAGGCAACTCTTCCAGACTTAAGGCCTCATCTGAAGTGATCGCCAGTTCCTGAAATAAAGGGAAGGCAAAAAGCTAAACTATTGTCCAAATTCAAATAGAGAAGGGGAAAAAGAATGCTATGATTTCCAAGGAAGGAAAAAAAAAACATAAAGAAAGATGAAAGGAGGAGTAATTATAGAACTTCATAATGGATAAGAAAATAAATATAAATAAAGTTTTGTGTGGTTTTCCCCAGTAGTCAGTGCAAACTCTACAATTGCAATAATTTGACAGAGGTAAATCTTCCACTCCGCAATCAATCAAGTAAGTATTGAATGTATTTATGAATAAAGGCCTCAAAACTTAACAATGATTTGCCATAAAAAATATTTAAAATCAAGCAATATTGGATACGTCAACATTACATGGTGTAGAAGAATTCTATCAAAAGATGATTCTTGAACAATTAATTACAGTTACTATTGAACTAAGCTAGGAAGCATATATCTAAGGCATGTCAAGACATATTAACAAATGTAAATCGATATGACACGCAGCATCAATATTAAATGAAAATCCATTATTCTACAGGACACTTGTAGTCTCATGTAGTAAATTCCCATACAAATAAAGGAATTTATTTTGTCCCTTTAAAACCTCAAAAAATCAAGTATATGCATGCAAAACAAGAAAATTCATGCACAATATCCTCCTCTTATGAAATCTTCACCAAATAACCAAACTAAAAACGTTTCCTACGTTTTGAAAGAAGTTCATAAAGGAGTAGTCTGGGGAGGTTTGTGTATAATAAATTGAATGTTGTATTGAAGATAACATGCAGCATCTGCTGCTCCAAGAATATCAGTTTGCAGTGCATCTGATATTTTGTGATTTTGCAGGGAGAAAATGCAGAACCAAACATAATAAAAGTGAACAAAACAAACCTCGCCAGGAATTTTGACACGCTGGGCCCGGCTCCCAGTAGCAATTAGAATGTGTTTTGCAGAGTATTTCTGAATTGATCCATCAGGCTGTGTCACTTCAACCTCATGAGGCCCGGCTAATTTACCCTCTCCTTCAATCATAGTCACACCAGCATTGGTCAGTAGCCTCTTGTATATTCCATTTAGTCTCTGTATTTCTTGAGTCTGAGATGAAGAATACAGGTTGTCAACTATTTGATATTCCAAATTATGAATTGTTATATGGCCCACGATAAAGTATGAATTGTAATTTGGTCCACAAAATTATTATAACAGCTTCTATCTATAAAAAGGTATCAGTTCTTAGTTTACTTATTTCTAATTTGGGTCGATATTCCATAAGTTATGAGCTGACAAGAGTAATTTTCATTTTTCTGTTGGAAAAGGGAACTTTGCTAAAACATTTTGCTATATATGAACAATTGAGACCAAAAAAAATCAATAATATGCCATTCAACCATAACAACATAAGGATACTAAAAATTAAAATATTCCATGCAAAAACCAATCAATGACTTGCTACTGTAGCTTCGCATTCAATGGTAGCGACCACAAACTCCGCAGTTGTCAACATATATCATATTTAATTATTTTTTTTCATTTTTAGTACTAATTTCACCCAGAGGACAGCCTGGACTGAGATCACACCACCAAAGAGCAGGCACCACATGGCCTGCAAGCAACATTCACACCAAAACACAAGTAGATTTGATGCTTGCAGGCAATGTGACACACGCCCATTGGTAGGCAATCCCAAGGCATGCCTTTTTTAGTTGGCCCATAAGCAACCACCAACAGTTTTCCTAATAGATATTATTGAATCCTATACATAAATTAGACAAGAAAAGCAAAATAAATTTCATTCCTTGCCAGTAACAATGCAATGGTATCAAAATCCAGCACCCTCACTCTTGGGTTCAGCAAGGGCTAAAATATCAAATTTAATTCCATCCAGGTATATTCCATACCAGTCCATGACATGCAGAAGGCTCTGATACATACATAATGCCTACACTGTCAAAATCTAGTTCTTAATAGAAGGCTGTTCTATGTGAATCTGAATGTAAGTTGTTCTGGCCAAACCTTATTATTCAGAAGTTTCTTCCAATTGAAGTTGATATCTTCGCTAAGCTCCCAGCCAAAATTTCTTGCATCCTGTAGCATGACGATGAGGAGAAATTCAAGTCAAGATACAGAATGGACATCTTAGACTCCAATAATGTGCTAGTTATTCTCAAAAGTGGTAAACAATCAACACATTTCATAAAAGTGAACCTTTGTGTGTATGTGCATATGTTGGGGTTTAACGGGAGTGTCTATTTTGAACAACCTAACTTTTGGCTTCTGCATTTTAGTACTGTGAATCCCTATTACCTGTTTTAACCAACAGCTGTTTCAAAACCATGTTAATCATTATTAGCATGCCAACAAAATTATATTCTGGACAAGACATGGATTCAGATATTTCAATTTTGAAAAAATAATTCCTTCTTTAGCAACATTGGTAATATATTCAAAATATTCCACATGCAGAAGTACCTCGAATTCACCACGAAAAGCTGATCCATAAACAAGTATCTTTTTAGGAACACAACCCCGAATGACACACCTGGTATATAAAAATATATATATATACAGATGCATATAAGAATAAGTTAAACACATCATAATATGGTCAAAAGCCCAAACTCAGTGGTCCTGGGAAACAGTCTAATGGGTTTTAAAAATAGTGCAGCCCCACTATTCACTAGTATGACGCCAGTATGAACAACTCCAGACCAACAACCCAGATTGAAAAAATAGCACCAGAAGATTTTCAATTTCAGATTCTGGTATCATGCAGCAGCTCATGTACTGGTACATTTAAAAGACAAAGCAGGTAACATAGCCAAAGCAGCATCCACTGATCAGTCAGGTACAAATACAGTCTAGTTTTGTGAGAATATATAAATAATCAACAAATGTTTAACCAATTGCATTAGATAAAATTTGGTGGGATTTAACCAATTCAGTAAATTAAATCCTTTATAGATTGGGAATAGCTGGTTGACCTTTTTCCAGCTCAAAGTCAATTGTACCACCAACCAAAATATTCCCTTCAACATAATTCACTTAACAGTTAACATAACAAACTAAGATAAGATAGAAAATAGAACTTACGTTCCACCTACTCCGCCGATTGTTTCTGAACTAATTGGATGAAAAGGAAGCTCACAAATGGCCACCTATTTGAAAATTACCGCCACATTAAATTCCCGCAATTTGAATCAAAAACTTTCATTAGAAACTGAAGACAAATAAAAAAAAAAACAATACAAAAACCTTAGCTCCAAACCCAGCTGAAGTCCTTGAGGCACGAACACCACCACTTCCAGCACCAATCACAAACAAATCGTAGTCGTACACTTCTGTCTCGCCATCTCTAAGCATCTTTCTCGCCATTCTCAACTCCTTACTATCAAAATCAATCAAATTCATGTAAATTTGATGTAATCAAAGGAAATTCTCAAGTGGACCTGGTCAATGGTAAGCCGACTGTACCTTTTCAGGCTTTTCTCCTTCCTATCTCAAATTTCAACGGAGGAAGAGGATAAATAGAGTTGCACGAAGGTAAGCTAGGGTTCGAAATTGATTGGGAAATCACGCGAGGAAGAGAAGAATGGAGAAGGAATTGTTTAGTGGCTGGTAAGAGGTGGATGTATTTATAGCTAATCAATTTTTTCAGAATGGCGCACCTTTCGAATTTCTTTTTTCTTTTTCTCTTTTTTTTGGGTTCGGTCCATACTTCGTAATTTCGTAGGCAGACGGATTGTCTGACCTATGCTATTAATGTTCTTCTGTGGCGCAAAACTATGTAGTGCTTCTGTAGTGTTTCAACATTTGAAAGACGACAAGTGTGACGTATGCTATGCCAGTTCTTCTGTTGCATCAACTGTGTTGTATGTAGTGTTTGTTCCTTAACGCTATGGAATTAGTACACGACAAGAGTATTAATTAACAAAACCGGAAAAATAGTGTTTTTTTTTTTGTTAAAGTATGGCACTAATAAATTGATCATGATTGACATCGTTATTGATAGCATAATTTAGGCTAGTTATTTTTAATAAAATTAAATTATATTGACATTTTTTTTTGACAATTGTGACAATCAGCTAAATAGTTACAAAAAAAATAATGTCACCCTTATGTGTTTTGTACAGTGTATATCAAATTTTTTACGATATAAAAGTTAATTTATCATTTATCAAACAATGTAAAAATTAATATTTCAGTTTTATGTGGCACTTAGATTGGCACAAACTAATTAAATTGGCCCAAATATAAGACGCAACATATATAAAGTTTAGTCTCAAACGTCTTTTATTTTGATAGCTATTTTGTTGGTTGCTAATGCTGCAGTTGCCTTATAATGAGTTATATATCCTTTGTAATGCTATCATGTTCCTCCGTAGAAACAAATTACTTGATCATTATTATGTCAAGCATGGGAAGGATCGACATTGATATTCAAACCTTATTTTAGAATCGTGACAACTGACACCAAAATGCATTAGAAAAATATTAAAAGTGAAATTATATAGTTGAAATTTGTATTGAAGATGCTGTATTAGCAAACTTGATCATTATTAATAATATATGAAACTAAATGTTAAGGTTATTTGTACATCAATACGTGTTGAATTTCGTTGCAAATTTTATCATTCATCAAATTATTTAGAATTTATAATGCTTCATATTTGACGGTCTTCAATGGAACACATAATGAGACCCAAATTACCAAAACTCGAGACACCACAAATTTGTAAGATCAACAACACATTTACATATAATTTTTTTATTCACTGATAAATTAATATTATCTATATTAGAAATTAACGAATTTTCAGTAGGTCTCGATTCAATTATTTTTATATAAATCGCTCAAAGTTCGTAATTATTCAATCACCGCTCAAGAGTGGATGAACCATTAATTTCTTAAATTACTCTGATTAACTATTCATTTTTTTCCCCAGAGTGTACTAGTTATTATATTAGAAACATATCCATACTATCGAAGTCATATCTTTATATTTAGTTTTTAAACTTTATTAAACATTATATTTAACTACAACAGTTGTCAATGTTATCAATATAATCCATTCATTAGCCATTGGCTACATGTCAAAATAAGATTTAGTTATCTTTAAAATGGCAAATATTGGCAACTTGATATTGAGGTCAACTTGTAAAGTAGAGTAATTTAATCCCAGTGGGATGATGTTTCACAAAGTACTCCATGACTGTACCATTGGAGAGATTAATAAAAGGGAGGTGATTATGCAGTCTTGTTGTCAATTGAAAAAAATAAAATAAATAAAAAAAATAGTCATGTACTCATATACGTAGGTCCGAGCCTTTCTTCTGACGGTTATACCATAATATTGTGTGGCGAGTCATTAGCCAATGTAGTGGGCCCCTCGTACTATTTTCCGATTCCCCGTTTTCCAGTAAGTATCCTTAACAGCCGCCAATCAGCCATTAAATAACTTGAATATAATAGGAGAAATTAATTTGAAAGGACGTCAAAAAGAATTTTTCTTCTTTAGAAGTCAGATTCAAATTCTGACGATTAGTCCACAGTTCCACACACTGCCTTGAGGTAGTGATATGTGCTCCAATTTGATTGGCACAGTGAATCTGGATTTCTCACTCAGTCCCCCAAATTTTGGATTGGGGCCTTAGATTTTTTTTTTTTTTTTTAGAGAACTTGATAGAGGCTACCAAGTGTCTCACTAGTAAGAAACAAAATAAAAGTAAAAAAGACACTAAATGTAATCTCGCAAAAAAGTCTGCTCAGAGAGGATCCAGTGCAGCAGGGAGTCAACATTTCTTCTATCACCTCTGAAGATGCGATTATTCCTCTCAAACCAAATGGCCCGTAAATAGAGTTGTCAATTTCGATCTGTTTCGAACGTTTCCGTTTCGTTCCGTCCGAAACGGATGGAATTTTGGTTGCGTTTTACAGTGCGGAACAGAAACGGAAATCATTTCGGTTACGTTGGTATAGACGAAACGTAAATGAAATCGTGGGCTTCCGTTTCGTTGGCCCACGTTATTCCGTCAGCCCACAAACAATTGCGAAGAAAACATAATCCTTCGCTCTCAGCCGCCCACCTCTCTGGGATCCGTATCCTCTACCCATCTTTTGGAGAAGGGTAGAGCGCCCATCTCATCACAACCGTCCGATCTAAATTGGACGGTTCATTTTTTCAGACCAAAATTTTTTTTCGGGTGTGGTGGAATGCACGGGGCTCCTTTAGCCGTTGAGATTAAATCAGACGGTTCAAGTTTAGAGATGGGCACTCTACCCATCTCTTAGAGATGGGCAGAGGATGCGAATCCCGAATCCAGATCCTCTGGTCGGCAGACCTGCTGGTCTGCGCGATCCGGACCGTCTGATTTAATCTCAACGGCTAAAGGAGCCCCGTGCATTCCACCACTCCCGAAAAAAATTATTGGCCCGAAAAAAATGAACCGTCTGATTTAAAATCGGACGGTTCACATCGCCAAACGACCCGCGGGTCGTTTTTCACCTGCCGACCAGAGGATCCCAGTCCCAACCTCACCAGATCCGCAACACCTCCCCTCTCCGTTCTCTCCAACGCACAACCACCTAAATCCGAACCCACTTCCCTCCTCTCAACCTCGACCAGCTCGCCACCACCAAATCGCAACCCCCTCTCCGCCTCAACCTCACAACCTCCGCCTAGGCCACCCCTCCCCCTTTCTCTTCTCCATTGCCACCCTACATCTCCTCTTCCAAGACCCCATCTGACGAAAACCTAAACCCTAGCTCCACAAACCCGACCCGTTAAGAACCAGACCCCATCTCACCCTACCTCTCTCGCTCTCGCCGCCTCTCTCTTCCCTCAGTCGAACACCAGAGAGACACGCCTCTCTTCTCCGCTCGATGCCAGAATCAGACATGATTGTTTTGCTTTTCATTATCTATTGGAGCTACATCATTTATTGGTACGAATTTTTTTAATTGGGAAAGAAATGATTGAAACTAGTACGAGTTTTTTGCTTGTTTGTTTGGGAAAGAAAGATTCTTTTTATTTACTGGTAAGATTTTGAAATTTGGAAAAAAATGAGTTTTATTGGTACGAGTTTTATTGGCTTGGCTGATATTGAGCAGATTTTGTTTCCTTGATCTTGGCTTCTGTCTCATCCAATGATGATATGTATCTGAGGACAGATTCTTCAATAGTTTTTTTTTTTATGTTTTTCAGTTTTCTATGACTGTTTATCAAATTTGCAAGGATGTAAAGATGTACTGGTAAATTTTACAGTTTTCTGGTTATTATTGATTGTTTATTAACTTTACTGGTAAATATTTCATTTCAGTTTTCTGGTTATTATTGATTATTTTTCAGTTTACTGGTAAATATTTCATTTCCAAACGATAACAAAATTAAACGTTTTTTAACGTTTCTTCCGTTTATTCAAACGGAACGGAAAACGGAAAAATTTTTAGTTCCGTATTAATAACGAAACATAAACGAAAATTATTATTGTTACGTCCTATATCACGGAACGTAAATGAAAGTTGCCATTTCCGTTCCATTTAGCACGTTTGACAGCCCTACCCGTAAAGCAGTGATAATAATTATCAATTGAGGATCCTTTTTATTACTGTAGACATTCTGTAAAGCATTTTGGAGTAACGCTGTAGTATCAGTAAACCCAGTGCACCTGATTGAAGGGAATTTGCCTTGCAATTTGTTCCAAAGTTGTTGTACATAAGGGCAGAGACAAAAGAGGTGAGTTGCAGTTTCTAAGGCTGGCGAGTCACAAAGGACACAGCCTTGGTGGAAGGCAATAGATTGGGGCCTTAGATTTTGTTCTCTCAATTTCGAGGCACCAATCCAAGCTTACTCCCAGATTTCATCCTTCCATTTAATATGATTATGTTGAAATATCTCCTCCAATCCAATGCATCAACAGTATCCTTTTTCTTTATTATGAAAGTGGCAAGCATGTTTGACAACTGTTGACTATATACCTTGTTTTTGTTTTTATTTTTTTTTCTCCTGGTGGAAAATACCCTGATGCTATTGTGGTTGAGATGCATAATTTAGGGAATAAAAGACTTGACTAGGTTGGCAACACTTTTTGCCGAGTTTTTTTTTTTTTTTTTTTTTTTTTTCCTTACCTTTACTCCTACAGCTACAGTCCTACCTATATTATTTGAAAACTTAATAAATGAAGTTCAAAACTCAGAAAAAGCACCGGCTAAAAATCATCTTCACTCAGCAAGATTTTAGGCACCAATTTTTTTTTTTTTTCAATCAATTGACTCATCATTGGTCGCAAAAATTTATAGATTGAAACTTAAAATGCTAAATCCCCAACATCCACCTGCACTTGGGTTGTCACAAGTTGTGATATAATCTCTTTCTTTTGTGGGATGCTGGGTCTGTTATGAAGTCAACTATGACAATACTCAATTAAGCGGCTCATTCTTTATAAAAATCACATGGAATGGATGCAAAATTAATGCACAAGTAACTCGCATAAAAAAAACCCTCTTTTTTTTTCTTCTTTTTTCTTTCCTTTTTTTTTTTCCATCAACTCATGTCCGAATTGGACCTAGACCCTAGGCAATCTTTAGGGTCTGCTTCAAATCCTTTTATTAAAGAAGAGAAACAAAAAGAGATGGAAAGAGTGACCGATAACATCTACACTCTAAATTTCTCTCTATTGTAACCTCTTCATATGTTCCTTTTCCTCCTCTCTTTCTTCCTAGAGCGAGTAAACAAGGTCGGTCATCCCATCTTTTTAATTTTTTATGCTACATTCCTTTCCATTCTATCTAAAACCCAATCCTGCAGCACAGTCTTATTGTGTGCTCCAGAAGGTAGAGAAAGAGAGGATGGGATGGAGTGACACTGCCCATGCCACTGTCCATGGAGTTAACGTGTTCCAAATTAGAAAATAGAGTGGCAATAGAGGTTAAATGATAGAAATGAGTAAAATTTCATATAGAATTGTTACAAAGTTTGTCAACTCAAATTTGACGATTAAAATTTGGTTCTCCCTCTCTCTTCCATTTCATTCTGTCCCATTACCTCTCTCTCCCATTCAATTCCATCCCATGATTCATACAGAATCTAAGCCTATTTATCCCACGGTCCACGACTACTTAGTCAAAATGCACGGCTTATTTCCTCAAAAAATGCAATGTTTATCTTTGTTTTCATTTGTCAAGGAAAGCATCAAGAAATAAGATGCTTATTTTTTTTGTTTAAATTTGTTTGTTAAAATTATGCATGCTTGTTTAATCACTTTTTTAAGTGCCGTTTAAGGTATATTGCTGTACAAATTCTAATTGGATTACTTTTTTTGTTTCTGTTATAAGGGGACACATAAACCCCGTTTGTTTGTGACTTAAAAGATGCATAACTTAAGTTATGCATCCTTAAGTCGTCAAACACCCGTTACATAAGACGCCTTAAGGGTGCATAAGTTATGCGTCATCCTCTTTAATATTTTTTTCCAACAATACCCCTTAGAAATAATTAATAATAATATTTAATAATTAAAAAATAATTAATAATATTTAATAAGAAACAATAATTATTAAAAAATCATAATTAATAATAATTAAATAATAATAATAACGATTTAATAATAATTATTATTTATTTAAAAATAATTAATCAATAAAAATTTTCATTATTAAATAATTAATAATTTAATTAAAAGTAATTAATTAATATTTCATAATAACAAAAATAATTTATTATTGTCATATATATAATTAATTTTATAATAATTAATAATTAACAATAATTAGTCATTAATAATATTTAATAATTAGCAAAAAATTAATAATAATAATTAATAAGTATCAATGATTATTAAAAAATCATAATTAATAATAATGATTAATTATTAAAATTAATAATTAAATAATCATAATTAATTAAAAATAATTAATCAATAATATTTTTATTGTTAAATAATTAATAATGTTTATAATATTTAATTAAAAGTAATTATTAATATTTCATAATAATGAAAATGATTTATTATTATCATTAATAATTAATAATTGACAATAATTAGGTCATGAAATTTTATTAATATATAATACTAATTCAAATTAAATAATTGAAATTCAAGGATATTTTAGTCTTTTGACATCAAGATATGCATGCATTAAGTTACTCATCCTTACTACACAACCAAACATCTATTACATAACACTTCATAATTACTTAGGCATCCTTAACTTATGCAATCCCTTACTACACAATCAAACGCCGCCAAAGGTCAATGATTATTTATAGCAAGGAACCAGTTGTATGGATGTACGCAAAGTAAACATACTTGGCAAGAGATCTTTTTCAAGTTTTTTATTATATTCTTTGCAGAAGGGAAACACATAATAAATTAATAATTCCAAAATAAAAAATTCAAGTCTGAACAAACTTATTGATCGATCAACACTAATATATATATATATATATACACACACACACACATTATACCATTAATTACACTATATTCATTACAACAAAATTTATTTTTTTAAAGAAAAACTAAACACCTATATTTAATACAATATCAAATTAACCATCATCTTTCAAAATACAACATAGTCCTAGAAAAATATTCTAATAAAAAGAAAACCATGCATTACAAATTCTTCAAGCACTGCGAAGCACATATTGGATTGCGGAAAAACGAGCGCCGCATTTGCTGCACCGACTGCTTGGAGAATAATCATGCAATATGTAACTATTGCAAGGATGATGACGAGGAAGAAGAAGAGGAAGAAGGTGCACTCCAACCTTCCAAATAGGTCCCGGTCTGATACCAAACCTGATAAAAAGAACTGATGAAGAAGAGCATCTTAATTAGCATTTCCTCTCATAGGGAAAGAGAAATTATTGGTAATAGAAATTTGTCTACAAGAGTTTATTTAGAAAAAAAAGAATAATTAAGATTTATTACTCAAATGACAATAAAGAATCAGTGGTTGAAATAGTTACCGTGTAGCTTAACTACTTCAAAGTTCTCTTCAGGTTCTGGCTCCGGAAACTTGTCACTATTATATAAAAAAAAAATTAGAACAACAATACTTTAATATAATAAAAAAAAATCAAATTACAGAAAGCAAAACTACATGTCCATGGTTTTTTACCCTCAAGAATTCCTAGTCAATAAATTTTGATTAAATAAACAGATTATCCAAATATATATATAAACATAATTATTTAATGAAGCCAATTTAAGGAGCAAACATAATTAAACAGATGTCCAAATTTCATTACGATAATTAAATTCAATAGATACCAAGATTATGAAAATATAATCTATTTTTGAAATATAATTTTCATTAGAAAATATAAAATTCTTCATTATGCTCCGCAATCGTTGATTGCGATGATTGCAGGATTTTTTTTTTTTTTTTGTCCGAATCAATAGATCTAGAACGAATGCATCATATTCAATGCATTCAATTTAGATTGAAATTTACAAATCCAAAACTAATAAAAAAATAGAAGATCCAAATTAAAAAATATATATACGCTTTTAGTTCAAAATAACAATTAAAACAAATTCTATAAAAAATATTTTAGAAGTGATTCAAAGAACAAAGCGTAAAAAATATGAAGAAATATAAAGAAAGAAAAAAAAAATCAAGTTGTTAGCAACTTACTTCCTTGCTTGTTGGAGGATAACGAATGAGCCAAAAATTCCATGAATGTAATGCTAAAAAATAAAACTAAAATCTCTTAATCTCAGAATATTTTCTAGCCTAATATAAGGAGCCAACGCTTCAAGTATCACTAAATATTTGAAAACTCTCTCTGTGTATGGAAATATCTATTGGCTAGTAAGTTTGATCAGTTAGGTTGGAGAACCTGGAAGGTATATATAGCAAAGACTCTTTAATCCTAGCCATTGGATTGTAGTAATAGATAAGTATAAAATATGAATTCTAAAACCCTAACTTTGGTTTGACGGTTTTCGGTCCATAGTTTCAATTTATAACCCCCGGTTTTACAAAACAATGGGATAAAAAATGCAAGGTATAATAAAAATATAATTGCATAATATCAGTAAGTCATAATGACTTACTAAGTATAAAATATTAATCTAAGTCATGAGATCATAATAATATACAAGTGCAGAGTATCCAAATCCTCCACATTTATGTCGATGGTTTTTTAGTACATCGTTTTTAATCTGAAAATAGTGGTTTACAAAACCATATATTGTATATATATAAAACCAACGGTACAATAAAAGCATATCCATTCATCCATAAGTATAAATAGTGAACATATTTTTAATCCTGGTCACTAAATCTCGGCAATGGAATAGTGCAAAATTTCAAAATCTGAAACATTTAAGTCGATAGTTTTGGTGCCCCAAAGTTTCAATTTAAAAACCATAAATTTACAAAAAATAAAAATAAAAGGAAAAAACTATGGGATGAAAATCCAAGATACATTAAGGGGATGTTTGGTACCCGGGGATAAGAACAAGAATAAGAACCAGCCCCTTGTTCTTGTTCTTGTTTCTTGTTCCAACATTTTCATGGAACAAGAACAAAGGCCCCTTGTTCTTATTCCCCTATGTGTTTGGTACCCTTTGAACAAGAACAAGGCCCCTTGTTCTTATTCCCACGTTTGCCAAACATCCCCTAATAAGGGTATTAGAGAACAATACAAGTCGTAATGACCTAAAAGTATAGGATGATTTAGATTTATGCCATCGCAAATATTTAAAATTAGAGATATGCCATCATTAAATGACATATTATTTTTATGCCACTACAAAATAATGAAAATTAGTTTTATGCCATCAGACATTAGATATGACAATTATGCCCTTTTAAATATGACATTGTAAAAGATTACAATTAGAGATATGCCATCATGAAAAAAATAATTAGTTTCATGCCATTATAGATCAATAAAAATTAGTTTTTTGCCATTGCAAAATAATAAAAATCAGTCTTATGCCACTGGTGTATAAAAATAATGATATAAAATATTTTTGTAATTTTATAGTGACATATCTCAAATTACTCTTCTAGCAATAACATTAATATAATTTTTTTCCAAGAATTTTTGCTGATAAATACGCTAAAATGAATTTGCACGTAGCTTATGTTGCTAAATGGAATATTGCTTAGTTTATACATAAAAAGCATACAAAAAATGTAATGGTCACATCGTCGAATTTTGCTAAAACAAATTGAATTTATGGTCCAAACGGATTTGTTGATTTACTTTGGAACTTAAGATAATACTATTAAATCTGCGTAATTTATAAAATAGATCATTGAATATATATTAGCAAAGTTAATATATCGTTGGTATCCCCTTCCATATGCACCATCTCTCTTCTAGTTTGTATCATCTTGTAATAAGTTACGATATGAATTGATCAGCTCATGCAATTTACACTTTTTAAAAACAACTATAGAAATATTTATACATGTAATTTAGGATTTAGTTTAAGCGACCAAAACAATTGAACGGAATATTTGCTGCAATCAAATTGAATGGAATATTTTTTTTTTTCTCCAAAAGAATGTCACATAACAACGATATACTTTGCTAGCTGGGCTTTGTTATATGGCAAAGCTCTCTTGAAGAGAGTCATAGGAACTAACGTTTTACTGGGCCCGTGTGACCAGGGGGCTGAAAGGTAAAATCAATTAATTTATAGTTTTATACTAAAATAACTTAGTGCATTTCACTGAATCTTCAAATCACTGGGGGCTCGTTTGGATGCTTGAAGGAATAGGGGAATAGTGGGAATAGTCACTCTTCCCACTCTTCCCACTCTTCCCAACAACACTCTTCCCAACAACACTTTTCTCTCTACTTTTTCACACTTCCCAACGCTATTCCTAAACTCACCATCCAAAGGACCTAGGAATAGCACTCTTCCCACTCTTCCCACTCTTCCTACTCTTCCCACTTTTTCACACTATTCCCACTATTCCCACACCATCCAAACAAGCCCTGGGGGACAGCCCACCTTGGCACCCCTACTACGGACTCAGATTCTCTGGTCGGCAGACCAATGCGGACCACCTGGTCGGCACGTGATCTGAGCGGTCCGATTTAATCTCAACGGTTCATTTTTCGAGCCTACCAATCCTGCCTATTATGCACAGGACATCCTTAACCGTTGAGATTAAATCAGATGAGCCCAATCAATGCAGACCAGGTGATACGTCGACCAGAGGATCTGATTCCCCCTACTACCTCCGCAAATTTTATACTCGTGTTAGCTGTGTTAGAAGAGTTGAGACTCGAGATTAAAAAGATCTTGTTAAACTATGCTTTTATGCATTATATTATGGTTCTACTGTCATAGAAATGTTGAATTATAATTCCATTTGTCCCAAGCGTGCTGTAATATGCATTTATGCACTTCTATTTACTCCAAGCAAAATCATGACGAATTTAGTTTTATCCAATATCAGTATATGTAAGTGTCTAGTAATGTTTGCAACGAACTGGTATTTTAATGAATAGCACAAAAAATAAACATAGCCATTAGTAAAACAACTTCAGTATTCAGCTAGATACAAATAAACCCAGCAAGCTTCTGTGCATTCATACAGTGATAAGTGATAACAAAAAAAGATAACTTTTCTTGTACATGAAAAAAAAAAGAAGCGATATCCACGTCATCATCTAAACGTGCATGCTCATTCATACAGTGATATTTTCCTTCTATAGCGGGCAGCTCTTTTCGTCGCGGGCAGTCGAGGTTTTAAGCGATATTTTCCTTGGTACTCTACGGACCCTCCGATCGCGATCTGACCGAACGCATTTACTTGTCGTTTTAGGGTTCCATCCCATGTACACTTTTCTCCTTCCTACTCACGCCACGCATGATCCCTTTTTCTCTCCAACTCCGACTCCCCCAACAGCCACAGCCACCGTCTCCCCTCCAGTATCGACGCCCCTTCCTTCCTCCAGTCCTCCTCTCTTCACCTTTCCTTTTTATTAGATCTTCCAAAGAAGAGAGAGGAGAGGAACCCTATCGGAGAGCAAGGAGAATCCCAAATTTTGGTACATTGCTTTCTTCTCTCCCTTTTTACCATCTCATTTCCTAATAAAATATAAATGTAGTATTATTATCTAGACAGATTTCATTTTGTTAAATTACTTAATGTATATTGATCATCAGCTCCTCATGTTCCTATTGTGCAGTTCATTTGATTACTATTTCTGTTTGCTTTTTGTACAACCGTATTAATCTAAAATTGGACTTTTCATGAAGCCCACTGAAAAGGGCATGCTTGCTATACTTGCATTTCTCCTTGGAATGTATATGTAAAATCTCTAAACACCATTTTTTCATAGAAGAGGTTTAATAATTTATTTTTTAACACAACATATTATTTCATTTGACATAGCTTCTGATCAGTTAACACAATGTACAACCTTCAAGACATGGCAAGCTAGATCTAAATTTCTATATTAAGGTAGACCAATTAGGCCAGAGCAAAAGATGGCTTATCTATTTCCTAATGTGGTACTATGTAATGTCCAATTACCTTCCTGTGTAGCTACTTTATTGCTTTCTAATTTAAAATACCATGCATTATTTTTATGCAGCATTCATACTCATGGTTTGTTATTTTTAGCTACAGACGACTAAAAAGGGATGGTTTAAAATGGATTGCTCTCTCTAAGTTCAAGAAAGACAAATTTTCTGTTTACTCACAATGTCTCGGTCGCCTCACCTCCCACCCCGTTGTCCCACTCAAATGAAAGGCTTATCCCCTTTGGCACCTGAATTCACACCACAATCCAAAACATACCTAAATGGAGAATCTCCTTTCCCTGAACAACCCTCTTGGTTAGATGACCTGTTAACTGAAATACCGAAAATGAACCTAAATCTGAACCCAATTAGAAGAACTTGTAGTGATTCTGCGGTGATTCTGGATGTTCTGACAACCGAGCAAGGTGAATTTGAGGAGATTGCACAAAATGATGAGATTGACAGCTTGTCAGAAGTTGGCTTTGGGCTTGAATCAGGCTGCCTCTATGGGCCCAATTCACCTCGACAGAAGAGTCAGCTGAGTAGTAACGAGAGTTGTATGGTGAATGCTGTGCTAGAGAATGTGCCGAGCAATCCGTTGCAATACTTGGTTTTGGATCCTGAAAGCTGCTCTTGGTCTAGACCAGCATCTGGTTTCACAGAGATGACTGGAAATGTAAATGCAAGCAATGCTACTGTTAATCATGATCCAGACAGGAACTCAAGAAGGTAAAGGAGTGAAAATTATTCACGCTAATAGGTTAGGTGCATAGTTTTTGGAATGTAATGTAAGCACCAGAGCTTTAACATGTGCCATATTGCCTGAAATGGAATTGATAGCTTAATTAATTAATTAATCATTTTTTTGTCTTTACCTTTACCTGGAGTACTAATCTGCAAAACTGCAATTATTTTACCCTTTAGGGTCAGCTTTGAATAATGTGTGTTTGTTTGTGATGGTTGAATTATTCAACTTTGTTTCTTGTGCAAACAATCTGATGCTTCTGGAACAATTTAATCAAATAGTATCTCGTCATAGATTTGATAGAGTTAGCTGATAATTCAGATTAACCTTATATAAATATATAATGTTTTTCAAGTTAGGGCTTTATGGTCTTTATGTATCTGGCTTTTATTTACACTGTACAATAATTTGTTAATTTAATATTAATACTACATCAGGAGGTCTGGTCAGAGATCAAGGGTCAGGAAACTTCAGTACATTGCTGAGCTTGAAAAAACTGTTGATTCCCTTCAGGTAGAATGAAACTTCCATTTATTCAAATTATTCTTCTTGTCAGTTAGAAAATAGAGAGATCATGAGTATTATTTTTCAAATTGTATATTAAAAGAAAGACCATGAGTATTGTTTTTTAAATTGTACATTAGAGTTTGGGAGCTGAGCTGGCAGGTAAAGTTGCCTCACTGTTCCAGCTCCGAGCTGCACTCTCAATGGAGAACAAAAGCCTGAGACGCCAAATTGCTGACCTTAGAGAGGAGAAACTCGTGAAAGGTGGTATGTTACGTTGAAATTCATTTATTTCATAGTTTTAAACCAAACATATTATGTTGTATATTTCCTGGCTTCCCTGTATTAAATAATACACTGATATGACTTAGCCTCCACTAACATTGTATAATCGATCACCACACTATGAGCTAATGGTTGCGTACTAATGCGGAATGCTAGCACAAGTATGAGAAATATTTGTTGCTGGTTGCACATTCACATATGTATTATTATTATTATATTATTATTATTTTTAACTGTCAATCAAATGTCATTGAGTAAATTAAATAATTCAGGGGTTTCACAAGTTTTAAGAAACGAGGCTGAGAGGCTGAAGCAGCTATCATCCCGCCACAGGAGAAGCCGCAGCTTGGCATCCTTCACTGGTATGGTAGGACCGGGCACACATGAGCTGGGTCTGGCTGAGAACTCATTGGCACTGAGTTGGCAAATTGCTGCAGACATGAACAAGCTTAGTCTGGGAGGGTCATCTGTTCCAGGTCCTCCGACAAGGCACAGGTCAGGTCGCTTCTGACAGGGTGCAGAATATCCCAACCAAGCAGCTATAGTGGAGAGATTAACATATACATTAACATGCACTTCCTTAGTCTAGAAGTGTTTACTTTTAGGGAGGTTTATAATACTCAGATAGAGAGCTGATCTTATCTTTACTATTATAGAGGGATCAAACATCAAACGATGTACTCTGTAGGCATGCTTTTGTTGACTCTGGAGACATGTTGTCGTCTAAACAACAATGCTTTTTCTAACTAGATGGAGTTCTTGTTTTTTTTCCCTTTTTTTTTTTAAAGTTGAGTTACTCTTCTTTTGGATAATCATATTTAATCATATTGAAGATCTGCTGAAAGTTTATTGATGATGACAAGAAATACAATAATCAATAGAAATTTTTTGGTTTCAGCAAGTGGTCTTTCGGGAAATGTTTCAAGGCATTTTGTTGTCCATGTTTATTAGACAACGTTCTATTAATTTCACTCAAATTGTTTAGAAAAACACAATTAAACTATACTTTTTTGCGCATGTATCTCAACATATAAAATCATTATATGCTATGATTGTTGACCTGAATATATCAGTCCAATATTTTTTTTTAAAAAAAAACAGCAGTATAATTAATTCAATACATATATTTTAAAACGAGAAAAATATCAGAATGTTATTAAATTTTAGAACCGTGCAGATTATTTATGCAATTTATTCTTAATAATAAAAAAGGTACCGTGGAGATGCCAGGGGCTTGTTGCCAAAAATAAAATATAAGAGTTCTTTTTTGACAGTGATAACCGATATTCAGATTTAGAAAGTGCGCACCAGGAGATATGGAAATTTATCAATATGATTTTATTTTTATTCTTTTTATAATAAACATGAAGCTCCATCAAGCTATGTTTGATCTACAGATTTGCGGCCAGAGTGAGAAGCAGCCTATGAGTTACGGCGGTTAGGCTGTATTTACTGTGAACGGTCAATTTTCGTGACAATTTATTTTCTTCACTTTTTGTTTATTTTTTTTACAATGAACACTTTTTCTTTCGTTAAATAAATTATAAACTTAATATATTGCGTTCGAACTCGGTCACAACGGGGTGGTGGCGCAGTTGGCTAGCGCGTAGGTCTCATAGCTAAGTTGAGTTATCCTGAGGTCGAGAGTTCGAGCCTCTCTCACCCCAACTTTTTTTTTTTTTTCTGTGTACATTTCGTAAGTTGTTTTTTTTTTTTTTTAAAAAAAAAAGAAAACCCTCTTGCCATTTTATATAGAGTCAAAATTTGTGAAGACATTTGTGTCGTAGTCCTTCCTCGATACTGGAGACAATTATGGAGTACAGAGTACTCCAAGTCTCCAACTGCACCAATTTCACTGGGTTGTTTCCAGAATAAAATCAAAATATTTAAATGAGAAATATATTCAAATTGCTGCCCTCTTTCTCTTTTCTCTCAATTATTACTATCCGCTTACGATCTAAACAAAACGTACGAGAAGTGTAATTTTTTTTTATCATTCATCAGCTCTTTAACAAAGCTAGTAATTATTCATTCACGTATTTGATTAAGTTATTTTGGTTTAACCTAAATCATTTTTCCTACTTTGTAAATCAGAAAATTAATTACATAAGGAGGCTTTAAATTTTAAGAGATTCTTAAATATGTGCCATCACTCGCGCGGTGGCGCCTCTAAGGTATGTTTCATGCTTATATCGAACGGTTCCCTTATATTCTTCTATCCACATGCAAATAAATATTTTTAAGCTTATTGTTTTATAAATGGTTTGGAGAAGTAAAGTTTAATAGAACTAATTAACGCAAAATTTGACTGACAGAGCAAAGGAAGTTAGTGATGCATCCCTAAAAGAACATGACATATGTAAATACAAAGACGAAGCTACATAAAAAATAAAAATTTACTGAGATAAAGTTTTTTATATTTATTTTCTTTACGCTACCTAAAACAACCCCATAACCCTTTTCTCCATCTTCTGACGCAGGCCCTGATCACAATCTCTTTTTTTCAACGTAGGATTTCAATTCATTTCGTTTCATTGGAAAATTCTTGATCACAATGAGTGGATTTGGTGTCATTTGGTTGGGATTCCTATGTAATTAGGTCTAACGAAATCCTATGAAATCTTACGAAATCAATTCAAATGAAATGAAATGAAATGAAATTCCGAGTAAAAATCATTGTGATCAGGGTAGCAGAAGGCACCAGCGATTCATAGAGCAAGGTATTTAGTGCCTGAAACAAACAAGTTCTCATTGGTTTGATAGCAAAGGTAAAATTGTCAAGAGCGTGGAGATCAAATCATTTCTTTCTTAGTTTTATTGTTATCCGATCACAAAATAGAATTCCCTTCAATTCTTTTTCTATTTATTCTGATCATCGGATTTCACTTTAAAAATCATTTCTTTTGAACTCTATTCTATTGAAATGAATTGAACTCTATTAAAAAATCATTCCGATCAGGGCCTTAATCAACTGAGAAGAACGGCATATATTATTCCCATAATTGGGCCATGATAGATGTAAAGTCTCATCCAACTTTAAAGTTTCGGCCTCTAATAAAAGGCCCACTAACCAGCCCGTTTGAAACAAGCAAACCCCTCCGATCAGTCAGCTGCTACCAGTTGAGTTTGTTTCTACTCCCGAGCGCGAATCAATGGCGGGGAAGGCGACAGCGGCGGCGGCGGAGGTGGCGAAGGGAGTGTCGAGTTATCCATGGAGAGAGAAGCTCGCGAGGTACAAATCAGAGCTGGAGAAGGGAGTGTGGGGCTACTGGCACCTCGGCGCCTGGAAGCCCCTCGCTCTCACCGCTCGCCACCGCGCTCGCCTTCGCAAGGAAGTTCTCCTCGCTGGCGAGTAATTGCTCTTCTTCTCCTCATATTTTATCTCCTTTTCTTTGTATATTTGTTAAGAGGGTCGAAATCCTGCTTCTTGTGGCTTTTCATCTGAAGTGTATATTTCATCATTAGATCGGTACTAGTTGGGTTGTAGCTTGCTTAAATTTAATTATGCACCAGACAAGCAGAAGGAGAAAAAGGGACATAATAAAAACCTTTGGTTACCTGTCTGTATTGTGCAAATTATTCTAGGATTGGTAGAAATTGCGCAATGTATGGACTTTACATATTGATAGTTTCCTGTTTAATTTTTTTTTTCTTTTTTAGGGATTGGCCTTATGATCCAGCAAGAGGGGAAATGAGAGACAGGAGAAAAGGTCACAAGGTTGATCGCATTGCTGCTGAGAAGTAAGTTTTATTTCATTTCATTATATAAAGTTTCTTAATTTGCATCTGAAAAATCTGAAAAGAGGGATTTTCACAACCACTGTTAAAAAAAAAGGAAAGTTCCAAACTATCAACATTGCTCTAATGAATCAAAAAAAAAAATGTTATTGGATACAAAATGTATGGTTTTTTGCTAGACCAAAAGATTTCAAGCTACAATGATTCAAAGTATGAGGAATGAGTCCATAGTTTGTGTACTTTGTGAAGAAATGTGACAATACTGATAATTGTAGCTTGTAGGGATGTACCAAATGTTCATCTTCATATTAGAGGTATATGTAGGATTTGAAGCCTGGGATTGCCAAATCTCTCTAAAACAGCATACCAGTCGACCACAAATCTCCAATTGGGGGTATTGTATCTGTTAGGTTGAAAATGTTCCTGACGACTTTTTGGCACTCACTTATCCAAATTGCATAACTTCTCTTCACCTGCTTATTAAAATACAATATTTGAGTAGCCAGCATACTTTTTGGGTATTCAAAATGACTAGTTTTGCAGGTGACACAAAAAATTTAACATACTCATGTTCTCTTTGATATCGAACTTCTATCTTGGTTGATTAATTTTCAAATTTGATATGGTATTTTGATGCAGGCGTGCACATACTGCTGAGTTGATGAAGAAGATGCCAGAGATGCTGCTGGATTATAAGGTTCAAACAAAAAAGTCTTTCATGTCTTATTTTTATTGTAATCCCTTGTTGTGTAGTACAGTTACAATAGTTTCGTGAAGTGATACTGCTCACAATTTAAGGTCATTATAACTAAAAAATCATCAGGGGTGGGTAAATATTCTGTTGAATACCATGTTAAATAAACTTTGTGGGTTTAAGTCTAGCAGTTCATTTTCTATATATCTTGGCTTCAGATTCTTCTTTTCTCTTAACAAAGGTTTGATTTTAGTACTTTGTTCAGTTGAAATGAATATTACCTCATATTTTTCTTATTATTTCTTGCCACAGAAGCGAAGATGGGAGAAAAAGATGAAGGAAGAGGAGAAAGATTCTTCTATTTAAGAATTTTCTGTAATTTTCTTTTTTTGATCAAAAGCTTATTTTGAGTTAATGAACTAGTTTAAGAACTAGTGTCTACTGTTACGCTTAGTGTTGTTATTCGACCCATACAACATAGTTGTAAGAGTTGTTTTCATATTTGCTTTTTCTTTTCCTTTTTCATGAAATTATCAATAAAGCAATGATGAATTTTTTTTTCTTCTTTTGCTGGCTATATAGATTTAGAAACTTCCTGTTCGAGAAAGGAGCATTTTGGTTCATATCTTTTTGCAAGCACTTGATAGATGCTAAATTCTAATACGTATGAGATGATATTTTCGAAGAAAATGTACAAAGGCAAACCATGAGAAAACTAGTCAAGCTGCTGATCTGCAGAAAGTACTTTTTAGCAATTGGTAATTAATTGCATGAAATTGTTATTTTTTTGTTATTGGATATTGGTTTTTTCATTGAACTGATTGAAGTTATATCTATTTACTTTGATAGTTCGACTAATTTCTTTTGCATTATAGATGTTCATTTTTGCTTGAAACTTTTATTGATGTTCGGATGCTAGTACTACCAACTGATTACAAGTCTTGTTCTTCGTGTGTTCTTACGTTGCAGCCACCTATGTAGAATTTAGGTATTTCTAGCACTTGGTCTGAAGTTTGCAATCTTTTTTATTTGTTTTCCTTTTTTTTTTTTTATATTGTGGTTTGTTAGAAGGAATTGATTGGGATGAATTTCATATTTAGTGTGTTTTTTGTTTTGCTTACATTTCATGCAATATATTACCCTGCTCGGGCATTTTCTTTTTCAAAAAATTTGGAAAAAAAAAAATGGAAGTAGTTGAAATGTATCCGTTCATTACTATTCACAAACTTTCGACTCGGTTTATGATTTATGACCTGATTTTGCTTTCATTCATAATCTCGTGACTTTTGAATTTTGATTGTTAAGGACTAGGTCTAAAATGGAGGTGTGTATTTATGAGCGTTTATACACTAATTTATTTTCTGTTATTGGATAAATAATAATTAATTTAAGGAGGTATATTTGTAGCATATTTGCAAGAATTATTACCCAGTGCGTATATTAGAAGCATATTTGCAATGACTGCGACCCAGCTTGCAAATATCCACGCTTTTAGTGATTATAAATTTCATTGTTTAAAACTTTAAAGGACCTTTTAAATAATTTTAAGAATTATTGCGTGTCGAAAACATGAAGTCAACTGGTTTAAAATAGCCTTAAACCGTCCAGAAAAGCATAAAATAATAATAAAAAAAAACCGTGAAGTTTCTTGACAACATATCTAGCCACCTGCATTTTCTCAAAATAATAATAAATAAATAAATAAATTGTAGCCTCCTGCATGTTACAATTTACATTAAAAAAATAAGGCATATAATAGAATTAGGAAAAGTTACTAAATGGTCCTAGCAGTTTTCTACAACCTCCGTATTGGTCCATGATTGGACGAAGTAACTAAAATTATTAAAAAATTTTGGAACCAAAATGAGGTTACCTCACAAAAGAAGTGCTTAATAGCTAAGTACATTAAAAAATTCTCCAGCCAACTTTGCTAGAATAATTAAATTAGTTATTTAACTATATCTCTTCGGAAGCCCCTCCACCGCTTTATCTCCGTCAATAAAATTAACACCGCTACCATTCTACCAACATTCGTCAGGAATAAATAAACCGCTCTTCATTACTGCCATAACCAAATACCCAATTGCCATGGAGAAAGAAATCACGGATAGCACCGTGGTTGGAGACATCAATCAGCTACCGGAGGAGTGTATCTCTCACGTGATATCCCTCACCACTCCACGTGACGCCTGCGTCTCCTCTGCCGTGTCCCGCGCTTCCCATTCAGCTGCCGACTCGGATGTCACGTGGAAATGGTTCCTGCCGTCGGATTACGTCTCAATTCTATCTCGAGCCGTCAATCCTGTTGAGTACGTGTCGAAGAAGGAGCTTTACTTCCGACTCTGCGATCATCCGGTGCTGATCGATGGTGGCTTGATGGTAATTTCATTCTTAATTTGTTCTTCATGACCCTCTACTTTGAAGAAATTATTCTAATTGTAATTGGATTATTATTTTGTAGAGTTTTGGATTGGAGAAATCGAGCGGGAAGAAATGTTTCATGATTTCTGCGAGAGCGCTTTCGATCGTGTGGGGTGAAGACGAGAAATATTGGAAATGGATCGTTCTACCTGAATCAAGGTATTTATTTGCAATTACAATTTGGACCTTGGTATTTCTTCTATTTTTTTTATTTTGCTCATTTTTAATTCTAGTAGGTAAGTAGGTTTATTTAATTTGTATTCCGAAGCTAATGTGGTAATTCTGCTTGTATGTTTCATGATTGCTAATTCGTTTTTACGTCTCATTTATTTTGATTTGATGCATTTTAAAAAGAATTAATTTATTTTCTCAAATCTAAAAATGAGGTTCTATAATTTTAATTTGTAAAAAAGTTGCACAACTTTAGTTTAGACTTTAGAGGAGGCTGTGGGGGAAATGCGATGGATAATTGGACAGACTTAACGCATGCATTGACGGTCAATCCACAGGAAGTATTAATTCTGGTCGAAAACTTTTGCCGGGATTGCTTTTTTCACTCCCAAATTTGTTATACACTCTAAAATCCTCAACTTTTTTTTTTTAAAAAAGAAAGAATTTCTTCCATGTGTATTATAATAAGGATATTTTAGTCATTATGATAAGTTTTGGAGTGCATTGTTAAGTTGAGGAGTGAGAAAAGTAAATCCCACTATTGCTTTCTTTCTACACGAACCTAATAATTGATTACTACAATATTCTATTTGAAAAGTTGTAACTTTAACCTTTTTTTTATTCTTCTTAAGAACAAATTTTCCTGTTTTAGGGTCTCAAAGTATTATTTTTAAGAGCAATTTTGTGGATTTGGAATGTGTCACTAAAAGGCACTTTGTGAGTCTTCATTCAAAATTGTCATAAAAGAAAAGTTATGCTTGTGTGGGAGGAGAAAGGAAGATGAAAAAGTTCTGTATGATCCATCATGTAATTGTTATTTTCTTTTGGTTTAAATATGTCATAGATTATAAGAATGGCATTAAGTATATCTTTTATATAAATAAAAAGAGTTGATTTATCCTCCAATAGAAATTTTTGATAAAACATTATGGCTCTTGTATTTTTATTTACAAAATTTATAAACATTTTTTTTATGCAATGATATCCAAAAAAGGTCAATAACACGCTTAGCTAATATTTAGAGAAAAAATTTGAAATGCTAAAAGGAAATTGAGGAGATTTATCAAATTTAAGATTCAATAAAAATTTTCAAATTTAAGCCTCCTACTATCAATATTGCAAAATGATCAATAGTCATTCAATTCGATGCATACAATTTTTGCTTTAGTTTAATTAGGCATAATATTTGCATATCTTTACAATTTAAGATTCAATACCTGTGTGGAGCTCGATCGTGTATGCTTGTTGGAGATATGTGGGAAGATAGACAACAAAATTCTCACTCCA
The DNA here is from genome assembly GCA_027725995.1 of Rhynchospora tenuis. Taxonomy (NCBI): domain Eukaryota; kingdom Viridiplantae; phylum Streptophyta; class Magnoliopsida; order Poales; family Cyperaceae; genus Rhynchospora; species Rhynchospora tenuis. The sequence continues at coordinate 128,980,279 of CM050889.1, read as the reverse complement.
TATACTACATATGCCGCATATCTCATCTTCAAACTAGCACCTAATGCGTGGGGCCTAAGCAATCCGTTCCAAAGAACTGAAATTATTCTCGCTGGAGATACTGTGTCTCAGCATCGTGTGTGTCTCAATATAAGAGAGAGGGAGCAATTTAATCCTTGGTGGGATAGGCCTCTCCCAGGAGGTGACACTGAGGAGATGTCAGACGAAGTGATATTGCCGAAAGTGAGAGGAGTTGGGTGGTTGGAGGTCGAGTTGGGGGAGTTCAACAGTGGAGATGGCATCGATGGAGATGTCAGCATGTCTTTAACAGAAAATAAAGGCGGCCATTGGAAGAATGGGTTGATTATACTAGGCATTGAGGTCAGACCTAAGCATTAATACTGATTTTTGTTTTGATGAGGCTTATCCTTATGGAAAAAGGGAAATATGCAATCTGGATGCTGTATCAATGGTTTTGTTAAGATCTTTCATATTCTCATTTTAGAATTTCTCTTTTATTTGTAATTATTTTTTTTGTAAAGAGCTCTGAGACTTTTGAAAGAGTTGGTAATGAATTGTGCTCATAATGATTGACAAATAAGTGTGGAAAATTTGTTTGATCCTTGTTTGTTATGTGAAATTCTAACATCCACTTTTGTTTATGTATGTATTGTAAAAGAGGAAAAACAAGAAAAAGTGGACAACTATTTTTTTTTCTTCTTTTGGGAAATAATTAGGAATTCTTCCTACCACCTTTATTACAGAAGCCAATGGGTAAATACAAACTTTTAATTAACATTCCATAAGCATAAATAGCAATCTTCAATACTGAATTTAACTCTTGTGCACTGATAAAAAAATAATAATAATAAATAGCTCTTGTACCAGGCACCTAAATATACAACCCCTATCTTAATGTAGCGGTAGACCCTTGTTATCTGTCTACTAACAATAAACATGTGAATTTATTACAAACAACTCTATACTACTAATATGCCAAAAGCAGTAAGCAACTATAGTATAAAACGCTGTAGGATCCGATATAAACTTCATCTTCTCTTCTGGACTCGTACAACTTCATCTTCTCTTCTGGACTCGTACAACTTCATGCCTCTGCATTTGTTTCCCAAGTCAATTGATGCGGAATGCACTCGATAGGCGGTATCAGTTTGAGGACTGCCTCCTTAGTTTGTCACTCCACAACTCGTCCCTATGGTGCGCCAAAGAAATGATAGAACAGTTACATTTCTGATTGGTTTGCCAAAAACAGTGAGCCACATTTCCTTCCACAGTATCCAAAAGATAGCACAACCAAAATATTGAAGAACCATTTTCTTTATTTGAGGGTCATTGAAAAACCATTTTATCTATACTGTTTCATGGGATACAATTAGACCTGGCAACGGAAGCCCAAAAAACGTTATTCCGTGACGTTAAACTATAACGGAACGGTTAACGGATCCAAATTTCATTTCTTTCAAGATACGAAACGGTAGCGAAATCAGAGCGGAATAACGTGGTAAAATATGACGGTAAACGAAATGGGGCGTTCCGTTTTCGTCATTTTGTTATTTCGTATAGTATTCTACGGGTGTAGAATAATTTGAATAGCAGATATATGGGCGGAGGAAACAAGGAGGGGTCCAGAGAAAACCCTACCCAGTCCATCGCACCGCTCATTCTCCTCTTTTCCCCTCTCTCTCTCACGATGTCGGCGACGCCAAATAATCTCCATTCTTCCTCCGACCAAACCTCCTTCCCCATTCACAACCATTTCGACCTCTCCATTTTATCTCCACCTCGAACCTTTTCTCTCTGCGCTATAGTCTTCCTTCGCCACAGGTATAGCTTATCTGAGAAACAAATTCAAACTTTAATGGCGAGGAACACTACCATCCTCTCAGTCCCAAACATCAAAAACATCCCTTCATTTCTTGCTATCAGAAATGAGTTCCAAACACCGGTACCACTCTAGCCTTGCCAGTTAAATCGGAGCATGAGCAAGATTTGGAAGTCAATAATAGAGCGGAAGCTTCAAAAAAGACGTGAGCTTTTAAATCTATTTTTTTTTACTTGTTTTAATTTTGGATTTTTTTTTTACTTGTTTTGATTTTGGGGATGTTGGTTGTTGACGGGTGGGGTGGGGTTGATTTCTCCTCTTTTCCAATATCTAATCCTTATTTTTTGGATATTTTATAGTTTTATCCTTCCGGATTTGATCCTGCTTTAGCACTGGATAAATAAGAGTTTTGGGGTTCGTAAGGCAGAGGATCTGGAAGCAACTAATCGCAAGATGAAGGCCCACTTAGTTCCAGTTCAGCCTAGGCAGAGATCTATGCATTTTTTTTTCTATATTTAATCTGTATTTTTTGAATTTTTGGATTTTTTTTATGGTGTTTTGTTTAAATTAAACAATCCAGAATTTTGTAACGTTAAACCGTTATTTTCGTTTATTTAAACGAAACGGTTAATGGCATTAAAATCTCTGCCGTATGATAAACAAAACGTTTAACAAAATTTTAATCTGTGTCGTTCAAATATACGAAACGATAACGATTTGATGTGTTTCCGTGATCGTTAGCCACGTTTGACAGGTCTAGATACAATGTAGGTCGAGTTTGTGTTTTTAAGATGTTATTAATCGATTGAGAATGCTAAAATTCGGACTAAAAGGTCCATAATGTTTACTCTGGGCCTTCAACCCATCTCTCGCATTGTGAGTTTCATTGGACCAACTTTTGGTCGGATCGACATTATTGCTGTTCAGTTTCCTACAAGTTGGGATGGAGGCAACCGAGAGGGGAAATAAAAGGGAAAGAGTTCGTAACTTTTTTTTTTTTTTTTTTGGTTTGGTTGGATACTTAACAGATGAAGTTACTGGTGGTTACATTTTCAATTTATTTTCAAATTTTTAAGTTTTATTTTATTACTTTTCAAATTAGATGTAATGGAAACAAAATAAGATCAATTAAATAAGAGAAGGGAAAAAATATGATAATTTTTTTTTCTCTTTCATTCTCTTCCACTCTTCTTCTTAAGTTTCACCCCGTTTAGAGTTGGTAGCTCATATCTTTTTATTGATGTGTTGCAACTGCTAGAAAACTTACTGCCAACATCGATTAAAAATTACTATATAACTTCTAACTAAATTTTGTTTAAGTTTTGACGAATTATTAATTTTATAAATTGCTTGTGTATCAATTTTATGATTCAAGTGTCTTATAAGTCTATTTTATTACTTTTTAAATTCGATGTAATAGAAATAAAATAAGACTAATTAAATAATAGATTGGAAAGTTTTTATTCTTTTTTTATCTTTCATTCTCTCCTATTCTTCTTAATTTTCACCCTCTTAAATTTGCTAGTTCATATATTGTTATAAAATGTGTTGCAACGGCTAGAAAAATTACGCCCAACATTGATTAAAATTAATAAATAACTTCTAACCAATTTTTTTTGGAGTTGAGACATATATATATTTATAAATTGATCGTCAAATGTTATATAATTTGAAGTGTAAAAATATTTGTTTTTATCAAAGATGATAAAAGCGTTGATTTGACAACGACAAACTGAATATTCTAAAGAGAGATGACCAATGACACATCAAACAAAAATTTGATTTCTAATTCTCAACGGTATATAATAGCTAGGGAGGCAAGAGTAATTTATGCAGGAAAAAAGAAAAGGTCATGGAAAGATATAATAAATCTATATTATATTTCATAAAGATTTATCCCTAATTATTATTGTTGTTGTTCTTGTTAATAAAATAAAGATCTGACCTGCCATGCTCAGCCTTGACCAGTATCTGTCCGCTTGTACGGTTGTGCCTGGAAATATTTGGTAGACGACTTTCTCCAAACCAAATTCAACTCGGTTGTGCCTGGAAATATTACGAAATCTTGTTTTCAAAGAACGATACTAATATCGGTTTTTCAAACCAAATTCAACTCGAAATAATGTTAAAATAGTGATTTTCTAATGTTTTAAATTAAATTTTAATATATTTTATTAATAAAAAATATAATATATATTTGTTTTAATGAAAACTATAATAAACATTTGTTTGAATGAAAAATATATTTTATTTATGTTGCACTTATTATATGTTTTTAATTACAACAACATTATATTTGTATATTGTATCTCACGTATCATAGCCTATATTAACATATTAAACATATAAATGATGATTATAAAAAATATTAAATTAAAATATTACAACTTATTTTTATAATTTATAATTTATAAATATTTATATATCAGAATTATCTTAAATTTGTTTCAAAAAATTATTTATTTATGTAAGTTATATTAATTTCTATTTGTCTATTTTGGGTTGATTTTCAGTTGTTTAATTTTTTTGTCATAGAAAATAATAGAAAAATCACACAAAACATATTTTTTTAACATTAGAACTTCAAACATGCATAATTTTTAATAGAAATGTCCGTTTGAGACGATTGACTCAAATTCGGAAAAGCTGGCAATGAGATCTACAGGGTTTATTCCTTAACGACCATCTACATAACCATTTTTAAATATTTATATATAATTAGCTGTGAAAGAACGATATTGCAAATCTATTTTTATAATTCTGATTCAATTAGTAATAAAATCGAAATTTTGTAAAAAATTAATGTTATTTTTAATTTTTTCGGCGCCTTCCGGCTTTAAGCACGTCAACAGAGTCCGGTCAACCTAAGACTGTCTTCTACTCTTCTCCCACGAGGAGGTTTCTTCAAAAAAAAAAAAAAAAAAAAAAAAAAAAAAAAAAAAAAAAAAAAAAAAAACTTGAGACTGTCTTGTCAGGTGTGTAAAGGCCTCATTCCAATTCCAATTTTGTTAATAAAAGTTTCGTCAAGAAATTCATAATGGCGAACGCCATGTTTGAAAATCCGAGTAAGTCGGTCCTAAATTATCCCATCGAAATTCCCTTAGCAGCCGCTGCTAAGCTGTCTAAAAAAAATTATCCCATCGAAATTAATTTAAAAGTGAGTTAATCATTTATGTATCTCTCCTTAACCACTCCAACTCCGTCTAATCAACACACCAACACCTTCACCTTTCATCGCGTATTTGAACCCAACAAAGCAATCTACACACCTACACCAAAATTAAACCCAGTGGCTATGGAGATGGAAAGCACAGAAACCACCTTTGTCGGAGATATCAGTCTGCTGCCGGAGGAATGTCTCTCACACGTGATCTCTTTCACCACCCCACGTGACGCCTGTGTCTCCTCCGCCGTGTCTCGCATTTTCCAATCAGCCGCCAACTTGGATGCCACGTGGGAACGAATCCTGCCGTCGGATTACACCTCAATCCTATCTCGCGCCGTCAATCCAGTGGAGTACACGTCGAAGAAGGAGCTGTTCTTCCGACTCTCTGAGCTTCCGTTGCTGATCGATGGGGGCAGGATGGTAATTTCATTGGTTAATTGTTTTTTCACTAACGGCTAGTCATATGGTATAATGGCAATTTCTTCTCATCGCAACTGAATTGTTATTTGTAGAGTTTTGGATTGGACAAATATAGCGGAGCAAAATGTTTCATGATTTCAGCTAGAGCGCTGTCAATTATGTGGGGTGAAGACGAGAGATATTGGAAGTGGATTGTTCTTCCTGAATCAAGGTATTTGCAATTACAATTTAAACCTGCTTCTGTTTGTTTTATTTTACGATCTTTTTATAGGGGTTAATTACAATGTAGAAATATAGGGGTTAGCAGTTAAATGTTAAAAAGATAACAAACATGCGATCGGTTACAGAAAGATATAGGACCAGAGAGAAAATTAGTGTCCTGCATCTTCCTTTGAAGGAAGATTTGAGGGAAAAAGGGGCATTTGTAACAACTAAGGAAAAGGATCAATTTGTCTCCCTATGTTTATTAATTTGGAAAAATCTGCTTAATTTCCTGATATAATTTGTTTTTAATTGTGGTTGAGTCTCTTTGTTAATTTTATTGTATGACAAACTTGTTTAATCATTCTTATTTGAAACAAATATTATAAATAAAACATTATGAAATGTTTAAATTCTTATGATATACTAATGTTCCATTATGCTTTGCATCAAGAAAATGATCTATTTAAATAAATAACATAAAATGCGGCATATATCTTATTTTAATTGAGGAGAATATTTTTTTTTATACATTTTGAAGGTTCAGTGAGTGTGCGGAGCTTAGAGCTGTATGCTGGCTGGAGATCAAAGGGACAATAGATAGCAACATTCTTACTATGCATACTGTGTACGCTGCCTATCTTGTTTTCAAAGTGGCACCCAATGCATACGGCCTAAGCTATCCATTGCAAACAAGTAAAATTACCCTTGCTGGGGATACGGTGTCTGAACATTTTGTACGCCTCGATGTTAGAGAGAGAAGGGCACCTGACCCTTCTTTTTATTGGGAGATCAAGGATATAACAGATGGTGTGATATTGCCAAGTAAGAGACAAGACTGGTGGTTGGAGGTCGAGTTGGGAGAGTTTAATAGTGGAGATGGGACTGCTGGAGAGGTAGGCATGTTTTATATGGGGCTTAGAGGTGGTCATTGGAAGAATGGGTTGATTGTACAAGGTATTGAGGTCAGACCGAAGCACTAATGCCGCTAGGAAAGGGGCAATTTTGGGATGCTAAACTTATAATTGCATTAACACTTCTTAAACTCTGTTTGAATTTTTTTTTTAAAATTTATTGGAAGTGATGATCTCTATAAAGGAGCAATGAGCTGTTCTAATTGTGATTGTCTAATGAGCTTGGAAAATCTTTATTGACCTATGATTATCTGTGAGATCTTGTGGCATCCACTTTTGTTTTCATATTGTGAGGAACGGAAATACAATAAAAAATGGCAACTTCTCCTTTGTTTTTGTTTTTTTCCCCGGACTGTAAATAAACATCGATTTGTCACTTAAAATGGTGATTTTTTTTCCCCGAGTCGATGGATTAATGATTTGATACCAGTACCACGGGAGTATTTTATTTTATTTTTTTGTTGATGCGCGTGGATAATTTTCTTCTGACTATTAACATGCTGAAGTGGATTGTCAAGCTGTTAGTTATATTCATATGACAGTGATTTGATCACAATATATTACAGTGAATTAAGCTACACAATCAAAATTCAGTGATTACTTAATTTATGATATTAAATAGAAAATCAGCGAGAACTGGGGAGGTATATTCACTTTTAGATTTGGCAGCCACATATTCTGTCTATTACTAAAAAATTAAATCTCAAAATAATTGCCGTTTTCTATTAAATGAATAGTAATGAAATCCAATTATGCAAAATTTATTTAATAATATTCACCTTTTAAGCTTCGTTCCAGAGAAAAGAGAATCAAGGAAAAGACAAAAGGAGGAAAACAAACTTCAATAGTTCAATCTACTGCAATGCTTGCTTCCCAGGTGAACAAATGGGGACGGAACGCAAAATGTAAGATCTAAAGAAAATTCTTGTCACCTCCAATTTTGAAGATTAATGGATGGAAAGTTGGAAACTAAGAAACTCATCTTTCTTCCAATACTGCCCCTGAAGTTATGTTCATTGAGACCGGCCCACACCACAAATTTGGAGCACTCTACAGTCAATACACACACCTATGTAGTGAGTGAAAAAATGTAACTTCGACGAATTTTGGAGTAAGATCGCATCAATACTGAATTCAACTCTTGTACCAGGCACTGATACAACCCCTATCTAAATGTACCGGTGCAGCTTGTTATCTGTCTACTAAAAATAAACACATGAATTTATTACAAATACTCATGTAACTACTAAAATGCCAAAAGCATTGAGCAGTTCTATTATTAAGACATATTAGGTCTGATATAAACTTCACCTTCTCTTGAGTTCATCCCCCCACAAGTCTTCTCAATAGTGTACCCAAAAAAATGATAAGAACAATAACATTTCTGGTTAGTTTGCCGAAAACAGTATTTCTTGAAAAACACACTTCGCTTCTTTCTTTCCACAATACCCAGAAGATATCAAAACAAAATATTTGAAAAGTATGTTACCTATACGGCTATACCTAGGCCTGGCAAAACGGCCCAAAAAAAACGTGATGTCGTTCCATTTTCAGAAACGAAACGGAATGTGGCATCAATTTACCATGTCGTTTTAGAAAACGAAACGAAAACAAAACGGATAATTATACAATTTTACCGAAATGGAACACCGAAATGAGAAATTATAATGGAAAATAGAAACGAAACGGAATGTGACACCAATTTTTCTTACCGTTTCAAAAACGGAACGGAAACGAAACAATTATTTCGTTTCATTTTTTGAAACGGAACGAAAACATAATGGGGCAATACCGCATGCGTTTCACACGTTTGCCAGGTCTAGCTATACCCTGCCTCATGTGATACAATTAGGCCAGCTTTGTGTTTTTAAGATGATAATCGATCGAGACTTTACTAAAATTTGGACTGAAAGGTCCATCATATTTACTTTGGGCCTTCGACCCATCTCTCGCATTGGGTGTTTCATTGGACCAACTTTAGGTCTGATCAAAACATTATCGCTACTCAGTTTCCTACAAGTTTGGATGGAACCGAGAAGGCAAAAAAAAAAAAGTTATAAAATTTATAATAATTTTTTTGTTTGATTGGATACTTACTGGATGTTATATTTTAATTTGTTTTCTAATTTTTGAAGTTTTTATTTTATTACTTCTTCAAATTAGTTGTAATAGAAACAAAACAAGATTAATTAAATAAGAGAAGGGAAAAAAAATATATAATAATCTCTTTTTTCTGTTTTATTCTCTCCCACTCTTCTTAATTTTACCCCGTTTAGAGTTGGTACTTTAGTAGCTCATATCTTTTTATGGATGTGTTGTAAGTTGCAACGCCTTGAAAACTTACTGCCAACATCGATTAAAATTACTAGATTACTTAAACATGTCAACAGGCTCAACTGAAGCCTGTCTTAAGTGGATCCGCCTTCATTACAATTCCTCAACTTGGTTAATAAAAGTATCGCCGAAGAAATGCTTAATGGCTAAGTCTTTGAAAATCAGGCCTATCAGATCATCCGCTAGATCCATCATCCCCATCATCCGCTCATTAATAACTGAAAAACGCGTGGAGATTCCTAGCGCCCTTTTCATTCTGGTTCGCGCTTTCCCCCCTTCTTCGCGCTTTCCCTATTTACTCGCGCTCTTTCCATTCTGCTCAGCGTCATCCTCTAGCTATTAACTATTGAAGTTGAAGATCAACAGTTAGCTTAGTAATTTCAATAATTAGCTTAGTAACTTCAAGAGTAATAGTTTCAACTTCAACAGTTAGTCTAGTAACTTCAATAGTTAGTTTAGTATTTTCAATAGTTAGTCTAGTAATTTCAATAGTTAGTCTAGTAATTTCAACAGTTAGCCTAGTAACTTCAATAGTTAGTTTAGTATTTTCAATAGTTAGTCTAGTAATTTCAATAGTTAGTCCAGTAACTTCAACATTTAGTCTAGTAAACTTCAAGTGTAATAGTTTCAACTTCAACAGTTAGTAACTTCAATAGTTAGCCTATTAACTTCAAAGGTAATAATTTCAACTTGAATAGTTAGCTCAGTAACTTCAATAGTTAGCTTATTAATTTCAAGAGTAATAGTTTCAACTTCAATAGTTAGGCTATTAACTTCAAAGGTAATAGTTTTAACTTCAATAGTTAGCTTAATAAACTTCAAGTGTAATAGTTTCAACTTCAACAGTTAGTTCAGTAACTTCAATAGTTAGCCTTTTAACTTCAAAGGTAATAGTTTCATCTTCAATAGCTGCTGGGTAAGAAGGAGGGGAACAGAGGGATGAAGGAACAAAGAGATGGAGGAAACAGAAAAGGAAAGAGGGAGTGAAGAGCGTAGGCTCTGTGAACAGAAAAGGAAAGAGGTGATGCGCTCATTAACGCGTGACAGTTATTCACGCGTTAATTGAGGAGATGAGAGGGGATGACGGGATGATAGAATCCTTCCGGATGATGGAAAGCAATTCCGTTTGAAAATTCCATCCCAGTAATTAATTAATTAACCACTCCAACTCAGTCAAGTCAACACACCTACGCTACAGCTAAACCTCAAACTGCTCTTCAGTTGTCTCACTAATCAATCTATTACCAAAAACCCAGTCGTTTATGGAGATGGAAAGCACAGAATCCACCCTTCTCGGAGACATCAATCTGCTGCCGGAGGAATGTCTTTCGCACGTGATCTCTTTCACCACCCCACGTGACGCCATCGTCTGCAGCGCCGTGTCCCGCCCTCTCCAATCAGCCGCCGACTCGGACGCCACGTGGGAGCGCTTCCTGCCGTCGGATTACGCCTCAATCCTATCTCGCGCCGTCGATCCGGTGGAGTACGCGTCGAAGAAGGACCTCTACTTGCGACTGAGCGAGCATCCGGTGCTGATCGATGGGGGCATGATGGTAATTTCATTGATTATGTGTTTTTCACTAGCCGACACTAGACACTAGTCATATGACAATTTCTTCTTCTAATTGTTATTTATAGAGTTTTCAACTGGAGAAATCGAGCGGCGCAAAATGTTTCATGATTTCTGCCAGAGCGCTGTCGATTATTTGGGGTGATAACGACAACTATTGGCAATGGATTGCTCTCCCTGAATCCAGGTGTTTGTTTAATTTTGCGATTTCTTTTAATCGGTAAATAAGGTTTTGATTTGTTTATCAAACCAATAATGCTTGCCTTTCAATAGGAAAGGACAAATGTAGAAATCTATAATTTTTTATGGATTGTTTAAGTTAAATGTTAAAAAAATAACAAACATGTGATCAGTTACAGAGAGAAAGGTATAGGACCAGAGAGAAATTAGTGTCCTCCATCTTCCTTCCAAGCAAAATTTAAGGGAAAAAAGGGGCAGTTGTAACAACTTAGGAAGGGGATGAATTTGGCTCGCTATGTTTATTAATTTGGAAAAATCTGCTTAATTTTCTGATATAATTTGTTTTTAATTGTGGTTGAGCCTCCTTGTTCCTGTTTGGATGGTGCAATTTTGTCAGTCTGATGAGATTTTAGCTTTGGGTTAGAATCAACCAGCTTTTTTGCAGTTCATTGGGTTTTATTGGATGCCAAACTTGCTTAATCATGAAATCACTCTTATTATAATTTTGAAAACAGTTCACTATAAGAAAAATAGCATGCAAGTATTGCTTTAGGGGTGGATTAAACTTTGTCATGCTTCCTAGCGATGTTGACATTTTGTCATAAATTTATTAGACAGTTTTGGTCATCTGATGGATCAATTTCTTACTGATCATGGCTCATTATGCAGATCACTTTACACTGAAAGAATTTTTATGATATGCAAAACGCCTGACGAAATAAAGACTTCCATAACCTCACAAAAGATCTTTTTGAAACAAATATTATGTTGGAATTTTGAAGTGGAGACATTTTCTGCGGGTCGCAGGAAATTCCAGCGGGCCGCAGGACAGGACGCACCTTTTGGTGTTCTGGTCCTTATCTCTATATATTCTCTGAACAGATTAAGTTCTGTATGGATGTGAGTCATTTTCTCTTTAGAGAGAGACAGAGAATAGAGGGAGAGAGAGATCCACTTCTCTTCTACTTGTTTGATCGGTAGGAGCACTCGATGGAGAGTGAAACACCGCAACCTATTCGAGAGGTTGGCGTGTGGCAGTCCGTCTGGCACCGTGGCTGTGGATAGTATGGCAGAACTCGTTGGAACTCGACTTCCAATCGTGGTTGCTGTCCACTAGCGTATGAAGACGGTGGTCGTGAAGACGTGGAAGGGCTTAGCGTGTCATGCCGTGAAAGGAATCGCAAGAGATCCTGGAAAATCGATTTCCGCTGCGGTATGTGTTTACCCACGATTTTCTAACAGTGGTATCAGAGCCGTTAGGTTTCTTTTCGGTAGGGATTGATACCTAAGCCTCTTCTCTATGATTTCTGGTTGTTGTTGAGTGATTTTGTGTGTCTAATTTCGTGGTTTGAGGGAGAATTAGGGGAAACCCTAAGTTCTGTCCAGAAACAGAATTTCAGATTTGATTGCCTGACTTCGCGGAGGTATATCTCGAGATCTGTTAACTTGTTTTGAGTGAAACTTGTGGCGTTGGAACGGGCTTGAAGTCTAGTTTCCAGAGAGTCCAAGAACTCGAAAAACAAGCAAGTATTCAGAGAGATAATGGCCTCGCAATCAGAGGATGTCAGTCTGTCTGGTTTCTGGAATTTCTGACCTTTCTGTAGTGCGAGTGGATTTGTGATCACATTGTAATTCGTTTTTCTGTCAAATTTGGAATGGAGATAGAGCTTTTAGAGATCTTTCCAGAAAGTCTAAGTTTGCAATTTTTGGATAAACGGTGAGTGAGAAATCGCACTCGCAAGTCGGGTCTGTTCTGGTAAGAATCAGAACTTGGTGTTTTGGATCTGATTTTCAAAGGATATTTTTCATACTTCTGAAATTATTGAAAATTTATGATTACCATGATTGGATAGAGCATTAAGTATGCTTTCCAATGATATATGGAACATAATTTTTCATCGAAGTATGATCGAGATATCGCGGGTTTGAAATCAGGGTGCAGAATCTGATTTCTGTCGATTCTGTAATTCTGCCCAGTTCTAGCGGGTCGCTAGAATTGCAAATCAGCGGCCCGCTGATTTTTCGGTGGGTCGCTGGATTTTCCAGTGGGCCGCTGAAACTGCTGGCTGAGAGCCAAAATGACTGTTAGACAGTCTAAGTGAGTAAAGCACCATATATATAATCAGAAATTGAGACACATGAATACCAGAGATCATAAGAGTGAAACCAAACTTGTTTTTATGATTATCTGAGCGATAATCAACGGTTCTTGTTGTGTATATTACTTTATGTCGGACCAAGTACCTAAATGGGAGATACCATGTATTGGTGTTGTCCCATCTAGACTTGATGGCGCAGTTGAGTGCTGTTATCAAGGTCTAGAAAGTTTGATGATAATCAGATATTGATTCTGAGGGAGACAGAATGCCAGAATCATGATATCAATATACTTTGTGCGAGATGGATCGTTTCATAGCGAAACGAACCGTGACAAAGTCCGAGGGTAGACAACCAATTGTTGGTGTGTCTTTATGATATCCAAATAGATTATTTGATTTTACAAACATATCTATAGAAATTTCATTTGATAATAAACTATTTGATGGCTCAAATAGATCATTTGAAATATTTCTGATTGTCATATACTTTAACCAGAACAAGCATAATAAATTATAAACTGTGATTGAAGTTATCCGTTCGATAATTTCATCAATAACCCTCTATTATTTGCTTGTTGATGGTGATGGATGGTATATGTGGTACAATCTCACCTAATTGTGATGGCTTGCATAACACAGTTGGTGTTTGCTAGCAATGTGTGATGGTACACACTGGGTGAATTTAGATTGGTAGACTATTGTGTCTCATCTAAATTCTGATCCTTGCGCCGATTTGAGTTATGTAAGGGTATTGATGCTTAGTTCTTGTGATTTGATTGATTGTCCTAGACTTTCTTTTGGTCATATAGGCTAAGCTATATATATTTCTTAGGAATGACTAGAATTGTGCTGCGAGGTTTTATAGTTATAACTGAGATGTTATGACTTATGAGAGTGCTAACATAGTGCTTGTCTCTATGTGATTTTGGCTTAATTATCTGTAGTCGCTGATCTCTAGTCAGAAAAGACATTGATGTACATGTATTGCAGGGCATTACAATATCTTATTGTCTTATAAAGGATCAGGATGAACGTGAGATCATCACATGTAATGCGTAATCACAAAAGAATTTGTGAGTAGTCAGAAACTGAGAGAGTGTAACCGAGCGGGTCGCATGTCTTTCAAGCGGGCCGCTAAGGTTACAGATTTGCAACAATTCTGCTCGCTTTGGGTTGCTGAGTAGTTTGTTAAGTTACAATATTTGTAGTCTCTATTGAATAGTATAATCAATTATTGACTGAGGATTGTAAACTCAATAAAATTTTGACAAGTACAAGGAGCACAATGAGGTGACATCTTGGAATTAAGTCAATTAAATTTTGAGTTGCATAATAAATGTCATAAATTAACACTTGAGTATTAAGTGACGGTATTTACTTGATTGCAAGTAAATCTCACTGTTGGTGTTGTTCGTTTTATAAACGGACATTACTCATTTGGTTATATTTGATGACAAGTCAAGTAATTGATTGACATACTAAGAGATTATAGTTGTAAACTTAAATGCAAATGTTTCTGGACTTAATTAAAGTACTATAATCTGAAACCGCAAATGCTTATTCATTGTATCTTAATGTGGTTTAAGTTACATAGCATTTAGCTTATGGTTTAGATGTGAGTTACTTGTCATAACATGAAGTAAAGTTATCAAATGGAGATTGCGATGGTGCAATCCTGGGGATTGGCACATGCAATTTGATGTTTCCATGAGGGAGACACATATCTTAACTCCATAATACTTTACATACTTCAGATTTTGACAAAGTATAGTACTTAAGATTATTCTTTTGATGTTGGATTTCAGCATTGAAAATGTGTATGATGATAATTAGTACTTAAAAACGTTGTGGTTTAAGGTACTAAATGTGCTTTCTTTATATTATTTGCTTCATGGTTACATAATCTCATTAGTGATTATTTGGCACACTTTACTATGTAAGTTGAGGGTAATTGATTGGATTTGATTTTAATCAGATTTCCAATTCAATTTTGCCAACTTAGAGAGATAGTAAGTTATGAAAGACAACTTGAATGCTTGTTGGATAAGCGTTTCAAGTTATGGAGATTTATCATGTGCGCTGCACTTGAAGCCTTATTTTGTCACATTCATGACTAGGTTTAATTCAGTCTTGAAATCTGTGAAATCTCTTTAAATATGTCGCGGTTATTTGAATCTGCTTGACAAATTTAAGAGTTGTGACAAAATAGAAATAGTTCGATAATTCACTATTTCTTATATCATATGACATATGGTGTTGTGTGATAGAGTTGAAGGACTATCTTAATATTGTTCTTATAAGGCTAAGTGGCAGTTACTGTGATCTGCAAACTGGTCATACAGTATGCAACAATAGATGCACAGTAGAGAGAATTTCCAATTATGGAATTTCTGCTCAAATATTTAAGCGGGTTGCTTGCACTGCAGGCAGATCGCTGGGTTGCCAAGCGGACCGCTAGAGCTAGTCAGTGGCAGATTTGAAATCTCCATGTCTATGATTTGAACTATGGTTTACTATAACTCCTTGGATGGATGTTTATGTGATCATAGGTTCAGATGCACATGAGGGAGTGCACCTTCTTATAAATTTTGGAAATTTATTGAAGAAGAAACCATAGAAGTGCCATGTAAGAGGATCACTTATAGTTTCTTATACAAGCTTCCTTTCTGTGAACTTGACTCGGTTGCTGAGAAAGAGAGGGAGAAATGAAATATGTTCTTCCTCACATCCTCGCACAAGTTCAAATACAGTAAAGCTTAAGAGAAGATACTATATATATATAAGATGAGATAGAGTAAATGTAATAATAATATGATTGGACTTATTTGATTTGTCATATTAATCTTTGGAGAACACTAGGGTTCTTGAGATTAATGAGGGTTGATAAATCAATTGTGAGATATTAAACAATTTTTGTTGTAAGTGTGTAACGATCCGTTTGAGGGTTAAACAATTCGTATGACACTGATTAGCAACAGAGACTCTGTTGATTATGTGAAACGATTTGTTTCGTGGTTAAACAATTCGTATGGCACACAACAGAGGGAGTTTATTTGAGGAAATTCTCTTGTTAGAAGATGAGTTTGCCTCACATAGTTTATTCTAAGCAATAGATATGCCTGATCAGCATAGCACATGTGGTGCACTATTGGCTGGATGAATAAGCTGAGAGACTCTTGTTTAATAGTGAGATAAAACTTGTAATAAGTTTTTGATATAAGTCCATAAAGAAAGATTCCAAGATATCTGTATGATAAAGGGTTTGATGAGCATTATTGGAAATTGTGCATTGTGGCACATTGGCATCCAAAATGTAATTCCTATAATTAGAGGTTTCCCTCATACATGATTGAGATAAGTCACACTAGTTTTACTAGAAGTTTGACATTAAATTGAGCAAAATAAAATACCTATTTGTGTAGGTATGTGAGTTATATATATCTGAATTGTATGACAAGTGACATGCTAAGTATCAAGTTTAAATACTTGTAATTGATTTACCTCTGGATAGGTAATTCATATGAGTGCAAGTATACTTTGTGGATAAAGTTAACTTGATAAAATATTGTTTCTTTGTGATAAGAAACAAGTTTACTCTCTCGTTGTGGAGATTTGAGTAAATCATATACTCTTTCGATTTAGAGATGGAGTATGACTCTCTTGTTGTGGAGATTGAGTCAATAGCATGTTTTGAGTGGTCATATATGTTCTCTCATTTTTGAGATTGAGCAACTTGACATGATGGATAATCATGTCAGAGGGAGTTTGGTTGAGATAGTCTATACAATTGGTAGTTGTTGTGACTTCGAGGAAGTCGATAACAACTCATTGTAACAGTATGGTTATGGATGCATACTGTGGGGACATAGACTAAATCAAACATTCAGATATTGATTAGAGACATGATAGCACAGAGTTGATCTGATATGAGTGTATTCATATGTGGAATGGTTTGTTAGAATGCTAATCGACCGTTTCAAGATATACAATATTCTCTGAGGTTTTTCCAGAGATGTTATACGTTTTGTTTCAGACAATCCGTTTAGAGATCAGATCCTCGCCTGGGTATATACTTGAACTTTGAACATAAAGATGACTTTATTGTTCTTCAAGTATAAGTTAGCACTATATGGTAGTATGTTAATAGGCTAAGATTGGGGTCGCTCACACGACCAATCGCCTCTGACGCCTGGGGTGGACAGAGATGAGACTTTATCGAGCTATGTGCGCTTAGTTGAGGAGGACTAAGGAGCTACTTATGGCAGTCGAAGCTCGTTGTCGCCTTAGTGTTGAGACTAAGATGAGATTTGTCTTCTTTTAGGCGAGTCGACATGAATTGCCCCCCACAATTCATGTAGCCTATAGCTAGCCGAGGTGAGAGTTTCCTTGTCGCTCGAGGTAGCGGACTTGTAGAGACTTTCAGGGTGAGTTGCAATGTATGCGGTCTAGACCATAGACGCTTTGGTTTGCAACTAGACCTAGGCTCGTACAATGAACTAACATACGTCTGTTGGATAGATGGTTCATTGTAGCACGTGTTCATACCACGTGTGCTTGGCGACGTTGGAAAATGAGTTGAGTGGTCTCAGGACTAATACCGCTGTCTCCTCATTGTGTGAGTTCCAAATACGTACCCTCATGACTATTGACTATGTCATGAAGAGTAGGTCAATGTTCTGTCTACTGTGGTATGTTACCCATGGCTATGTATGATTCGGTCTACCGGTGCATTACTCGGAAAGCGGTTGATTTTACTTGGATTGACATGAGTGCAAAAGGAAGATTAATTTCAGATCGCACACGGGAATTTGCTTGTGTTTGGCGCCACCAATTTTTGTCATATGGACATAATTGGAAACATTTGAGCAAATTAGATTGAAAGGGATAACACATAGTGGCCACGTAAGTGCGGTTGGCGATGTGTATGTCTAGTGCTTGATCTTGAAATAATCTAGGGTATGAGTATATACATATAAACTGCTTATTCTTTTAGAAAAGGGTCGAGGCTCCTGAGTGGCTTTAACTTTATGTTAAAGTGTATTCTTGTAGCTCCCGCATGCAGGTATATGCGCTAGTCGCACGGTCTATGTGCCGTATGAAGACAATGACTGCTTTCAACAAATGTCTCCAAGAGGGAGATGTTGGAATTTTGAAGTGGAGACATTTTCTGCGGGTCGCAGGAAATTCCAGCGGGCCGCAGGACAGGACGCACCTTTTGGTGTTCTGGTCCTTATCTCTATATATTCTCTGAACAGATTAAGTTCTGTATGGATGTGAGTCATTTTCTCTTTAGAGAGAGACAGAGAATAGAGGGAGAGAGAGATCCACTTCTCTTCTACTTGTTTGATCGGTAGGAGTACTCGATGGAGAGTGAAACACCGCAACCTATTCGAGAGGTTGGCGTGTGGCAGTCCGTCTGGCACCGTGGCTGTGGATAGTATGGCAGAACTCGTTGGAACTCGACTTCCAATCGTGGTTGCTGTCCACTAGCGTATGAAGACGGTGGTCGTGAAGACGTGGAAGGGCTTAGCGTGTCATGCCGTGAAAGGAATCGCAAGAGATCCTGGAAAATCGATTTCCGCTGCGGTATGTGTTTACCCACGATTTTCTAACATATTATATATAAAACATTTGAAATGTTTAAATTCTTTTGATATACTATTGTTGCATTACTCTTGCATAAAGAAAATGATCTATTTAAACAAATATTATTTGCTTTTTAGTTCCTGTTGATAAAAATTCTACCATGAGATATGTAAATTTTGGTAGATTTAGGCGGTCTTGAAATCATTCAATGCGGCATATCTCTTATTTTAATTATGGAGAATATTTTTTTATACATTTTGAAGGTTCAATGAGTGTGCAGAGCTCAGTGCTGTATGCTGGCTGGAGATAAAAAAGACAATAGATTTCAACATTCTTACTATACACACTGTGTATGCTGCCTATCTTGTTTTCAAACTGGCAGACAATGCATATGGCCTAGGCAACCCATTGCAAACAACTAAAATTACCCTCGCTGGGGATACGGTGTCTGAACATTCTGTATGCCTCGATGTTAGTGAGAGCGAGACACATAACCCTTGGTGGGATAGGGAAATCGAGGACATAACAGATGATGTAATATTGCCAAGTGAGAGGCAAGACGGGTGGTGGGAGGTCGAGTTGGGAGAATTTTATAGTGGAGATGGGATCAATGGAGAGGTCGGCATGTCTTTTACAGAGATTAGAGGTGGCCATTGGAAGAATGGGTTGATAGTACAAGGTATTGAGGTCAGACCAAGGCAATAATACCGCTAGAATAGGGGCAATTTGGGATGCTAAACTTATATTTGTATTGCAACTTTTCTTAAACTCGGTTTGAATTTTTTTTTTTCCAGTTTATTGGAAGTGGTGATCTCTATAGAGGAGCAATGAATTGTTCTAATTAGCTTGGATAAGTTTTATTGATCTAAGATTATCTGTGAGAGGTGCTGTTATCCACTTTTGTTTTCGATTGTGAGTAATGGAATACAATAAAATATGTGCAACTTGTCTTTTTTTTTTTTTTCTTTTCTTTTCCGGACTGTTAATAAACTTCGATTTGTCACTTAAAATGGTGATTTATTTTTTTCCAAGTAGATGGATTAATGATTTGATACCAGTACCACGGGGAGTTCTTTTTTTCGGTTGACGTAAATAATTTTCTTCTGATTCTTAACACGCTGAAGTGGATCGTGAAGCTGTTAGTTGTATACATATCACAGTGATTTGATTTGATCGCAATGTATTATAGTAAATTAAGCTACACAATCGAAATTCAGGGACTACTTGTTTTGTGATATGAAACAGAAACTCGGCGAGAACTGGGGAGGTACATTCACTTAGATTTGGCAGTCACATATTCTATGTTTATTAAAAAAATAATAATAATAAAATCTCAAAATAATCGCAGCCTTCTATTCTATGAATAGTAATCAAATCCATTCAAGAAAAAATCATTTAAATAATATTAACCTTTTAAACTTCGATCTAGAGAAAGAGAATCAAAAAAAAAGGAAAAGGAGGAAAACAAACTTCAATCTGCTCCGATGCTTGCTTCCTAGGTGAACTAATGGAACGGAATGGAGAATAGAGTGAGGAAGGGAAACACTGCTACAACCGCTGGTCTCTCTGGTATAAGTCCAGTTACATGCACAGATACTGGTACAAGCACTGGCTTGTACTCACTAAGTTTAGCCGCTCTTAATCTCTATCATTTATGGACATGTACAAGAACAGGTCTGGAGAATATAGTGAGGAGGGGAAACACTGCTACAACCGCTGCTCTCTCTGGTATAAGTTCAGTTACAGGCACATATACTGGTACAAGCACTGGCTTGGGTACCGTCACTAATGACACTGATGCTGGTCATAACTCATAACACAGGCATTGAAAGGGATTTGGTGAACCCTATGGATGAAGACCTCCTTGGCGATTGATTTGTGGGGCTGGGTTTTACTTGTTTACTGATGTTTGTTTTTTTTGTTCCTTAAAGTAGTTGCTGTAGTAGGAGGATTCTGTTTGGATGTAAGAGATTTTTTAGTTTCATTTCAGCTTCTTTTCAGTTTTTTACTTTTGATATCACCATTGGTGATTCACTTGGTTTGTTTGTTTTCTTTTGTAAAACTTTGTTTGCATCAGTAAAGTATGATGGCCTGTGAGCTTTTTTTTTTTAAAAAAAAAACTAATGGAACGGAATGTAAAATGTTAGATCTAAAAAAAATTTTTGTCACCTCCAATTTTGGATATTAATGGATGGAAACCAAAGAAGCTCATCTTTCTTCCAATACTGCCCCTCAAATTATGTTCACTCAGAGCTTGGCGGAGCTAGAATATTTTGTAATGGGGTTCAATATTAAATTTATTATATTAATATTATAAAAATAAATTAATTAACATAACATATATATTTATTTTAAATTTACTTTTAAATTGTAATAGTTCAAAATTTAAATTTTAAAAGATAAAAAATCTAAAAATATGTAATTAAGCACTACTGCAAAAAATATTATGACTCATAAGTCATAATGTAAAATAATTTTGTTAAATTTACAAGTTCTTATAGATTTTACTCTTCTAATTGAATTCTTTAAATCTCATCTTTTAAAATTGACATGCGATGAATTATAATTTGATACAAAAGAAGAGAAATTGTTAAATTTAATGACCAAAATTAACTACGTTAATTGATTATATCTTAATCTTTTGAAGCATCTAATTAAATAAAATAAAACCTTTGTATGAAAAAAATAAAATACACACAAACTAGAATAGAGTACATGATTACATATTCAAATTAATATATATTATTTGATGAATTTTATTTTTTTTGAAACAAATACTAGTTAACAAATGAGATATGGGGTTCACCAGTGGATTTTCTTTTAATATAAATGGGGTTCAAATATTACAACCTGTAAAAAATTTTCATTTTGTAAGTATAAAAATCTATATCTAGTGATAATAATCATAAATAAATGGAGTGAATTGACCCCCCATTTCTTGAGTGTAGCTCCGGCACTGCTCAGAGCGGACCACATGGCCACATCGAAAATTTGGTGCACTCTACAGTCAATACATGGAGTATGTAGAGAGTGAAAAGATATAACTTTGACCAACTTTGGAGTAAGATCGCTTCTGCATGCACGTACAGAATCACATCCTCTGCCCGTCGTGCAGAGTGCCCATCAGACATCATAACCGTCCAATCATAAATGAGTGTTCCGTGATTAATACCAGATTGATAGGCCCGAAAAAATTAATCGTCAAAATTAGATCGAACGGTCGTGATGAGATGGGCACTCATCTTAATAGAAATGGACAGAGAATACTGGTCCTGCACCTGCACGCACTATCTTTTATTTATTTATTTATTATTATTATTTTTTTTTTATCCCGTGCATGTACTACCTTTTTATTCTATAGTTTTCCACTTTTTCTTTCCTTCAACTCCTTTTTTATATTTCTAGAGCAGAGCCTTAGATTTGATAACCACAAATTTTATTTTATATTTGTGCCTGTTCGTGTTTGACTTTCGTTGTTTCCGTGTAGGTGGTCTCCGTAGATTAGTGTTTACCAAAGGTCCGGTCCAACCCGCCATGGTCCATGGGTTAAGACGGTCCGGCCCTCCACGGGTCGACGGGTTATTGCGGGACTGGTTATCACGGTCCATCCTAGAAATATTGACCCAAATCCTTGATAAACCCATTCGGTCCTAACCCTCACGGGTTAAGACGGTCCGATCCGGTCCGGTTTTATATTATTATTTTACTATTTTTTTTTGTTTTTTGTTATTTTTTTTGGGCCTGGCTAAAAAAAAACGTGTATAAGTTAATATATATTGTGCATGTACATAATTGGAAGTGTCCCGGTTTTATATATATATATTTTGTGCCCTGGCTAGTGTACAAATAACCTAAATATGGTAAAGGAAGAGGCTCAAAAGGTGTCACACTCCATTAATGGAGGCTCGAGCCTTCCTAAGTTCTACATGGCGATACAATCTTCCACAGCGAAATCTAAGTGCACCCACCTCTTCCTCTCACCTTCACGATTCCATCGCAACCAAAATCGACTGCTACGGTCGCCTGAGTCATCGCAATTTCATCGGAGAAAAGACAGGGACTTATCTGCAAAAACACCACCTCTGTCGGAGAAGAAAGAGTTTAAACGCGAGTTGTCGCGGATTTTCTGTGGTGTTGAGCGTGTGGCAGGTTGCGTCACTCGCTACACGGAAATCTGAGGAGAATCAGCGGCCAGTCAGCGCCAAATCAGCGTCTGTAGTACACGTGGACCAATCAGAAAATTCCAAATCAGATAAAGTTTTAAAAATTCATTAAAAATAGTAGAAAATTCAGAAAAATTCAAATAAAATTTCCATAAAATCCTAAAAATCTGTAGAAACTAGATTTACTGATATTTTGGTACAAAACTATGTCAATTTGTGCCTCTTTTGTATTTTCAAAGTATTTTCTAATTAAAATTGAGTTTCATAAATTGTCAAAACTTTGTAAATTCATCAAAATTAGTTGGAACCTCAGAAAAATCCAAATAAAATATTCAGATATTTCTAAAAATATAAATAAACTAAATCCAATATTATTTTCATATGAAATTTTGTGAAATAAATAGTTTCTTATTTTTGAGGTATTTTTGTCATGAAAACCCAATTTTATAAATTCTAGAAAAATGGTCAAATACTTTAATAAATTTTCTAAGTAATTTTATCACTTTCTTGTCCAGTATAATTAAATTAAAAAATATATATAAATAAATTGGTAATATTCTGAAATTTCCTCTTATAAAAAAAGATGTAATTATAATAAACCATAAGTATATTTTCAAATAATAAATGAGATCATAACTTCTAATTAAATCATATTTCTTAAATAAATAAATAATAAATAGATTTTAAGTAATAAAGAGTAAATAAGTAAATAATAAATGAACAAGTTATTATAAATAAGTCTTAAATTGTAAATAATAATAAATTATAAATAATAAGTAATTTAATAATCATAAATAAACAATAAATAATATAATATCAAATATAAATCATCTTTAAATTAAATCAAATCAAATTAAATCAAATCAAATTAAATTAAATTAAATTGAAACAAATCAAGCCAAATCAAATCATGCCAAATTAAATCAAAACATGTCAAGATAAGTCAAATCTCTTCTTTTGTTCTCAGAAGCCCCTAAATGATCGAGAAACCCAAATCTTTTGTTCTCACAAGCCCCTAAATGGCCGAGAAACTCAAATCTTTTGTTCTCACAAGCCCCTAAATGGCCAAGAAACTCAAATTTTTTGTTCTCACAAGCCCCCTAAATGGCCGAGAATCCCAAATCCTTTTGTTATCACAAGCCCCTAAATGACCGAGAATCTCAAATCCTTTTGTTCTCACAAGCCCCTAAATGGCCGAGAATCCCAAATCTTTTGTTCTCACAAGCCCCTAAATAGTCGAGAAACCCAAATACTTTGTTCTCACAAGCCCCTAAATGGTCGAGAAACTCAAATCTTCGTCGTTCTCACAAGCCCCCAAATGGCCGAGGACCGATTCTCTGAGCCCCCAAATGGCCAAGGATCATAAAATCAAATCACCTTCCTAGTAAAATATATACATATAGAAATTTCAAAATGTATAGTTTTAGTTTTAGTTTTGGTTTTAGATATCCTTAATTTTAGATAGTCTTAGTTTTAGATGCATTTTAGACATACTCAATTGGGCCTCGTCAATTAAGTCTGGTGCCATCAATTGAAGCCGGCCTAAGCCCAAAAGAAATAAATTATTTATACCCTCAATTGGGCCCCGTCAATTAAGTCTGGTACCATCAATTGAAGCCGGTCTAAGCCCAAAAGAAATAAATCATTTATACCCTCAATTGTGCCCCGTCGAATTAGATTTGGTGCCATCAATTGAGCCTTGTCTAAACCAAAAGAAATAAATTACTGGTTGAATATCAAAACCATTTAAACAACGATTTTCTAGCCTATTACATTTAATTTCTCGAATCTCTTAATCAGAGGTTCTCGTGGGAAACCACGGGGTAATTAACAATAGGGGCTTGCGCCTATTGGAAAGAAAGGATCCACAAATTAATAAATCCTTATGAGAATGGATTCTAGTCGATGTTCTCTGGTCGTTAAGAGACATCAGCACTTGAACCCAAGCTCGTGAGGGGTGAATCTAAGACTTGCTCTCGTTCTTGAGGAAATCCGATTATTCTTCGAGAAATGATGAAAAATTCGCCACAGTACTACCTTTGTATTCTATAGTTTTCCACTTTTTCTTTCCTTCAACTCCTTTGTTATATTTCTAGAGCAGAGCCTTAGATTTGATAACCACATATTTTATTTTATATTTGTGCTTGTTCCTGTTTGACTTTCGTTGTTTCCGTGTAGGTGGTGTCCGTAGATTAGTGTTTACCAAACGGTCCGGTCCGGTCCAACCCGCCACAGTCCACGGGTTAAGACGGTCCGGCTCTCCACGGGTCGACGGGTTATTGCGGGACGAGTTATCACGGTCCATCCTAGAAATCTTGACCCAAACCCTTGATAAACCCGTCCGGTCCTAACCCCCACGGGTTAAGACGGTCCGGTCCGGTCCGGTTTTATATTATTATTTTGCTGTTTTTTTTTGTTTTTCGTTATTTTTTTTGGGCCTGGCTAAAAAAAACGTGTATAAGTTAATATATATTGCGCATGTACATAATTGGAATGTCCCGGTTATATATATATATATATAGAGAGAGAGAGAATATCTATTGTGAACCTTGGTTCATAGAGCCTTCCGTGAACCATGACCGTTTGATCAATGGTTTTGCAAATTGACAAATCTAAATTTACCAATCCAATATATATATTGAAATCTCATAGCAAACCAAATTTTACAATTTTTGAAATTTTTTTACTATTTTTTTTCGAATTTTTTAAAACTTGCCATTTTTCGAATTATCGTCAAAAAATGGCAAGTTTTAAAAAATTCGAAAAAAATAGTAAAAAAATTTCAAAAATTGTAAAATTTAGTTTTCTATGAGATTTCAATATATAGATTGGATTGATAAATTTAGATTTGTCAATTTGCAAAACCATTAATCAAACGGTCATGGTTCACGGAGCCCTAAATGAACCATGGTTCACAATAGATATTCTATATATATATATATATTTTGGGCCCTGGCTAGTGTCCGTTCGATCCTAATTGTGCATGTACATGATTTAATATATATTTTTTATGTCAATTGTAAACAATTTCAAGTAATTTTTGTTGCCAATGATTTAATATATATTATGTATGCGCAACAATTTCAAGTAATTTTCACGGGTTTAGGAAGGGTTTAAGGTCCGGTTCAGTCTGGTCCACGGGTTACGCGGGACGGGTTTAACACGGATTTTGTCAAGAAAGGTGGTCCAAACCCGTGATAAATCCTTCCCTTTTTAACCCCTCGGTCCATCGCGGTCCAAGCACGGATCGGGCCGGTCCGGTCTAAGGTCCGGGTTTATCCCGGGTCGGGTCTAACCCGCCGGTCCAAGTGGTAAATACTACCGTAGATTATGTTTTGTAAGTTGTAATTTGAAAAGAGTAATATTTATCCAACGCATCCTATAAAATACCCATTATTGCTCCTGTGCTCCGGCTGTGATTTGAAAGAGTAATATTTATTCGATTTTAGTTGGGGAAGAAATGAGCTGAACGCGGCTGAACACATTATCAGTCTAGTATTTAAAGCTTATTGAAATTCAAAGAATGAATACGATTGAAATTGATAATAATTATTTTTGTAACAATGAACAAAATCTCAGTTACAAAAGTCTGAATTGAACCATTGGCCAGTTTCTCAAAAGACCACACATTGAATTTTACGGACCATACGAAGATATGAATCTAAATTTTATAGATTTCGATTTCAATTTATTTTTTTATACAGATTCTGTGTAATTCTTTGATTGATCAGTTCCATTTTAGTTTGCACCTGGAGACAATCCTAGGCATAAAAAGGCAAGACTCTCTAGGAAGTAAATTTTTTAACCGTGAAAAACAATAGTAGACTATTTTTTTAAAATTTTATGAAAGGAAAAAATGGTGAGGGGGCATAGGCAGATTTAAGAAGAAAGAATGAGGGATAACATATGAACATACAATATTTTGAGAGCAAAATATTTTTTCTTAGAAAAATATGAAAATGTTAGTATTCTTATTACTTTGTCTTTCTTTTAATAAAAGTTCCGTTGAAGAAATACTTAAATACTTAATAACTAAGTCATTTAAATGAAAATATTAAAAAAAAATGCTGTGACTAATACCAGGTTATTTTCTTTCACAGAAAAATGCTTATTGGCTAAGTGTTTGAAAAAGCTGTTAAGCTGAGTATTGGTTAATTATATGATTATACGTCTCCTTAACCACCCCAACTGCGTCAAATCAACACATCTCAAGCCTTTCATTGCGCATTTGACCCCAAAGAATAATAAACTACTCTTCAGGGTGTCTCTCTCTATCAGAGTATCAACCAGTCTATTACCAAAACCCAGTCGCTATATGGAGATAGAAGAAAGCACAGAAACCACCTTTGTTGGAGACATCAATCTGCTGCCGGAGGAATGTCTCTCGCACGTGATCTCCCTCACCACCCCACGTGACGCCATTGTCTCCAGCGCCGTGTCCCGCACTTTCCAATCAGCCGCCGACTCGGATGCCACGTGGGAGCGCTTCCTGCCGTCGGATTACGCCTCAATCCTATCCCGCGCCGTCGATCCGCTTGAGTACGCGTCGAAGAAGGAGCTCTACCTCCGACTGAGCGATCATCCGTTGCTGATCGATGGGGGCAGGATGGTAATTTCATTCTCGATTTGTCTTTAACTAGGCACTCCGCATAGATGTTGTTGCAAATAAAGACTTCTTCTCATTGTAATTGTTCTTTGTAGAGTTTTGGGTTGGAGAAATCCAGCGGTGCGAAATGTTTCATGATTTCTGCCAGAGCGCTCTCGATTATTTGGGGTGATAACAACAGCTATTGGCGCTGGATTGCTCTCCCTGAATCCAGGTATTTGCAATTACGATTCAAACCTACTTCTATTTTTTTTTTTTTTTTTTTTTGCGATTTATTAGTTCGTAAATACCGGTGTGATTCGTTTGTCAAAGCAATTTGGATCAAGGATAGCCAATTATACTTGTTTATACATCTTAATTTTCTGTTTAGTTGGTAGTTAAACAAATATCAATAAAGAGATCAATTACACAAAGAATGAAGAGCAAAAGAGAAAATTAGTTTCCTCTTCTTTCTTTGAAGCAAAATTTGAACATAAATGGGCTGTTGTAACATCTAAAGAAGGTGATAAATTTACTATGTTATGTTTGTTAATTTAGATAACTCTACTTACTTTTTGATGTAATTTTATTTGGAAATGCGGATGATTCTCTTCTTGTTCAGTTTGGATGATATAATTTTGTTAGTTCGATGACATTTTGGTTTTGGGTTAGAATCAAGCTAGTATTGCATGATAACCAGCTTTGTCAGTTCATTGGTTCGTGTCGATGAGAAACTCGATTATTCACATAATGATAAACAAAACTGCACACATGTGTTGCTTTAGAGGCAGAGTAAACTTTCTCATGCTTACTAATGATATTGACAGTTCATGATTATTCATTGGACAGTTTGTCTTATGATGGATTAGTTTCTTATTGATTAATGGCCGATCATTTTACAATGAAACAATTCTTATGATATACAAAACTGATGGAGAAACAGAGTTTTCTATATCCTCATAAAAGATTTACTCCCAAATGTTCAGTTTTGCTTGCATAGAGAAAATGATCTATTTAAAACAATTATTATTTACCTTTCAAATCTTGATGATTAAGTTTCACCATGAGATTTGCATATTTTGGTAGATTTACCATGGAAGGCAGTCTTGAAATCATATAATGCGGAGAATCTCCATCTTATTTAAATTAAGGAGAACTCATTTTTCTTTTTTTGTTTACATATTGAAGGTTTAATGAGTGTGCAAAGCTCAATAATGTGTGCTGGCTAGAGATTTCTGTGAAGATAAACATCAACATTCTCACTTTACATACTGGTTATGTTGCTTTTCTTGTTTTCAAACTGACACCGAATGCGAGGGGCCTAAGCAACCCGTTCCAAAAAAGTAAAATTATTCTCGCTGAGGACACAGTTTCCGAGCATTCTGTGTGCCTTAATATTAGAGAGAGAGAGCAACTTAACCGTTTGAGGGGTAGGCTGCCAGCATGGTATGAAGAGATGACAGATGGTGTGATATTGCCAAGAGAGAGACGAGATGGGTGGTTGGAGGTTGAGTTGGGAGAGTTTTATAGTGGAGATGGAATTGATGGAGAGATCTATATGTCTTTTATGGAGATTGAAGGTGGCCATTGGAAGAAAGGGTTGATTGTGCAAGGTATTGAGGTTCGACCTAATCATTAGTAGTCACTGAGTTTTTTCGGTGAGTTGAGAGAAGGAAAAGGAACAATTTGAGATGCTAAATTATGTTTGTATAAAAACTTTCCATTTGTTTGCTTTGCATTTTTCATTTCAGTTTATTGGAAATGATGATCTGTATAGTTGAGCAATGCATTGTGCTTATAATGGTTGATAAATGAGCGTGGAAAAGTTCTATCAATCTCTCTTTAGTTGTGTGAGATTCTGGCATGCATCTTGCTTTCGTACCGTGAGAAATGGGGGTAATGGACCTCTATTTTGTTTCATTTTACAAATGATAAATAAACGTCGATTTGTTACTTAAGGTAAGATGCTGAACTTCAAAATTTTTTCTAGTTTGCTATATTTTGGAGGACATTTTTGCATTTTTTGCATTTTCTGTCATTCTGAGATTTTGATGTGTTTTTGGTCTTCTTAGAAAGTTCTGTGAAGGTGTTACTTTGCTTTTAGCAGCTAGCGATGAGCTGAGATTTAGTGTAGGAAGAAAATAAGGGTTTTACTCAGTGTTACTGGTTTTTAGTAGTTTTGAGTAGGAGCTGGTGATGTGAGTTGCAACATTGGATGATGCAATGCAAGTGTTAGTTTCAGGGATTAGGGATTTAGGTCCCCGTTCTTGGTTCGTGGGTAGTTCTGTTTGAGCATTCTGATTGACTCTTTTTAGTGCGTAATAATTTCTATTTTTAGTTTACATGTCGGATAACTTGGATACTATTCTTTTGAAGAGTGGTGGACCCTCCCACTTATTTCCAAAAAAAAAAAAGAAAAGAAATTCTAGTAGATGGCTTATAAAAGACTTTCAAAATTTTAACCTTTGATCTCTTAGAAATCAGCCCAGTATTCTTACCACTGGAGCTTATTTGACCAGTACTCTATTAGGAAAAAATTTTTCGAATAATCACAATCTCCTATTACAAAATAATAATAAAATCTATTTAAATAATATTCAGTTTTTAAGCTTCGGTCAAGAAAAAGAGAGGGGGAAAAAAAAAAGAAAAAGAAGAGAACAAACTTCATCTGCTCCAATACTGCTTCCTAGGTGAACTGATGGACACATAAGGTAAAAATGTAAGATCTAAAGAAAGTTTTTGTCACCTCTGATTTTGGAGATTACAATGGGAATTAAGAAACTCATTTTTCTACAAATATTGCTCCTGAAGTTATATTCACTGAGAGCGGACCCCCACAAATTTGGTGCACCTCTACACCTATTGCACCTTTACGTGCGGGTGTGTTTGGTTTATGGATGAATAAGGAAAGACTTATTCATATTTCTTATTCATATTTTAAGGTTTTATTAAAATATGAATAAGCATTCGAGTAAGCTCAAATTTTTTATTCTTGTATTGTTAGCTTTCACTCGAATAAGAAATTTGGGCTTATTCTTTTATTCCGGTTGCATCCAAACATCCCTCCGGACCGGAAAAGCTATAACTTTGACAAACTTTGGAGCAAGATTTTTTTCTCTTCACTACCTTTCTTTCCTGTTCCTTTTCTTTCAATAGCTTTCCTTCACCTCCTCTAGTATTTTTAATATTTCTAGGGCAGAACCTTAGATTTGATAGTCACGTATTTTATTTTATTTTTTTTTTTTGCCTGTTTCTTGTTGGACTTCCATGTAGGTGGACTCCGTAGTAATTACATGTCTCACGGAAGTTACACAGGATATGCCATACCGCATCGTGGTTACTAGTCGATAGGTCTTTTTCCTTGGTTAAGCCTCGTACAATAATTTAAATTAGAAAATTGGAGGTACGTCAGTATTTTGACGGAAAAAGTGGGTAGGTACTTCAAAATTTAGTATTTGATTTCTGATTCTAGTAAAAAATTGACCCACTTATGATTTTTAAGTTCAAATAAGAGATATATTTTAAATAAATTACATTTTTTTTTTATTGATTTGCAGTAAGAACTCAAGTTGTAAATTG
This sequence comes from Rhynchospora tenuis, assembly GCA_027725995.1. Lineage (NCBI taxonomy): Eukaryota > Viridiplantae > Streptophyta > Magnoliopsida > Poales > Cyperaceae > Rhynchospora > Rhynchospora tenuis. The sequence continues at coordinate 128,949,663 of CM050889.1, read as the reverse complement.
AAAGAGTAATATTTATCCAACGCTTCTTATTAAAGTACCCATTATGGATTACTCCTGTGCTCCGGCGGTGATTTGAAGAGTAATATTTATTCGGTTTTAGTCCGGGTAGGAAATGAGCTGAACGCGGCTGAGCACATTATCGACCCAGTACTTGAGCTTGTTGAAATTCTAACTATGAACAAAAGTCACAGTTACAAAAGTGAAAAGTCTGAATTGAACTATTGACCAGTTTCTCAAAAGACCACTCATTGAATTTTAGAAGATGTAAATCTAGTTTTATTTTTTTGAATTTTTTTTCTTATATATAGATTTTGTCTAATTCTTTGATCGATCAGTTCCATTTTAGTTTGTATCTGGAGACAAGCCTAGGCATAAAAAAGGCAAGACTCTAGGGAGTAAATTTTTCAACCTTGAAAAATAACAGTAGACTGTTTTTTTATTTTATGAAAGGAAAAATAGTTTTGGGAGGGGGGGGGGGGGGGGGGGGCATAGGCAGACTTAAGAAGAAAGAATGAGGGATAATATTTATATGTTTTTTTTTACTGAATTACATACGAAAATATAATATATTTAGTGCAAAATATATTTTTCTTAGAAAAAAAGTTATTTGGTTTTGACGAAAATATGAAAATTATTTCATTATCAATGTACGGTGTTTAGGGGCTTCATTCCAATTCCAATTTGGTTACTTCCGATTTCCCCGACTTCAGTATTTTTACTTTCTGGGCTTGTTTGGATGGGTTGGGAATAGTGGGAAGAATGGAAAGAGTGGGAAGAATATGAAGAGTGGGAAGAGTGGGAAGAGTGGGAAGAGTGCTATTTCTAGGTTGTTTGGATGGTGAGTTTAGGAATAACATTGGAAAGTGTGAAAAAGTAGAGAAAAAAGTATTGTTGGGAAGAGTGTTATTGAAAATTGTGTGGGAAGAGTGGGAAGAGTGCTATTCCAAAATCGTTTGGATGTGTTAGGAATAGCCAATTCCGAAAAGAAGCTCTATTTCCACTATTCCCACTCTATCCAAACAAGCCCTCTTTTAATAAAAGTTAGAAATGCTTAATGGCCAAGTCATTTTAATTAAAAAATGAAAAATGCTGGAACCAATACGAGGTTATTACAGAAAAAAAAAAAAAAAACTTAATGACTAAGTCATTGAAAAGCTGAAAGGAATAAACTTGCTTTTGAGTTTTGACAATGGAAAGCAATAAAGTGCTCCGTCAGATTAAACACCTCTCAACTTTTCATTTATTGCGCATTTGAACCCAAAGCAATAACAATAAGGCAAAATTACTACTCTTCAGTTGGAAGTTGTCTCTCTGTTAGTCTATTACCAAAACCCAGTCAGTCGCTATGGGAAACACCTGCGTCGCCATGGGGAAGAGGAACACCTGCGTCGCTATGGAGATGGAAAGCACAGAAACCACCATCGTTGGAGGCATCAATGTGCTGCCGGAGGAATGTCTTTCGCACGTGATCTCCCTCACCAACCCACGTGACGCCATTGTCTCCAGCGCCGTGTCCCGCACTTTCCAATCAGCCGCCGACTCGGATGCCACGTGGGAGCGCTTCCTGCCGTCAGATTACGCCTCAATCCTATCTCGCGCTGTCCGTCCCGTTGAGTATGCGTCGAAGAAGGAGCTCTTCTTCCGACTCTGCGATCATCCGGTGCTGATCGATGGGGGCAGGATGGTAATTTCCTTCTCAATTTGTCTTTAACTAGGCACTCCTCATAGATGTTGGTTGCAATTCTCATTGTAATTGTTATTTGTAGAGTTTTGGGTTGGAGAAATCAAGCGGGGCGAAATGTTTCATGATTTCAGCAAGAGCGTTGTCGATTGTTTGGGGCGGCGACCGAAGATATTGGAACTGGATTAATCTTCCTGAATCCAGGTATTTGCAATTACGATTTAGACCTTGTTCTGTTTGTTTTATTGTGCGATTTTTTAGTTGCTAAATAGGGGTTTAAATAATTGGTTCATCAAAGAGGGCCAAGAGAGAAAATTAACCTCTTGTTTCTTTGAAGCAAAATTTGTTGAACATAAATGAGCTGTTGTAACTTGTAACAGCTACAGAAGGTGATAAATTACCTCATTTATGTTTGTTAATTTGGACAGCTCTGCTTAATTTTTTGATGTAATTTTATTTTGAAATGCGGTTGATTCTCTAATTGTCTGGTTTGGATGGTGTATTTTTGTTGGTCCGATGACATTTTGGTTTTGGGTTTGAATCAGGCTGAGTATTGCATGATAACCAGCTTTGTTAGTTCATTGTTTCTTGTAGATGAGATATTCAGATTTTTTTTTATGCAATCAATCATATTATTATTATGATAACAGTTGACTACAAGAACAATTGCACACAGTTGTTGCTTTAGAGGTGGAGTAGACCTTTTCATGCCTACTAATGATGTTGACATTTCGCGAAAAGTTCATTGGACAGTTTGTCTGATGAATTGTGATGGATTAGTTTGTTATTGGTTAGTGGCTGATCATTTTACATTAAAACAATTCTTATCATATACAAAACTGACGAAGAAACAGAGTTTTCAATATCCTCATAAAAAGATATACTCCCAAATGTTCAGTTTTGCTTGCATAAAGAAAATGATTTATTTAAATCAATTTTAAATTCTTGTTGATTAAGTTTCATCATGAGATCTTTATATTTTGGTAGATTTTACCATGAAAGGCTGTCTTGAAATCATATATTTAAGAAGATTTTTTTTTTAATGTACATTTTGAAGGTTCAATGAATGTGCAAAGCTCAATGATGTGTGCTGGCTGGAGATTTCTGCGAAGATAAACAGCAACATTCTCACTTTACATACTGGTTATGTTGCTTGTCTCGTTTACAAACTGGCACCCAACGCGAGCGGCCTAAGCAATCCATTCCAAAAAACTAAAATTATTCTCGCTGAGGACACAGTTTCCGAGCATTCCGTGTGCCTTAATATTAGAGAAAGAGAGCAACTTAACCGTTTGAGGGGTAGGCTGCCAGCATGGTACGAAGAGATGACAGATGGTGTGATATTGCCAAGGGAGAGACGAGATGGGTGGTTGGAGGTTGAGTTGGGAGAGTTTTATAGTGGAGACGGGATTGATGGAGAGATCTATATGTCTTTTATGGAGATTGAAGGTGGCCATTGGAAGAAAGGGTTGATTGTGCAAGGTATTGAGGTTCGACCGAATCATCAGGGATCCGATTCTGGTGTCACGCGGCGGATCCCAGTGTCGTGCGACACCGCGCTACACGCACCCTCTTCGGGCCTATTAGATTCACGGGACTCCCATATCCATCAGATTCAATTGGAATCATTAGAAGTCGCTGAGTTTTTTCGGTGAGTTGAGAGAAGGAAAAGGAACAATTTGAGATGCTACATTATGTTTGTATAAAAATCTTCAATTTGTTAGCTTTGAATTTTTCATTTCAGTTTATTGGAAATGATGATCTGAATAGTTGAGCAATGCATTGCGCTTATAATGGTTGATAAATGAGCGTGGAAAAGTTCTATCAATCTCTCTTTAGTTGCGTACTTGTGTGAGATTCTGACATGCATCTTGTTTTCGTATCGTGAGAGATGGAGTAACGGACCTGTGTTTTGTTTCATTTTACAAATGATAAATAAACGTCGATTTGTTACATAAGATAAGATGCTGAACTTCCAAATTTTTTCTAGTAGATGGCTTATAAAAAGACTTCAAAATTTTAACTTTGATCTCTTAAAAGTCAGCCTAATATTCTTACCACTTGAGTTTATTAATCCAGTATTCTTGCCATCTTACCACCTGAGCTTACTCCCGGTACTCTATTAGAAAAATAATTTCAAATAATCGCAATCTCCTATTACAGAATAATAATAAAATCTATTTAAAAAATATTCAGTTTTTAAGCTTCGATCAAGAAAAAGAGAGAAAAAATAAATAAATAAGGAAGATCTAAAGAAAATTTTTGTCACCTCTGATTTATCTCCAACTAGTGCTAATCTCGCGCGTTGCGCGATTCATCTACGTTTGTTTCGCATATGAAAGATCGCGAAAGTATAAGAGTACCGACATATTCATCATATTGCATTTTTTGGTCGATCTTTCCTTTACTTTCTGATCTACAAATATAGTTAAAAGAAATTTAATTAACAATTTAATCAACTAATAAAAAATTACATAAATGAGCTATTTTCTTTAAATGTAAATAGAATATAGATTAATTAGTACAATATGCCACTGATAGGAATGGCATGCTTACTACGTAGAGGGGCACAACCAATAAGTGCAAAACTGAGTATAAAGTATGCCCACTATTCAGATCTCTTACAAACGGACAACAAAAAAAAGTAACAGAACAACTTGTGTTTTGGGGGACAATTAGTTAATTACTCACAACACCAACACAATTTGTTCAAACACATCTATGTACAGAGCCTAAATGCTCAGTATTTGGTTGGCACTAACCTGATTTTTTCTATTTCACTTCTTCGGATAATTCCTACATTAGTGTATGCTAGGAATAAAGAATTTGACCTTTCCTCAATTTGGCATATGGTTTGACGATGTTAAGTTCCAAGAAAGTAGAGTCTCCATTGTAAAATTAACAATCATCCTATATTGCTGACCTGAGAGGAATTGATTAACCACAATTAGTTGCAAAATAAACCAAACTTTCATTAGACAAAGAAAATAAAAAAATTTCAGATAGCAAGAGAGGGAAACATGGAGGGGTCAAATTGCAAATGTAATACTCAAGTGATTATAGCGACAACACTTAAAATATTTTTTTTTTTTTTTTTGTTTGCTCCGAGATCTTTACAGAAGCTGTCAAGTGTAATACTATATTTAAGGTCATGACATCTTTGAATAGAAATAATATCTTATATTAACACAATTCAAAATTCCAAAATATTATGTTTTTGTGCTTAATAATACAAATTGCCACACATCTATATCCACCTTACATCCTAGAAGTTGTTCTTTAGGATACTTCTGCAACCAACTTTTACTAACTATCATGTCAAAAAATAATAAAGCAGTTGAAATTTTCTTTTTAAGCTTTACCTCAAATTTCTGAAATCAATTTTCATACCACATCCATTAGATCTAAAAGTGTGCTTCATCTCCAAATTTAATCTCCATTTCTTGACTCCCATCTCGATCTAGCCCTTCTGAGCCGCTTTGCCAAACAGAAAAAATGGATAAACGAAATGAAAGAAAAGATTCCTAGAATAAAGGCAAGGAATTAAACATTAGCATATGGCCTACACGAAGAAAAGCATTTTATGATAATAAAAATTTAGTAACTGACATGAAAAAACATAAAAAAAAAAACTAAGATCACCTCAAATGAGCAGCAAGTAACTCTCACATTATCAATATCCACAATTCAATTGATACAATCAAATTTAGGACTAAGCCAGCTGACTTGACAACACAATTTGACCTCCACCAATGAGAACTTTCATAACTTTGGCATTGCATACAAAATTCTTTGACGCCCAATAACTTATAATATGATTTATGACTGATACACCACATATCCAAAAACTTAATTTTCATAAAACTTCAAAAAAACAGAAATGAATAGAGAAGCCAAGGGTAAAAATGGAAAGAGCTCCCTTATTAGGAATTATAATTGTGACCTGCACAGTTCTATCCAAGTCGTAATTAATCAGGTACTGACTACCCTTTGAAATTTATTTGTGATTCATTCATAAGAAAATTAGGCCAAATTAACTCTTACTGGTAAGTAAATTGCCTAAGTGCCCTTCAAACTGATGCAAAATTGTACTGATGTGACCCCTAAATTGAATAACAGAATCCTGGGGTTATAGCTAAGTAAATTAAGAACTGAGAAGAGAAATTCACCTAAATATATGGAGTCAAGAGGAAGAGTTGCAAGGCCCATCCAAACTGTACACCGGCGTAGAGTGTACAACTGAGAACCAACCTGAGAACCATGTAAAATTAAAACATCATTTTTTTAACTTTATTTTTTGTACTCTTATTTCTTTTATTTGCTAAATTAGTGCATGCGGTGTTTTACTCATATGTGTATGAACGCCTAAGTTACAATTAACAATTTAAAATGCTGGCAATGAGCATATGAGAACATACATTTTGCATGTTTGGTTGGAGTATTCATGAATTCGGCCTTCAAGCTGAGGACAAAGCTACTTATATCTTTACATTCTTAAATGCACATCAGAGACTTACAATTTAAAAGAAAGAATTTGTTACTTGAAAGTCTTAAGCCATATCCTGTGAGTACGTATCTTGGTTATTAATATTTTATAAATGCTATTGAGCATACTAATCAAATAAGTAGCGCTTTGGTGTTCAGAAGAAAGCAAATAAATAAGTATAAACTAAAAGATAATTGATAATCTATTAATCCATCGAGCAAATCTAATGTTATTGGCATTTGTTTGATAGTCGAATAATTGACAAATCGTACCAAATTTAATACAAAATAAAATTTGGTAGGCAGCATACAAACGCTGTAAGTTTTTTTTTATTAACCTGCCAAAATGCATTATATCCACACACCAAAAGGAATAGAAAGGATGCTATACCTGTTGACAGAAGCAGAGAAACGGTGAGCATGTAGGAAGTTGAACCAACTAAATAGAGAACAAAGAACCAGTAAATATAACAGGGTGAATAAAAAGAAAAATGACAGCAATGGCTGTTTGTGGGCAAATACGAAAGTTGCAAGCTTGAAACAACATGATACAAATAACATGCCAGTATCTCATGTAAGCACAATGCACACTGTGATGTAAGCACACTGATTCTCTAACATAATGATCCTCTAACACACACAGAACATCCGAATGAAAACACTACTGTTCCTGATAAACTGACAGACACAATAGATCATGAAAAGGAAATCATTACCTGATAAACCAGCTACCAACAGACAGCACCCTCCTCTCCCTGATGTGGCAAGGAAATCACGAACCCCAACACATGAAAAAGAGAACAAAGAAATGTACAGTCAGACAACAACGAATGCAATAAGAAGCAAAGACAGACGCAGACCATATTTTTTCGCAACATGTATAGCATAAAATCGTCAGCACAATGCATACTGATTCTCTAACGTACTGATCCTCCAACACACACAGAACATCCGAATGAAAACACTACTGTTCCTGATTAACTGACAGACCACAATAGAGCATGAAAAGGAAATCGTTACCTGATAAACCAACTACCAGCAGACAGCATCCTCCTCTCCCTGATGTCGCAAGGAAATCACCAACCCCAACACATGAAAAAGAGAACAAAGAAATGCACAGTCAGACAACAGCGGATGCAATAAGAAGAGAAGAGAGAAAAATCAATCGAAGAATAAATTGGCACTGAGATGAACATGGAAAAGAAAATTAACACAGGGAGACAAACCATACCAAGAAAAAGCTTAGCGGTAAGGCATAGAAGAAAGGAAAAGGGAATTCGCAGAGGAGTATATATCTCCTTGATCTGACCAAAAGGGAGCAATTGCGCTGAAATTCAGACGGCATGGGCAGCAACAACCAGGTGTACCCGAAATAAAACATGACCAGGATACCACAAAAAGCACCAAAGCAAGAAGCCGAACTGTAGAGCACAACACCAAGACCAACAGCTCTATCGGATCCGACCAAGCGTGCACAACCACGTCGCATTGGGCTCGTGCAACCACTGAGAAACCGCCAACGCACAGACTGAAGGGACAGAATAGTCGCCAAAAGGAGGATGGATGTCTCTACAGTACTGAGAAGCTGCACGGAGAAAGCAAAAGAAAGCACGCGGAGCAGACCATCCCACCAAACCTTTGATCGGAGAGGAAGGGGACCCGACGGCTCAGATGAGCGAAAGGAAACCAACGGCCCAGATGAGAATACTGTTCTTACTACAGTAGCTCACGTGCCAGGCACACTGGTCCAAATTTATATAGTTATAATGGGAATTAAAAAACTCTTTTTTCTTCCGATATTGCTCCTGAAGTTATATTCACTGAGAACGGACCTCCCCAACAAATTTGGTGCACCTTTACACTCATTACACCTACATTGTGAGTGAAAAGCTATAACATTGACAAACTTTGGAGTAAGATTTCTTCTCTTCACTATCTTTCTTTCCTCTTCCTTTTCTTCCAATAGCTTTCCTTCACCTCCTCGGTGCTTTTAATATTTCTAGAGCAGAACCTTAGATTAGATAGCCACATATTTTATTTTATTTTTTGTGCCTGTTTCTTGTTGGACTTCCGTGTAGGTAGACTTGGTGTGTTTGGAATGTATGCTAGTTCATGAACTAGCTTGTTCAATGTTGAACCAAACAAGATGGGAACTAGCCGAACTAGTTTGTTTCTAGTTCTCACAAAATCAAGAAACTAGAATGATGTAGGGTTTCCATGCACACATTTCAATTCAATTTAGGCCCTAAATTATCTTTGAATGCTTGTATTTTTAGTTGAATTCGCTAATTTTAGGTTACTTTAATTAGTTTTTGTGTTAAGAATGAGTTACTACCATAGTTTCTAATTTTATTGTAGATTTTCGATAATAAAAGACTTGGATTAATCCATAAAGTTGTAGAGCTCGTTGCAAGCTTTCCAACGGTTCTTGAATAACCTCAAACGGAGTCCGGATGAAGGAGATATGACCAAAATACTGACAAGACGCAGTGCTGAATTTCTGGAACGGACCGTCCCAAATTAGAACGGTCCGCCCAAGCTAAATTCGCCAGAATTTCTAGAAATAGTCCAGAGTTGTCAAATTTAAAGTTCTATTATGTTATGACGGTTCTAAACTATTTCCAGCACTTCCAGAACGTGTTTTTTGCTATTTCCATCATCTCTACACATTCCCAAAGCCTATTTAAACATAGTTTGAGGGAATTTTGAGATATACAAGAGAGGAGTTCCATCCTAGGTCCAAGGGTTAGACATAGATTTATTTGAGAGTTTAGTCTCAAGTTCAGATCGTGGCAGCGCCGAAACGACCGGTTTGTGGCAGCAATTGGGTGTTTCGATAGGAGGCTTCGACATACAAGAGGAAGCAAGGGAGTATTCGGTTTTATTCTTCCTTTATTTCCAATTTCTCTTTGTTTTGCATGATGCCTTTTAGTTGTTGAGTTGATTGTTCTAGGGCTATGGTTGTAAACTTTTCTATTTAGTTGTTTGTGAATCTTTAGTTAGTAATTAAGTTAAGTTTATGTTTTATTTCTTGCGCTTTAATTAATTTATTTGTTGCTTTGCTTGATTAATTACCCAAAATTTTTTTAAACAGCAAAAATTAACCTAAGTTTTTTAAACAGAACATAGCTTGTAATTTTTTTTTAACAATGCCGTTTGTAAAGGCGTACCATTCCAGAGACTGTACGCCCTTTAAAGGGACGTACAAAAAGGAAAACGACAGAAAATATATTCTCCGGTACGTGGTTTGAACTCGCTGCAGAAAACGGACATTAATGAGTTGTTTGTACGCCGTTTAGAAGGGCGTACAAGAGGCAAAACGATAAAAAGATGCGCCTGACTTTGGTTTTCTGTTTTTTTTGGTTTTCTGTGCTGTTGGTCTCCACTAAAGGTGAGAGAGAAACAAACGTTTTTTCTGTAGGCCCTGGTTATCTATATTCTCAAACTTAGAGAGAGAAAATGGCCTGCTATCGTGGGACCCCCCTACTCATTGGATGGCATTATTTCTGTAACAAAAAACTTTAATCAGATAAAATCACGGAGAGGGTCAATTGAATAAAAGGAGGTGCTTGACTTAACAATATGCCCCCTATAAAAGCATATATTCTCAGCCATTACATTTGTATCACACTAAAACAAGAGATATGTGCGCGTTTAACAAGCAGTGGTGATTAAGTATTTTCATAACACTTGAAGTTATTAAATGAAAATTGTTAAGGTGGAATTGAGTTACAGAAATGCCGCAGCTGCTCTTAAAGAATTAGAAGCACCAAATTTTTAACTTTTAATATATATTTTGTCTTTCCATATCACTTACTAATATCATACATGAATATAATGTATTCTTTTATTTTTTTTAATCAAATATCTAAACTGTAAGTCATTTTATCCTTTCTATTTACTTGCTAATGTAATACGTGGCAATATTTTTATTTAATAGTATTATTTGTTGAATACAATAAAACATTAATGTATTTACATGATTTAGTATCTACTTTAATTGATTTACCTTCACTTTGTAAATATAAATAATTTGTATTTAGTATCCCCTGCATTTTGCACACTAAAAGGACTAACAGTACGCCTAACTTGATTCTCATTCCGTTGTCATATTGTTCTTGTGGCATCATAATTATACAGCATAATCTAAATCATTAAATGAACGTTAAAAATATTCAAGAGCCTTTCTAGAAAAAAAATCATAAGGTGACGTAGTGTGCATTTAATTAAAATGGAACGGTTTAGGCAATTACATGCTATAGTTACAATTATAGCCAGAAGATTGCTAAAATATTATGCAGTACGGACGGATTCCGTTCCATATGTCTATTCTCGAATTTTATGCTCTAAATGATCAATCCAGATCACTCAATATCATAATATGAAATCTTATAAGTTATAAGAAATAAATTTTATGTGTTTTCGAAATTAATTACTTTTTTTTTAGAATTTTAAAATTTTAATCTATTAGTTTTGAAACCCAATAACAATTATTTTTAAATATAAAAAATAAATATTAAATTATTTCAAAACTATAAAATTTAGTTTTCAACATTATTTCAACATGAAATTTCAGATTGGGATGTGCATTACTGTCCATTTGTGATACGCGTAACGTTCATAATAGTGAATTTGATCCCATGCTAATTGTCTCAGCAAAATCAAACAATTTTTTTTTCTCAAACTAGATGAGCAAGTGTTAAGAAATGATTTTAGTTGGGGTGCAAATACAGTGTTACAAATGCGGCACTAACTAGTGTTAGCTAGGTTATACTATTTTATTTACTTGACTTAAACTTTTGACTTTCTATTAATTTATATTAGTGTTAGGTTATACTATATATATTATACCTTTTCGGTCAATTACTATGTTATCACATTTCAGGACAGATTCGGTAGAAGTTTTGGACACGTCGACCATGCGGGGATTTCTTTACGTACGCACAGTATCCAAGGCCCTCATTTATTTCCCTCTGTAGCGCCTGCTTTATCTCCCTCCTTTTTTTCTTTGTCATTTTCCCACTGGTACGCCCTTCAAAATGGCATACAAGCCATCCAGAAAAAGTCACAGCATCCGGATCAGAGCCCACGCAGAGGGAGTATTTTTCTCGTTTTTCTGCTTGTACGCCGTTTTAAATGGCGTAATATGTCTGAAATTGTACGCCGTCCATAATGACGTACAAGCTATACTATTCTTGAAAAAAACTAACCAGCTATGCTGTGTTTAACAAACTTATGTTCAAATATGCTGTTAAAATTTTTTTTCCATTAATTACTTAATTGATTATCTCGTTGAACAAAGGCCTAGTTTAATTAGGATACAAAATCAATTGTAATAATTCGTAGCATAGTAATGAAACTCTTAGGTAGGTAATAGACCGAGAGGTTGAACCAAATCTCGAGTAATCAAGATTTTACTTAAGATCGAGAGATTAAAAGTTTACCAAGACCCAAGAAATAGACTAGATCACCTAAACTAAGAAACAAGAGTTGAAATTTAGGAGTTTTAGGAGTTAATTAATTAAACCAAAAGATTTGACCTGAACAGAAGTTAGAATACAAGTTTATTGGTTAGGAATTAATTTAACTTGCATAAACACTTAATTAATAATTAAATATCATGATCGAACAAGAGGTAGAATTGTTTGAACCATAAACCCTAGAATTATTTGACTTGTTGATTATCTCTTCTTTAGTTCTTGTTTTAGCCTTAATACTAGACTTAGGATTATAACTCATCTTCAACCTTTAATTAACAAAAGAGTTGAACTTGTCTATCTAGTTTAGTAAAGTAAAAGGCTAATATTCCACACCGTCCCTGTGATTCGACCCTCAAGTTTTACCACAAATGATTAGATCGGATAAACGAGGTTTTTATTTTGAACGTGGTCTTCCCTAGATCATTAAACAAGAACAAGTGTTTGTTCTAGTTCTTATTTTAGTTCACACCCTTTGTCAAATAGTGTGGTCTTTTTCCTTTTTTTAAGCCTTCTTCAATAATTTAAATTAGAACACTGGTAGCTGCTGCCTAATATTTCAAAAAAATAATTTAAATTAGAAAATTGGAGGTTCGTCACCTATAGCTGCTATGTAGTATTTTGACGGAAAAAGTTGATAGGTACTTCAAAATTAATTTTTTGGTTTCTGATTCTAGTAAAAAATTGATCCACTACTTATGATTTGTTTTTATTGAATTTCAGTAAGAACTCAAGTTGTAAATTGAAAGAGTAATATTTATCCAACGTTTCTTATTAAATACCTGTTAAATGGGTCATCGTTGACTCTATGAGCCCATTTAGCTTTGCCCATCCAAAACATAATTGAATAATCAAGAATAATCTAGAAATCATTAGAGACATCATATAGATGTCGGTGCATATGGAAAAATCAAGAACATTATTTCTATTAGCTTCTAGGTCATTCAATGACCGACCTATGTAGCATATAAATAGGATGTTAGGCCACACTTGTATGTATCATCCAAGTTCAAATCAAGTTCAAGCAAAGTGAATACTAGTCCAAGCAAATAGTTAGGTGCTAGTTGTAGTTTGGAGGTGTAGGAATAGTTGAGAAGTAGAGTTGTAATCTTGGAGGTACAATATTAGTGAAGTAGAGGTTGTAACGATATTTTGAGTGACAATAAAGAAGAAGTTTTGAGCATAGCGCCTCGTCTCTACTCAACAATCTGGTATTAGAGCCGGTTCGAGCCAGTGCTGTCGGAGCGGAAGGTCGGGTTATTGCGAAGGTCACGCGTAGTGTCGGGAGTTTGTGATTCCTAGAAGAGGCTTGCTAGACGTCGTCAACCTAGCCGAAGCCATGGATTTCGCAGGTACGACTAGTGGTCTTAAAAAGTTAAATAATACCAATTATACAAATTGGAGAACCTGCATAGAGTCCTACCTACAAGGTCAAGACCTATGGGAGGTAGTCGGCGGATCTGAGATAACTCCGCCGGAGGTTGTAGAGACCACGATACCAGTAGGTGACCCAGACCAGACACCAATCCAGACCCCAACCCAGACCGAAAGAAGAACACCATCCGTAGAGAAATCGAAAGAAACCGAAGCTCTACGAAAATGGAAAATCAAGGCCGGAAAGGCCATGTATGTACTCAAGACAACCATAGAAGAAGAGTTGCTTGTGTACATACGAGATGCGGCCACACCTAAGGTCGCATGAGACACTCTGGCAACGTTGTTCTCCAAGAAGAATGATGCCCGCCTCCAACTACTCGAAAGCGAGCTCATGACAATCTCACAAGGAAGCATGACGATCAACCAATACTTTACGAAAGTGAAGTCGTTATGCAACGAGATTGCACAACTCGACCCCGAAGAGAAGATTAGTGAGCAGCGCATGCGAAGGATCATCATCCATGGTCTTAAACCCGAGTATAGCGGGTTCATAGCGACGATCAGAGGATGATCAACTCAGCCAACCTTATTGGAGCTTGAGAATCTGCTCGCGAACCAAGAGGCTCTAGCAAGGCAAATAGCCGGAGTCTCGCCACAGCAAGAAGAAGAGGCGCTATTCAGTAGCCGCAGGAAGGGTCGATTCGACAAGGAGTCGAAAGGCAGACCCAATTACAGGCCAAATCAACGAGGAAGGCCGAAGGAGAAAAGTAACTCTTCAGCGGAGCTCGCAATCAAAGAAGCATTAACCGCCAGTCAGATGATCAAGATGATAAATACTACAACTGTGGCAAGAGAGGACATTATGCTCGAGAATGTCGGTCTAAAAAGAAGGTCCAGAGGAACGTGGCAACGTCTAAAGAGAGCCGACATGACAAAAGTCATGAAAGCAGTAGTGAAGATGATTGGGACGTTGAAGCTGCTTGCGCAGTTGCAACTATTGAAGCAAAGGAAGAGCAAGAAGAAAAGTCGGAGGTTGCACTGACTGCAGTGACCAAGTCAGAACGAATCAACTACGAGAGTGACTGGATTGTCGATTCCGGTTGCTTAAACCACATGACCGGCGACATCAAGAAACTTGAAGACTTGGAGAAGTATAATGGAAGGCAAGTGATTGTGACCGCCAACAACTCAAAGTTGCCGATTGCTTACATCGGTAAGACAACAATTCCTTCTCGCTTCAATCCAGAGCAAATCGAGTTGCAAAGAGTCTACCACGTTCTCGTTATGAAGAAGAACCTATTGTCGGTCTCACAACTGACCGCACAAGGCAACTATGTGTTGTTCGAACCTCAAGATGTTAGAGTGTACCGCAACATAAATGCGTCAGGCACACCAATCATGGAGGGCCGAAGAATGGAGTCGATATATGTGATGTCGGCGAAGTCGGCCTATGTAGACAAGACTCGGAAGAATGAGGCATCCGATCTCTGGCACGCACGACTGGGGCATGTGAGCTATCACAAGCTAAAGCTCATGGTCGAGAAGTTGATGATCAAGGGCCTATCAGACGTGGAGGTACGCACCGACATAGTATGTGTGGGATGTCAATTTGGTAAGGCACATCAACTTCCTTACCAAAAATCCAAATTTAGTGTTAAGGAGTCATTGGAGTTAGTCCACTCAGATGTCTTTGGGCCGATCAAGCAAACGTCTATAAGTGGCTCAAAGTACATGGTGACCTTTATCGACGATTTCTCGAGTTACGTGTGGGTGTACTTTATGAAAGAAAAATCGGAGACACTTTCCAAGTTCAAAGAGTTCAAAGAGAAGGTGGAAAGTGAGCTCAATAAAAAGGTACGGTGTCTTCGTACTGATAACGGAAGAGAATATGTATCGTACGAGTTTGACACTACCTAAAAGAGCACAAGATCCGACGACAGTTAACCTGTCCCAACACCCCACAATAAAATGGCGTAGCAGAAAGGAAAAATCGACACATTGTTGAAACATGTCGAAGCATGATACATGCCAAGAATGTGCCAGGGAGATTTCGGGTCGAGTGCATGAAGACGACAGCACACATCATCAACCGTCTACCTCAAGAGAAGATGAGTTTTATGTCACCATTCCAGAAGCTTTGGAAGATCAAACTCACAGTAAGTCATTTCAAAGTTTTCGGTTGCGTGTGCTATGTATTTGTGCTTGATCATCTCCGAACTAAGTTCGATAAGAAGGCGATACGATGCATCTTCGTCGGCTATGACGACAAAAGAAAAAGCTAGAGGTGCTGTGATCCTACAAACGGGCGCATCTACACATCAAGAAATGTAGTGTTTGACGAAGCCTCGTCATGGTGGCCATCAAAAGACATGATCCAGTCCGAAGCGAAAGACATGGAAGCGGAGATTGAAAAGATGGCAAAAGACATAACACGAGATGATCTTGAAGTCCAAGATGACGGCAATAAGAGATCAACTCCTTCAAAGTCTAAGAGTCCGTGGCAGACAGGACTGTATGAAGAAGTAGAAGACGTGACTTCGCATCCGCTAGAAGAAATTGAAAAAAATGCCTCCACCACTTCGGAGATCGTCTCGACAAAGACGTCCAAATCCGAAGCATGCGAATGCTGCAGTAATCGAGGATGTCGAGCCAACATCCTACGAAGAAGCGGTCAAGAATAACAAGTGGAGAAAAGCGATGGAGGAGGAGATGACGGCTTTAAGGCAAAACCAAACATGGGAGTTAGTGTCTAAGCCTGAAGGAGTGAAGCCAATCTCGTGCAAATGTGTGTACAAGGTAAAGACCCGAGCAGATGGATCAATTGAGAGATACAAGGCACAACTAGTCGCACGAGGATTCTCGCAACAGTATGGACTAGACTACGATGAGACGTTTAGTCCAGTAGCAAAGTTAACAACAGTACGTGTTCTACTAGCCTTAGCTGCAAGTAAAGGTTGGAAGCTTTGGCAAATGGACGTGAAGAATACATTCCTACACGGTGAGCTTGATCGAGCCATTTATATGAACCAACCACAAGGATTCGAGAGCAAGACACATCCAGAGTATGTGTGCAAGCTCAAGAAGGCATTATACGGTCTCAAGCAGGCTCCAAGAGCATGGTACGGGAAGATTGTGGAGTTTCTCGTACAAAGTGGCTATACGGTGGCAACATCAGATTCGAGCCTATTCACCAAGGAAGTCGGATGCAAACTCGCTATAGTTTTGGTGTACGTGGACGATATCATCTTGACCGGAGACTTTACAGAAGAAATTCGATAAACCAAGGAGAACTTATCGGTCCGTTTTCAGATGAAAGAGCTTGGAGAACTCAAGCACTTTTAGGGCTCGAAGTTGAGAAGACGAAAGAAGGTATGTTCCTTTGTCAACACAAATACGCAAAGGATCTTCTAGAGACATTTGGAATGTTAGAGTGCAAGCCACTATCTACACCAATGGAGCCAAACCTCAAGCTTCGTGCCAGAGAAGGGAAGGACCTAGAAGACGCTAGAATGTACCGTCAGTTGGTTGGTAGCCTTATCTATTTGACGCTTACTCGACTAGACATAACCTATGCAGCCGGAGTAGCAAGTCGTCACATGCAAAATCCCAAGAAGCCACATCTAGAAGCAGTCAAGAGGATACTACGATATGTGAAAGGTACTTTAGATTATGGCATCTTATATCGTAGAGGAGAATGTCAAGTGACGGGTTATTGCGATGTTGACTATGCTGGAGACTGACACAAGACGATCAATAACCGGGTACGTTTTTAACTTAGGATCTAGAGCTGCGTCTTGGTGTAGCAAAAGGCAACCTACGGTATCCCTTTTCACGATAGAAGCAGAGTACAGGGCGGCAACTATGACAGCACAAGAGAGCACGTGGCTGGTGCGACTACTAAAGGATCTTCGCCAATTAGTTGATCAAGTGACTCTTCACTGTGATAACAGATCAGCAGTATGTTTAGCAGAAAATCTGGTGTTTCATGCAAGGACCAAGCACATTGAAGTACATTACCACTTCATACGAGAGAAGGTCCTACGAGGTGAGATTCACATGAAATTGACACCAGCTGAAGAACAAGTTGCTGACATCTTCACAAAAGGTCTTAATGCGAAGAAGTTCGAAGAGTTACGTGAACAACTTGGAGTGCTCGGCCGAGCAACAATTTAGAAGGAGTCAACGCTGAGGGGGAGTGTTAAATGGGCCATCGTTGACTCCATGAGCCCATTTAGCTTTGTCCATCCAAAACATAATTGAATAATCAAGAATAATCTAGAAATCATTAGAGACATCAGACATCATATAGATGTCGGTGCATATGGAAAAATCAAGAACATTATTTTTATTAGCTTCTAGGTCATTCAATGACCGACCTATGTAGCATATAAATAGGATGTTAGGCCAGACTTGTATGTATCATCCAAGTTCAAA
Organism: Rhynchospora tenuis; assembly: GCA_027725995.1. Taxonomy (NCBI): domain Eukaryota; kingdom Viridiplantae; phylum Streptophyta; class Magnoliopsida; order Poales; family Cyperaceae; genus Rhynchospora; species Rhynchospora tenuis. The sequence continues at coordinate 128,932,209 of CM050889.1, read as the reverse complement.
TCAAGTTCAAGCAAAGTGAATATTAGTCCAAGCAAATAGTTAGGTGCTAGTTGTAGTTTGGAGGTGTAAGAATAGTTGAGAAGTAGAGTTGTAATATGGGAGGTACAATATTAGTGAAGTAGAGGTTGTAACGATATTTTGAGTGACAATAAAGAAGAAATTTTGAGCATAGTGCCTCGCCTCTACTTAACAGTACCCATTATGGATTGCTCCTGTGCTCCGGCGGTGATTTGAAGAGTAATATTTATTCAGTTTTAGCCCGGTAGGAAATGAGCTGAACGCGGCTGAGCACATTATCGGTCCAGTATTTAAGTTTGTTGAAATTCAAAGAATGAGTCCGATTAAAATTGATAATACTTATTTTTGTAACAATGAACAAAAGTCAAAGTTACAAAAGTCTGAATTGAACCATTGACCAGTTTCTCAAAAGACCACTCATTGAATTTTAGAAGATATAAATCTAAATTTTATAGATTCCGATTTGATTTACAGATTTTGTCTAATTCTATGATTGATCAGTTCCATTTTAGTTTGTATCCGGAGACGAACCTAGGCATTAAAAAGGCAAGGCAGACTTAAGAAGTAATTTTTCAACCTTGAAAAATAATAGTAGTCTGTTTTTTTATTTTATGAAAAGAAAAACGGTTAGGGGGCATAGGCAGACTTAAGAAGAAAGAATGAGGGGTAATATTTCTATGTTTTTTCTTTTTTTTTACCGAATTACATATGAAAATATAATATTTTTAGTGCAATATATATTTTCCTTAAAAAAAAGAATTATTTGATCTTTAGGAAAATATGAAAATTATTTCATTATCAATGTAAGGTGCTTAGGGGCTTCATTCAAATTCCAATTTAGTTACTTCCTATTTCCCACTCCACTCCAGTATTTTTACTTTCTTTTAATAAAAGTTGCGAAGAAGAAATGCTTAGTACGTGATCTCCCTCGCCACCCCACGTGACGCCTGTGTCTCCTCCGCCGTGTCCCGCGCTTTCCAATCAGCCGTCGACTCGGATGCCACGTGGGAGAGCTTCCTGCCGTCGGATTACGCCTCAGTCCTATCTCGCGCCGTCGGTCCCGTTGAGTACGCGTCGGAGAAGGAGCTCTTCTTCCGACTCTGCGATCGTCCTTTGCTGCTCGATGGGGGCAGGATGGTAATTTCAGGTACTCATAGATGTTGCAAATAAAGCCTTCTTCTCATTGTAATTGATTGTTATTTCATTTGTAGAGTTTTGGGTTGGAGAAATCGAGCGGAGCGAAATGTTTCATGATTTCGGCCAGAGCGCTGTCGATTACTTGGGGTGAAGATAACAGGTATTGGCATTGGGTTTATGTGCCTGAATCCAGGTATTTGCTATTACGATTTAGACCTTGGTAATAGGGGTTTAATTCGTTTATGAAAGCAATTTGGACCAAGGATAGCCAATTTTGTTTGCGTGCTTCAATTATACTTGTCTACATTTCTTAAGGCTGTGCTCCAGAACCGTGTATTAAAGGAAGGGAAAGGGACGGAGAGGGCGGGAGAGGAAGAAGAAGGTGCGGAAAGAAGTAAAGTTACGAAGTTTACTTGCTCCAGCGATGGCCAGAGTAACCAGCGATTTCACAGCTGTTACTCTGTGTACACTCCGATTCGGGAGTAACAAAAATTGAGAATCTGGAGTAACTGGCGCACCTTACTCCCCTCTCCGTTACTCTCTCGTCTTCCCGGTGGAGCGAGTAAACGGTACGGACTTCCCTTACTCTCCTCTCCCTTCCTTTAAAATGCTCCGCCTGGAGCAGACCCTTGTCTGTTAAAAGAATAACAAAAAAGGGATCAATTACACAAAAGAAAGTGGATCAAGAGAGAAAGTTAGTTTCCTCGATCTTTCTTTGTAGCAAAATTGAGAATAAATGGGCTGTTGTAACAACTAAGGTGGGGACAAATTTAGCTCATTAGCTTTTGTCAATTTGCTTAACTCTGCTAAATTTTTAATATGTTTATTTTGAAATGCGGTTGATTCTCTTTTCGTCCAGTTTGGATGGTGTAATTTTGTTGGTCTGATGACATTTTGGTTTTGGGTTAGAATCAGGCTGTGTCGCATGATAACCAGCTTTAGCAGTTTATTGGTTCGTGTAGATGAGAAACTCGATTATTCACATAATCAATATTATTATTATTTGATAACAATTTACTACAAGAGCAATTGCACATAATTGTTGCTTTACAGGTGGAGTGAACTTTCTCATTCTTACTAATGATGTTGACATTTCGTGAAAAATTCATTGTTTTGTTTGTCTTATGAATTGTGATGAATTAGTTTTCTTATTGATTAGTGGCTAATCAATTTACATTGAAACAATTTTTTTCATATAAAAAACTGACGGAGAAACAGAGTTTTCTATATCCTCATAAAAGATATACCCCCAAATGTTCAGTTTTGCTTTCATAAAGAAAATGATTTATTTAAAACAAGTATTATTTACCTTTCAATTCTTGTTGATTATGTCCTGACCATGAGATCTGTATATTTTGGTAGATTTACCATGTAAGGCTGTCTTGAAATAATATAATGCTGAGAATCCCTCTCTTATTTAAATTAAGAAGAATTTTTTTTAATGTACATTTTGAAGGTTCAATGAGTGTGCAAAGCTCAATGCTGTGTGCTGGCTAGAGATTTCTGCGAAGATAAACAGCAACATTCTCACTTTACATACTGGTTATGTTGTTCATCTTGTTTTCAAACTGATACACAACACGACTGGCCTAAGCAACCCATTCCAAACTACTAAAATTATTCTCGCTGAGGATACAGTTTCTGAGCATTCCGTGTGCCTTAATATTAGAGAGAGAGAGAGCAACTTAACCGTTTGAGGGGTAGGCTGCCAGCATGGTACGAAGAGATGACAGATGGCATGATATTGCCAAGAGAGAGACGAGATGGATGGTTGGATGTTGAGTTAGGAGAATTTTATAGTGGAGACGGAATTGATGGAGAGATCTATATGTCTTTTATGGAGATTGAAGGTGGCCATTGGAAGAAAGGGTTGATTGTGCAGGGTATTGAGGTTCGACCGAATCATTAGTAGTCGCTGAGTTTTTTCGGTGAGTTTATATCTATAGAGAAGGAAAAAGAACAATTTGAGATGCTAAATTATGTTTGTATAAAAACCTCTCATGTGTTTGCTTTAAATTTTTCATTTCGTTTATTGGAAAGGATGGTCTGTATAGTTGAGCAATGCATTGTGCTTATAATGGTTGCTAAATGAGCGTGGAAAAGTTCTATCAATCTCTCTTTAGTTGTGTGAGATTCTGACATGCATCGTATTTTTAATACGAATTAAAAATACATCGAGGACTGGAGAGGAATATGCTCTTTTAATTCGGTACCTACATATGGAGAAAAATGCACACAAAAGTTATTAAAATTAATATCTAAAATCCAACTGAAATCGTAATTCAATGGGATAATTGGAATAATTATTGATCTCTATTTACAAGTTTCGCAGGTCGCTTTAAAACATCTTATATAATACATTACAATCGTATATATATTGTGCAATTGAAATGTGAATTGAGTTGAGCGATCAGTTTATTTAACTTGACCATTGAGATTGAGAGAGAATGAATCTAAAGATAGCATTCCTTAAACGGAGAATGCTGGTTCCAAATCTAAGGTGAATAATTAAGCTTCAATTATTTTTTATTTGAAAACAATAAATAGTTTGTGAAACTGCAAAAATATGTGTTTTTTGTATATCATGAGATTTTTTATTTATTTATTTTTTTGCAAGGAGTATAAAATCATGCATTTTTTTTTTAAAAAAAAAATCGAACGTGGAACATGCACTATACTAGGTAATATTAATTCTAATTTCCAATAGAAAATAGAGTTATCAGTTTAGGAGATACAATTAGTTAAAAGCATCCCCAGTTAATTCTGCACCGCTCTACTAGCTAGATACAACAATTAATTCTACTATTTTGTTTTTTTTTCCCAAACAAAAAAAAAATCTTTAGGAATTGTGATAGTAGATGGACATAAAGAAAATGAATGAACAAGTAGATTCTACTAGATTCTAATTTGTCCCCTATTAATTGGACCCACAAGTAGATTCAAAGCAAGTAATGGACTAATTGTTTGGTTTTCTTGGCATCAATTAATTCATCTTCAAAGTTCAATTCAATGCTTGCATTATAAATGTCCCACTTCTGTTTGATTGACTCGTTATTACTAATCCGAACAATTAAACAAGTGCCTAGTCATTTAAAACAAAATAAACACCATTAATTTAAGCTCATACATGGTTTCCCTTCTGTTCTTCAACCCTTCATGCTATTAATGCAAGCGATGATATCGCTGCTGCTGCGTCCTTGCTTCCACAACTTCTTCGGCTACCAAGCTGGTACAATTAGAATCACTACTTGGGTGCCAAAAGCAATGTGGAGACATCGAGGTACATACATGAGCTTTCACTCAAGTTGTGATTCTAGTTGTACAACTTCTTCAGTCTTACACAGGTCATCCTCTCAGTTATTAATTGCTATGTGCAATCAAATTTGAGGCCATGCATGCATCTGTTTTAGATAACTGGGACGAGAGAGAAGTGTTTTTTTTTTGGGAATCAGAAGGGTATTCCTTTTAGTAGCGAGGCGGTTTTTAAGACAAATCTTTTCCGTACTCAGTTTACATAAACTTAATATGGATTGTCCAATATAACTTTCCATCTTCGATTGTGGAGTAGTAATTTTGTTAACACTGAAAAGTAACAGTACTCTATATTTAATTTTATGATAGATAAAATGGCCAGGGGGCATTTAATTAGTTGTCGACTTCTGAGCACGTATGACGTGAAATTAGTTAGCGCCGCTATGTGCCAGCCTGCCAGGACCCAGGGGCGGAGCATAAAAAAATTTAGTAATTCACATTTAATTGGAAGAATAAATTATAAAATTTGTAAATTATAGAATTTCCAAAAGTACAAGAAAATTGTGCCACTTTTGGAACAGGAACCCTCTCTAGCGGTCTAACCTAGTTTGGTGATTTTCCATTTTCCGGCCATCTTTTTATTTAGTATTTTTCATTTCTTTTAATGAAAGTACGGAAGAAAATGCTTAATGGCCAAGTCATCCAGAATTAAATGAAAATATTGAAAAATTTGGACGAAGGTTATTTTTCGCTCAAAAAGAAGTGCTTAATACATCATTGATAAATTTGAGTAAGGCGGTCCAAAATTATCTCATCAAAACTAATTAAATAATTTGTTCATTAATCATATCTCTCCTTTATTATTCCAATTCCATCAAAATAACACCTCTCTCAACGTTTTATTACGTATTTGAACCCAAAGTGAATAATCACAAAGGAATAAACTGCTCAGGCTCCATTATTTACTAGCTACTACCAAAAAAAAGTTGCTCTGAGATGGAGAGCACAGAGACCACCATGGTCGAACTCGGAGATATCCATCAGCTGCCGGAGGAATGTCTTTCACATGTGATATCAATCACCACTGCACGTGACGCCTGCGTCTCCGCAACAGTTTCCCGTGCTTTTCAATCTGCGGCCGACTCGGATGCCACGTGGGAGGGCTTCCTGCCGTCGGATTATGCCTCAATTATATCTCGTGCTGTCGATCCAGTGGAGTACGTGTCGAAGAAGGAGCTCTACATCCGACTCTGCGATCATCCTGTGCTGATCGATGGTGGCAAGATGGTAATTTTATTGTTGATTTGTCCTTCACTAGCAACTATTTCATAGATGTTGAAAAAACTATACTCTGTTTAATTTGTATAAATTTTGAGAAAAAAAAAAACTTCTTCTCATTGTAACTGGATTATTATATTTTGTAGAGTTTTGGATTGGAGAAATCAAGCGGGGCAAAATGTTTCATGATTTCAGCCAGGGCGCTGTCCATTGTCTGGGGTGATGACAAGAGATATTGGAAGTGGATTGTTCTTCCTAAGAATCCTAACTCCAGCAGGTACTTGCAATTACTATTTGGAAGTTGGTTTGTTCCTTTTGTTTGTTTCATTTAGCGAGTTTAGGAGGTAATAGGTTTAATTCGTTTAGCGAAGCTAATACCAAGGAAAGCCGATTCAATTAGAAAAGGAACAAGGGATAGGCCGGGAATAAGGAATAAGGAATTAGGGCCGGATCTAGAGTCACGTGCCAATCCTTATTCCTAATTCTAATTCCAACATTTTGTTGGTATAGGAATTGGACCGGGAATAGGCCTCTATTCCTTATTCCCATGGTGTTTGGTTTGACACCGGAATAAGGAATAAGGGGCTTATTCCTTATTCCCATCCCAAAACACCCCATCCAAACACACCCAGTATAGAGGCAGATAATGCAATTGCAATATATCTCTACTCGCCAAGACAAAGTTTGGAGTTGTATGTTGCTCGGGCAAATAAAAGTCAATTATAATATAGATGTTATTCTTCTGTCGCAACTATGTTTATAAATGAACTCTCTGATTTGAAAAACTAAAACAATAGCAAACAAAAATTAACTACAGAAAGATAGATGACTAAATGGGAATATAAGTGCCCTCCCTCTTGTTTTTAAGCGAAATGTAAGGGAAATTAAAAAGGGTGTTGTAGGCTTGTGTAGCACCTAAATGAGCTGTCTGTTTCCTGGGCACGTGAATGTTTGTTAATTGGTTTAACTCTGCTAAATTTTCTGATGTATTTTTTAAAATTGTGGTTTACTCTCTTTCTTCCATTTTAGACCCTGTAATTTTCTTGGTCTGTGACATTTCAGGTTTTTTCTTTTCTTTTTTTTTTTTTTTCTTTTTTAGATATCTTAGCAGCTAGCGGCTGCTAAGTGGGTGACATTTTGGTTTTGGGTTAGAATCAGACAGCAAATTGCATGATAACTAGGCAGGTCATTAATTTTATGAGATGAGGAACTCAAATTATCTTTTCATAATCACTCGTATTACAATTTGTAAAAAGTTCACCACAAGTACAAATGCATTAAGTGGTTGCAGTTGGGGTGGATGGAATTTCTTATTGATTAATGGGTTATTATGCAGATCAGTATTACTGAAACAATTCTTAAATTATACAAACTGTTGGACACACAGGAACTTCCATTTTATGAACAAAAAAAAATATATACACACTACTACAGTTACATTATGCTTGCAAAGAGAAAAATACTACTCCAACTCTATTTGTGCATTTGATTTCATTTCTTGATGACTAAATGTCACCATTTGGTTTTAAAATCTGTTAAGTTTACCGCAAAATGCAGTCTTAAAATCATTCAACGTGGAGATTAGTTGGAAAGAATAATTTATACATTTAATTTGAAGGTTCATTGAGTGTGCAAAGCTCAAGAATGTATGCTGGCTGGAAATATGTGGGAATATTGATAGCAAAATTCTCACTCCAGATACTGTATATGCCGCATATCTCATTTTCAAACTGGCAAGGAATACGTTTGGCCTATGTGAACCGTTCCAAAGGACTATAATTACCCTTGCTGGAAATGTGGTGTCTGAGCATTTTGTGTGCCTCAATACTAGAGTTGAGAATCCTCGGTGGGATAATAGACCTCTACCAAGAAGGGATGTGATATTGCCAACAGAGAGACAATATGGGTGGTTGGAGGTCAAGTTGGGAGAGTTTTATAATGAAGACGGGATCGATGGAGAGGTCAACATATCTTTAACGGAAATTAAAGGTGGCCATTGGAAGAATGGTTTGATTGTGCAAGGCATTGAAGTTAGACCAACGAACTAGTTCTGCTGGGCTTTTTTGGAAACTTTATATCTATTTAAAAGGAGAAGGGGAAATTTTGACAAGCTAAATTTATGTTTGTATTAAAATCTTTTCCTGTACTAGTTTTGAATTATTTTCATCCAGTTTATTGGAAATGGTGATCTAAATAGAGGAGCAATGAATTGTGCTGACAATGATTGCTAATTGAGCTTGGAAAAGTTTTATCGATCTCTGTTTATCTGTGTGACATTCTGACATGCATTTTGTTTTCGTATTATGAGACATGTAGTAAAATGAAAAAGGGGCAAGGTTTTAGTTACGTTTTACAAACTACTAAATGGATATCGATTTGTCATTTTAATTCCTAAACTTCAGAGTAGATGGCTTAAAAAGCATTAATTATTTTGCTACCGCAGGATGCTTTTTCTGTCTATGTGAATAATTTTCCTTCTGATGTTAACATCCATGGTAATATAATTATAATAGTGTGCTGTACTATTACTAAATAGTATAAGCTTAAATTGCAACACGCCAACACTTCAAACTCAGTTACTGTACTATGTAAATAGAGAACAAGAAATAAAGCAAAATGCAATACCTATAGCTCAAAGTTTATTGAATAAATTCACAGAGAAGACTGATCACTATAAATAAAACAAAATGTACTAAAGCACTCAAGTTTATTAAATACTTCATACATAATCTTTTAGCCACCCAGGTCTTCTTCTTTCTCGAGCTATAAGTTTTCTTTACTCCTGAGCTATAGTTTTTATTCTTTCTCGAGCTACACGAGTCAGTGCCTTAGGTGGGTCTGCCTTGCTCAGCCCATTTCCTTCATCTTCTCCATCTTTTGCACTGACCAAGTCAGAATTGGAAACTACTACAGCCGTAACCATATCAGCAACGGCATTTTCTGAGAAGGTGCCAACCTCCGATGACCTGTTTGCACATGTTAATGTGATCTATCATCAGGTTGTTGAGTACTGGAGCAGTTTCTAACATTAAAGATATGTATTTTAGGATAAAGCTTAAAAAGAAATGACCTATATATGACTCTCAGTGGCACTGGTACTGGCAGCATTAAGAGAACTTTAACGTACCTTGTCTCCATTTGGGGCCCATAAGACACATCACGGTTGTACCGACCTTTGGCCACTTGTGAGTTGTGACACCTCCAACTCCACAAAGATCCCTTGACAATCATTTACATAATTTCATCCTTTACTTGTGCTGCCAACCTTAATCCATGATTCAAAGTAAGTACTCAAATAATCATGAGATTGTACGTAAATCTGGTTCGTGCAAAGATGTCAAAATATGTCAATCTAAGGTGTTAAGGTTCGACATGAAAACAGCTTTTCTTCCTGCGTTCATTGAAGCTGATTTGTTGTTTATCATAGAGTTGTAATTAATTGTTAACAGTTTACCATGAATAAAAATAGCTAATTTTGTCTCTATAGGGGGGGAGTAGTTGCCTAGTTGGGTCCACAGTATACCGGATTATCAACCAGATGGGTACTCATAGAGCAGTCGCGAGGGTACTCATAGAGGTTCCTGGTACAAGACCTAGAGTAAGGATTAGACAAATCAGAAGTTTAGTTATATGAATAAAGAAGCCAAATTCACTTAGCAAGCGGGTATTTTGTTCTTGGGTTGCACACATATGAAATTGAGAAAAACATATTAATTGTATTTGTACCCTGAGAGCTCTACATAATACATATTTCCAATACCTGATTTATTGGATCTTCCATTTTCTGTATTTCATATATAGTTTCATGCAATCTTTGATTAATAGGAATCATATTTGATAAAGGCACAAGAAATAAGTATTGATCTGACAAGAACAGTAATTTAATTTGGTTTTCCAATAATCAGCACAGTTCACTTTGCCGAACCATATATCAAACCATGTGTGGGAAATAGCAAATATTGTTGATTCTAGAATCCAATATCTGAGTCTACTGTTAGATACGAATAATAATAATAGGGCCCACCATAGGACACATCATCATAGAGCAGTGAAGCAGCATTTCTTTGGAGAAATCTGTGATGGTCGGTAGTGAAGCTGCTTAAATTCTCACGGGGGTTCGGTTGTAGAGGACAGAGGTACGGAGGTTCTACTGTTAACTGTTGGGCAGTTGAACAGATCTGGTGAATAGGTGGGGTCCACTGACCTACCTTGCCTGTGAATTTTATGTAATATCAGCAGCATGTTGAGTTTCAGATATATATATTTTCTTTTAAACAAAACAGTACTTACATGAAGACTACAAATTATATGATTTCAATAAGATAACACATTAAATAAAAGTGAACTACAGTAGCATTTAAAGAAATAGTAAGAAAATGAGACGATCTGCCAGAGAAGAAGAGCTACACGTACAAGCTAATCTCCTCAGGTGGGTTGAAGTAGGATCCACTGAATGACAAATTACCAGCAAGAAAATCTGAAATATCAATCTGCCCTATTCTTATGCGCTCACATAATTCTCTATAAAACCTACAATATTCAGTTTCTCCCTCTTGCTTCATATATAATCAGCAGTTATCACAAAGCCAAGTATTATCACATAGACATAATGTATAGTCTAAAGAAAAGTCAATTCATTAATGGTAGTTTTGCCAAATGATTCCGAGATACCAATTGTGTAGTTTGAAATAAAGATAAACTTTCCCCTAGTTTAACTAATTAGATACCATTAGTGAACATCCAAAAGCATCTGGCCCTGGATCCAGCCCTGGCCAAGCTCTTCTGAAATAAAGGGCCGGCCCGGCCTCTCTAAGCCCTTAAGAAGGGCCAGGGCTTAGAGAGGCCAGGCTTAGGAAGGGTCAGGCCACAATCTCAGTTGAAGAGAGGCCAGGCTTTGGAAGGGTCAGGGTCCAGAAAGGCCAGGCTTATGAAGGGTCGGGGCCTAGAGAGGCCAAACTTATAAAGAATCAGACACAATTTCAACTCAAGAGTACACCCTTTCTGATCAAATCCAATCCAATCTAAACTGATCATTCCAAATAATATTAAAATTCTTTAACATATTGATGCTAATACAAGTTAAAACAATCTATATTTCTCATAAAATGTATATATTTCTCATAAAATGTTAGTTATTTCATGCATTTGTGATTTTCAATTATTTTAATTCATTAATATATTAACAAAAGTTGATTTTATAAAAAAATTTCTATGTCGTTATAATATATCATGTCCTAAACTCAAATTAAAGATGAAAAATAAAATTTACAATTTATATTTAAATATTTTATACCATTTCTATTATCTTTTATAAATAAAATATTTATATTTTAAATATAGTTTAAACAAATTTTTTAAGAAAAAATATTGTTTGTTCGTAGGCCCTTCGAGCCCAGTCTCTTGAAACCCGAAGGGTCTAAAAGGGCCAGGCTTGAAAAGGGTCAGACTCAATCTTCATATTTAAGCCCTTCTAAACCCGGCCCTTCCAAAAGCCTCCCTAAGTCCGACCCTGCCCGGTTCTTGAGCTGGCCCTTTTAGACCCGGCCTCCCGAGAACCCGGCCCGGCCCTGGGAGACGTTCACTAGATACCATCACTTGCCTTGAACTGATGAGTTCAGATTTGATACAGAGAAATTTCTTGCAATATATATTGGAGTTCAAAATATTTTTTTTACATGTAACTTGTAAGTAGTAATTATTTTCCTGAAAGGTAACTAATGATCACCTCCGTGTCTTATTTGGAGTGTAGTAGTAGGGCCCACTATATGCACGTCATCATATTGCTGTGAAGTAGCAGAGCAGTGAAGAAATCCATAATGGTCAGCAGTGGAGCTGTTATGTTCTCAAAAGGATCCCTAGTACAAGAACTAGAGTTAGGTGTAGAAATCCAGATCGAAAAGGCAGCGTACAAAGAATTTGATAAGTGATCAAATGATGAATGTATTAAAATTAATCTGTCATAATTAATCAAATTTGTTCATTTGTTGACCATTTGATTGAGTACCAAACGAATTTCAAATTTTATAAAACTTATACAGTAACACAATCGCTCGTTATATTGAACAAGATCAACGGTTTGGATTTAGCGTTTGAATTTTAAAAATTTTAAATATTGATAAAATATGAAGTTGTGGCAACTTGTGGCACCAAAAGTGATAGCAATGGAATTTTGCCTATTTAATATTAGAAAATAAATTTTAAATCCTATACTCTCCATTAAAAAATATTTTCCACGTAAAGTGTAAAATTTTTCCTAATAATACATTGAAATGCAAAAATTATAATTATAATTATAATTATAATATCAAAGGACTAGTGTTATGCAAGATATTAAAAAAAAACATATATCCTCAATGAGAAATGAACAGTATCCGACTGTGTTCTTTATATCATTTTTTCATGCATGTCATATGTAGCAGGTAGTACTGGCCCATAACATAGTGTAAAGTGTACCATTGTACGAAAGGTAGCACGAAGGTGGACTCATGTTGCCCTCAAGAGGATGAAATATGCTCTCCTGTTGGGTTTGTGTGCACCATGGTGCAACAGACATTGGTTGGACCATCTAAGTGAATACTTCAAGGTGGGTCCATGTCTATATTGGTATGTAAAATTAGATGGTGTACTTTGTCCATATGCACACACTTTAGCGAATGTATGAGATTTACTATGACCAATCTTTTTCTGTATAAATCTGAATAAGTTGAATTTTATTGTTATTATGCTCCATTATATGTTAGGTTGTATGGAGTTAGGTTCATGAGTCTTGAGGCTTCTTTCATTTTGTTTGCTCCTATTGTACAACTAAAGATCATCCAGCTTCTTACTATTTTCCGGTTTTAAGGGATGACTCCTGTTATGATGTTCCGTAATAAATTGTATACCAAGCTTTTGAAAATTAGAAACGAAATCACTAGCTAGCCTATCTAGCTTCTCTTAAAAAAAAATTAGAAATGAAAAAGATTCCTTCTATTTTTTTTTTTTCATTTGTCCCACTTCCTCCGTCTTAATGTACCTCCTCAAAACCTACTGTACTTCACTTTTTAAGATCGACTAATTGTTTCTCTCGGAAATTAACGATCTTTTGACCCGAGAATTAGACTGATATACGACCATGTCTTTATCGCACAAGTCACAAGACTCACAACAATGTGCCGCTTGGACTTTTTATTATTATTATTTGCATTCATTGTGATTATTTATTATGGTTTAAAACTTGAAATTAGCTTAATTGTGGTGACTTGAAAAATTGAGATCTATATATATTACAAACTATACATAGTGCTTTGTGTTTAAGGTTAGATTCTTTGCTTTGAGGAATCAATTGGCGCCTTGACTTAAAAATATAAAAACATCTCACTCGATGTTAAAGAAGAGGTCAAAGGAGCCTTAGTTAACATCAATGTTACATACCAATTTACTGTTCCAGCCATGCCAATAGTATTTACATTCATTTACAATTAGTCACATGATTTTGTCCTCATTAGTTTTACTTAGTTACATAATATTTTTACTATTTTGATTTTATTATATTTCATATCCAGAACATATTTTATTATATATTTTTACTTGCAAATAGGTATTTTCATCAATTAATATAGCTCGTCTCAGGTCTAGCATTATAATTTTTGTAAAGGCCATAGATTTTTTTATTACTCTCTGTAAATAATCAAACAAATCATTTGTTTACCTGTTGTTTTTATTTTAAGCTATGGTAGATGCTTTTATAATATGAAAAATTAGCACGAATGATATGCCACGCAAGGAAATAGGAGGCCACATACTAATAATGTGCGTGTGATGGCTCTAAAAATGTGTTATGGCCACAAAATTATTAACAACCCACAAGCTGAATAATATTACTCGAAAGCTGTACTGCAGAAAAATAAAAGAATACTCTAACTTCCACACAATAACAAAAAGCCATACAAAAATATACAAAAAGATATTATACTCTATAATTAATAATATTATTTTACCCATAATCCAAATGACATCTCACATAATTAACATACAAAAAATACAGACATACATAATCACAAAATTAGAAGTTTCGTGGCGGAGCCACGACAGATAAATCTAGTTATATACTAAAAAAGGAGTTGATAAACCGCTACCATTAGTGGCAGATCCAGGTGAAAACAGTGGGGGTTCAATATCTTCTCATGTTATATATGTATATGTTTAATATTTATGATATTATATATATAATTTTTAATGGAAATTCATATTTAAATCCCGTAAACTTGTGAATTTTTTTTTTCTATTATGACTCCGCAGATAAAATTTTACGTTTTCTGATACAACTGTTATATTAGTATCGATATCTGATATAATACATGCTTCCCCCACCCTTAAAATTTAAACCTGGCCTTAGCTACCAGCCGTGCATTTTAATAGTTTAACGCTCAATAATATCCCTCCGATACGAAGAAAAATATAATGGATGAGTTATGATAGAGAGCAAGCAACCATTTATTGTGTTCGAATATATGCGTACATCATGGGTGACATAAAAAATTATGGCATCCTAACTATTTCTAAGTGATGTAATTTATAAACAGAGATAAGAATACGAGACAATTTCTCACCGATCTAAGATAATACAATCGTTCAAAATGTGACAACTTGACGTCTTTCTGTGCTCTTTTTCTTTTTTTTCAACACAGCTTGTTGAGTTATGGGTCTCAAATTTAGGTCCAATATTAAATCAAGCCTAGTATAGATTGGTCGACCAGAAGCAAAAGCCCGAAATTGGATCTTCAAAGCCGCATTATCCGCAGCAAGGGAAAACTTACTAAAGCATAGTAGTTTATTATTATTATTAATGTCGACTAAACTAGTTCGATACATCGTGAAACATAGTCATAACACAAAAGCCCATAGTACCACAAATCCGTAACTACCAAAAGGTCACTTCATTTCATATTACCAAAACAAAGCTCATATATACTACCCATCAAACCACACTCTATTGAAGTTAGTCGAACCGAGCCGCATGCTCCCCGCCCATAATTCAACTCGTTCCTTATAAATGCTTCACATTTCATAAATGATCATTTAAAGAGATTTATACAACATCTGGTACAATATAGCTTAGTCTAGTTTTAATTCTTTCTCGGGGGCATTATATTTCTCTTCTTACTTATGCGTCTTTCTAATTGAATGATTGCAGAAATCATTAATTTGGAAATTAAAAAACACTTAAAATCGTCACAAAAAACTTATCAGGGGAACAACATTGCTGTGACCTTGATAGAATACTCATGATTGAAATATCCGGACTAATTCAATAATAAAATGTCTCATGCTTCGTTCTTAATATACGAATATATAAAAGTTGAAGGCCTTATAATTACAAATGATATTTATCCCATAAAATATATTTGATAATACTAAAATTAAAATTTAAATAGATGATAAATTATTGGAGGAAACTAAGAAAGCGTGAAACATATAGTATGATAAACAAATTATATTTTGCATAATTCTTATTTTTTATCACCATAAAATTATTATCGTGATAAGAACATAGCTGATTTCTTTAAGAGACATTTCATATGTATGAGAAGTTGTGATATTTATATAGTTGTTTTTTATATGTGGCCATAATTTTTTTTTTTTTTTGAGAATACCATCAGTTAACTTGCGTGGGTTGTTAAAAATGGTTTACCAAAACTATTTTTTATTCTCTGTTAGTCTATCTTAATGGTATGATCACAAACATACTTAGACTTTTTGTTACAATACTGTGTAGGTTTTCTCTTTCAAAAATGATAAAATTTCACATACTTTTCTAAATCTTCATTATTATGTGTTTTTCAGATATAAGAGCTTTTTTTTTAAAAAAATAACTCTTAAATAATCTATTATCATCTTATTTTAATAATAATATAATAAAAAATGAACCCAATTAAAACAAATCTTACAAAATATTATTTTTTATGATCTACGGAATTCAAATGTGGCCAGAATTGTTTAAAATGCTCATACAACGAGTTTCAAATATACTTTGTAAGATCTGGATCTGAATGTTTTTTTGATATGATAATGAAATCCTTGAAGAGCAATTCATTTTATTTGGAGAATTTATGTCTCATTTTAGTTAAGAATAATAATTAACTTTATACATATTCAAGGTTCAAATAATGTGCGAAGCTCAAAGCTTTATGGTAGCCGGAGATCTATATACCACAAAAAGCTGTTTTATTCCTGATTGATTCCATCTCGTCAGATTGTGTTTCTCCCTCGCGTCTCCTTGCAACGCATGCATGTTCTTCCTTACATCAACATGCTTCCGATCGATCGTGGACACCGACGACGCATGGCAGCAGTTTGTACTAACAGTTACTAACTCCATTCTTAGTCGAGCCATCAAGCCAGTTTTATACTCCTCAAATAAGGATCTCCTTGTCAATTTGTGCAACCAACATGTGCTGATCGACGGAGGCAATATTGTAACTTTCTCTTTCTTAATTATGCGTGAACTGTTCACAATTTGATCTTTAATGAATTTTATATATCTTGTTTCTCATTTTTAATGATTGGCTATTAATTATTTTTATTTCTCTGTAGAGCTTTGGATTGGATAAATCCATTGACAAGAAATGTTATATGATATCAGCGAGAGAATTGAACATGCTGAAAGCTTTTGTAGACAATTTGCATCAATACTGGAGGTGGATCTCTGAGCCAGATTCTAGATTTTTTTTTTCTTTTATCTTGAACTGTTCTAACTATTTAGGTGGTATAATTTTTTTCCCCTTTTGTAACATTATTTTACTGGTTTTTGACTACATAAATAGAGAATAACTAACTTTCTTTTTTCTCTTTTCCTTACCTATTGTATGGTAGTTAATTAAGTTCCTTCATATTTATTGCACCATACCTACGTACGGCTTTTGGTCCTATTGAACTTGTAATTAAGTTTTAATTGAAATTGGTGGTCTCACACTTTTTTTTTTCTAATTCAACAGAAAATATTTCTCGTCTTGTGTTGGTGAGTTGTGAATCTGACATTCATGTTCTTTTTTTCCCTTCTCCACCACTTTTCTCATTGAAAAGAAATGTAAGGTTTACAAACAATACCCTGGATCACTCTAAATAAAAAAATAAAATAAAAAAAATCTCAACTTTGTCCGCTACTCTATTGCAAGACTTCAATTTTGTTCAACGTATTGTTCTTGGTAATTGCTAGCTAACCTTTAAAAATAAAACAAAAGGAAAAAGAAAAAAAAAAAACTATATATACAACAGTACTCTCGCATATATATAATTGCATCTCTAAAAAGTAAAAATATATCATCCAAACTAAAATAGATTTTAATTGAAAACAACTACGGTTATGCAACTAATCGGATATTGTTCGATTTAAAGGTGTTGCCATACATACCAGAATAAATGACAATCCAATAAAAAAATATATAAAAAAAAAACAAGTTGACCAATTAACTAGATTAACCAAATTAGGCCATTTTCGAATTCTGGCACTTTGATCCTAACGAGCTTCCCTGCGGGAGTTCTCTTGGGTATTTTAGAATTTATCATTATAGCATGGATCCAGTTTGTGGCAACAAGAGTCCAATTTTTTCTGCATAAATTGCTTGTATTGTACGTATGCGTTATCGGCCAAATGACTGAGTTGTCAGATCCTCTCTGCCCGGTGCTTTGAGTGTTGATCATATACTGAACAGAATTAAATAAATAAATAAAATCAATGTCACTTGTCCAGTCCAGGTATTGAATTAGAGATGTATCGTGTGCCCAGAATCTTGTTTGGCAACAGTGATTTAATACTAATTAAGGTATATCTAGTCTGATGACAATTACCAAGCAATAAATATCACAAAAAACAAAAGGGACCCTAATTTTGTTCGACAACTATCTGATATGAGTCGAAAATATAGTAGTTATTTTACTTTGAAAGAAACAATATACCACTGCAATCACAAAATATAATTGTGTTATGTTGCGAATAATAATGAGAAATCTCCCCTCGATAGCTTAAACTCATTCATTGCCTCAGAGATCCACTGATAATTCTGCAATTACAAAAAATTATCTTAATATGAACAAATTACTATAAGGAACGTGACACGTAAAATTTAGATTGGTTAGGCTCATCCTTGTAACAAAATTTCTTTCTTTTCTTGCAGCTTAAGTATCTGTTCCTCAATTGTGTCTTTCATGATAAACCTAATAACCCTATTGTAATAAGTTCAAAGAAACAAAATTATTTGATATATATCCAATTTGCAATTACTAGTATAGCTATTGCGACGGCATGCCGAACTAAAGCATTATTTTTTGGAGCACCTAACATCCTTATGCTGTCCAATCTGGTGGACATGATCTTGAGCCTGTTTGTCAACTGTCGGGTTCGATGCATTAAGAAAATCTGTTAAAAAAAAGAGAGATAAGACAATATGCCTTTGAAAATTATTATTTCTTTGCACATAATACTATGAAAGAAGACTAGCAATAGCCCTCTAATAATAGTAGCAGTTCAATTTTTTTTTATACAAAGAACCAAACAAGTTAAAAAGTGGGCTTTTTAGAGTTTAAAACAATTTGTTCCAACAATCCGTTAAACACTAGTGCAAAGGGAAGCTACACACAAAGAGAATGGCGCAACCAACTGCACATATTAAAATAAATAATGGTCTAGATAAGTTAAAGATTTCAGAAACCTATATATATTGAAAGCCAATATATCAACAACAATGGCATATCTCTAATTTGATTAATGAGCTTGCAATTAATCAAGTACCTAGACATTAGCTTCAACTTAATCAATATTGATATTATAGAATAATGAATACGATTTAACTTACATGCGAGGCTGTTGTAAGGTTGAGCGCCACACCTCTGTCCTTCAAGCTCATGAGAAGTATATTGCAGTTGGAATCAGTCGTAAAAGTTTCAATGGCTTTCAATCTCTTTTCTTCCAACATGTTCCCAATATATTTCTCAGTTTTAATGCCAGACTAGAAAAAAATGTTTTCAGTAAGTATTTGTAAGCAATGTTTTTGAAAGTGAAATCAATTTTGTGTTCAGTTAATTTGTTTTGGTTTCTATATATATGTGCCTGAGAAAAGAAAATTTTCATTAAATCCAAAACGTCTATGAAGAAAACAATCTGTTCCTTTCGTCATGTTGCTAATAAAGTGATTACTTTACCAATTATGTCAAAAGTACAAACTTCTCATGTTATGATCATTGTAATACTAGAAGGAAACATCATTTTGAAATAAGAGTTTGTTTCATATATATATTGAATATTCAAACTGAACAGCACAAGAACTTAGAAACCTTCAAAAGCGTACAAAGGTATGGGTAGTGAAAGTCTAGAAGGGCCGGGCTGGGCTTAGAGAGGCCGGGCCTAATAGGGCCTATGCAAGGGCCAAGCTGGATTAGACTTACGAAGGGCTTTAGAAGGGCCGGGCTTGAAGGGCTTAAATTTTGAAAATTAGGCCCGACCCTTCTTAAGCCGGGCCCTTTTAAGTCTTAATATTTTGGGAGGCCGGACTTGAAGGGCTTTAAGGTCCAGCATTGAGTTTTTTAAGAAATTTCATTTCAACTATGTTTAAAATATAAATTTTTTTAATGATAATTTTTTATTGTTGAAAGCTCTTCAAGTTTTCAAAGTCAAGTTTAAAGGCTAAGTTAGGCATAAAAAGTATCTAATTAGACTTTTTTTACTTTTTTTCTAATGATAATTTTGCATAATTATGTCATTTGGACAACCTAAAAATAAATAAAATATGATTAGATAATATAATTATATTATATAAAATATCAAATGTAAATATAACTATAAATAAATTTGAATCTGGCTCTTCTTAAACCTGACCCTTGTAAGCCCTTGGCCCTTAAAATCTGGCCCTTTAAAACCTCCCTACTATAAAATTTAAGCCCGGCCCTTCCTAATCCCGGCCCTTCTAAGCCCTTAGTCCTTCTTAAGCCCTTGCAAGGGCTAGGCCAAGCCGGACTTTTAGGAGGGCTGGCTAAGGGCTGGCCAAGGGCCATAGGCTTTTGGCATACCATATGGTATAGGTGATTGTATTATTTGAGAATAGCTCCTGATAATCGAGTTTACTGGTTAAAAAAGAAACTAAAGCCAAAGAAATTCCCTGATCATCGAGTCTACACATCTGAACACTTTAAAAAAGATCTACTTGAACCCACTTTCTAAACGCAAGCAATAAAAAGTGCATGTTGGCGCATTGTAATATCTAATGAGTTGACTGCACTTGCTTATAACTCCACTTGGCAGTTAGTTCCTCCACCTTTTAATATCCATGTAAGTGGAGCTAAATGGTTTTTTAAAATTAATTACAAAGCATATGACACAATTGAGAGGCACATAGCCAAATTAGTAGCAAAAGACTACATTCAAGAATTAGACGGCATTGATTATTATTAAACTTCCATCCTGTGTATGTATGCAAACTCTATAAAGCTATCTATGGCCTGAAACAAGCTCCAAGGACATAGTTATTTAATTTCAAAGCCTTCCTAATTGCTAACAACTTAAACTCCTCTCAGTCTGGTGATTGCCTCTTCATTTTTCATTCCAACATCATTATCATCTGTCTCTTGGTTTATGTTGATGATATTCTCATTATATGCAACAATCCTCAGAAATTGGTAGCTTGATACACACTCTATATCAACAAGTTTCCATAAAAAATCTATGTTTTTTAAACTACTTCTTGGGTATTAAAGTTGTTCACCAAGACTCCCCATGTTTTTGTGTCAGACAAAGTACTTGAAATCCATTGTGGAAAGAGCTTATGTGCAAGGTGCTAAACCATGTCAAACACCTATGCAGACAAGAGTTGAAATCTCAAAACATGTTGGAACTCTAATGGACAATCCTCAGTTATACATATCTATAGTAGGGACTCTTAAGTCTGCAACAATTATAAGACCTGACCTTACATTTGTTGTGAACAAGACATCTCAATTCATGTCTTATTTTATTGATATTCACTAGTAGCTAGTGAAAAGAATTCTAAGATACATAAATGGAACAGTTCACTATGGTTTACAGTTCAAATTTTCATCCGAATTATCTCTACATACATACTATGATGCTGAATGGCTAGATGTTCAAATGACAAACACTCAACCACATGATTTACCATATATCTTGGACCAAACTTGATTTCATGGTCATCCAAAAACAGGAAACTGTATTAACGTCTTCTACTGAAGCAGAATATATAAATATGGCAGGTACAACCTCTGAACTGCTATGGCTGAACTCCATTCTGAATTGAAGTATGTGCCATCTCAACAAACCCATACTTTGATGTGACAATTTGGATGCAACATTCTTAGCTACAAATCCAGTATTTCGTACTAGGACTAAGCATATTAAACTTGATTTTTATTTTGTTAGAGAGAAGGTTGCAAATAAGCTGGAAATCAAGTATATATGCTCTCCAAATCAATTAGAGGATGTATTTACCAAAAGCCTGTCTAAAACACGATTTCATCTTCTTCGTGAGAAGCTGCACATGCTTCTCAACACCCTCAACTTGAGGGGGCCTATAGAAGATGTTGTTGAAATACCGGAGGATTTTAGTGAAGACTAAACTGGAGATGTTACTCAGGATCTATAACTGAATTAGTTAACGTGTTCAATAGAAGATCTGTTATGTCCCTTACAAACACAACAAGTTGTAATATGTTGAGCTGTATATATGCACTTTTTTTTATAAACTGTAAACAATTAAAGGTAGAATAAACATTCATCTTTGAGATCTTTCTCTATTATGTTTTCTTATATTACTCAACCTTCGAATACAGAACGAGGCGCTACTTGCAAAGGGGATCTGGTTTCTTGGAACCAAACTAGACTCAATCTGATGGTCTACCATCTTAGATATTTTTGGAACAAGTCTCCTACTTTGTGATCTCAATGCTTCTCATGCATTTGCTCAAAACTACGGTGCTTTTCCAACCTTCCACAATCCCACATAGTCTTCAACCTATCATGACTTAGAAATGGACATCGGATGGGCAGTTCACAGTCGCATTGCATACAAAATCTTGACCTAGTCAGCATTTACTAATCCTTACCATAACCGGCTATGGAAGTTGAAAGCTCCGCCCAAGGTGACTATCTTACTGTGGCTTTTACTCCTAGACAAGCTCCTTACGCAACATAACCTAGCGATGATGGAATAGCCTAAAACACAATCTCGCAAACTTTGACAACTACAGATTGTTTTTTTAGATAAACTGGACAGAAGCTGTCGAGTGACAACTACATATTGTTGAGAATTCTAATCACCTTTTTGGACTTTGTCCTTTTGCCAATTTTGGAGACCATCGACCATTGGTGCGGACGGTGCTGTTGGACATGAAATCCAACACAAGACTTTGGCTTCTCAATTAGACTTAGAGACTTTGGCTTTGATAGGGGAGGCGTTCTTGTTTTCTCTCGAATTTCCTTTGTACACTTGTAAAGATTTTTATTAATTAAAATTTTCTAGTCGGCCTTCAAAAAACAATGGGGTTGGATAATACGAATTATATTGATAATTCAAATTAATTATATCACACGGTTCTCAAATCGATTTCTTAGCATATTTCCCTCTTATTATTCCCAAATAGATGATTTACAATTTTTTTTCCCCAAATAGTCCTATTTGATACTTGTAAAGGCTCAAAGAAGATAAAGACCAAAAAGGAGAAACAGATCCATGATACTAAACTCGTTTTGTATCTTAATTATGTTTGAAGAAAAAAAAGTTGTTCAAATCACAAATAAATAAGAAAATAATAAATTTCGAAGAAAAAATCACTCACCTATAATTAAAAACGAATCAGCCAAAACATCCATGCTCTTCAATCAACTCAAACGCACGCACATTCCGACTGTTTCTCTCATGAAATATTTTTCTTTTTTAAGAAAATTGATTGAAGCGCGCCGCACATGTAGTAAAACCTATTCAAACCCTAAAGCACGTCATACTTTTTATACTAATCCTACATTAATTATAACCGTCTGATTGAGATGACACGCTGATGACACGTATTTTGAATCTAGAAACAGTAAATATATCAGTGGGTTTTTTTTTTTGTTTTTTTTTGTGTGTGTGTGGGGGGGGGGGGGGACTTGACAGCACAACAACTATCAAGAAACACTGTATATAGAACATGGTTTATGAAACTACTATAAGAGAGACATTTAATTAAAGTTAAGGGAAAATTTATCTTTTTAATCCTTATATTTAAGAAAAAAATAAATTTATTCCTAAATTATCGAAAAGAATATGATAAATGAGTTCTTCTATAAGATTAACTTACTCTTTCTAAAACGTTTAAGAATTAAATTAGTACAGATATATATAAATTTAAAAACTAATTTAATTTTTTATTAAATAGTTGCTAACAAAAACTGAATATCTTCTCTTAAACAAATGAGTTAAGAGTACAGATTTAATTAATTAAATTGTAAAAGTCTGAAGGTCTATCATGTGCATTAAACTGAGCATAGTAATTAAAAATTACTATGCTTGCTATTTTATTTAGAAAAAAAAATTGTAGGCTGCAACTTATTTTTATAAAGACTCGATCAATTGTTACAACAGAACGTTGCTTTCAATCGATTATGAAATTTATAAAAAGAAAAAGGTCTGCTGTATAAAACTTTCTGTTGGGAAACGTGACCCGGAGAAGCAAAATTTTCGAATAAAAACAAATGACGTGGGCCTAGCGCGTCCGTTCCGTTTCGGCAACGAAACACAGATCTGATTTCGTTTCCGTTCCGTTTCGTTAAACGAAACGATATTTTTGTTTCGTTTCTGT
Organism: Rhynchospora tenuis; assembly: GCA_027725995.1. Taxonomy (NCBI): domain Eukaryota; kingdom Viridiplantae; phylum Streptophyta; class Magnoliopsida; order Poales; family Cyperaceae; genus Rhynchospora; species Rhynchospora tenuis. The sequence continues at coordinate 128,908,701 of CM050889.1, read as the reverse complement.
TCCATCTTCAATTTTCCATTGTATTTCGTCATTTCCGTGTTCTGTTTCGGTTAAACGGTATGAATTTCAATTTCATTTCCGTTTCATTTTTTAAAACGAAACCAATTTTTCTTCCATTTCCGTTCCGTCCGGTGGAATTGAAGAAAAGAAGAAGAATAAATCAGTAAAGAGCTAGCATGAGATCATTGATTCTTTTTGGTTTGTTGTTCAGCGTACTAATGCTCTTCCATGATTACTTAGTTAGTAATAGTGGGTAATGCAGTGATTAAATAATAATTAAATAATGACTCAATTTCACAAAAGGAAAACAAAAATGTCTTCAAATAGTCAAATTGCAGTTTCAGGCAAGTCTAATCGAACTATCCAAAAGCTCAATTAATTACTTTCGACAAAGCAAGTACATATCTTTACTGTATCAATGAAAGACCCTTTTTATCCTAATACAAATATTTAGACCTGTCTTGGCGGTCAGATTAAAATCTCCGTTTATATAGATGGACATGGCAGGGTTCGGCCGTCCGATTATATATAATGGATGAGTTATGATAGAGAGCAGTCAACCATTTATCGGGTTCGAATATATGCGTACATCATATGTGACATCAAAATTTATGGCATCCTAACTATTTTTAAGTGATGTCATTTATAAGCTGATAAGAATAAGAGACAATTTCTCAACGATGTAAGATAATGCAATCGTTAAAAATGTTACAACTTCACGGCTTGAGCTTGACGCCTTTCTGTGTTCTTTTCCTTTTTTTATAACATTGATCCCCTCAAAGCACACACCTTGTTGCGTCATAGTTCATAGGCCTCATATAGAGGTCCAATATTAAATCAAGCCTAGTATAAATTCTTGGTTGAATAGAAGCAAAAGCCCACAATTGAATCTTCAAAGCCGCATTATCCGCGGCAAGGGAAAATTTACTAAAGAACAGTAATTTATTAATGTCGACAAAACCAATCTTTTGGATACATGCGAAACATAGTCATAACACAAAAGCCCATAGTACCTTACTACCATGAACCATCACTACCAAAAGGTCACTTGATAACTACCAAAACAAATTAAGCTCATACTACCCATCAAAACACACTTTATCAAAGTTAGTCAAACCGAGCCGCATGCTCCCCGCCCATAATTCAACTCATTTCTTGTAAATGCTTCACATTTAATGAATGATGAACTAAATAAATTAAGAGGCTCATAAATTAATATAACACTTGAGGAATTAATTTATGTGTCTTGCCAATTGAATGATTGCAAAAATTATTAACTTGGAAATTATAAATCACTTAGAATCGTCACAAAAAATTTATGAAGGGAACAACATTGGTGTGACCTCCACAGGATACTCATGATTAATTCAAATATCTGGACTAGTTCAATAACAAAACGTCTCAAGTTTCGTTCTTAAGATACGAACATATAGAAGTTGAAAGTCTTATAACTATAATTGATATTATTCAATAAAACATAATAATACTAAATTAAACTTAAAGTAAATATTTTGATAAATCATATATTGGAGGAAACTAATTAGAAAACGTGATATATTTTAAGGTATTTACAATTAAAATTTATTGGCAGTAGGTAAATTGGTTTAATTCAATTAGAGAAATTTTTCTGATACTCTTAAAAAAATACAGTTTATCTTTCGATTTTTGAAGATTTAGTAATTGTGTGATACTCAAGAATATAGATCGGTTGTAGGCGTGGGAACATTGACATCGGAATTCTCACTCGGCATACAATTATGCCGTGTATCTCGTTTTCAGATTGAGGTTCAACACTTGGGGTCTATACAGGCCCTTGCAAACAGTCACAAATATCCTTAAAATGGGGATGTGGTGTCTCATTCCGTGCGTCTCGATGTTATAGACTAATTTAACAAGATTATTCATCTTTTTCTACTTTTATATTTTTATCATTTTATTTGTTTTAACTTTCACATATTAACAAGCACTAAAATTCCGAATAAGATTATTTCATCTTCCAATTATCTCATTTTATTTTCAAATAAATCTAAATTGGATAAAAAGTGTTATGGCTTTGAAAACATAACCTTAAATAAGATTAAAAAAAATTATCACTTCATCTTTCTACTTCTTATCTCATTATCCTCTTATCCGTTCAAATTACCATATATTACACGTACTTGAAATTTAGAACTCTTTTTAAATCCTAGCACAAATAATGTCTCCTATAAAATGTATAAAATTCTGAATTTATCAGAAATAAAGAGAAGAATTTCGCCATTCAAACTTAGAAATATAATTATGCCCGTGAGTTAAAAAAAAGAGAAGAAAATGAAATTGAAAACCTGACACTGAGATTCGATTCTTCAAAAAAGGATAGATGATGCACTCTTTGTCAATAATTTCCTAGTCATTCTCTACTTTAAGATTTGGTAGGCCCAACGCTTGTCTATGCTGTAGACACAACACCTTCCTTGAAAAATTAATACTCAAATTTTTTTTCACACACACTATGACGCAAAAAGAAAGATGCTATATGAATCCAATTAACTGGATAACCAATCACATATAGGCCACTTCGCAACTTGACAAGAAGACCCTAGAAAGCCAACTTCACGAGAAAAATCTCAAACACAAACAAAAGCTTCGCTCAATTCAGCACAATAAAAAGCACTGGAGAGATCCATTTAAATGAAAACGGAGAGAGTATGACGTCACATCGGAATCATTTCGTGGTCCCGGATTGAGATAACTATCTGATGTTTTTCGACTTCAGGACCACAGAATCCTACAATCCAATCCAGTCCGTTCAATCCTAAACTTCGGATCAGGATATCATCATCCGAACCGTTAGATCTAAATCTCACGGTAGAAACTATGTACAAAAATCCGAAATCTAAAACAACAGTTTGCAGCGGATGAGAAATTCTCGTAAGGCGGTTGCACACTCGGAGGAAAAGCAAAGCATTTTGTCGCCACGTGTTGCCTTGCATTAAGAAAAAAAAATACTTAATACTTAATAGCGAAGTCCCCAGTGAATCCGGAAAATTTAAAGCAGAGATTTTGTAGTATAAATTCCTTCCAACTCCACCACATAATCCTCACTCACACAACACAATTTAAGAATCAATTCAAACCTCATTTCTCTTCACAAAACCCTTCACAAAACCAAATTATTTTTATTATTTTATTGAGGATGGAGAGCGGAGGTGCGATCGTGGTCGGAGATATCAATCAGCTCCCTGTTGATTGTCTCTCGCACGTGATCGCCCTCACCTCCTCACGTGACGCCTGTGCCTCGTCAGCCGTTTCCACCGCTTTTCACTCGGCTGCGAATTCGGACGACACGTGGCAGCGTTTCCTGCCGCCCGATTACGCGTACATGCTATCTCGAGCCGTCTATCCGGTGGAGTACGCGTCGAAGAAGGAGCTCTTCTTCCGCCTCTGTGATCGTCCTGTGTTGATCGACGGTGGCAAACTGGTAATTTCACCATCTTTTTTGGATTTTTTTTTTGTGAAATAATTTCACCAAAATTTACTGTATAGCACCTTCACCTTTTTAAATTTTCAACTTATACTGGAATAGTCCAGAATTTTGGAATTGAACTCGTTTCTCACTGATTATATCAAAAATAGCGACAATTCAATTCAATCGAATTAATAGCGACAAATATTTGTTTTAAACGCTCGCTTGTCTTGTACTTTCTCATTTATTTTTTTAATCAATCGTGAATAATACGAAAACCAAATTGGGAAAGTTGGAAGTTAGTTTCTGTAATAAAGAAGAAATTTTGGATGGCTTTGGTGGAGGCACCTGTCATGTCGGTCTTTGTCATGTGGAAAAATTAGTTAATAATTTGTTATTTGATCTTGGTGCAGAGTTTTGGATTGGACCGATGGACCGGCAAAAAGTCCTTTATGGTTTCAGCAAGAGCATTGTGGATTGTGTGGGGAAGTGATGAGCGTTACTGGTGTTGGATGCCTGTTCCTGATTCAAGGTTTGCATCTTTTTTACATTTTGATCATTACAAGTATTCTTTTTTTTGCTCCATCATGACGGCATTGTTTATAAGGAACAACTGTGCGGTCTTAGTTAATACATAAATCGTATGAAATTGGGGATTGACTGTGCGGTCTTAGTTAATACATAAATCGTATGAAATTGGGGATCGAATTATTAGATAGTTTACCTAGATGAAACTTTGAGAAAAAGGAAATTAATCATTAAATTTTTTGGAGTTTAAGAGAACGAAGAAGGCTTATTTAAGAATTATTAGAGTTAAGGAACAAAAAGGAGCGGGCTAGACGGGTAAGGGGGAGGGGGAGGGAGAGAGGGAGAGAGAGAGGGAGGGAGGGAGGGGGGGGGGGGGGGGGGAGGAATCATAAAAGGACAAATATATAAAAATTTAAAAATCGTTTGTCTGGTATCTACAAGCGAGAAATGAAAAGCATAGGGGTATGTATCATATCTGTGCATTGCTAATGCAGATATTAAAAACACCGGCTATAAAATTAAATGTCCTGAAGGGAATATTTTTTCCATGTCGGCATCAACGTTTATCAACCCATTGTGTACAATTTTGTCCACTTCCGCTATCTATGTTAGCGGTAGAATCAGTTTGGTGCAAATTGAAAATACAGCAGGGTTCAAATTGAGGACTTAATATTTACAGAACAAATTGGGAAGTGACTGATAAAGTTTTAGGGATTATATGTCTAATTGAAGCTTGAACTGTTAGATAGCTTATCTAGATGAAGCTTCGGAAAAAAAGGGAATTAATCATTAAATTTTCTGAAGTTTATGAAAACAAATTAGGCTTATTTTGGAATTGTTAGATTTTCTATTAACGAACAAAAAGGAGCGGGAGAGATGGGGAGATGGGGAGACCGAGAGAGAGAGAGAGAGAGAGAGAGGAAACATAAAAGGACAAATATATAAAATTTAAAAAATCATTTTACCTACAAGCAAGCAGCGATGAGCATAGGCTGTGTATTATCTGTGCATTGCTAATGCAGATATTAAAACACTGACTATATAATAAAATGTCCTGGAGAGAATATTTTATCCATGTCGGCATCAACATTACCAAGCCATGGTGTGTAAATTTTTCCACTTCCGCTATCAATGTTAGCAGTACAATCAGTTCGGTGCAAATTGAAAAAATACCAGGGTTAAATTGAGGACTTAATATTTACAGAGCAAATTGGGAAGTGAGTGATAAAGTTTTAGGGATCCTTAAGTGTAAAGAAAGGAAAGATTAGTAAATTGTGAGGTGATATGCATTGGTATCAATGCTTGGAATTCATTCTCAGTATGAGTTGTTTGCTGTAGAAAAAATAGGATTTTTCTTGTTTCATTCTTCACTTTAAACTTAGGACTCAATTTGGGCAGTAAAGGTTTTACGAAATTTTCAAAAGTCAAAACCCTGCGTGGAAGGAGAATAAAAAAATTTGATGCGAGAAGGGAAAAAAAAATACTAATTTCTTCGACAATCGAGTTCTTGTACTCCAGCTGAAGACCAATTCCAAGCATCTATATCCATGCATTCTCCCTTCTCAGCTTGTCTTTTCTTTCTTTCTTTATCTTTTAGAAAGATCAAAAAGATGTACTTGCTAAGAACAAAGAAAGAAAAGAAAAGCAAGTTGTGAGGGGATAATGCACTGATATCAATGCTTGGAATTCCTCTTCAGTTTGAGTATTCGTTGTTGAAGACATTAGGATTTTTCTTATTTCATCAAATATTTATTTTCTTCACACTGGACTTTGTGGGGTCAATTTGGGAAATGAATATGTTTCAAAATTTCGAAAATCAATACCCTGCATCAAAGGATGATAGATGATTGTTAATGTGAGAGCATAAATAAAATTCCATACTTCTAACAGTCACCCAATAAATACAATCTCTCTTAAAATGGGTATATTTTTCACAAACTTAATTTTTGACTGAGGTTGTCAATAAGAAAACATTACCAATTCCATTGACATTATTAGCAGAACTGTTACAATAGTGAACACATGTTTTTTGTGTATTTTGAAAATATGTTTTTTTTAAGTAATTCCTGGTAGCGACTGTATTTGAAAATATTGAACCATAAGTGATCTGGGTACATTCTCAAAATTTCAAGGGACAGAGAATGAAAGGTATTGAAAATTTAGGACCGTTATAGAAATAAAAAATTATGAAATCTAAAGATGTATCGGAAATTTTGATTTCATACCTTGCATTTGTTGCAGGTTCTCGGAGGCAATCGGCCTCATTGATGTTTGCTGGCTTGAAATACGTGGCAAGATGAGCACCAAACTGCTCTCTCCGCAAACTCCATATAGTGTATATCTAATCTTCAAGTTAGCAGACACTGCACGGGGTCTCGGCACACCTTCACAGGAGACAGCTATCACTGTAGGAGAAGAGACAGTGTCGAGGAAGTCGGTGTGCCTCCAGCCTACCGACCGTGGCAGGAGAAGGCTCCTGCGGGGACAGTTTAGGCTGTGGGGAGGTTTGGGTCTGGATGCAGGTATGGGTATGGCCAATGAGATCGACAAAGATGCGATGCTGCCTCAGAAATGGGAAAGTGAAGGAGAGAGGGATGACGGGTGGCTGGAGATTGAGATGGGTGAGTTTTACAACTCAAATGGAGAGGATGGTGATGTGGAGATGAGTTTTATGGAGGTCAAGGGGGGCCATTGGAAGAGGGGCTTGATTCTTCATGGAATTGAGATTAGGCCGAAGCACTAACTTTCACTTGTAAATTGTGTACAGAAAGAAGAAAAGCTAAGGGAGGAAAGAAACAAAGAGTTGTTAATAACTAAAAAAATAAAGAGAATAAAAGCTCAGCGTTGGTATCTATGTATTTTAATTTTTTTGTTCTTTTAATAAACCTTAAACATGGTTTAATTATTGTAATTATAATATATAATATTGTGTTAGTAGATTATAATTTTGCATTTACATTGATAGAACTGAGCAAGATGAACTGATTTGATTCTGTTAAGAGTAGTATCTGGCAAATTTGGGTTAGGTTCTGCAAATGATTGCAGAGATGTTCGAAGAATTGATTTGATTCTGTTAAGAATAGTATCTGGCAAATTTGGGTTAGTTCTGCAAATGATTGCAGAGATGTTGGAAAATCCTTAAGCTTAAATACAAATAGTAAAAAATTGAAACAGAAAAGCCGGTCCTGTTAATAATATAAAGGGTAAAATGAGATGTTTCGAGGGATCCAGATGCTGAGATTCTCATCAAAGGCCGCAAGCAATGTGAAGAAGGCAGTGTATCTTTGTATAGTGGCAGCTAGCGTGAGAAGCTTTTCCTCCCTCGTTGGTAGTGATCCTTAAATGACAGAGCTAATGGCCTGCCTGTGCGTGTTAAATTGTTTCTGTTATTTCGTTATCAGTAAGAAACATTCAAAATTTCTATATGCCTCCAAAATTATTTTCAAATAGAATAATTGATTTATTTGATCTGACGAAAAATTTACCGTTGTCGGTTACAAATTGAAAATCGATGTCGCCTTCAGCAATGGAATGGGTCCAATATTTAGTTGTACTTTGAATTGTACCTTCACTCACAGACTAAACTATATTCCTTGGATTAGCATGCTACATTTCATCGGTAATTGGTAAATTTATACAAATGGGGAAGATCCAAAATTTTGCATGCTAGAACGCAGTCTTCCTTTTTTTCTCTCTTTTTTTTTTATTTTGTTCTTCCTAGGTTATTTCACCATAACGCAAGTGACTTTAACACGTGAAAAAGAAGAAACTACCTACATGTTCGCCATTCTCAGCAAAGAGAGGACAGAAAATAATCAAACTAGTCATCTCATTCCATGCCTCAACTAAATACCAAAACCCTGTTTACCCTGTGTGACTATTACGAGGATATGAGTCTTTCAAGCCAACTTATTAGACAATGAGATCTGCCTACAGATAATTCTTTAAACAACTCCAGGCAACACTGTAATCTCCAAATAAAAGCTTCTGGGACCAACCAGATGACAAAGCAAATTAGAAAAGAAAAAAAAAAGATTTCAAATCACAAAAATAGCTACATAAATCCCTAAATAAAACATTCTGGTTTTCACCGAGACATTGCTGCATTGAGCCCTAGGAGCATGTTCCCATTGTTTCCAGCTGGTATATAAGCAACATTTGGAGACTTAGACAGTTCAGCTGCAATCTCCTTTGCTGCCTCAATACGCCTCAGCTCAATCAGACCTGTACCAGCAATTGCAGTTGCATCAGAGATGAGGCGTGCAGACTCTGACTCTCCCTCAGCGCGCACGATAGCTGCACGACGCTCCTGCTCAGCACGTGCTACAAGGAACTTTGAGCGCTCTGCCTCTTGCTGAGCCACTTGTTTCTTCTCTACTGCCAGGGAGAACTCAATACCATATGACAGGTGTGTGATAGCGACATCATCAAGAATGATGTTGAACTCCCGTGCGCGGCGAATCAGTGCATCACGCACCAAGGCCGACACATGTGGCCTGTCAAATGGTAAATAAAAATAAGCAAATGCATTTTCTTTTGCTTTCTCAGTAACTATGATCAGCGTATGGTATGGGGCTTAAAAAAGGTACTATTGAGGTGTAGATACAGTGAATCAAGTGAAACTAGGTGTAATTGCCTGATTGTATTGTTGCTCTTGTGTTTTTTAGATGATAAAGTGAAGTCGAGCAGAAACTTGGTAAACTATAAAAAAGCTGGGCTCCATCATTGAGTTCAAGTGTGCTGACCCTACCTCAATCTTGTTTTAAACAACTCGATTAGAGAAAAACTCAAGCTGGAAATAAATTGAACTTTCAAGCTCACACTAACTTTAAATTTTGAGAGAGCACTTATTTTGTTACCAATACTGTTGATTTTATAGTCAAATTTGGAATTTATGTCCAAAATAGTGAGCATCTTATGTTACATTAATGGCTAGATACTTCAAATTGAACTTCATAATATATATCAAGCTATTTCAAATCGTGTTCAAGATTGAGCTAGACTCAAATTAAACATGCGCAACCCACAGACTATGAAGTAAACTTGCGACACTTTGATAGTGTACTGGTTAATCTTTCTATAGCTAGTAACCATCAAAATATAAATCACTAAATTTAGCATTGTAAAACATTAATGTAGAACATTTAAAACAATGCATACCATAATACACAACTTTGGGCCTAGAAAGGTAATCGCATTGCAATTATTTTAGTTAATTTGTAGCAATTCAAAACATAAATATTGGATCTGTGTCATATCATACTTTTCCTGGATCAAAATGTGTCCCAGACAGGATGGCAAGCAATCCATGGAGTTGGAAACATATCAATAATAGAAATCAATTCACAAGCTAACACATTCTAAACAATATTCTTACATCTATGTGATAAGAACTAGAAAATAATAAAAGATTGATTACGGACTGGTATAACTACAGCTACTGACTGTCAAAATGTAGTACCTTAGTCTAAAAAAGGAGCCTAGGGATACTATCACAATTAGTTAAAGCAAATTATAGGAACAAAATCAAAGAGGCAGCTCATATGCAACAACTCCTAGTATCATGTAGGAACTTACATATGTAATAACCAATTGCTTTTACAGTTTTACCCATGAAAACTCTAACATATATTACCTCAATCTCTAATAAAAACAGGCAAAAGCATAAAATGACAAAATTGAAAACCTGTCAGTGAGAAGCTGGTCAGCATTAAACTGTGCAACAACAGCTTTGAGAACCTCATTGCCAATGGAAGGAAGCACCTTCTCGTCATATTCAGTACCAAGTGAGGTGAAAATGGTTGGAAGCTGAGAAACATCAGGTCGGGACAGAAGCCTCAGAGACAGGTTCACCTGTTTCACAATAACAAACTCATTAGGTAAAAGCCATAGTACCATACAACTAGCACAGTAAACCCCCAGCTATGAAACTAAATTTTGATGGGAAAGAAACTCTAATTGAAAATTATTTCGAACAAGAAAGATCAGTTCAGATTGTAAGTTCGCAAGAGTACAAATACTATATCAAGCAAGGACCAGTGAAGAAAGAACTTCAGCCAAACTTTTGCTTGCCAATAAAAATTTTATCACCACTAACAGAAAAATGTTATAGAGTGTTGATTTATTCAACCATAGGGAACATAACTATCAATGCAGAACAGTAAAATCCACAAACAAAATATTACCATTTGGACTCATTTTAGAGTGTCAATTTAAAATGTAGCATCTATTTTAAATATTCATCCTGAAATAACTCATTAATTGGCCTTAATGCTCGGACCTGAACTCAGGATCCAAAAAAGGGCTAAATAAAATTCAAAATAGATACTATATAAATAATTAAGCTCAGGTTTAAGGCTTCTAACTCAAAGTACCATATAAACTAACTCTGTCCTATATAAGAAAAAACAAGGTCAACAGCTCAAAGTACCCAAATAAATGTCAAATAAAGTGAAAACAAGCTAAATTTCCACACAATCAACGCATTACCATCTGCAAATCCTTGGTGCCAGAGTTAGAGGTGAAGGTGTGAGGCCTGGTGCGAATGTCAAAGATATAAGGCTTCTGAAGCCACGGCACAAGGAAGTGGGTCCCTTCTCCGACAGTATCGGGCAACACTCCTCTAAACCGATCGAAGATCACAGCTCTCTGACCTCCATCGACAGTGTAGAGAGACGAACCGAGAAGCGATGCGCCGGCGCCGAGCCCGATCGCCGCTCTGGCGATGTTGGTCAGAAAGGAAACGGCGGCCTGACCACCTGGACCTCCCGCAGCAGCCATGGAGAGAGATCGAGAGCGAGAGGTGGAAGGTTAACGGAGAGTGGATTGGTTGAATATTAGTGGAATGGAGTGAGGTGAATGAAATGAAACCCTAGGAAAGAGAGAGAAGGGTTTTATATTGGAAGGGGTTTTAGATGTGGAGGCTCGTTTCCTGGCTTGGGGAGGAAGGTGTGACAATTTGGTGGGGTCGGATTGTCAATCAGTGAGAGAGAGAGATTTATATTGGACTTGATATAAGCTTTTGGGCTGGGCTGCTTGGCATTAAGTCTGGGCTGATAGTATTCTCAGTACAGTTGTGTAAATTAGAATTTATGATTTAACGCTGTACCGCTTGATGATAAAAAGAGAAAAAAATTGGAATCACATATGGCAGCTGAAACCTCAAATATATTTATCACTGATTATTGTAAACTAAAAGATACGCGCATTGAAAAATTTAAAAGTGTGTTTTATTTATTTTTGAAAAAAATTCAATAAAGTGTGCATCCCAATTTCTCTTAATCGTGGAAAAAATTATGTTTGGAAATTTTAATTTTTAAAATTTGAAAAGAAAAATAAAGTTTAAAACTTTCAAAACGAGATCCATTTTAAAAATAATAAAGCCTCGAATTAAAATTAAAAAAATCCTAAGCCATTAAAACTTTCATAGAATAATGTGTGAAAAATGTATTTCCACAAATAGATGCTAGATTCAAATTTGGAGAGAGCTTTGTTTGTGAAAATGGGTATCGTGATATCGTCTTTAGCTTCAGGAGACCTATCAAGTTTGCTTGGTATGCTTCAAACAAAACGTGTCTTTCTTCTTTTTTATCATGAAAAAAAGGATAAATTAAGATGGTGACTATGTGCCAACAAATCTCAAATCACCTGTAATGAAGATTTGGCTGCACTAATTACAGAAAGAGGTAATAATACTAATTCAAAAGAGTACCAAATTCGAATTTCATATTGTGTATCTTAACAATTGCATCCTTATATATTGAAAATAAAATTTAATTACGCAGATATATCAGTCCCAGACTCCCAGTATCTCATCAAAAACGTCACACATCTGAAGACCTACGACCAATTTCTCCAGTAAGAAATCATGCGACAACTTCTTACATGACTAAGACGGATATAAGATGATATCATAGACCTAATCAATTTAATGCTTAGGCCTGATCTCAATGCCTTGTACAATTTGCCAACTTATCTCATCCCTTCTGGACCAGTATATCCCACCAACTTCTTCCAACCCCATTCTAATCTCTCCCTCGTCTCCATTTTCATTACAAAATTCTCCGATCTCCACCTCCGTCCACCCATCGCCTCTTTGTGTTGCATAATAGCACTGAGCCTGAAACCTATTGAATGTTTTGTTTACCTGTTTATGTGAAAGACATACATACCGTGTGCTGACTTGCCCACCAATATTCACAAATGTACGTAGCATGATCTGGTGGATCGGATGGCCATGTTGTCTCCATGTCTCCATCTTGTAGATCAGATATGCGCCGTATCTTGTTTTACGGGAGAGTGCCTTGCTCTCTATCTTGCCGTGTATATTTGTGATGCATGATTTACTTATTTTTTCTACTACATCGTTGAACCTGTGTGTTGCATTCAACAGAGTTAACTGCTAATTTAGTGAGCGAGTCATGAAACTTTTCATTTTACATCAACATCGACAACTGCTAAAAGGTATCAACTATCAAAGAACATATATATATATAATGCTTAATTAATTTATAACATGGAACACACGTAAATAGCTAGCATTACTTATTATGAAATCGTAAAGTGCGTTAAAGAATGTAAAGACATTGTTTGCAAAACAGATTATTATTTTTCTTCATTATTTTTAAAGTTTAATTCCCATATTATTGCAACGTATGTTCCCGAAATGATTGTTTTGTTGAAATATCGACCCCTTTTAAATTGGTTTAGGGTCGACTTTTTTAATTCTTCAAATAATGAATCAGAAAGAAATTTAAATTGGTATTTATTTTGTCAAATTGAGAAAACTACCTCTTCCAAACATTTAATGACAAAAGTTGGGATACATATATATTTACTTTCTAAAAATATCAACATTTTATATTTAATATATTATTTAATTACAAACTCAAATGTTATATATTAATTATTTTGTATCCTGCAGGGCTAAACCGACTAAGTGGGCTTAACAAGATATTTCTAAAGCAACCATAAAAGATAATTGTATTAAAGAAATATATTTACGTTTTCTAATTACAAAAGGGAAAACAGTTCAATATTAGTTTGTTGATTATGGACAGGATTTTGTAATAAGCTTAATTTTATTAACGCATCGATCCTAGGATCTACTCCCGAGGTCAGTCTTATTTTTTTAACGAAAAGAAAAACATTTTAATTTCACGATAGCAATTATTAATAGAAAATGAAGTACCTGGAATCCGGGGAAGATCTCCACCTCCAGTAATAAGGAGGCTCGTTCACAGAGGCAATATCGAGCGCTCTCGCCGAAATCATATAGCATTTCTTTCCGGTGAATCTGTCCAGTCCAAAACTCTAAAGAGAAAGCAATCAATCAAATTACTTAAGTCCAAGAATAAGTTTAGAAAAAGGTAGTTAATTACCATTTTGTCTCCGTCAATCAGCACAGGGTGCTCGCACAGCTTGATGAAGAGATCCTTCTTCGAAGAGAACTCAACCGGACTAATGGCCCGGGAGAGAATGGAGGCATAATCTGATGGTATAAAAAGTTGCCATGTGTCATCGGTGTCCACGATTGATCGGAAGGCAGTGCAGGTGAGGGCAAACATGCAGGCATCACGTGGAGAGGCAAGCGATATCATGCGAGAAATGCAATCAGGTGGAAGAGAATTGATCGGAGAGAGCACATCTTCTGTTTTTGCCATGTTAAACTGTTTGTGATTAATTATGACGAAAATCTCAACTCTGAAGCAATTCTAAATTTTGTTTACAAGATTTAAGCTATTCTGGTGCGTATATTAATGAGGGTTGTAGATGTAGATTTACATTATGTAAGATGTAATAATATGGCGGAGGGATGAGATGGATATAAATGGCACTAGTATGAGTTATTAATTAGAGGCGCTTGGAATGGAGACATTGATCCATGCTTCCAATCCGTAATTAGAGATACCAATTATTTTATAAAACTTACATCAAATGGCTTCTCATGCATGTATACATCGTTACATAAATAGTGATATTAATTTTGTTAAGAAACTTGCTTCGCTTGTCTTCTCATGAGTTGAATACTAAAAATGCATCATAATTAGGTAGTAGCATAATATAAATGGTATATGGATCCGTACTGTTTCTTTTTTAATTAAAATTCGTGGATGCTATGCCACAAAAAGTTTTTTTATATTATTTTTTATATTTTTCTTATATTTTTTAAAAATAAATTAAAAATAGTCATACTAATCATTAATATTAGCAATATTTTTTTTTGGCAGAAAATTTATGTTAAGTTTATACAGCGATTTTCTATAGAAGAAATTACTAATTTTGAACATACAAATATCTTTTTTAGAAAAGAACTTGGTAGTGGCTACCAAGGAACTTACAAATATGTGCGCTGCGACTGTCATATCTACTAAGTATTTATAAACTAAAAAAAAAAGTTCCTTTTAAGAAGTGAAAATTATAATCAAGATTTTGTGTAACATGACTTACTGCACTGTGTCATAATTACTCATTAATTGTATAAAATTGCAATTTTTGTTATTAATTTCCAATTTTCCAACAATTTATCAACATATACTGTGTTGAACGTTTTTTTTCAATATAAAAGCTAACTTATTCACATCATAAATTATTCTAGAAGATACATGACTTGCAATAATACGAAAATGTGAATATATCCAGAATTGGAATTTTTTTTTAAAAAAAAAAGACTTGGAATAATATGGATCCTGTCCAAAAATTAATAAAAATTAAAAAAAAATTAAAAATAATAACAGTACATGCATATTTTAAGACAAAATTATTCAGCATAATGTATTTATATGGTATGCATGCCGTAATGTTAGGTAAATATATATTTTTAGTATATACGCATGGGAAGACATTTTAGTAGATACGAAAAAGAACATCACTAATTATGGAAGCGTGATGTTTCTATATATTCAATCGTAAGAACGGAGGGCAACATTCAATTTACCTAAATTAACCTCATGCTTGCCATTTTATACGTCGGTGCAACACTGCAACTCCGCACCTGCCAGATAAAGAAGAGAGAGCGGTATTGCAGCCGTTATAAATACGAGAGGAACACTTGTGGATGTTAAGTCAAGAGTTAGAGTTCAGACTTTCATATCCTAATCACCAAAAACTAGGCTTACAAGGAAGGTCCATCTAAAAAACGAAAAATGGAAGGTGCCTTCTCTCTTATTGATTCTCTTCCATCAGATTGTGTTTCTCACGTAATCTCCCTCACGTCTCCTCGTGATGCGTGCATGTTCTCTCTAACATCAACGGGATTCCAATCGATTGTTGACACTGACTACACATGGCAGCGATTTCTACCGATAGATATTGAGTCCATTCTTTCTCGAGCCTTTGATCCAATCTTGTTCTCCTCCAAAAAAGATCTCCTAGTTAAGATGTGTAACCAACATGTGCTGATTGACGGAGACAATATGGTAACTCCTCTTTCTTAATTATGCCTAAACAACCTCTTTCATGAATTATTACATATTTTTTTTATTTTTAATGGTTGGTTATTAATTGATTTGTCTTAGAGTTTCGGATTGGATAAATCCAGCGGCAAAATATGTTACATGATATCGGCGACAGAACTGCACATATCTTTTGCAGATGAGCCGAACACTTACTGGAGGTGGATCTCACCGCCAGATTCCAGGTATTTTGTTTTTCTTTTATTTCTTTTTTTTAAACTGTTTTCCGTTTGGTGATAAGGAAAAATTAGATACAATTCTATTTATCAATTACGTTTTATAATTGCTTTAGGAAAGATGCCACTTTTAGGGTAAATGTGTTAATGATTCAGGACAAAAAAAATAATATCTTTATATATTTTCGTGTGTTAAAATTTGGGAGATTTAAAATTACAGAAATATAATTTGAAAGTAGTTAAATAAATAATAAAAACAACATATTAGAAGATAACAATAATGATAACTTTTGGGAATTAAAGTCGTTTGATATATATTAATTTCACAACATTTGATACTAGAAGAAAACCACTTTTATTTCCTTTTTAAATATAATAATAACAATATAAAAAAAAGTTCTTTCGGGTTTTATTATTTGGCCAATTAAAGCCGATTTCCTAAAACAAAAATAAAATGTTTGTTACATTAACTAAAAAATTAGTTCGTTTATATCAGTTGCAGTAATATATTTGTGGATTAAAAAATATACAAAAATAATATGATCTGCAAACTGTGTCTGCAAGCTATTTTACTTATTTATTGTGCCGGATTACTCTATCATAGATTCCGTAGTTGTTGGATGAATTTATATAAAAATATTTTACAATGTGCCAAGATATTTGTTTGGTCTGTAGATGGGCATAAGGTTAATCATTCAAAAGTTGTAAACAATTAATAATACAATTAACTTGTTGAACGCAACAACAATTAATAATACAATTAACTTGTTGAACGCAACACACAGGTTCTCTAATGCAGCAGAGAAAATGGTAGGCTGCAATTTATATATTCGCGGCAGGATCAACCGTAAGGTACTCTCTCCTAAAACAATATACGGCGCATACCTAAACTACAAGATGATCGACACATCAAGCGATCTCGACCATCCGATAAGGCAGATCACATTGCGTACATCTGTGAGCACCAATAATCACATCATCAGCGAAAACTCTGCATACCTCAAGACTATGAGAGAAGATGTAGTAGAAGCATTCAAGACGTGGAAAATGTCCATCGATGGTGCGCCACCAAAGGAGAGACGCGATGGGTGGATGGAGGTTGAGATAGGAGAATTTTACAATGAAAATGGAGAAGATGGAGAGGTTGAAATCTGTTTGGAAGAGATTCATGGTACATACTGGAAAGGGTTAATTGTACAAGGCATGGAGATCAGGCCTAAGAATTAAGATTATATTAAGTTTATTATTTTCTTATAAGTTGTGCCTTAATTCTAAGAAGAAATGAGTAGGGAATATGCGACAGTACTGTTGGTGAGATATTAGTACTGATTTTTGTTTAGAATTAATGCCACCTATGATGCAATTCTCAGTCTCAATTAATATGTAATATAATATTTGTAATTTGCGATATTTGATTTAATGAATTCTTGTCCCTTTGTCGCTGTTTTTTATGTTTGTAATGAGTGTTGCCACATCTTGATCAACAGATACCCTTCTAAAGTTAACAACCTTTTTATTTTTTTATATTAATTAGCAGTATATGCATCTTACGAAACAGTCATATATATATAATATAAGTATGACTGAAAATTAAGGGGCTGCTTAATGTGCGTGACCTCCGGGATTATATATGGAACCACAGAAATTTGACTGAAGATATATACAATTAATGTCTCTCCATAAGTCCATTACCGTCGATTATATTTTTTTTTTGTAACTTAATTACAAAATGCATCCAAACGTGACCAATTAAAATTATTCCAGAGTCACTTAGCGACTCGTAAAAATTGGAATATATATATTTCTGTGCCAGCTTCATGCAACTTTTCCGTTGTGTATTATTAGAATCTAAGAAACTGCGCTATCATGTATCAAAGCATAAAAATTCTACAACTTATATTTAATTTGATCTTTTTAAATAATTTACGACATCAAATCTAATATTTCCTTTTTTTTCTTTTGGTTGAGACACTTAAAATTCTAAAAGTACAATATTAGAGTATCAAAAGTTTATGCAATTGCTTCTAAATTATTAAACATGTTTTCCTTATACGACGGGGCAGCTAATAAAGATCACCCTCAAGATTCATCATCCCCTGAAATTTGTGGTTCTATTTTTGAAATTAATTAATTAAGCTTCAACCCTGCAATTAATCCAGCGCATCTACGAATGAAAATGGATCGAATATTATCCACTCCGATCTGTATCTAAATCCGAAAAACTGCAGATGAAAAAAAATATTGGTGGATTTGCCATATATCTAGAGATGAAAACAGATCGAATAATATCCTCTTCAATTCGTATATGAAAAACTGAAAATTTGAATGTAATATCCGGATTCTAATGGATAAATGGATATATAGATCCGGAACACATATTGGTGCGGATATATCTGTATCAGCAATCAGCAATATTTGCAAAACGAATATCCTAATTCATACCATAAAGTCCAGATCCGCATCCGAGTTGTCTCCATCTGCTCTGTGCTTTGTTGTGCTACTATACTGCTATCACAAAATTAAATAACTAGGCTGGGAATTGAAGCAAAGTTGGGCCAATAAAAACTCAACGCCTCAAAGATCCAATTAATTGTTGATAAAGGTGCTTGATTTATATACTTTAATAAAATCCAAGCCATCTAATTAATTAGGAAATTTCGTACGGATTAATAAAGATTATAAATAATGATTAATAATATTGATAAACATAAATCCAAGCGATTTATGTTTGGATCGAATGAAGTCTGGGTACTGCTAACCTAATTAGCGTACGTACAATTTATATCGTAAGAATTTAACTCGTTGTATCACATGAATATTTTCTTATGTTTTGACTCCTCTCATACGTGACAAATTTAAAGAAATACTAAAGAAACGAAAAAAATAAAAACTAATTATTCAAAATACAATCCATATCCAATAAAATATCCGTATTCATTTTCATATCCAACAATATCCGAACCGTATTCGTATCCAATTAAAATCTGAACCATATCTTTATTTGTATTCATATCCGAAAAAAAAATGTGAATACGGATATAATTTATTTGGGTACTATCTGATCCGTATACGATGACATATATCTCATATATATACGGCCCCATACTTGCCAATTATACTTGGCAATATATCTCATACAACCGCCATACTCTCTTTTAAATTTTACTCTTCGTCGATGAAATCTACAAGCCTGAGAATTCATTACGAGTTCAGAATTCTTTACTGGAAAACGAAAAATGGAAGATGTACTGTCCCAGATCAATTCTGTCCCACTGGATTGCATTTCTTACATTATCTCGCTCACCTCTCCACGCGACACATGCATGTTCTCCCTTACATCCACTGGCTTCCATTCAGTCGCCGATTCCGACAACACGTGGAAGAATTTTCTCCCGTCAGATATTGCCACAATACTCTCTCGAGCCGTCAATCAAGTCACTTTCTCCTCCAAAAAAGATCTCTTCGTCAAGCTGTCCAAGCGCCATGTGCTGATTGATGAGGGCAAACTGGTAACTTGCTCTTAATTATGGCTGAATGCACTACAATCCTCTGTATATGTATGGAATATAAATTAATTAATGGTGATTCCTTGATTGCTTTGTCCGCAGAGTTTTGGATATCTGCGAGAGCACTTGACATACCTCTTGCTGGCGAGCCATTTTGGAGGTGGATCTCTCTCCCGGATTCCAGGTACCCTTTTCTTTTATTAAATATTAATCGATGTTGAACTGTCAAAGTTAATCTCATATGTGATATGCTTGCTTCAGGAAGTATCAACTATCAAGTATGTCAAAGATTAATTGTCTGAGTCGAATCAGCTGGGATATGCAGGACAGAAAATAACCTCTTTTTTTTTAAGTTTGTATATTCAGGGTATAGTAATAAGTTTATAATTTACATTAATAATATTTTAATCTATCAAATGCAACCAATGTATCAAATTATAAAACAAATGACTAATGATATCTTTAAAAAATAAATAACGGTATCAATACTGATTACTGAAGCCAGCAATTAATGTTTTCTCAGTTAGACAGGTAGAGGCATTTTTTCTTATTTTTGTTTTCAATAGTACAAGTTCCTAAACCACGTAATGTAATTCCCTAGCTAAAACACGTTGCAACGATCTTTACTTTAATATACTAACAAATCAGTTCGATCGTGGCATTGTTTACTTTATTCTAAGCGATATAAGTACAAAAATTAATGAAAAAAATAATATGTTCTGGAAACTATACCTATTATTATGTTTTTTAATTAGCTATCAAAAACACGAGTGTCCTATTGGCCATTATATATATAGGGGGCGTTTGGATCGTGTAAGAATAAAAATAGGATTAGTTATTCGGAGTAAAAAAAATTAATCTTAAACGATTAAGAATAAGTTTTTTGGGATCTAGAGTACTATATTTAAGTGATCCAACATTAGATTAAATTTTTATTCCTAGAGTGTTTGGATCATCTTCTTAATGTGGATTAAGAAGTTGTTGGGACCACTTTTTAATCCGGATTAAAAATATGATCCAAACACCCTAGGAATAAAAATTTAATCCGGATGTTGGACAACTTAAAAACAACACTCTAGATCTCAAAAAACTTATTCTTGATCGTTTAGGAATAATATTTTTTACTCCGAATAGCTAATCTTAATTTATTCTTAGATGATCCAAACGCCCCCATATATATTAATGCACTTAATTAATTAGGTTTATGATCTATAAAAAAAAAGTCCGTCGTTCATTCACTCATGCAATTAACTCTATTGAATGCAACACTCAGGTTCGTTGACGTAGTAGAGAAAATGGATAAGTTCAGCTTACATATAGTTGCGAAGATTGACATCAAGGAGCTCTCTCATAAGACTAGATATGCGACCTACCTCGTGTACAAGGTGAACGACACATCCAGTGTTCTTGTCCGTCGACTGATCCATCCATTCAACAAAATCAAGCTATATACATTCGTGTCTATCAATAGGCACTTTATCGGAGTTAGCGTTGCTAAACTCAAGAATTCCCGGGAGTGGATGGAGGTGGAGATAGTAGAGTTTTGTATTGACAATGAAGAGGTTGGAGAGGTTGAAATTGTGTTTTTTGAGGTTGGTGCGGCATATCGGATCAGAAAGGGGCTAATTATACAAGGTATTGAGATCAGGCCTAAATATTAAAATTAATTAGATATAGGATGATCATATATTTGTGTGCCTTAAGCCTTTAAGAATAACAGGGAACGTTTTTTGTTTTGTTAACATTTATTTCCGCATATAAATGCGCTTGTCAGGACACAGTATGAAATTGCATTGATATAAATTTATATTAATTAGTGATATATATATTTCTTTTTGAAGGTTTAGTGATATATATTTTCACGTTAACAACTCTTTAATTAATTCATGTTCCAGCAAAAAGGTTCTTCGTGTAAAACATTTGTAAGCATTAAAAGAGGGTGCTTAATGTGTGTTTGTTTGAGGCGTGAAAACTTGTAAAGAAAGAAAATCGACTGTGAAGATGCAAATCAAGATCTGCATGACTATCGATTATTAATTTAGTTTAAAAAATTCATAAAAAAAGTACCGTCCATGCCGTGAATTTTTTAAACCGAAATAACTGAAAAAGTTTTTTTTAGAAGAAACTTTGACTTTGGTATTTAGAGGAACAAACGTGTCAGGGCGCAAGTGGGTGGCGCGGGTTCTGACTGCTCAGTGGCGGAGCCAGTGGCAGTGGAGCAGGCATGGCGAAGCCAGTGGCAGTAGAGCGGGCATGGAGAAGCCAGTGGCAGTGGAGCAGGCATGGCGGAGCCAGTGGCAGTAGAGCGGGCATGGAGAAGCCAGTGGCAGTGGAGCGGACATGGCGAATAATTTTTTTGTTTCATTTTTTACTGTTGTATGTTCTATGATAATGTCATGAAAAATGTAATTATTGGGCGATTCCATGCCCCCTTAAATGTGTAAACAAATAATATATTAATTTTAAAATTACAATATATATTAAAAGAATATAATATTATTGAGTTTTGCCTATAATATAACTGTAGTAAACATAGGTACTTGAAATAGTTTTTTGACATCAAAATTTGAAGATATAATAATAAATATGATATTATAATAATCAGTAAAAGTGGTAGAGGTGATAGAGAGACTTTAAACTATTAAGAATTTGAACATTAATATATTGTATTTATCAAAATACTCTCTTCTTTCCATTCTCTTCGTCCTGTCATCATATGCGAAAAATCTGCTGACAGATCTATAGCTATGGTATCGTGCTTTTGGAGTTGGTCGGTGGGCGAAGGAACCCTGAACTAAGGCCAAGCATGACAGAGGTCGTTGAGATGTTAGAAGGTCGCATGCCGTGCATGTGCCACCAGAAAGCTCAATGCTTGTGTTTAATTTCCTCGATGTGGAAGACCAGTATAGTACTTCTATCCGAGCTCAAGACGATGAGTTCGCTCAAATTCCATTTCATACTTTATCTTTTTTTGTAAATTGATTAATTCTTTTGGATCCATATTGATTGAGTAATTAGAAAACAGAAAGATATATATTATGGATGTATTGCAACAACTTCTTAGAGGGAAACATTGAAAAACTTATGTTAAAGACTTCAAGCACAAACACAAGTTTGCATGTTTATAATTATTTGTCTGGTTATTTCATTTATTTATTTTGTTGTATTCAAGAGCCAGTGAACAACTTTATTTAACGAATTTTTTTTTAAAAAAAAAAAAGTAATACAATTTACTCATAGTAAGACAAAGTACGAAATATTGGCTCATTTGTTTGAATGGGTAATTCAGTTCTGCGTATAGAATTTGTCCAACACATAATTAAGTTGATGGAAAGGAGAGACCAGAGAGGAGCAGCTTGTCATGGATTTATTTAAAACATAATAACTTGAGCTGTGTTAAGTGTCATCTCCGCTCTTGAGCTAAAATAAAGCAGAGTTCTTAGAATTTATAATTTTACAAACTTACTGCTTAGCTGTGTTTCATTGGATTATGAAAACTGTACTTTGGATGAATAGGCTTGACAGAAAAAATGAACTCCTCCAAATTGAAGTCCTAAATAGTATCGACAGATTTAACTATTTAAGTGTGGCATTTTAGTAAAAACTTGTAATATAGCATCAACAAGATGATATTACGCTCGAAGACCAGTATGCGCCAAAATAATTGAAGTGGCCGCGCCACTAGCACTGGCTTCTCCATGCCCGCTCCACTGCCACTGGCTTTTCTATGCCGTCTCCACTGTCACTGGCTTCTCCATGCCCGCTCCACTGCCACTGGCTCCGGCACTGAGCAGTCAGAGCCCGCGCCACCCACCTGCGCCCTGACATGTTTGTTCCTCTAAATACCGAAGTCAAAGGTTTCTTCTTAAAAAAATTTTTTCAGTTATTTCGGTTTAAAAAATTCACGGGACAAATGCTTACAATTCAAAAGGATACCTACCAAATTAGCAACTCGTCAAAATTTCAAAAATAATATTGTGACCTACATGTAATTTTTAAATAAGTTTAGGGCTTAGAAATTAATGTTTCCTATTATTTACGCCATTAGAAATTTTGAACTACACCATCGAAGCATCAAAAGTTCACGAAATGACTAGAATACAAACTGAAAATACCTTATGTTTACACAAGCTTTGTGAAACGATTCCGAAATTGCTAAAGATGTTCACAAAAATTTATCTTAAGTTTCAACTGATTTAGCTAGCATTCAGATTTTATTTTTATTTATTACATATTCTTTTTAAGTTCTGTGTACATTCATGAAATTAATAGTATAACTAGATTCTAAAGTCTCGGCTCTGTCGAGATATACATTGTGGAACATTTGTCTTCAAATTTTGCCTATTGTTTATTAAAATTATTTATTAGATTTTGTATTGTGGCTAATTTTCTATTTGATACATTTCTAAATATTTTAATTTTAGATTTTGACTAATGTTTATTAAAATTATTTCAACATCATTCTAAGATTGATTCCTTACAAAGTCGTTCTAGTTAGATTAATCGTACACTTTAATTTGGAACCTTAGCAGTTTGAGAACATATACAACTTAGTAAGCATAATCTTAGCAGTTTGAGAACATATACAACTTAATTAACAATCTACGTTTACTGGACATATTAGGGAACGGATCCAACAATAAGCTACACATACAAGGGAAGTCTATACTCCAAAGCACATTGCATGTCCTTTTTATTTCATATTTTTTCTTTTGTTATTTTTTCCTTTAATTTTTCAGGGGACAAAAACTGAAATCGAGTTTGAATCATAATTAATTGTTTATATATGTTCATAATTTTGAATGAACGATATGAATTTAAATATGATTAAATGACCAAATATGATGCTTAGCTGAAGGAAATTACATAGTTGTGAATGTAATAATTTTTTACTTGTATGTTGTTGCTTGTATTATGTTTTAAATTAGTTTAGGCATCATAATGTAATTAAGTAAGATTAATTTTAATAAAAAATTCATGATTAATTGTTTTATGTTACACACTGATTATTATATGTAACAAATATCTAAAATTAGTTTGATCATCTCTAAACTCTATTAATAAAAATTAAAGAAAATATAAATCGAGTTGAATTATACATGACATCATTATGAAACCGTTGCGCATAACAAAAAAATATTATCAACTTACGCACATTCATTTTTCAATAAAAGTATTGGATGCAAAAAAAATTTCTCATCTATCCAACTATCCTCGGTGTTTTCAATACCGGACCGGGTACCGGAAATACCGAAAAATACCGGGTACCGGAAATACCGGAAAATACCGGGTACCGGACCCTGATCCGGTATGAAAAAGCTTAAATATCGCTATATGTTTATACCGGGAAATATCGGTCAATATCGGAAATATCGGTCAATTCTTGATTTCTGAATCTCAGTTTCAAGGCCACTCCCCTCCCGAGACATTTTAGTTTCCAATCCATCTCTTTCATCTTTCCCAAAGCAACATTTTTCTAATATGAACCTTTATTTTTGACAAATTGCATTTATGTTCTCTCTCCATTCTTATTTTATGTAAAATAGTCATTTTCCTACTAATTATTTCTAAAAATAAAGGGTATATAGCAATAAAAAAAAAAGAGTTTAATCATTGACTATGATTGTATTAATTAAATATGCAAAAAATTTACTCATATTTTTTAGAATGTTTATATATAATGAACTTATTTATTATCAAAATATTTATTGATGTTATCCGGTTTTTGAAATGGTTCAACCGGTTTACCGGTAAAATTCTGTTTCCTTTGCTTCACCGGTTCAGTCTCCGGTACGGTATTCAAAATATTGACTATCCTCCATTCACATGTGCCAAACGGCAAACGCGTATGCCACATAGGAACAACAATGACACTATTCATTATTATTTATTGTGTGATTTCATATTCAAATACTGTTAACAGTATGCAGTCAAAAGTCCTTCCAGCCACTATTCTTCCACCTCTTCTCCCCCACGTGGTTATTTTACGATCCAAATCCTAAACCCAATAATGCCAAACTCAGTTCGTCACGCCACGCTCCATGACCTAATGACTCCAAGTCTACAACCCACAAACCAATTGTCCCAGATTCAATCCGCACAGCCCAAGGCCTTATTCCAGCCCACAAATTTCCAGCCCAGAACACCACTATTGCCAATTCGAAAATTTTGAATTATTTGTTTGAAATACTGAACCTAGACATTTTTTTGGTAATTAGTACTCTCCATCCAACTAATTACCATCCACACCATCCATAGACTCTAAACAGGCCAGATTGGGCCCAGCGACTGGCCCAATTTATTTATATCCCTCTAAACCTCCTCTCTCACTCCAAACCCCCAAACCCTAGCCGCAGAATCTTTCTTCTTTCTCCAGCCACTATTTTCTCGACCCGAGCTATAGACCTAGCTCAGCTGGCACATGATTGATTGATTCGACGAGACTTCGGCCACTGCATCGTCGATCTCCGATGGAAGAAATCGAAGGTGGTGGTCGACGAGGCGAGATGGTGCCATGGACGACGAGGTGGGTTGTGCTGGCCGATTTGCTTCTCATTTCCCTTCTCTGTTGGTAACGGTTTTGAAAACCCTAACTTTTTTTCCTTTTGATTTGTGTATTGATTGAGACATTGTGATGTTTGGTTTTGATCTGATTAGATGTTGATGCCTCAAATCGGAATGAGTATATGAGCTATGTTAATTAATAGAATTTGATGTGTGCTATAGCTCTCAAAAAAATTGAAATTCTGAACGATGCTCTCAAAAAATTGAAGTTCTTTGTTATCTGATCCATCGTTGTTAGATGCCTCAAAATTAAATGTGCGCTTTTTGATGGATCTGTTGGGAATGCAATTAGAGATAATACTTAATCTGTCAATTGCTATACAGATATGTGCTTCCTAATGATTTGTTGAGTGGTTAGAATGGTTAATATCGGCTCAATGCCAGAATGGTTAATATCGGCTCAATGCCCCCTCATTTCTTGACCTGGTTATAAAATATTTTGAATTGTGTTAATAGTATTTTGTTTTGTTTGTGTAGGAATTACATGACAAGATGAGAAGAGTTGTGCGGAAGAAATCGGAGGAGTTGATGAATGGTGTTAGCTTGTAATGGTTAAAACTGTGTAGGATTTGTGTTATTATTAATGAATGTCATTATTAATAGAATTGTTCAGTTTGTTGAAATAATGGATATTATTCTTAATAAATTACTAGTGTTCAAATTATGGATGCATCTAACTGAACACATAAACAATGTTAATTGATCTCTTAACTAGTTTAATTGAACACAAAAACTATGAAATTAAATTTCTGCTGCAACTAACTGAACACATAAAACTTTAAATTAATCCCTTAACGTGTTTTACTGAGCATAAAAAACTACAAAATCAAAATTCTGTTGCAACTAACTGAACACATAGATGCTTTATATTCATCCCTTAACGTGTTTAACTGAACACAAAAATGCGAAAATTCAATTTTGAGATGTAACTAATTAAACACATAAATACTTTAAGTTCATCCCTTAACGCGTTTAACTCATCCCTTGATGCATCTAACTGAACACAAAAATCCGTCAATTTGATGACGTCAGCGCGAAAAAGAATTGAAAAAAAAAATTTTGAAAAAAAAATTGATGACGTCATCACGCGGTTTTGATGACGTCATTAGACGAAAAATGATGGCTGAAGTCCAATTTGGCATGTTGAAGCCTATTGGATGGTAAATAGTTGGATGGTGTATATCATTTCTTTTTTTCCCGAAAAATAATTAAATAATTCATTTTTTAATGTTGTAATTCAGGAAGTTAGCATTTCTTAATTTAAAAATATTTATATCTCCCACCTCCGATCTGGCCTAGCGGCGAGTCTAGTTTATAAAGCAGCTAGCAGTAAAAGTATACAGCAATACCTGCGTTCATTGTAGTTTGTTATAAATTAATTTTTCTGCACCTTTTGACACCTTAATACCAATAACAACCGTTGCTGTGTTTTAATATATTGTTGTAATAAATGATCTATTCTAATCCGTAGACAGTTTAGCGGCATAAAGAGATTTTATTTTTAATGTTGTGTCTCTCTCTTATGTCATCAACTTCCTTCCCTGCTTTCATATTTAAGGATGTTTCTTACAGTATATGTTATTTTCTGGTAACATTCAAAAAAGAAGAAAAAATTTATTTTAAGTGTAATGATCACTAAATATCTGTTAATCCAGACAAAGAACTGCTTGTTATAAAAAATAGCGATTCGGATTCCATATTGCCAGTATCCGAGAAACACATCCACAAATGGAATTAAGCTGATTCATAAAAATCAAGGTCTCGGACCCTCAGCAACACGACGACACACTATCATTCCAAATATAATAATGGTAACAACAATTGTAACAAATGAAACCATAATTCCTATTTCCTAATGCTTAGGTCTAATCTCAATTCCTTGTACAATTAGTCCACTTTTCCAATATAACCCATCAATCTCTCTCAAACTCATTTCCACCACCCCATCCTCTCCATTTTCATTGTAAAATGTTCCCAACTCAACTTCCTTCCACCCGTCACCTCTCTCTTTCGGTGTTCCCGCTCCCCCATTACTAAACTCTACCATCTCGTGTGGTACCCGCCATTTCCTAAATCTTTTTCCTACGTATCTCTCATGGAATGTTTGAAGGCACACCGTGCTTTTGCTGATTTGCCTGCCAATGCTCACTGATGCTTGTTGCTTGATTTTACCAATCGGACAACCAAGGCCATACGCTGCCTCCGTCAATTTATAGACGAGATATGCACCGTATCTTGTTTTCGGAGAAAGTGACTTGCTGTCAATCTTCCCGATAATTTCTAACCAGCATACCTCTATTAGCTCTGCTACCTCATCGAATCTGTGTTTAGAATTCAGCGGAGTTAGTTCTATGATTGAACAAATATATTCAACTAATTATGAAATTACTAACTATATATATATGAGGATTGCTAACGCGCCATCGATTTTTCATTCACTCGTTTTTCAAGATCCAAAATTCAAACGGCCAATTCGAACCGTTCAAATTGATCATCATATTGAAATATCCTTGGAGACCAAATTTTACATTTTTTTTAATTTTTTTTGCTATTTATTATGATATTTTCAAATTGGAGGGCCTGAAATACTCCGATTATAATGTTTTTGAAAATATCATAATAAATAGCAAAAAAATTTGAAAAAATGTAAAATTTGGTCTCCAAGGGTATTTCAATACGGTGATCAACTTAAACGGTTCGGATTGAACATTTGAATTTTGGATCTCGAAAAATGACTCGATGGCACGGGACCCTCCGTGCCATCGATGGCGCGTTAGCAATTTTCTATATATATATATATATATATCCCTTATTCATATCACGTTACTGCAACTCTTTGATCAATCCAGCTACATTCTGAATCTGCATTTTAAAAGTATTTATACTACTTGAGCAAGAATATTTATTCTCGATAATAAAATTATAGCATACTTTGTAAAAGTTGTAAGTAAATAACTAAATATTAAAATTAACATGTATACAATCTCAACCTGCACCATATATATGTGTACTATATTTCAAAAGTGTTTTATTTAATAAATGTTCATGAAAAATAAAGGTATCAAGCTTTAACAACATAATTAAGAAGCAACAATAATTTCACTAATATTTCAACAAGTAAAACAATAACTTTTTCTCTTTTATTTTCCTATATTTATTAATAAAGTGTCTCATTAAGAATCAGACAAATTAATTTTGGTGCATTTTTTATGGAACAGTCAAGAGAATCTACATGTATTAGAAATTCAGAACAATTTTAGAATACATGCGACTTCAACTATTGGTTTTTTAATTAGCAAGATGTTATTCAAACAAAAAAAACTTAAAATTGAACTTAAATTCTTATTAGATATGTATGTATAAAATTTGAATCAAAATTCAAAAATAAAATAAATAAATAAATAAAAATGTACCTGGAATCCCGGAGAGAAACCCACCTCCAGTAATGTTGAGACGCATCAACATGCGCTATCTCCAGTGCTCTGGCCGAAATCATATAGCATTTGGCTCCACTGGATTTGTCCAGTCCGAAACTCTACGGACAACGCAAGGAAATTCCATTAGAAACCAAACGACAAATTTAATTCGACAAAGAATTTCACGCTCAATTAACAAATAGAAAAGTACCATTTTACCCCCGTCGATGAGAACATGGCGTTCGCACAACTTGAAGAAGAGATCCTTCTTAGAAGAGAACGTGACTGGATCAACGGCCCGAGAGAGAATGGAAGCATAATCTGACGGCAGAAAGCGTTGCCACGTGGTGTCGGAATCGACTGCTGATCGGAAGCCAGTGGAGGCGAGGGAGAAGATGCATGCGTCGCGCGGGGATGTGAGAGAGATGACGTGAGAAACACATTCCTCCGGAAGAGAATTGATTGGAGAAGAGCATGCATCTTCTTCCATTTCCGACAGAGGTCTTAGATTTGAATTTTTAGACGAGAATTAGAAAATGGTTTTGTTAATTTAATTACCCTTTGTGACGGTTGCAGATCTGCATTTACGTAGAGAGCATGACGGCGGGAGAGGATATAAATAGAGACGTCCGGCCTTTTAAGGGATGTTTTTTTCTCCAATTCGAAACAAAATGGATACATCCGGCCTTTTGTAATAATAGACATGATTCGTGTAATATAATAGTAACTAATTTAAGTCTTAGTAATGGGATAATTTAACTGCAGTATGCTAAGTATAGAGGTTTGAAATTAGTTTTTTTTTTAGTTTAATATAACACGCGTCATTAATTAAATGATTTTTAAATTATAAAAAAATCGCTATTTTTAAATTTATATGTTAAGTATACAGTTGAAGAAAACGCTTTTGCTAACGATGAAGGCAATGGAGACATCCATTCCACTGGAATGTAGATTACAAAAGTCAAACCGGAAAGGTGTGAGAAAAGCAAGAAGAGGAGGGACAGAGGCGCTTTTTTGTCCTTTGATTTAACAAAGTAATCCCTTTTTTCTTGTATACAATATTTAAGGAAAGAGAGAAAAACTTACTTGCTAAGTATCACGCAAATCTGTTCGGTATTTGACCCATTTAATTAATGCTTTCGTTATTTTCTCCCATTTTCTGGAATTCTGTTGAACGTTTCTATAAATGGCATTTATTGTTTGCAGCGTACCGACTGCTTCTGCAACTTGTCATATAAACTATTGACAACGATTTACATGTAAATACATACTTGATAAATTGAAATTACTTACTACTATCGCCTCTCTTTCATCATCCTCATCAAGCTACCTAATCAACGTTATCTATCCTACCTCCTCCCGTCCAGCGCTAGCTTACTTACCCCTTCCCCTCCTAATTAATATTACTCATTCTCTTCTCTCGCCTCATGATGTCATCCAGTGTCATCCCATGTCATCCAGTGTGTACCCACCCCATCCTCTCATGGCGCTTATTTTTTTTTTTTTTTTTTTTTTTTTTTTTTGAAAATGGGCCCGTAGCCACTCATGGCGCTTACACTTCCTTCTCCCTCTTCTCTCGCCTCTCGCCTCATGATGTCCTATAAAATAATACTAATTGTTCTCATGCATATTCTAAATGTCCTATAAAATAATACTAATTGTCATCATATAGCTTAACTTTCCTAACAAATAATATTAATTGTCTAGATTTTGATACTAACTGTCCTAGCAAATAATACTAACAATACTGAAAAAAAAAATTATTAATTGTTCTGAAAAAAAAATTTCCCTAGAAAAAAATTTATCATCGGGGCTGATAACTACTGTCCTAGCAAATATGTACTTAAAAGTTGTAGTCGAGCTGAAAATTTCATAATTGGACTATTTATACTCTAAGACACGCTTGTTTGACTATGACATTTTAATTTTGATTAATAGAGTAAAGATCATCAAAGTTAGGGTTGTACAACGGACGAGTTTGTAATTTTTTTATCAATATTTTAACCCAATCCAATTATACCGGGTTAAAATTTTTTTAGTTGACCCACCTGTAACCCAACTCAACCCATATAAATTTTAATCTACGGAATTTTACGGATTCCCGAATTAAACGGGTTATGACTTATATGGTACATAAATAAAATTGACAATATTAATTAAAGGAAATATTTATATGCATAGATTACATATACTATTTATCATGGTTAATTTCTTTACTATTATTCTAAATTTCTTCATTTCGAAGTACATACTCAATGAGTGATTACGTTAAAAAAATTATCTTACAAAACAATTATCATCATCATATTTATTGATGGTCATAATTTCTATATGCAACTACTACCTATTTACTACTTCAAACATTTTTTCTTCATTTTTCCACAAAATACCGTAACTTCTATATCCTGTACCTCTATTTCTGAGGAAGAAATTATATTCGGCTAATGGAGCTGAGCTTCTAAGACACAGAAGTCTGATGAGTCAAATTGAAGAATCTTTTTTATGTTGTAAGAGTTACCAAAACACTATCACGAGTAAACATTCATGAGTAAAAATCTAAGGTTGTGTAGTTCATTCACAAAAAAAATTTTGGTTCAAAACGGGTCGGGTTTGTACCGGGTTATCCAAAGAAAAAACATGACCCGAACCAACTCAAATCATGCTTGAACCCGTTAGAATATAGGTCGGGTCGGGTCTGACTGTTTAAATGGGTCGAGCGGGTTTTAAATTTTCTTGTACAGCCATAATCAAGGTTGTCAACCAATTTCATTGTCATATCATATTTTTTTTAGAAGTTATGAGAATTCCCAACATTTTTTGTACATTAACCATGAATGCGAAAGAACCATATCCAACGATTATGTAAATCAAATTATATGTTTCAGGAAATAACAGGAGAAAATGATTCGAGGTAAGAAACAGCACTAAATCTGGAAAACTGAATCTTGACATACCTAACTTAAGATTCAAAGCAGCCAAAAGTCGGAAATTTCTGTACAAATAGGCAAATCCATAAAAATAATTTCACTAAATAGCAAACTTACTTTCATAATCAAGGGCTTTGCCCCTCAAATGATTTTTTTTTTTTTTTTTTGGTGGGTTGCGAAATTGTAGTCAAGGAATAGAACGACATAACATAAGGATCCATTCGGAGAAGCCAGTGCAAGAGGGGGAAAAAAATCTGTCCAAGAGCTTGTATTTATCTATTGTTTCACTAAGATTGAAAATATCATTATTATGTGTCATAGGCTCATAGCATAATAGGTCCCAAAGTATAACACAAGGGGTTTGTATCAATGAAAGATGCCATGATTGATGTTGCCAATCCTTTGCCTTAATTAGCCATGTGGAATACAATTTTTTTTTTCTTATTGACTTTCATGAAAGAATTTAGGTTTATTTATTTTCTTATATATTATGTTAACGAGCTCTGATAAGCTCAGTTGGAGTCGATGCTCATAAGTTCATCCCTTCACAGTTAGACTGGGATCTAAGTCAATACCGCAAGTTGAGGCGCTTAATAAAACATTTTTTATGACCGAGTTAATGAAAGCTTATTTGAACTCCATTGCATATGGATCTGGATACTGTGTCGCGCGGCACGTGTGTAGCGCACCCCACGAGCCGTTCGATTTTGATCGAGCGGTTCATTTTTTTTCGGGCCTATCAATCTGGTTACATGCACGAGGCTCCCATATCCATCCGATTCAGATCAGAAGGCCCACAGCCCTCGCAACACAGGATCTGAATTCCATTGCATATATCCCGCTCTGTCACAAACCACAGTTGAGCAGAGTTCTGTGTCTACTTATCCGTTTCTCCGCAGCTTGTTTCCAACTCTATTACAAGTTCAGGTATTTAATTAGATACTTCTGCTAGTCAAATTGGCGCAAACTCGTTTGAATTGGTCATTTAAGTTCTGCTCAATTTGCAAATAACGGTTGAATGGAGCTCTTACTTTAGTTTTGTGCTGGCTGCTTGGCTCGAAATCGGCTAAATCCTCAAGCTCTGACATCAACCTGGAGTGACTTAATCATAAAGTTTGGCTTCATGATGTGTTCGTAATTATCTTGCTTTTACATTTACTCAATATAAAAGTGCCTTGTTTAGTTTCAAAATCATATCGCGTACTCATCTTGTTCTCTTTTTCTTTTTTACTGGTAAATGGTGAATGTCAGAAACTCGTTACGCTCAATGGCATCCCAGGCATGCCACAAAGGATCCAGCAGATACTAGTAAATATAGAAATAACAAGGTATCAGCAATTGCAACTAGTTGGGTCTACCAGTTTTAATTTTGGGGCACTGTCTTTTGAATTCGAGGATAAGCAACTTTTAGTAACTCCTTTTCTTTTTAAGAAAAGAAACACCCAAGAAAGGCTCTATCAAGGCCCTTTTGATATAAGATAAATGACATATCTACGCAATCCACATGAGGAACACGTCTGATCTCCACACCTTCCCTTTTGTGTGTTGCGCCATTCAACTTTGCTTACCGAGGGTTGCTGTAAGCAATCCAATGTATTTAAATTAACTGGGATTGTTATGCCTCTTAATTTGACGCTGAACCGGTTGGAGTAATGGTTTTGATCGCCACATACTTGCACCAAATACTATCACTTATATATCTCTTTTATGCGCCTTGTATATATTTTGCTTCCTTTAAGTTATTGTCTCCTAATGTTTTTCATGTTTCAAGTCTTTAGATTGAATGAAGTCATAATGTACAACTTTCTATATAATTATTGTTTTGCACTTGCGTGCAAATATATTTCAAGCTTATATAAAATCGTTCACTCATTACTTTTTTATTTTGTATGTTGAATTTTGATCATGCACTAACAGTACAACTCGTAATATCTCATATCTGAACGGCCGAATGTGCTTTGACTGCTTTCTATATCAAAATCTTATTGGGGAAAAAAAATTAGAATCCAAAATAATGGTAATAAAAACAAATAATATTTTAAAATAGGAACAATACATAGGCACCTTAAATCGGTTCACGGATATAAAAATATTAAAATTTGGACATTAATATACTAATTTAGCAATATGAGTATTGCTATTGTGAACCATGATGCACAGAGGGCTCCGTGCACCATGACCGTTTGATCGGTGGTTTTGCAATTTGACAAATCTAAATTAACCAATCCAATCTATATATTGAAATCTCATGTGAAACCAAATTTTATAATTTTTAGAATTTTTTTGCTATTTTTTCCGAATTTTTTAAAGCTTTCCATTTTTGGACTATAATTCACTAATTATCGTCCAAAAATGGCAAGCTTTAAAAAATTCGGAAAAAATAGCAAAAAAATTCCAAAAATTATAAAATTTGGTTTCGTATGAGATTTCAATATATAGATTGGATTGGTTAATTTAGATTTGTCAAATTGCAAAACCACCGATCAAACGGTCATGGTGCACGGAGCCCTCTGTGCATCATGGTTCACAATAGCAATACTCTAGCAATATTATGCCAAAAAGGTTCTGTATATATTTTTGAGTGAGGCTGTAAGGCACTAAACCCCATTTTTCCCTTTGTGTACCCATACATTTTGAACTTGCCCAGCCAACCATTATACCAACGATGTGAGTTTGAACCTTCCGTCTTCTTTCCAAAGATTTCACCACTATCATCTGAGCAACTTATGATTAATTTCAAAACGAATTTATTATATTATCCTTTATACAACCTAACAAATAGTGTTACCGGACAAAAAGGACCAATGCAGACCATTTCCTGTAATGTTGCCACATGTTTGAATATACAGATAACCAAGTTTTGCGCATTAGATGATGACTATATTGAGGTGCAATATAATCATTCATGAAATGCGATTGATATATATGACGAAGTAACCAACACCACAACCATTAGATGGTTTCGCAGAAAGAGAACGGTGAAAGTGGGGAGCACGAGCTTTAATTTAAAAAATGCAACAAAATTCACAACCCTTCAAAACCCAGAATTATAATAAAAAGCAACCAAAAACAAGATACCAAACTAAATGAGCCAAGCTAATTGATCAAATACATCACACTGAATATTAAGCAAGTGATAAGTTTATTGATTGTTCATGAATCATTTCTTCCCTAATGCAACCTTTTTCTAAGCAAATTTTTATCTCAGCTATTGATCCCAAAATTGGCCTAAACATGAATAATCATGCGTCTTCATCAACATCTCCAGGACCTCTTTAAGCGACTGTGCCCATTAAAATGCAAATTTCCGTCTTGATCACCAGGCTATACCTTACAACTGACAATTAACCAGTAACAAATAAGAATGTTGACACGGTAAGCCTAGGTCGAGGTTTTACTATTCAGATACCTAATCAGCCTAAATATGTTGTATTTGCAGTGGCACCTAATTCTGATATATAACTATCACCTAGTCACTAAAAGCAAGGTTATTCAATCATTTCTTCACCATTTAATACCTAATATATCAATTCTCTCCCCTTTTTTAACATCATATCTCAACATTTTGTATATAGAAGATATTGCATATAGGGATAGGAGTGTTTTAATTACAGGGTAAATATTTAACAAGAGTAACAATGCATCTTTATCATAGCACTAATCCAAGCATCTGAAAACTGCTACAGAGTTAGCCGCAAGCTTGAAAAATAATCTTTCATTTGCAAAATGGAGTAGATTGGGTTAATGTTTTAAAAAAAGACCCAATATTACAATAATTTGAGGTTTGGTATGGCACCATACAACCTATGGACTACGGAGAAAGGGGAGCCCAATGGGAGAAATGAGGTGAGTGAATACCTTCAGAAATGCGTCTGAATTCTGATTGCTTGACAAAGACCTTGTCAGATTCATCAGCGTCCACATTTTCTGACTCTCATTTCAGAACAGCATCTTCAGTTGTTATTTCCCTATCATATAGCCAATACAAGACCTGTCAAGCCAAACAAAATTAGCATTCAACAGTGCACAGTGTGTACAAGTCATGACTTTCTTCTGTTTTGGTGCTGAAGCACCAAGTAGAGGATTAAGCGACAAAAAACTTGCAACCAAAAAGTTCACCACCTTAGTTTATAACATTCCTCATTAATGAAGTTCGCCAGTGTTGGACCTGACAAGTTCTATCTGTACATTAAAAAATAATTCTACAATGGTTTACTGAACTCTCCAGGGTGAAACAGTATGATTAAGACTCAGCTACAAAGCCTAAAGATGAAAAGAGTATAACTATGCTGGTGTCAACAACTACTTTTTCATAATGTCATGCTTGCATGGTATAATTAACTATAGTCTATAAATATTTCTTTCCTGTGGTATCTAAACTCACCTGGTGCTTTGTAATGCCTTCCCTGTGTGATCTAATTCATGCACGACTACCAGCATACAAGTATACAACACATCTAGTATTAAAGGAAAGGACCATCACTGATTTATGTCCTTCCTTATGGCGGCATAGCTCCTGTAGTTGTCTACACATGCAGTATAACATGAATCAATCTCATGTCTATATATATCTTTTTTCAATATTTCCCCATAATATGAAAGTATTATTTGCATGATTAGATAATACATCTCAAAAATAATAATAACATGGTTAAGGTACTCATAATTTTGAGGTGGCCAAAATTAGATCATCTGATACTAACAGAAATGGCCATTGTACTCTAACCACCTTTCTGGCAGGGAGTTTAATAGTTAGAAGTATTGGTGAATGTTCTGTGAAACCAACCTATTTTCATAAAACCCATCTGTTATTAAAAAACAAAAAATTAAATAACATAAATTGGCAAACAATGATCAAGGAAAAGAAAATAAAGATTACAAGAGCTAATCATTTCTTTGGGGTCAACCTTAATCTTTTAAACCCAATATATCTAAAGATAAAAGGGGGCTGAGCGAGAGATGCTTAAATCATCATGAAGCAATTCATTAACAAAGTGACAGCAGAGATGCTGATAATCAAAAGTTAGTCAAGCAATCCTACATATTTTCAGATAAACTATTTCTCAGCCAAAGAAAGGGATGGATGATTTGCTTAGTGTCGACAATGAGTGAAAGAGGTGTGAGACAATAACCTTCAAAAAAGTAATAAATAAAATCAATTTCCATTGAGCTGGATGCTTTTGGAAACTCAAATATATGACAATAGAGCAATTCAAGTCTAGCCAATATTTCATGGCAACGAATCAACTAAACCTTAATCCAACAACGAACAAACCACAAAAAGTGAAACATGCCTTGTGGAGGGGCATACACATTTGCAGATCTTATACTACAGAAATTATTCTATTAATAACTTTTTAAGTAATAAAGAACATTAATAAATTATATTATGCTAAAGAAAATACGTTTTTACAATAGATTTGATTGAGAACTACGAAACATGGCAACTAAGTCTAAAGAGAAGCATGTTGTGCTATGCTGCTGTGCAGCATTTTGCTTGAAGAAAAACAAATTACCTCCAAATCAGTACGAAGAGAAAAGTCTATATTATCAGCAAGCAAGGACTTATCAAGTGTCAGTGTGTCACTGCTTGCTTAGAGCTGTCAAATCAATATTTCATAGTATAAAAGCTGCTTCACCTCAGGATACATGGCCATCACGTTTTCATCATTCCCAACACAGGTCTAGTGCGTCAGAGGCATTAGCTTGGATCACTCCACAAACATTGTCAGACTCATGACTGTGTCAGGATCCTTCTTCCTCCTATCCTTGTGAGTCTGGAGCACCTCTGTAAGGCTCATGTTGCTTATTGTTTTGCCCATTATGAGAATGAAGTCGCCTCCTATCTTCAGAAAAGGAATGAATATGTTATATGAGAGCATTAAGTCCAGAATTAATTATTTCGTGGTATCTCATTGGATTTAATCTATTTAATAAAACCTTAAAAACACAACAAAACAGACAAAAAATTTGAATATGAAAAAGTTCAGGAGAGCAGGTACAACCTAATCCTACCAGACCTCGTATGCTTTTGAAACCCGAGACTGTCTTTTGCTACACATACCTGTTTTCAATTAAAGCTAAATATGCAAAAATAAAAGGACTAAGCAATTCTATCAACAATCTTACAAGGAATTCAGTAGACAGTTGCACATAATCCTACCAGTATACACAGAAATCTATTCCATATTTTTAATGTGCCCAATTTCTCCTAGATATACAGTAAAAAAAGACTTGCAAGTTGCAAGTATTAACAAAGATCAACCCTGTTTGTTGCAATAAGTATATCAATTGAAAAAAGGAAAATACATATGGAGAACATAATCTCCAAGGAAATAAAAAACGAATAAAACATTATTTTTCTGCAAAAACAGTACAGTAGAGGAACTCTGGGGTCTGGGCACATACCACATTTTTACCCTCAATGAAGGGAAGGGCGTCACCAGCGTTGTTGGAGAAATTTGATTCAATGGTGGGCGGTAGAGAAGCCGGCATGGCTCTGACCCCAGCATGAAATCCCTATGTACTCCTCCCTACTTGACTTACTCAGCATGTGAGCAGCAAAAAAGAAAAGCCTCTTCCACCCCTACCGACTCCAGCCACACTAGCGTGTAGTTCATTGATTGGGTTGGGTTGCATGATTAAGTATTGGAGCTTAGTTGATCATGATGACTCAATTGTCTATACCAGGAAAAATGACAACAGTAAATAGGTAAATAGGTTAAAAGGATTCGCTCGGTTATCACAACATTTTCATAAGTGTTTCTCCTCTTGAGTGTACTGTCTATTTGAGGGTTTTGGAATGAGTTTCAGATTAAGATAACATTAAGACTTAGTTTAAGTCTAAACTCCAATTTCTATACCAGACATGTCATAACAGTATATCCATACCTATGTAAGAGGTTCAAACGAGTTCTGCACTATCACAAGTTCTTTGTTTTCACTTCACTTATTTGCTAATTTATTTTACTATCTCATTTCAGAGCACAATAAAACTTGTATAGTTCTTTTGTACCAACTGACACAACACCAAAACAGTCGAGCAGATGATAAGAGCGAGTCCAGTTTGACAACTTATATCTCTAATTCATTTTCTATGCTTCAATTTTTTTCTTCCACATGATTAAAGTCTTGAAGTACATGGAAGAGGACATTGCCATGAGTAAAATA
This sequence comes from Rhynchospora tenuis, assembly GCA_027725995.1. NCBI lineage: Eukaryota > Viridiplantae > Streptophyta > Magnoliopsida > Poales > Cyperaceae > Rhynchospora > Rhynchospora tenuis. Next base: position 128,869,516 of record CM050889.1, on the reverse strand, counting down.
AAATAAAATATAATAAAAAAATACATAAACTAATGTAACAAGCTACGCAGCGAAGTCAAGCTATTTTGTCTCCTTCACTGTCTTAACCTTCTAATATCAACAGAACGACATTAACCAACAATACTATTACAACACACACACACACACACAGAGCACGCATACAGTGAGAGAGAGGGAGCGAGAGTGCCTTTGGGCGCTCAAGGGTGATCGAAAGGAATTTCAAATTGGAAATCCGGAGAGTATTACGGCCTGGAGCGGTGTCCAAGCGAGCTTCTCCGGGTCGTCGGAGGCGGAGGTCTTGCCTCCTTCCTGTTGCGCCATTGTTGATCCTGCGTTTGTTCTTCTTCTATTTTTATTTTTTTGCGGAACGAGAACGGACAGAGTGAATAAAGTGGAGTAATAGTTGGGCTTTAGGATGGGCTTTTATTATTTGGGCTTAATATTGTAACAAATAGTAATTAGTAATTAGATGAGAAAGAAAATTACGTTATTTACTTTGACTGTATCTTTTTTTTTTTCCAAAAATTAAAACCCGTAGGCTCTAATTACATTATTAAAACCCATGTTCATATAGACCCATGCATCATACTTAACGTCAACCTATCATTATTACATAACACTAAGCTCCTAAGATCAGGGTACCTAACAAAATATCAAAAGCTGAGCCATTTCATATCAGGTTTCCAGCTAATACATTTAAACAACTTTGACTGTATCTTATAATATCTTATAAGGGTGGTCCTTGAATTTTAGTTTGTATGGCTACTGCGATAAATATGTAGCCCTGATCACAATGATTTTTACTCGGGATTTCATTTCATTTCATTTCATTTGAATTGATTTCATAAGATTTCATAGGATTTTGTTAGACCTAATTACATAGGAATTCCAACCAAATGACATCAAATCCGCTTATTGTGATCAAGAATTTTCCAATGAAATGAAATGAATTGAAATCCTACGTTAAAAAAAAAAAAAAAAAAAAAGGATTGTGATCAGGGCCGTATATGAAAACAAGAAAGAATTCCATTAAATTATTCTCTTCTTCTTCGTTCTCTCTATATCTATTTCTTCTATCTTTTCGGACTGAAACGACTTTCAAATTGACGAATATATGGTACCTATTCCACTTATTGAAGAATGCATTATAATTTTCAGTCCTTTAGTTTGAACAATTTTTACAATATCAAGTGAATGTGCAATAAATTAGATGTGCATTCAAAGATACTCTTAATAGTAATACTTTATTTTAAATTTCATATTGTTGGCACAACAGAGCCTCTGGCATAACATAAAGCTTGAAATTTTTTAAATTTATTATTATCATTCAATTTTCATTTTTTTTTTTTTGAACCAATTCAATTTTCAAGTTGTAAACCACGCAATACCTATATCTATCCATTTAATTCTCTGAAATTAATGTCAAAGGTTAAATACTTTTTCACCATTCCCTTTTTTAGACAAAATCTGAAATTACAACCTTACAATCCGGATGCTCCGTTTATGCGCTAATTCAATCTTGTTACAGATGATGACTTGAAGGATTTAGTCTGGCAATTGTTCGTTAATTCCAGCTTTTTGCATCTTCCATCTATAAATATGAGTACAAGGCTTATGTCTGAATGATGTGAGAATAGGGTGAGTAGCGAATAGAGATTTTGTTTGCGAACTAAACCGCATTCAAACATTCTCTATTCGTGAATTGATTCTCGCGAATAGCCTTTATTCTCAACACATCGCTACATCCCTGATCGCAAAGAGGCTCTATTTTTCATCAAACTTAATCTTTCACTAGAACCTATCTGTAAACATGACCGGATTGCATGGCCACAATTTTAAGGTTTGTCTGATTATATTTTTATCTTGTGAATTAAATTAATTTACATTTATTCTCTTTGCATATTTTATTCTAACGGCACTTAGTTATGACCCCACACTTAACTATGACCCCCACATTATTCCTACGCTTTAAAATATGGCTAGCATACCAATGGTACAAAATTACAGTCAAAAAATTAATTTCTGATTTGGAGCTTACCTTCGAAAAATAAGATTACAAAGGCAGTCTGAAGAGAGAAGTTAGAAAAAACGAGGGGTACACAAATGGAACGCACGCCCCATAAGAAAACGAAACATGGCCTAACAGGGGGATTGCTTTGCTCACTTCTCTTTTAGAGATACACTCCCATAATGACTAAAATGCCATCACATTTCCAGCACAGGGTCAGGGACAAAAAGCATGAAAGAGTGCTGAGGATATTTTAGTCATTTAAATGAAATATAGGAGTGAATCTCAAACCAGGGAGTGAGCAAAGCAATTCCCCCCAATAGGCAATAGTTATGGTCCAATAGTTTTGTAAAGAGTTTTAGAGCCACACTGTAATTTGTTTACAACTTTTACGGCTCAAGTTCATTCCATTTCGACGCCAAATGGGCCACGAACCACTGAGCTTAAGTATATTTATGGAGAATGGTTTGTAGGCCTGTTTCTTCAAATAAACATTTCATTTTACTCTTGGGGTGAACAAACATTTCATTTTGATGAGAACATATTACATTACATATATAGATGTGTATATTCATTCATGTGAAGGGTATAGAATACTACAATAATGTATACAATGGTTTCCATTCCACCGAACGCTAAAGAGTACTTAAATAATTAACAGGGAAACCACAGGACAAGAGAATTGCATTTGTCAGAAAAATTATCTGCAGCAGAAGCAACAACTCACCATGCCATGAAGGTTGCAGCTGAACAAGCCACGCATACATTACCGGTCGTGCAGGCAGCAACAGTCAATGCAGTTAAAGCAACTGTAACTTATGCTCCTCATGTGGCTCCATTTCTAGATGAAACAACTAACGAAGCATTGGAGGTTGTGCATCAAGTTGCCGCACCTGCGATTGAGGCCATGTCCACCCCCGAGGGGCGGAAAAAGGCTGGAATCGTGGCATTGCATGTTGCCGATCACATCATTGATGAGGCCAGCAGACCTTATACAGGTTATTACTTGCTTCTTTGTGTCTCCTTTTTGCTATTTTAGCAAATAAAACAAAATAAATTAAATTGTAAATAGTTTTCAAGATAATTTCTTATGGTTTTTGTATGCATGAAATTCTAGCAATCAAAATATCTACCCGTTGTAATGTATAATATGTTGGCCCCTTTTGTGCCTAGAATTGTATCTGACAAAAATCTAAGAGTGTTACAATTAATTATGTGTAGGTGGACTTCCCGTCTACAAATATACTAAGGAAGCAATAGTGGTTGCAAGTGAAAAGTATTCGGAGAACCGAAAAAAGAAAGCTGGGGAGTGCTAGGGATGCATATTATGTAAAGTGTATAACTTTCTTTTCTTTTAATTTTGTTAAATGTTCTGGTGTTCAGAAGTCAGAACCTAATAAACGAGTATTATCCACTTTTTTTATCGTTGTGCTTGTTGTGCTAAGGTTGTTCAGTTTTTATCATTGAAATCTGTGATACTAGAACATGAGCTAAGTTTAATTTCGGCTAACTTTCTATGTAGTTTATATTTAGGATAACATAAGAGCGTGTTGTCTCCGTACGAACTATATAAAACACAATTCTTTCCAATTTATCATAGAGAAAAATAAAATAAACTAAATATAAGGAATATCGACGAGGATATTGAAAACTAGATAGATTCACAATTTCACATTAAGCATGACATAGGGATGAAAACGGTGACTGTTTTAACCGTTTTTTCGTTTCGTTTCGTCCAAAACGAAACAAAACGGTTAAACATTTTAGTTGCGTTTTAAAAACGAAACGGTTAACGAAAGTTTGAAATGGTTTCGTCCCTATGTATTTTCGTGGTATTTTCGTAATTTTAATCGTTTCGTCCAAAACAAAACGGTTAACGTAAATGGTATCAATTTTGTTTTCAAAATGAAACGGTTAACGCAACTGACCATTTTCGTGATCGTTAAAACGTTATGCACCCCAATGTAATTGGAGAATTCACATTCTCCGTTTATGTTTGGGGCCTCTCCGTGTGACCGTGTTTGAACCTTACGTTAGGAGACACTGAGACAGATTAGAGACAATAAACCGAAAAAATTATAACTAACTTTAATTAATTACGAAATTATAAAATAATCCGATTTTAATAAATTTTTTAAAACTGACCGTGCAGTTTCGGAATCTGAGATTCCGAAACAATTTCTGCTTAGTTTCGGAATCTGAGATTCCGAAACTAGAACTGCCGCCTTTTTTGAGAGAAAAAATATTTAAAATTTTTTTTTTAATTAGTTTCGGAATCTCAGATTCCGAAACTAGCTATTTAACTAGCTATTTTTAATTTTTTTTAATTAGTTTCGGAATTTAAAATTTTTTTAAATTAGTTTCGAAATTCTAAATTTTTTTTAATTAGTTTCGGAATTCTAAATTCCGAAAATATTTTTAATTTTTTTAATTAGAATTCTGAAACTAGGCGTTTCATATTTTTTCGGCGCAATTTAATTTTTTCAATGTAGATACTTAGTTAAGTCTAGAAACTAGTTTAGATATGATTAGAAGTAAAATATATGTTCTAGAGTTTTATTTGTAACCGACCATAACTAGTATAAATAGTTGTCATGTGTATTGTTCATAGGTATACCAATGAGAATAAGCACCAAGTAAGAAAGAGCGAGAGAGTTAAGAGTGTATAGTTGTACTCCTTCAAGTTAGTAATAAAAGGAAGTTAGAGTGAAAACAATCCTCTCAGTTAATCCCATAGCTTCAGATCAATACGAGATAATACTCAACATAATACTTTTTATTGTGCTAGAGAGGAATGCCAAGAGGTTCATGCTATATGCAGACAGAAAAAAGGATGCAAACATCCCTGTTAATTTTTTATTTTTAAAAAATTCTAAGTAGTTTTATGTGATGTTTAGGTTTGAAAACTTTGAAAGTAGATTTTGGAGGTTCAGACAGCGTTTTTTGGACGAAACGTCATCATATGCCCAAAACGGACGTTCCTATCAAAAGTTAAGCCTCCTTAAAGTTATAGTGTTTCAAAACATCGATTTTTTAAGTGTTTTCTTTCATCTTCTCTTATATGTATATATAATATGTTGCACTACTCGTTGTGAATCATTATAAGCAGCCTAAGTTGAAGGGACACAATTGAAATTCCAAAACTAGCTAGATTCTCGCTCAAACGTCAGAAAACTTAATATTTTACCCTATTTTATTACTATATTTTACTTTTATTATACTTTATCATATAACACTACTTTATTACTTTTATTTTACTATTTTTACTATAATATTTTTAGAAAATTTGAAAATAATAACATAAATTATTTATTAAAACAACTATTATTAAATTTTCAAAAGTTATGTGAAATTTAAAAAAGTAACTGAAAAGTTAGGTGAAATTTAAAAAAGTTAAATTGAAAAAATTAAATTGCGCTGAAAAAATATGAAACACCTAGTTTCGGAATTTAAAATTCCGAAACTAATTAAAAAAAATAAAAAATAGCTAGTTTCGGAATCTGAGATTCCGAAACTAATTAAAAAAAATTTAAAAATATTTTTTCTCTCAAAAAAGGCGGCAGTTCTAGTTTCGGAATCTCAGATTCCGAAACTAGCTAGTTTCGGAATCTGAGATTCCGAAACTAAGCAGAAATTGTTTCGGAATCTCAGATTCCGAAACTGCACGGTCAGTTTTAAAAAATTTATTAAAATCGGATTATTTTATAATTTCGTAATTAATTAAAGTTAGTTATAATTTTTTCGGGACAATAAACGGGCCAACCAAAACGAATATATTTTATTTGAAAATTTTGATACTTTAAAGGCCCAAAATTCAAGTTTTTCACTTCGTGTAATTAGATAGGCCGAATGACCCGACTCTTATATTTCGAGTTGGTTTTGAGCCAGTTGATTCTAATTGGAAATTTGGAACTCGAGTAGTTTCCAGCTTGTGTTTTTTTTTAATTTTAATCGAGGAAGTTAGTTGCAAATATTTTTAATTGATCTCTTCTCGTGATCCTATTCCCTAAAAAGATTTATTTTCCCTTTTTTTTGGCGCATTACTCAATATAGAGATAGAGAAATGCGTCACCTCGATGTAAAATTTGATTATATAATTTCAGAATTTTCCTGTTGGCTGCTTGCTCGGGATTGGAAAAAAAAATAATAAAAAAAATCAGAATTAGAACAATTCAATTTCAAATTGCAAGAAACTTCTTTAAAAAAAATTTTAAACTATGATTATCTGGTTGTATTATAAATATTTATATATTCGAACCACTTTAATTTCAAGTAAAATTACTATGACTCTTGTGAATTTAGAGGTTATTCCATCTTTTTGTCTTAATTCAACACAATTTAGAGGTTATTCCATCTTTTCCTTCCTGATAAAATTTTTTGCGCAAATCAATTTCTTGCCCAATTTTTCGAAACTATTTTTCAATTAAATATAGATACTAAATTTCGAAGTGCGATCTCTTGCAAATAATATAATACCTTAGTCAACCGAGTTAAATTTTATCCTCCCAAACAAAAAAGAAAAAACTATCGTCTTTAAAGTATTAATTCCCAAAAAAAAAAAACATAAACTCAGGTTTTTGGCACTAATAATTATCTCAATTAACTGGAATATTCAACTTGCGCCTGCATTTTCTGCAAAGACAAAACTATTAAACAATTAAATAATGGTGTTTTTCAAATTATTTGCAAGATCTTCACTGCAGAATCTAGTGGATAGCAGACTCCGCAAAAAATTAATGTGGGGTGCCCACCTGGATGCTGCAGCTGGAGCGGAGGATAAACATATATAAAAAATTCCACATGCTTATGTTCTTTTATCTTTGCATTATGCATTCATTTGAAAAACGCTTAATTCTCCCTACATCTAGATTAAAAAAAATAAAAAAAAATCATCTGTATTAGTGAAATTTTGCAACCTCTTCATTTTAGTCAGTACAATGTCAAGACATTATAAAACTATATGTGTGCTTAAAAGTATAAATAACTAATTTATATCAGTAATATTATTTTTTGTTAAAATTTATAAGAGTAAAGACAATAGACACAGCAAAAATAAGTATGTTTAAAAGAGTAAAGACAATAGGCCAGTCCCTCCCTCCTCCTCCTCCGACGGCTTGGCGACTGGTGGCCGACAAAGGATATAGTCGGCGAGATCGGTACGTCCGTTTTCATGGCGCTTTTGGCGAGTGCGGTGGGTTTGACCACCGTTCGGTGTCCGTCGGCAAGCATGTAGCAGTGGTGAGGTTCGACCTTCCTTGCGGTGCGGCCAATGAGTGCAGTCCGGTTAGGGTGTGGTTCGACCGTCGTGCGACCGGCGAGTGCGGTTGTGGTGTGGTTGAACCGTGGTTGTGGTGCAGCTGACAAGTGCGGTGCGGCGGTTGGTGGTGCATAGTCCAGATCCAGTGCGGCTGTGTGGGTGTGTTCTCGAGGTGCTGTGCGGGAAGACCGACGTGAGCGTGCAACTAAGATGCAACCCGACCACGTGTGTGCACAGCCGAGATGTGTGCAGGACGGTTGTCGTGAGTGCGCTGTTGAGATTGCATCCCTTCGAGTGGCTCGTAGGTGTTGGGAAGGGATGTAAGGTGAAGGCGAGTGGTAACTACGACGATGTGGGTGTGCACTTTTGGTCTGCACGGTCGTGAAGATGGCCTCATAGATATCGGTTAGATTGGGGCAAGTTGGGAAACTGGTACAAGTACCAATTGATACTAGTATGACTTTTGGTACTGGTACAAATGGCGGTTGTCATAACTGGGTTTTCTTTTGTTTTTCCAATTGGTACAGTAGAGTTAGTACCGGTACAAGCGGTAGTTGTATTGGATTTTTTCTATTTTGGTTAGAAAAGTTGGTAGACTTTGATAGAAGTTTACCATTTATATTTGTTTTGAGTTTTGTTGTGATTGCTTTGTAAATTTTTTTTTCTTTATTAATGAAAATTGCCGGTGCTTTGCTAGCCCTCAAAAAAAAAAATCCCCTCATAAATTTGATTTTTATATACAAAAAGTCACACTTTGGCATAACTAGCTTCAATCATTGAGAGTGCCCCTGTGGAATACTCTCGTTGTGTATAATTCAATTCCCTAACATGGCAACCATTTTCTCTCCATGTGCCACTTGGTGCTCACTTTTTTTTTTCCCAAATGGAGGTCCCTTCCATCATCGTCCTTGAACTTCATGTGAACTTAAATTTTAAATGTTCACATTACTTATTTTATAATATACATTATACGGGTGCTTAGTTGTTTATTCCTCAGAACATTAGTGCTTCAGTACTAATTTTAAAATTGTTTCTATTACAAAAGAACACTATGGAAGTATTAGCTGTTCCTGTCTCACGGCGGTTCTAGAGAAAACGCTACAATTTTAAATTTTGTACATATTCCTTATTTTTCTTGGTGATGTCAATTTTGTACATATTTGGGTCAGAAGAAACTACAAAAATGTGTTCAACTTCTGACAGCAAGCGAGCATAATAGTCTGACCCCACACTCTAGCATAGATTCCATGTATGATATTTATTAGTATTTATTACTCCGATTACTAGCTCTCTGAAATATATCCATGTTTTATGATGTCAAAAAAGATACACAATGTTTTATTTTTTAAAATAATAGGTAATTCATTTCAACTAAATGAATCTTAAACAAAAATATTTAATTTCCAGTATAATTTAAACCGTATTTATTCTTTCACTTGGAGTCTGTTGGTACTTTTCCAGTAGAATTGCTGACTATCGATACAACTGCAGTGACCATGATTGGCTTAAAACACATGAAATTGAAAAGTATAATAATGTGTTGTTGCCATGGTAAGAACTATACTATAAATGATGATATGCCATTTGCCACCAGGGCCACCACAATGCTGGTTTCCTGATTGTTGCTGTAAAGAGACGCGCTTTCGATTTATTATTTTGTTGTTCCTTTGTTTCAATATTGTCTTTTACTATTGGGATTTTAACACCATTGTACTGAACTGAAATTATTTTATTAAGAATTTTTTTTATGTCATTTTTAGAAATTCTGTGTGATTGCTATTGATTATTTCACCAACAAGGTCATATTTCATCAGCAAGCCTAAAACTTTTAGAACAAAGGTACACTGGAATTGGAATAAAATAAAAATAGAAGATTTTGATATTTATCAATAAAATCAATTACTATGAATTAACAAGTAAAGACAGTAAGTCAATAAGACTACTAAAAATTATTATCATTTAGATGAAATGTCAATAAAACAAAATTCATTATTGTTTTCACATTTCTTGATTGATAACAAATTCATGTTTAAATTGCCCTAAACTTCTAATATAGAAATCATCAAATTTAATATGTGACCAAAATAAACCATAGTGAATATTTTTTTTAATAACGAATTTTATTAGATGGGCTTTCTTAATTTCATGATGATATTAAATGACTTCTTTTAAATATAATATATCTAATATTATGATGTAGATATACGCGATATAATAACGTATAATATTAGTATATCTGCCGTCGACACTGGTCTGAAATCGACCTTTAAAACGTGTGAACAAAATACACTATCTGATTTGCTATGGAAATTGCATATTTTTTGTATATCATAATCTAATGAATCTATCTAAGTTCCAGTGGCCAATTTGATACCGCAACTACACTACCAGTCTACCGCAGCACAAAAAATAAAGTGCAAGTTGCCTTTTCTTAACCCTTATGAGCTTGACTAAGAAGACTCACTTCTCATATGTACCAACCCCATGACACTAATATGAACACGTAAAGAAGTCAACTGAAGAATTAACTTTGGACGTATTCCTAATTATCCCTTTCAATGCTTTTTTTTTTCTTTTTTGATTTTGAGAGACTTTTATATGCTTTTAACTTTTCGTTGGGGAAAAAAAGGGAGAGATTTACTCCGCTGAAAGATTCAACGTCCCATAAACTATATAAGATCAGTTAATTTCACTCAAAATAAACTATATTTGTTTTTTTAAAAAAAAAAAATAGCACGACAAAGAAATCATTGATTTCGTGCAAATAAACTAACTAGTCAAGATGATAAAAACAAATAAAAACTAAATAAATATGCCAGCTTGAAATATGACTATACTTATCCGTATCACTATTGCTGAATATTATTTAGGCGTCTAAAGAAGGAAAACTATAGATAGGGACAATATGACTATAAAAATGGCAGCTTGAAATAGAATATTTGAGCTCATCAACATATCTTTATATGCTATTTGGGTCTAGATAGTAGCATATCTTAGAATCTCAAAGACAGCTTATCCAATCTGAAATGGATATTTAGATATCCTTCAACAACCCACAAAAACAAATCTAACTTCTAATAGTTATCAATTGCAATATCAATCAAATAAGGCCTCAGGTTACTTCCCTAGCTATCATTCTTCATATCATACCTACACACAAATACACAATCGCACTCATACCAAAATTGTGGATGCAAAATTGAACATTGAAAATGATAATAACACAATAAAGCTAATCAATATATTCTTTCTTTCATACAAGACCAACATCACAATAATAAAGCTAATATATTCTTTCATATACGCATAATATTGTATGTACAATGCTAGGAGAGAACTTTACGAGAACCAACCAACCAACCAACCAACAAACAAACACAAACACGAAAAATTGCAAACCCACTGGAGACCGGTACCGACTACTCACTGGACAGACAGACACCACAGGCACAGCCACAGGCAGTTCAACAAAATTAACTAATACACCTCCTTTTTTTGACAATTGATAAAAAAAAAGAAACTTCTAGAAAACGAAACAGTTGCGCACTCAAGAAACCTGTGAAGGCTTCACGGGTTTCGGAGCCTCTGTGCTGGTCACCGCCTGGTGATGGTAAGCTGTAGGCACCACGCTGGTATAATACACCGCCCGACCGGCATTATCATATCCCGCCGTCACATGCCCCGTGCTGTACCCGGCGTTCATCTCACCTCCTCCTGCTGCTGCTCCTCCCCCGGCTGAATGATTCGGCACGGGAGGTGGCATAGCATACACGAACGATGCGGTGCCAGGTGGTGCCGCAGCATAGTAGCCATGTGGAGCATGGGAGATCAAATAAACCGGGTGGTGGTCCCCGCTGGCAATTGATTGGAACCGAGGGATGTACCCCGTTGGAGCGGTCACGGTTGGCTGAGGCACAGCTGTGGCAGGTGGGGCCTGTGGGGGCAGCTGCTGTACCGATTGTACTGGCGCCGGTACAGGAGGCTTCTCTTGGGGCTTCGGTACGAAGGCTCTACCTAGGGTTTCCTCACTTCCAGTCCTCGACATTGTAGGAGGAGGCACGGCTTGGGGTTGGCTCGGGGGTTGAGTCAGGGCTTGGGTTGGGGTTTGAGCCTGGGACAAAGACTGGGGCTGGTTATCAGCTACCTGGAGTTTCTCCAGTTCTTGAATTTGTCTTTGGATCTCAGGAGGAGACGCAATTGGTGACGGGTCCGACCCGATTTGGCGATCCTCCTTCACAGGAATTTCAACCGTGGCAGCACCGTCACGTGCAATTGGCTGTTCGGGCGGCGTCGGATCCTTCACCTTCACGGCAGGAGGCGGCACGAATCCATTGTCCAGCCCGAAGAGGTAATCCGGACTGGCATGGCCATTGGAAGCCGGAGCAGAGATGGGAACTGGAGGGGGCAGTGAAGGAATGGAATTGAGAGCATCCAAGAACCAGTGGCGGTCCTGTTTCGGCTCGAGGAGTGCTGGAGAAGGAGGCGGAGGGTTGATCGGGAAGAGAAAAACCCTAAGGCGAGGTGTAGATCGGGAAGAGTTGGACGAACGGTGGAGATGGAGCCGATCGAACTCGAGAATCATGTGCTCAAGATCCTCATCGTTGGTGACAGAGATAAGCGCGTCGAGATCCTCGCCAGGGAGCTGATACTTGATACAAACCTCGTCGGAGCCGGCGATGGTGGCGAGCTTGGAGTGGAAATCGACGAAGCGCATGGAGCGGTCGATGGAGAGGATCTTGGTTTCGCCATTGAGGTAGGAGAGCTGGTTGTCGTGAGGCCGGGGCTGGATCCGACCGCCATAGCTGATCATGAGCTTGACGCGGCTGACGGAGGCGGCGGTGGCGGGAGGGACGTCGTCGGAGGCGGCCCAAGAGGAGGCGGCGGGGTGGTGGTTGCTGCCGTTGTCGGATTCGACCTCGCGAGAGCGCGGCGAGGAGTCGCCGGAGTCGGGGTAGGAGGAGTAGGCGTAGTTCTCCATCCTCTCCGATTTATTTCTTGGATTTCTGAATTTTGAGGAGACGAGAAAGAGAGAGGGTTTTGAGGGATTTATGAGAGTTTGGTGGGAAACGGAAAGAGACACTCCGATGGGGATTTTCGGAATGAATGGTTTTCTGCAATTTTAGCAAAATTTTATGCCGGGTTCAATGAGAATTTTGTGTTTTAATTAATTAATTAATGGATATTTTCATTGGTAAAGGAAGAATTGGTGAGTTTTTTGTTTGTGTAGTTTAAAAACTTTCTATTATTATACAATTTGAGTACATTTTATTGAGTGATTTGCTCATCTATCTTGGGGCTTTGTATTTCTATTTTGTTTAATTATCGATGACAAAAATAGCAATTGTAAATGTAAAAATAACAACAAGATTAAAATAGAAACAATAGTAATGACAATTGGAACTAATACAAAAAATTAATTTCTTTAGATTTGGTTGATAATGACCTTTTTGTATAACAGTATAGGAATGAAGTCAGAATAAATAATACACAAAAAAAGCTCAATTTTCGCTAACAAATCTGATATTCATAATAAATACAAATCATAACCACAAAGATGAGGCATTGTTTCACGATTGACAAACTAATATGATTGTAAGAATTTGTATTGTTTTTGTCTTGAATAAAAGAAAAGTGGTGGAGATATCTCCACTTATTAAAAAAATAATAATAACTACAATCTTTACTTGAGGATGGAACAAGTACACCCCCCCCCCCCAAAAAAAAAAAAAAATATATATATATATATATATATATTTGTTTATTTTTATTTGCATGGGAAAAGGTCTTTTTTTGTCGAACTCCAAAGAAAAAAGAAATAAATAAGTTCCCGGAAAATTGTGCAATAGAAAAAATAATTGCAGAGGTTATTCGGCTCTGGGCAGTGTGAGGAGGTTACAATTTGTCCATTTGCGGGGAGAGCTACTGACTGGAAAGTGGTACGACGTTTCTCCAGTCTCAGTTCCTGGGCCGACTTCCCGTAACCAATAATATTTCGCCACGTCAATGACGTGCGAAACTAACGGTCTGTTAACAGCCGCTATTTGAGCTGAATTGGCTTAGTCTGTAAATAAATCCACCAGTAATTACTTAAATGGAGAGAATTAAAACCTTTCCTGTTGTGCGGGTGCTGAGTCATACCTCGTAAGTCGTGTAGTGACAGTTGGGAATGAGGTGCCAGTGGGGACCACATTCTGCCTTGTAAGACCACACGGGAAGCATTTACGCTCCTCTATGAATTTTCTGTGGATGAAGTTACTATAGTCATTCCTGCATTGCTTCAGTGCTTGACGTGTGTGAGGATTCTTGGGGCTGTAGAAGCTCAGTGGGGACCACATAATAGTAATTTGACACACATAGTACTAGTCACAGTGCTGTAGTGTTGAATTTTCTTGAGCCTTAAATTTGTTACTTCTAATAATTGCACTCTGTTCCTTCGTCTCGCTAATTATGTTTCCGACTGACGGGAAGACTTGAGCCCCTCTCTTAGTACAACGCAATAATTTCTCTATTTTCCTTGCAATGGAGATATCCTGTCTTCTTAATTTACCTAAAAAATTGTACTGGAAAAGCTAGTTACCAGAGATGAACTGGCTGGGGCAGATATACGTGGGTCCATTGGTAAAACCACCCAAAAGACCAGACAAGTGGGACCAAGCGAAGTAGAAATAGAAAAACAAACATACAATAATATAATTACCCTTTTGGGGCCCGAATTCCGAGGTCAATTAGCTGTAAACAAAATTACTTTAGTGGACGTATCAACCGATTTAGTGCTCTCTCCAATTTTTCCAAAAAGCAACTCTATACAATTCGGCCAAACAATATAACTAAATATGGAAAATGAAAGTATTCTAAATAAAGATATGGTGCATTAATTGTAGACGCCTGGGGTCAAATTAAGCAAAGATGCTTCTGCCAATAATTATTACTGCAGCGTAACAACAAGCCAGCAATTAGTGCTGTACCATAATACCCTTTCTTAATTCTTATTCCAATTGTAAATGAATTAATCTTAACCTGGGTTTGGACTGGAATAGCGTGATTTGGGGAAGTTATCTATTTACCTATCCCATGTGCGCGCCAGCAGTATTATCAAGTAAAAAGGATATGCCAGTTGGATACTCACAAGCGGGGTAAAGTGTTGGAATAACCTAGTTTTGGGGTACTGCTGCTATTCTGGAACTGGGACGGAAATGGAATAAAGAATCCAATGTGCCGATGTTTTGAACCTCCAGTTTATATGGCTAAGATAAAAGAAATTATTGGTAAATAATATAAGTCAGATCCTCTGTGGCGAATGACAAATCTCTATTTACTTGAAAGTTTTTTTAGATAGAATATTTACTTGAAAGTTGAAAGAAGGAATTTTAATGTGTATGGTTGATTTTCCTAATCAACATACAGGCACGTCAATGAAACAAATTAGTGTGTGTGGTTGTCCTTCCTAAATCAACATTATTTGCAATGGAAATAAACACCAACCGGTAATCAATAATAATTTGTGATTCATTATAATAAATGATTCATGAGTAAAGAAAATCTTCATTTTTCTTTCGCCATTACCAAAGAAAGATATATTTAGTAAAGAAAAGTCAGAATTCAATCACAATTACTAGAATGAATTGGGTTTGCGTGTCACTGCCTCTGTTGGAATAAGTCAAAGATACAGGAGCTATTTTAATGTTCATTTTTCCTTTGATGCTGTATGTATCGTGATTATAGATTTTTCATTAGTGATTTTAATTTAGATGCGAGCCTTGATCTCATTGTACCTCGAGAACAATGCATTTAAGTAGAAAGTCGCAAATTTCAAAAAAAAAAAAAAATTAGAAAGTCGCAAAACTTATCTTTACATACAACCAGAGAATCGAAATAACAATATATAAGACGAGAATGGTTAGAATGCTACGCATAGCACGGATGAGGTCATGCTACGTGATCGTTTTTTAATTTCAAGCTTCAAATGGTTGATTCAAATCTTTCAATCTCTTCTTCATATTGAATTCTCATTTGAGAACAAATTTTATATTTTTTTGAATTTTTTTACTTTTTATTTCAGATTTTTGAAAACTATTATTATTGAGGGTCCATAATTAATTAGATCAAAGATTTTTTTAAAAATCTAAAAAAATAGCAATAACTGTTGATATTTTATATTAGACTGATCGCAATGGATGTTGATATTTGCAGAATTTTTATCACGTATAAACAAAAATCTAAATTTATGAATGTTTAAAATGAAAGTGCTACGTTTGAAATAAAAAAGGGTCAACAAGATCATATCTTTTATTAATAAATTTAAAAATTGTGATCGAATGGTAATATCAAAACTATCAGTATTGAATTCTTCCTCGAGAAATAACGTATTTGACATTATCAAGATTTTCCATCTATCTCGTCAATTATGTCGTGGAGTTGTACTATCTTATTATTTAATTGCAATGTTTCGTCCCAAGATAACATCATCTAACAAACTTTCCATGAAATTATAATGCGTCACTAAAGTGAGACCCTTTTGATGCGTTTTGCTAAGAGGAGGTAGGAAAATGCTTTGCAAAGCCCCGACCAATCGGAACCCTCTTAACCTTGGAAATATGACTTACACGCTAATTAGTAATTGAATTATTTTTTTCATATTTTCGTATCGTTTTTTTAAATATATAGAATAAATAATTATGATTATTTGGAATAATTTTTTAATTTGTAAATAATTTCCTTGTCTCGATGATAGTAAAAATAATTTAAATTGATAAGATTTCGAATTTCTGAAAAAACTAAAAAAATATGAATCGGTGTGAATGCTAAGATTTAAAACAAAATTGCCGCCCATCAAGCATATTGCAACTTGCAACGCGTTTCACCCACTCTGCTAAGTATAATAATTTCAATTGAAACATGTATCGAATTACTTTTTTGGTGATTATTATATGGGCAAATATGTTGCTATGAGCTGTTTAAGTTGGGGTTCTGAACCCATATCTTGTCATAATTCCTTTCAGTATCGAATAACTTATCCTATATACGATGTTTCCCTTTTACGTTGCAAATTCACTTTTGCGTTGGTAAAATTTACTTTCTGTTTGTTAATATCCTTCTCTAGTGAATTACCATTTTGACTTACTGTTTACTTTATTGTGTTTTTTTTAAGATAAATTGGGTCAAGCCTCCCAATTTATTTTTAAATTAAATGTCTATGAAAGACCCCAGCCGGATTTCGAACTTCCGACCTTTCACACAAGGTACATTGCTCTTTGCCACTAGATCAAGAGCTGGTTCTTTACCGTTTACTTCATTGTTCTATGCGAACCTGTTTACTCCACTGTTTACTTTTTTTA
Source organism: Rhynchospora tenuis (assembly GCA_027725995.1). NCBI lineage: Eukaryota > Viridiplantae > Streptophyta > Magnoliopsida > Poales > Cyperaceae > Rhynchospora > Rhynchospora tenuis. Next base: position 128,852,916 of record CM050889.1, on the reverse strand, counting down.
TTTTTCCATGAAGTTGACATGCCATAGTTTTGTTAATTCAAAATTGTAAGTCGGATGGAAATTTATCTGATTTTTTATTGCTAATTCATACTAAAAAATTGCTACTCAGATAAATTTAAATTTAACCCCTACCCAATTTTAAATAAATAAGGTTATTAATTTACAAGACATAACCTACTCCGTGATATAAGATTTATTAATTCATCTTCTGTATCCCGTAGGAATTAAATTTGTTACCTTTAAATAATGGTGAAGCCCTGGCCATGGGCTCACAAATAGATTTTATACTTTATATTTTATAATTGATCGGAGTTAAAAGGATTGCACCTGCACTCTAACAAAGAAGTAACTAAATAACTCAACTGCCTCGGGAAAAAAAACACAATTAAAATACTTCCCCAATCCGTACGATTTGTTGTAATTGGATGGCTGAAAAGTAAACTTTTTTTCCATTAAATATTATGTTTTAGATTTTGGAACTTATTATGATATATTATTTTGCTCGTCCCTAACTAATTGATATATTCTTCTACACATACGCTAGAGAGCAATTCGAGACCAAACAAAATATTTTATGATCTTTGGTTTTTGAAATGTTCATTGGGATCGCATTTTTATGAGATAGTAAGTGGATCCTTGAGTATATCAATGCGGAATTATTTGTACTACTATTTTCTATATCTTTTTTATGCATTGTTTTTCTATGTTTCTTTTTCCCCCCTGTCTACCTACCAAGTTAATGCATTATTCCAGGAAAAAAAAAAAACTCTTATATTGACTACCCTCAATAGTTAAAATATCCATTATAGAATAATCAGCTGATCCCATTCTAGATTTCTGGATTGGCTATTGCTTGTGTTGGATTTTCAGTGAAACCTGATTGGCTTTCATTTGATGATAACCAATTGTCATGACTAACTTAAACAGATATGTAAGATTAAATAAGACGTTTAAAAGCAGATGTGATAAAACCGGGCCCAAATGTCTAATTCCACGATCATACAATTCAAAATGATGACAGAGAAGAAAACGGACTCATTCATTCTTGCTCAAATTTTGACTATTTGACACTTGACGGTATGGTGGAATGGGACCCACCATGTTACATGTCAGCTGCTTCCGCCAGGTTTGGAGGGTCCACCCTCCACACTCCACAGTGGAATTGCGCAATTAAATGCCCCAAGCAAATGCTTTGACCTTGACTATGCAATTAAATTTTACCTACAAATGGTGAATGGTCCTCTTGGCTCTTTCCCATGTGTTGTTAAAAACCTCCGCTCGATACATTTTTAAAAAAAAAAGAAATAATAAAAGGTTGTAAAAAACTCCAATTTTTGTTTTATGGAGAAGCATTAAAAGCTCCATCTGACAATATTGGAGAGAAAAGGCAAGCAAAATAGATCTACCTCCCGGCGAGAGCACTTCCCAATTCCCATCACAACATTCTTTCCAAATTCCAAGGTTTTTTTTTTCTTTTCCAGATTATATTCCAGAGCGTGATAAAATTCTGACAATAATTTTAGTGAGTGGCGGATATATGATCGAAAATAATGACGCGAAAAAAAAGTAAGTTTTCATGATTGTAGGCAATAACTCAACTTCTTTAAACGATGAAAATGTATTTCAAATGTATAATTTTGAAAAAGAGGAAGACCGTGGGGTTATTTGCAAACTTTTGTACTTTGCCATACTTTGTCTGACCTATTTGTTCGCATGTACCATTATTAATATGCAGTATTTTGTCCTTCAAAAAAAAAAATATGCAGTATTTTGCCGGAACCGGATCCTCAGCAGTCGTTTGGCTTTTTTTTTGTTTTTTTTTTTAAAAAATTTTAATGGAGAATCCAAACCGTTCAACTTGTTAAATTTTACCGGCGATGCGTTTTCATATAAGTTTTATAAAATTTGAAGTTGATTTGATACTAGATTAAGCGGTCAACAAATGAACGTATTAGAATTAATCTAACTAGATCCGTTCATTTGTTGACCGCTTAATCTAGTATCAAATCAACTTCAAATTTTATAAAACTTATATAAAAACGCATCGCCGGTAAAATTTAACAAGTTAAACGGTTTGGATTCTCCATTAAAATTTAAAAAAAAAACAAAAAAAAGAAATAAAACGACCGCTCAGCAGTCGTTAAAACGACTGCTGAGGATCTCGTTCCGTATTTTGCCTGGAAAGTCGGACTAGTCATTAAATTCTCGAGCTTTGAATTTTACACAATAAGAGCAACTATCATGGATGGTGTCATAACAATTAATTCGTTAAAACTTTTAATTTTGATTCTCTGGACATTTTAATGGAGTTATCGTACAATGCTTTTCACACCAATTCATAATTTATGAAGAATACATTTACCAACATAATGCACCTGAATTTGAAATCACCGTTAAAATTGAATGTCTATTTTATATGAACAGAAAAGTTTATAAATTAAGTATTTATAGGGATCATTTCTGATGTAGATCAATTTGAACGATTCGGATATGTCATTTAAAACGAGTGTGATAAATTCATGAGCTTAAAGCACAATGTAGCTTACTTAAATTTGATATTAGAATGAGGTTGCTATTTTATTCGAAATTCGCCGCCACAATTTAATAAATGGTTTTAGAGGATTCAGATATTTTTATAACTGAACGAATCAGTACTATGTTTTAAAATAACTAACAACCACCTAGTGGTTGTATGATTATCATAAATCTTTTATTTAATTTCTTTTAAAAAGGATCATGCTTTTAGATAATGCACATGCAAATCTAGATGATTGTTACAGTTATGTTTAATATATATATATGAATATCATATACCAAACAACACACATGCATTGTACAGGAGGGCATGAACTTAATGCCATGTGATATCCCTAAACTGACTGATCCCAGAAGTTTAATAAACGTTGATTTTGCAGCTTAATCAATTAGAAGAAGAACACTTGAACTACCTGTGAATTTGCAACAAGAATATGTTATTTTCCCCAAAATATATTAGTATATATAACAGAATTTTCCATGGATGGAGCCAAAGTTCCTAAATTAGAAATCTTTTATGCTTGTTGTGATTATTGATTAACTTGTATTGTTAAACTAAAGAAGCTTTTGTCTCAACCCGTAACAAAAGAACATTATGCTCGACTGTCAATCAATCTTGAAAGATGAATATATAAGAGAAAAAATGAAAGTTAATCATCTTCTCACATGTATACAAGTACAAACTCTTTAATTTATGACATATTATTATATCATACTACCTCGAGCCCCAAACTCTAATTAATCTCTTCTTTGTAGTGTAGTACTACTTCAAGTACTCAAAATAACAAAGAAAAAGCCATTCAGAACCTAGTAGGAAACATATTGAATTCTTTCGTGGCCTTAGATCCTTCAATCCAAAATAACAGGAATTATATATAATTTTTTTCATTTCCCCTCAGAAATTTGTTTTTCTTTCGTATTCTCCGAACTCCTGTGTGTTTATTTAGGTGGGTATTCGTGAAGATTAATTTTAGTGCAAAGAAGAAAAAGGGCAAATAATTGGGCTTACTTTTTGAGTCTTTTCTGGGCTTGGATTATCTACAGGCTTTATTTTTCTGAACCTCTCATTTTTCTAATTATCCAATACATATAATGGGCTTCTCTTTTATTTAGTATATTATGCTTCTATATCAATGGGCTGAAATTTTGGGCATAGAACTTTATTTTCTTTATCTTCTCTAAGCCTTTTGTAATTGTGGTCAAAATCTTTTTGCTAATCCTGTTCCTGTGTGAACTACCCATCAAGGTATCCGTATGAAATGACAAACATTAATAATTTTTTAACAATAATATTCACAGTGTTGCTTAATGCATAATTTCTATTCTTTCACTTGTCTGGTGCTCCGAAATTTCCTTTGCATAGTTCTTTCAGAAATGATCGAGAATATTCACTTTGTCTCACCTGATTTAGAATATTATTACTGGAGACTTAGTTTAAATAAAATTAATTGCAGTATAGAACACAATGGTGTCTTTCCATTTGTACAGCATTGAAGAGATCCACACTCTTATACAGTTTAATTATGGGGGTGTTTAGTCTGATCAAGCTTCTTTGAAACTTATTTTTTAGATAAACTAGACAGCGGCTGTCTAGAAAGAACAAAGTAAAGGAAAGAAAAACGCCTGAAAAAAGGAAAAAAGCGCCAAAAGCAACCAGAAAATCAAGGAAGAGCTTGTTTCAAACATGATCCTAAGTTTTGTTTAAAAGCAATACCCCTTTACTTGGTAATATGAATCTACAACCATAGAGTTGATGATAAATATATATCTACAAATTTATTATTTTTTCTTTGGTTGGCAGCCATTATTTGAGTCCTAATCCCACATAATAGAGTGGTGGGTTCACATTCCATTTACAAAATTTTGCACTTAAACTTTTTTTTTCCTGACTTGAAATAATAAGAATTAGAAAGTTCAAAAATGAATGGGCTAACACAATCAACTGGAACATATACCATTATGCCAAACTAGAAATCCTAGATTTTCTTGTCAGATTAAAACATAGATATAGAATCGGATTAATACCTAGAGAGAGAATCTAGCTAGAACGATGGCTTTCCGACGTGTTTGTTAATTTTCTTGTCAATTGTATTCATTTCATTGAGATGTCCAATCAGGATAGAATTTTTTTTTGGAAATTGGTGGTCAGTAGCCAGTAATTTCCAAAAAAAAAATTCTATCCTGATTGGACATCTCACATCTGCCCTTCTTTTCATATTTCTCGTAAGACGTCAAACTCGATCTGAACCGTCCAATCTAAAATGGTACTACCAAATAGGACCCGAGCCAATTTCTTTTTTTTTAGAAATAACTTGGTAGAGGCTACCAAGGTAAAAAGAAAAAAAGGAAAAAAAGAACAAGAAGAAAACTAAAACACTGAGCCTTGAAGCTTCAAACTAACAGTATCTCCTGTAAAGCGTCTGTTGGTAGTTAACCCAGCCAGAGATATCTGGATCACTGGATGACTAGGCCAACCCCACTTCCACTGCAAGTTCCTCTTAAATAAATAAAGATAAAATGTAGAACACAGGTACTGGACTGATTATCATTGGTTGAGAACTATCCAAAGTTCCAAACCTAATGTCAATTACACTGACCAATACCTCTTTTTCTACTTATTTATCACTCCTGGTGGTACTTTATTTATTTAATTATTTCTTATTCAGCCCGTACGTGCCTGTTGTCTTCTTCGTTTTTATGTTTTATTGTAGTTTAATTTTGGAGACCCAGGGACTATAACTTGTTAATTATATACCCATAAGTTATTTAATACCAGTAAACTGATATATGATATACCCAAATTTTGTTCCAGTATAAAAGAACAGCGCCATTAAACCTGTATGCCAAAATATCATTCCACTACAACAAATTAAACTACTAAATAATTTTTTTTCTACGCTGGATAATTTTCTACAAAAAACCAAAGAAAGGTAAAAACCAACATCGACAATCAGATACTTGGTTGCATACCTATACTGATATGCTGATGCAGAAACATTATGTATTCAATTTGAGCTTACACGCAAGATCTATTATGATATCAGATAATAGTGTAGTAAACACATGAAAATGGCATATGAACTAATTGTTTTGGCTTTTGAAGTTTATGATAGTAACGGTAATTAAAGAAGTAAATCACTCTCAAAATAATATGAAAGGGAATGAGGGTCAAATTTAAAAAAAAAAAAAGAGATAAATTTTCCAAATATGAACAATTTATGCCTCAGTTACAACTAATTAAGTAAACGATAATAAGCATAGACTCAAGTGAAAAAATGGAAAAAGGAAAATGGGAAAAGAAAAAGATAAATTAATTGTCTTGCAACAAAAGCTGGTGAATAATTTTGCTTTTCAGAGAAGGACATTTCTGAAGGAAAAAAAAACACACCAAATGGCTAAACATATGAGCATTTTCAATCCCAAATCTCGGCACACTTAGTCGTCGCCTGGTATTAAGGGTTCCACTGGTTGACGCCTTGATCTCTGTAGCTTGGTTGATCTGGAAGAGAAGAACAAACATGTAATGCATTATTCCACAGTTTGTTTTCCTTCTTGATCCATTGCAAAAGCTAACTGGTACGAGGTCGAAGCTTATCAGCATTAGTCGGAACTATCTGTTCGAGTCAGGATTTGGGCCACTCGGCACCTCATGCTTGATTTCATCATATTTTGCCGTACCATTAATCCGTTTAGCATGCAACTCGTTTGATTCTGACTTAAAAGTGACAAGAAGCCGGCGCGAAGAGGTCGCGGCATAAGATCTCTCAACTCTTTGTACTGACATAAACACAACTAGGAGTAAAAAGAGAGTAGAGAAGAGCAATCTCACAATTCTACCAGACCATTTATATCTTGCCATGCAGATATTATCAGTGCAAGAACTTGCTACTCTATCTCCATTGAAGAGAAGTTTCTGAGGGTGTTTGTAAGTGGTAAGGTCAAAAAGGACAGTTATTGGCAGATGTAAATGCAAAAATATGTATGGTGAGGTAATGCATTTAAGGAAGAGAAGACAGAGTTACATTAATAGCTTTGTTAGGTTATTATCTCTACTATGGTTGGTCATTTAATAGAGCACACATCCTCTGCAATGCTCGGAAGCATAAGCTATATAATTTGACCAATTAAGTGTCAAATTTGAGCTGTCTAGCCTATTTTTTGTTAATTTCTTACATTTTGATACATAATCCTTTTTACTTATTAAAATTAAAATAATACCTCAAAAATATAGCTCCAGTACAACTAATCTATAGAGCCGGTACCAAATAAAACCAGTCAGCATATACTATTTCTCTAGTCATATATCTATAAATATTGACATTTTGCAACAAAAATACAGTAATATATAGGTCCATAGAACCAGTTTGTGCTTTTGTTTTATATTTTTACTTATGAGACTTTTATCTAGTTTTTGTTGTGAGACGTGGGGATTTGAATGTAATAAGTACATCAAATATTATATTACACTAGTACTACATTATTTTTTTTTAGAAATACCGAGTAGAGGCTACCAAGTTACAAGACTAGTACTACATTATTATTAGTAAGTTTCTTTCTTATTGATACCATATAGGATCAAAATTCTTATCTACTCTTTCAAATATATATATGGGCTCAAAAAATTTTAATTACTTAATTATGACTTACTGTTTAAATTTTGAAGTAAAACTTTAATAACCACTAAAAGTCTAAAACACTTCTCAATTTTAATTATCAATAAGATATTTAATTTGAATATGTCATTTAAAATTAACAAAATTATTGCAATTATGTATTTCTTTGCGCTCTTATACATTGGTTTATAAGATGAGACGTTCATTCGCACTTTAACTTAATTGAATATGAAATTTTTCATTTTTTTTGTCTTGGTATTCAAGTCCGTATGCTTTTTTTTTTTTAAAAAAAAAGTTTTTATAGAAACATGAATTACATGTTACTTGCAAAAATCGGGGTCATTGGGATCATCATAAATTGCAAAGGGTTGCAATTAACTAACGAATAACAGACGATACGGGTAGTATTTATTTGGGGGACCACGAGACAATAAAGTAGTGGCAGGAACCTTAGTGCAAAATAAAGTTGAGAGACTCGTGAATTGGTGATCTGACGGTCAACACCGAGACAAGTGATGGCATGTTTAATCTCGGATGATTAAAAGCGACGTTTTCAGACTCTAGTGTTTATTCTTACATAATCTAACTCGTACGGGATATGTTGTTACGATGTTATGTGCAGCATTTTTAGTTTCAAGCCGGTGCTTGACTTTGGGATCATTAATTAACGGATGGTAAAACCGTAAAATTGAAGGACATATCATTTTTAGAATTTGCGTCTTTGAATTTGAGTCTTTAAACTAATCGAATTTAGTTTCAAAAGACAAATTAAATTTATGGAATTTAATTTACCTCTTGACGAGAGCATTTTGCATAAAATCAGATATCTAGGCTATGGAAATTTAAAATTTTCTATATCGTTTTGTATAAAATCAAGAGGATGGAAAGTGCTGAAAAGCACATCAAAATAGCTCGAGTATATAATAGAGTGGCAATCAGATTTTTATGTAATTTTAGTATCATTTGGTAATGTATCATTAATAATTAATTTCCTTTTTTAAAATTAACATTCAAATTAATAAATGACATAACATGCACAAAATCTCATTTTATTTCATATTATTTTATGACGGTCATTAACTCAATATTAATAAGGAGTGAATTTTCCGCTTATTTATTTTGGATGGTTTTCAATGACTAATTAAAAAATTATATATCATTGCACTCGAAGTGCATTATTTATTTTTGGCCAAAACTAAATTGCCATGTTGGTAATTTTTTGAATGATTAATTGTAATCCAAATTCATTGGCGTGGAGTTCGTAGACAATCCAAATCATATAGGCATGAGAAGAAGCATGGCATTTATAATCATTGGTTTTGTTGACAAGCTTGATTATTTTAGCATTTTAAGACTAAATGAGACCTCCTTTTGCTTGATTACTTTGCGAGGAACATAAACATAAGACTTGCTATGTTCAAGTCGAAACCAAAAAGCTAAAAAGCTTGGATTCCTCCTACGAAAAAGGTTAAAAATAACCAAACACGGAATCAAATGCAAACTTTGCTTTATAAAAAGCATGCAAATATGAACCATGTCTCTTCATATTGGACAAATCTTGCTCACCTCAAAATAATTTGTATAAAAGACCACATACTAATCAATTTACGTACATTGGCACCTATTAAGGTTAGTATTCATCCTTAATTCTCAATTAGGGGCGGAGCCAGATTACATCATACGGGGCTGCGCTCAAAATTCCTAAACATATTATCCTTAGAAAATAAAGTTATAATTAAGATCGCATTACTAAATAACGAATTATTGTCCCATTTATAATAGATCAATTGATAATACATTTTCGATGCTTTTGTACAATTATTTAATAACTTACACAGAATTTTAACAATTTTATATTATTTTTTATTACTAAAGAAAAGATTCTATCAATTTTTTGATAGATCATGTCGACCGTTCATTAAAATTGAGCTCCTAATTTACATAACCATTTTTTTGTTCATGTAATTCATGACGAAGAAATATTTTGTTCTTAAGGGGGGTTAAGTTAGCCAAATTATAAAACGGACTGACGTTGGACTCGGATCCTCAACAGCAGTAAAAAAAAAGGACTGCTTGGTACAGTCCTTCTCTTTTTTTTTTTTTTTTTTTTTTCCTTCTACATTTAAAAAATTTAAAATTCAAATGTCGAATCCAAACCGTTGATCTTGTTCAATTTAACGGAAGATGCATTTTCATATAAGTTTTATAAAATTTGAAGTTGATTTGATACTTGATTAAGTGCTCAACAAATGAACGAACCTCATTTGATTAATTCTAATACGTTTATAATTTGAGCACTTAATCAAGTATCAAATCAACTCCAAATTTTATAAAACTTATATGAAAATGCATCGCCTATAAAATTGAACAAGATCAACAATTTAGATTCGACATTTGAATTTTAAAATTTTTAAATATTAAAAAAAGGAAAAGAACTGCTCCAAGCAGTCTTTTTTTTTTTTTACCGCTGAGGATCCGCACCAACTGACATTAGTAATGCAAATTTAAATTTGTTAGGGGAGCAAGACCCCCTTTGCCCCTACTCCCTCCACCCCTGTTCTCAATATATTTCATTTTAAATTCTTTAAGATTCTATAAATTTAATAAAGAAATATTGAATTTCTTAAGACTTAAAAATCTAACGAGAAAGACAATGCATCTTTATTCAAATTTGTGTCCTTACTCGGATACTCCATACTTACCTAGTTGATTAGTTGTCTGATACTCCATACTTACCTAGTTGATTAGTTGTCTGGATTCACCATTATAGGTACTAGAGGGATACATCGAGCTTCGCTCGATTTTGAAATTCTTACCGACATTAATTATCAGTTTTTTTTACAACAAATCAAGTTTCATTATAATTATAATTTTAATTATAGAAAATGTAAAAAAAAAAATTTAACTAAAAATATATAGCGGCCACGGCTTTTAATATATAATATACTATAGATGCGCTTATATAATAATATTTATTTTTCTTGACATATTAATTGTAAAAAATTATACACGTGAAAGATGTCACAAAAGAGAGATTGAGGCATGGTAAAAATAAAATATGAAGGGATACAAAAATCAGAAATAAAACAATGTGTTGTCAATTTATTTTCTGGTGGTGAAGCGAGTCAATTTTATGAGCAATAATATCCGACACACAAATAATTATAGAATATCACGTTACATAAATAGGAAAAAATGCTATTTCACAATGTTTGAAGTGTAGGACTACATTTAATCAAATGGTTCTGACACCCACACATCTTTATTTATATTTTTTATTTTTGATGTTATTAATGGTAGGTAGAAATAAATTAATTAAGTAAAAAATATTCAACAAGTTAAATTGTTATCCCTTTTTTTATTTATATATTTTTGGTTTATCAATTGCTAGATTGCTACTAGTAGAGATATTAATTATTTGGGTCATTTTTTATATGTCTTTTACTCCAAAAAAAAGCAACAATAATAATTGTCTTGCAGCCTCCCGTGCAAGTTGTCAGTCGTACAATTTTCTCTTAATAAAAGGTAGATTGCTACTATTAATTTTTCAATGTTTTTGGAATTTTTTTCTGCATGAGTATGGTGTGATCTTTATCTCTCTCTTATTACATGCCATGTAAAATAATAAAAAGAGTTTGCTTTAGAAGTCTGAGACAGAGAGTGAGACCCTAGAAGAGGAAAAGTTGTTAGAGGGGGGGAAGCCTAAGCTTACGCCTTTTGCAAAGACATGAACTAAAGCAGATCTCATATCATCTCTGCCAAATTTCAGATACTGTCCCCATTTTGGGTTTATAGATCTTATAATAACAATAATAATTATATCACCTCCGGATCTTGCCACGTCTTGCTCTTATTTTCTGACATAGCACCACTTGCGCAAAGGAATTCTTGTGTCAGATCAAAATTTTGTAGCGTATCAAACTGTGTACTGAACAAATTTTAATATTTGTCTACATATGGATGACCATAAATACACCAAAAAGTCTTGACTTCAAAGAAGACAGAGAACTATATTTCATGAAAAAAGGATTATGCTTACAACTTTACTGTCATAGAAGAAACATATGTTGTATACCTGTATTATAACATAAGTTTGTGATTTAAAAGATACGCGAGTATAAATAATTCAAAGTTAGAACATATTTAATAGAGAAATGCTAGTGTCCAATGTATTGGACGAATGAGTCCGTCCAATATGATCGTTTTCACATTTTTAAATTTCAAACGACCAATCTGAACCGTTAAATATGTTCTTCATATTGAAAACTTATAAAAAACCAATTTTTACATTTTTTTAATATTTTAATTCACTTTTTGGTATTTTAGAAAATTCATGATATAAAAGTTTTTGATCGTCCATTAACAACGATTTTCTAAAATACCTAAAATATAGTAAAAAAATTCAAAAAAAATGTAAAAATTGGTTTCTTATAAGTTTTCAATATGGAGAACATATTGAACGGTTTGGATCGGTCGATTAAAATTTAAAAATATGAAAACGATCGTATTGGACGGGCCCGATCCGTCTAATATATTGAACTCTAGCATTTCTCTATTTAATAAGAAAATCAATTAATACATCCAGTATTTTAAACGTGAGGATCTTTAGCGCGGTTTGTACGCAACCGGTTTATCTACTGCATCAGATCTCCTTGGCTGTGCATTTTTAGAATTTGCTAGCATAGTTATTATTTTATTTTTTTTATTACTTTCTCTTCTAGTATCTTCCTTTTGTAATTTGTAAATATTCTTTTAAATAATAAAATTGTTTTGCTGGTGTGGCAATCGCTAACTGGCACTCAAAAAAAAAAATTAAGAATAAGCAGAGTCAATGATCATTTGTACTGGATTCGATAATCTTAAGAAAATTAATATATGTTATTTAATCACTTGATTTTAATTCATTCTATTAAATGAACTTGAAAGTTTACAATTATGGATGAACCCATACTCCATACGAAAAATAGTACAAGATACTTTTCTACTTGATTTAAAATTCCTTTATTCTATATAACTTTAATGTATATAAAGTAAAATATACAATACAATAAAAGAACAAATTTAAATGTCAGAATCGTTGATCCTACTTCCTAGGAGCTAGATGCTTCCATTTTGATTGCATATGACTCTTGGAGTGTATGCATCAACACCCCCCGTAACTTTTGGCTTTCTTCTTTTCTTGTTACAGTGTGCCAAACTCAGATGTCAAGTCGTTGCGTGTGAAAATTGCATTGCAGTTGTAATTCACAAATAGTTCCGACCTGTGCAATCTTTTTGGTACGAACGTTTAGTCCATCTCTGATTTTTTATTTTCCCCCTCAAGTGTTCAAACATTCGATTAACAAAAATTCACAAAACTAACACCCAAATTCTCATCATAACGACTAATGCTGCTAAATTTTTCTAAATTGTTTACGATCGGGAACTAACAAATCCCAGAATTTCGCTTCAAAACCATGGATATAAACCAGTAAAATTTGGTGCTATTTCTGGTCTCTTCTAGCACCATGTGTGCACCAGATCATCACTAGACAGCAAACCATTAGAGAACACATAAGTTTTATTTAGCAATTTTTGGTTCTTTTGATATGATTATGCATGTAGTGATAAGCGTGAGGGGGAGGAAAATAGACTAAATTGTTGTGCACAGTTATTATTATTTCATAATTTTTCAAATTTGACGAGCTTAACCAATCGATTATGCTTGTCTTCGTAAGATATTTTATAAATTTTAGGATTTTCTTAATATAAAAAGAGTGTTGAAATAATTTTGTTTCTCTAGTATTTCTCATGTCACTGCATTTTAATAACAAAAAACTTTTGAAATTACCGAATTAACAAAGTCATCAGTGATATGATCATATGTTTCTCTATACTCCTGCAAAATAATTTGACGTTTTAATTTTATTTCAATTAGTATCAACATCGAGTCATCGACTGATATTGATGATGTTCGAGCAACGATTTTTCGTGTTTTCATTATCCAGTAAAGTAAAAATTTGAAAATATAAGCGCGTTAAAGGAAGTACAGTAGATCGTTTCTGTAGATATTTAATTAACTAAATTAAAATAATTTTTTTAGAAAAGCAACTAAAATAAAATAATTGCACGCTCTCATTTTATAAGCCAAATTATTACCGATAAAAAGGGAGCGGGGTCTAAGGGATGGTCAAAGGAGTGTCCCAATGTCCAAAAGGGCTTTTTTCCAGATTACTATCTCTAATATGACAACTGACAAGGCCACAAGGGGTTCTTTTAAGGCTGTAAATCAATGAATAATTCATGTATACCTTTACAAAACAACCAGGTACTCAGTACTAATATTGCAATATTACCTTGCATTAGAACAAAATGCCTCAATGAACCATGTTTAAGGCAATATTGTTGTTCTGCATTAGATCATTTTTACTTTTGAAAGGAACATTAAAGCAAAACAAATTAGCACAGTGGCAGCTTTAGTCAATGTTGTAGGGTGGTTTTCTTTTTCTTTTTTTTTATATATATCCATGTTCTATCGAATTGATAGACAGAAGGAATCCTTTATATTCACTGAAGATGGTGGGTTCGAAATTCGAATGGGAGTCTTCTATGACATATAATTTCGAAATTACTAATTTTTTGTATTTTAAATTTTATTTTTATTTACAAAACGTTGTTTTATAATTTCTTTCGACGTAAAATTTGGTCTCCCACTCTGCTAACTTCCACAGTATCGGACTTTCGGGAGTTGGAACTTAACTCTTCGAATCGCCCTTTTTACAAATCTCTTTATTTCTTGTTTGAACTAGGCCCATAGTGGCCTTCTATTGCAAATTGAATGTAAACTCGCAGGAGTTAGAAATGGGCTTAGATTTAGATTTTAATGTTCCAGTACGAAATTGTGCAAAAAATGCTAAAATAATAAATAATAAAATGGTAATATTCTTTTGATGATATTATAATAGAACTCACAGTATTTAGTGTGTAAAAATTCTCATCAGATATTCAAAACTGTGAGATGTTGATATTTTTGAACTCCTTTTAGTTTTCAATGGAAGCCTACCTCAGGCTACTCTTTATCAAAAAAAAAAAAATGTATCAGTAGGATGCAATAAAATTTTATATTATAATTATAAAGTTTAAATCTTAATTTAAAACCCGTTCAAAATTTTATATTCCATTATTCCGTTAATATCATGCCTTTTTTTCACAGTCAAAGGCGGCCATGTCATTGGGACCCACAGGTCAGACGAGGCACAAACAAGGGAAGAAAGTAAATACCCTGTCGGAAGGCCGAAGCAGCAGCAAGCGCCTGAATCCAAAGTTCCAAACCCAAATCCAACGTTCCAACCCGAACCCAAACGAAGGCGGCGATGACGAGCATCCGGCGCTTCTGCTGCGACGACCTCCTCCGCTTCGCCCATGTCAACCTCGACCACCTCACCGAAACCGTACTTACCACCAATCTCTCTCTCTCTCTCTCTCCTTCTCTTTCAGATTCAATTCAATTCCAATCATTTTCCTTCTCCTCTTCTCTTCTCTTCTCTTTATCTCATATGTGTCTATCTCTGTGTTTGCAGTTCAACATGTCCTTCTACATGACGTACCTCGCTCGCTGGCCCGACTACTTCCATGTCGCCGTCGCCCCCGGCCACCGCATCATGGGATACAGTCTCTGCTTCTTTTACTTCCTTCTATTCCCACTTCCTCTTAGATTGGTTTTATTTTCTTACTCTTTGTTTTGTTGGGTTTGTTGCAGTTATGGGTAAGGTAGAAGGGCAAGGCGAGTCGTGGCACGGCCATGTCACTGCACTCACTGTCGCTCCCGAGTACCGACGCCAGAAGCTTGCTAAGAAACTCATGACCCTCCTTGAAGACTTCAGTGACCAAATGTATTTTCTCACTCAATTCTTAATTTCCATTGCATTAGAAAACCAGTATCATGCCTAATTGTTGGTATGGTTTGTACTGGTATGAACTGCTTATCTGTATTTTGGCATTCTTTGACCTTGTGTTTTTGTTTGTATTTTGCAGGGACAAGGCTTATTTTGTGGATCTCTTTGTCAGGGCATCCAACACACCGGCAATAAAGATGTATGAAAAGGTACCTGAGTTGTTCACTTCAATTTTCTCTCATATTTTTTGTTTTGTTATATACATATATTTCATAATCTCTCTGAATTTGACAATGTCTGCATCATGTTCGCTCCAAATTGATCTTACTGTCGTGGTTTTCCAGCTTGGCTATATAATTTATCGAAGAGTGCTGCGCTATTATTCTGGGGAAGAGGATGGATTAGGTGAGTTAATTTATGATTTGGTACTTAAGCTGTAGATTTGGGAACTTTCCTTTTGGCTACTAATTACTAATATTTTTTTAATTTGGTGATTTACAGATATGAGGAAAGCACTCTCCAGAGACGTAGAAAAGAAATCCATTATACCTTACAAGAGGCCAATTACTGCAGATGAACTTGAGTATGATTAGGTTTCATGTCTACTCATATCAGTGTTGTTGTTAAATATTGTACTTGTGCAACTCTTGATTTTGAAATCAAGGGTTTTTACAAGTTTGAGAATTGTACAACAGTGACACTTTGTAGCCAGACTGTTTTCTGTTACTTGATGTCGAACTTATTATCTACCTTTGCTATTGTGAGTGTGACTATATCATTAGACAAAAAAACAAAGTGGATGCGTATTTTGAGTAGTTAAACTGTTATTTATTTTTTTGATTATTCTTTTGAAAGGAAGGCCCTTGAAGGAGTCATTCAATTGAAACAATACAGGTACGATTCTAACTGGTATACCTGACTTCTTGTACTCCTTTCCATATATACATCTTTTATACTGAATGAGTGGTATGACATTCATCTCTGTGTGGCCACTGTCTTGACTGGTACCATATAAACTTTTGTCAGTGTGGTATCCATCCTTACTACTTGTGAGATATCTTCCATGTTTTCAATCCTTATGCCAATCTGCTAGCTGTTTTCTCATCTATGATTTTATGGTGTTCCATAATAAAATTACAATTACAATTAGACAGGAAGACAGGAATTTTGAAGGAAAGAGTCACTTGATAGAAGTCTCTAAAATGCCCTTTAACTTCATAAAGCACCTTATGTCAGAGCAAGGCAGGAGGCTCATACGTATCCTGCTGAGAAAAACAAAATTTTGGCATGCCAATTCAGTACAGTTCTATATATGACAAAATTAGATACCAGAATGCTCTTCCGGGCACAGTATAATTGCTATATTGCACCAAATTAGTTTCTAGGTGTTCTCCTTTCAACACTTCTACTGTTACCAATGAAATTGTACCAAGAAGTGTTTCCTGTGTCTGATACACTGGATCCATTGATAATGCAACATGTGTCAACTTCAAATATTTCAACATATGAGATCATAATCTTTTTGGAGATACTGATCCAAATGGTTCACCATTGGGTGCCACAATGTTTGGTCAAGATGGTAATCCTCTGAGATACTCCTAATATATACTGAACAAGATTCTGCTCGTTGATATATTATGAATAGCTGCCTGCTCTCTAGATATACTCTCCGTTTGTAAGTATCAGCTTGTGAAAAATAACTCATCAATCATGTTTCAACGGTATAGATCAGGTACATCAGTAGGATATATGAACCGTATAATTCATATTTTCTCAGAGTTTCCCGGGGCTAACACCAAGTTTCGGATGGAATCTCGTCATAATAGATCCTCGTTAGCTTAAACCTAGTAATCAACTCAATGCATGTGCACATCTTGAGGTCAACTAATACGACATTTATTGAAAAAAAAAAAGTAAATTTTCTTTGACCGAGATTGCAGAGATAGCATATTGTTTATTATCACCATATAGGTAAACGGTTTAAATATAACCGGCTATGAAAATAATGTTACATCAGGATGTTAACTAGAAAGAACAGCTGTATATACAATTAAATTGAATTTTAATGTTTGTTATATATAAAAAAAAGTATCAAGATTAGTATAATTTTGCTTTCTTATGTACAGAAAGATGGGCATGTTATTTTAAGTAAAAGTACATTGATTGGTTGCTATGCATGTTTGCGATAATATTTTGCTCAACTTAGATCTATAGTTTAGAATTTAGTGTTTACAGAAAAATGCACTGCTGGCAATTACATGAAATTAAATAACACAAAGTCATTGTAGGGAGAGGAGAAAAGGCAAAATTGGAACCAAAACTTCTCTTGAATGATATGTTGGAAAGATAATGATACTTAAGTATTATATTAGAATATTAATGACATATTGTTGATCCATTCATTACTCATTTTGCCTGCATTTATTAGAATTAATAATTAATATCTCTACTACTTATAAATGCACCCAGCGAAATGTTTTAAACATTCATATAAAAGGAGTTAAACATTCATATAAAAGGTCAGGCTGGGAGATTGTAATTTTTTTTTCCTCTACCGTTCGATCGGTTTGATCTGTGGTTGGATGTGAATCGCCAGACGAATAAACACTATGGATTGATTTCTCATCTAATATTGAAACAAATTGAATAGCACATCTATTTGTAACGCTGACAAATTAAGAAACATATTTTTATTGTTTCACATTATTTTATTTCTTTATTTGCCCACATATGAGGGCATCTTATGCTATACTAATAAATCCGGGTTGAAATTGTGATGGAAATATTGGGGATGAGATTATGAGACGGCGCATGGTCTATTACGCATTTAGATAACGCACTTAATTCAAACATAATGTATATTTAATTATACTAAAATGCATGCTTGACTACGCTACACACTTATCTATATTTTTAATAGCGGTTAAAAAAAGAGTTATAAACAAATAGTTATCGGAAGTTTAGAACATCCAAAATACAGACAGTTGTCTGTGTATAAAAAACACTAGTTTGAATCAAAACAATTAATTTTCTAAACTTACATAAACAACTGTATGAACTTCCAAACTCAACAAGCAAAATACATATTCATTTGAACTAATATGAATACTCGTCTATCATCTTTTCTACGGAATTGGCTAAAAAAAAAAAAAAAGATATATTTGAGAGATGAGGCTCGTTGGATAACTACAACTACCAAGTCTACAATATATTTCAAATGTGGGAGAACACTAGAGTAGCTAGCTTTCATCACGGACTCCGAGTCTCGTACAACGATAATTTGTGCACTTTGCGTCATTCCTAATGTACCCTTTTTTTATGCACAGAATTAGATACTCCTTTGGCATTTTAGACCAATTGTGACTCATGTAATGTAACGAGTCCAGCAAAGCAATATACAAATAAATCCATCAAGTCAGACAATCTATGTGTAACTCTCCCTTTAGAGCATATAAAATCAAATTTAATACTCTCAATTTGTAATTTTATATGGAACAAAACAATAATTTGTTGTATTCATTTGGTATTTCACCCGCCGCATAATTCTCATTCAACAGAAGTTTGTTCACTCATGATAGTCATTGAAAATGCAATGTGCTTTACGTGGGACACCTAAATTTTATATTTTCTAAAGAAGTCCTTTCTGAAAGGAACATGGGACAGAAACGAAATTCAAATCAGCAAAAGGAATTATTGTTGGGTCGAGACGATAGCTAAATTACAAGTATAGTCTAGTCATGTTTTAGTCATATTCTAACCTTGATTGGATGTGTATTTATGAAAGAAGAAGCTTTAAGGGAGGAGAGGAAAGAAGTCGAACAAAAAGTCAATGTATTTCTATTACTCTTCCAAGTATTTTTCCTACCTTGTTGACCACAAATTTCAAATAAATTTAGTATTATGTAGTATTTTTGCACACGAAAAGAATTAATAAAATATATAATATAAATAATTATATCCACATTTTTAATTTAACATTTATTCATGAATTTTTTCAATATTCCGCGACTGGTGGCACCAAAAATTTCTCCAATATTTTATTATTGCATTATTTAAGCAACTGAATAAATTCGCCACAATCTTCGAACTATCCAATGCACATGGACTTTATCGTACTGAATAATCAAGAACTCATATGAAAAAAAAAAAACAAAATTATATGCGCAAGTGGGCAACTCCGAAATGTATTATTATATCTCTAAAATACTTCCAACTGCGCAATATTCTTCATAGTAATCCGAGAATTGAAATGGCCAGAAAAGTTCTACACATGTGTCTGTAAACAAAGCGCCGCAGAAATACCACCTCACAATCTTCCCCTTACATGATGCCACGTACTTTCACTCTGTTTTGCTAGGGAATTGCAGAGGGTTTGATCAGACCCTTGTTTCAAAGTACACTGAGTCACTGATCTTCTACTCTTACCCAAGACCCTTGTTTCATAGGCCAACAAAATCATTTTTTTCCGTTTTGCATGATGATAGACAGTACGCCATGTGTCTACCGTTTTATATTTTTGTTCCGTGTTAAGTGACACCTGTCAGTGACTAGGAGCTCTTTAATAGTTCATTCCGTTTTTTCGGTACTTTTAGAAGTAGGTTCTCTCATTCTATTTTGTTGATGTCTCTTCAATAGAGGAAAACATAATTATGCATTCCTTTAGTTGGTTGTAGAGTTGGTGAGGCTCAATTGGGGTTGTTAATCCCCTTTTGAGGTGTGCAATTTCTTCAAATCCAAGTTTTTCTTGCATGCAATTCTTACATCTAACCAATTAATTCTGAGAAATGATGGAAGGAATTGGAGAAAAGAGCTTGGAAAGGGTTGTATCTCAAAAGGCTTTACAGATGAGCAGCTCGAATACATGCAAAGTATGGATTCTTGGTTTCTTTTGTGGAGTTTGTTTCACCTATCTCTTTGTGCTTCTTCTATCTCCCTTTTGGCAAAACCTCTCTCTTTCTATCAATTTGAATGCGCACAATTCAATTTTCAAGAATTTAAGCCTCTCTGATGCTGGTAATGTTTCTTCTTTATTTTTTTTTTAATTAATTTATGAATTTTCAATATGAACAATCCAAAATTCTGGTAATGGTTTCATTTTGCTAAGGTTTTAGCTTTAGAAAAGAAGTGTTCTTGGATTATGTTGATAACCCTTGCGACTTTTTGCAACATTTTTCAACGTATACCAAATTTGGGTTTTAACCAACGCATAATGTTTTGCATTATTTTAAAATATTTAATGAAATTCGAATTTCTTTATTAATTTTCTAATTGAAATTAACTCTGGCTATTATTATTCAATTATCTCATAGTGGTGTAAATTGAAATTATATCCAATTCTTATCTCGTAATAGTGTAAATTTTAACGTACTCATGTATCGAATAAAATTATCATGAAAGGTAGCATAGTTAAGCCATGCATGCTTAATTCATACCGATTATTCCTTCATCCGCTGTGCACCTCATATGTTCAAATTATTCACCTCAGATGCTTCAATTAATGTTCTAATGTTTACAGAAAGATCCATTCTATTGTTTCATGTATTGCTCATTTCTTTTTTTTACAAAATAAAACAAATCATTTCTTCTCTCTTTATAGATCAAGAGAATTATTAGAATATACTAACATAAGCTATCTAATAATCATAGACTATATAACCATATAAGAGCATTGAATGTGTTTCTATGTACTAAGAAGTCCTAAGAAATCCACCTAACTATTGTATTAATATATAATGTTACTATATTATTTAGTTCAATGTGTATGTATCTATTAGTATTGAAATAAAATATTCTGTTTTGCAGAGCACAGCACAAACGGGCACTCTGTTACCATAAAAGACAACGTACTGATGGAAAAGAACCCAAAATATGAAGACAGCATAATGACTCTTTACAATGCATGGAGTTCATGGATCGATAGAAAAGCAAATCCTGCTTCGCAGGCTCCAGCCTCTTTACCAAGGGCTCCCCATCTGGAGGATTGTGAACTGAGCATAGAGAGAAACATGCACCTGGATAATTTTGCCGCGGATGGCAGTTTCCCTGACTGGACATTGAAAAGCTCGCTTGGGCGTGTGTTGCATGAGAATTTGTCGTCAGAGGTGCAGATATCTGAGTGGAGTGATTTGGAACCGAATCCTCCTTGGGTATGTAATTTAAATGAACAATTTACTCAATTAGAGAAATCATTAAGGAAAGGAATAATAAAAAACTAAAAATAAAATTGTAATATAATTTCCCATAGTAAGAGCAGACTGGTTGGTACCACACTGATACCTGATATACCTGGGTTGATTATTATCCCAATACTGATAAAGTAACTGTTGTTATTACTCTTAATTTTGGTACCAGCACGTACTGAAACAATGCCTAAACCTCAAATCAATAGATCTAGTAATTTGTAGACATTAAACAGATCTAATTTAAGGCACAAAAGGTTTTCACAAATACACTTTTTCCCTCATCAGTTATCTGTATTTTATACAAATGTCAGATTGAAGGATCAGACGAAGACAACTACCCTCTAACAAGGATAGTGCAACGGGACATATGGATACATCAACACCCTCCAAATTGCAAAGACCCCACCATGCGATTTCTTGTGGCAGATTGGGAAAGGTTACCTGGTTTTGGCATTGGGGCCCAGCTGGCTGGAATGACAGGATTGCTAGCCATTGCAATAAAAGAGAATCGTGTTCTTGTAACGAATTTTTACAATCGTGCTGACCATCCAGGCTGTCAAGGTAACATTAAGGAAAATTAATGTAACGAATTTTTACAATCATGCTGACCATCCAGGCTGTCAAGGTAACATTAAGGAAAATTAATCTTGGGTCTTCATGAATATCATTTGTGTGAGTATGTTATTGTCAGCCTTTTAGTATCTACAGTGGTTTTCACTGGTATACCAGGAAACCAATGGCTCTCTATATTTGGGGAAATGGTGCCAATGGTACACTTTTGCACTGGATATTAATTTGACACCATTTTACTTTCGTTTACTGTCATAATTGGCCAAATTTAAGGAACATTTGGTACAGGTACTGCACGATCTCACTGGTCGTGCTACTTCTTCCCTGAGACTTCAGCTGATTGCCGCAATCATGCCATTGAGCTCATCAGAAACCAAGAAGCATTGACCAATGGAGTAGTCAAAGTCAAGGAGAACTACACCTCTAAGGAAATTTGGTCAGGCCGCACACCCCGGTACATAACCTACTTGATTTTTCTCTTTCATTGTTCATTTATGCAATCATGTGAGGTGGTAGACTTGCAATTGCATACTGGTAAATTTCCTCAGTGGCAGCAATATATGTTTTCCCAATACTTCATTGTTCTGTATAATGTCTCAATTACAGGAATTGGGGTACTCCATGGAGGAATTTGCAATCTAATACTCAAATTGATGGTAAATTGCTGAGAAGACATCGTAAGATGGACAGGAGGTGGTGGCGTGCACAGGTATTAAGGCCTTCCCTTTAAGAACCCAACTCTTCAATTCAACTGTCCTCAGTTTCTCTACTCTTTTATGTAATTATTTTCTTTTTTCAGGCAGTAAGGTATTTAATGAGGTTTAAAACAAAATACATGTGTCAGCTCCTGAATAAGGCTAGGCATTCAGCGTTTGGCTTAGAAGCAGCAAAACTGGTTACTGATTCTCCTCACGCACAGCCTCTCAAGGTTTCATTGTTTTACCTTGATTATTTTGGCCTTATAACTCTTGATTTTGTATCAGTTATTTCACTCAATGGTTTTTTTTTAGACTATCTTTGTCTAAAAAAAAAACTATTGAGTGAAATAACTGATACAAAATCAAGAGGTGCGACCTCAATACTAGAAAACTAGGCTTTATGCCTAGCTCTCTAAATGTACCTAAGATCGACCTCTCAATTAATCTTCAGTTGTGAAGTTAGATATCAAGCTAGCTAGTCCATTTAGTTGCAGAGTTGTGATTGTACAAATGTTTCATTAGTAAATTTAGCATGAAGTTTTCCTAAATTTGTTTGCTTTAGCATCAAACAGCTCTGTAAGAATTTAATATAAACAAAATCAAAGCAGTGGACAACTTGATAGAAGGGGCTATTGACAGATGGGTACCAAGCACAGTAGTAAAGGGACAAATTGTCATATTGCAATGTACCAACAAGTTGGTTTCATTCATTTCCAGGGTACTAACAGTAGAACCGAATCAGAGATGGAGCTGCTTGTGTGGTCTGACCATAAACCGTGGGTCCCAAGACCTCTACTGAGCTTGCATGTTAGGATGGGAGATAAAGCTTGTGAAATGAAGGTTTTCGAGTTTGAAAAGTACATGGAATTGGCGAACCAGATCCGCCAGCGTTTCCCAGACCTAAAGAACATATGGCTCTCTACAGAAATGCAGGCATGCTCTCATTATATTACTGTTCTCCTATATATCATTTTTTTGTTTTTTCCCCCTCCTCTTCGGTTAGTATTGAATTGAGTTACTTTGGATCAATTAGGGACAAACTGGGTCTGTAGGTTTATTTAACAGAATTGGTGTTGGGCCATTTCATTCTGAATTGGGCTTTAATTCTAGTTAGTTGCTAAAATTTGGGAACTACCGACAGTTGGGAAACCATTGCACACTTCAAAAAGCTCCTTCAATCATACAATTAGCACCTGATGATGGTAAAAATTAGAGAATTCTATCATAATTAAAAAAAATGTGATTTGTCACTCTATCTGTGCAGGAAGTAATTGATAAAACAAGTCTTTATCCTAACTGGAACTTCTACTATACAAACGTGACACGCCAGACTGGTAACAAGTCCATGGCTGCTTACGAGGCAAGCCTTGGCAGACAGCTCTCAACAAATTATCCACTTGTTAACTTTTTATTGGCTACAGAGGCTGATTTCTTTGTCGGGGCTTTGGGTTCAAGTTGGTGCTACCTAATAGACGGAATGAGAAATACTGGTGGGAAGGTTATGGCTGGATATTTGTCGGTTAACAAGGATCGTTTTTGGTGATTATTTTTAACTGCTGCTCCTGCTTGTAAATTCTTAAGCTAACCTGTAATGTAGAGATAACCTGGTGAGTTTGTACAGAATAATATATATGTTAACTAAATTCCTTGAAAAGTTCCTTTTGTTTGCATCAATTAGAGTTGGGAGTGATAGTTGTAGTTTCCACAATAAAGTGGTACTATATAATTGAATAATGGGGAGCCATGTAGTTCTGAATAATATGTATTTTTGTTTAATTAAGCAGAGTACTTTGATTGGTAAGGAAAATTTCGAATTTACATATTGATTGTGCCTTCCTCTCTCAAATAGAAAGAGTGGGCAGAACACACTATTTCCTCTCTCAAATAGCCTTTTTTTTTTTTGTTATGTTTTGTTGAAACTTCAATTTTATTCTAACTAAAAATTTAAATTCATACCTGTGTCAATAAATTTCCGAGACAAAATGTCAATGAATGAAGACAGCCCATGGGCCTAAAGCCTTGAAGGCTTCATTTATCGCCTGTAATTTCATCATATACGTCAAACTAAAGTCTGAATGTAGTTAGGCTTCTTCGGTCCAACATTTGGATTCTTTTTCTTCACTCTCTCTTTTGTAAAATACTTGCAGCGGTTTTGTTGATATCCACCAGTTTAAAAATATTTTTATTATGAAATCCAGTAGTGCTAATTACGTTGATACACAACAAAAACAGTTCGGATTCAACATGGCACTGTATCAGCATTGTGAACTTCTAATGTTGGTGCGATTTCTACTTTTAGGAAATGGACCAAATAGAGAGGAGTCAAAATCGGTAGTGGCGCTATCCACCGAAAGATGATAAGTTATTAAATTTTAAGGTGACGCAAGAATAGGGGATGCACGAAAATTTTATTTTTGATTCAATTGGTCGAGAGAAAAGAGTATAATTGTTTGTTTGGTATTGCCATTATTCTGCCTAGCATCGATTTTTGCTTGTCTAAAATTAATTTGAGATGAATTTGTGGTAGTGAAGGTTTGCTTAACTAAACAATCCCGTTTTCTGTTGTTGGTCATACTACCATCATTTTCAGAACAATTTAATTATTAGCTTTCTGTAGTGCACTCTGGCTATAGGAACAGGACCATCAAATAGTTGATTTTTTAGTATTTGGAACACTTTATTCTCTCTTTTGGTTTGTGTTTTTCATACAATCAGCATCAATGAGTAACCTTCAACGGAAATTGTGATTTTAATTTTATCAGTAGCAATCACATTCGATTACTTTTATGTGTGTCTGTATCTGTTGCAATGCCTTTTTCACAAAAAATTCAATGTTAGTTTTATTTTGCTTTCCCCAAACGACTTAAGCATTTCAATGATATCCTCTGAATCTGGTGCAATACAGCATGCACAAAACTTCATAACACTGTACTGGTATTACAAATTATGTGCCTCAAAATAATTAGTGCTGCCGGTTCCCGACTAAACAACCCTTCGACATACATGTTTTATCTTATTGATTGGTCAAGAGAGTTCATTTTCGAAGAATGTCAGCTAACATCGTCTTCTTCTGGAATGATTCGAATGAAGGTATGTGTTTGCTGATGGGTCGCATCATGTCACACAACTTTCAACGATTTGAAGAAATTTCAAATGTATAAATCTAAAGATTCAAGTAAACAATCAAATAGAGCATCCAAAATTATTTTCAATTCACTTAAATACCAGACAAAAAAATTGTTTTTATATGGAGCCACTTAATGTAATGATGCAAATTATTTGAATACAGAGTATGTTACGTTAAATGAGACAACACACTCTTCAGGAATGCATCTTTGATTCTTTATTTACATAAATTAAATTTACTCCGGACTGGTTGGATTTCATTTCCAGCATACCCCCAACCAATGAGAACCTTGTTAAGTCAAGTCAGACGTCGTACTCTTAAGGAATACAGATTTGTACATTTTTGGGACTAAAAGCTTTGTTATTGTTGTACAATAAGTTTGCATAATGGCCATCCTTATACAAACTAGGAGCTGTGTACATAGCTTTGTTTCGATTTTGAACCAACCAATGAGAACAACATCCACAAATAAACATACTCATTGAAAAAGAAAGAAGGAATTAGCATATGATCTGTTGCTGAGTTCTCTTCTTTGATTAAAATATGCAGATGCTAATTTTCATATTTTGCCATTCTCCTATAGTTCGAATATTCCTAAATTTCCCATAAAGATTCTTCCAAATCTGAATGCAGCTAGCAGTATTTACTGTGATTTCATCATTTCAACATAATGTCCATTTATGTCTGCTCTTTGGCTGCCATGACATCTATCTGTTATTACCTATATATATATAGTGCTTTCTAAAATATTGGAGAAGGTAAACAAGGAAACCTCAGAACAGTCACCCGGAAAAAAATGGGTGGATGAGAGTTGTGATTCTTGTAACCTATTTTCTCCCCACAATGTGGTTTCTCAGGTGTTATGTAGTGTCTCTTTCTTTGTTTCTATAATTAAAATGTATGTTGTAATAACATTAATGAACAATTCCACTAAACCATAAAACAAGTGGGCTCTCATATTTTGTCAAAAAAAAAAAAAAAAAACCATAAAACAAATGGTAGCCATGAAAATCTTTGCACGACAGCATGCACCCCACTATAAGGAAAATGGTGGGTAAAACTAAAGTTATATATTTTTTTTTTCTGCTTTTCTATTTTTTATGATTATTTCAGATGCCATATGTAATAGTAGGCAAAAATAGTTATAGCATTCAAAATGTCAGCCAATTGCATTTAATAGTTTCGTTCTTTTTTTTTTTGGTTTTTTGGTATACTAGCATAAAATGCCCTCATATGTGGGCAAATAAAGAAACAAAATAATGTTAGACAATAAAAATATATTGTTTAATTTACCAGCGATACAAATAGATTTGTTATTCAATTTGTTTCTATATTAGATGGAAAACCAAATGATAGTGTTATTTGGTCTAGCGATTCTCATCCAACCACAGATCAAGTCGATCCAACGACAGAAAAAATTGTTTACTCTAGACCTAGAGTGTAACACCTATGCGTTACGTGCATTTATAAGTAGTAGAGATAGAGATAGAGATATAATTGAGGACATGGAGAAATTTTACTTACTACCTTTCATGGTTGCAAGGTAGTCACCGTAGAAACTTCTTGACGGCAACTCATTCTATAATTGGCAGTGACAAGTTTGGCACAGTTTTAAATTTTAATGTGCATAAGCAAACCATTTCCGTCAAGTATTTTGTTGTATTCAAAGTTACGACGTTAACTTCAAATTTACATTCGTACCACAATAGTTAAAGTGGCAGTTTTTTTTATTTCGCATTGCAATGTTATTACTTAAAAAGAAAATAAAATGCTTCAACTTAATTGGAAACAGTTTTGCTATAAAATTTCCTCCTGAAAAGGTGACAAGAGCTACTGAACTGTAGGGGTGCTAGCTTTTTTTTCCCCCCTTATCCTTTGACCAAACCATTCCCCATTAAATGAATATGGTTAAGTAAAGAAAACGACCCATATGACCATATCTCTTATCAAAAAAGAACGAAAGGACAAAAATAATAACCTATCTTGAGGCCAGTATTAGGTAAAAGTAGTGCTTAAAAACAAAGACATCCAAAAAAGTGGCGGTTTTACCATTTTATTTGATAGGACGTCAAATGTCAAGTACAAATATCTAAGGAACTTCTTCTATAGGGGATTTTACAATCTCAATTGGGAAATTCAATGGTCAATTTTATTTTTTAGTTATATAAAATTTCTGGTAGGTGTAAGAAATGTATAAAAAACCAAAAGAAAATAAGAGAAACAAAACGGGCAAAAAGGAAAAAAATAACGACAAAGATAAAGCTGCAAGAATTTTAGTAATAATAAAATGGAAAAGTATTAATTTAGCAAAAAAAAAGAAAATAACTAAGTCATAGTACCTCCTGGCTCTAACATCCCAAATAGTTGGAAAAATATTGTTTGGTTTGAGAATCTGGTACCAGAATTTACTGAAATAAACTATTAACCTACCTGGTACAAAAATGTCTTTTGCTGATTGCATAAATGATTGGCCGAATTATATGTGATTCAGTCAGTGCGTAGGTCAGTCCAGTAACCCAGATACTACATATATAAATCAATTACTTATTCAACAAGAGAGATGCAATCTTTTGTGATGATTCTGTAATTAAACAGTAGACTGCATTTCCTGATTTGAACATCAGTGCTTGAATGGGAGAAAGTGTAAACAAAGGATAATTCAGGTTAAATGGATGTGATAATAGCATTGAGTCACTTGGTTCAAAATCAAATTTGCAAACCGATTTTTTGTTTATTTACCCTCTGCAAAACTATGGAACCGCATGCAAAAATAATAGCATTTAAGCAATGCAGGTAAATCATTGTCCTAAATGGTTCATTCACTTATCAAATAATGAACCATTTTTAATTTGTATTCCAAACTTGAAAAGAGGGCTTTGCTTTATTAATCTGCAAAAGATGTTTTCCTCTTTATTTTTTTTGTTGGTTTCATCTATTTAATTTGGTACGGCAATACCATTCATCAGTTATAGGTAACAAATATTGTAACAAAATTCAAACATGCATTGAATTTTTTTTTCTGACTTTATTTTGTAGTATTAGTAAGGAAATGCAGCATACCTCTACAGGTTGCTTTATTGGAGAATGACAATAAAAAGTGGACCTTGGGAAATTGATTAAATAAAAAGACTACAATAAAGGCTCAACCTTATTTATTAGTGGATGATAGAACTAAAGGTGAGCGCTTTAAAAGAGACATACGAGTGAGATCAACTATTGGTCATGCCAACCAAGTAGTCTTGTATCATTTCTCCTTTTCTAGTTTTCTTAACCATAAAAAGACATCCCAATGTTATATTCAGCCTGAAAGGAAACCTCAAAAAGGAAAAAAGATGATACCCAATTCCCATTACACATCAAAAGAGAAACAAAAGGAAGAATAGAGCCAGTTACCAAATGTAAACTATAATTGTGAGAATAGATGGGGAAATCCACCAACTATAATGCTCTCATGGTAGGGATTGTTGATAATAAAAATCATTATCTTAAAAGATTTATCACAACCAATAATTTAGCCTCTAATTTGTGTTATCATTGGGATTAAAGTATAATTTGAGTAAAGTAGTTCAATTTGTTGAAAGCAAGAGTTGTCTTTCATCTAGGATTGGTCAATACTAAAGGTTTCTTCCTCTATATAATTCATTGAATTCTACTAGTAGTGTTGAATCATTGCGGTGCTAATAATAAGATAACAGCTTTATTAAAGTATCATACTAAGATTGAGAATTGACATGCTTTAATGAGGCAACTTATCAAACTCTTAATGTACTAGATGTGTAACACAATCAGCGACAAGGCTACCAACACTAAGGAAACTTCACAGCCAAATCCAATTTAACTAACACAGATTCAAAACTAGTATCATAAGTTCTCCTTTCAGGCTTGCACAGTTCTATAATCCATGGCGTGTATTGCATAAAAGAACCAACAAATGTATAATTAACCCTATATCAGATCAAGAGGACGACAAAAATAATACCAAGCTGAGAGGATCGACTTAAGCTAGGCTGTTGTTAACGAGCTGTAATAGGTTTAATGATTTTAAAAGACTACCTTTTAGGCACCATACAAGCTGTAATAGCTTAACATCTCTCGTTTATTTGTATTAATTTATTTTCTTCTTTTTTTGACAATGAACTAGGTGGCTTTTTTTCATTTAAAAAGAAAAGGGAAATATATGTAAAATATATCGGATCAGACCCGGCCGACAGTTGACGGGTTCAGCTTCAGTCCAATTGTATTGATCATTGGACAGTCCGTTTCTAATCAAATCAGTCAAGAGTAATTTGACCGAATATAGCCTGTTGACATGTAATTACTTTGTTCAGCATAAACAGATAAGTTAATTAAAAAGTATTTTCAAATTTAAGAATTAAGCATATACCTCTGACGTCTCTAAAACATTATCATCTAGTTAATATATTAGCTATTAATTATTTATTGTTCAATATGAATTTCTGAAGTAATATCGATGTTCGAGTGGTAGTCTGGTACCAATATATTTAGTGGGAATTCTAAATGCATATTAGGTCCATCCACTTCAAAGCCCAAAACCTTAATACGCCATGTGTATTTGTAATGGACCTACATATCAGAAAAAAAAAATGTATATCTACTTTCTAAATACTACTTAAAATAGTAATGGACTAATTTTCTCCACATGGGTTAGGCTAATACCGGAATAGCCACTTTAATTACTGCCACATCATCACACCTCTCCTCTAATAATCTGACAATTAATCCTTCACCCTAAGCTGACATTACAAAAAAAAAAAAGAAAAAAAAAAAGGAAAGAAAAGGAGAAAAGAGAAGAAGAAGAAGAAGAAGAAACAAAATAAAGTTGTCTTAGATAGCCTTTGGATTTGATTTGATTAGAGCTTCTGATCTGTTATCCTTACGTAGAAGTAGAGTTTAATACGGAGCGTAAAGCTTCAAAAGATAAAGTCTAGTCTAGATTAATTTTTTTTGGGTGAACTTAAGTTCGTATGACTAAATAGCTGATTAATTATAAATAAGATAAGCTTAAGAAAAGTTGATCTCAGTATGACAAATCATCTTTTGAAGTGTTAGCTAGAAAGACTATGGTATGGTTTTAGTATTCATCTTACCATAGATAACATAATACATGATTTTTTCTCTTTATAAAACAAAGAAACAACAAGAAGAGTCAATTGATCACCTCTTCTCAAACTGTCCCTGTTTCATTGATTTCATGAACATCTTAATAAGAAGAGAGCCTTTAAATGTTGAAATACAAGCTCCCTTGATCTCTCTTATTAATATCAATGCCATAACCTCAAGGTTATTCTCCAAATCAGCTAAGGAAATTATGTTGATTGCTTTCTTCATTTTCTGGAGAGAACGTTGCAATAGAATTTTCAGGGAGGCTTGCAAATCCTATTCTGATTTGGTAAATGAAGTTTTCCATGAATGGAATTCTTTGAGAAGAGCTTCATAGTTTGAACTTGGATTTTTTTTTTTTTTTCTTCGGTAGCATCTAGCTGCTGAACTTCTTTTGTAAATAATTTATCATTTAATTAAAAGACAAGGGCTTGAACCTTGTTTTTGTTCAAAAAAAAAGAAACAACAAAATGCATGATCTTTTTGCTCTTTATAAAAAGAAACAAATTTTGTAGGCATATTTTCCTTTTTTTTTTTTTTTTTTTTTTCTAAATGGCATACCTCATTTTTGTATATGACTCTAAAATGTAACCACATTGCATAATTTCTATATTCCATTTGCAAGACCGCATCCAAACCATTTGAGTGCTTGAGCTTAATTTTTATAAATTGCGGTTTGCATGGTGACTTTTTTTCCCCCGAATTTGTGAGAAATTTATAAATTTCATTTGTGGCGGTGTTTAATCAGAAATGATAATTGCAATCTACAGTTTTGCTATTGCTTTCCATCGCTTGAACAAAGTGAATATATAAAATAGAAAAAATGAGCGTTTAAACAATTAAAGTGTACACATATAAACAAATAAGTTCAATAAAAATAAGTTGAATATGCATATAAAAATCTGAACAACAATACAAAAAATAAAATTTAACTCCTAATTGAATAAAGTGAAAAAAAAGTAAATAAGCTGGACATATAAATAAATAAAGTGAATAAATACAAATGGGATGGCACGGGATAACGATTGGAGATTTGATAGATAGTAATTTCCGTGCTTAATTGTAATATATAGGGATTGATATTGGAGAGATGTTGAGTTTTCATTTGCGTTCAGATTTATTTAAATTTAGATTTAAGTATTACCGAGCCCATTAACTACATTGGAGGATCTTGAAATTTGTTTGATTCTACAATGGATTTCTGTCAGTATTTTTAATTGTTTGTCAGATAAATTTGCAATCATAAATTAGTAAAACTAGGCCTTCATTTATCAAAATAATTAGTCAAATATTAGTTGAAATTAACAACTAATTTTGTATTATTTAAGATTGTTTTAAAAAGCCGACTCTGACTATTTTGACCGTATGATAAAAGTCACAAGAATTTTGTTGACCTGACCAAAGCATATAATATTGTTTTGGCCTATTATAACAAAAACAAGACACGTCAAGAAATCTTATATCACTATTCATACGAGGTTGGTACTTGATACGTTCAAAAATCACAATTAGGTGCATTATGAACCAACCCACTGATGAATATCAAAAATATTTTACACGTGTCAAACAGATAGTAGCGCAGTACTGATTCAGCAAGCAGTTAAACTTGAAGCAGCCAATGACGTTCAATTATTATGCTAATGATGAAAAGATTAATACGTACTTAGATAAGCAAATTGATTAGAAGAATTGTTAGAATTCCACAAGGAATGTTTTGATTCTAATTAGTGCGCTTTAAAAAAGGCCATTGCACTTAGCTGTTAGTTTTATTGAAAACTTAGTGAAAAAGAATTACAATTTTGCATACTAAAGGTCTTGTTTGCATAAACAGCCAGCAAGCTTGTCTGTTTTTGGCATCTGTTTTTTTCATGGAAAATTTCCATTCACAATGGCCTTATTTATTTGTTCTATTTTACATAGATCCTTGAATTAAATATGTATATCTTCTCTTGATAAGATGTAAATTTTTTTAGTTTGACCCCTAAAATTTTAGTTTCTGTTATTGTCGGAATTTTGAAGTGGAGACATTTTCAGCGGGTCGCTGGAAATTTTAACGGGCCACTGGACAAGACGCACCTTTTGGTGTTTTGGTCCTTATCTCTATATATTCTCTGAACAGATTAATTTATGTGTGATTGAGACTCATTCTGTTTAGACAGAGAGAGACAGAGAATAGAGGGAGAGAGATCCACTTCTCTTCTACTTGTTAATCAGTAGGAGCACTTGATGTAGAGTGAAACACCGCAACCTATTCGAGAGGTTGGCACGTGGCAGTTCGTCTGGCACCGTGGCTGTGGATAGTGTGCAGAACTCGTTGGAAATCGACTTCCAATCGTGG
The DNA here is from genome assembly GCA_027725995.1 of Rhynchospora tenuis. NCBI lineage: Eukaryota > Viridiplantae > Streptophyta > Magnoliopsida > Poales > Cyperaceae > Rhynchospora > Rhynchospora tenuis. Next base: position 128,819,858 of record CM050889.1, on the reverse strand, counting down.
TTGTTGTCCACTAGCGTATGAAGACGGTGGTCGTGAAGACATGGAAGGGCTTAGCGTGTCATGCCGTGAAAGGAACCGCAAGAGATCCTAGAAAATCGATTTCTGCTGCGGTATGTGTTTACCCACGATTTTCTAACAGTGGTATCAGAGCCGTTAGGTTTCTTTTCGGTAGGGATTGATACCTAAGCCTCTTCTCTGTGATTTCTGATCGTTATTGAGTGATTTTGTGTGTCTAATTTCGTGATTTTGAGTGAGAATTAGGGGAAACCCTAAGTTCTGTCCAGAAACAGAATTTCAGATTTGATTGCCTTACTTCGCGAAGGTATATCTCGAGATCTGTTAACTTTTTTTCGAGTGAAGTGGTGTTGGAATGAGCTTGAAGTCTAGTTTCCAGAGAGTCCAAGAAGTCGAAAAACAAGCAAGTATTATGAGAGATAATGACCTCACAATCAGAGGATATCAGTCTATCTGGTTTCTAGAATTTATGACCCTTCTGTAGTGCGAATGGATTTACGATCATATCGTAATTTGTTTTTCTGTCAAATTTGTAATGGAGATAGAGCTTTTAGAGATCTTTCCAGAAAGTCTAAGTTTGTAATTTTTGGATAAACGGTGAGTGAGAAATCGCACTCGCAAGTCGGGTTTGTTCTGGTAAGAATCAGAACTTGTTTTTTTGGATCTGATTTACAAAGGATATTTTTCATACTTCTGAAATTATTGAAATTTAATAATTGCGATGATTAGATAGAGCATTGAGTGTGCTTTCCAATGATATATGGAAAATAATTTTTCATCGAAGTATGATCGAGATATCGTGGGTTTGAAATCAGGGTGCAGAATCTGATTTCTGTCGATTCTGTAATTCTGTCCAGTTCTAGCGGGTCGCTAGAATTGTTGGCGGGCCGCTGGATTTGCCAGTGGACCGCTGAAACTGCTGGCTGAGAGCCAAAATGACTGTTAGACAGTCTGAGTGAGTAAAACACCATATAAGTGATCAGAAATTGAGACACATGAATACCAGAGATTATAGAGTATCAACCACACTTGTTTTAAAGATTATTTGAGTGATAATCAATGGCTCTTGTTGTGTATATGACTTTATGCCAGACCAAGTACCGAAATGGGAGATACCATTTATTGGTGTTGTCCCATCTAGACTTGATGACACAGTTGAGTGTTGTTATCAAGGTCTAGAAAGTTTGATGATAATCAAATATTGATTCTGAGGGAGATAGAATGCCAGAATCAAGATATCAATATACTTTGTGTGAGATGGATCGTTTCGTGTCGAAATGAACCGTGACAACGTCTGAGGGTAGACAACCAAATGTTGGTGTGTCTTTATGATATCCAAATAGATCGTTTGAATTTCAAATTGATCTATAAACATTTCATTTGGTAATAAACTATTTGATGGCTCAAATAGATCATTTGAAATATTTCTGATTGTCATAAATTTTATCCAGAACAAGCATAATAAATTATAAACTGTGATTGAAGTTATCCGTTCGATAATTTCATCAATAACCCTCTATTATTTGCTTGTTGTTGGTGATGGATGGTACATGTGGTACAATCTCACCTAATCGTGATGGATTGCATAACACATGTTTGTGTTTGCAAACTGGGTGAATCTAGATTGGTAGACTATTGAGATCTCATCTAGATTCTGATCCTTGCGCCGATTTGAGTTATGTAAGGGTATTGATGCTTAGTTCTTGTGATTTGATTGATTGTCCTAGACTTTCTTTTGGTCATATAGGCTAAGCTATATATATTTCTTAGGAATGACTCTAATTGTACTACGAGGCTTTATAGTTATAACTGAGATGTTATGACTTATGAGAGTGCTAACATAGTGCTTGTCTCTATGTGATTTTGGCTTAATTATTAGTAGTCGTTGATCTTTAATGAGAAAAGACAGTTGATGTATATGTATTGCGGGGCATTACAATATCTTATTGTCTTATAGAGGATCAGGATGAATGAGAGATCATCACATGTAATGCGTAATCACAAAAGAATTTGTGAGTAGTCAGAAACTGAGGGAGTGTAACCGAGCGGGTCGCATGTCTTTCAAGCGGGCCGCTAGGGTTATAGATTTGCATATTTCTTCTCGCTTTGTGTTGCTGAGTAGTTTGTTAAGTTACAATATTTGTAGTCTCTGTTGAATAGTATAATCAATCATTGACTGAGGGTTGTAAACTCAATGGGCTTGTTTGGATGGGTTGGGAATAGTGGGAAGAGTGGGAAGAGTGGGAAGAGTAGGAAGAGTGGGAAGAGTGGGAAGAGTGGGAAGAGTGCTATTCCTAGGTTGTTTGGATGGTGAGTTTAGGAATAGCGTTGGGAAGTGTGAAAAAGTAGAGAGAAAAGTGTTGTTGGGAAGAGTGTTATTGAAAATTGTGTGGGAAGAGTGGGAAGAGTGGGAAGAGTGGGAAGAGTGAGAAGAGTGCTATTCCAAAATCGTTTGGATGTGTTAGGAATAGTCAATTCCGGGAAGAGGCTCTATTCTCACTATTCCCACTCCATCCAAACAAGCCTAATAAAATTTTGACAAGTACAAGGAGCACAATGAGGTTGCATCTTGGAATTAAGTCAATTAAATTTTGAGTTGCATAATAAATGTCATAAATTAACACTTGAGTATTGATTGATGGTATTTACTTGATTGCAAGTAAATCTCACTGTTGGTGTTGTTCGTTTTCTAAACGGACATTATTCATTTGGTTATATTTGATGACAAGTCAAGTAATTGATTGACATACTAAGAGGTTATAGTTGTGAACTTAAATGCAAATGTTTCTGGACTTGATTAAAAGTACTATAATCTGAAACCGCAAATGCTTATTCATTGTATCTTAATGCGGTTTAAGTTACATAGCATTTTGCTTATGGTTTAGATATGAGTTACTTGTCATAACATGAAGTAAATGGAGATTGTGATGGTGCAATCCTGGGGATTGGCACATTCAATTTGATGTTTCCATGAGGGAGACACATACTTTAACTCCATAATACTTTATATACTTCAGATTTTGACAAAGTATAGTACTTATTGTTATTCTTTTGATGATGGATTTCAGCATTGAGTGTATGATGATGTGTTAGTACTTAAACGTTGTGGTTTAAGGTACTAAATGAGCTTTCTTTCTATTATTTGTTTCATGAATACATAATCTCATTAGTGATTATTTGGTACACTTTACTATGTAAGTTGAGGATAATTGATTGGATTTGATTTTAATCAGATTTCCAATTCAATTTTGCCAACTTAGAGAGATAGTAAGTATTTTGAGACAACTTGATTGCTTGTTGGATAAGTAATTCGAGTTATGGAGATTTATCATGTGCGCTGCACTTGAAGTCTTGTTTTTTTGTCACATTCATGACTAGGGTTAATTCAGTCTTGAAATTTGTGAAATCTCTTTAAATATGTCGCGGTTATTTGGACCTGCTTGACAAATTTAAAAGGTGACAAAATAGAAATAGTTGGATGATTCACTATTTCTTATATCACATGACATATGGTGTTGTGTGATAGAGTTGAATGACTATCTTGATATGGTTCTTATAAGGCTAGTTGCAGTTACTGTGATCTGCAAACTAGTCATACAGTATGCAACAATAGATGCACAGTAGAGAGAATTTCCAATTATGAAATTTCTGCTCGAATAACACAAGCAAGCCGCTTGTTGGGCAAGCGAGTCGCTTCCACTGAGAGCGGATCGCTGGGTTGCCAAGCGGCCGCTAGAGCTAGTCAGTGATAGATTTGAAATCTCCATGTCTATGGTTTGAACTATGGTTTACTATAGCTCCTTGGATGGATGCTTATGTGATCATAGGTTCAGTTGCACAAGAGGGAGTGCACCTTCTCATAAATTTTGGAAATTTATTGGAGAAGAAACCATAGTAGTGCCATGTAAGAGGATCACTTATAGTTTCCTATAAAAGCTTTCTTACTGTGAACTTAACTCGGTTGCTAAGGAAGAGAGGGAGAAATGAAATAGGTTCTTCCTCACATCCTCGTACAAGTTCAAATACAGTAAAACTTATGAGAAGATACTATATGTATATATATAAAATGAGATAGAGTAAATGAAGTAATAATATGATTAGACTTATTTGATTTGTCATATTAATCCTTGGAGAACACTTGGATTCTTGAGATTAATGAGGGTTGATAAATCAATTGTGAGATATTAAACAATTTTCTGTTGTAAGTGTGTAACGATCCGTTTGAGGGTTCAACGATTCGTAAGACACTGATTAGCAACAGAGACTCTGTTGATTATGTGAAACGATTTGTTTTGTGGTTAAACAATTTGTATGGCACACAACAGAGAGAGTCTAATTTGAGGAAATTCTCTTGTTAGAAGATGAGTTTACCTCACATAGTTTATTCTAAGCAATAGATATGCCTGATCAGCATAGCACATGTGGTGCACTATTGGCTGAATGAATAAGTTGAGAGATTCTTGTTTAATAGTGAGATAAAACTTGTAATAAGTTTTGATATAAGTCCATAAAGAAAGCTACGAAGATATCTGTATGATAAAGGGTTTGATGAGCATTATTGGAAACTGTACGTTGTGGCACATTGACATCCAAAATGCAATTCCTATAATAAGATGTTTCCCTCATACATGATTGAGATAAGTCACTCTAGTTTTACTAGAAGTTTGACATTTAATTGAGCCATAAAAAAATACCTATTTGTATAGGTATGTGAGTTATATATATCTAAATAGTATGACAAGTGACATGCTAAGTATCAAGTTTAAATACTTGTAATTGATTTGCCTCTGGTTAGGTAATTCATATGAGTGCAAGTATACTTTATGAAAAAAGTTAACTTGATAAAATATTATTTCTTTATGATAAGAAACAAATTTACTCTCTCGTTGTGGAGATTTGAGTAAATCATATACTCTTTTGGTTTAAAGATGAAGTATGACTCTCTTGTTGTGGAGATTGAGTCAATAGCATGTTGGAGTGGTCATACATGCTCTCTCATTTGCGAGATTGAGTAAATTGACGTGATGGATAATCATGTCAAAGGGAGTTTGGTTGAGATAGTCTATACAATTTGTAGTTGCTGTGACTTCGAGAGAGTCAATAACAACTCATTGTAACAGTATGTTTGATGCATATTGTGGGGACATGGACTAAACCAAATATTCAAATATTGATTAGAGATATGATAGCACAGAGTTGATCTGATGTGAGTGTATTCCTATATGGAATGGTTCGTTAGGATGCTAATCGACCGTTTCAGGATATACAATATTCTCTGAGGTTTTTCCAGATATGTTCTACGTTTTGTTTCATACAATCCGTTTTGGAGATCAGATCCTCAAATGGGTATATACTTGAACTTTGAACATAAAGATGACTTTAGTTCTTCAAGTATATGTTAGCACTATATGGTAGTATGTTAATAGGCTAATATTGGGGTCGCTCACACGACCAATCGCCTCTGACACCTGGGGTGGGCAGAGATGAGACTTTATCGAGCTATGTGCGCTTAGTCGAGAGGACTAAGGAGTTGCTTATGGCAGACGAAACTCGTTGTCGCCTTAGTGTTGAGACTGAGATGAGATTTGTCTTCTTTTAGGCGAGTCGACATGAATTGCCCCTTACAATTCATGTAGCCTATAGCTAGCCGAGGTGAGAGTTTCATTGTCGCTCGAGATAGCGGACTTGTAGAGACTTTCAGGGTGAGTTGCAATATATGCGGTCTAGACCATAGACGCTTGGTTTGCAACTAGACCTAGGCTCGTACAATGAACTAACATACGTCCGTTGGATAGATGGTTCATTGTAGCACGTGTGCTTGGCGACGTTGGAAAATGAGTTGAGTCGTCCCAGGACTAATACCGCTGTCTCCTCATTGTGTGAGTTCCAAATACGTACCCTCATGACTATTGACTATGTCATGAAGAGTAGGTCAATGCTATGCTACTTTGGTATGTTACCTATGGCTATGTATGATTCGGTCTACCGGTGCATTACTGGGAAAATGGATGATTTTACTTGGATTGACATGAGTGCAAAAGGAAGATTAATTTCAGATCGCACACGAGAATTTGCTTGTGTTTGGCGCCACCAATTTTAGTCATATGGACATAAATTGGAAACATTTGAGCAAATTAGATTGAAAGGGATAACACATAGAGGCCACGTAAGTGCGGTTGGCGATGTGTATGTCTAGTGCTTGATCTTGAAATAATCTAGGGTATGAGTATATACATATAAATTGCTTATTTTTAGAAAAGGGACGATGCCTCCTGACTGGCTTTAACCTAGATTAAAGTTTGGCCTTGTAGCTCCCGCATGCAGGTATATGCGCTAGTCGCATGGTCTATGTGCCGTATGAAGACAATGACTGCTTTCAACAAATGTCTCCAAGAGGGAGATGTTGGAATTTTGAAGTGGAGATATTTTCAGCGGGTCGCTGGAAATTCCAGCGGGCTGCTGGACAAGACGCACCTTTTGGTGTTCTGGTCCTTATCTCTATATATTCTCTGAACAGATTAATCTATGTGTGATTGAGAATCATTCTGTTTAGACAGAGAGAGACAGAGAATAGAGAGAGAGAGATCCACTTCTCTTCTACTTGTTAATCAGTAGGAGCACTCGATGTAGAGTGAAACACCGCAACCTATTCGAGAGGTTGGCGCGTGGCAGTCCGTCTGACACTGTGACTGTGGATAGTGTGGCAGAACTCGTTGGAACTCGACTTCCAATCGTGGTTGTTGTCCACTAGCGTATGAAGACGGTGGTCGTGAAGACGTGGAAGAGCTTAGCGTGTCATGCTGTGAAAAGAATCGCAAGAGATCCTGGAAAATCGATTTCCGCTGCGGTATGTGTTTACCCACGATTTTCTAACAGTTATGCCATTGTTTGCATATTTTCACTATGTAGTAAAATTTTTTTTTTTCCAAAATTGAGACGATCTTTTACATTAACGTAGAAAGTTGGTTTTCTTAAACTTGAAACCCTCAAATTTTATTTTATTTTTTTCCTAGAGCTTGACACCAGTTGTCAAGCGTTACTAAATATAAAATTTTACATGTTCATTTGATGGAGAACTAATTTTTTACAATTCTATTGGTAGTGACTAAACTTGTAAAACATTTTGGACCAAAATGAAACAGTGCCCTTTGAGAAATAGTTTTCCAATTTATAAAGAAGGGAAATAATAAAAAAAAAGATCTTCTAAAACAATGGACATAAAGTGGACACTCATGAGAATGCAAAGAAAATGTGGAGAACAAGGGGATTAGTTAAAATATTGGACTCTAAGAATTTAATGTTGGCCAATGTCAAACATGGTTTGTGGGAATTTTTTGTAATTAATTAGGCTTATCTCATTGCCTTTTGGGCTTAATTTGATGTGCACTAAAAGTACTGATCAGCTGTCCCAAACCTGGAAGGTTCCTGTTACATATACACCCTTCCAAAGTCCTAAGAGGTGTGCATCAATTGAGATCATATATATATTCCAAAAGTATATGTAGTGTAATTAAAATGCATAAATTTTGATTGAGTTGTTGTTATACTATCATTGTTAGGAGCAATGGATATATGCTGCCTACCTCATATAGAATATAGTTTAGTAATTAGTGGCAACTTTATTATGAGGAACTCAGATCATGTTAATTTGTTGTTTTTTTCTGTTAAAAAGATGTTTTCATGTCCGTAGGAATCCTCTTAATTTGTTGTGGCACGAGCTCATCCATTCATTATATTAATATTATTCGTGCAGCACCAATCTCAAGGAAGTTGGAGAGGCGATGGCTGTCATGGTGAAGCATTGGAGATGATGTGGACTAAGTTGATCATGCGTCCTTGCAATTCCTTCATATCTTGTGGAGTTGTAGATAATTTTCCTCTAGTTATATGGAGAAAACTCTAATGTCGTTTCCATCATTCTTTTAGTCCCCTCCGCTTTTTTATTTTATTTTATTTCTCCAACGCAGTATAGACGGTGACGATTTTTTTTTTCCTTAAAAGAAATCATTTGTAAAAGTATTTGAGACATTCTCTATAAGCCAGAAAATATCAAACCTAACATTTATTATTCAAATAAAGTAGAATCAATGGCAGGATTTAAATGTCTTTTCTTTTAAACTATATAAATTGAATTTTTAGGTATTGATGTCTGAAAAAATTACTGCAATTATTATTAGAATAATTCATTAGATTATATATAATACCTTACTCGATCGATTGCAGCACCTCACAAAAGTTTTCTTCCACAAAATTTCCAACTCTACGTTGTGCTGTTCTCAAAATATAATAAATGGGAGTTTTCCAATTTACAAGATTGCAAAACAAATGCTTTATTTCTTTCTCAAAATAAAGTGTATGTAATAATTTGTCCTAATATGTTAAAATATTTAAATGATTTGTACATCATTGGCAAGGAGTCACAACTCCATTGCGGCACTCATAAAAATTTAATTTGTTTTATAAGTTTACATACTATTATATATTATATTGCGGAAATTTTACTGAAATAGATGGTTTTTTTCCAAGACTAAATAATGCATTATATAACATAAGATATCTGAAGAGATAGGCATAAAGAAAAATATATTTTAACTTTTCTTCGAAGATTAAATGCAAAAAAAAAAAGAACATATTCCCAAATTTGCTGTAAGGCTTTGACACAACAGAGACGTTTACTGAACTAGTGAGCTTTCAGGTCACACCATTCGATGTCATGCTCAATTAATTGTTAACACTGATTACATACACTAAATAAACCAAATAAGGCACAATTAGAAAGTGACTCACTCAAGAAGGTGGTGACGGGAATGAATGGGGAAATGACAGTAAAACATAGATGCCAAGAATATTCGCTTGGCATGTCCATTCAAAATTTGAAAAGCTGAAATGGGAAAAGCACGTGGCAGATATTGGGTAACTTTTGCTAACAGTAAAAATAATAATTCTATAATTGAATGATATTCCGTATCTCGTGTTTTATTTTTGGTAGAACCGTATCTCGTGTTCAGTGTTCTGCCGTTTTATCTCATCCTCTATCTGAGCTGTGTGGGACCCACTGGAATGTAAATCAGTAAATGTCCTAGCATATGATATGATGGAAAAACAAAATATTATATCGTCACAACACAATTAATTTAAACATTTGATCTAATATTTTTTAATATAATTTTCTAAAAAAGTTCACTATTATAAAATTCCTTATGGGTCGTACCAAATATACATATATGGTACAGGACAGCATGTATAACAACTAGAGGGACATATCGAGCTTCGCTCGATGTTGATATCTCTAATAAGAATATTTTTGATATATGGTTAAGATATATTTATCTTTAAAAATATAGTTTAGTTATTGTAGGTAATTTGATTTGATTAAATTTAAAAAGTTTGATCAATTTAAAGAAAAAAATATATGTGCAAATATAGTTATAATTATCTGAAATAATGTGATTAATATGACTTATATTATGTTGATATTATATATGAAATGTAATATGTTTATAAATGGCTTAAATAAAAAAAAACCTATATATCGTAAAAGATATGATGTTTTTTTTTATTTTCAATTGAATGAATTTAATTTATATTTTATAAACCAAAATTAAGAATGGTGATGAAGAGAAATTAAGGTGGAGAGGGACTCTAAGCAACACTAAAGAGATGGAGACATGAACAAAATGAAAATATGAATAGATCACAAAAATCAGAAACAAAATAATGTGTTGCCAAATTATTATCTGATGTTGAACCGAGTTAGTTTTATGAGCAATGACATCCGACACACAATTAGTTACAAAATATCATATTATAGAAATAAAAAAAAAGCTATTGTACAATTATTTACGATGTTTGGAGTGTCGGATCATTTTTAACTAAAGGATCCCGACACCCACACATCTTTATTTATAATATTGATGTACACTACATATCCAACAACAGATTCTAGCTTATTACTATAATCAATGTTTTGAAAACCAGATCGGTCATCGAACCGATAAAGCTATTATTGGGTTGATGGTTCAACCGACAACCGGTGACTTGTCCAACCGGATTTAGATCCGGATGACTTCACGTGAAATTAGAATTTTAATTTGGTCATTATACATTTTAGCATTTTTCATAGACGTGATAATTTTTTAGTCAATTAAATTTCATTGTTCCTCAATTCCTTTTTGTCTTATTTCTAATTTTACTTTGATTGAACCAGAATAGGAAAGAACTTGGAAATCAAATTAAAAAATAGAAAAAAAAAATGTCCTTTCTTTGAAGGATATGGACCGTAGGCTCTTAGCAGTAGCGGAATCTGCAAAGGGAGTTATTTGCTGGGCCCCACACTAGAGTGAGCAAAAAAAATCGTGAGCTAACTTGAACTCTATTAAGAAACAATTCGGTTGTAACTCAAGCTAATGTAACTCGAGTTCACACAACTCAAACTTAATTAATTCGGTTGACTGATGAGTCAAGTTTGAGTTGAGATCAACTCGGTTCGCAACTCGTGAGCCAACATGTGACATAATAAATTTATATATCACATATGTATTATCAACATAAATAATTACAAATTTATAAATAAAAAATTTATAACTTAATTATAGAAGTTAGCGGCAATTGCTCCCTCCCTTCCCTCCCAATACTAATTACTCATGTTGCTTATGTTTCCCTCCCTCCTATCTCCTGGGGATCTCCATTCCCGCATAAAACTAGGACAATTACAAAAATAGCATAATTAGGAAAATAATACTAATTGTTCTAGTTAATAAGCTAATTGTTCTAGTTAATATATCTAATTGTGCTAGTTAATATATATATAATAGTTAATATATATATAATTGTGGTAATAAATATACCTAATTGTGCTAGTTAATGTACCTAGGGTGTGTTTGGAAGTTTACAGAACAAAGAACAAAGGATAAGGAACAAGCACGTGGGCTTGTCCTTGTTCCTAGTTCCCAGTTCGGAGAAAAAGACAGAACTAGGAACTAACTCAATTTTGGGCCTGTTCTTTGTTCGTGAGGTTGTTTGGTTGCCGCGCGAACTAGAAACTAGATCCTGTTCGCTGTTCGCGTGTGCGCCAAACACAGCCCTAATTGTGTTAGTTAATATCCTAATTGTGCTAGTTAAGTGACATAATATATGATGTCAGGAGGGGAATGAGTGAGTAACGTTGGATGAAAGGTAGGGTGGGTAACGCTTGAAACTTACTGGATGGGGACCATAGACATAAATCGAAAGTGATGAAGATGATGCATTGATAGGGACCAGAGATAAGCAAGTGTTCCGAAAATAAAAAAAAATAAAAAATATGTTGAGGAGCGGATGATGGAAATGACGCTGAGGAGGGAATAATGGTAAGCAATTCTGCTTAACTTATGTCTAACTTCATCATGTTTTGATTAATGGAGAGAATGATGGTAAGCAATTCCGTTTAACTTATGTTGTTTTGATTAATGTTTTTTCCAATTATTAATCTGAGCATTACTAAATTTTCCGAAATGAACGAATCTTTTTAATGCAAATTTGGATGTGATGATTAAATATATTATTACATACAAGTTTTATAATCTTTTTTTTTGCTCATCATGTATCATGTATGATAAAACTATAACATATGATCCAACCATAGAATTTGAATCTAGTAATAGAATATATTATGTTACAGCTTTTAACAGGGTTTAAGGTTGTGATTTAACCCAATATATTGTAGTTACATAAATTTAAACGAGCTACAATTTTTTTTATATGTTTGAAGATCCGCTTTTGTCCTCACTAAGCTATAGGCAAATTAGGCATTATACAAGTCACAAGTGTATCAATTAATTTGTCGTTTATTTAAGGAACTGTCACAATTTTATAGTTAAGCCGCCTATCTTGCTTTAGGACTTGCCGGCTATGCACTAATCCAAAGGTAACGAACGATGCTAAATCAATGGATACGACGTATGTAGAAATGTTTTACCATTTTTTTTTTTATTTTCTTTTTTTGTGCTAGTTGCGATGGGATTAGCTGAATGCATGAATGAATGATATTATTGCAATTATTTCGTGTAGAGAGAGGTTCTGTGGCAATATGGACCACGGAGCAGGGTAGGTATTCATTACTGACATTTTTGAAGGACTCTGCTTGTTTAAATAGATTTTACTTTTCTCAAAAAAAAAAAAAAATTCTCCAAAAAATAAAATATATTTTACTTGAGATTTGCTGTTACCGCATATTGTGGTGTTGGGGGAAACTGGATGTCAGTCGTTCTCTTTTTAACTTGAGATTTCAATCAGATAATACCAATTATATAAGATACTGATGTAAGTCGTTCTCTTTTAATTAGATGGTTTTGACTAAAATAATTAAGTGTGTTATATTTCTTATAATGATGATAGTAGATATTGACTCAGGAACAGATTCAGAGCAATTTATTAGGATTGGACAAAATATATGTGTGGGTCCCTGCTTATTGTAAATTCATGACTAATTCCCACACTATGGTCAATTTAAAATCTGCTACAGAAAATCCTATCACCCGATTATGCGGAAGACCTTTTAAGCGCTTTACTTTTGACGTCACTTGTTCAGTTGTTCCATTTGCATGAAGGTTAATTTTAATTTAAATATTTTTTAAAAAATAGAATTTAACTTAAATATACAATTCTAAAGAAATATTACTTAATTCGCATCTCTCTCCTCGACAATTTCTTGTTGAAATCACATGTAAAATCCTTTGTTTGATTCCTAGATAATTTGTTTTGGGTAACCAGGTTACAAAATTCTCAGGTTGGTGGCAGAATATTCAATGTCAGAGCCATGTCCAACAAAATTTTGGCTGAATATGGCTCTTCAGTGTAAATAAATATACACACCGCTTCTCTGCTCCAATACTTAAATTAAAATATCTCCTACTTTTGTTTATGGAAAATTTGAGAAAAAAAGTTTTAGGAATATAAATTATATAATAGATGATAGTAGCAGCTCCACTAAGCATGGAGGCTATACAGAGAATTTGGCATGCAACTTGCCATGACTGATGGCTCTTAATTTGTTTTGTACCTCCAATCAAATTAACCGTGCACACTTCTGTTGGAACATGGGCTGCGCTCATGTTTCTCATGCCTCCAAATTAGTATATCCAGTTTGGGACATTGGTCATCTTACTTTTTCTTTGTGAATCATGGATATACGATATGTGTAAAATTAATCTTTTATGCTTAAGAAGACGTGTTACAGTGCTGGGTTCCAATAAAAGAATAGTGGGTTACAGTGCTGGTTTCTTCAACAAAATTTTCAGTGGCTAACAATATATAAATTTGAAAAATTATCGACCTTTTTTTTTTTTGTATTCACTGGTAACAGTGTATAATTTATTCTTTCTTAGTATATTCACTGTTCACTCCGATAGATGTTGACAGCAAATTCACGCCATCAATTGTTAACGTACAACTTGGTTGGTTGCACTACCACACAAAGAGGCTTCTGTAACATGCCATCTGTGACGTTTTAACAAAAAACGTCATGGATTGGCAGAGCCAGGCGCGGGAAAAAAAACGTCAGGCCATTCTGTGACGTTTTTTAAAATAAAAAACGTTATAGAGTTTCCCTCCAAAAAAAAAAAAATCTGCCATCCAATCTGTGACGTTTTTAAACAAAAAAACGTCATAAAAGCTCCTGCAATCAGTGACGTTTTTTATCTTAATAAACGTCACAGATTGGATTTTCCTTCTGTAACGTTTTTAAATGTAATAAACGTCATAAATTGTACAGATATTTTTTCCTTGGCCGGCCTCTCTCCTCCATTATTTTCTTCCTGCCGAAGCCAACCACCAATCATCAAATTCCATTAAACACCTCATTTCCATATTCATTTTTCCCAAAAAAAAATCGCAAAAAATTTCAAAAAATTCTAGAAAAATAATAACTAGAAAGAGAAGAAGGAGGAGAGCAGATTGAAGGTAAAAAAAATAATATTTGAGCAATATATATTTTTTGGCATTTTTGTCCTCATTTTTATTTCGTTTTTTTTTAAACTACTTTAAAAATGTCAAAAAAATGTGTTAAAATTATAATTGGAAAGCAAAAGAAAAGAAAAATACATATTAGGTACAAATTTGAACTATTTTGTATTTTTTTTATTTTTGTCATATTAATTTGGATTTTTCTTATTTTTGTCATATTAATTTGGATTTTTCTTTTATTTTTATGGTTTAAATTAATGATTAATTTTTTATTGGATCTAATTTTAGGTCTCATTCAAGAGGAGAAGAATTGCATCGTAAATAGAAGAAGAATTTCGTCGTGTTGAAGGTATAAGGTATATTTTCATAAACTTTCTTATTTAATCATTTATTATAATATATGCATGCATTTCTAATTTGCATATGCATTAATTATGGTATTGTCATATAGGACCGAAAATACCGGAACAATACCAAATTTAGATCTTTGCCCGTCCGAGATTAATCCATTAGGGATTAATTTCGGATAGTCCCCGTTTTGGGACTGCTCTTTGGATATTCTGTCTCATTTAGGATTAGCGAGTGGTACGCTAGATGTAATCTGTTGTTTGAGAAAAATTCGACGGCATTTCCCTTTATGTTCCCACGGATGCGCGCTCACGAGCAATCGTGTGTTGGCGCATTCAGGGAACATTAGGGGAAATGCTGCCGAATTTTTCTCAAACAACAGGTTACATCTAGCGTACGCTCGCTAATGAGACAGAGTATCCAAAGAGTGGGTTAGGATGGTAACCGGCCCGAAAACCTAATGTGACAAAATTGACCCTTGACATTTTGCATAATTTTTTCTTGTTCAGATGGATAGGACGTGGATGTACTCAAGTGATCAATTAGCATTTCGGAGAGGGGTTGAAGAATTTATGGTTTGTGCTACTGAGTATCTGAAAAAGAAGGAAGAAGAAAAAATGTGTTGTCCTTGTCGTCTTTGTCAGAATTTGGTGAAATGGACTAATTTTGAAGAATTGAGGGTTCATTTGATTAGAAATGGGTTTAAGCCGGATTATTCTCGGTGGAAATTTCATGGAGAATCTTCTAATGTGTTATTGGATGATGAAAATGTATTTGATGATACCAATGATGTGTTTGATGATGAAACTGTATTTGATGATACCAATGATGTGTTTGATGATGAAAATGTGTGTGATGTTGAAAATTTTGATAATCCAGAATTGAATGATGATTTAGATGAAATTATGAACAATGTGGATGCAGATTTTGTTGATAATGTTGAAATTTTTGGTATGTTACGTGAAGAAGATAAGGTAAAGCTATACCCCGGTTGTGAATTGTCAAAACTGAATGCTGTTTTCAAACTGTTTAATCTGAAAGCAAAAAATGGATGGAGTGATGCCAGTTTCACATCTTTGCTAAATCTTTTGCGTACAGATTTTCTTCCCAAAGATAACCAGTTGCCGGATTCAATATATAAGGCCAAAAAAATGTTGTGCCCTTTGAAACTAGATGTAGAGAGAATTCATGCATGCCCGAATGACTGTATATTATTCCGAAACGAGTACAAAGATCTGCATAAATGCCCAATGTGTAAAGCATCACGGTATAAACCGAGAGATGATCAGATTGATGAAGATAGTAAGGGACCAGCTGCAAAGGTTGTGTTTTATCTCCCAATAATTCCAAGATTTCAGAGGCTGTTTGCTAATGCGAAAGATGCTAAATTGTTGAGATGGCACGCGGATTGCCGAAAAAGAGGTGATGGAATGCTCCGGCATCCAGCAGATTGTCCGGATTGGACGAACATCGATAGTCGTTTTGAAGATTTCGGTTCTGAACCAAGAAATTTGAGGTTGGGATTATGCACGGATGGGATGAATCCTTATGGTAACATGAGTAGCCGTCAGACTACTTGGCCGGTCTTATTGTGTATTTACAACCTTCCTCCCTGGTTATGCATGAAAAGGAGATATTTGATGATGCCCTTATTGATTTCAGGTCCAAAGCAACCAGGAAATGACATAGATGTGTATTTACGTCCATTAATTGATGACCTAAAAAAATTATGGCATGAGGGGGTGAACATATTTGATGCAAACTCTAAAACTGAGTTCAAGCTTCGTGCCATGATATTTTGCACAATTAATGATTTTCCTGCGTACGGTAATCTGTCGGGGTATAGGAATAAAGGAGCCAAAGCATGTCCCATTTGTCAGGAAAACACTCATTCTGTTTACCTAAAAAACTCTAGAAAAAATGTTTACTTGGGACATCGCAGGTTTCTTAGGTTCCGCAATCACCCTTACCGCCGAGACAAGGAAAGATTTGATGGTACAGAGGAGAATGACAGGGCCCCAATGCCAAAATCCGCGTCGGCAGTATATCGACAAGTTAAGGACATAAATGTAAAATTTGGTAAGAAATTTGCAAATGAGATTCCGAAAGGAATATGGAAGAAGAAGTCAATATTCTGGGAGCTTGAATATTGGCAGACTTTGGAGATTAGGCATTGCCTAGATGCAATGCACATAATCAAGAACATATGTGAAGCTTTGATTGGTTGCTTGTTGGAAATTCAAGGAAAAACTAAAGATGGAGTGAATTCGAGGAAGGATATGGTTGAAATGGGGATCCGGAAGGATCTAGCGGCACAAGCTAAGGGTAAAAATCGAGCTTGGCTACCTGCAGCACAATTTAATTTAACAAAGCAAGAGAAGAAAAGTTTGTTGGGTTGTTTGAAGGGAATCAGGGTTCCTTCTGGTTATTCTTCGAATATATCTCGAAAAGTTTCTATGAAGGATAACAAATTGTATGGTATGAAATCACATGATTATCATGTCCTGCTGACCGTATTACTTCCAGTTGCAATTCGAGGAATTCTGAAGGACGAAGTTAGGAAGACTCTCACTAAGTTATGTGATTTTTTCAATCAAATCTGTTGTAAGGTGATTGATCCAGACAAAATGGACAAGTTACAGAATGATGTTATTTCTACCCTTTGTGAGCTGGAGATGTACTTTCCGCCGTCATTTTTTGACTCCATGGTGCATTTGACCATCCATTTGGTTAGAGAGATCAAAATGTGTGGTCCTGTATTTCTACGATATATGTATCCTTTTGAGAGAGCAATGGGCCAATTGAAGGGAATGGTCCGTAGTCGAAGTAAACCAGAAGGAAGCATAGTGGAGGGATATGTTGCCGAGGAGGTTATTGAGTATTATACCGATTATTTAGAAGATGTACAACCTATCGGACTTCCGAAGTCTCGACACGAGGGTAGACTTGAAGGAAAAGGTACAATTGGAGCCAGTACTTGCAGAGTGGATCTTCAAATGAGAACAAAAGCACATATGAAAGTCCTCCAACACCTTGCCGTTGTGGCACCTTACATCAACATGCATATATGCGAGTTGCACAAACAATACCCTTCCTATAATGAAAGGTCGATTAACATGGAGCATCAATTAAAGTTTGTGGAATGGCTTCAAGAAAAGGTAGCTTCCCAGTTGAAAGAAGGAATCGAGGTTGATGAAACCGTCAAATGGTTATCGAGAGGTCCTGATTCTGTGGTCGATACTTTCCAAGGGTATGACTTAAATGGATTTACATGGTACACAAAGAAACAAGATGGTAAAAGCACCGTGCAAAATAGTGGAGTATCAGTTGTAGCTTTATCTAATAATGGAAAGACGGCTACTTATTATGGTTGGATTGAGGAGATTTGGGAACTAGATTACACGAAATTCAAGATACCTTTATTCAAGTGTGCATGGATTGAGAACGGTCATGGTGGAGTGAAGAAAGACAAAAATGGGTTCCTAACTGTTGACTTCAAACGAACGGCTTATGCAGACGATCCTTTCATACTTGCAAATAAGCAAGCATTGCAAGTGTTCTATGTTGAAGATCCAGCCGATAAAAAGCGGCATGTTGTCCTTCCAGGAAAGAGACGTATTGTCGGTGTCGGAGGTGTGGTGGATGAAGAAGCATATGACCACTTTGATGAAACACCTCCATTTTCCTATGGTATCGAAGAGGCAACACAACCAGTTTCGATCAGTTACAGGCGTACAGACAATACCGAAGGCGTGTGGATCGATAAGCGAAAAAGAAAAAGGAAAGCAGATGCATAAACAGCCTATGTGAGTTGGTCAAATTTTAATATTGAATATACTTACCATTTTTTATAGGTTTATTAATACTTACAATTTTTTTTTTTTTGCAGATGCATAAATAGCCCACTTTGATGACCATTTTGATGAAACACCATTTTGATGAAACACCTCAAACTTTTTATTTAGTTGTAATTTTTATTTTTATTTAATGTTGTAATTTTTATTTTTATTTAGTTGTAATTTTTATTTTTATTTAATGTTGTAATTTTTATTTTTATTTTTAGTTGTAATTTTTATTTTTATTTAATGTTGTAATTTTTAAAATTGAAAAACAAAATAAATAATATTATAAAAGAACCTAATTAATATTTCAAATAGAAAACAGAAACAACTTAATTAAATAAGAAAAATAACGTTTTAAAAACTTAAAAGATAACAGAAAAAAAATTAAAACGTTTTTGTGACGTTTAATAAGATAAAAAACGTCACAGATCGAAAGTTACGTCATAGCTTTCTGTGACGTTTTTTTTCTTATTAAACGTCACAGAAGGTGATGTTTTGAATTTTTTTTTTCGATTTTGCGCGGAGAAACCCTTCCTCTCCCCCCCGAGCCCAAAATTTTTTCTAAGTATACCCAGCCGCTCTCTCTCTCTCTCTCCGATCGATCTTTAAACCCTCGCCGCCACCACCCTCTCTCCCTCTCGATCTTACCCTCGCCGCCACCACCCTCTCAAAACCCCTTCTCTCGCCGATCGACTCTCTCTCGCCGACAGCCTCTCTCTCGCCGATCTACTTCCAGCACTGCCTCTCCCTCTCTCTCTCGACAGCACCGCCTCTCTCTCTCTCGACAGCACCGCCTCTTCCTCTCTCGACAGCACCGCCTCTCTCTCTCTCTCGACAGCACCGCCTCTCTCTCGCCGACAGCACTGCCTCTCTCCTCGCCGACAGCACTGCCTCTCTCGCCGACAAGTAAGTCCCCTATCTCTCTCATTTTTTTTTGTGCATGTGGACAGCCGAAATGATATGTGAAAAATGATATTGGATGATATTGTGAAATGATATTGGATGATATTGTGAAATGATATTGTGAATTTAATGATATTGTGAAATGCATTGGTTTAATGCAAATATTGGATGGAATTGATTATTATTGGGTTTAATTGATAATGGGTTTAATTGATAATGGGTTTAATTGATAATGGGTTTAATTGATATTGGGTTTAATTGATAATGGGTTTACTTGATAATGGGTTTAATTGATATTATTGGGATTGAAATGTATGTGTAAGGGAGGTTATTGGGTTAATGATTATTGGGTTTAATTGATAATGGGTTTAATTGATAATGGGTTTAATTGATATTGGGTTTAATTGATATTGGGTTTAATTGATAATTGATAATGGGTTTAATTGATATTGGGTTTAATAGAAATTGAAATTAAAATTGAAATTTATTATTAATTGGGTATAGATGGACAAGAACAAGAACATTGTTGTGGAGAATGACAAGGAGGTGGGAAACAAGAAGGAAAAGGAGGAGAATGTGTGGTATTTTAAGGGACGGAAAATGAGAGGTCCTCAGCCTAAGAATAGGGGCATCAGTTGTGTACGTCGTTGGCCTCCAGGTTGCGGCAGGGAGAAGAAGGAGGAGGAACCGAAGGAGGAGGAGCCGATTGAGGAGGAGGTGGAGGCGGGCTCAAGTGAGAAGAAGGAGGACGGGGCTGAAAAGTAGGGTCGTAGGGTTTGTGTTTGATGAGTTTGTGTTTCTTTTCTTGTAGGGTTTGTTGAATTCTGTTTGTTTTGTTTTAGGGTAATGAACTTGAATTGTTGTATGGTTTATTTGTATGATTTGAATTGTTGTATGGATTATTGTATGGTTTGTTGTATGATTTGAAATTATGAATTATGAACTTCTTTATCTAATTAATTGTTTTATGGTTTCATTATCTAATTAACTTGTTTATGAATTATTTTAAATTACTTGAAATTGTTAATTGCTATCAATTTAATAGATATGTCATCTGGAGAAGAAAGAGATTTGGGCGAACCGATGGACATAGGAGAAGAAAACGATGATGGAGAGAGCAGTCAGAAAAGAAGTAGGACAAATATGGAAGAATTTAGGCGAATGAAGGCGAATAATTACCCATTCAAGATTACATTTGACTCAAAAGGAGTGCCAACCGGTGATGAGCAATCGGTCGCCAAATTTAGTACATTCTGCTCGTATATAGCTAAGCTGAGAGTGCCGATCACAATTAAATCTTGGCAAAAAGATGTTTCAAAGGAATTGAAGACTGAGTTGTGGCAGGAAGTCAAGGTAAATAACTGTTTAATCTGAAACCCTGTTTAGAGTGTTTATTAGTAACATTGCTCACTTCTTACTATTGGAACTGTATTTCAGGAAAATTTCAACATCGAAGGTGAAACAGGCAAGAAGAGGGTTATCTCGATGATGGGCAGAAATCACAGGGCCTATAGAAGTAGGCTTTCAGATACTTTCATCAGAAAACCTAATCCAAACCAAACCAAGGATCCGTGGGACATATATCCATTTTCAAAGAAGGAGTGGGAAGAGTTTTACCGTCAGCGGACAAGCGAAGAATATGTGGAAAAGAGTAAACGAGGGGCGTTGATGAGACAAAATTGGAAAGAGGTTCATAGAATGGGTTCAAGCGGTTATAGAGGACAGAGAAACAAGTACAAACCAACGGACAAGCTGATCATCCCAGGCAATGAACCCGATGGGAGCGATTCCGTAACCATAATTATTGGCGACTTGGAAGAAAGGAGTCAACGGTATTTTATGGGAAGAGCCGTGCCTGCTAGGACAGAAGGTAGTTACACATTCCATCAATCTAATTTAATATATTGATATTGAATGTGATTTAATATATATATGTGATATTGATATAGGTTCTTATACATTCAAGCCAGAGGATACCGTGACTATTGAAGCATGTCGTCGGTTACCTAATCTGACTCAAGAATGCAGTTCTGGGTCAATCAATCCTAAAGAAGTCTTGAGTAATGCAGTTGAGAGGCCAGAATATTATGGAAGAACGAGAGGAAGCTCTGGATGGACCAACATGACGGATTTGTATGATAGACAGCCGAGAAAAAAGGGCGAGGGAGGATACTTTACACAGAGCCAGATTGCAGAAATGTTGGATGCGGCGACCGCAAGATGTAGGGTTGAAATGAGGCAGGAGTTGAATGAATGGCTTGTCATGAACGGAGTTCAAATTCAACCGCCGCAATTCTTGCATACGTCGCCTCAGGTTGCTTCTGTCGAGGTAGACTCAGCAATGCCTAGAGATGATCAGTTTTTCCGAACGGTTGCCTCAAACGATATGCCTCCGGATCCGTTTGGCAATATTCAGGTTCACTTTTTCTTATCAAATCAAGTTAATGAATTTAGATATATTTTTTGTGAAGAAAAATGTCATCTTAATTTATTTGCAAATTTCAGGAAGAAGAAGAATGCGATCTTTACTTGCATTGTAAAGAACGAGGGCGAGTTTATGCGGCCAAGGGGTTGATTCTTCCGTCATTTGTGGGTATGTTGGTACACAATGTGCCCTTAAATGACGGTTTTACTCTAATCAAACTTTGTGGGTGTGAGGATGAGTTTAGGAGTTGGTATGTCCCTAATACAGAGGAACAATTAGGTTTTAGTTTTGGGGGGCGATTTCCGTGGCCGTCAATGGATGTGGAGCCACGACAAAAGGTATCACAATCCATTTCACAAATTTCTACTTTTATTTGTTAGTACTCGTGACTTAAGTGATAATTTTGAATGCAGGGTAGGGAGAAGGAGAAGGAGAAGGAGAAGGAGAAGGAGAAGGAGAAGGAGAAGAAGGAGAAGGGGAAGAAAGTGGCCAGTGAGGCATCCGTTTGTTCTCCAATTGAGATACTTGAAAAGAAGTTGGTTGACAAACTTACTGATGAGGAACGGAGAGTATACACATTGCTGATATTTCTGCCTAAAGAAGAACATTTGATGGAGGTGCCACATTGCAACCCTTGGGGCACGCACGACGAGGTGCACTTCTTCATCAACATTCAAGACATAGTTGAATGTTTCAAAAGAGAACCTCTAAACATATCGATCATCAAGATGTACTCTTGGTATGATATTTCAAACTTTGTTTTTTTATTTATTTTTGCAATATTAAATTTCAATTTGGAACGTATTGAAGTATTGGATGAATGCAGGTATTGGATGATGAAGCTTTCAAAAGGATATGGGTTCTCTAAACTCATCACCATATGGGATCCGGAATATCTACCTGAAGCTAAATGGGTGGGGGACAACATTCGTTATAATGTGAATTATATGAAGAAGTCGTTCCTAGAGAATCAAGAGTGCAACTATTTTGTTTTGCCGTATAATCAGGGGTATGAACAATTATTTATAAACTTGTTAGTTTCCTTTACAAAAATTATTAATAAACATGTTAGTCTGTATTACAGGTATCATTGGACGGTTATTATCATTGATGTCAGCAAGGAGAATATTTATTTCATTGATTCCTTGTCACGTAAAGATTGTATAAAGAAATTAGCACCAAAACCGTTCATAACTACGTAAGCCTCAGTTTCTAAATTTAACAAAAAATAATAGTGACAATTTGTGATTGTGAGAATAATTGATACTATCTAATTAATTTGAATGCAGGGCATATAAAAATTACAAGATGGAGAAGGAAAAGAAAAGTGTGCGTAAAACACAGATATTCGATTGGTACGAACTACCGGTACGCAACTTCTGATAAAAGGGTTTATCTAACATTTTTTCATAGGAATTTCTGAAACTATTTCGAAATCCTAACTAGATATTTTCTTGAATTGTGATTGTAGGCTCCGAAACAAAAGGGAAATACAGAGTGTGGATATTTCACGATGTTAGCCATGAGAGCCATATTAAATCATGTGATACAATCCGGAGAACTACCCAAGGTATTACTTTATTTCGGATTTAAGATATTAATAGCGGTTACAATTCCAACAATAATCTAGGGTTTTATGGTTTGATTTAAATACCAACAAATAGTTTAAGGTTTATAGTTTGATAATGATCAAATAGTTTAGTAAATATTTATGATATTCAAGTAATATTGTTTTGGTTTTATTTTGTAATGAAAATGCAGAAAATCGATCCAGTCGGAAAACCATACAAGAAAGAAGATATTACAGATGTCGTGAATGAAGTCATGGCCTTTATGTATGGTAATATGTTTGGATAATTAAATTGGTTGCATGACTTGTATTGGTTGCATGACTTGTACATTAATTGGGATCGTTTTTAATATTATGACTCGTTTTGTTATTTTGATGTGTGTTTGTTAATTGATGTTGAGATATATATATATGTTTGTTTGTTTCATATAAATGCATGTGATATATATAATGTGAAATATGTGATATCTGGTACCGATATTGGTACCAGTGGTACGGCTAGCAAAATGGGCTAGCCACATAAAACAGCGTATATAAAAAAAAATTTCTCCACCCTTTTGTGACGTTTTTTATCTTAATAAACGTCATACCTAAACCCTTTAGTGACGTTTTTTTACGTTAATAAACGTCATTAAAAATATTCCAGAAAAAGATAATTAAAATGTTACGTCAAATCTATGACGTTTTTTAAATAAAAAACGTCACGGATTCCCCCCTTCTATGACGTTTTTTAAGTAAAAAACGTCACTGATTCCCCCCTTCTATGACGTTTTTAACTTATTAAACGTCACAAAACCTCAAACCTTTTATGACGTTTTTTCCAATCTGTAACAGGGTCTACTGTAACGTTGGTATAAACGTCATAGATCCGTTTTATAAAACGTTACAGAAGGGGAAATGTGGCGTAGTGTTGCACCGGGGAATTTGAGATTAGAATGTTTCATTTAAATTATTTAAGAAGTTAAAAAAATTCAAATTACTTGAAAATAAAATAACTAAATATATTGCGATAGGATCACAATTTTGAAATTGTTTGATGAAACAAAGAAAAAATAAACAAAAATATCAAAGCTTAGATGAAGTGTTTGATCGATCGATCATGCATGCTTTTATTCTAATAATGTACCCAAATATATCGTTGTAGCATTTTCGCTAATGGAACACACTAAAACGAAAGACAAAATTTCCAGTATTCTATTTTTTTAAATATATATTTCTCTTCTGAAAATGCAATTAAGTACACAAAGGAATCAAGGGCATGATTTTAACTATTTCAACGAATTAACGGCAAAATTCAATTGGAAAAGCCCACAATGCACTATCTGTGTTGGAATTAAGATAATTTAAATTAACTAAACTATAACTTCAAATAATGTATCGATAAAAGATATGAGACATCAATGTTTTTTTTTATATAAAAAACATTAATTAATTTCTTACTTCTTCTCTACCGTGTTTCATTGTTTTTCCTTTGGTTTCAGCCGGGGAAGAAATTGGGTTGTAATAATAATAATAATAATTTTTTATCTCTCTCTCGGCCCAAAATAATAACACGGATCTAACTTCTGTTATTAATAGTATCAAAGTCAATAACGGTCAACAGACCCAATGATAACCAAAACATTATGTTACTCATTCACTGATACATAAAAAAAAGGGGATGATAGGCTTCAGACCTCAAAATAATCAGTGATTGATTATATGTTAAAAGTAAATTCAGTTTGTCAAAACTTTTTAATTTGTATAGAAAAATTTAAGTAATATGTGATACAGTTTCCTTGATCAATAACACCAAATAGCTTATCTACGGTACATAAAGCTATAATAAAAAACGGTGAAATTGAATATATATAATATGACAAAAAAGAAAAATCAAGGACGAACAATCATATGACCATAATGGTTAAGACAGTTAATGAACGATCTATTTCTTAATCCAAATTAACAATGCTGTCATATATACTAAAACTTTTTAACTCTAAGTTGTCATTAGAATAATAAATGATCCGCTGTATTCAATTTGCTTGATTGATTAGTTACAGAAATTATAATAGGTACTTAATTGTAGACTTCCAAATCTAATTATTTTATTTAGTATTTTCAGTATGAAACACCAGTAATATATTTTATATTGAAAAATCGAAATTTCCTTCTGCGTACAAATGAACCAGAAATTTGTTAAGTATTCAGCAGAGCACACATGCACGATGAAAAGAGATTTAATTTTTAGAAAATAATTATATTGGCATCAATTACAAATTTACAAATTAAATAAATCACTCAAAATTCATATTTCAAATTCGGAATGACGCAAGTACCAAAATATAGAGGGAAAAAAGGTAAAATGCCGCATGCCCTCTGCTTCAAGGGTCCACATAATTTTTGTCCATATTTTATTAAAATTTCTATTATACCTAACAAAAGTGTAAATGCGCCCACAGGCATTTTGATAAAAGGAAAACTAAAATAACAAGAGGAATTAAAGATAACAAAGCATTGATGCATCATCCTACTAAACACTCAAGGCCTCTAAACTCATCCAAAATTTGGGAAAATTAAAATATATTGACCAAACAAAGCAATTCCACTGTGGTCTCCAACACTATCTCTTTCTTTTGCTTTTTCTCTAATCTGTATTATATTTTTTCCCCACTTTAATTCCTTGTTTTCCTCCAATGCATCTCTATATAACTCATCTCATCTTTGGCCTTTCCCGCTCCATCTCTCCTCAGAGCTCTGCCTCTTCTCTTATTACATACAACCAAAGAAGAGAGAAACCATGAAGTTCTCTAGAGAGCTAGAGGCACAGCTTGTACATGAATGGAGAGATGGTTATGTAGATTACAAGCGCCTCAAAAAGATCATAAAAAACATCAAGGTTTCCCTCAATTCATCTCCTAAAAACTCATCAGAGAGTCAGAGCCTTCTATATGGGTTCTCCATAGCAGACCCGATCCGTTCACTCGTCACCCGCTTCTCATCTGAATCAAATTCACAAAACAGATTGCAGGTACTGTTCATCCAATTCTACAAGAAACTTATATGCATGTGATAGGGGGAATATAAATTAAAAGTAAGGAAATTTGTGTTTGTATTTAGGGAAGTAAGGGGTGCATGGTAATGATCAATTTTCCTGTTTTTTTGGTAAAACCGTTTAAGAAACATCATCTTTTTTCCCATTTTATTTTCGTAAGTGGTGTCATGAAACTGATGTGCTATTGCGCTAATTAATTCTCCTTTAAACCAAACCTTTTAGCTGCATCAAAATACGTGACTTGTCAACTTTTTCATAAGGTATATTCTTTGGTAGAAACCAGTTCATGAGATACTTAGGTGCATGGAATGTAAAAGTTGGTGTAACGGATGACCGTTTTATAATTTGTGTAATTAAAAATTCCATGCATTTCAAATTTGATAAATAGTGAATTTTAGGAATTTCATGATTAGTATCTGCTTCAATACTATACCTGATGGAACATTTCGGTTTTTTTTTTTTACCAGGGAGATGAAGAAAATGGGTATGAACTAGACCTAGTTCAATCAGGAGATGAAGAGGTATAATTATGATCCTTCATTTATACCAGAAAATATATATACATCTTATATTTTTACAGACCTCTCTAAATTGTATATTTTTCTCTCCATTGCAATTTATAAAGGTGAAGAGTTTTGTTGAAAGGGCTGAAAAGGAGTTAGAGAAGGTGAACGATTTTTACACAAGAATGGAAGAAGGGTTTTGCCAGAGAGGGGAGGAAGTGTTGAAGCAACTCCAAATATTGTTGGAAGTAAAGCAAGTGCTCAAGGAAAGCCGCCACCGCCGGCCACGTCGCCGAGCTCCATCCCTTGGTGCTGCCTCCCCGGGTTCCACAGGCGCTCTTTTGTCGGGCATCAATTCTCCTTCACCTGTTCCAGGTAACATGTCATTTTATCTCTGTTTACTTATGGACATGCCTGCCTACAGCGCGAACAATTTATAATGCCTCATCAACCATTATTTCTTTTGTACATTGATGATTGATTAATTCAATCAAATATTAATTTTGCAGACTTCGTTTCAATTTTTACTTTTAATATATTTTGGAGGCACTGGATTTCAATAGCCACTCGTCTTCTTTTAAAATAAAAATTGCTAATGCTAAAACATAAGCACGTCCAGGGTAGGTGCATAGTTTAAGTGTGTGCGGTGATTAACTGGACGTTTTATTGTTATATTTTCCAAATACAGTGGGCACACCGACGAGAACAGAGGAGGCACAGCAAGAGCAAATAGCGGTAGTGGAGGAGGTGATAGCAGCGCTGGAGAGGAATGGAGTGACCTTCATCGGGTCGGCACGAGGAAAGGTCAAGAAGGAAGCAAAACCGAGGGCTGATGTCATCAGAATCGACATCCCAGGCACCACCCCAACACTCTCATTCATGAATTTCTGGGAGAGCCTCGTCAATGGGCTCCAAAAGGAAGGAGAAGGCGGCAATGGGTATCACCTCAACCGCATGAAGATACAGAAGGCAGAGAAGATGATACGCGAGGCGCTCGTTGAGCTATACAAAGGGCTTGAACGCATGAAGAAATATAGGTACAGAGAAGGGCTCCATATTAGTAATTCAGCATCTTCTTCTTTTTTCCCTCCTTTTTGGTATATGTTATGTGTTTATCTGAAGAACCATGCCTCCTAGCCTAAAATATTAAAATTAAATTGAAGTTGTAAAAAGTTGTTCTGAATCAATACGAGGGTGAAACCAAATTGGCTGCCTAAAGTACATAATCGACTGAGATTTGAGGGTCTATACTTATGCAAATTAGTATTTCTGCCTGCATGCATGCATGGATGAACGTAGGTGATGCATGCAGTTAGGTGGCCATGAGTTGACCTGGTCTCATTACCAAAAAAAAAAAAAAAGGTTGACTGGTCTAACTTGGTAAGGTAACCCTTAGCAGTTGGTTCCTTCGTTCTCTGATTTCTCTGTTGATGTGACAAGCATGCATCTTCATGGACTAATGGGCATTTATTTGTTTTTTTTATAATCTAGCTCTTTGAATTTGTTGGCTTTCACCAAGATCATCAAGAAATTTACCAAGGTGAGGAATGAAGCACCCGTCATATTTCTATATTAATCAGTATACCTCATGTAATGGGTATGATATTAAGTTAGATTCGAGTCACATCTAGCGTTCAGATATATATATCAGTTTTGGAACATGTTAAACTACTTTATATTGTGTTAGATCTACGTTTAGATTCAAATAAGAATCATTCATTAATTTGGGTCCAGATTTTATCAGATTTCTGACATGTTATCTAGAATATTGATTCGGGTGGATAAATATCTCCTAGTGGTTCAGAACATCAGATAAAGTTTAGATCTTTTTTTTATGGGTGATGGAATATTCAAATTGTGATATATTTCGATTCTAATACTTTTGGATTCTTTTAGTTTCAAATTATTTTAGATTCAGATCAGATAGGGTGATGAGTTGATTTTTAAATTTTTTCTAGATTCAAATTAGGTTCTGGTATAACGATTGGTAGGATGAAAATTGCCTCGTCAATTGATCAGTTGTTTAATTGCTGATTTCCAACCTGACAAAAATAGAGAAATGACAGGAATATGCTTTATTTTGTGATATTTAAGGTAACAAATGAAGAGGACACTTCAGTTTGTTTCATGAAAAAAGTGAAGGGCTCTCAATTCATTGTCTCAGACAAGGTATCTTTCAATACATAACCTTTCTTAATTGTAGCATATCCTTAAATTAAGCTAATACCACTTCAAGAACAGTGAAATCTAAATTACAACCTAGCAAGATAACATTTACTAATGAAAATTTTAGACCTCAGAAATTAGTAGAAACACCAATAATGTTTCATTTACAGAAACAAATATGTCTAGATAGCATAATCTGACTGAACTGAATGAGTCAACAAATGAGCTTTTTTTTTTTTTAATTCCTATCGTTCATGTAGTTAACTAAGGGTTCAATCTATGTGCAGGTGCTGCGGTTACAGGATGAGGTAGAATCACTTTTCACAATGCATTTTGCAAGCAACGACCGAAAAATAGCAAGAATTTCTCTCAAGCCCCAGCAGAACAAAGATTCTCATGCCATCACCTTTTTCGCTGGTAAACAAATATCCAAGATCAGAAAAATTAAAAGTGAACAAATAGACCTACTTAGTATGAAAAATATTTATTGCATCACATTTAGATAGTACAGTTGGTCTTTCATTAATGCAACTGACTTCCTTTTTTTTTTTTTTTTTTTTTCTTCTGATACAGGCTTATTCACTGGCACATTTGTAACCTTGTTTAGTGTGTATGCTATATTGGCTCATTTTTGTGGTATTTTTACATCCACTTCAACATCAGGTTATGTGGAGACTGTCTACCCAGTTTTTAGGTGGGTACATAATACAGTGTTTGTTCCTTTTTTTTCACTACTATTAACAATTCATGAGTGGCCAGTTTTTCCTTGCAATTTGAAAAAAATAAAGAAAAAAGGTTACATATCAACTAAAGTATATTTATGTAAGTAAATGCTCTGTAGTCCCTAATGATAAAAGTTAATTATAAAATAAACATGTCATGCAAACCACCAGGACTGATGGAAGGAAGCTAAGAAAGCCAAACCTAAACACATTTTAAAGAAAAGAAAAATAAATGCTCCATAACTTGTTGCTTCTGGTAAAGAAGAAAAGAGGAAAGAGGTTATAACTGTTTGTACTAAATAGTGGTATAATAGTTGAGTCTACATCATCAAATAGGCACCCACTAAGTTTGTTATACAAATGAATCTAATATTTTTGTCCTTGCTTAAATTACATCCACTTGCTCCCTAGTCTGACCCCACTTAAATGGATAATTAGATCCATACAATGTACAAGGCAAAATACTTTATTTCATATTTATAGTGTTCCACTTACTAGTGGAATATATCCATAGTTGCATAGAATGACAACGAAGCCATATTGGAAGGCAACCCAGAGTTCGAGACCATTAACCTAAATTTGTTTCTCTACTTTCTCAAAAGTGTTTGAAACGAACTATTCTCGTACATATATAGAGAGAAAGACTGTAGAGCAATGATGAGAATTGATTCCAGTTGTGTAAAAAGTCGATTCCTCTTTATCCACTCCATTTGATTCACTCGAACTTAATAAGAAAATTAACAATTTCAATATGGTGAAATTTCTAATTTCTTATATAAATTAAGAATAAAAGAAAAGAAATAATGCCAGTCCTTTTGTAATATAAAAGGGAGAAATATGTCATATACAAAAATGGCAATTTCTCCCAGGCCCAAAAACAGAACAACAATTATAGTTCAATAAGAGCTTTTAACAATTTAAATATTTATATGTATACGGTTCCAATTTCAGTATCCAGTGCAGACGGTAACTTCGCATATAATATATATTTTTAGGAATTAGGAGATTATTTGCATATTTAAGGCCATACTTTCCCCTTTCTGCATTGTAATTCAATTTCATTTTCTCAATTTTTGTTGAGCAGTATGTTCGCACTTATTAGCCTGCACATATTTCTGTATGGTTGCAATTTGTTCATGTGGAAGAGCACCAGGATCAATAACAACTTCATATTTGACTTCAAGCCAAACACTGCTCTTAAGCACCGAGATGCTTTCCTCATTAGCAGTGCCTTCATGACTGCTGTCGTAGGAGCCATGGTGGCACATCTGTTTCTCAAGTACAACCACGTCTCTTCGCACCATCTAGATGCAATTCCCGGAATTCTTCTGTTGGTAAGTTAATGTGCAACATTGGCAGCTATCGTTCTAGAGAATTATTCATAATGTTATAACCTCAAATTGTGATAACATTGGCAACTATTTAATAATTAATTATATTTTCTCTTGTAAACAGGAAAGTTATCTGAAATATTAAATTTAGTATTGTTTAGCAGCATGCTTACCCAAATGCGTGAACATTTGGTAACAGATCTGCCTTGGACTATTGGTGTGCCCTTTCAACATTCTATACCGAGAGACACGCTTTTGCTTTTTGCGGGTTATACGCAACATAGTTTTCTCACCCCTTTACAAGGTGAGCTCTTTATTTCCCCTGCTTTCTGATTCCATTTCCATCATAGGAAGTACAAACTGAATAAATGGTAAATTGCAGGTGCTGATGGCCGATTTCTTCATGGCTGATCAACTAACCAGCCAGGTGAAACTTTTTCCACAAAAAAATGTTGAAAAAAAAATTAAACCATTAGGATGAAAATAAAACCTTAAATTATTTTTTCTTATATCAATATGTCGAATCTAACGCTTAATTGTTGGTAACATGTCAGATTCCACTATTTAGATACATGGAGTTTACAGCATGTTACTTCATTGCTGGAGGATTGAAGGCTGGCTCATATGAGACTTGTAACTCTAGCCATCAATACAAGCTTCTAGCTTATGTGATTTCTTTTCTCCCTTACTACTGGAGAGCCATGCAGGTACAAATATACATACTCCATAACTTTAATACACATGCACACAAGAAAAATATATGAAAAGCACAAAGATCACTTACTAAAATTAATTAGTTACTTGCACATTTATGGTTCACAAAGTAAGTGTCACACAAAGCCTAAACAAATTCATCAGAACTAGGTGGTACCTGGCTTTCTGAAGTTCCAGCAACTCTAAAGACGGAGGGTTCATATAATATTTCTGTGTACATGTTTCTTATAGTTTTTATTTTCTTAATTCTTATAGTGTATAAGGAGATACATGGAAGAAGGGTATGATATAAACCACATGGCAAACTGTGGGAAGTACATATCAGCCATGGTGGCAGCAGCAGCCAGAATGCTGTATGCAATGGACCCCACACCTGTGAGGCTAGCCCTTGCAATCATCGCATGCAGTGGGGCCACATTGTACCAGCTCTATTGGGACTTTGTCAAGGACTGGGGTCTAATGAACCCTAAATCCAAGAACTTCTTCCTTAGAGACCAACTAATCCTAAAGAAAAAATCCATCTACTATTTCTCAATGGTAAGGGAATTGAGTCCTGAGAAATTGATCCTAAAATGATTAGGTGAAAATTTTCATATTTTAAAGTCCATGGCAGGGCTCGTCATTTTAGGACATGGCCAAGCACAATCTTACAGTTTCTATCCTACACTCCCACAAGAGAACAATACCTTAGCCAATTGAGCAATTGAGCTTGACGTTTCTCAAATTCTTGTGTATTATGACAATAAATCAACTCTTAGGATCCTATGAATATGTATAAAAATACCAATTAAAGAAGCATTTGTCATTACTATGGGTGTTTTGTGTTGTATTGAAGTCATGAGGGACTGCACAACACTTTTTGTTTACTAGCAACAGCTCCTACAAATACAATGACACGGCACAAAATATTTAATGCACAATTATCTGCTTTCAGGGTTTAAATGTTGTGCTGAGGCTTGCATGGATTGAAAGTGTGATGAAGATTAACCTAGGTCCAGTCGAGCACCGGCTGGTCGATTTCACACTTGCCTCACTTGAAATAATTCGGCGTGGCCACTGGAACTATTACCGATTGGAAAATGAACATTTGAACAATGTTGGCAAGTTCCGTACCATGAAGAACATTCCCTTGCCATTTCGTGAGATGGACTCGGACTGAATTACCAGAGAAATGTTAAGCCCATAAACAAGTGTATGTATATAGATCGACAGCTCCCATGAATGAATTCAGAAGGTGCATTACTGCCACGATAAAGTCATGAAGACAAAGGGATAAAAGCTAACGAATGTAGCTACTACGGAGGTCAATTAGAGGTAAATATGTAAAGGATGGCTAGAATCTAGCAATTTGAGAATTGTAGAAGGCTGCAGGGTATCTGATTGATGAAGTGCTATTTTAAATCAGCACAATTCCAGAAAAGTACTAATTGTATTCTACAATTGGTAATTGTATCATTTAATGTTCTATTTGGAAATTAACACTGGAGGTTAAGCACGAGAATTTAGTTACTGATTAAATCACAAGTACTTGTCTAAAAAACAATAATTGTTTCAGTTCAGAAAATTCAAGAATTCCTAATCCAATATGAGTCCCTGCTGGAAGAGCAGATTTGTCAAAATTTTAACTTGGAAATTGACCATATGGTATCTTCACTATGACAAAACACAATTTCATGTGATCACAAAAACTTTTAGCTTAGGGATTATTCAAATACAAAGGTGCCAATGACGATAAAGTGGACAATCACCAAAACACCTACAAAGGAGAATATTCCAAATGGTAAAAAAAATCTTTTCTTTACCTGACGATTTAAAGTAAAAGGAAAGCACCAGAAAGCATGATTGACTTTTTTTACATTAAATTATATTACGATAAGCAAGTGGTCTTAGTAGATTTCCAATTACCATTCATTAGAGAACAACCCATTCCGTTAAAAACCATTTCCTTGCAGACCATACTGAGGAACTTAACACAATTAACACTACTGCATGAGCACATCACATACCAATCATAATATACCAAACATAAAGCTAAAAAAAATAACATACTAATAAATCAGCTCTTCGACTTTAAAGATAGGGCAATTCATACAATAAGAGAACTCACATAGCTCTGCATAAACCAAGCATCACACATAAAAAGAGTCTACAACACAATATAGTACAAAAAGAAAATAAATAATTATATTGCATCATTGACAACTATGATAAGTACCTCCACAATGCCGGTCTATCCCTTGATACCAAAAGCACCCTTGAACCTGAATAATCAAAGGTCGGGCATTCGAAGTCAGCATCCGTATTAATAGTCTCTCTTGCCTCCACCACACCACTGCTGGCATAAGCACTATCCTTCAATGCATCAAAGACAAAGAGCCCCTTTCCACAAACACCCATCACGAGGTTCGAATTCCCCCATACCTGAGATACTGAACCAGTCCGGTAATCTGTGTTCAATACAGGTAACTCATAACTGGCTACAAGTTTCCCTCTCCGCAAAGAGAAATGCTGGACCCATGACTTTCTCCCGCCTCTGAGTTGTAGCCTGTCTTCAGTACTGCCAACAAATACTGAGTCCCCACGTGAGTATATAGAAACTGGTACACCTCCATGCCGTAAGACTTTCAGACCAGTACCAGTTGGTACACGGAAGTCTAGAACATTAATGCTCTCTTGAGTGGAGAAAACACCATCATTTCCCTCAGCCTCTGATGAACTCACTCTGAAAGAAAATTCACAGCAAGGATGCGAATTAACATATTGTTTTGATGGAAGGAGGTAAGGGAAAGAAAAGCTTCATAAGTTATTTCTGTTTGAATGGACATTTAGTAGGAGAGTAAGATTAGTAGAAACTACAATTTTAACAACCTATAACCTCCTAGAGATTATATTATGGTACTATTTACCATCCCCTCTTTACATTCTCTCCCACTCTTCACCTATCTTTCTGTTCATCTGGGCACTAAATATGGTGAGAGAGAAAGGGAAAGGAGCAAATTTTGATTGTGCCAGTGTCAGACAATTAAATTAGATACCATATACTAAAACAATTCTCTAACCTCCAATTCCAAAGTAAAATATAAATAGACTTCAACATTCAAAGGAACTAATCAAGAAACAAAAAATGTTCAAAAAGAAAAAAAATTAGAACATGATGGACAGCGACTGTCAGTCTACAAAAGAAGAAAAAAATTACCTCTGCCGAATTCCACCACTGATCTCAGCATCAGTGTTGCTAACATGGAGTGCACAAACCCGTTTATTTCCTGATCCAATTGACAACAGTGGCTGTGCTTCAACTGAATTCACATCCCAGAGGCTAATAAAGTCAGTCCCTAGAATTACAACTTTGCCCCTGCTCCTCCATTGGAGAGGGCTTGACCAATCCATGGAACCAACTGTGCTATCCATTTCCCATTTCATCACCATGTCCCCATCCCTTATATCATAACCCATTATAACCTTCTGTTTGCTAGAGGTACTGAGCAGGAGAGGTCCACATGGTCGGTACCACCACTGTTTGCCAGGGTCAGATGTTTGAGATTCTCTCTCCAGGTGAAATGCTGAGACATTCCTCTTGTAGAAGTCCCAGCAGCAGAATCCAGGACGAGGAGTTGGTCCTGCAGATGCAGCAACAACATACCGGCCAGAGCACCCATCTGGACCTGGTGCGCGTACCAGCCAGCAATCTCCCCAGGTGTTCTGAGGTACTGCAACTTCAGGCTTGTACTCAGTCTTATTCTACAAATTCCAAAGAGTAGGAATTTCTAAGTCTTAGTGTATAAATGCAAGCAAATTCAGCATTCAGTCAACACATGCAAATGCTTGACATACCAAAATAAAAACAGTATAAGTTTATAATACATAAGATTAATAAGCACTAACTGAAACTGAATTATGCATCTCTTTGTGTCATTAGTTGTTAAATCAAAGTCATCACAATATATGTTGGGGATCAATCAATGAAACTAGTATTCATGCCTTTCTAATTGAATCAACTCAACAATTAATATAGAGGGACAGAATTAAGTACCTCACAATTGACAATGTCATAGTATGAACAGGTGCCATCAGTATGTGCCAAAAGAACCGCTTCTCCTTCAGAAACAAACCAACCCCCAGCAGCACATTTACTGCCAATCTGCTGCAATTCATCCCCAGAAGCCTCCCCTGTCTCCTCTTGCACTAAAGAGACATGCTTACTCTCTTGTGAGTCAAAATCCTCAATTTTCTCATCTGTACACAACTCTATTTCTTCCTCACAAGACCCACCAACTACAGTATTTGTAGCACTCCCCTCTGATGAAGAAACCTTGGAACCAGCACCAGTAACACAAACAGTTGATTTTGTACCACTCAAGGAGGCTAGAAACTCCACCTCTATGCTCTTTTCATCCATCTGGTTTAAAGAAATTGCATTCTTTGACACATTGTTTTTCAATAGCTTCTGGTGTGGGAAAAACCTTGATTCCAATTCCTCGCAATTGAGACCTTTGGTAGAAAATCTTGGAGCACCTTGTGCACAAACTAGGGTTTTATCAGCACCATTTTTTGAACCATCTGTTATAACATGCCCCACAGCCTTTTCAACTGAAGAGATTTTGTTTTGTATTTCAGAAAGAATAAGCCTTGATTCATCAGGGTTGCTGTCATCCAATTTCTCTTTGGTTCGTTTAATTTCAGAGGCAATTTTCTGAACCCGGCCTTCTAACATTGCTAATTTTTCATGCAACTTACTAGGGTAATTGTTAGAACCTTGCACGCCAGCTACCACAGAGTCATCAATTGTCTTTTCAAAAATCTTTACTTTGTCTGAAACCCTCACGGCTTCCTTCTCTCGGTTCTCCCCAACACCCCCAGAATTGCATGGATTTGGAACATAATCCCATTTGACAGTAAATGTAGGCAAAGAAGCATTATTCATTCCGTCAGTTGAACTCAAGCTATCTTGTTGTTTAGAACCCAATACCTTATCTTTGCGCAACTCTACACTGCTGTTATTAGATATCTCCAAGCTGCACGCAACTTTATCCACCTTGTCAGATTTCAAATGACTCTTCTCCAAACCCTTATTTGACCCAGTAGACAAACTCTTCACACCTTTCCCTTTACCACTGTCCTGCTCTGTAACCCTAATTCCACCACTAGCACTTCGCCTCAGCCCAGAATTACCTTCCACACCCTTCTCAACGGCTCTCCCCAGCCGATCCGTCGAAACCCTAGTCGGCACGGTTCGATCACTGTGAAGATTCGACACGAGCCGTGAAAAATCTGACGGATTAAGCGGCGCTCGGCTTCTTGGCACCGATGAAGTGGACCGGCGCACCGCACTAACACTAGCACGGGCAGTAGACGGCTTCTCGATTCGAGTCGGGGTCGGATCACGACGGCGCCCGGCAGAGAGCGACCTAGTGTTGGCACTAGGGTTTTCCTTAGAAGAGGAAAGAGGTGTGATTTTTCGAGAGGAGCTAGGACTAGGGTTACGGCTGGGTCGGAGCTTGGCGGGAGACGGATCTAGGGTTTTGGTGGGCTTAGAAGGCATGATTTTGGCTCCGGCGCCGCCGCGCTCCTTGAGGCGAGAGGAGATCATGGTTATAGGTTAATGGTTAAGTTAATAAATTAGTTTTGGAGAGAAGAAGGTTTGAATGGAGAAAGTGAAGAGAGAGAGAAAGGGAAAGAAGGTTTTGAGCTGAGGTGTTTGGGTTTGGCCGGGAAGGGTTTGAATTTCGAATTTTGGATTGGGGTTGGTTGAATGAATCCTTAAATTAAAATCTTGGTTCTTTCATGCCACGTGGTGCTTTCTTTCCTTGTCTTGCGCCTTTGGAGTATACTTGTATAGGATGTTGAGGAAATCTGAACGGTCTGATCAAATTGGAGGGTTTAGATCTCCTTGCCTCGATGGCAGCTTCCAGTACTTCAGACAAATGGTCCAGCCCGGCCCGGCCGGATGGATCTGGCCCCTTTTATTTTAGGATATGTTTGATTTCATAAAAATATGGAAGCCCAGATATCGAAGAGGGCACTGGGCACCGCACAAATGGAATCGGATCCTCTGGACGTCCATTCTCTGGACGTTTGATGGACGTCTAGGGATCTGGACCGTCTGATTTAATCTCAACGGCTATAAGAGAGCCCCGTGCATTCCACCACACCCGAAAAAAATATTGGCCCGAAAAAAATGAACCGTCTGATTTAAATCGGACGGCTCCGATCAAGACGTCCACTGGACGTTTCAAAAAAAACGTCCAGAGGATCCTGGTCCCCGCACAAATGCCCCTGGTTTTATTAAAAATCTGAGATTATATGTTTTTTCATTAATTCCGTTGCTTCCATAACCATATCGTTTTCATCCTTTTTACAGATCACATTGGTAGAGATTTGG
Organism: Rhynchospora tenuis; assembly: GCA_027725995.1. NCBI lineage: Eukaryota > Viridiplantae > Streptophyta > Magnoliopsida > Poales > Cyperaceae > Rhynchospora > Rhynchospora tenuis. The sequence continues at coordinate 128,781,962 of CM050889.1, read as the reverse complement.
AAAGAAAATGAAGCAAAGGTTATTTGGCACTCCATAGTTTTAAATTTGACTGATTTGATTTGCCAAATTCAACTACCCTCACTTCTGAATGCAAGGTCATTATCTCAGATTATTAAAGGCTAATAATTAGATTCTATCTGAACTTGTATCAGGCACTACGTATTTTTGTTATGAAGTAACAGACTCCGAACGTTCAAATAGGAACCTATAAATTCTTAAAATATCATAAATAATAAAAAAAGGACAAAAAAAATTAAGATTTTGTTTATGGCTGACGGACTCCAGTATGGTTTGTTGTAACTTCGTCAATAAAGTGTACCAGATCCTAATGGCAAGTTGTACTAAATGAAACTAGATCGACTAGCTAACATCTACGAGATGAAACACATAGATCTGTAAAAACTTAGAAGTACCTTGGCATCTAATAAAGCTTTAAAGTTTGATGTTTCAACCGTACAATGATATCGAACAAACCTCTTCTGAAAACACAACAGCTAGAGTTATTGAATTTAAAGCCAACATAATTAACTACAGGAACTTTCAAAAATTGTGGTTCCGGCGGAACCGACACCAAAAATTATAGTTGTATAATATAATTTTAAGTTTTAACAATTCATCATCCGATATATAACATTAAGAAGAGACGAAATTAAATGATCTTGAAATCACAAACGAACAGTACTCAAACAGCCATGAAAAAAAATGAACAGAACCGGTTTAGGTTAAAACTCTAAAATGGGGAATATGATGGCAGTGTCATTAAAACAATAAAGTTAAAAGAAAAGTTAAAATGGGACCTTTATAAGAAAAATGAAGTTATAAGAAAAGTTATAATATTGGATCATGAGTTTGACCAACATGACAAGTCATTTAATTAACATTGAAGCTACATTTTTCATTAACCTCAGGATATAATTTCTCACTAAAAGAACTACAGTTAAATTTGCAAGAAGCTTAATACTTCGCTGGCTCAGCTCCAACTACATTTCTTAACTATATATTGTTACAAAAATAAATGAAGAAACTATTGTCGGTCCTTCCATCCACAACATTACCCAGTTGTTTCACACCAACAGTCACTTCACATTAACGGTAACTTCGGTTTTAATATTGAACATAACCACTTTAGCATCAGAGGAAGCAACCTCCTCTTTCTGTAGCTCCTCTATTATGCTCAGCCGCTCATCATCCTGATAAAGAATCTTCATTAACTTGAGCACTTTCGCATTTTGCAGAAAAAACTTTACCATTGTTATGCCAGTCATGACATTTAGTGACAAACAAATGTTTATTATAACACTTTTTAAAGTCTGATCGAGCCAGGGGACACCATTTTGCCTCGTCAAAAGTAACTCTCTCATTAGACTGGCCACACCCTCGGTCTGCTTTGAAAAGCAGAACAGCTGCAATAATTAAGTTTCATTAACATTATTGATTTCCCCAAAACACCTCACAATAAATTAAAGAATGGAATTATTGGGAATATGGATAGCAAAGCTACAGATCTAACACGGTCAGTGCATTGTACAGACGACTGCCCAACACTAACAATCATCTATCTGGTAATTAGAAAATTTAGCAGATGTAGAAACCACTACAAATAAAATAATAAATCATTGCTCTGCAGACTGCAAATTTCAACAGACAAATTTGTTATGACAATCACTTCCAAATCTGTTACATTGTAGACAAATGACGGTGACAATAGAAACAACAGACAAATTTAAAACAAATCCAAAAGAGGTTGATATAAGAAACTAGGAAAGAATAAGAAAATAACCTCTATGTTTAGTTCTTCAAGAAAAGGCATGCTCTTAAGCAGCCAATAGATAACGTCACATGTCCTATTGTCCATGTTGTCCACATTCAGAAAGAACTTGAAGCACTTCAGTTGGGGGAAACTGAAACTAAATGGCAAACCGAGTAGAGACAAAGCCTGTATTCCAAGAAAAAGATACTCAGATCAAAATACCCCGCATTTATACAGGTGAAAGTTCAGCTGAAGCTGATATGATATATATTCTTTACCCAATTGGACCTTTTAAAAAGAAGAAATTAAGGTCCTGCCGTAGTTAAGAAAATAGCGAAAACAACCTTCAAAAAAAAAATATAATAACGTTCAAAAAAAAAAATGGCAAAAACCTAAGATTGTATATACCGAAAGAAAATAGTGTGCATCACAAGAGCAGCATATATTCTAGCTCGGTTTGGGTTAATTAACTATGCTAATGATTTGGATTTGTGTTTGGAATAAAAAATATTGTATACTTGTATCATTGTATGTACCAAATATACTTACCGGAGACGCAACATCAGTCTATCAATCAGAATACTTATAAAGTGAAAATTAAATCTGCCAACACAGAAAAATTACCTTGAGATTATCACAGTCTAGATGGAGAGAAGAAACCATGGAAACATCGGTCAGCAACCTGAGAATCACCCGAGCCAAATTTTCAGATACAGGATTGTTGACAAAAATGTGTGCTTCCTCCAGATGTGGGGTAGAAACAAGGCATATGTTATCAACCATCTCATTAATTCCAAATTGTACACGCGTCAGCAAAGGCAAACTGATATTTACTGAAAGATCAGGAGTTAAGTCCAAGTCTTGGGCAGAAAACATAAAACTTGTTAGATTTTTGGATGTGTCCAACAACAATTGAAGACGGTGGTTTGGGATTTTGACATCTGATAATGACAAAGTGGTGAGACAGTGGAATCCTCGAAATTCATCAGGAAGGACGAGTTGACACCCAGAAAGCCCAAGCACCTTGAGAGAATGAAAGAGAGGAAGCCGGACTATCACCTTAGGTAGTAGCCTGTTGGGATAGAAGCAATGAAGATGGAGCGTTTGGACACCATCTTTCTGGAAAAGTAAGTCGAGAATACTCTGGAGCAGGTTTGAGGGAATGATGTCCAAGATGAGAGAGAGCTCGAAAAGGAGAAAGGGGCCCTGCAGAGAGGAGATGAGGCGGCTAACACGCCTGATCCAGGAAGAGCTGACAGGACGAGTGTTGAAGTCTTTACTAGTGTCGCCTAATGGGTCTAGATAGCAACCGAGACGGAGGGAGGGGAGGAGGGTCCAAATGTGCCTCCACGACCGAGCGAGAGTCGACGTACGGAGGGCATCCTTGACCTCGAGGCGGGACAGGATGGAAATTTTGATCTCCTCGGGAAGTAAGCTGATCCTATCGACCTTTGCCATGTCTGCTGTGCGGTGCCTCACTGTAGGTGGATTCTGTAGACGAGGAGAAGGAGATGAGAGGAGCCTGAGTAGGGTTCTAGGGTCAAATTCAAAGGGACGAGAAAAAGAACTCAGAAAAAGGAGAGAGAATAGAGAGGATCCTTTCTCCACAAGTCATACGGATTTTGGGCCTCTATTTCTGCTAGTAGGCCTAATAATAATTTACCGACTAGATTGATTTCTTTTTTAACTAGTTATGTCTGAGAAAATCATGATTCCACAACCAAAGATTTGGCAAAAATAGGTTAGGATTTCTTTGAATCAGACAAGGGCAACTTTGTGGAGAAACAATCTTTGTAAAAACATTGCCTGAAGATTTATTTTTCTCTTTCTTTCCTTTATTCTAAGGCATCTCATATTTGTTTATAATTTTACATGTTATATTTTAGCTTAGCATCCGAGCAAGTTATTTCCAACTTCTGTATCTCCTCTATCGTCCTTGCCTGAATTTCAGATTTTTCACCAACATGATCTTCATTACTTAAGACCTTTGCATTCAACAGAAAGGACTTCACCATTGTTATGCTGGTCATGACATCACCCAAATGCCCTGTGCTTATTCTGACATTTTTCAAAGTCTGATTTGAGACAAAAGATGCCATCGTGATTCTTTGCAAGCTTCTCAGTTCAATGGCAACCCTTTGATCCAAATTGAATAAGAACTCAACTGCAATGCAAAATATTCTTTATTTGGTTAGTTAATGTTTAATACCCAAAAATCTCACAATGCTTAAAAGATATGTGATAGTAAAGCTACAAATGGCCAATACAGTTCGTAAATTGCCCAGACGAATGCCAAAACAACATACGAAACCATAAAATTTTGATATAAAAAGAAAGAAAGTAATGAGAAAATGACCTGCAGTTCTAGTTTCTTTCTTCTTTCATCTCTCTTATTCTTGTGTACTAAACATACTGGTAGCCTGGAGTTCATAGTGCCATAAAACTGTTTTGTACCGCACAAGTGATAGACTGATTTTTTTTTTTTCTGAATTCCTTGATTTTTGCAATTTAATGATGAAATAATCATAAATTGGTGGAGATATTTCTCGTACAATTGTGTTTGAATATTCCTTTTTTTTTAATTTCAAAGTTGAAACGTTAGTAATTGAATTACGTTCAGTTATGAAACTATTTTGCACGGGAAAAAACTTACCTACTTATAATAGTCAGACCAACAGAAATACATTGCTAGATCATAAACCTTCTTCATGTATTATTTCTGAAAACTTGTCATCACATACATTAATTAGTAGCACCAGAAAACGAGGCAAGTTGCCTGACATCGAACCAGGAACTAATAATAGGGACAACTTGGTAAAAAGAATTTTGAAAACAAAACATATTACAAACAGCACGTACTGTGATCAAGCCATGTGAATATTCCCAAATGGGAACACAAATAATTATGAAGATTAAATCATAATGGCAAGTCATACTAGATAAAACTAGATCGATTAGCTAATATTTATGAGGATTTAATCATAGATCTGTAAAAACTAAAAAGTTAGGAGTACTTTCGCATTTGATATAGCTTTAAAGTTTGATGTTTTTACAGTACAGTACAAGGTGCTTATCAAACAAGCCTCTTCTGAAAAAAAAAAGAAAAAAAAAAGGATCAGAGTTATAAAATTTACAGCCAACATAAATTAACTGCAGAAACTTTCATAAATTATGGTTCCGGCAGAGCACGCACCAAAAAATATAGTTATATAATATATTTTTAACAATTCATCATCCGATATATAACATTAATTTGAAGAGCCAAAATTAAATGATCTTGAAGCACAACTGAATAGTGACCAAATTGCCTGAAACAACAGTGAACAAAACTGATTTAGCTAGGTTAAAACTCAAAAATGGGGAAAACGCTGGCAGTGTCATTAAAAGAAAAGTTAAAATGGGAGAAATGCTTCTTGATCTTAGATCAAAATAAAATTATAAAAAGAAGTTATAATATTGGATCATGAGTTTGACCACATGACAAGTCATTTAACATTTAAGCTACATTTTTCATTAACCTTGGGATATAATTTCTCACTAAAAAAACTACAATTATATTTGCCAGAAACTCAAGACATTGCTGGCTCAACTCCAACTACATTCCTTAACTATAGATTGTTACAAAAATAAATGAATAAACTATTGTCGGCCCTTCCATCCTCATTATTGCCCAGTTATTTCACACCAACAGTCACTTCACATTAACGGTAACTTTGGTATTAATATTGAACACAACCACTTTAGCATCGGAGGAAGCAACCTCCGCTTTCTGTAGCTCCTCTATTATGCTCAGCTCATCATCCTGATAAAGAATCTTCATTAGCTTAAGCACTTTCGCATTTAGCAGAAAAAACTTTACCACTGTTATGCCAGTCATGACATTTAGCAAAAAATATGTGCCTACTGTAACACTTTTTAAAGTCTGATCGAGACAGGGGACACCATTTGGCTTCACAAATAACTTTCCCATTAAACTGGCCACATCCTTGGTCTGCTCAAAAGAGCTAAACAGCTGCAATAATTAAGTTTGATTAACATAATGATTTCTCCAAAAGACCTCACAATAAATTAAAGAATGGAAATATGTAATACCAAAGCTACAGACATCTAACATAGTCAGTGCATTGCACATAAAACTGCTCAACACCAACAATTAATCCATGTATCTGGTAATTAGAAAGTTTAGCACATGTAAAACCACTACAAATAATCATTCCTTTGCAAATTTCAACTAAAAGGCTACCAATGAAAACTATGACAATTACTTCCAAATCTGTTACAATGTAGACAAATGACCATTCGAGGTGACAATAGAAACAACAGCCAAATTCAAAGCAAATCCAAAAGAGGTTGATAAAGATACTAGGAAAGAATAAGAAGATAACCTTTATGTTTAGTTCTTCAAGAAAAGGCATGCTCTTAAGCAACCAATGGAACACATCACATGTCCTCTTGTCCATGGTGTCCAGATTCAAAAATAACTTTAAGCACTTCAGTTGGGGGAAACTGAAACTAAACGGTAAAGTGAGTAGAGACCAAGCCTGTACAAACAAGAAAAATATAGTCAGATCAAAATACCCGTCTTTATATAGGTGAAAGTTCAACTGAAGCTGATATGATGATACACATCCTTTACCCAATTGGACCTTCTAAAAAGAAGAAAGGTCCTGTTGTAGTTAAGAAAATAGAAAAACCTAAGATTGTATGTACCAAAAGAAGAAAATGTGCATCACAAGCATTCTCGGTTTGGGTTTAACCATGCTAATGATTTGGATTGTGTTTGAATTAGAAGGTATTGTATACTTGTATGTACCAAAAATGCTTACTCGAGATGCGACATAAGTCAATCAGGATACTTATGAAATGAAAATTAAATATGCCAACAAACCTCGAGAACTTTAGAGTCTAGATAGAGAGAAGAAACCATAGAAGCACCAGTCAGCAGCCCCAGAGTCACCCGAGCCAACTTTTCTGATACAGAATAATTGGTGACAAAAATGTCTGCTTGCTCCAGGCGTGGGGTAGAAACAAGGCATATTTTATCAAACATCTCATTAATTGCAAATTGTACATACGTCAGCAAAGGCAAACTGATATTTAGTGCAAGATCAGGAGCTAAGTGTAAGTCTTGGGCATAATACAAAAAAGTTGTTAGATTTTTGGATGTGTCTAACAACAATTGAAGATGATGGTTGGAGATTATGACATCTGATATTGACAAAGTGGTGAGACAGTGGAATCCCCGAAATTCATGGGGAAGGACGAGTTGACACCCATTAAGCCGAAGCTCCATGAGAGAATGAAAGGGAGGAAGCCGGAATATCACCTTCTTGTGAGGATGAAAGGAATAGTAGAACCAAAGATGGAGCTTTTGGACACCACCTTTCTGGAAAAGTAAGTCGAGAAGGGTCTGGAGCAGGTTGGAGGGAACGATGTCCAACTCGAGAGTGAGCCGGAAAATGAGAAAGGGACCCTGGAGACAAGAGACGACGTGGCGAACACGCCTGATCCAGGAAGGGCTGATAGGACGAGAGTAGAAGTCTTCACTAGTGTCGCCTAATCGGTCTAGAAAACGACCGAGACGAAGAGAGGGGAGGAGTGTATAGACATGACGCCACGATCGAGCGAGAGCCGACGTACGGAAGGCGTCCTTGACCTGGAGCCGGGACAGGATGGAAATTTTGATATCCTCGGGAAGGAAGCTGATCCGATCGACCTCTGCCATTGCTGCTGTGCGCTGCCTCACAAGGGACTTAGGATATGAATAGAGTGGAGACCGGAGAGTTCTCCACGAGTCATACGGATTTGGGGCCTCTACTCTATTTCCGCTAGTAGGCCTTTCTTTATTTATTGATTTTATTCTCTTTATTTTTTTAGATATATTTATTGATTTTATTCTCTACTATCTCCTATTCTCCTATGTCTGAAAAAATCATGATGCCAAAACGTAATTTTTGCAAAAATAGGCTAAGACCAAGGCAACTTTGTGGAGAACAAAAATATTGTAGTATTGTACACAACTCCTCATTTACACATTGGTATTTGTTTTATAACTGAGAACGCACTAGTTACTACTCACTAACAATCACAAAGTTGCATTACAGATTTCATTTTATCGTTAGAACTTAAAAGGTCACCCAAAAAAAAAAAAAAAAACCGTATTTGTAAGGAAAAGTTTGTATAACTTATTAAACCGTAAATTTGATCGTTTAGTATTGGAAAGTTTAAATTTGACCAAAAGAATGAGATAACCCCCTTCGCTGAGAAAAAAAAACACTAGTTCAAGGAAAACAAATCCCAACAAACAAAAGCCAGTTTCAGTCATTCATAATCATACAGCCATTCCTGTAATCCTGTTGTTCATAGTTAATAGTGCCATAAAACTGTTTTGTACGGCACAAGTGGTGCCATAAAACTGTTTTGTACGGCACAAGTGGTGCCATAAAACTCTTTGTTATTTAGTGATAGAATAAGGATAAATTGGTGGAGATATTTCTTGTACAGTTGTGTTTGAATTTTCCATTGTTTTTAATTTCGAAGTCCAGTGTTCGTGATTTAAAGTAGTTGAGTTACGAAACTATTTTGTACGTGATAGAAGTAGTTGATTGAAGTAGATCATAAAACTTCTTTCATGTGTTATTTCAAAAAACTTGTCATCGCATATATTAGTAAGTAACACCAGAAAACGAAGCAAGTTGCCTGACACCGAACCAGGAACTAACAGGGACAAACTTGGAAAAAGAATTTTAAAAACAAAACATATTACAAACAGCACGTACTGTAATCAAGCCATGTGAATATTCCTAAATGGGAACCCAAATCAACTGTCTCGAACCATACTCAAATACAAACACAAACTAGCCCCAAACCCCTAAATCATGTGTAAATGAAATATTACAATGGAAAATTAACTTTCTTTTTCCCTCCCTACTCAAAACCGTCCATCAATTGCCGGCCTTCTGAGCTTCTAGAAGACGATGGCTGTTTTTTACCATTACTGGCTTTTTTACTTCTTCTCTTAGCTTTTAAAAGCCGTTTCTTCTCATTAGCATCAACCCAGGTGTAATCTGAAGGGATGATAAATGGGTCAGGTTCATCTCTTAAGCCTCTATCATCACTGCCTTCACAGGAGCTAGCACCTCGGCTTCCTTTTACCCAGGAGCACCACGAACTGGACCTGTCCTGTTCCTTCATTGCCTTGCCACTATCTTGGAATTGAGTAGGGCTGGAAGGTGGGGTTGCGAACTCATCTGAGGTTTCTCATCTGAGGTTTGAAGTTCCTCAAATTTGGTGAATGTAACCAGAACCCGAATAGTTGGTACAATCGGAATTGCTATCTGAAAATTTTGTTGTTAAGGTTATTAGGGGGTTGCACTACAAGTAGCAGAGATTCAGAGTTGATATTAGTACTTTAGTACCTCAACTTGGCACTTAAGAACATTCAAATTAAGATAAACAATGAGAACAAATCTCTTGACAATTCTTTCGTGTGTACTGACCTATAACCTGTTTGGCTACAGTATTTTTTTATTTTGTAAAGGTCTAGACCCCAGTGGTTGACGAAATATGAATTGCAAACTTAAAATCAATGCAATTTCTTTGAAATTTTATGAACACAGTTCACCCTGGTCAATACCTACTGCAAATTTCACTCCGAAATATTGGCAATTCCAATAAGACTCAAATTTTCTGATATTTGCAAGCAGGACTCAGTTCATTAGGATTTTGCAAAGGATGAGTACATATGGAACAATAAAAATAAGGACATATTGAAAAGCTAAATTTCCATGAACCCCAGGGAATCCCTATGTATGGCCTAAGCGAAAAAACAAAAAAGGATTAAACGAAAATAATAAGGACCTACACCATAACACGCAAAATGGGAAGGACAGTGAATGATGCCAATAACACCGAAAAAAAAAAAAAAAAAAAATCTTTAACCTTCCCAGGAAACAACAACAAAAACCAGGAAGCTTTGTTATGTGAATTGACCTCTAGAGGGATGTAGAGGGCAAGCATAAACCAAATTTCATCCTTTTTGGGGGTTCAAGACAACAAACAACCAGTTTCCAAAGCAACTAATGAATTTATATGGATGGCATCAAAATAGCTCAAATTTAGCTATAGTTTGGTTAGAGATACATGCTGGCATTGAGAATAGCTATCTTAACACTAAAACAATGCCACAACTTTCCCATACAGCACTATTTACTGGTAATCTGGCTATAAGCCAACAAGATTTCCATGTAGAATATCACAAACATGCTATCATTCCAAGAAAAATCACTCCTGATAAACACATCACATATGGACAACAAGAAAGAATGGTGTTTGTGGTTTATTGGCCAACATGCTGAGAATAGACCGCCTACCATAATTTAATTACTACAATGGTACAACCCAACCCAAAGTGGGGAAGTGAGAGTATGATGAGAAACTCATCAAGAAATGCCAGTACTGACAATTTGATATCTTACTAAAATAATTAAAAAAGGTTCCTAATTCAGGTCTTCATCTATTTTCAGAGCCCCAAATTCAGGCCATGTATGCTAATAGGACCAGTTTTGTACCAAGTATCCTCAGAGATGTCACCATGCCGTGTAATAATTTGCATATTCTTAGTTAAGTTTGAGTTTCTATATATAAGCTTCAGGAGCCTCAGCCTCTCAGGTGACCAATATTATGAACAGAACTACAGATATTTGATAGTGAATACTAATTATCTAAAGAAGGGAAGAGAAGTATTGTAGCTTGGCATTCTGTCAATGATGAATGATAAAAATAGTCTTTCTATCGCTCGCTCAAAGAAAGCATAACCTTACAGGATAGAAAATTTATGTTCTAATTTTGTTGCCGTCATAACTCTAAAATTAGAGATTGTACAAAGGACTGATTGTGGTGTCGCAGATAGTAACCAGTTTTCAGAAATAAGTTCATGTTGGCTTGACCAAATATTTACCTGTTGCTCCCACTGGTACTGGTATGAATCAAATAACTCTCAGGCAATACTAATTGAGTCCATTTTTTTATAATTTTTTTCCTTTCAATCTTTGGTTCTGCTTAATTACTAAACGTGAAAAATTTTCTAACAAAAAGACATATAAGCACATATATAAGATGAGAACTAGGTTTACCTTAACGGAAATGTCCCAGTCAGCAGCTTAGTCGTTAACAACTCCCTTAGCCTTCTAACAGCCTTGACCTTATTCGCCAGCACATCGAGTAGAGGTAACAATTCCTCAGTTTTAGAGGAAAATCAGGCGTCAACCAGAACACTGGTCGCACCCCTTTCTTGTACTCACTCTCTGATGGTGTGGCTCCACCCTTTTTCTTTTTTCCACTACTACCCTTCTCTTTTCCCCTTCTCCTTCTCCTTCTCCTTCTCCTCCTTATCTAGGCGAGTCCTCTTTTGTATTTCCACTATTGGCCCCCTGTTTACCTGGGGTCTTTTTTCCCCCACTATGCCAACCAAACCAACCCTTCTTATCTTTACTGTTTCCACTGGAACTTTCTGTATTATTAGCTTCCTTTCCATTCTCAAGTTCAGCATATTCTCCATCAAGCTCTGCATCAAGATCCGTGCCACCATTCACATGGCCTAGTCTCTCCTCGTTCTCCATGTTAAAGAGTTCGTCGTCAGTCATGGCACCCGGGACCCGCCTAGACTTGACCGTGACCATCATATGCAGCATTTCATACACCTTTGCCTTCCAGTTACCCACTGTTTCACTCCTCTCAATTCTCCTCCAATTCAGATGTGGCACCAGCTCTGCCTGAGTGACATCAATTCCTGGCCGATACATATTGGTCTTGGACATCAGTGTACCTTCATGTTCCACCTCAGCCACTGTCGGCTGGGCCCCAGCACCCTCCAATGCATCTGTTATCTCCTTCTCCTTGTGTGACAGAACAATTAAAGATCCCGGCGGCAACTGCTTACCACTTGGTGTGGTGGCACCATCTCCCAAAAACAAAAACGTCTGTTCTGACCTATGGATATGGAACCCATCGAACCCGGCAAGGGTCATATCTGCTCGCAACGATGAACCGCGCTTCCAGATCCGATAAGTATCTGATGGTGCGATCCGACTAACAAATGGAATCACTGAACTCTCAAAATGGAAGGAGGTCTCCATATAAATGCCGGCACCACTTGGCCCAGGCAAGGGGCTGGTAGTGCCGCGCAATTACAGCCATAATGGCATCTTTCTGTGCACAAACCGCCTCTTCTAAAGCCGGCCAACCCTCAGCATTTTGCAAAGACCAGTCAGCACCAGCTGACATGAGAATATCCGCCGCCACTGGGTCCCGCATGCACACCACCAGATGCAGAGGGGTTTTCCGATTGGGGACATCACGCCGATCAATCACAGCTGAGACCGCATCAACCATCTTCTCACTGGCAATGGATTCTGCCTCAGTCGTGACCTCATCGGCCTTCGGAAGGCGAGGGAGGGCTGCTACTATTCTGTGAAGCGTGGTATGGTCCCGGAGCGCCACAGCCAGGCAAGCCGGGCTGGGCGCATAAATTAACTACAGAAACTATCATAAACATCCGATATATAACGTTTGAAGAGCCGAAATTAAATGATGTTGAGGCACAAATGAACTATACCAAAATTGCCATGAAACGCAATGAACAAAGCCGGTTTAGGTTAAAACTCTAAAATGGGAAAAATGCTGGCAATGTCATTAACAAAATAAAGTCAAAAGTAAAGTTAAAATGGGGGAAATGATTCTTGACCTTTAAGCAAAATGAAGTTAAGAAAATTTATAATATTGGGTCATGAGTTTGACCAACATGACAAGTCATTTAACATTGAAGCTACATTTTTTATTAACCTCAGGATATAATTTCTCACTTAAAAGAACTACAGTTATATTTGCAAGTAGCTTAAGACTTCGCTGGCTCAGCTCCAACTACATTCCTTAACTATATATTGTTACAAAAATAAATGAAGAAACTACTGTTGGTCCTTCCATCCGCAACATTACCCAGTTGTTTCACACTAACAGTCACTTCACATTAACGGTAACTTTGGTTTTAATATTGAACATAACCACTTTAGCATCGGAGGAAGCAACCTCCGCTTTCTGTAGCTCCTCTATTATGCTCAGCTCATCATCCTGATAAAGAATCTTCATTAGCTTAAGCGCTTTCACATTCAGAAGAAAAATCTTTACCACTGTTATGCCAGTCATGACCTTTAGTGACGAATAAATGCTTATTGTAACACTTTTTAAAGTCTGATCAAGGCAGGGGATGCCATTTTGCCTCTTCACAAGTGAATCTCTCATTAGAGTAGTCACACGGCTCACACTCTTGGTCTTCTTTGAAGAGCTTAATAGCTGCAATAATTAATTTTAATTAACATTATTGATTTCTCAAAAACACCTCACAATAAATTAAAGAATGGAATTATGTAATATGTGATAGCAAAGCTACAGATCCAACACAGTCAGTGCATTGCACAGACGACTGCTCAACACTAACAATCATGTATCTGGTAATTAAAAAATTTAGCAGATGTAGAAACCACTACAAATAAATCATTGCTATGCAAATTTCAACTAGAAGGCTACCAAATGAAAACTATGACAATCACTTCCAAATCTGTTACATTGTAGACAAATGACCATTCGAGGGGACAATAGAAACAACAGCCAAATTCAAAACAAATCCAAAAGAGGTTGATATAAGAAACTAGGAAAGAATAAGAAAACAACCTCTATGTTTAGTTCTTCAAGAAAAGGCATGCTCTTAAGCAACCAATAGATAACATCACACGTCCTCTTGTCCATGTTGTCCATATTCAGAAAGAACTTGAAGCACTTCAGTTGGGGGAAACTGAAACCAAATGGTAAACCGAGTAGAGACAAAGCCTGTACAAACAAGAAAAAGATACTCAGATAAAAATATCCTGCCTTTATACAGGTGAAATTGCAGCTGAAGCTGATATGATGATACATATCCTTTACCCAATTGGACCTTTTAAAAAGAAGAAATTAAGGTCCTTTCGAAGTTAAGAAAATAGCGAAAACAACCTTCAAAAAAAAATTAACCTTCAAAACAGAAAATAGCGAAAACCTAAGACTGTATGTACCAAATGAAAAAAATTGTGCATCACAAGAGCAGCATTCTAGCTCAGTTTGGGTTAATTAACCATGCTAATGATTTGGATTAGAAAATATTGTATACTTGTATGTACCAAATATGCTTACCGGAGATGCAACATAAGTCAATCAGAATACTTATAAAATGAAAATTAAATCTGCCAACACACAAAGCTTACCTTGAGATAATCACAGTCTAGATGGAGAGAAGAAATCATGGAAACATCGGTCAGCAACCTGAGAGTCACTCGAGCCAAATTTTCAGATACAGGATTGTCGACAAAAATGTGTGCTTGCTCCAGACGTGGGGTAGAAACAAGGCATATGTTATTAACCATCCCATTAATTCCAAATTTAACACGCGTCAGCAAAGGCAAACTGATATTTAGTGAAAGATCAGGAGCTAAGCCCAAGTCGCAGGCAGAAAACATAAAACTTGTTAGATTTTTGGATGTGTCCAACAACAATTGGAGATGGTGGTTTGGGATTTTGACATATGATAATGACAAAACTGCGAGACAGTGGAATCCCCGAAATTCATCAGGGAGGACGAGTTGACACCCAGAAAGCCGAAGCACCTTGAGAGAATGAAAGAGAGGAAGCTGGACTATCACCATCTTGTGAGAATAAAAGAAATCGGAATAGTAGCAACGAAGACGGAGTGTTTGGATACCACCTTTCTGGAAAAGTAAGTCGAGAAGACGCTGGAGCAGGTTTGAGGGAATGAAGTCCGAGATGACAGAAAGCTCAAAAAGGAGAAAGGGGCCCTGGAGACAGGAGACGACGTGGCGAACACGCCTGATCCAGGAACGGCGGACAGGACTAGTGTTGAAGTCTTTACTAGTGTCGCCTAATGGGTCTAGAGAGCAACCGAGACGGAGGGAGGGGAGGCGGGTATAGACATGACGCCACGATCGAGCGAGAGCCGACGTACGGAAGGCGTCCTTGACCTGGAGGCGGGACAGGATGGAAATTTTGATATCCTCGGGAAGGAGGCTGATCCGATCGACCTCTGCCATGGCTGCAGTGCCTCACTGTTTGTGGATTCTGTTGTTGGAGGAGGAGGAGGAGGAGGAGGAGAGGAGGAGGAGCCAGGGGAGGGTTTTAGACAGAGAAGAACCCCAAAAAACCCAAAAAAGAGAATCGAGTAGTGACTAGAGACAAATTGGGCTTCATTATTGAGTAGTAATTACCGACCCGACTAGAGAGGATCCTTTCTCCACAAGTCATACGGATTTTGGGCCTCTATCTCTGCTACTAGTAGTAGGCCTTTCTTTATTTATTCTCTACATACACTATCTCCTTCAATAATTTCTCGACTAGTTTGATTTCTTTTTTTTTTTTAACAAGTTATGCCACAACGAAATATTTGGCACAAATAGGTTAAGATTTCTTTCAAGTCAGACGGGGACAACTTTCAACCTAGTCCAGACAACAATAGCAAAGTTGCATTACAGATTTCATATTATCGTTAGGGGCTGTTTTGTTGAGGTATAGATGAGGAATAACTTTTTTATTCCACATTTATTAAGTGACATAACTTATACCACCAAAAGAAGTGGTATAAGTTAAGCAGCGGGCCCCACGCATGTAATAGCGAAAAAAGAAAATGATTTTCAATGCCTTTCCTAAGCTTTTCCCTCTAATGCCCTCAGCCAATATATGAATGCAACAGCCATTGCCAAATCGGTCCTGCTGATATAGCAGCCATTAATTAATTTCTTTAATGTAAATTGCTTTGTACCATTATTGTACATTATTTTATCTATCCACTTTTGTTTTTTATTGTTTCGATTAATATAATCATTTTTATCTTGATGTTTCGGGTTGCAGAATGTGCAGAAGAAATTAGAGGTGCATAATTTGCCTAAATTACGATTTACGAGTAAATAATATAAATTTACAAACTGTTATCTCTTTGTGCAAGATTAAATGCTTGAAAATTTTATCCTTAAAAATTTTATTTAAATGTTTCTTATAAAGAATGCTCAATCATAACAAGGATATTTGGATCATTTCATATACACATATACATGCACATACAAGTTATTACTTCACTCAAAGTCATTCTTCTTTTTCCACAACCAAACACCTATTGCATAACTTGACATTAATATTTATGTAGTTATGCCAATATTTATTCCACGACCCTTAATATTTAGTGATGGAATAAACATAAATTGGTGGAGACAATTCTTGTACAGTTGCGTTTGAATTCTCCAGTAATAATTTCAAAGTTAAGTATCCGCGATTGATGTTGAGTTATGAAACTGATTTGTACGGGAAAAACCTACCAAGTTACAACAGTCAGGCCAACAGAAATACATTGGTAGATCATACAACTTCTTTCATGTATTATTTCTGGAAACTTGTCATCACATATATTAGTTAGTAACACCAGAAAACGAAGCAAGTTGCCTGACACCGAACCAGGAACTAACAGGGACAAACTTGGAAAAAGAATTTTAAAAACAAAACATATTACAAACAGCACGTACTGTAATCAAGCCATGTGAATATTCCCAAATGGGAACACAAATCAACTCGAACCATACTCAAATACCAACACAAACTAGCCCCAAACCCCTAAATCATGTGTAAATGAAATATTACAATGGAAAATTAACTTTCTTTTCCCCTCCCTACTCAAAACCGTCCATCAATTGCCGGCCTTCTGAGCTTCTAGAAGACGACGGCTGTTTTTTACCATTACTGGCTTTTTTACTTCTTCTCTTAGCTTTTAAACGCCGTTTCTTCTCATTAGCATCTACCCAGGTATAATCTGAAGGGATGATAAAGGGGTCGGGTTCATCTCTTAAACCTCTATCATCACTACCTTCACTGGAGCTAGCACCTCGGCTTCCTTTTACCCAGGAGTACCACGAACTGGACCCGTCCTGTTCCTTCATTGCCTTGCCACTATCTTGGAATTGAGTAGGGCTTGAAGGTGGGGTTGCAAACTCATCTGAGGTTTGAAGTTCCTCAAATTTGGTGAATGTAACCAGAACTCGAATAGTTGGTACAATCGGGATTGCTATCTGAAAATTTTGTTGTTAAGGTTGTTAGGGGATTTGACTACAAATTGCAGAGATTCAGAGTTAATATTAGTACTTTAGTACCTCAACTTGGCAGTTAAGAACATTCAAATTAAGATAAACAATGAGAACAAATCCTTTGACAATTCTTTTGTGTGTACTGACCTGTTTGGCTACGGTAATTTTTATTTTGTAAAGGTTTAGAACCCAGTGGTTGACGAAATCTGAATTGCAAGCTTAAAATCAATGCAATTCCTTCGAAATTATATGAATACAGTTCACCCTGGTCAATACCAACTGCAAATTTCACTCCAAAAAATTGGTAATTCCAATAAGACTCGAATTTTCTGATATTTGCAAGCAGGACTTAGTTTATTAGGATTTTGCGAAGGACAAGTATCTATGGAACAACAAAAATAAGGACATATTGAAAATCTGAATTTGCATGAACCCCAGGAAATACCTATGTATGTCCTAAGAGAAAAAACAAAAAAGGATTAGACGAAATAATAAGGACCTACACCATAACACACAAAATGGGGAAGGGCAGTGAATGATGCCAATAACACAGAGGAAAAAAATCAATAAACTTTAGTCTTCCCAGGAAAACAACAACATTTCTAAAAAAAAATCAGAAGCTTTGTTATGTTACCTCTAGAGGGATGTAGAGGGCAAGCATAAACCAAATTTCATCCTTTTTGTGGGTTCAAGACAACAAACAACCAGTTCCCCAAGCAACAAATGAATTTATATGGATGGCATCAAAACAGCTCAAATTTAGCTATAGTTTGGTTAGAGATACATGCTGGCATTGAGAATAACTGTCTTAACACAAAAACAATACTACAACTTTCCCATACAGAATATGAGCCAACAAGATTTCCATGCAGAATTATCACAAACATGCTATCATTCCAAGAAAAATCACTCCCGATAAACACATTACACATGGACAACAAGAAAGAATGGTGTTTGTGGTTTATTGGCCAACATGCTGAGAATAGACTGCCTACCCTAATGTTACTACTACAATGGTACAACCCAAGTACCCAACCCAAATTGGGGAAGTCAGAATATGATGAGAAACTCATCAAGAAATGCCAATACTGACAATTCGATATCTTACTAAAATAATTAAAAAAAAGTTCCTAATTCAGGTCTTCATCTATTTTCAGAGCCCCAAATTCAGGCTATGTGTGCATGCCATGTAACAATTTGCATATTCTTTGTTAATTTAGAGTTTCTATATATAAGCTTTGGGAGTCTCAGCCTCTCAGGTGACCAATATTATATACAGAACTACAGATATTTGATGGTGAATACTAATTATCTAAAGAAGGGAAGAGACAAGTATTGTAGCTTATTCTGCCAATGAAGAATGGTAAAAATAGTCTTTCTATCACTGGCTCAAAGAAAGCATAACCTTACAGGATAGAAAATTTATGTTCTAAGTTTGTTGCTGTCATAACTCTAAAATTAGAGATTGTACAAAGGACTGATTGTGGTGTCGCAGATAGTAACCAGTTTTCAGAAATAAGTTCATGTTGGCTTGACCAAATATTTACCCGTTGGTCCCACTGGTACTGGTATGAACCAAATAACTCTCAGGCAACACTAATTGAGTCCATTTTTTTATAATTTTTTTTCCTTCAATCTTTGGTTCTTTCTTTGATGCCTAATTACTAAACGTGGGAAATTTCTAACAAAAAGACATATAAGCACATATATAAGATGAGAAATAGGTTTACCTTGACTGGAAATGTGCCAGTCGGCAGCTTAGTAGTTAACAACTCCCTTAGCCTTCTGACAGCCTTGACCTTATTCGCCAGCACATCGAGTAGAGGTAACAATTCCTCAGTTTTTAGAGGAAAATCAGGCGTCAACCACAACACCGGTCGCACCCCTTTCTTGTACTCACTCTCTGACGTTGTGGCTCCACCCTTTTTCTTCTTTCCACTACTACCCTTCTCTTTCCCCTTCTCCTTCTCCTTCTCCTTCTCCTTCTCCTTATCCTTATCTGGCGAATCCTCTTTTGTATTTCCACTATTGCCCCCCTGTTTACCTGGGGTCTTTTTTCCTCCACTATGCCAACCAAACCAACCCTTCTTATCTTTACTGCTTCCACTGGAACTTTCTGTATTATTAGCTTCCGTTCCATTCTCAAGTTCAGCAGATTCGCCCTCTTGGTTCCCCATTTTGAGAGCCGAGTCGAGCTGTCTTCTTTCCTCTGGTGTTAACACCCCATCTAGCTCTGCATCAAGATCTGTACCACCATTCACATGGCCTAGTCTCTCCTCGTTCTCCATGTTAAAGAGTTCCTCATCAGTCATGGCACCCGGGACCCGCCTAGACTTGACTGTGACCATCACATGCAGCATTTCATAGACCTTTGCCTTCCAGTTACCCACTGTTTCACTCCTCTCAATTCTCCTCCAGTTCAGATGTGGCACCAGCTCTGCCTGAGTGACATCAATTCCTGGCCGATACATATTGGTCTTGGACATCAGTGTAACTTCATGTGCCACCTCCGCCTCTGTCGGCTGGGCCCCAGCGCCCTCCAATGCATCTGTTATCTCCTTCTCCTTGTGTGACAGAACAATTAAAGATCCCGGCGGCAACTGCTTACCACTAGGTGTGGTGGCACCATCTCCCAAAAACAAAAATGTCTGATCTGACCTTTGGATACGGAACCCGTCGAACCCGGCAAGGGTCATATCTGCTCGCAACGACGAACCGCGCTTCCAGATCCGATAAGTATCCGACGGTGCAATCCGACTAACAAATGGAATCACTGAACTCTCAAAATGGAAGGAGATCTCCATATAAAAATCTCGAATCCGGGCAATTGAGGCGAGAATTCTAGGCAAACGTCGGCACCACTTGGCCCAGGCAAGAGGCTGGTAGTGCCGTGCAATTACAGCCGCAACGGCATCTTCCCGTGCACAAACCGCCTCTTGTAAAGCCGACCAGCCCTCGGCATTTTGCAAAGACCAGTCAGCTCCCGCCGACATGAGAATATCCGCCGCCACCGGGTCCCGCATGCGCACAGCCAGATGCAGAGGGGTTTCCCGATTGGGGACATCGCGCCGATCAATCACCGCCGAGACCGCATCGGCGGTCTTCTCACCGGCAATGGATTCCGCCTCTGTCGTGACCTCGCCGGCCTTCGGAAGGCGAGGAAGAGCCGCTACTATTCTGCGAAGCGTGGCGTGGTCCCGGCGCGCCACAGCCAGATGTGCCGGGCTGTGCGCATACTTGGAGAAATCATCCATCTAAGGTCCGATGGTCGGATCTGTGGCCAAATCCAATTCCTCTCTCTATCTCTCTCTGAACAGAGATCTTGAAATCGAATTGAGGGATCTGAGAGTGGATCTAGCTAGAGAGAGCTTACGAGGTGGATCGGACGGAGAGAGGCGGAGGAGGCGGCGCCATGGAGTGGCGAAGAGAGAGAGGAGAGAAGGAGAAGCAGTCAAGTCAGAGCTCTCTCTTTCTTTTTCTCTCTCTATCTCTCTTTTTCTCTGGCCTGTCGTCTCGTCGGTCTATCTTCTCTCTCTAGCTAGCAAGGCTAAGCTGCTGTGCTGCGTGCTGCTTACTGTCGTCTTTCAGTTTTTCTTTTTATTTTTTTAAGTGACAGAAATATTGAATAGACTCGGAATTTTTTATAATTACGGAATTGCCATGGTCCATGCGTTAAGGTGCTACAGAATCCAATGGAGATGGCTTGGAAGTTAGAGATTAATTCTTTTTTTTTTTCCGTTGGAGAACTTAGAGTTAGATCTGTGCTATTATGTATTAACCAATCTCCGCATTCGCTTGCGTTTCTATATTCTAATCTTGTTGCCTTTACTGGTTCTGTTGTTTATGCTTTTCTCTCCGTTTGTTCGAGCACTGGAGAATCTGTTTTCTATCTAGCCGTTTGAAGTACATCATGAGGTCCGGTTTTGCTTCTTTCAGAAATTGTCAGGTTTAAAATTTATTGCGACCAGAAGTGGTTTAAACGTTTTTTTTTAAGAAAAAAACATTAATATGAAGAGGAACGACGTATTTGAATTTAGGGGGTTTCACCTGCATAATGCGCGAGATTTTTTTTTTCTAAATTTAATTTAATTTATCCCAATTTGTAATAACATTCTTAAAATTAGAAAAGGCATATGAAAGCATCTATTTAAAGCAAATTTGTCGGACAAAACCTGTTTTTATTAGATGAAATGATTATTAAAGATGTTAGATTATCTGCCACAAAATTAAAATATGAACTATCAATTTTAGGTCTAATTTATGTTAAATCAGCTATAATTCTTCAAATAATAATAAAATCATGCTTACAAGTCCTTTTCTCAAAAATAAAGTAAGAATAAAACTCTTCAATTGTTCTGTTACAATCGTTTTGTAAGTAGCCTACGGGCAGTTTCAGTTAAAAAAAAAAAAAAAACAATCCTTTTGTAAGTGTTTTAAGAATGAACGTTTCAATTGTTTCTTTATGACTCTTAGGGCTTGTTTGGATGGGTTGGGAATAGTGGGAATAGTGTGGAAAAGTGGAAAGAGTAGGAAGAGTGGGAAGAATGGGAAGAGTGCTATTCCTAGGTCGTTTGGATGGTGAGTTTAGGAATAGCGTTGAAAAGTGTGAAAAAGTAGAGAGAAAAGTGTTGTTGGAAAGAGTGTTGTTGGGAAGAGTGAGAAGAGTGGCTATTCCCACTATTCCTAACCATCCAAACAAACCCTTAAATTATTATCTCTTAATATTTGGGGGTATTTATCAAATTCATAAAAAAGTTCATATAAACAAGTTCAGGTCTTCTTATAAATTTCGGTCAGAATTTGATTTGTCCGTACTCCACATTGTATATTTAATAAAAATATCTACGGCCCTGAAAACTTAATTAATTTTATGACATCTTCCACACTTTAAATAAGTCACAAATTAAACATAATAATTTAGATTGTCCGATCAAAGCAGACAGTTTGCAATTGAGTTCCCACAAATGCTAATTTATTTTTAAAAGCAAACAAAAAAGAAAAGAAGAAAAGAAAAGGCACACAGAGGTGCCTTTGTGGTGTTCTCCAGTTGGCCCAGTGATGATGGATGACTAAAGTATTGAATAATTTATTTATTCACAACTTTATAATACATATTTTTTTAGATTAAAAAATAATTCAAGACTCCTTATGGTTAAATGCGCTGGATCTACAGGCCATAATTCTACTTGCACGTAAACTCATTCATAGACAAGCAAATGACTGGTTTCATAAAAAATCTAGCAATGCATTTTTCATATTTAAAAAAAAATAATAAACTCAGTCAAAACGGTCGGACGTGATAGTTACTAGGTAAAATTTTGGATGGAAGTGGTTCAGAGATTATGAGGCGTTGTTTAATAAATAAACAAATGCAAAAATGGGCAAGAAGCAATGAATGACCACTTAATCTAGAATTTGACTGTTTCCTTGTACGGTGGTGGTTTTGCTAATTGTTTTATTGGTTCATTCATTCCTTGACTTTATAAATAATGTGGTTATTATTAATTTGTTTCCTTAACGTTCATGCATGAATAAGCTTGTGGTGCAGATGGGATCTCTTTAGAGCTAAAAAAAGAAGGCAATTAATTCTGCATTTAAACTTAACTAACTTGCCCTGTAAGATGTAGGTCGGACTGGATCTGACACCACACAGAGATGTCTGTATTCTGCATACAGGCCCCAGAGCCCATTTCCCTGTGTTCATTCATTCCTTCCATCCTTGTCATTATAATTGGATTTATTTTCAGATGATGATGATTATTACTATTATCATTTTATTTTTTAAATTTAATTAAATAATCTGTGGAAACCGATTTGAAGAGGACTTGCTACCTGGTTATAAACATGAACAAAGGATAATATTTACACAAAAAATAAAAAATAAAAAATAAAAACTTCGCAAATATAGAAAAGGCAATATAGATCATATGAAAGAATATAATATTTTCTAATGAGTTGTAAAGTTTTTGTAAGTAAAATTGTCGAATGAAGAGTGACAGATCTTAAGAGAGCAAGAAGGGGCTACAGCTCAAAAGTTTTTATTCCGATCCTCCAGATTTGTATTCAAAGGACTGATCATTGAATTCTGAAAAAAAATATTAGTTTTATCCCTAAAAAAACTTCTTCAAAAACATATATGTCGTGTTGCAACATTGTGTTGGAAACCCGTCCTGTTTATATAAAAAATTATAATTTAGATTTTAAGATAGATCTCTAATAATAATTTTGAAATTTAGGAGGTCGAGATTTTAAATCTCGGCCCTTAATCAGGTTGCTGAAAGATATGTATCTTAGCTAAGAGTTGATAGATTAAAAAATTATGGAATTTAGTCTTCTTCCTTTTTTTTTTTCAGCTTTCAAATGGCTCCTGTGAATTCGATCACGACTTGAACTTTTCATTATAAACTTTTCATTATAAATAAGGGTTAATTAGATTTATGCCACTATGACAATTTTAAATTAGTAAAATGTCATCACTAAATGACAAATTAGTTTTATACTATTAGAAAATAATAAAAATTAGTTTTTTGCCACCGAAAATTGATTTGACAATTTTACCCTTTTAAATATGCTACTATAAAAATTTAAAATTAGAAAAATATCATCACTAAATGAAAAAAATAGTTTTATGCCACTACAAAAAATTTGAAATTAGAAAAATGCCATTACTAAATGACAAATTAGTTTTATGCCACTACAAAACTTTGAAATTAGAAAAATGCCATGTAATATTATATGAATGTGCTTATTTCAATCCAAGGCCAAGCTACTATATTTATTTCAATCCAGTCGAACAAGAGTTTTGAATAAGACTAAAAGAAATTATTAGCTAACATAAACAAAAAATATAATCGTTTAATGTAAATGGCATTTTGCAATCCTTTGGGTCATTCAAAGACCCATTTCTTTTTAAAATTTGAATCATTCGAATCATTGCAACTTTTAAAATTTCAACTTCAAAGGTTTACATTTCTTTTTTGTACAACGTTTTTTGTATTTTCAAAAATTTCAACTTTGATGATTCAAAGAAGATACATATTGTGACAATGCATCTCTAGAAATAGTAGTTGTCTACGTTTTACAATTTTTTTAAATGAAGCCTATGAATTACTCAGACAAATGCCATATCAAGTAAATGGAGCATCGTTAAAAAGGTTGGCACATCTATAAAATAGTATTCTCAAATTCTACCGTTATGGATTCAGCAAGTGAATGGAAAAAAAAGGACGAAAAAAAACTAAAGGAAAGTAAAATAAATAAGAACTATGCTAAAATATTAGTTGCCCAATTATCTAGCCGCATCATGATTCTCTTTTCCCGCGCTTGTGCTTCCTCTGGTGCTTTTTACTTACACTCTGTTTGGTTGAAGGGGATGCGGTGGGAAGGAAAGCGAACCAAAGGGAAAATTAGAAAATTCGGCTGTTTGGATGGAAGGGAATCAGAAAGGGAATTTTTACGTGAGGGGATTCAATCTCCTTCCGAAATTTTCCTCCTATACAAATTTATTACCCTCCGAATCGGTGGAGAATGGAGGGAAAGAGAATCGCCGAAAATAGTCGAGATGCAGATTGACACCGATACCCTTGCTTGGCGCGATTTTTTTGCTTGGGGCGCGATCTTCATCGGTGTGATATTAGTTTGACAATCACCGATACCCTGCTGCCTCTCCTCTCCATCGGCCATCTCTGAGGTAACCTAGCTCCGTTTTTATTTCTTTCTCCGTTTTGTACACTCAGATTGACACTTCGCTAAAGTTCATGTGCTTCCCTGATATCAGTTAATGGAGAAAATTACTCCAACTTGAGTAAATTAGGATCGATGAATAATTGAGAATTAAAATTGGTTTATAGTAAAAACATTTCAAATTGGTTTACTGGTGTTTACCGATGTACCATAGGTTTATAGATTTTTGCATCTCCTCTCCATTAATGATGTAATTTTTGAGTTGTTGTTTCTTTGCTCTTTCTGTTGTTTATGCACTTCTACTCTAATTAGTTACAGGTTGGAGAAGATGGTCAAATGGGGTGCACAGTGTGGAGAGGATAACATTGCTCTACAAAAAATTTTGAGGACACACAGAGATGGGCATTCCTGGAAGATTTATTGATGTTTTTTGAATTTCATTTGAAACCAATGTCAATTAATAATGACTGTTTGTGTTTGTTGTTATTAGAACTTTGTAATAATTGTTTGTGATTTTTGAGGAGCGGTTCAGCTTAGGGGGGAGTTATTGCTCATAAGAACCGGTGTAGTACCAAATAGGTACCGGGCTTCAGTACCAGTGGTGTGACTCTGCTGAGTCGTTCTGTTGTTTTTGTATTGAGACGTTTGGACGTTCCTTTGTAATATTATTTTGCCAGTTTTAAAAGTTGGTTGGATGCTCTTCAGCACCTGGTACGATTATGCAAATCAAGGCGCCATCTAGATGGGATATGAGCCCATCAGGCCATCACTAACAGCAGGGACAATTTAGTTTGTATCAAGGGTAAAATAGTCAATCATATTATTTTACCTTTGTTAAATTACTTGAACCAAACACGAAAAAAGAAAGAAAGAAAATTAAATTTTCCTTTCCCCTTCAAACACAATCCAAACAGAAAAAATAAAAACTTTTCCCTTCCCATCCCTTCCCATCCCTTCTCTCTTTACTTTTTCCTTCCCTTTCCACGCTTTACCTCTCAACCAAACAGAGTGTTAGGGATTAATAACAAGGGCAATTTGGGATTTTTTTTTTTAATATTGAGAGGATTCATGATGACATTTTTAGAATTGAATCTTTTATGGAATGAGATAATGGCATATATCTAACTTAAGCAATTAGATGATTGCATAACTCTAATTTGCAATATAACAATGGCATATCACTAATTAGATGATTTTCACAGTGGCATATAAACCAATTATTCCTATAAATAATAATTTCAAGTAACGGTCTTTCGGTCGAAATTTGTTCCTAGCCAAAAGCTGGACTCTCGAATTCCGGTTAGTATATTTATTTATAATGTATTTTCAATCTTAAAAAAGTATGTATGATCTGGAATTTCATAAATAATCCTACCGTAATTTAAAATTTATTTATTAGTTTCTTAAAAAGTTAATTTTAAAATTTGGACTTATTTAATGAAAAAAATCGGTACCTTTTTTCTCAGTATAGTGAAGAAATGCATTGAAAAATTTATGTTGAATGCTTTTGAACATTAGTTGCTCCCAATTTGAAGCAAAACCTATCCAATCCATCAGTTTCATCGTTTGGCTTCTTATAAATCGATCCATCAAATGCTTGACAGTGCGCACTATGCCAACGTTCAATAAAATGCACTATCATACTTTTTTGGGCATATCTTTTGAAGTTTATCAAAAGAAACTTCCAAGGATTATGAAGAAATATTAGAAATTGAGGAACGACTTGAGTGTTGCTTATTTATTTGTTGAAGGGAAAAAAAAATACAATTTTTAATGTAATATAATTTTTTTTTAAAAAATATCTCACATGCAGCAAATCGAGAAAAAAAGAAACATCTTTCCGGACACACATTAAATTTTCAACATTAAATTAGTACGATAAGTCGCATATAAATTTATGCAGAAGATCAGAAAAAAGTTGCATTATTTTAACAACTTTATTCTATCTTGTTAATGTCAAACATTATTTTATTAAATGAGAGAGAAACATAAAAAATAGTAGTCATCTAATCATCATGATTGAGTAATTTAGAACACAGCGATGTGATATGGCCAATAATATTTGAATACTTTATTTCTCTTTATATATTTATAATTATAATAATTTTTAATTATGTAATGCAATGTAGCCACAACTAAATTAGTGCAACTTTGATTAAATGCAAAGATAGGGGCTAGACTTCTTATTTTCGTCAAAAAATTAAATCAGTGCAACTTCTTTTTCTTACATTCTGTCACAATTTTTAGGAAAAATTTTGTCTGGAAACATAAACTGCCCAGATTCACTAATTTGAACTTAAATTCCTGAGCAAAATTGAATTCAATGTTGTGACAAACTATTGCCCGAAAATAAATAAATTAATTAAATAAAAGCAGTCTTCTTTCATATTGTACGGATTTCATTGTATAACTGTTTAAATGATTCGAACTGTTCATTTACATTGAGCGGTACAAATCAATTCTACTTGTGGTTTTTTTTTCAAATGTTTGTGTTTATAATTTATTAATACAAAATTAGAATACGCAAACCACTGTATCAGACTAAATTAGTGATAAGTTCCGTACAATGGAAGGAGAAACCATAGGCGCCACTCTTGTATTGCCACGTGGTAAGGCTGACGTAGTTTTATCGGCAGCTGGAGGTCATACGGAATACTTGTAATTTGATCATTAAAGTAGTTGGAAATGCATCACATGCAGCCTTCACAGTAACCTTGTCAGATTATTTTAATTGGGTATTTTCACAAACCAGACCTGGATTGCTGAAAGGAAAATTTAAAATGATTATAAATATAACCCTGCACAAAACAGCTCACAAATTCAATTTTGTGGATGGATCACGCAAAGAAAATGTAAAAAGGGAATCAGATGCCTCTCTCCTCTCCTAGTAGTACTATAAAAAAACAAAAGAAATGAAAAAGGGGAAAAAATTGCATAAGAAAAGGATCCCGCTTTTGCTACTTGATTAGTCAGTCGTTTTGTTTAAAGTAATCGTTTTTTAACATCATTGTATGGTATAATTTGTAAAAAAAGTAATTTGTCAGCTGCAAAGATGAACTTTTTGAAATCAGTATGTCAAGAGTCTACCAAGCATTTTATTAAAAAAAAAGAAAATTGTCTTTTTTACTTTTGCTATTTCTCGAGGCCGTCGACAAAAAGAGTAAAAATGGAGTGAATAACAAAAAATTAAAAGAAATAGTACTAAAATACACTCGAGTAACTCTAAGCAAATATCTGTTTCTTGCAGATAAACTTACTTAATCAAATCGACAGGTCAAATAACCTGTCTTATTAGATGAAAAACTGTAAACTTATTATTTTCTTGAACTAAAAACTAATTCAGTGGAAAGTCATCTTGACTTGACAATTTAGTCTATGATAATATTGTTCATTTATTATTCATAATTTGTATGTTGCATAAATATATTCGATTTTTATTCAAGAATAAGAAAAACAATGTAGCTTAAGAAATAATACATGATAACATGAACAATGAGATGCAAATAGAAACACGTTGACTTGTTGACTAAGGCATAGTGAAGCCCACTTGAGTCTACAATCCATAAACCCAATAAAGGCCTGAGAATCTCCTAGCCCATATCTTAGAAGCAAAATAAAAGCGGGCTTAATAACCGAAAAAATTATAACTAACCTTAATTAAATAAGAAATTTTAAAATAATATGTTTTTAATCAAAAATTTAAAAATGACTGCGTAGTTTCGGAATCTGAAATTCCGAAACTAATTCTGCTTAGTTTCGAAATCTGGAATTCCGAAACTAGCTAGTTTCGGAATCTGGAATTTCGAAACTAGCTAGTTTCGGAATTTGAGATTCCGAAACTAACAACCGATCAAACATTTTGTCCTATTTTGTTAGTTTCGGATTTTGAAATCCGAAACTAACAATCTGTAAATCATTAAACCTTAATTGATTATTTAAATCGATAAAGTTCAAGGTATACCAAGCCACTGGGCCCAGATGGATCCCCACAGGACAGTCCCCGAGAAAATGATTGGAATAGGTCAGTTGCCCATTTAACTAGTTAAGCCCGAAATCAAATAAAATTAGATGAATAAATTTGATAGTTTAAGATCCACATGCTTGAAGACGGAGCCGTACAAAGAAGGTGATGTAGAGATGCAAGATTTTGAGAAGAATATGCGGAAGTCGGCCATAGAGGAGGTGGCAACAGCAGTGAAGAATGTGAAGGAGGTGGGTGGGGGATTAAGAATTGAGGCTTTAGATGTGACCAAGCTTACATTTTTGCGGCCCGACGGGCATCCGGGACCATATATGTTCCCAAACCCGTTTGCAAATGGGAAGGAGGGAGTGATGAACGACTGTATGCACTGGTGCTTGCCTGGACGGCTGGACCTATTGATACATGGAATGCGATTTTGCTCGAATTGATGAAGAGATGGAAAGATGAATGAGAGGGTAACTTGGTTTTTGTATTTCTGATTTTCTGTTTTGTTTTCACAAAGGGGCAACACCCCAAACTTCCATAATTAAGTAATGTCATAATTTTTTTATGTTTTACTAGCAGAGAAGAAAATTTTTGTGGCCGTTTGTTTGCTCTAAATAATTGTTCGTTTAACTTTCTTACAAATCTTCTCTTCATTTTGCTTTAAAAATTTGCATTCAGGACGACTGACACTTTCTTGCGGCTCACATCCTCGGCAGCGCGCTGCCAGCAGCGGGCTGCATCACAACCGTCCGCTGGATGATGGATGTCCCGTACATAATACCAGATTGATAGGCCCGAAAAAATTTAACTATCGAGATTTGATCGGATGGCTCGAAAAAAATCATTGTTGGCAGCGCGCTGACGAGGATTTTGGTTCCACTTTCTTGTCCTTAACAATTCAACTTTTCTAGGTGGTTAAATATTAGTAGCAGAAAATGACTTACATAATTGGAAGAAAAATGTGGTTTAATTTGTATTACAAAGCCGAAGTACATTTCCTTAAGTATACGTTTAAAAAGTTTAATTAAGCAATGGTCTGTGAAAAAAATATTGTTAGTGTTTTGAGTAAGTAATATTCATAACAGTACTTTTTTTGGATTGAATATTCGTGTAAATGAACTTCTTTGATATTTTTTAATATACTTTATTTTACCATATATATCGATGATAATATATATTATCACTTATCAGAACTTTTTCATTAACTCGTCCATCATCGCGTACTACCATTCTATTGTATTGGCTTCTGTCCGATTAGATTAGCTAGAATAACTATGCTAGTGTAATTAATTGCTTACATTCGAGCCGGTATGAAAAATAAAACTTTTTTTAACTAATGCAAATGTTAGCTTTCTAGTCCGCGAATTTCCACTTCAAACTTATTGTGTGGACTTTTTCGTCATTTCTCGAAGAAAGATTGGATTTCCTCAAGAACGGAAATAAGTCTTAGATTCACCCCTCACGAGCTTAAATTCAAGTGTAAAATATTTCTTAACAACAAGAACACTTTAACGAGAATCTATTCTCATGAGGGTTTATTAATTTTGTGGATCTTTTCCTTCTAATATGCGCAAGCCCCTATTGTTAATTACCCCGTGACGAATCACGAGAACCTCTGATTAAGGGATTCGAGAAATTATATGTCGTAGGCTAAAAAAGTTGTTATCTCAATTTATTCTTGACTTAAACTAAACTCAATTGATGTTACCAAACTTAGTTGACGGGGCACAGTTGAGAACACTTAAAACTTGGTTTGATTATTATTTTTATTTTTTTATTGATTTTCATTTCTAAGACCTAAGGTTCAAAATATTTCTATATTTTTAGAGAATATCTATTTGAAAGTACTTAGTTGGAAAATAATCCTATTTTTAATTTATTTTGATTTTGAAATTATTAGACTTTATTTTTGAAATTCCATTGTAAGAGATTTAATATGTTTATAGTTTTAATGAAATTTATTTTTTTGTAACGAAAATACTTCAACAATATAAAAGTCTAATATTTTAAAAGATTTTTATATCAAAGCATCAATAAATTTGGTTTCTACAGGTTTTTAGGATTTCGTGGATATTTTATTTGAATTTTTCTGAGTTTCCTACTATTTTAATGAATTTTCTAAAGTTTCTGCTGATATGGAGGCTTTTGATTGGGCCAGTAAGCATGAAGCCTGATCTGGCGGCTGATTGCATTAAGCGTCATTTTCATGCGCTGTTCTCTTCGTGTAACAGGTAAATGAAATTGTTATACACTATATGCCACAGAGAATCAACAGAGATTTCGGCGCTCGTTCAAAGGAAGAAGACGGGTTAGTTTCCTCCGTTAACAGGCTCGTAAATTCACGGATCTAGATCCGCTAGTGATTCCGACCGCCGCAAACCACCGGAGAGGTTCCTACGGCATCGTAGTAGAGAGGAGAGTCTAATGGTGGGGTCAAATTTTGTTGCGTTGGCTTAGCTTGATAGGAGAACCAGATGGCGGTATGATGGTACAGGGACTGGGTACCAATGGGATTAGTTGAATTTGGTTTATACCAGAAATGGGGTTTACAACATCGTGAAGGTAAGGAGAAATGGTATATGGTAGGCTTGGTTTTCTGTGCGTCTGTCTCCAATGGTGAGAGTAGCAAGTGATACCATGGCAGTACAGTGATGTTCATTAATTGGTTCTCGAGAGTTTGGTTATACCAGAGAAGGAACTAACGGCTTCGTGGTGGAAGGGAGAAAGTGTTCACGGTCTCAATTTGGGTTTCATTTACTTGTTTTGGCATTAAAGTCACGGATTGGTACCTTGCGGTAAGGAAATTGACTCTGGGGGCAAACATCAATGGATTTGATCCAGTTTGGTTTATTTACAAGGCTTTTAATTTTGATTGAATTTATTTGGATTGAGTATAAAGATATCGATTACAGTCCTAATTCTATTTATTTCAACACTTAGTCTATTTATTTTGGTGCTACACAAGGTCTGGTATAAGGAGTTCCATGCTGTATACTAAGTACATGCGTATACTGTGCCATACATGTTCTCTATTGTTAATCAGCACTTCACAGATTCACCTGACATAACCTGAATTACTTGTGTCGCTATGCTCACACAAGTATTAACAAAAGAAATTGATAATCAACCTATAGTTAAAGCAATACTCAGTATGTCATAAGAACTTGCATATTCTTCTAAATAAAGCCAGCCGAGTAAAGTAAATGTCGATTACTGAATGGGCCACTGAATAATTAATCATATGTCATACTCTTATGTTCTGGATACAGGGTCACTTGCCCATAAAAATCACTAATGCTTTGACATGAACTCACCAACTTATACACTTTTGTTGTAACATAATACTCATGTATCTCATTTCATATGTGGACTGGTATAAAGGATTCCATGCTATGCACCTAGTATAGTTCTTATTAATACAGTATGTGCATGCTATCATTATTAATACATAGCCTAGATTACTTGTGTCACTATGTCCACACAAATATAAACAAGCAAAATCGATAACCAGTTTATAATTAGAGTAATGCTCATTATATCTCTCCAGTTTCACTGTTATGAAAGAAAACTTGAAGTTCAAACATTTCTATACAAGACCCTGCAGCTTTGTTTAAACAGAGTCAGCTCAATACTCAAATAATCTTAAATGAAACGGTGACTAAACAAGGTAGAGTACAAATGTGATTTCAATCCCTTTTGTTTACTGAATAAGGATTGAACCATTGAACCTCTTTACACGCTATGATGACTTTGAGAGAAACAAAGTCTCACTTAGCAATTGTTTCCAGGAGATATTGAGATCTAAGAAACAAATTCGCTATGGTCCAGCAAACTTTACAAATTACATTCTATGACTGCTATTCAACACTTAAAATTCTAATTTGGCATTCTTATTAGTCTATGATCCAAGAACAATTCAATTGTGGAAATTTCATGTAAAAGTCTTTCTAAGGGTCATAACTATGTATTCTAGTCCAGAGAGTTTCAGATATTACAAGCCATCACAGTCCTTTGTCATCCCAATGATCTGAATGCACCATTTTGTCAATTCATGATATGTAGACAGTGAAGTTATATAGTTCTTGTACAAGTCGCACTTATGCAATTCAGTCTAGAACTTTGTGCAATTATGAGAGGTGTTAATTCTGACAGAAATTTGGCAGCACCTCCCCTTGAATTTGTTTCTCAATTCTTCTCTAACCATGGCCGAGGCCAGTCAGAGAAGAGCTACCGGAGCTGGAGAAACTCCAGTCGAGGTAAAGAGAGCTAAGAGCTGAGTAAAACCCAGTCGAAGCGTTTGAAACCAGGATCTGAGTAAAACTCAGTCGAGGTGAGATAACAGATCAGGAATTGGAGAAACTCCAATCGAGATCAAGTCGATCCAGAGCTGGAGATCCAAGATCACTTAATTAGAGCTTAAATCGAACAATAGATGGTAAGAAAAGCGAAAAGAATGCAATTCGGTTTAAAGAAACTTAATTGAGAGAAGATTTAAAGCTAAATTGAACAATTACGACATGAAATCGATTATGGAAAACATCAAATCAAGACACTGTCAACAAAGAAATCGATTCAACATTCAAAGATCACTAATTGCTTCATCAAATTCCAAATTGAATTTACAAACCTGAGTTTTACCTTATTTCTCACCTTTTCCGTCAATCATAATCCACAATTTGACCTACAAATCGCTCAATTTCTCTCTTCTGTGATCGCTCTCTAACTGTTCGACGAAATGTTTCCCTTTTCTCTCTCTCTGTCTAGCCTAAAAATGTCTTTAGTTTACAAGATTTTTCTCTTGCCTAAAAAGCCCCCCTTCTCTCCTTCGAGTGCTCTATTTATAGGCCAAGTCCCCGGCTTCATTTCCGTCCAGGTGCGGTGAATCCACTCTCCGAGCTCGGCGGTTTTCGCTTCAACAGATTTCTATTGGAGGCTTCTCCATTCTTCTTTTCCGAATTTGAATGGATCTGGTGCACAATGCGCCGTGTTTTCACTTTGTGGGTCCAGCTGTTTGCGCCTCACTTGGTGCATCTACTCCAGGTGCACTCAGCTTTCATCTCGCGAAGGGATCATTTTTTGAACATCAGCGACAAAAACATTCTCCCCTCTGTTATTTTCCTTGTGTGCATTTGGTTCTTGTGAACCGCCAAGAGTATGAACACTCATTTGTATTTGGTGTATAAGAGAACTGGTGCATCCATGTTTCATTCTCACAGGAGGGAAGATTTGAACGCCCCTGGATTCCTCTCCATTTCTGTGGGCTTGGGTTATCTCCATTTATTCATTTTTATTATTTCCCAAGGCTGTTGAAATTGAATAATTTGTTTGAAGCACCTCCCAATTGAATTTCGGTATGATATTTCACATGTAGACTCACAAAATTATGTAGAATCTCGTGGTATCAATAATTTTCTGAAAATACCTCTCCAATCATTATTTATATTTTCTCAAAAATCAGGGACCTCTTTGCATAAAATAGGATCTCTGCAATACTTTTGATCATTCTGAAGATTCCATAAATTTCTTCATGCTCCATTGGATTTTTGGGTAATTTTTCATGATTTTTGGAGACCATTTGATATTTTCCATGATTTTTCTAGGCCTCTTTTTATTTATTTATCCATGAAATTGCCCAATTATTTTCATGAATTTAGCATCATAAAATTGGGTCAAACACTTATTGAATTTAATTTTTTTTTAGCGCAGATAAAGTAATAGGTATCTTCAACTTCATGGAATGTTACATGGGAAGAAAATCACTAATATCACCTCTATTTTAAACCTAGTTAATTACTAGCTTCACAGTTCCCAATTTTTTATGGCCACTGGCAAGGAAATGAGGAGAGCCGAAAATTTAAAATAGATCCATGTCATCATGCATGTTCATGAATGCGTTATGTATTTATATATACAAAGTTTAATACCACGTTAAATGCTAAACTTGCAAAGTAATGAACATGTGCGGGGAACAATAAGCTCATTTTGAGAACGAATTTTACCATTGCAATATTGTGCTGGTTTTGTCAGCACTGATACGCTCAAAGTGTCGGTTATGAATAAGAAGGAATGGAAGCAAGGAGTCTTGATGTCCATTGAATTAAAAGCTGGATTAATGAGTATTTTAGAGACTAGAGTGTTCTAATTGTCATTTTACCAGAATGGGATGTTTTATGAGTGGATCTTAAACTATCAAATTTATTCAGCTAATTTTATTTGATTTCGGACTTAACTAGTTAAATGGGCAACCGACCTATTCCAATCATTTTCTCGGGGACTGTCCTGTGGGGATCCATCTGGGCCCAGTGGCTTTGTATACCTTGAACTTTATCGATTTAAATAATCAATTAAGGTTTAATGATTTACAGATTATTAGTTTCGGATTTTCAAAATCCGAAACTAACAAAATAGGACAAAAAGTTTGATCGGTTGTTAGTTTCGGAATCTCAAATTCCGAAACTAGCTAGTTTCGAAATTCCAGATTCCGAAACTTGCTAGTTTCGGAATTTCAGATTTCGAAACTAAGCAGAATTAGTTTCGGAATTTCAGATTCCGAAACTGCGCAGTCATTTTTAAATTTTTTATTGAAAATAGATTATTTTAAAATTTCTTAATTAATTAAGGTTAGTTATAATTTTTTTCGGCTTAATAAGGTGTGCTATAAACCAAGCTTGTAAGCCTCTTGGACTTCTGTTGTACTTAGAAACCTTCCATTCATTCATTCAGAAAATCTCCCAATTTTGTTCTGAATCAGTTAATTATTTTATCAAAGAAGGTTCGCAATTAATTCATATGTTTTCTTGCTTAGAACAAATGCTGAATCGGTTAAACATATACTCAGTGATGCCAGTTTTCGATTTAAATTTATAATATGAAGGAAAAACTGTTTCAAGTCTGTCTTTATTAATTTTCTTCTCAGCCAACAATGCATCTGTTCAAGAAGCATAATTACAACGTGAATTAATTGACAAACCAGAGAAAGTTCTTTTAATTTAGCTTTTATAATCTCGGGAGGAAAAGGCGCAGTAATCAGATAAATAAATTTTTGATTTAGCATTTAATTTTTTTTTCAAATATTTCTGTACTGAATAAATTTCCATGCCTATTGTTTTCCTCCAAAGTTCAAACTGATGGGGTTTCAAAACTTCCTGAGCCAATAAATTTTCTCCTCTGTTTAATTTCTTAACTTTTATACTTTTATCTATTTTGCTTTTGTATTATAAATAAGATTTTGGACTTCTTTTTACATGAAGAAAAATATATTTACAATGACGTACTTGTGATAAAAAATTTAGAGAAAGCTCTATTGTCGGAGAAAAAACGAGACTAACCACCTAAAGAAAGTTAGAAACCCAAGAATTCGTTCTTTGAACCCAAAAAAAAAAAGGAGCCCAAGAATTCCACTCAGTAGCTACCATCCATTGAACCTTTGGTCTAATCAAACCCCGTTTCATAGTACATTATAAATATAACCCCAGATAACCTCCCATCCTCCAAACCAAAATTACCACCTCTACTCCAGAGTAACAATGGAACAAGACCTTTCTTCCCTGGCAGAAGCCCATGAGTTGTACACAGAGGCTTTTATAGATTTGGTGATGGATTATAACAACCTGGGAGAACACATTTGCTTCCTGTTATATGCCTATCAAAGGTACACAAATGCTTCGAGAGTAGTGCAAGCTCAGTTTGATGCTGCCCGTGATCGTCTTGGCACGAACGACTCGGCCATTGAGAACTTCAACGTACAGCATGGGCGCTTCATCTCGGCATGCAATAGTTTCAGGGATTACATCGATTCGAGGTTCCAACATATCAGAGACATAGTAATGGCTTTCCACACCAATGCAGCAGAGGTGGCACCTGTCGTCAGTCTAGAGAATGCTCAGCCCAGAGATCACTTGGCAAAAAAATCACAGGGCCAGGGAGACATGGAGTCTGGCACTGGACATGGGGATGAGGCCGATGAATCAGAAGAGCACAAGATAGCTGTGTCACATAATGCACAGCTACACTGGATGTACCTCCAGATCACATGACTGGAGAGGATACAACTTCATGTCACAACAGAATTACAGCTGTCCCTATTGCCTCTACTAGCGTGGCTCACTCTGATTAGTTAGGATAATACAGACAATTTAGAAAAATCTTTTGTATCTTGTATCTCGGTTATATAATGCCTTATGTAAGAGAACTATAGTGTAGAAATCAAATGGGAATAATCAATTTACAATATCTTATCTCTTCTTATCAATTTACAGTTCAGAATATTTAGATTACATTTCAACTAGAAGAGACAGTGGATAATGACATGGTTGCACCAGAAGCGACAGTGGACAATGACACGGCTGCACTAGAGGAGACAGTACTAGATCGGAAAACAGCTGCTTCACAGGTTCCCCAACTTGATCCAAATGAAAAAGCTTGAATTAGCATCTCGTGTTTGGCATATATGTATTTTGTCTGGTTTGTAGAAATCTTAAAAAAAAAGTCTAGTAGAGGTGCAACTAGGTCCAAATGGTACTGATTATGTTTTTACACATTTCTTGATTGTCTTGTTTCATGTCTTCTTGGATCCTATTTACATGGGGAATAAGCAGTGATGAGCTAATGTGATGAGTTATTAGAGCATTAGTTTCTTGAATGTGATAGTTAGCATGATGATAACACAGAGAATTGCTTTGTGAAGGTCAATTCTTATAGGATTAGTTTCTCGAATGTGATAGTTGCTTGAGGATAACACAGAGATTTGCTTTGTGAAGGTCAATTAATATTTTTTGAATCATGTTTTGTTTATTTCCATATATGTTATGACAAAATATCTCTGATCAAGAGGCTTGGAATTTGGAAAGAAATTGTAGTTTAACGTTGTCTCATTTCTTTTACCATCATTTTTGTATTAACAATATCATATTATTTAAAATTGATATAATGCTAATTAATTGTTTCTAGCATGCAAAGCTAGTGTGTTTGAAAATCAATATATCAACCAATAATTCTGATAATTTAGAATTTAAAATATTATGTGGTGTAATAGTCCAAGTGTCCAACACAATGGTAAGGCCAATTTCAAAGACTGGCGTGTTGGTGTATTATATCCTGATGACACCTACTGTACTGGATCTTACACTGATATTTTGGCTTTGAAACACTAAATTTCTTAGTACCCACTTGTTACTGAAACAGATTTAAGAACTGCTGTAGAGGAGTACCGATCTGTAAATACTATTATATACACAGGGTTCAGTAAGTGAGGCTATAGGTTGAAGTTACAGTTGAAAAGTTTTTAGTTATTAACAATCTTTGTGCACAAAATTATCTCCAAATTGGAAGAGGAAGCTATAGTAGTAGATTTTTAGAAGTTATACATTCAAATGGACTTTTGTTAATTCTCATTTCTCAATCACGGAAAATAGTGATGTCCAACCTGCCACAATACAGAGCAAACCGTTTTAGTAAAGAGGAACATAATTTAATTCTGCCTCACTAATTTCAATTTTCAAAAACAATACCTTAATCACTGTCAGATTCCTCTTCTTTGCTAAATCTGCCTCACTAATTCCAGTTTCCTTACAAACTCATTACTAAATGAGTGTTTCAATCGGGTGATGACTTATTTCATCAGCTGTTTGAGAGAAACCTTCCCGTACCAGAATCGGTAACATTCCTCTCTTGAGCCCGCCATCAAACAACTCTTGTGCATCATCAAAATTTTCCCCCTTTTTTACAAGCGACTTGAAAATACTTATATGTCGTTCACACCTCTCTCGGGCATCATCAATTCGGCACACACCCCCTTCTCTTTTAATCCCTTTGAATTTCCGAGATCAGTTCAATCACATCCTCTGGCTTCCTAATTCAATCCCATGGGTAAATCTACCAATGATGGGGATGGTAAATATTGACTATAAGTGGATGTTAATGTGGCCTCGCCTGCACGGCAGGTTTCTGTTAAAGAAAAACCTTCCCGGTACAAATTTCTCTCTTGAGCCCGCCATCAAACACCTCTTGTCAATGTGTACTTGTATATGTATCGTAAACAGGATATAGTACCTTAGTTGATTTCCTCCAATGTTCCATTGACATCTTTTAATTAAGTCAAAAAACATTTAAGATTGAAATAAAGGGACTCGATAAAAATATAGGCAACTTTTTAGATATTTATGTCAAGCTCAATGCACATCTAAAAGGTTCATGCGTTCCACAAATTCCATGTCATAAAAATGTGAAATTCATCAATCTGTGTTTTTTTTTTGGAGTAGTTCATAAATTCTGTATTTACTCATTAATTTACTGTCCAAAGTACAATGTCATATTTTTGTTTAGCTGTCATACAGATGTCGTGGAATTGAGCAATTGATATTGAACGAAATATTTTGGTTATATGTAGATATTTGAAAATTAAAGAATAGCCAACTTATAATTTTTTTAAAGAATTAACGGTAAGGATAGGTACAATATTATTAATTTAATAAAAATATATATAATATGATAAATAAATAATATAAGATAAATATACGAATAAAGTACAACATTTACATAATACTTAAGATATAATAAAAATTATGAAATTTATTCTCTTGTTAATTGACATTAAAATAATTTATATGATTAATTATACATTATAATATAATAGAGTGAAAATTATTTTTTTAATCAACATTAACAAATTTTGATGAAGATCGAAACTAATACCATATACTAATAACATGATTATATATACATATATGTTTATAAAAGTTTACCCATTATATAATAAGTACAAAATAGTCCTTATCCGTACTCGTACCTGATAAGTTAACGAAATATTTTTTTTTTATCCATATCCATACCCATTAGTCTAATGAAAATAAAATTTTATCCATATCCGTCTTATCGAATACGATACGGGTATTTAAAATTTACCCATTGCCGTTATTTTTCTTTTTTCCCCATGTTAAATATCTTTCTTGTATTTTTGGTCGTTCACGTGC
The DNA here is from genome assembly GCA_027725995.1 of Rhynchospora tenuis. Taxonomy (NCBI): domain Eukaryota; kingdom Viridiplantae; phylum Streptophyta; class Magnoliopsida; order Poales; family Cyperaceae; genus Rhynchospora; species Rhynchospora tenuis. Next base: position 128,742,425 of record CM050889.1, on the reverse strand, counting down.
TGCAGTGAGCAATGCGATCCAGCGATATTGTTCTTTAGTTTGGTTCTTGAATTGTACAAAATTTATAACTATTTATTTATAATGCGTTTTCTTCAACGGTTGTTATTTTTTAATGGAGTTTCAACGTAATCTAAGATTTTTAGTACCCAACAGTTGTGCTTATTTTGGTTTAGTGACTAATGTAACTAACTCTTGGAGAAGTTTGAAGAACCAACTCTTAGTCTAGTGATAAAGAACAATGCATCTCGAATAAAAGGTCGCAGGTTCGAAACCCGATCCAGGGGTTTTTATAGACATTTAATTTAAAATAAGTGAGGCGACTTGACCCCTAATTTATCTTAAAAAAACTCTTGGAGAAGTTTGGAAATATAGTAGAAGATTATTACCAAATATTGGTCACTAAACTGATAATCGGGACTTTAATCATGCAGACCACTGTAGAGCACTGACAGGGAGCTATAGCATTTAGCAATTTAGTTAGTTAATTAATTAATTAATAAAAATGATGATGAGCCGATCAAACTTTCTCTTGTTATTTAATTGGTTTTATTTATTTTATTTTTCCTGTTTAGTATCGAATAAAGCTTTGTACTTCTTTTCGTATGGAGTTAAGTTCAAAATGCCACGGGAAAAAAGGTTACCGGTGTCACTGAGATTTATATTACGCAAGAAATCTCTTTTCTTGAAAGAACCAAGATTAATTAATTGCCTGACGCCTGACGGGAACTTTAGTATTAGTAAGCTCCCATCTATTGAACCAAATCAACCAATGGTCTAAAGCCCGTTTACATTACATACTCTACGAACATTATAAATATAACCCCAAGTCCCCAAGCAACTTCACTACCTCAGACCCTTCAAACCAAAATTACCATCGCAGCCATCATGACAAAAGAACCCCTTTCTGTGATGGTAGATTTCCATAAGGAAAGTACAGATAATTTTATATCCTTAGTCAACGAGTACGAAGACCTTGGAGAAAGAATTATATCAGAGGGATATGTGCTTCAAAAAGGTAAAGTAGATGCGACGAAGATAATGGCCGAGCACAAAGACTACGGCATCCAGCAACATAACAAACCACTTCAGAAGTTCATTAACTCAGTCAACCAGGACCTCAATGGACACCATGAGCGCTTCCTCTCAGCATGCAATCAATTCACTGGTGTCAATGAAATGAGGTTACATCAGGCCAGGGAGCTGGAGGTGGCTGATTACACCAATGCTCAGATGAGAGATCGCTTCGGGGAATCATCAAAGGGGGGCATGCAGCGTGACAGTCGGCTGAAAACAATTATGGAGTACAACATGTCAGAGGAGCCTCACACAAATGAGAGAGAAGAGAATGAACCGGTGCACAAGAAGAGGCACTGGAACACAAAATGGCTGCATCCGGCCAAATTCTTGCTGAATTTCATCAAAAAGAGAAAGCCTGAATAAGAATCTTGAGTTGGAAATGTATGAGCTTAGTCTGGTTAGTAAAAATCTGAAAATATTCTGGTAGTGTAACTTAGTCCAGAGGAAACTTGTTCTCTGTCAAGAAATTTCTTGATGGGCTTATTTTCTTATTTTCTTGGGTTTTGTTTATATATGGATTATGCAATGCTGAGATACTGAGATGAATTTCTAATGGAATCAGATTTTTAGTATATATTCTTTGAGTTGATTACAATCCAGATGATTGCTTTGTTGAGGTTAACATTGCTAAAATATTGTTTTCTTAGGTTTTGTTTATATGTGGATTATGCAATGCTGAGATACTGAGATGAATTTCTAATGGAATCAGATTTTTAGTATATGTTCTTTGAGTTGATTACAATCCAGATGATTGATTTGTTGAGGTTAACATTTCTCAAATCTTGTTTTATTGTCTCTTTGAAATGTGTGGTTGACATAATGTCTCTGACCATGTAATGTGGAATTAAGAAAGAATTTGCAGATAAGCTTGTTTTCCTTTTTCCCATTTGTAGAAGTGTTTTATAGCACCAGTCTGAGGTTATTTTAGAGTTGCATAATGTTATGGATCATGCAAAGAAATAGAGGCGGGGTATCTGATATTATTTTGTTCTCTCCTGGTACCATAAAAAAAAAAGGGAAAAAAGAAAAAATAATAAATCCACTTTCACTACTTGAAAGTTGAAACAACGATCCAATTTCATACAAGGGGCCTTCAAATTAGTTTCATGCAGGACAAAATTTTTAGGCCAGTTGTTTTTACAACACAGCCCATGAATATACGCTACTGTGACCTTTAATTTATATGAAGTTAATTTGTTCTTTCCTTACATTACCATTAGAATGTTTTTTTTATAAATGTTATGGTTTCCAGTTTCACTTAAGTATGTATATATATGCTGGGACTTCCGATACCAGATTGTCGGACTATCAGTATGGTGAATTGTTGGACTGATTATATAAATTTGTCCAGTTTTGGGATTATTTATAGTTTTACATATTGTGATGCGGAATGAATCACAAACTCATTTGTATTGCCTATTGCTTTACGTAATGATCCACAAACAAAATATAACAAAGGATCCTACTTCACCCTCTCCTCCAAAAGAGTAGTTGAATAATTTCTATCAACTATAATGTTCAGTTAGCCGTTGTGCAGAAAACAGTATCTTTAATATCCAGGTGTGTGGTATAATTCATCAATTCAATTAGTCAGTTGCAAGACCGACTGGCTTTTGTGAAAATAATTAATTGGTAAATACTCTACTAAGAATTTTATTAGACACACAAAAAAAAAAAGATTGGTACAAATTTACAATTTGTAAAGGGATTCGAGTAAAGGATAAAAAAAAAGTGAAGCACAAAACATAACAAACATCACAAATTCACAATAGAGGAAATACAAAGAAAGTTTTATTAAACTTGAAGGCATGTACAATTGTACAAATGGCAAGCTAATAATAGTAAGTAAACCAAAGTTTTGAGTAATATGTGCACCAGTTGGGAAGGTGCCGAGAGAGGCAAGAGTGGAGCAGTGGATGCACTTCAAATTGAGAGGTGCGGCGACCTTGACCTTCATGCTGCAGGGTGAGGAGGTTGCTTACATCTCCAGTCAGAGATTCCACTGGAGGCGCCCCCTGTGTATCTCTCTCTCTCTCTTCTCCTGAGAGCGAGGAGCTCTTCTAATTTTCATGGTCGTCTCGTCCGTCGGCGGAGTCCAGTTAGTTCACATATAATAATAAATAAATAAATAAAAGCCCAGTGTCGTGTCAATGTCGCATCCCCCTCAGCGGAATTAGTCCCATCCCTCTGATTTCCATCCAAAGGCCTAAATACACAGTAGCAGTCAAAATATTTTGTATCAACTATACTCTTCATTTATTCGTTATCTTAACAAATAAAAATAATTCTGGTTTGCAACTTTTTCAACTATTATATTATATGAGGAATGTAACCGTCAAATACTCAAATGTGTTAAATGGAGGGTTATGTCATACCGATAACGCGATCATGTCTCAACCTTAATAAAACGTTAAATATTTTATTATGATTTTCATATTGATTTTTTCTAAATAAAAATTTATATTTTTTCAATTTATTATTATTATTATTTTTTTTAAAAAAATTTATTGTCATTTGGCAGGGTCATAAGTCATAACTAATTAGTCAATAAGATTATCAAAATTCGAAAATCAGTAAAAAAAAAAAAAACTTTTGATTAAAAAGACAAAATATGTATACCTCACAGATTGGAGTGAAACCCAGCACAATATGTCAAATATTTACTTCTATATGTATAATAAAAAGATTATAATACCTCTATATGATTGCAATTGAAAATTACTACATTTAAATTAAAATTGCGACATGAGGATATAAGTTTGTTCCCTATCTCTTATTATTAAATAAGTTGTGTAGTAAGTTTTCTTTTATTTGAAATTTTAAAAATAGTTTCTTGGCAACTGAAAAATTTATTCTTTATGTTTATCATGCATATGCTCAACATGTAAGCATTGTTTTAATTGCACAAAAATTAATCTATAGAATTTTGAAATGATGATGAAGAAATATATCTATTATTTTACTTTTTATTTGTTTGAATTTAAGCAAACATGAAAATTTGCATTTGTTGTTTTAAGAAAATAATGGCCTCCTGTCCGAGGCATGCAATATTTTAAGTAAAATTTGCATCACATAGTATAAAAATAACTTGACACTAAGAATAAAGAGATGCTAGTGTCCAACATGGATGCGTATGTTTAATATGATCATTCTCATGTTTAAAACTTCAAATGGCTGGTACAAGCCGTTTAATATGTTTCCATCTGAAAACTCATATTAAACTAACGTTTTAATTTTTTTAACTATTTTTTTCCAATTCCATAATATAGGAACTATGAATCTCCAATAGTCATGGTTTTAAAAAAAAATTAAAAACAATAGCAAAAATTTTAAAAAAAATATAAAATTTAGTATCTTATGAGTTTTCAATATTGAGAAAGCATAAACAATTCAGATCATCATTTGAAATTTCAAACGTAATAATGATAATTTTGAACAAACCGTATATGTCTTATATATTGGACACTATTATTTTTCAAGAATAAATGCCTTAAGTTGGCTGTCAGATTTTGAATAAACAATTTTAACTCGGCACAATTCTAATTATAGGAGGTTCTTGTAATACGATCCCACGGATACCAAACTCAATTCAAATTATCCTGAATTTAGCTATCTAGCTATAGATGTATTAGAGATTTATTATTGGACATATACACTGTAGGCCACAAAAAATAAACCTTTTGAAATATCCGCACTACTTGATAGAATATAGCAATACAAGATGGTTTTGTACTATTCTTGTCCATGAATGATCCCATTGACACTGCCTTAATATTTCCTGTCGGTCTGTACATGTTTCTCTTCTCCGGCGCAAGTAATAGGCACCAGTCCTTAATTAAAACCCAACTTTTACTATTAGAAATTTTATAATCCGATCGTCTCAAATCATAGGTATATATTTGTACGTCTTGGTCCCTGTATGAACCAATCCAGGAAGTTCAGAAATTTCACGACCCAAAAAGGGGATTGATTAAACCAAAGACGCTGTTCTCCTCTCAGAGCAGGAAGCTGCGGGGTGCGTTCGAAAGTTTTTTCTTCTGTTAATTCATGATAAATTGCTATCAGTAGCTCGAGCTTAATTTGTAGCGCCACCTTTTTTCCCCTATTTCTCTAACATCAATCCAAAGACTCAACCTGATACAATTTTTATTATTTTACAGTACAAACATACTATCCCTACCCCAAGGTTCCTAATTTGACAGGTACCTAGTCCCGTTTTCATTTTCATTCCTGTTAAATGTCCAAATTATTTCATGGTAATCCAAGATATTGAAAATAAACAGAAACCAGGATTTTAACAAATCTAATTAGCTTTCTAGGTTCTAATTTTGAAACGAAAGACCAATGATCTGTAGTTTCATCTTTCCTCTGGCTTTCTTTTCAGAAAGTCTTTTTGTTCCTATTTGATTAAATGCAATGATCTATAGTTTAATCATAAATATATAATTTACATTTTTCAATAGAGAAAATTACAAATGATGAGGACCCCAGAATTAGAAATTGATAAAATGAGAAATCTGCCGCATCATCTGATTCTCGACATCTTGGAATTGTCACTGTCATCAATGAAGACAAGAGCTGCCGTGCAGGCATGCATCTTATTCAAGGGATGGAACCACCTCTGGCCCTCCTTCTCAGGTCTCGATTTTGACCTCAGTGAATTCAATAGTGGAGATTCCGAACAAGATAAGCAGAGGTTCTACTGTTTCGTCACCACAATGCTAGAACGTCGCACGGCTCCTAAAATTGACAAATTTCGGCTGTCATGTGTTAATCTCTGTGAGAAACAATATGGATTAGCTATAACACACTGGATCATGTATGTCCTTCAGCACCAGGTTAAGGTGCTTGAACTTTCTCTTTGTTCATGGATCGGCGGTTTTATCCCTATATGGATTCATGTTGCTTCTGACACGCTGGAAGAATTGCATTTGCATTTAAATTATTGCAGTTGCCCTGGTCACACAGTTAACATGAGAATTCTGAGTATATTTCCAAGACTCCAAAAGTTGAATCTTCAAAGTCGAAGACTGATGTACGGTCATTTCTTTAAGGATCTTTTCTCGAGGTGCCCCCTTCTCAAAGATCTTCAGCTAGAGTCATTTATTGTGCCATATTCATCTATTATTAGCGCAAAACACCTGGAGCATTTGTCATTCAAAAACTGTGATCTGAAATATAAAGTAGGCACTGGCAGTGGTGATAATTTAGCAACCAAGAAGATAAATTTTCCAAGGCTTCGAAAGCTGTTTTATCAAGGAAAAGGTCTATCTTTTGGTTGGTACCTTATGGTGCTTATATCGAGGTGTCCCTTACTCGAAGATCTTTGGCTAGAGTCATTCAGTGTGCCGTTTGGGTCTGCTATTAACTTGCCAAAGTTACAGAATCTAACTTTGAAAAACTGTAAAAATACCGATCAGTTTACTAGAATTGTAGCACCAAGCCTTGTTTCTTTCTGCTTCATTGGTTTGATAGAGGATGTTGCACCACTAGTCCTTAAAGTTGGATCCATATCATCTTTAATCCATGCAAAAATTTCTCTTCGTGACAGTAGTTTCGACTCCTATTTCTTGGAGTGTGCACTAAGAAGCCTTTCTTATGTCGAAAACCTTGAACTTTGTGTAAACAAACTCACAGCAAGCCCGCAATCACCACCATATTACCCAGCTCTCTACAACCTAAAGAGTCTTTCCTTTTGTGGACATTGTTCAAATTATGTTATTTACATGTGCAAGGATATGCCTAATTTAGAGAAGATTTCTTTTTGGTCATATTGTCAGCATTCTCCTTGGTTTCTTGAGGTACTTATTTTGTTTCTATACTTACAATCACAAAGAAATAAAACTTGCACCAGTATGTAGATAAAGGGCAGATACCGGTGCATTACGAAACAATTGATTGTATATATTGATGTGGTGTAAATGTTTGCTTTTTCTTCAATAAAAGGAAAGTGGGCGAGATTCTCCACTTATTTTTTTTTTAAAAAAAACAAAGAAATATAACTTATTTGATATATTTCTCGTGAGACTGTTTTAATGGGCCATGTTACATCAATTTTTCTTTTTCTTTTTTTAATATTTCATCATGCAATGTTTCTCTTTTTTAATTGTTTTCATCTTCTTATACTTCAGAGCCTAAAATGGGATGATGCGATGTTTGGGGTATTGATTCAATGCAAAAAGCTTAAGGAAGTTGAAGTTGTCTTAGATAGATCTGATGACCAAGAAAGACAACTGATAAATGTTTTCCGTGAACTCAAAGATGTTAAGGTTGTCATATCCAAGAGGATAGAAGTGCTTTAACAGTTCAGAGAGATTGCTACTTTGCAAGGAGTGTTATTTCTGATTAATTAAAGTCTGTCGAAAGCAAATAGAAATGAACACAAACGTACTCTAGAGACTCTAGTTTGCTTTTTGGTTGAGCATGATCTTGATTGGTTTCCACCAGAAGGTAGTCGAGGTATTTGGCTAGTCACTTTGTTTTGAGCTTGCTTCTGGAATGCACTGGATTTGTTCTTTAGTTTATTCCTGGCCTTGAACTATGGAATTCCTACACTTTTAAAAAAAAAAAAAAAAAAAACTATTTAAAACGTGTTTTCAGAATCGGTAATGATTTTATAATGGAATTTCATCGTAATCTAAGATTTTTAGTACCCTCCAGTTGTTCATATTTTGTTTTAGCATCTCAGGCTACTAACACTTGGAAAAGTTAAGGTTAATGGTAGTAAAATTATAATAAAGCTTAATTTTTTGTACACCCTCCAACTCTTTCAATTTGTTTATTTCTCCCTATACTCTTGTGTATTTTTATTTTTCTCTAAACTCTTCTAAATAATTTCTTATTTGCCCTTCAACTTAACCATAAGTAATTAACATTTTAGAAGTGTAAGCCAATTCAGGATATGCTGATGAAGTACATTTTTAATAGAAGGTGCTCAATTAAAATTCATTTCTTTGTATTGTTTCTACAATAATTAATAATTTGGGTGTTTTGTTCCTCTTCAAACTGCCGGGGACATTATACTTCTTTTGACGTGAAGTAAAATATATTAAAAATTCCACGCATATTAGAGAATAACAAAGAAAGAAAAAACGATAATTAGACGAAGCTCTTTTCTTGCAAGAAACCAAGATTAATAAATCGCCTAACGGAAAGTTAGAAACCTAAGTATTCACACTCTCATCCATTGAACTTGATCTAAACCCCCTTTACATGGTACATTATAAATATATCCCCTGAAACTCTTGATAGAAGCTATCAAGATAATTAAAACCCAATCCTCACTCACAGTTATCATAACCTCAGAGGAAAAAACTCCAATCGTTATCAACAGTCATCATGGAAGGACGGCTTGCTACCATGAGAGGGGCCCAAGAGAGGTTCACAGATACTTTCATAGCCTTCGTGGAGAGGTTCAACTCTGACAGCAACCAACATTTAGGGGAGCACGTCAATTTCATGGATAATGCACAGAATGAGTATTTTGATTCACTGGAAGAAGTCTTAACCGGGTTCAATCATGCATGTGGGCCCATACACAACAGGGTCCCTGACGACTTGGCGAAGTTCACGATCAAAGGATTCAAGGAAGAGCTTTCCATCTTATTGTCACACTGCTTATTCCCCAACCCTACTAGAATTGATGATTCTCTTAATGCTGCACAGATAATGCTGTTGCATATCAACATTCCCTACCTTATATATGCTGCAAGAGACTGCAAAGAAGCCGTGACATATGTGCTTACTCGGTTTAATGATCTCAGCAGCCACCATATTGATAGCTCGGTATTCGAATTTATCGACAGAATGGATGAGCGCTTTATTGGGGCATGCAGTAACCTCATAGATGTCATTGAAAAGAAGCTACAGCACTCCGATCCATTTTTGGCACAACAAGCCAGGGATTGGATGACGGCTGTCCACAACAGTTTTGTGGACCCCGATTCAATAGAGGCAGCACCAGTCAGACCGGATGATGCTCAGTCTAGAGATCGCTTGGTGTTACCATCAGAGGCGCAGGGAGACATGGGGTCTGGCATTCCGCAAGAGGAAGGGGCCGGCGTGTCAGAGGAGTGTAAAACTGCTGTGTCACAAGCTTTGCCTGATCTTGATCTCAACAGTACTGAGCCAGAAGAGACCACGCAGGTTCTGCCTGAACCTGATTCAAATGAGAGAACTTGATTAGAATCTTGCCTATGGAATGTACGTATGAGCTTTGTCTAGTTTGTTAAAGTCTGAAAAAAAAACTGAAAGGTCAACTAAGTCCATAGGAAACTGGTTCTGTGTTTACACATTTCTTGATGTTCTTTTTTCTTCTCTCTTTTTTCCTTTTTTGGGTTATGTTTATGTGTGGTACATGCAATGCTGAGATACTGAGCAACCTTCAACTAGAATGAGATTTTTTTGTATATGTTCAATAATTTCATTACAATCGGGATAATTGCTTTGTTGAGTGGTTAATATTGCTCGAGTCTTATTTTCTTGTCTCTTTAGGAATGTGAGGTCGACATAAAGATTTCTGATCAAGCAACTTGGAATTAATAAATAAAATTGCACTTTTGTTTGTTTCTTTTCTCTTGTCCATTTGCAGAAGTGTTTTTACATTATACAGTAAAAGTATGGCGTTGTTTTCGAATGACATAATGCCAATGATCATGTAAAGAAAATACAGATCCATTTCTCTCCCTCCTGGTGACATAAAAAATAAATAAAATGGAAAGTAAAAAGAAATCAACTTTTACTACTTCAAAAGGCCACACTGTATACATAGAAATCAGTCTCAAAGTTAGTTTCATGCTGGACAAAATTTTTATCACAGTGATTTGCCCCAGCCCACAAATATACATTGAGGTGGCCTTCATATATACTTTACCATTAGAATGTTCATTTATAAGTTTCACTTAAGTCTGTATATATATGCTGGGACTCCTAATGTCAGATTATCAGACTTTTGTGTATTGTGAAAAGTTGGACAGATTCTATTTCATTGGCATAGTTTTGCATATTGTGATGCAGATTGAACCACAAACTGCTTTGTGTAATGATCCACAAACAAAATATAACAAAGGATCACATTTCAGCCTCCAATCCAAAAGAGCAGTTGAATAATTTCTATCAGCTATACTGCTCAGTTAGCTGTTTTGCAAAAAAGTATCTTTAATGTCCATGTGTGTGGTATAATTAATCAAAATTCAATTAGTCATTTGCAAGACCAACTGAATTTTATTAAATTAATTAACTGGTAAATAGTATACTTCAGAATTTTGTTAGACACAAAAAAAGGGTTGGTACAAATTTGATTTTCGCAGGGTCAGTGGAGTAAAGGTTTAAGAAAATGAAGCAGAAAACATCAGAAACAGCACAATAGAGGAATATAAACAAAGTCTTTATTGAACTTGAATGCAAGCTTTATACAACTGGCATGCTAATAATAGTAAATAAACCAATGTTTTGAGAACACCTGTTGAGTGTTGGGAAGGTGGCGAGAGAGGCGAGACTGGATCTGCGGATGCACACACACACACTGTACTTCCTATTGATGTTTATGCTGCTGGGGGTTCATGCACCGACAATGCCTGGTAACACGAGCAGACACAAGGTTTGTGCTACCACTGATAACGATGTGGCCAAAACAGATCCATGCCATGATCTAGAGATATGGTTGGTGGGCAGTAATTCCCCAAATTAACCTTAATCTTAACCCCTCCTCTCTGAAATCAAGTGATACGAATCCAAATATCCAATTAATTAATGTCTCCAGAAATATTGAACATAGAAACAGTAATTCACTATTATTCTATACAGATGAAACTTGCTATCACATGCCAAGTATGTTTTAATGATAAATCATAACAATCCAGCCAGCCAAGTATTCTAATTCAATGAAGGATTGAATCATGCCAAGCATCAATTCAAAAGCATTAGAAAGAAAAAGACAGGAACCGAATGGAATGGGATGGAGTATACCCTACAATGCGGAGGAGGAGGTTCCTTACATCTCCAGTCCGAGACTCCACTGGAGACGCCTCCCTGAGTCCCTGTGTATCTCTCTCGTCTCGTCTCGTCTGCAAGACGGCGGTGGGAACAGCAACTGGGAAGGAATAAACTAGACTTACCGAAATTAATTCCATCCCTAGGATTTCCATCCAACGGCGCTTCATACACGATCATGTTATTTTAAAATTTTATATGAGAATTGCTACGGTAAAATATTTTAACCACGGGGCTACTTCATACACGATCATGTTATTTTAAAATTTTAAATGACAAATGATTGATTCCAACCATTCAATATGATTTTCATATTAAATTTTCTTTGAGAATCAATTTTACATTTTGCTCTTAAATTTTTTTACTTTTATCGAATTTTTGAAAATTATTATTATTAGCAGTTTCATAATTAATTAGACCAAGAAATTTTCGAATTTTATAAATTATTATTATTTTCAGCTGCCTTTAGGATAAAAAATTAGTATGAAATGCTTTTATTTTCATCAATGAATGGATTAATACTTATAAGCTGCTGGTTAAAAGCTGGTCCTGAAATAACTCAAATATATTGGGTCCTGATTTAATAGAGACGTTAAATATATTTGGGCTCTTCCGTAAAATTTCCAAATCTTGTTTTCACTTATCTAATTTGCTCATTGACTATTTGACTCATTCTACGTTTGGATTAAAGAAAAACTAATCCAATTAATATATAATATATTCACTCCAGCCAGTATGTAGCAGAAATGAAGAATCGATGTAATTTTTTAAACAATTCGGGTAAGATCTCATATTAAAGATAACTAAGATCCGTGGATTAATTTCAACTACTTTCAATTTTCATACCTAAGCTGTGATAGTTCTCGGTGGTATAAATCGTGGTACATTCACTAAAACTAAAGCCCCAAAATTGAATCTTTTAAACGATTGGCACGCAATAACACCAAAATTAACATCAATGGTATTGGAGTTAAACATAGCACAATATGTCAAATAAGTACTTGTATATATATATATACTTGTATAGTAAACATGATATAATACCTCTCTATACGAGTGTAATTGAAATTAATGCATGCCTATTTATATTATAAATAGGCAAAAAAGTAACGGTAAAAATACATTACCGTGTTGTTTTAAACTTTTTATTTAATTATTAATTAAGATAGGGCCTTGACCCCTATTTTTCTTTAAAAAAATATATATATAGATTACTGTGAGATACATTTCTAACATTCTAATTCTAAGAAAGGAAAAATTGTAACCTTTTTTTTAATTTCCAAACAAAAAGGTTGGATAATAGCTTATTTTTTAGCCTATGATGATGATAATTTCCAAGGCTAATTCGGCCCTAATCCTTTTTTTATCTTCAACAGTACAATTTAAATATAAACCCAAGCAAACTGTGACCCTTCAATCCCAAATTACCCTGTCTGCTCACAATCACCATGGAACAATACCTTTTTTCCATGGTAGACGCAAATGAGAGGTACTCAGAGGCGTTCATAGCCTTGGTAGACGAGTACAACACCCTGGGGGAACACATTGTCTACCTGGGAGCAGCCAAACAAAACTACAGAGATGCTTTGACAGCAGTGCTGTCTCAAATCAATGCTGCCGGTGGCCCCTGTATCAGCGACTTGACCATCCAGAACCTCAATGCACAGCATGAGTCCTTCATCTTGGCATGTGAAAATTTCAGAGCTTTCATTGATTCGAGCTCCCAAAACTTCAGAGAGCTGGCGGCGACCCTCCCAACCAAAGTAACAGAGACAGCTCCTGCCGCCAGTCCAGATAATGCTCAACCAAGAGATCACTTGGTGTTATCATCACAGGGCCAGGGAGACATGGAATCTGACACTGGACATGGGGATGAGGCCAATGCGTCAGAGGAGCACAAGATGGCTGTGTCACATGCTTTGACTAATCTTGATCTACATAGCCTTGAGCCAGAAGAGACAGTGCACAACGACACGGCTGCCCAAGAAGAGACCATGGATCACAAAATGGCTGCATACCAGGTTCCCTGAACTTGATCCAAATGAGAAAGCTGGAATTAGCAATTTAGCATCTTGAGTTTGCATGTATGAGCTTTGTCTGCTTTGTAATATTCTGATAAAGAGTCTGATAAAGGTGCAACTAGGTCCAGAAGGAACTGGTTCTGTGTCTACACATTTGTTGATGGTCTTCTTTCTTATCTCTGATTCATTGTTTCCCTACTTTACCATTAGAATGTTCATTTATAAGTTTCACTTAAGTCTGTACATATAAGCTGCGACTTCTAATGTCAGATTATCAGACTTTTGTGTATTGTGAAAAGTTGGACTGATTCTATTTCATTGGCATAGTTTTTCATATTGTGATGCAGATTGAATCACAAACTCTACTTATATTGCATACTGCTTTATGTAACGATCCACAAACAAAATATAACAAAGGATCATATTTCAGCCTCCGATCCAAAAGAGTAGTTGAATAATTTCCATCAACTAGACTGCTCAGTAAGCCATTTTGCAGAAACAATATTTTTAATGTCCGTGTGTGGTATAATTTATCAAAAGTCAATTAGTCAGTTGCAAGAACGACTTAAGTTTATGAAATTAATTAATTGGTAAAGAGTTTATTAGACACCCAAAATGGTTGGTACAAATTTGCAATTTGTGGAGGCACTTGAGTAAAGGATTAAAAAAGTGAAGAACAAAAATAACAAAAAACACAATAGAGGAATATAAACCATGTCTTCATTGAACTTGAATGCATATATGTGTTATACAACTGGCATGCTAATACAGTAAATAAACCAAAGTTTTGAGTAATTTGTGCACCTGTTGGGAAGGTGCCGAGAGACCTCGATATTCATGCCTGAAAACACGAGCACGATATTGTGCCACCACTGAGCATGAACACGAGCAGACACAAGGGTCATGCCACCATTGCGAATGATGTGTGACCAAACAGGTCCGTGCCATGATCAAGTTGTAGTCATTGAATAATACTTCAAAGATTAATGTCCATGTCACACTCTATTTCATGAGATAGAGATATGCATGGCGAGCAGTAATTTCCCCTAATTGACACTTAAACCCTCTTCTCTGAAATCAAGTGATCCAAATCAAATTAATGTCTTGAAAAATGTTGAATATATAAAAAGCAATTCAGTATTCTACACTATAACTACACGGTTGAAACCTACCAGATGCTATATATAAAGAATTTCAATGGTAAATCATAAAAATCCAGCGACGGATTCAAAATCCAATCAAGGGATTGACTGAAATCAAGCATCAAAAGCATCAGAAAGAGGTTCCTTTCGTCTGACGGATTTGAATGAAATGGAGTTTACCCTAGAGATGAGGCAGCGCCTGGAGGAGGAGGCGGTTCCTTACGTCTCCAGTCCGGCGCTCCACTGGAGACGGAGACGCCTCCATGTATCTCTCTCTTCTCCCATGGTTACTTCAATTCGACAGAAAAACGAAGCACGCACGGATAGGAATTAAAAAAAAAGAAACCATATATTCTCATATGAATAGTTAGCGGCTTTATTTTCCGGTGCATGTCTGTGTAGTCTTTAGTGCGGTGGTAATTTGTGACCGTTCTATACCTTCATCTAATCCGTTTTGTTGGAGTTCGCATGGTTAGTGTTTCTAAAAAAATATGAAAGGGAGAGGTCTTTTCCTTTTTTAGTAATTTGGATGAAATCCGTGTACTTTGTTTTTTCACTTTTTCTAGACCAATTGTGTCAATGTTGTGAGGTGGTCACTCAGCATTAGTGGTATATTGAATACAAAATGTGCCACCACTATTTCTGTATAGCCAACAATAGCTGGGATATACCGTGTCTAATTTTGTAAGTAGACGTTTGAATGACTATAAGTTGATTTTATTGTTAATAAGATCTGTTATATATTTGATCACATGAGTTGCGCTGCAAGGACAATAGAGATGAATGATTTTTGTATGGATGTGATTCATAATTTAATAGTCTACCCGCGCACTATTTAATCCATCTTCTTTAGCTTTGTCGGTGCTGGTATGTATTATAGTTTCCTTAAATTGTGCAACAACTCTAGGGAAAAATAATATCAACAGCTTTCTATTTTTTTCTCATTTCTCGAAAAAAAATAAAAGCGTCCAAAAAATTTCTGGTGGGTCCCATAAGGGATTTTGGTCAACGATTATCGAAAAAGATATATTCTCAACCAAATCAGGTACATAACAATACAAATATTTTGGTTTCACAGCCACAATCAACGTATGAAAACATCACCCCTTCACCCACCAAAATTTATATAAAAAATATCATTTTTCAATAAAAAATTATATTTAATGACGAGAACAAAACTGGTCCTTACGACCATACCCCTCATTAACAATTGAGATGCGCATACAATATTTTCTCAAACATAATAAAGAAAATTCATGTTCTTCTACCTTACATATATATCTAACACATACAAAATTATTTCTTGAAAATAAACTTTGCACAACTTCATACATTGCCTCCTATTTCTTTTGCCTACAGTTAAAATAATACCATCAAGTAAGATAAACCAACAAATTCGAAAATATTATTTCTCTAAGAAAAAATTTACGTCCGCCGCGACTGATGCATCAAGTAATTATATATTTTACAATAAGAAAGTTATGAATTATATTATAAACAATATAAAGAGTTTAAATATAGATTAATGTGATCAAATGACTTAGAATGAGTGCAGAATCCCATGAAATGCTCAAATAATGCACATAGTAAGCATTATTTACACAATATATGCATATTTTCTATGTATAATCAAATATTTTATAATTAGAAGGATCGGAATCATATTCTAAAAAATATAAAGAATTTATATATTGATTATTGTGATTAAATGACTTCGAATGAGTGAAGAATTCGCTTAAATGCTAAAATATTGCTTAGATTAAGCTTTATTTGCTCATTGTATGCATATTGTGTATGTATAATTAATTTTTTTTAATAATTAAGCTCTGAATTATATTTTAAACAATATGAAGAGTTTAAATACAGATTAATATGATCAAATGACTTAGAATGAGTACAGAATCCCTTGAAAGGCACACAAAATGCACAGAATGCGCATTATTTACACAATATATGCATATTTTCTATGTATATCAAATATTTAAGAAAATGTAAGATCAGAATAATATTTTACACAATTTAAAGAGTTTAAATATAGATTAATATGATCAAATGACTTAGATTGAGTGCAGAATCGCTTGAAATGCTAAAAAAATGTACAGAATAAGCATTATTTATACAATATATCCATATTTTCTATGAATTAATCATATATTTTATAATATGTAAGATCGGAAACATATTATGAACAATATAACGAGTTCAAATATAAATTATTGTGCTTAGAAGACTTAGAATGAGTGCAGAAACACTTAAATGCTCAAATATTGTTCTGAATATGCTTTATTTGCTCATATATGCATATTTTGTATGTATAATTAAATATTTTTAATAACTAAGCTCTATATTATATTTTAAACAATATGAAGAGTTTAAATCGCTTGAAATGCTCAAAAAATGTACAGAATAAGCATTATTTACACAACATATGCATATTTTCTATGCATAATCATATGTTTTATAATGTGTAAGATCGGAATCATATTATAACCAATATAACGAGTTTAAATATAAATTATTGTGTTTGAATGACTTAGAATGAGTGCAGCATCGCTTAAATGCTCAAATATTCCTCAGAATATGCTTTATTTGCTCATATATGCATTTTTTGTATGTATAATTAAATATTTTTTAGTAAGTAAGCTCAGAATTATATTTTAAAAGATATAGAAAGATTAAATATATATTAATGTGATCAAATGACTTAGAATGAGTGCAGAATCGCTCGAAAAGCTCAAATAATGCACAGAATAAGCATTATTTAAAAAATATATGCCCATTTTCTATGTAAAATCAAATATTTTATAATAAGTAAGATCAGATCGTATTCTAAAGAATATAAAGGGATTAAATATAGTTTATTGTGATTAAAGGACTTAGGAGTACAGAATCGCTTAAATGCTCAAATATTCCTCAGAATAAGCTTTATCTGCTCATTATATTCATATTTTGTATGTATAATAAAATATTTTTCAATAATTAAGCTCTGAATTATATTTTAAACAATATGAAGAGTTTAAATATAGATTAACGTGGTCAAATGACTTAGAATGAGTGCAAAATTGCTGGAAATGCTCACAAAATGCACAGAATAAGCATTATTTACACAATATATGCATATTTTCTTTGTATAATCATATATTTTATAATAGGTAAGATCAAAATCGTATTCTAAATAATATAAAGAAATTAAATATAGATCATTGTGATTAAATGACTTACAATGTGTACAGAATCGGTTAAATGCTCAAATATTGCTCAGAATAAGCTTTATTTGGTAATTATATGCATATTTTGTATGTATAATTTAATAGTCTGTAATAAGTAAGCTCTTAATTATATTTTAAACAAAATGAAGAGTTTAAATATAGAATAATGTCATCAAATGACTTAGAATGAGTGCAGAATCAGTTAAATGCTCATATATTGTTCTTAATATGCTTTATTTGCTCATATATGCATATTTTGTATGTATAATTAAATAGTTTTTAATAAGTAAGCTCTGAATTATATTTTAAACAATATGAATATTTTAAATATAGATTAATGTGATCAAATAACTTAGAATGAGGGCAAAATCTCTTGAAATCCTCACAAAATGCACTGAATAAGCATTATTGACAAAATATATGAATTTTTTCTATGCATAATCATATATTTTTTAATATGTAAGACCGGAATCACATAATAAACAAAATAACCAGTATAAATAAAAATTATTGTGCTTGAATGACTTAGAATGAGTTCAGAATCGCTTAAATGCTCAAATATTGCTCAAAATATGTTTTATTTGCTAATATATGCATATTTTTTTGTATAATTAAATATATTTAATATTTAAGCCCTGAATTACATTTGAAAAGATATAAACAGTTTAAATATATATTTAATGTGATCAAATGAATTCGATTGTGTGCAGAATCACACGAAATGCTCAATTAGTGCACAGAATATGCATTATTTTAAAAAATATATGCACATTTTCTATGTACAATCAAGTATTTTATAATAAGTAAGATTAGAATCTTATTCTTTTATAATATAACGAGATTAATTATAGATAATTGTGATTTAATGACTTCGAATGAGTGCAGAATCGCTTCAATCCTCAAAAATTTCTCAGAATAAGCTTTATCTGTTCATTATATTCATAATTTGTATGTATAATTAAATATTTTTCAATAAGTAAGCTCTGAATTATATTTTATACAATATGAAGAGTTTAAATATAGATTAACGTGGTCAAATGACTTAGAATGAATGCTGAATCGCTGGAAATGCTCACAAAATTCATAGAATAAGAATTATTTACACAATATATGCATATTTTCTGTTTATAATCATATATTTTATAATATGTAAGATCAGAATTATTTTCGAAACAATTTAAATAGTTTAAATATAGATTAACATGATCAAATGTCATAGACTGAGTGCAGAATCGCTTGAAATGATCAAAACATTTACAGAATAAGCATTATTTACACAACATATGCATATTTTCTATGCATAATCATATGTTTTATAATGTGTAAGATCGGAATCATATTATAACCAATATAACGAGTTTAAATATAAATTATTATGTTTGAATGACTTAGAATTAGTGCAGCATCGCTTAAATGCTCAAATATTGCTCAGAATATGCTCTATTTGCTAATATATGCATATTTTGTACGTATAATGAAATATTTTTAATAAGCAAGCCCTGAATTATATTTGAAAAGATATAAACAGTTTAAATATAGATTAATGTAATCAAATGACTTTGAATGAGTGTAGAATCGCTCGAAATGCTCTAATAATGAAAAGAAAAAAGCATTATTTACAAAATATTTGCACATTTTCTATGTATAATCAAATATTTTAAAAGAAGTAAGATCAGAATCGTATTCTTAATAATATAAAGAGACCAAATATAGATTATTGTAATCAAATGACTTAGAATGAGTGTAGAATCGCATAAATGCTCAAATATTGCTCCGAATAAGCTTTATCTGCTCATTATATGCATATTTTGCCTGTATAAATAAATATTTTCAATAGTTAATCTCTGAATTATATTTTTAACAATATGAAGAGTTTAAATATTGATTAATATTATCAAATGACTTAGATTGAGTGCAGAATCGCTTGAAATGCTAAAAAAATGAACAGAATAAGCATTATTTACACAACAAATCCTTATTTTCTATGCATAATCATATATTTTATAATATGAAAGATCGGAAACGTATTATATAAACTATATAACGAGTTTAAATATAAATTATTGTGCTTAGAAGACTTAGAATGAATGCAGAATCACTTAAATGCTCATATATTGTTCTTAATATGCTTTATTTGCTCATATATGCATATTTTGTATGTATAATTAAATATTTTTTAAAAAGTAAGCTCTGAATTATATTTTAAACAATATGAATATTTTAAATATAGATTAATGTGATCAAATAACTTAGAATGAGTGCAGAATCTCTTGAAATGCTCACAAAATGCACATAATGAGCATTATTTACACAATATATGCATAGTTTCTATGTATAATCAAATATTTTATAATAATAAGATCAGAATCTTATTCTAAACAATTTTAAGAAATTTAATATAGATTAATATAATCAATTGACTTAGATTGAGTGTAGAATCGCTAGAAATGGTCAAAAAATGTACAGAATAATCATTATTTACACAATATATGCATAGTTTCTATGTATAATTATATATTTCATAATATGTAAGATCGGAATCATATTATAAAAAACATAACGATTTTTAATATAAATTATAGTGCTTGAATGACTTGGAATGAGTGCAGAATCGCTTAAATGCTCGAATATTGCTCAGAATATGATTTATTTGCTCATATATGCATATTTTGAATCTATAACATATTTTAATAAGTAAGCTCTGAATTATATTTTAAACAATATGAAGAGTTTAAATATTGATTAATATGATCAAATAACTTATAATGAGTGCAGAATGTCTTGAAAAGATCACAAAATGCATAAAATAAGCATTAATTACACAATCTATGCATATTTTCTATGCATAATGATATATTTTATAATATGTAAGATCGGAATCATATTATATATGAATGACATAGAATGAGTGCAGAATCGCTTAAATGCTCCAATATTGCTTAGAATATGTTTTATTTCATCATATATGCAAATTTTGTATGTATAATTAAATATTTTTTAATAAGTAATCTCTGAATTGTATTTTAAAAGATATAAATAGTTATAATATATATTAATGTAATCAAATTACTTAGAATGAGTGCAGAATTGCTCGAAATGCTCAAATAATGCACTTAATAAGCATTATTTACAAAAAAAATATGCACATATTCTATGTCTAATCAAATTATAAAACTAAGTTCAGAATAGTATTCTAAATAATATAAAGAAATTAAATATAGATGATTGCGATTAAATGAATTAGAATGAGTGCACAATCGCTGAAACGCTCAAATATTGCACAGAAAAAGCTTTATTTGGTCATTACATGCATATTTCGTATGTATAATTAAATAGGTTGTGATAAATAAGCTCTGAATTATATTTTAAACTATATGAAGTTTAAATATACAATAATATCATCAAATCACTTAGAATGAGTGCAGAATCGCAGGAACTGATAAAAATATGCACAGAATAAGCATTATTTAAAAAATATATGCATTTTTTCTATTTATAATCATAAATTTTATAAATTGTAAGAGTGGAACCAATAATATACAATATAACGAGTTTAAATTAAAATTATTTGTGCTTGAATGACTTCGAATTAATTCAGAATCGCTTAAATGCTCAAATTTACACAGAATATGCTTTATTTGTTAATATATGCTTAGGATGTGTTTGGAAGTGAAAGTGAATAAGAATGAATTGCCTATTCGTGGATAAGAGATGTGAATAAGAATTAGGTAGAATGGCTTATTCATGAATAAGGAGGTGTTGTTTGGATGGTGTTGTGAATAAGAATAGAGAAGAAACAATGTAATACTAATGAAAAGAATATAACTATAATAATAATTAAAATAATATAATAATTATGATAATATTAATAACTATAATAATAATTGATATAATTATTATAATTAGTATTATGAAAATTAGTTTTTAAATAATTATCATGTAATAACGATACTTAATTCAAAAAGTCATTAAAATATTAATAATATTAATAATAAGTACAATAATAATTTATTTTAGTTCATAATAATAATGATAATAATTAATAAATAATTACTAAAATAATAATAATAATTAACATAAATAATTATAATATTTATCATTTAATAATTATAATAATAAATATAATTTAATAACAAATGAATATATATAAATACAATATTTGTCATAATAAAATTAACAATATTATTGATAAACGTAACTATTGCATAATTAAAATAATTATCATAATAATAATTAATACAATAATTATACTGGTTATCATAATAATAATAAATAAATAAATAATAATAATAAGAATTATTGTATAATAATTAATAAGTGATGAAATCGGCTTTCTAATTGACAAATTGTAGTGGGCCCATTTCTTTATTTTATTCATTGTTAGTACTTTTTAATGTTTCCCAAGGTGTCACGTGAAGTTGTTCCACCCAATTCCAACTTTTTGATGGAATTAGAATTAGCTTCCGAATAAGCAATTCCCTCTGTTCACAAGTCGTTTGGTAGTGCAATGAATAAGCTATTCCATGCGAATTGGCTATTCACAATCATACCAAACACACCCAGTTTGTTTTTATAATTAAATATTTTTTAATAACTAACCTCAAAATTATATTTTAAACAATATGAGGAGTTTAAATATAGATTCATATGATCAAATGACTTAGAATAATTGCAGAATCTCTTAAAATCCTCACAAAATGCACAGAATAAGCATTATTTACACAATATATGCATATTTTCTATGTATAATCAAATATTTTATAATATGTATGATCAGAATCTTATTCTAAACAATTTAAAGAATTTTAATATAGATTAACATAATCAATAGACTTAGATTGAGTGTAAAATCGCTAGAAATGGTCAAAAAAATGTACAGCGTAAGCATTATTTACACAATATATGCATAGTTTCTATGTATAATTATATATTTTATAATATATAAGATCGGAATCATATATATTATAAAAACCATAACGATTTTAAATATAAATTATTGTGCTTGAATGACTTAGAATGAGTGCAGCATCGCTTAAATGCTCAAATATTGCTCAGAATAAGCTTTATCTGCTCATTATATACATATTTTACATGTATGAATAAATATTTTCAATAGGTAATTTCTGAATTATGTTTTATACAATATGAAGAGTTTAAATATTGATTAATATGATCAAATGACTTCGATTGAGTGGAGAATCGATTGAAATGCTAAAAAAATGTACAGAATAAGCATTATTTACACAATATATCCATATTTTCTATGCATAATCAGATATTTTATAATATGTAAGATCAAAATCGTATTCTAAATAATATAAAGAAATTAAATATAGATCATTGTGATAAATGACTTACAATGTGTACAGAATCGGTTAAATGCTCAAATATTGCTCAGAATAAGCTTTATTTGGTCATTATATGCATATTTTGTATGTATAATTTAATAGTCTGTAATAAGCTCTGAGTTATATTTTAAACAAAATGAAGAGTTTAAATATAGAATAATGTCATCAAATGACTTAGAATCAGTGCAGAATCACAGGAAATGCTAAAAATATGCACAGATTATGCATTATTTAAACAATATAGGCATTTTTCTATTTATAACCATAAATTTTATAAATTGTAAGAGTGGAACAAATAATATACAATATAACGAGTTTAAATTAAAATTATTTGTGCTTGAATGACTTAGAATTAGTTCAGAATCGCTTAAATACTCAAATATTACCCAGAATATGCTTTATTTGTTAATATATGATTATTTTGTATTTATAATTAAATATTTTTTAATAACTAACCTCAAAATTATATTTTATACAACATGAAGAGTTTAAATATAGATTAATATGATCAATGACTTAGAATAAGTGCAGAATCTCTTTAAATCCTCACAAAATGCAGTGAATAAGTATTATTTACACAATATATGCATATTTTCTATGTATAATCAAATATTTTATACTATGTATGACAATCTTATTCTAAACATTTAAAGAATTTTAATATAGATTAACATAATCAATAGACTTAGATTGAGTGTAGAATCGCTAGAAATGGTCAAAATATGTACAGAATTAAGCATTATTTACCCAATATATGCATAGTTTCTATGTATAATTATATATTTTATAATATGTAAGATCGGAATCATATTATAAAAACCATAACGATTTAAATATAAATTATTGTGCTTGAATGACTTAAAATGAGTGCAGAATCACTTAAATGCTTAAATATTGCTCGGAATAAGCTTTATCTGCTCATTATATGCATATTTTGCATGTATAAGTAAATATTTTCAATTGGTAATTTCTGAATTATATTTTATACAATATGAAGAATTTAAATATTGATTAATATGATCAAATGACTTTGATTGAGTGCAGAATCGCTTGAAATGCTAAAAAAAATATACAGAATAAGCATTATTTACACAATATATCCATATTTTCTATGCATAATCATATACTTTATAATATGTAAGATCAAAATCGTATTCTAAATAATATAAAGAAATTAAATATAGATCATTGTGATTAAATGACTTACAATGTGTACAGAATCGGTTAAATGCTCAAATATTGCCCAGAATAAGCTTTATTTGGTCATCATATGCATATTTTGTATGTATAATTTAATAGTCTATAATAAGTAAGCCCTGAATTATATTTTAAACAAAATGAAGACTTTAAATATAGAATAATGTTATCAAATGACTTACAATCAGTGCAGAATCGCAGGAAATGCTAAAAATATGCACAGAATAAGCATTATTTGCACAATAAATCCTTATTTTCTGTGCATAATCATATATTTTATACTATGCAAGATCGGAAACATATTATAAACAATATAACGAGTTTAAATATAAATTATTGTACTTAGAAGACTTAGAATGAGTGCAGAATCACTTAAATGCTCATATATTGTTCTTAGTATGCTTTATTTGCTCATATGTGCATATTTTGTATGTATAACTAAATAGTTTTTAATAAGTAAGCTCTGAGTTATATTTTAAACAATATGAATATTTTAAATATAGATTAATGTGATCAAATAACTTAGAATGAATGAAGAATCTCTTGAAATCCTCACAAAATGCACAGAATAGGCATTATTGACAAAATATATGAATTTGTTCTATGCATAATCATATATTTTATAATATGCAAGATCGGAATCACATATTAAACAATATAACGAGTATAAATAAAAATTATTGTGCTTGAATAACTTAGAATGAGTTCAGAATCGCTTTAATGCTCAAATATTGCTCAAAATATGCTTTATTTGCTAATATATTCTTTATTTGCTAATATATGCATATTTTTTTTGTATAATTAAATATTTTTATTATTTAAGCCCTGAATTATATTTCAAAAGATATAAACTTTTTAAATATATATTTAATGTGATCAAATGAATTCGATTGTGTGCAGAATCGCTCAAAATGCTCAAATAATGCTTAGAATATGCATTATTTTAAAAAATATATGCACATTTTCTATGTACAATCAAGTATTTTATAATAATTAAGATTAGAATCGTATTCTATTAGAATATAACTAGATTAATTATAGATAATTGTGATTAAATGACTTCGAATGAGTGCAGAATCGCTTAAATCCTCAAAATTGCTCAGAATAAGCTTTTCTGTTCATTATATTCATAATTTGTATGTATAATTCAATATTTTTCAATAAGTAAGCTCTGAATTATCTTTTATACAATATGAAGAGTTTAAATATAGATTAACGTGGTCAAATGACTTAGAAGAAATGCTGAATCGCTGGAAATGCTCACAAAATTCACAGAATAAGAATAATTTACACAATATATGCATATTTTCTGTTTATAATCATATATTTTATAATATGTAAGACCAGAATCATTTTCGAAACAATTTAAATAGTTTAAATATAGATTAATATGATCAAATGTCATAGACTGAGTGCAGAATAGCTTGAAATGATCAAAACATTTACAGAATAAGCATTATTTACACAACATATGCATATTTTCTATGCATAATCATATGTTTTATAATGTGTAAGATCGGAATCATATTATAACCAATATAACGAGTTTAAATATAAATTATTGTGCTTGAATGACTTAGAATGAGTGCAGCATCGCTTAAATGCTCAAATATTGCTCAGAATATTCTCTATTTGCTAATATATGCATATTTTGTATGTATAATAAAATATTTTTAATAAGCAAGCCCTGAATTATATTTTAAGAGATATAAACAGTTTAAATATAGATTAATGTAATCAAATGACTTAGAATGAGTGTAGAATCGCTCGAGATGCTCAAATAATGAACAGAAAAAGCATTATTTACAAAATATTCGCACATTTTCTATGTATAATCAAATATTTTAAAAGAAGTAAGATCAGAATCGTATTCTAAATAATATACAGAGATCAATATAGATTACTGTGATCAAATGACTTAGAATGAGTGTAGAATCGCTTAAATGCTCAAATATTGCTCAGAATAAGCTTTATCTGCTCATTATATGCATATTTTGCATGTATAAATAAATATTTTCAATAGGTAATCTCTGAATTATATTTTATACAATATGAAGAGTTTAAATATTGATTAATATGATCAAATATTGATTAAGTGCAGAATCACTTGAAAAGCTAAAAAAAATGTACAGAATAAGCATTCTTTACGCAATATATCCATATTTTCTATGCATAATCATATATTTTATAATATGTAAGATCGGAAACATATTATAAACAATATAACGAGTTTAAATATAAATTATTGTGCTTAGAAGACTTAGAATTAGTGCAGAATCAGTTAAATGCTCATATATTGTTCTTAATATGCTTTATTTGCTCATATATGCATATTTTGTATGTATAATTAAATAGTTTTTCATAAGTAAGCTCTGAATTATATTTTAAACAATATGAATATTTTAAATATAGATTAATGTGATCAAATAACTTAAAATGAGTGCAGAATCTCTTGAAATGCTCATAAAATGCACAGAATATGCATTATTTACTCAATATATGCAAATTTTCTATGTATAATCAAATATTTTATAATATGTATGATCAGAATCTTATTCTAAACAATTTCAAGAACTTTAATATAGATTAACATAATCAATAGACTTAGATTGAGTGTAGAATCGCTAGAAATTTTCAAAAAATGTACAGAATAAGCATTATTTACACAATATATGCATAGTTTCTATGTATAATTATATATTTTATAATATGTAAGATAGGAATCATATTATAAAAACCATAACGATTTTAAATATAAATTATTGTGCTTGACTGACTTAGAATGAGTGCAGAATCGCTTAAATCCTCAAATATTGCTCAGAATAAGCTTTATCTGCTCATTATATGCATTTTTGCATGTATAAATTAATATTTTCAATCGGTAATCTCTGAATTATATTTTATACAATATGAAGAGTTTGAATATTGATTAAAATGATCAAATGACTTCGATTGAGTGCAGAATCGCTTGAAATGCTAAAAAATGTACAGTATAAGCATTATTTACACAATATATCCATAATCATATATTTTATAATATGTAAGATCAAAATCGTATAATAAATAATATAAAGAAATTAAATCTAGGTCATTGTGATTAAATGACTTACAATGTGTACAGAATCGGTTAAATGATCAAATATTGCTCGGAATAAGCTTTATTTGGTCATTATATGCATATTTTGTATGTATAATTTAATAGTCTGTAATAAGTAAGCTCTGAATTATATTTTAAACAAAATGAAGAGTTTAAATATAGAATAATGTCATCAAATGACTTAGAATCATTCCAGAATCGCAGGAAATGCTAAAAATATGCACAGAATAAGCATTATTTAAACAATATAGGAATTTTTTCTATTTATAATCATAAATTTTATAAATTTTAAGAGAGGAACCAATAATATACAATATAACGAGTTTAAATTAAAATTATTTGTGCTTGCATGACTTAGAATTAGTTCAGAATCGCTTAAATACTCAAATATTACCCAGAATATGCTTTATTTGTTAATATATGCTTATTTTGTATTTATAATTAAATATTTTTTAATAACTAACCTCAAAATTATATTTTAAACAATATGAAGAGTTTAAATATAGATTAATATGATCAAATGACTTAGAATAAGTGCAGAATCTCTTCAAATGCTCACAAAATGCACAGAATAAGCAATATTTACACAAGATATGCATATTTTCTATGAATAATCATATCTTTTATCATATCTGAGATCGGAATCATATTATAAACAATATAACGAGTTTAAATATATATTATTGTGCTTGGATGACTTAGAATGTGTGCAGAATCGCTTAAATGCTCAAATATTGCTCGGAATAAGCTTTATCTGCTTATTATATTCATATTTTGTATGTATAATTAAATATTTTTCAATACAAAAACTCTGAATTATGTTTTAAAAAATATGAGAGTTTAAATATAGATTAATGTGATCAACTGATTTAGAATGAGTTCAGAATCACTGGAAATGCTCACAAAATGCACAGAATAAGCATTATTTACGCAATATATGCACATTTTCTATGTATAATCATATATTTTATAATATGTACGATCAGAATCATATTAAACAATTCAAATAGTTTAAATATAGATTAATGTGATCAAATGACATAGATTGAGTGCAGAATAGCTTCAAATGCTCAAAAAATGTACAGAATAAGAATTATTTACACAATATATGTATATTTACTATGCATAACCATATGTTTTATAATCTGTAAGATTGGAATAATATTATAAACAATATAACGCGTTTAAATATAAATTATCCTGCTTGAATGACTTAGAATGAGTGCAGAATCGCTTAAATGCTCAAATATTGCTTAGAATATGCTTTTTTTGCTCATTATATGCATATTATTTATATATAATTAAATAGTTTGTAATAATTAAGCTCTGAATAATATTTTAAACAATATGAAGAGTTTGAATATAGAATAATGTCATCAAATGACTTAGAACGAGCGCAGAATCGCTGGAAATGCTAAAAAAAATGCATAAAATAAGCATTATTTAAACAATATATGCATATTTTTTCCGTATAATCAAATATTATATAATTAGTAAAATCGTAATCATATTGTAAATAATGTAAAGAGTTTAAATATAGATTATTGTGATTAAATGAGTTAGAATGAGTGGAGAATCGATTAAATGCTCAAATATTGCACAGAATAAGCTTTATCTGCTCATTGTATGTATATTTTGTATGTATAATTAATATTTTTCAATAGGTAATCTCTGAATTATATTTTAAACAATTTGAAGAGTTTAAATATAGATTAACGTGATCAAATGACTTAGAATGAGTGCAGAATCCCTTGAAAGCTCACAAAATGCACAGAATAAGCATTATTTACACATTGTATGCATATTTTCAATGTATAATCAAATATTATATAATATGTATGATCAGAATCTTATTCTAAACAATTTAAAGAGTTTAAATATAGGTTAATATTATCAAATGACTTAGATTGTGTTCAGAATCGCTTGAAATTCGTAAAAAATGTACAGAATAAGCATTATTTACACAATATATGCATTTTTTCTATGCATAATCATAAAATATAACGAGTTTAAATATCAATTATTGTGTGTTTGAATGAAAGAATGAGTCCAGAATCGCTTAAATGCTCAAATATTGGTCAGAATATGCATTATTTGCTAATATATGCATATTTTGTATTTATAATTAAATATGTTTTAATAACTAACCTCTAAATTATATTTTTAAACAATCTGAAGAGTTTAAATATAGATTAATATGATCAAATTACTTAGAATAAGTGCGTAATCTCTTCAAATGTTCACAAAATGCACAGAATAAGCATTATTTACACAACATATGCATATTTTCTATGAATAATTGATGTTCCTTATTTTTATACGTATTTTGACCGTACTTAGCCCTTAATTATTGATCAAACCACTATAAATTGTCTTATAAATTGCTATATTTTCCAGGATATTGCTGCTGCCGTGCTTCTTGTTTTATTTTGTAGAATTCTAAGAAAATTAGATACGAGACCCGACTTTTGTGAAGGATGGATCACTTTCTCAGCCAGATGACTCATTCCTGGCTCACACACACATGCCTTGAGACCACAGGAGCCTAGCACGAGCCATATCTCCAGCGTGGGCTTGATTCTCAGCCCATCCAGCAGACCTGAAGTGCCATTTCGCACCGAAATGCCTCCATTTCGCACCGAAATGCATTTCAGGAAAGTGCGAAAATGGTAATTTTCGGAGAAGGAAAGATTTCCACCGCCTCTCCTTGCCCTAGCCGCCTCCTGTGGGTACATATATGCGTCCTTGACCTCCTGGGCACGTATTCTACCTTCCATACTCATTTTCCACCTTCCTTACTTAGCGTTTTAGAGCATTTCCATTGATTTCTTGGAGTTCTTGGCGTTTTGGAGGGAGCAGCAGCAGCACGTTCGTTCAGATCGATTCCTAGGCCAGAGATAGCGAGTATTAGCATTGGGATTCTTCGGTTTACTCTTATATGCTCTTATTTCGTTGTTTTATGGCTTGTATCTTTATTATTTGCATGATACTTGTTGTTATTTCTGTTATGGATATTAGTGAGTAGTTTTTATGATGTCTTAGGGTAGTTAGTAGATTAGTTTAGTATGTTGCTATGACTTGATGATTATATTATGATATTTTGTGATTTACTTGTTTGAGAATTATTACTTGCTTGTTTGATTTAATCGTTTGCTTGAAAGTTAGCTTATTGATGATACGTAGCGTTGATAAGATTTAACTCGACCAAATAATTAATAGATCGAAGCACTTGAGATAAACCAAAACTCGAAAGGGTAGGTTAGTTAACGATCGAAAGATCTAACTTTTATTGCACCGACAGGACCTTAAATATCTCTAGAAATCCATTCAAGTATTCCTAAACAAACTAGTCTTAAAACGTAAGTATAGGATTAGTTGTTTTTGTGGTAAAACCCGACATCAAATCCAAACCAGAACCGAGAAGCGAAAGTTGAGGTTAGGGTTAGGGTCTGGTCGCTTAGTAACCTTCACAAATTATCCTGTAAAATTGTCAAGTCGAAACAACAGGTTTAAGGCAAGTTTTGGTGCTCGACAGAACTCATTTCGCACCGAAATAGTTCTGTTTCGCACCGAAATGACTCTCTGCCTCGATGAAAATCGTGGTAGAGTTGTCTTAAAGCTAAACTAATTGAACACTCATCCCTAGGACATTTTATTGCATCTGTTTGAGTCCAGAAATTATAAAAAAATAATCCAAAAACTATTTTATTATTTATTACTTGTTTAGTTGCCTATTTTTCTATTATTATTATTATTACAAATATTTCTAAAAACACAAAAATCCATCCTCTAGCTTTTAAGAAAGATTAAGTCTGGTATTCAACCGTCCTTGTGGGTTCGACACCTTTGCTTTACTCGAACGTCTAGTGAGGTAATTCATAGGTTTAATTTATTTGACCTAGGTTTTAAGCCTTCATCAAATTGGCGCCGTTGCCGGGGACGGTGTTTGATATCGTGTACTTTTTCTAGTATTAAGAGGCTAGATTTTCTTTTATTTAATCATCTTTTTGTTTGCTCTCGTGCTACAGGTTGAATTCTGGCAGGAAGAAGGAAGGGAGTCCACTCTCAACCTCCACCTCCTGTGCGTCATTACTTCCTACGCAGATTGCAAGAGGATCCGGAGCAGCAGCAAGCAGTTTCGGCCCTGCCAGAACCCATTTCGGACCGAAGCACTACCATTTCGGTGCGAAATCATCAACTAGAGAGGCAAACAGCGAGCGAGATGGCAGGAACTGGTGCACCTGTCGACGTAGCAGCAGAGGCAGAGCGCCTCGAGGCCTTGAGGATTCAGCTGGAGCAGAGGGAAGCTCATATCATGGCCGAAAGGAGGCGAATGGAGAATCAAAGGCGCGAGCTTGAGGAAGAAAGGCGCCGATGGACGATGGATGAGGAGAGCGTTCATGAGAACTCCGATGGGGAGGATGCAGCTGGCAACCCCAACAGATCCCTCATGGACTATTGCGCGCCGCGAGTCAAAGACATTGCCGGTCCAGTAGTCATTCAAGGGATCGAAGCGAACAACATGCAAATTCTCCCCGCCCATGTCACAGCCGTCCAACAAAACTCCTTCCATGGAGACGAGCACGAGGACCCCCATGCTCATTTGCAAACTTTTACTGATTATGTTAGATTGATCAAAATGAACGGGGTGCCCCAAAATGCCATTAGACTTATGTTGTTTAGGTTTAGTCTCAAGGATAAAGCCCAAAAATGGTACAAAACTCTCAAAAAGGGGTCGATTAGGACTTGGAATGACATGGCCCAAATTTTTCTTGAAAAGTACTTTCCTGATGGTAGGGCTGATAAAATTAGAACTGAACTTAACAATTTCCAACAAAGTGATGACGAATCCATGGAAGCAGCTTGGGAGCGATTTAGGGACTTAGAAAATTCTTGTCCGCACCACGGAATCCAAGATTGGCTTGTTTTGAAAAATTTTTATAATGGTCTTTATGATAATATCAAAATTAACTTGGATTCTCTCTCAGGTGGTGGCAGTTTCTTGAAGATGGACTCATTGCGAGGAAGAGACTTGATTGAGCAATGCGCAAGGCAATACAACTGGATGCCACAAGTCAACCAACGCCGATCAAGTGGGAAGCAACATGTGAACGAGATCTCAACGAGGGATAGGAGGATTGCCGAGCTCGAAGCAGAGATAGCCGCATACCATTCTCTCCAAGGCTCGCACCTCAATTCGAATACATGTGGAGCTTGTGGCGAAGAAGGGCACACATCCCTACAATGCCCGCTTGCACAACCGGAAGGCCCGCAACAAGTCAACTCCATCAACAACGAGCCTTCCTACTTCCCACGAAATGTCTTTAGTCGTAGTTATTCCTTGCAAGAGGGAGAACAAAGAGATTGGAACCAAATGAACAATCCTGACTTTAGAAAACTCCCGTTTGCCCCCTCGCATTTACAAGTTCCCACCAATCCACCAACCTTGTACAAACATGCACAACAAAATGAAAACACCAAAGATTTTCAAAAGAAACCTTTTTATAATAGGAACGGTGTACCATTTGTTGTCCAAAATTTCATGCATGAGCAAGGTAAGTACAATTATATGATGGCCGAAGGAATTGAGGAACTAAAATCTAAACTTGGTGCTGTTTCCAGGGTGGAGCAAATGTTGGAAGCACACCTCGCAAGGGAGCAAGGCAAAATTCCAAGCAAGCCACAAGTCAACCCCAATGCCGAGTGCAAGGCCTTGCACTCGTTGAGAAGTGGCAAGCAATACAATGATCCTCCAATGCCGACTTGGGCCGAGACACAACCAAACGCCCAAGATCATGCCCAGGAAGAAGATGAGCCCGTTCTGGAGCAAGTTCTACCATTTCCACCGCTCCAGAACCCAGCCACACCCTCTGGCCCGCAAATCGAGGCACCAACAGTACAGAAATCGACTTCAGAGGAGCCATTTCGGTCCGAAATCCCTCCATTTCGGTGCGAAATGACACCCACAGAGGCCAAAAAGACGCCTCAAACGAAGAAATCTGAGAAGGGGCCGACTCCAGTGGTCCCCTACCAGCCCCCTGTTCCATTCCCCAGGAGGTTGGCTAAAGAAAAGGAGGGTATATTGTTCAAACGGTTTTGGGAAATGTTAAAGGATGTTCAAATTACTATTCCCCTAACTGACATGTTCACATATTTTCCTATGCATGCTAAATTTTTGAAAGAATTGTGTACAGGAAAGAAGACGATTGAGGAGCTTAAATCGGTGATTTGGAAGAACAAAATGCCGCCCAAGCTCCCTGATCCCGGACGATTTGCCATACCTTGCACGATTGGGAAAGAAAAGATCAAGCAAGCATTGTGTGACATGGGGGCTAGCATGAGCGTTATGCCAAGGACAGTATATGAGAGAATTGGGTTTGGAGAACTCCAGCCTTCGGTTATGACAGTGCAACTTGCGGATTCGTCTGTTCGGTTGCCATTAGGGGAGTTAATTGATGTGCCTGTGTGTGTAGGAAAGTTTGTAGTTCCGTGTGATTTTGTAGTTCTAGAAATGGTTGAGGATAGGGAAGTACCAATCATTTTAGGACGTCCTTTTCTATGTACAGCAGGTGTAATGATGGATGCCAGAGACGGCACCATTTTGGTCAGAGTGGGGGGGGAGACACTTCAATTTTCGATCCAGCATGCCATGAAGCACCCTAGCCCCATGAAAACTTGTTTCAAAATTGAAGAAATTGATGAAACTGAACTCAATATTGAACAATCTCTCGAACTTCAATATGAAACTGCTCTGGATTCTTATCAATCTTTTCTTTTTGATATCCAGGAAGCCTTAGGAGTCGAAGAAACCTTGGAGGACGCAGAAACTACTCAAAACAGCGAAGAATTGCCTCTTCCCGTACCCATTTCGGGGCGAAATGAATGCCTGGAGGTGGTTAATTTGATGCAAACTGGCGTTTCTGAGCCAAATCCTCCTGTTTCTCCTCAAACAGAGGCCCCCCAAGTCGAGCTCAAGCCTCTGCCAGAGACTCTCAGGTACGAATTCCTTGGCCCAAGTCAATCATTCCCTGTTATTGTTAACTCTGGGCTAAGTGATGCAGAAACAGAAAAGCTTTTGGTAGTACTTCGAGCACATAGAGGAGCAATTGGCTATTCTATCGATGATTTAAAGGGTATCGATCCCTTGATTTGCTCCCACCGGATCTTATTGGAAGACGACCACAAACCGTCAAGAGAGGGGCAGCGTAGACTCAACCCCAACCTCACTGAAGTGGTCAGAAAGGAGGTACAAAAGCTCCATGATGCGGGTATCATCTACTCAATCTCAGATAGCAAATGGGTGAGCCCGATACACGTGGTGCCTAAAAAAGGGGGTACAACAGTGGTGAAGAACGAGAAAGGAGAGATGATTCAAACCAGGATGGTAACTGGGTGGAGGATGTGTATTGATTACCGCAAGCTCAACGCGGCGACACGCAAGGACCATTTTCCATTGCCATTTGTTGATCAGTTGCTTGAAAGGCTTGCTAATCACTCTTATTTTTGTTATTTAGATGGTTATTCAGGTTTCTTTCAAATACCAATCCATCCAAATGACCAAGATAAAACCACTTTTACTTGTCCTTGGGGTACCTTTGCATATAGGCGTATGCCTTTTGGTCTATGTAATGCGCCAGCCACTTTCCAAAGAGCCATGATGGCTATTTTCTCTGATTTTATTGAAAAGGACATGGAAGTGTTTATGGATGATTTTTCTGTTTATGGCACTTGTTTTGATTCTTGTCTAACTAGCCTTTCCAAAGTTTTGCAGCTTTGTGAAGAGGTGAACTTAGTATTGAATTGGGAAAAGTGCCACTTTATGGTGCAACAAGGCGTTGTTTTGGGACACATGGTCACATCTAAAGGGATAGAGGTTGACAAAGCAAAGGTTGAGGTGATAGAAAAGCTCGACATGCCTAAAAATGTCAAGGATGTTAGGAGTTTCTTGGGACACGCCGGATTCTATCGCCGTTTTATCAAAGATTTTTCAAAAATTGCTAAACCTCTAACCAATCTTTTAATAAAAGACAATGAATTTATTGTGACTGATGAGTGTATTGATGCTTTTCGTAGGTTGAAGGAGGCTCTCGTCTCGGCCCCTATCCTACAACCACCAGATTGGACCCAACCATTCGAACTCATGTGCGATGCGAGTGACTATGCAGTTGGAGCGGTTTTGGGGCAACGCAAGGATAAGAAGCCCGTGGCGATATACTATGCGAGCAAGGTGCTCGACCCTGCCCAAGTCAACTATACAACCACGGAGAAGGAGCTCCTTGCCATCGTTTTCGCGCTCGACAAGTTTAGGTCTTATTTGGTGGGATCCAAGGTCATAGACTACACCGACCACGCCGCGATTCGCTATCTCTTGAGCAAAAAGGATGCCAAGCCCAGGTTGATTCGCTGGGTACTGCTTTTACAAGAGTTTGACCTTGAGATTAGAGACAAGAAAGGCACGGAGAACTCGGTCGCGGATCATTTGTCACGCCTTCAATGGGAAGAAGGTAAAGAAATCCCTATCAATGATTCATTTCCTCATGAAAAACTGTTCTCTGTACAGGGAAATCTCATATCTGCTGCAAGGGAAGGGAATCTCGAAGAAATCATTGCAAATATCGAGACTCTGGCAGCCATTTCGCAGCGAAACGACACCATTTCGCACCGAAATGAAGGATCTGAGGCGAAAAATGGCGAGCCATGGTTCGCAGATTTGGCCAATTTTCTGGCCAGTGGCTATGTACCTTCTGACATGACTGCTCAACAGAGGAAAAAGCTGAAAGCAGACTCCAAGTACTACTTTTGGGAGGAGCCATACCTTTTCAAGATCGGAATCGACAATATCCTTCGAAGGTGTGTGCCATATGAAGAGGTCAAGCCAATACTCGCTAGCTGCCACTCCTCTGCCTATGGTGGCCACGCTTCTTTCTCGAAAACAGCCGCAAAAGTGCTCCAATCAGGTTTCTTCTGGCCTAGTCTTTTCAAAGATGCTCACTCTTTTGTTTCTTCTTGTGATTTATGTCAGAGAACAGGTAGCATTTCGAGGAGGAATGAGATGCCACTCAATCCCATCCTAGAAGTCGAGATTTTTGACGTATGGGGTGTGGATTTCATGGGACCGTTCCCAAGTTCTCAAGGATTTGAGTACATTTTGGTAGCGGTGGACTATGTCTCTAAATGGGTGGAAGCAATTGCATGCAAGGCGGCTGACTCGAACTCGGTGATCAAGCTCTTTTCCAAGATCATTTTTCCACGCTTTGGAGTGCCAAGAGCGGTGATTAGCGATGGTGGCAAGCATTTCATCAACCGGCACTTTGATGGCCTTTTAAAAAGACATGGTGTTTTGCACAAGGTCGCACCGCCTATCATCCACAAACAAATGGGCAAGTGGAGGTTTCAAATCGCGAAATTAAGAGCATCGTGGAGAAAACAGTTGCACGGTCACGCAAGGATTGGGCAAACAAGCTTGATGATGCACTTTGGGCTTATCGCACGGCATTTAAAACTCCAATAGGTATGAGTCCTTTCAAGCTTGTTTATGGTAAACCTTGCCACTTACCAGTTGAACTTGAGCACAGGGCATATTGGGCTACACGAGCCATCAACATGGATTTGCTTAAAGCTGGTGAGAAAAGAATCTTGGACTTGCATGAACTCGACGAGGTTCGTCTCAATTCCTATGAAAATGCAAAATTCTATAAAGAGAAAACGAAGCTTGTGCATGATAGGAAAATCTTAAGAAGAGAATTCAAGGAAGGAGACTTGGTTTTGTTGTTCAACTCGAGGTTGAAGCTCTTTCCGGGCAAGCTTAAATCAAGGTGGTCTGGACCGTTTCGAGTGGTGAAAGTTTATCCTTTTGGTGCCATTGAAATTTGTGATAAGGATTCGGAGCCTTTCAAAGTCAATGGGCAAAGATTGAAGCACTACATCGCCAACGAGGAAATTGGACAAGTGGCATGCGTTCGCTTCTCCGAATCTCTAAGTGACGCATAGAAAACAAAGGGGTCAAGCTAATGACCTAAAAAGAGCGCTTCTTGGGAGGCAACCCAAGGATTTTTAGAGTTTTATTTATTTTCATTTATTTTTGAAGAATCAAGAAAACACAAAAAAATTAGAAAATGAAAAAAATGACCTAAAAAAATTAGTGTTTAACATTTTTCCTTTTG
The DNA here is from genome assembly GCA_027725995.1 of Rhynchospora tenuis. Taxonomy (NCBI): domain Eukaryota; kingdom Viridiplantae; phylum Streptophyta; class Magnoliopsida; order Poales; family Cyperaceae; genus Rhynchospora; species Rhynchospora tenuis. Next base: position 128,705,181 of record CM050889.1, on the reverse strand, counting down.
TTTTTATGTAGGAAAATGGAATCGATGGACGCAAGGCAAGACAACAACTCGTGCTAGAGCACCACAGGCCAGGAAAGACCAAAAACAGTGGCCATGCACGACCTCATGCGAGTTGCTCCGCGTTTTGCTTTGGATATCACATAAATGAGACATTTTTCACGCTGCATCTCTTTATTTTTCCCAACTATTCAATTGTTTTATTTGACTAAATCGTGGGAATTATCTCTGGGGTTTTACTGAAAAATTTTGATGGGAAATAGGAAGCCAGAACAAGCAATTTTCAATTTTCAACTGTCCATTTCGGACCGAAACAGTTAATTTCGGTGCGAAATGACATTTATGGAATTTTTCTGGGCCGAGATTTTAACTCTTTATTTTTCAACGATTTTTCCTTGGGCTTCCTGGGCTTTTTAATTCATCTCCATATTATTTTTGCAGAAGGCCCAGTTCGGATTTTTGAAGAGACATAACCTTGGCCCATTTCCAACACCCAAAGTCCAAGCCCAATCCAAATTAATTGAATTAAATGCACCCCTTCCCTCTCTCCCACCGTTTCCCCTTTCCTCTCTCACTCGCACCCCCTCATCTCTCTTCCGTAACCCACTCTCCAAGCCGAGCCTCACAATCCCTCACGCACATATCCCCTCTCTCACCCATTTCCATAGATCGGATCACCTTTCTACTCCTCTCACAGCCCTCTTCCACTCTTCCCACTCGGATTTGCAAGAAACTCGACACACAAGCCGAAAATTTGAAGAAAAGATTTCGGGTTTGGGGAGAAATCGCTCCGAAATCGAGTTTTCTCACTACTGCAGAAGTCTCCTTGGGTCTAGAGGGCCTCCACGGGTTATTAGCCGGGGTATTGTGCGGTATTTCTTCCATTTTCACGGATTTGAGGTTTGACCCGTTTCTCATCTCTTGAGTTTAATTTTTCTGGAGGGATTTGATCTGCGAAAAAGTGTGTCGGGGGTGTCTTGGATTACTTTTGGTATTGTGTCAAAGTTTGGGAATTTTTGGAATAAAGGAAGAGGTGTTTTGAGTTCTGACAGCACCCATTTCGGTGCGAAACAGTGTATTTCGGTGCGAAATCATCGGTACAGAGTGGTATTTTGTGTCAAAATGGACCCGTTTCGCCGTACCACCAGATCCCAGAGCCATGGTGGTGTTCCTCCACCACCTCCAGTGAACCCATTAGGGGAGTATGACCCTGCGGCAGCCCCTTTTGAGAGAAAATATGGATTTCGGATGCCTACCAAGTGGCATTTCGAGAATTTTAAGAGGATTTACAAGAGGCCCTTAGAGCATACTCGATTTGTGGACTTGGATTTACTGGACAGGTTGGGGGTGAGAGACCAGATCCTTGCATTGACAGGGGACATAGGGTTTACTGCTGAGTTCTGGGCACACAGTTGTCCGGGCTATAGGAACATTACCCTCGAGTTTTTGAGTTCATTGCGTTTGGTGAGCCATGCGGGGGTTGAGCACATTGAGTTTTATTTGAAGAGCCAGAGGATTTTTATTCCCATGGAGCGACTATCTCAGATTCTGGGTCTCGAGCATGATTGCCCACAGCTTGATGTGCAGGACACTGGCACTGATGCCGATCGTGAGGAGTTTTGGACACAGATCTCTCGGCACTATGATTCTGATTCTCTGAGTATCTACATTGAGCATCCCACCCTGGCACTGCTTCACCGTTGCATATCTTCTACTGTGTTTGCTAGGGGGGAGACCATGAGACGTGCCACGAAGAATGACTTGCTTTTCATGCGCCTCATGCTTCGACCACAGCCTCAGCGGATCCGGATCGCGAAGGTTATGGTTGATCATTGGATGGATGAGAGAGATCGAGTGGGTCGAGGTGCTATCTCCATGTGTTCTTATGTCACCTTGATCATTCACAGGTTTATTGGTGCAGAGTTTGACTTTCGCGGGGAGACTGAGTGTGGAGCTTGGTACCAGATCGATATGGATCGGTACAAGACGATGGGTTACATTGAGTATGTTGGACGTGGAGCGAGTCGTCAGGTACGATGGTTGAGAGGTGGTTTTCTTTTACCTTACCCTCATCAGATTGACCGGAGTGACCCTGCCACTTGGCTCGTTCGAGATGACTATGTTGGCGCGGCCCCAGCTCCCATGCATATGGACATTCCGGAGGGATCCCGTGCTCGTCGGCGCAGACGTACTGATGATCCAGCCCCAGGGCCCACCTCTGATTCCGTGCCTTATGGTTCGCTAGAGCACGTGACGGGCCTTTTGCAGACTCTTCTCCACAGACAGGAGGCGAGTGATCGAGCCATTCAGCGCAGACTTAGCCACATCGAGGGTAGGGTGGATACTCTTTACCACCACGCGCGTCACGGTTCTTGGCTATACCCTCCCACCTCGGATGGAGATGGCTCCGCTGGTGATTCCGATGGGGATTCTGATGATGATGGTGATGATGGCCCGCCACATGATGGGGCCGGTCCTTCTTCTTCTCATTGATTTGGTACAATTTTCACTTCCCTCTTCTTTATTTTTATTCTCTGTGATTGTGACGCACTGGGACAGTGCTTGATTCAGTTTGGGGGGGGGAAAAGAAGATGGAAATAAAAATTTTGGGCAAAATTGCATTTGTTTCTGACATTTTTGACGATTTTCATGTCCATTTCGGACCGAAATGGTCCCATTTCGGTGCGAAATTCCTCTCTGGAATTTAATTGAAAATGTTAACTTTTGATTTTGATTTTTTCTGATGCATGTATTATCACTGTGAGGTTTTTATGGATATATTATTCACTGTTTCACACTTGTTTGAATTTTTGAAGCAATTTTAAAATTATTTCTTAAGGATAAATGTTTGTTTAGGAGATTTTAGGTTGGTTTGTGCACCAATAGATCAATTGAATGATTGCTTGATAGGATAGGACCTGAACTTGGATGCTTAGAATTATCAATTCATTATTAGTCAATTCTCACAAGTTTTTGCCGAGTGAACGATTTTGTATTTTGTAAGCTTTTGTTCAAAGAAGTTTTTATCAACTTTAAAAGTTATAAGATGAGTCTAAGCTGTTCTTGAATGCTTGAATCACCAACAAGCAAATTTAAATTGAATAAATCTAAATAGTTGCGAAAATGAAGGTGCGAAGGGACTTGTAATTCCAAACAAATTCCACAAATATTGGAGAAATGAAAATTCTATGTTGCTAGGAGCTCTGGCCCGATGATACCGGTGGCCTTAGTCGTGTGACATAAGAGTTAGATCTCCCCAGTGCGGCATGTGCTGGTAGCTTATTCACAAGTCCCAATAGCGTAAAACCTTAAGTGATGTAAATCACCGCGGCTCGACTTGCACAAATTCAAATTGGTGAAAAATTGAAAATTAGACTCATTATAGAATTTTTAGCTTTGATAAAATTTTCTTTACAAACGTTTGCAACTTATGAAAAAGAACGGGCATTTGAATTTGAGTTTGCATTTGAATTGATGAAGTGAAGCTAAGGTCCTTGAGTTGATTTTGAGAATTCATGAGAACTAAGTGTTGCACAATTTAAACCAAAAAGAGAACTAAACCCTTGTCCTTGGAATTAATTTTAATTTGCTTTATTTATCTCTAACTTGTGGAACTTTGAGTAATACCTTTTAATAAAGTTTCGTTGCATCATTGGTTTGAGATATTTCATTTCTAGGTCTAAGTACAGTCTTAACCTTTAAGCTTAGATTATTGTTTGAGGACAAACAAAGATTCAAGTTTGGGGGGATTTGATGTTCCTTATTTTTATACGTATTTTGACCGTACTTAGCCCTTAATTATTGATCAAACCACTATAAATTGTCTTATAAATTGCTATATTTTCCAGGATATTGCTGCTGCCGTGCTTCTTGTTTTATTTTGTAGAATTCTAAGAAAATTAGAGACGAGACCCGACTTTTGTGAAGGATGGATCACTTTCTCAGCCAGATGACTCATTCCTGGCTCACACACACATGCCTTGAGACCACAGGAGCCTAGCACGAGCCATATCTCCAGCGTGGGCTTGATTCTCAGCCCATCCAGCAGACCTGAAGTGCCATTTCGCACCGAAATGCCTCCATTTCGCACCGAAATGCATTTCAGGAAAGTGCGAAAATGGTAATTTTCGGAGAAGGAAAGATTTCCACCGCCTCTCCTTGCCCTAGCCGCCTCCTGTGGGTACATATATGCGTCCTTGACCTCCTGGGCACGTATTCTACCTTCCATACTCATTTTCCACCTTCCTTACTTAGCGTTTTAGAGCATTTCCATTGATTTCTTGGAGTTCTTGGCGTTTTGGAGGGAGCAGCAGCAGCACGTTCGTTCAGATCGATTCCTAGGCCAGAGATAGCGAGTATTAGCATTGGGATTCTTCGGTTTACTCTTATATGCTCTTATTTCGTTGTTTTATGGCTTGTATCTTTATTATTTGCATGATACTTGTTGTTATTTCTGTTATGGATATTAGTGAGTAGTTTTTATGATGTCTTAGGGTAGTTAGTAGATTAGTTTAGTATGTTGCTATGACTTGATGATTATATTATGATATTTTGTGATTTACTTGTTTGAGAATTATTACTTGCTTGTTTGATTTAATCGTTTGCTTGAAAGTTAGCTTATTGATGATACGTAGCGTTGATAAGATTTAACTCGACCAAATAATTAATAGATCGAAGCACTTGAGATAAACCAAAACTCGAAAGGGTAGGTTAGTTAACGATCGAAAGATCTAACTTTTATTGCACCGACAGGACCTTAAATATCTCTAGAAATCCATTCAAGTATTCCTAAACAAACTAGTCTTAAAACGTAAGTATAGGATTAGTTGTTTTTGTGGTAAAACCCGACATCAAATCCAAACCAGAACCGAGAAGCGAAAGTTGAGGTTAGGGTTAGGGTCTGGTCGCTTAGTAACCTTCACAAATTATCCTGTAAAATTGTCAAGTCGAAACAACAGGTTTAAGGCAAGTTTTGGTGCTCGACAGAACTCATTTCGCACCGAAATAGTTCTGTTTCGCACCGAAATGACTCTCTGCCTCGATGAAAATCGTGGTAGAGTTGTCTTAAAGCTAAACTAATTGAACACTCATCCCTAGGACATTTTATTGCATCTGTTTGAGTCCAGAAATTATAAAAAAATAATCCAAAAACTATTTTATTATTTATTACTTGTTTAGTTGCCTATTTTTCTATTATTATTATTATTACAAATATTTCTAAAAACACAAAAATCCATCCTCTAGCTTTTAAGAAAGATTAAGTCTGGTATTCAACCGTCCTTGTGGGTTCGACACCTTTGCTTTACTCGAACGTCTAGTGAGGTAATTCATAGGTTTAATTTATTTGACCTAGGTTTTAAGCCTTCATCAATAATCATATATTTTATGATATCTAAGATCGGAATCATATTATAAACAATATAACGAAGCTTAAATATAAATTATTTTGCTTGGATGACTTAGAATGAGTGCAGAATCGCTTAAATGCTCAAATATTGCTCGGAATAAGCTTTATATGCTTATTATCTTCATATTTTGTATGTATAATTAAATATTTTTCAATACGAAAGTTCTGGATTATATTTTATACAATATGAAGTGTTTAAATATAGATTAACGTAATCAAATGACTTAGAATGAGTGCAGAATCGCTGGAAATGCTCACAAAATGCACAGAATAAGCATTATTTACACAATATATGCATATTTTCTATGTATAATCATATATTTTATAATATGTACGATCAGAATCATATTAAACAATTCAAATAGTTTAAATATATAATAATGTCACCAAATGACTTAGAATGTGTGCAAAATCGCTGGAAATGCTCAAAAAACGCATAAAATAAGCATTATTTAAACAAAATATGCATATTTTCTAAGTATAATCAAATATTTTATAATAAGTAAAATCGTAATAATATTGTAAATAATATAAAGAGTTTAAATATCTATTGTGATTAAATGAGTTAGAATGAGTGGAGAATCGATTAAATGCTCAAATATTGCTCAGAATAAGCTTTATCTGCTCATTGTATGCATATTTTGTATGTATAATTAATATTTTTCAATAGGTTGTCTCTGAATTATATTTTAATCAATATGAAGAGTTAAAATATAGATTAACGTGATTAAATGACTTAGAATGAGTGCAGAATCCCCTGCACAGAATAAGCATTATTTACACAATATATGCATATTTTCATTGTATAATCAAATATTTTATAATATGTATGATCAGAATCTTATTCTAAACAATTTAAAGAGTTTAAATATAGATTAATATTATCAAATAACTTAGATTGTGAGCATAATCGCTTGAAATTCTTAAAAAATGTATAGAATAAGCCTTATTTACACAATATATGTATTTTTTCTATGCATAATCATAAAATATAACGAGTTTAAATATAAATTATTATGCTAGAGAGGAGATTTTGAGCGACGAGGTGGGAAAGAGTAGAGATGAGAGGTTGAGTGATGAGGATGGAGAGGAGATATTGATGACGGGGAGGGAGAGAGGAGAGAGGAGAGGTCATGCAATGGGGAAGGAGAGAAGAGGTCGTGAAATGGGGGGATAAAGGAGAGGTCGATGATGGAGAGAGATAGAGAGGAGAGCTTAACGACGGGGAAGGAGAAGGCCAGATAGAGGATGGAAGAAGAGAGATCGAAAGTTTTTTTCATTATTCTTTTTTTTTTTCAACAAACCTATTCATATAAAATTTGTAATTCGGATCATTCATCATATTTGATCGAACGACTCACGATTGGTGACATCTGTGGCATTGTAAAATTGGGGGCACCGGAACCGTCCTCATTTTATAATATGTAAGATGGGAATCATATTATAAACAATATAACAAGTTTAAATATAAATTATTGTGCTTGAAATACTTAGAATGAGTGCAGAATTGCTTAAATGCTCAAATATTGCTCAGAATAAGCCTTATCTGCTCATTATAGGCATATTTTGTATGTATAATTAAATATTTTTCAATACGTAAGCTCTGAATTATGTTTTAAATAATATGAAGAGTTTAAATATGGATTAATGTGATCAAATGACTTATAATGAGTGCAGAATCTCTTGAAATGCTCACAAAATGCACATAATAAGCATTATTTACACAATATATGCATATTTTCTATGCATAATCATATATTTTATAATATGTAAGATCAGAATTATATTATAAATAATATAACGAGTTTAAATATAAATTCAGCCTACGGCAGCTTTCATTTTTAAAAAAAAAGTTCAAATATAAATTCTCAGAGAGCAATTAAAAGCCCAGGTTCTTCATTTAGCGAAATTAATGCCATCCCTAGAATTTCCATCCAACGGTAGCATTCCAAACTTGAGGTTTTGCTGTTACACTGTTCATTGATTCTTATCTTTACTAAAAGTTATTATATTTTAAAAATTCTAGTTGCAAATTTTTCGGCTAAATATTTTAAAATAATTATATGAGAATTGCTACGGTAAAACGTCCTTAACGGACTACTTTGAAAAGATTGATCCGAACCATTTAATATGATTTTCATATTAAATTTTTCCTATGAACTAATTTTACATTTTTTTCTTACATTTTTTATTTTTTTTACTTTTTATTTGAATTGTTAAAAATCATTATGATTACCTGGATCATAATTAATTAGACCAAGAATGTTTCATAAATTCGAGAAACAATAGTTAAAAAATTGAAAAAAAAAAACACAAATTTTAATTTCTATTGAGATTTTAATATGAAGAAGTGTAAAATCTCAACTTGTAGAAGTTTATATAATTATATTTAAAAGTATTATGTATCAATTTTAGGATATGCGACTGTGTGAAATGTGCCAAGCATGCAAAAAATGTTATGGGAAAGTAAGATTATGATATAGGGGTTTTACATTGACAATAACAATATTGTAGGGTGCGTTTGGCATGCATGTGATTAGTCTAACTTAGTAAATTAATTTCTTAACCTACATTGTCCAAAAGTATTAAAACTAGTTTTATTATTGATCCCACTAATCTATAGTGTTGCCAAACGCCCCTCAGAGAATAATTCTTAAGACTGTCAGCTGCTTTTCGGCTAACAATTAGGATAAAATGCTTTTATTCTCTACAATGAATGGATTAGTATTTGAAACCTGGTGGTTAAAAGCTGGTCCAGAACTAACTCAATTATATCGGGCCCTGATCTAGTAGAGAGTTAAAATATATTTGGGCTGTTCTTTGTAAAATTTCCAAATCTTATTTTTCTCTTATCATCTAATTTCGTCATTGACTCATTGTACGTTCGGATAAAAGAAAAACTAATACAATCAATTTGAATGCTAGCATATAATATATTCACTCCTGCTAGTTGTGATAGTCCTCGGTGGTATAAGTTGTTAACTTGTAATACATTGAAGATACGTTAAATCTCAATTCTCATCTCTATTATGGAAAAGAACCAAACAACAGCATCGCATAGCTAGCTCACCGTACCAGAATCCGGTACCGTCCGTCTCTTGAGCACTCCAGCAAACATCTCTCGTGCATCAGCAAGTCGGACGCACCCCATCTTCTCTTCAAAACTCAAATCCCTTTGAATTTCTGAGATGGGTTCAAGTTCAACCCAGTTCCCAATCCCATTAGTAAGCTATTATCCTGTGCGCGCAGAATATGCATGCGTAGTTCTGGACTACTTCTCTTTGTAGTCTTTAATAAAAGAAAATAAAAGAGATCATTGATCTGGAATCGTCGTTTCGGTATCACCATTAGATCTACGATTTACGGTCAGGGCTTAGATCTAGAGCCTAGAGGTCTCCAATTAGAGACGCCAAACGATTTCTTTTCTTTCTTATTTTTTATTTATGTTTTTTTTGGGTCCAATTAATACCACTGGGCTTTAACTAACGACATATATCGGACTACTAACAATTTTTATAATTATATACTTCCACGATAAAGTCACGACCCGCGATAAATATATAACTTTTTCAAGGATAGAAATAAATATTATTCAATCAAGTTTTAATTCTTAATTAAGAAAAATGCTAGTGTCCAATATATAGGACGAATGGGCCCATTGATGTCTCATATTTTATACATGTTTTGACCGTACTTAGCCCTTAATTATTGATCAAACCATTACAAATTGTCCCATAAATTGTTATGTTTTCCTAGATTTTGGTACTGCCGTGGCATTTGACTTGTTTTGTAGGAACTTGGTGGAATGGACATAATAATTGCATAAAAAGGAGAATTTTGAAGAAGCAAAATGACTAAATAGATCCATAGCACTGTAGAGCTCATCCTAAGCTTTCCAACGAACTTTGAATCACCTAAATCGGAGTCCGGATGAAGAAATTATGGCCCAAATACTATCGGTGCGCTGTTCTGAAATTTTGGTCCGAAATGTACGGATTTCGGTGCGAAATGCACTTCTGGAAAGTGCGTTTTTGGTAATTTTCGAAGAAGGAAAGTGCAAACCGCCTCCCCTTTACCCTAGCCGCCTCCTGGCCGCCTAGGATGACTTTATATGCACGTTTCTGCCTCTGGAGCACGGAATCCACCTTCTACCATTCATTTTCCACCTCAAGTTCTTGCGTTTTTGACATTTTTTCCACGGATTTCGAGGCAGACCAGCGGTGTTGGAGGCGACAGCAGCAGCACAGCAGATCTACATCGATTCCTTTGCCCTTGATCAGCGAGTATTTGCATAAAGAGACACCTCGGTTTATTCTTTCATGCTTTTATCTTGTTTTTCTATGGGTTTGTATGTTGTTTCTTGCATGATGTTTATTGTTGTTTGTGCCATGGATATTAGTGAGTAGTTTCATGATGTCTTAGGGTAGTTAGTAGATTAGTTTAGTATGTTGTCATGACTTGATGATTATATTAAGATATTTTGCGATTTACTTGTTTGAGAATTATGACTTGCTTGGTTGATTTGATTGTTTGCTTGAAAGTTAGCTTATTGATGATGCGCAGCGTTGATAGGATATAACTCGACCAAATAATTAATAGATTAAAGCACTTGAGATAAACCAAAACCCGAAAGGGTAGGTTAGTTAACGACCGAAAGATCTAACTTTTATTGCACCGACAGGACCTTAAATATCTCTAGAAATCCCTTCAAGTATTCCTAAACAAACTAGTTTTAATACGCAAGTATAGGATTAGTTGTTTTTGTGGTAAAACCCGACATCAAACCTAAACCAGAACCAAGAAGCGAAAGTTGAGGTTAGGGTTAAGGTCTGGTCGCTTAGTAACCTTCGCAAAGTATCCTGTAAAATTGTCAAGTCGAAACAATAGGTTTAAGGCAAGTTTTGGTGCTGGACAGAACCCATTTCGCACCGAAATGGTTCTGTTTCGCCCCGAAATGACTCTCTGTCCTGATGAAAATCGTGATGGAGTTGTCTTAAAGCTAAACTAATTGAACACTTATCCCTAGGACATTTTATTGCATCTGTTTGAGTCTCGAAAACATAAAAAATAATCCCAAAAATATTTTATTATTTATTACTTGTTTAATTGCCTATTTTTCTATTACTATTATTATTACCTTTTAATTTTCTAAAAACACAAAAACTCATCCTCTAGCTTTTAAGAAAGATTAAGTCTGGTATTCAACCGTCCTTGTGGGTTCGACACCTTTGCTTTACTCGAACGTCTAGTGAGGTATTTCATAGGTTTAATTTATTTGACCTAGGTTTTAAGCCTTCATCAAATTGGCGCCGTTGCCGGGGATGGTGTTTGATATCGTGTACTTTTTCTAGTATTAAGAGGCTAGATTTCTTTTTATTTAATTATCCTTTTGTTTGCTCTCGTGCTGCAGGTTGAATTCTGGCAGGTAGAAGGAAGGGAGTCCACTCTCAACCTCCACCTCCTGTGCGCCGCTACTTCCTACGCGGATTGCAAGAGGATCCGGAGCAGCAGCAAGCAGTTTCGGCCCTGTCAGACCCCATTTCGCACCGAAATCCTCCCATTTCGGTCCGAAATCATCAACCAGAGAGGCAAACAGTGAGCGTGATGGCAGGAACTGGTGCACCTGTCGATGTAGCAGCAGAGGCGGAGCGTCTTGAGGCCTTGAGGCTCCAACTTGAGCAGAGAGAAGCTCGTATCTTGGCCGAGAGGAGACGTGTGGAGAATCAAAGGCGCGAACTCGAGGAGGAAAGGCGCAGATGGACCTTGGACGAGGAGAGCGTTCATGGGAACTCCGATGGAGAGGATGCAGCTGACAACCCCAACAAATCTCTCATGGACTATTACGCGCCGCGAGTCAAGGACATTGCCGGGCCAGTGGTTATTCAAGGGGTTGAAGCGAACAACATGCAAATCCTCCCCGCCCATGTCACAGCAGTCCAACAGAACTCCTTCCATGGAGATGAACACGAGGACCCCCATGCGCACTTACAAACTTTTGTTGATTATGTTAGATTGATCAAAATGAACGGGGTGCCTCAAAGTGCAATTAGACTCATGTTGTTTAGGTTTAGTCTTAAGGATAAGGCCCAAAAATGGTATAAAACTCTAAAAAAGGGGTCAATTAGAACTTGGAATGAAATGGCCCAAATTTTTCTTGAGAAATACTTTCCTGATGGTAGGGCCGATAAAATTAGGACTGAACTGAACAATTTTCAACAAAATGATGATGAATCCATGGAAGCTGCTTGGGAGAGATTTAGGGACTTAGAGAACTCTTGTCCGCATCATGGAATCCAAGATTGGCTTATTCTTAAAAATTTTTATAATGGTCTTTATGATAATATCAAAATTAACTTGGATTCTCTTTCAGGTGGTGGAAGCTTCTTGAAGATGGACTCGTTGCGAGGAAGAGACTTGATCGAGCAATGTGCAAGGCAGTACAATTGGCTACCACAAGTCAACCAACGCCGATCAAGTGGCAAGCAACACGTGAACGAGATCTCAACGAGGGATACGAGAATTGCCGAGCTAGAAGCGCAGATAGCCACATACCACTCTCTCCAAGGCTCTCATCTCAACTCAAACACATGTGGAGCTTGTGGCGAAGAAGGGCACACATCTCTAGAATGCCCATTGGCGCAACCAGAGAAAAAGGCTCAACAAGTCAATTCGATCAATGGTGGTCAACAGTACCAATACATAGGGCCAAACCCAAATACTCTTCCCAAGAAAGATTATATTCCATTTGTTGTTCAAAAGTTTATGGATGATCAAGTGAAATTTAATCATTTTGTGGCTAAGAATTTGGATGAATTGAAAAATAATGCAGGTACTTTGACAAGGCTCGAGCGCATGATAGAGGCACATCTCTTAAAGGAACAAGGAAAGATTCCGAGCCAACCGCAAGTGAACCCCAATGCCGAATGCAAATCTCTACACATCTTGCAAGTGCGGGCAAGTGCGGAAGAAGAGCCTGTTTTGGAGCAAGTTCTGCCATTCCCACCTCTCCAGGATGCTGCCAAGCCCTCCGGCCCACAAATCGGGTCACCAACAGCTCAACAATCTCAACCAGAGACAGCATTTCGGTCCGAAACCACTCCATTTCGGTCCGAAATGACCCCCACAGAGCCCAAAAAGGTGACCCAGGAGGAGAAAAATGGGAAGAAGTCAATGCCAGAGGTCCCCTACCAGCCCCCATTACCTTTTCCAGGGAGGTTGGCTAGAGAAAAGAAAGTTGCATTGTTTAAGCGATTTCGGGAGATTTTAGAGGGGATTCACATCGATATTCCCTTCATGGAGTTGATTGCACAAGTACCTGTTTATGCTAAGTTTTTCGTAGAGTTGTGCACAGGGAGAATGACATTTGAAGAGGTCAAAACTTTGGCCTTGAAGAACAAGGTGCCACCCAAGCTCCCTGATCCTGGCAGGTTTACTCTTCCCTGCACAATTGGTAAGGCCACTATTGATCAAGGTTTGTGTGATATGGGGGCTAGTGTGAGTTTGATGCCCAAAACTGTCTATGAGAGAACTGGATTGGGTGAGTTGCAACCCACCACCAAGACCTTACAACTCGCGGATTCGTCAGTTTGTTTACCATTGGGAGAGTTGAAAGATGTGCCAGTTTCTGTGGGAAAATTTGTGGTTCCTTGTGATTTTGTGGTTTTGGAGATGGAAGAAGATAAGGAGGTGCCGATCATTTTGGGACGGCCATTTCTTGCCACTGCAGGAGTCAAAATGGATGTTAGGGATGGCACAATCTTGGTGAGAGTTGGTGGAGAAAAGCTACGTTTTTCGGCAGGAGACACCACCAACATGAACTATGACAAAGCACTTGCCGTCTCGCTCTCCGAGCCCGATCAATTGAAGCCTTGAAAACAAAGGGGTCAAGCTAGTGACCTAAAAGAAGCGCTTATTGGGAGGCAACCCAAGAGTTTCTAGAGTTTTATTTATTTTTCGAAAAATCAAGAAAATAAAAAAAATTAGAAAATAATAAAAAAAAAAAATTTAGTTGTTTAATATTTTTCTTGTGTTTCATGTAGGAAAAAAGGAATTGATGGAAACTTGACAAGGTGACAACTCGTGCTAGAGCACCACGGGTTAGCAAAAGACAGAAACAGCGACCCTCGCACGACCTCATACGAGTTGCACCACACAAGTGGGACAAGGCCATTTTCATCACATTGATTTGGTACAATTTTTACTTCCCTCTCCTTTATTTTTCATTTTCTGTGATTGTGACGCACTGGGACAGTGCTTGAATCAGTTTGGGGGGGGGAAAAGAAGATGGAACTAAAAATTTCTGGGTAAAACACTTCTGTTTCGGAGCAATTTTTCAATTTTTCTTCTTCATTTCGGTTCGAAATGGACCCATTTCGCTGCGAAATTGCTCTTTGGAATTTGGGAAAAATTTTGAACTTTTGATTTTGATTTTTTCTGATGCATGCATTATCACTGTGAGGTTTCTATTGATATATTATTCACTATTTCACACTGGTTTGAATTTTTTAAGCGATTTTAAAATTATTTCTTAAGGATAAACGTTTGTTTAGGAGATTTTAGGTTGGTTTGTGCACCAATTGATCGGATTGAATGATTGTTTGAGATGATAGGACCTGAATTTGGATGCTTAGAATTGTCAAATCAGTTTAAGTCGATTCTCACAAGTTTTTGCCGAGTGAACGATTTTGTATTTTGTAAGCTTTTGTTCAAAGAAGTTTTTATCAACTTAAAAAATTATAAGATGAGTCTAAGTTGTTCTTGAACGCTTGAATCACCAACAAGCAAACTTAAATTGACTGAATCTAAATAGTTGCGAAAATGAAGGTGCGAAGGGACTTGAAATCCAAATTAAATTGAAAATTCCACAAATATTGGAGAAATGAAAATTCAATGTTGCTAGGAGCTCTGGCCCAAGTGTACCGTGGCCTTAGTCGTGTGACATAAGAATTAGATCTCCCCAGTGCGACATGTGCTGGTAGCTTATTCACAAGTCTCAATAGCGTAAAACCTTAAGTGATGTAAATCACCGCGACTCGACTTGCACAAATTCAAATTGGTGAAAACTTTAAAATTAGACTCATTATAGAATTTTTAGTTTTGATAAAACTTTCTTTGCAAATGTTTGCAACATATGGAAAAGAACGGGCATTTGAAATTGAGATTGCATATGGTTTGATGGAGTGAAGCTAGGGTCCTTGACTTGATTATGAAATTTCATGAGAACTAAGAGTTGCACAAATTGAATCAAAAAGAGAACTAAACCCTTGTCCTTGGAAATAATTTTATTTGGCTTTATTTTTGACATGTGAACCTTTGAATAAACTTGAAAATAAATTTTCATTGCATCATTGGTTTGGGATATTTCATTTCTAGGTCTAAGTACAGTCTTACCTTTAAGCTTAGATTATTGTTTGAGGACAAACAAAGATTCAAGTTTGGGGGGATTTGATGTCTCATATTTTATACATGTTTTGACCGTACTTAGCCCTTAATTATTGATCAAACCATTACAAATTGTCCCATAAATTGTTATGTTTTCCTAGATTTTGGTACTGCCGTGGCATTTGACTTGTTTTGTAGGAACTTGGTGGAATGGACATAATGATTGCATAAAAAGGAGAATTTTGGAGAAGCAAAATGACTAAATGGATCCATAGCACTGTAGAGCTCATCCTAAGCTTTCCAACGAACTTTGAATCACCTAAATCGGAGTCCGGATGAAGAAATTATGGCCCAAATACTATCGGTGCGCTGTTCTGAAATTTTGGTCCGAAATGTACGGATTTCGGTGCGAAATGACTCCATTTCGGTGCGAAATGCACTTCTGGAAAGTGCGTTTTTGGTAATTTTCGAAGAAGGAAAGTGCAAACCGCCTCTCCTTTACCCTAGCCGCCTCCTGGCCGCCTAGGATGACTTTATATGCACGTTTCTGCCTCTGGAGCACGGAATCCACCTTCTACCATTCATTTTCCACCTCAAGTTCTTGCGTTTTTGACATTTTTTCCACGGATTTCGAGGCAGACCAGCGGTGTTGGAGGCGACAGCAGCAGCACAGCAGATCTACATCGATTCTTTTGCCCTTGATCAGCGAGTATTTGCATAAAGAGACACCTCGGTTTATTCTTTCATGCTTTTATCTTGTTTTTCTATGGGTTTGTATGTTGTTTCTTGCATGATGTTTATTGTTGTTTGTGCCATGGATATTAGTGAGTAGTTTCATGATGTCTTAGGGTAGTTAGTAGATTAGTTTAGTATGTTGTCATGACTTGATGATTATATTAAGATATTTTGCGATTTACTTGTTTGAGAATTATGACTTGCTTGGTTGATTTGATTGTTTGCTTGAAAGTTAGCTTATTGATGATGCGCAGCGTTGATAGGATATAACTCGACCAAATAATTAATAGATTAAAGCACTTGAGATAAACCAAAACCCGAAAGGGTAGGTTAGTTAACGACCGAAAGATCTAACTTTTATTGCACCGACAGGACCTTAAATATCTCTAGAAATCCCTTCAAGTATTCCTAAACAAACTAGTTTTAATACGCAAGTATAGGATTAGTTGTTTTTGTGGTAAAACCCGACATCAAACCTAAACCAGAACCAAGAAGCGAAAGTTGAGGTTAGGGTTAAGGTCTGGTCGCTTAGTAACCTTCGCAAAGTATCCTGTAAAATTGTCAAGTCGAAACAATAGGTTTAAGGCAAGTTTTGGTGCTGGACAGAACCCATTTCGCACCGAAATGGTTCTGTTTCGCCCCGAAATGACTCTCTGTCCCGATGAAAATCGTGATGGAGTTGTCTTAAAGCTAAACTAATTGAACACTTATCCCTAGGACATTTTATTGCATCTGTTTGAGTCTCGAAAACATAAAAAATAATCCCAAAAATATTTTATTATTTATTACTTGTTTAATTGCCTATTTTTCTATTACTATTATTATTACCTTTTAATTTTCTAAAAACACAAAAACTCATCCTCTAGCTTTTAAGAAAGATTAAGTCTGGTATTCAACCGTCCTTGTGGGTTCGACACCTTTGCTTTACTCGAACGTCTAGTGAGGTATTTCATAGGTTTAATTTATTTGACCTAGGTTTTAAGCCTTCATCACCCATCCAATACGATCTTTATCACATTTTTAAATTTTTAAATGATCTATCCGAATCATTCAATGTGTTCTTCATATTGGAAATATAAGAAACCAATTTTTACATTTTTTTTGAAATTTTTTACTTTTTTTTTAAATTTTATAAAATTCATGATATAAAAGTTCTAGATCGTCCAATCAAAATGATTTTCTAAAATACCACAAAAATTGAAAAAAAATAAAATTTGATTTTCTTATAAGTTTTCAATATGGAGAACATATTGAACGGTTCGAATCGGTTGTTTGAAATTTACAAAATGTGAGAATGATCGCATTAGACAGACCACATCCGTCCAATATTTTGAACTCTAGCATTTCTCCATAATTAAAGGTAATATAATTTTTTGCTGAAGGAACCAAAAATATATAATTTCATAAAAAAAATTCTGACATGCAGCAAATTCGATACAAAATAACTATGTTTTTACAAACATCAACAACTTATATAATTAATATAGCATGATAAGTCGCACATAAATTTATGTTGAAGAGCGGAAACTAGTTGTAGTTTTTAAAAACTTTATCCCATCTCTTTTACTTTAATAAAAAGATGGAGACTAGATCTCCATTTTTTCCTCAAAAAAAAAAAAAACTTTATCCCATCTCAGACACATCAAAAAATCATTTTATTAAAAGCGAAGAGAAATACAACCAAAAAAAAAAAAAATGGACGAGGAGCGAACCGATGCTGTATTTTGAGCGAACCAATGTTTGATTGTGCAGTAAGGTGTTGCATAAGTTAAGGATGCCTAAGTGTTTATGTAGTGTAATGTAATGGATGTTTGGTTGTGAAGTAAAGATGAGTAACTTAATGCATGCATATCTTCATGTAAAAAGACTAAAATGCCATGAAGTTCAATTATTTAATTTGAATTAGTATTATATATTAATAAAATATCGTGATCTAATTATTGTTAATTATTAATTATTAATGATAATAATAAATTATTTTTATTATTATGAAATATTAATAATTACTTTTAATTAAATATTATAAACATTATTAATTGTTTTTATTAATAATTAATATTACTTGTTAAATATTATTAAATATTATTATTTAATTATTAATTATAATAAATAATCTTTATTATTAATTATTATAAAAATTAATTATATATGATAATAATAAATCATTTTTGTTATTATGAAATATTAATTAATTACTTTTAATTAAATATTATTAATTATTTAATAATAAAAATTTATTATTATTAATTATTTTTAATTAATTATTATTATTATTAAATCGTGATTATTATTTAATTATTAATTATAATAATTAATTTTTATTATTAATTATGATTTATTAATAATTATTGTTACTTATTAAATATTATTAATTATTTGTTAATTATTAAATATTATTATTAAATATTTTTAAGGGGTATTGTTGGAAAAAAAAATAGAGGATGGTGCATAACTTATCCAACCTATTTAGGTTGCATAACTTATGCACCGTTAAGGCGTCTTATGTGACGGGTGTTTGGCGACTTAAGGATGCATAACTTAAGTTATGCAACCTTTTAAGTCACAAACAAACGGGGTCATACTCAATTAGTATAGCGAATTCCTCATTTTTAATTTAAAATCCGCTGGATATTATGTTTTTAATTTCAACGCAGTCTGACTATTCTGGAAGCATTACAGAGTGAATTTAGTGTTACTGTGTTAGTGAACTTATTGACAAACCCACACAACGAAATTTTTTTGAACTTCTGCACACATCACTTATAACGTGATTGTTTCGAGGGGCAGTGTAAGAATGTAAGACTCAAACTGATAAAATATATTTTGAACGGAAGGCGCTTAGTAACTGAAATTTTCATTTATTTTATACCATGAGCCGATAAAATTTTCCTCTCTAGTTTAATTTGTTTTATTTCAATTTTTAACTTCTTAGTTTCAAAAGGTCAAGTAAATTGAAAAAAAGATAAAAACAAAATATGTTTCCTTTTACACTTAGATTTATATACTAGATGTGAGAATGTTCTTTTCTTAACCATAAAAAAAAAAAAAATCGGGAAAAAGACAAGAAAAAGAGAAAGCTCTTTTCTTGAAAGAATCAAGATTAATATAATCGCCTGACGCGTAAGGGAGTGTTCAGTAGGCTCCCGTCTGTTGATCCTTTACTCTAAACCCCGTTAGCATTACATAGTACATACATTATAAATAAAACCCCAAGCAACCTCAGACTAACCTTTTTCAAACCAAAATTACCATGGCAGACATCGTGGAAGATTACATCCCCTCCATGATAAACATCCAAAAGAAAAGTACAGATGATTTTATAGCCTTAATCGATGAGTTCAAAACCCTCGGAGAAAAAATTACCTCCCAGGGATATGAGATTCAAAGAGAGATAGATGGCGCGACAAATATCCTAGCTCCGTACAACAAACAGCATGGGCACTTCGCCTCAGCATGCGAGCAATTCAGGGGTGTCAACGAAATGGTGTTACAACAGGCCAGGAAGCTGGAGGTGGTCGTCAACACCAATGCACAGCAACCTCAGACTAACCCTTCTCAAACCGAAATTACCACGGCAGACATCGTGGAAGATTACATCCCCTTCATGATAAACTTCCAAAAGAAAAGTACAGATGATTTTATAGCCTTAATCGACGAGTTCAAAACCCTCAGAGAAAAAATTACCTCCGAGGGATATGAGATTCAAAGAGCGATAGATGATGCGACAAATATCCTAGCTCCGCACAACGAACAGCATCGGCACTTCGCCTCAGCATGCGAGCAATTCAGGGGTGTCAACGAAATGGTGTTACAACAGGCCAGGGAGCTGGAGGTGACCGTCAACACCAATGAACAGCAACACAAGAAGAGCCCGTGGGGTAAAAAATGGCTGCATCCCAGGTCCTGGTTGAACTTCTTCAAAAAGAGAAAGCCTGAATAAGCATCTTGAGTTTGGAAATGTATGAGCTTTGTCTGGTTAGTAAAAGTCCGAAAAAAATCCATGCTGCGACTAAATCCAGAGGAAACTAATTCTATGTTTACATACACTTGATGGTCTTGTTTTCTTGTTTTCTTGGGTTTTGTTTAATATGTGTGTTATGCAATGTTGAGACTTGAGATGCTGAGATAAATTTCTAATGGAATCAGATTTTTAGTATATGTTCTTTGAGTTAATTACAAATTACAATCAGAAAATTGCTTTGTTGAGTTTAACATTGCTCAAATCTTGTTTTCTTGTCTCTTTGAAATGTGTGGTTGACAATTATATCTCTGATCATGAAACTTGGAATTAAGTTAGAAATTGCAATTAGCTTGTTTCTTTTTTTTTCCCCCTATACAAGAAGTGTTTTCACAGTACCGGTCTGATGTTATTTTACTGTTGCATAATGTCATGGATCATGCAACGACAAAGGGGAGAATCTGATGTTATTTCGTTCTCTCCTCGTACCATATAAAATAAAGGGAAAAAAAAAAAAAAATCACTTTCACAACGACCCAATTTTACAGAATGGGCCTTCAAATTAGTTTCATGCGGGACAGAAATTTTAAGGCCAGTTGCTTATAACCCAGCCCATGAATATACAGTCCAGTGACCTATATAATATATTATGATATATGAAGTTAATTTATTAATTCCAGTTAGAATGTTTATTTATAAATTTTATGGTTTCCAGTTTTACTTGAGCATATATATCTATTCTGGGACTTTTGATACCGGATTGTCAGACTTTGTGTTTGTAAAATGTTGGACTGATTATATACATCTGTCCAGTTATTTGATTATCTATTTCATTGGCATAATTTACATATTATGATGCGGAATGAATCACAAACTCCTTTTTTTTTTTTTTTCATACTGCATTACATAATGATCCACAAATAACACATAACAAAGTATCATATTTCAGCTTATAATCCAAAAGAGTAGTTGATTAATTCCTCAGTTATACTGTTAAGTAAGTCGTTTTGCAGAAAGCAATATCGATCTTTAATGTCAAGGTATGTGGCATAATTTATCAAAATTAAATTAGTCAGTTGCAAGACCGACTGATTTTTGTAAAAATTAATTAATTGGTAAATAGCATACTAAGAATTTTGTTAGACACAAAAAAAAGGTTGATACAAACTTGCAATTGTGGAAGCAGTGGAGTAAAGGATTAAGAAAATGAAGCACGAAGCATCACAAACAGCACAATAGAGGAATATAAAGAAAGTCTTTATTGAACTTGAATGCATGTATTATACAATATGGCATGCTAACAATAGTAAATAAACCAAAGTTTTGAGTAATTTCTGCACTTGTTGGGAAGGTGCCAAGTGAGGCAAGACTGGAGCTGCAGATGCACACGCACACTGTACTTCCTATTGCGAGGCACAGCGATCGACCTCCATCTTCATGCTGCTGGGGTCAAGGGCGCGTGGTGAAACCATTGCTCATGCACTGTCACTGACAATGCCTGGGAACATGAGGAGATGCAAGGGCCGTGCCACCACTGAGAATGATGTGGCCAAAACAGATGGCTGAAACAGCTATCACCTATGGGAAAAGATTTCAAAACTTAGCTAGCGTTACTTAGGCCGTTGAATAATGCATTTGATGAGTTAGAGATATGCTTGGTGAGCAGTAATTTCTCCTATTTAACTTTAACCCCTCTAACATCAAGTGATTTCACTATTGTACTTGTACACAGTTGAAACTTACTACCACATATGCGAAATTTTAATGGTAAATTATGACAACCCAACGACCAATTCAATTCCAATTCCAATCAAGTAACTGATGCCAAGTAACAAAGCATCAGAAGAAAAAGACAGGAACGGATCGAAATGATTGGAATTGAGTTTACCCAAGAAATGCGAAGACGCAGTAGTTCTAGATCGGGGAGTGAAGGAAAGCAGCGAAGATGTGAGGCACCGCCTGGAGTAGGAGGAGGTTCTTTACGTCTCCAGTCCGGGGCTCCACTGGAGACGCCTCTACCGTCGTCTCGTCTCTTCATTTAGCGAAACTAATGCCATCCCTAGGATTTCTATCCAACGGCCGAAACATAGCAGATACTAAGTTCCATTCATTATCGTAGCATTCCAAATTTGTACACTGTTCATTGATTCTTATCTTAACAAAAAGATAAATACAAAAAAAATTCTAGTTATAATTTTTTCAAATAAATATTAAAATAATTATTTGAGAATTGCTACGGTAAGATGTATTTTAACGGAGGGCTACTTTGTACACTATCATGTCTTAATTTGAAAACTTTAAATGATTTTCATATTAATTTTTTTTAAGAACCAATTTTACATTTGTTTCTTAAATTTATTTATTTTTTTTAATTATTAAAAATCTTTATTATTAGCAGGTTCATAATTAATTAGACAGATTTTTTTTTTCAAAAATTCGGAAAATTAAGTTCAAAAATTGAAAAAAAAAAAAACACAAAATTTGATTTCCAATGAGATTTTAATATGAAGAAGTGCAAACTCTTAACTTGTAGAATTATATATAATTATAATTAAATGTGTTATGCATCAATTTCAGGATACGCGAATGTGTGAAATTTGCCTACCATGCAAAAAAATGTCATGGGAAAATGAGATTATGACATCGGTGTTTTACATCGACAATAACATTATAATATTAAGGTGCATTTGGCGTGCATGAGATTAGTCTAATTTCTAACTTAATAAATAAATTTCTTAACCTCAATTGTCCAAAATTACTAGCTTTAATCATTGATTCTGTTAATCTATGGTGTTGTCAAACGTCCCTAAGAAAATAGTCCTTCAAGATTAAGTAATAATATAATAGACAAGTTTAAGACAAATATTATAAATCTGTACGGGACGATTGTCAGCTGCTTTGGATAAAAATTAGGATGAAATGCTTTTATTCTCCAAAATGAATGGATTAATTTTAAAGCTGCCGGTTAAAAGCTGGTCCTGAAATTACTCAAATATATTGGGCCCTGATTTAAAAGAGACGTTAAATATATTTGGGCAATTCTTCGTAAAATTTCCAAGTCTTGTTTTCACTCATCATTTAATTTGGTCATTGACTGCTTGTACGTTCGGATAAAAGAAAACCTAATCCAATTTGAACGCTAACATTTAATATTTTCACTCCTGCCAATATGTACCAGAAACGATGAATTGATGCAATTTTTTAAGCAATTCGGGTAAGATCTCATATTAAAGATAATAAGATCCGTGGATTAATTTCAACTCCTTTCATGCCTAAGTTGCGATAGTACTCGGTATTGAAACTTAAGCCCCATAATTTAATCTTTTAATGATTGGTATATATATAGTAAACATGTCATAATACCTCTATATGACTGTAATTAAAATTGCTACATCAGGATATAAGTCTACTCTCTATTAAATTTGGTTCAATTTGAAAATTAAGTAATATTATCTTGGCAATTGAAATATCTATTGTTTTACGTTTATCATGCACGTACTTTCTCAAAATGAAGCAAAGTTTTAATTACACAAAAACAGTATATAGGATTTAAAATTGTGAAGATAATTTATTAGTTTAAATTTTTACTTAATTGAAATTTAGGTAAAAATAAAAAAATCATGAAATTTTTTACATTTGTTATTTTAAGAAAATAATGGCCAACTGTCCGAGGTATGCAATATTTGAGGAAAATTTACATCACATTGTTTAAAAATAAATTCATACTAACAATAAATGTCTAAATTTGACTGTCAGATCTTGAATAAACAATTTTAACTCAGTATCCTTCTAATTAGAGGAGTTTGTGTAATACGATCCGACGCATATCAACCCATAATTCGAAGCTATATGTATAGAGATGTTAGATGTATTATTACTGGACATACACACGCGTAGGACACGTATAATAAAACTTTTGAAATATCCGTGCTACTTGGTAGGATATGCTAAAATACAATATTTATGGATCTTATACTATTCATATCCATGAATTAGCCCATCTTATAACTTTATATTGATAGTGATATTTTTGATAAATAAATGGGGACATTTGACCCCCATTAATTCCACGTTGCTCCGCCACTGCTTTGCTGTCCTGTGTGTGTTTTCCTTCTCCGGTGGAAGAACTCGGCACATTCCATTAATTGTACGTATAAGCTCTCCTGTCTTGGTCATGTATGACAATTGAGTAAGACCCAAGCCTTCAAATCTATGAGCTTTGCGGCCACTGGCCACCAAGCTTTCTATTTCTCTAACATCGCTCCACAGACTGAACTTAATTTTGTTTTCATTATTTTACAGGACGACACTATCCCTAGCCAATGGATATCCTAATTTGACAGGTACACACGGTTTCGTTTCAATTCTTGTAAAATGTCCAAATTATTTTATGGTAATCCAAGACGGTGAACATTAACTCAAAGTCTCAAACCAAGGATATCACAAATCTAGTGATCCTTCTATATTTTGAAAACGAAAAAACCAATGATCAATATGTTGTTTCACTTAATTTCCTTTGGTTTTGGTTTCAAAATTCTTCTGTTCCTATTTGATTAAATGAAATAAAAGCTATCTAGATAAGTAATCATGAATATAAAATAATTTTAATTCTTCAATAGAAAACTAAAGATGACATCGAGGACGCAAGAGTTGAAAATTGATAACTTGAAAAAACTGCCAGTTGATCTGCTTCTTCACATCTTGGAGTTGTCTCTGCCATCAATGAAGACAAGAGTTGCCGTGCAGGAGTGCATCTTATTCAAGAATTGGAACCACCTGTGGCCCTTCTTCACAAGTCTTGATTTCGACCTCAATGAATTCAACAGTGGAGATCCCAAACAAGACAAAGAGAGGTTCTCGCATTTTGTCTCCACAATGCTAGAATGTGGCAAGGCTGCCGACTTGGATAAATTTCGTCTCTCGTGTGGGAACCTCTGTGAGAAACAATATCATTTTCCTATATTTCACTGGATTTTATATGCCCTTCAGCATAAGGTTAAAGTTCTTGAACTTACTCTTTGTCCAAGGATTGGTAGCCTAATGAAGCAATGCATTTTTGCTTGTAAATCACTAGAGGAATTGCATTTTCATTTAAATGACTGCGGTTGCCTTCCTTGGATAGTTAATATTCCGAGCGTGAGCATAAATTTACCTAGACTCCAAAAGTTGCATCTTCGCAATCCAGGATTATTGCTCGTTGAGGTCTCTACAAATCTTATATTGGATTGCCCTTTGCTCAAAGATCTTTGGCTAGAGTCATTCATCGTCTCATATTCATCTATTACCAGCTCGGAAAATTTGATGAGTCTGACATTCAATAACTGTGAGCTAACATATAATAAGGTAGGTATCGGCAGCAGAGTTAACAATATGATCGAGAAAATGAACTTTCCTAGCCTTCGAAAGCTGTTTTTTCTTGGTGAAGGTCTATCTTTTGGTTGTTACATCCTGGAGCTTATGTTGAGGTGTCCCTTGCTTGAAGATCTTTGGCTAGAGTCATTTAGTGTGCCGTTTTGGTTTACTATTTGCTCGCAAAAATTGCAGCGTCTGACTTTGAAAAACTGTAAAAATACAGATAGGTTAATTAGCATTAAGGCACCATGCCTTGTTTCTTTTTGCTTTGTTGGTTTGATAGAGGATGTTGTGGTACTATCGGATAAAGTCGGAGTCACATCATCTTTAGTCCATGTAAATGTTTCTCTTCATGATAGAATTACATGTGATTCCTATATCTTGAAGTATACCCTTAAGAGCTTTTCTCATGTTGAAAACCTTGAGCTTTGTGTACACAAATTTGCAGAAAGCCCACAATACCCTACATATTACCCAACACTCTACAACCTAAAGAATCTTTCCATTTGTGGACATTGTTTCAATTATGTTCTTTACATGTGGAAGGGTATTCCCAATTTGGAGAAGATAACTTTGTGGCTATGTTGTCAGCATTCTCTTTGGTCTTTTGAGGTACTTTATTTGGTTATGTATTGATGTCTTCATTTCTATATATACTTACAATCATAACTCTAAAAGAAAGCTTGTTTGATATGACTTCAGGTGATGAGTAATAATTTTTATAATAATTTACTCTGGAATTTAATCTTATAGAGCTTGAGGCGAAAACCATTTCCAAAAGAATCAAATGTATGGAGGTGTGAACCAAGTTACCAAGATGACAATATAAGGACTTTCGAAGTTGCAGCAATTTTTTTTTCCCTTTTTGATCTTTCGTCATGTAATTAATGTTTCCTCTTTTTAATTGTTTTTTTCTTATATCTCAGAGCCTAGAATGGGATAATGCGCTGTTTGGAGTATTGATTCAGTTGAAAAAGTTTAAGGAAGTTGAGGTTATCTCTGCTGCATTTGATGAGCAAGAAAGACAACTGATTCATGGTTTCCGTGAACTCAAAGATGTTAAGATTACCATATCCATGAGATAGAGGTGTTTTAACAATTCAGAGCGATCGCTACTCTGCCAGGAGAGGTATCCCTGATTAATTAGCATCTGTCGACAACAAATAGAAGTAAACAAAAACTTCTGAAATTCACCGGCCATTTTTTCCTTTCTTTTTCTTTTTTTGCAAGTTAAGCTCTTTTTACGTATTTTTGTTCTTCCATGTGCTGGTCTGTGCAATATGACCCTGCGATGATTTATTCTTTAGTTTACTCCTGGGTCTTGAATTATACAAATTTCCTTTTAGAACTATTTAATCGCGTTTTCAACGACAGTGATTTTATAATGGTATTTCAATGTAATCTCAGATTTTTAGTACCCACCAGTTATGTATATTTTGGGTTAATTAGCATCTCATGTTAGTAAAACATGGAGAGGAGGGGTAATATTGGTAGAAAAATGCTACCATATATTAGTTGCTAAACTGATAGCCAGGATTTTAATCATCCAGGCCATTGTATGTTCCACAAGTATTTCTAGCATTTTATTGTTTTTAAGTATATATTTTTCTTTAAATTCCTTCCATATTTCTTCCAAGCGTGTAGGAAGAATAGCCTTTTTCGTGCTTTTTTTTTTGTTTCAAGATTTCGGCCCCAAATTAATTGCAGAGTTCAGAGCAGGAGGTATAGTCTGTATGCTCGGTTTCCACTTTCCACAAGAAGGGAGCTCTTTTTTTTATTTTTTTATTTTTAGATACACTAGTGAGCGGTGACAAGTTGCAAGAAGGGAGAAACATATAAATTCATACAATATAATAGGAGATCTTATGTTTTTTCAAACATTCAAAATTAAAAAAAAATATATCAATTAGTCAAATTCCTCCTTTCCCTTTAATAAGCCCTGACCCTCAGCGAGGAACACTCTTATCGTTTTTGCTGTTGTAGTTGAACCTTATAATGACTTTTTTCAGGATATAGAGGTACATAGCATTTATTGGTCGATCAGGGAAATCTTATTGCAAGGAGATCCATTTTTTAAATCCGTAGGAGCTTGTTTGTAAGAAGAAATAAAAACCACTAATATATAGATTATTAGGCTATCATTTCGTTTTCGATCGTCCATTTTCAATTGAAATTTTTATTTGTTTGGGACGTTTCTCTTCAAACTGACGACGTTGCACAACTCCATGAGTGGATTAAATTTTCTTTTCTGGTTTAATTTGTTATATATATTCATTTATATATTTTTCCCGTTTTGTTTGCTATAATACTTTGTATTTCTTTACATTAAAATTAATTAACTTAAAAATATCACGTAAATTTAAGAAAGACAGAAAATATATATATTGCCTGTTTCACAAGATGTGAGAAAGCTCTTTTCTTAACCTTCAATTTCTTGAAAGAAACCAAGAAAGCTCATTTTCTGTTTTGAAACCAAGATTAATTAATCGCCTAACGCATAGGGGAGAGTTAAATCCCGTCCATTGAACCTATGGTCTAAACCACGTTTAGATTACATAGCACTTGCATTATAAATATAACCCCAAGCAAGGTCTCCCATCCTCCAAAACCCAAATTAACATCGCAGCCATCATGAAAGAATCAGTCTACCAAAAGTTCTTTACGGATCAATTTATACAATCAGTCAACAACTACAAAACCCTGGGAGAAAAAATTACCTCCAAGGGATATGTGATTCAGAGCCAAAAAGATGATGCGATACAGATGCTGGCTGAGCACCATGACTTTGCCATCCAGTACCACAACGAAAAGTTGCTGCAGTTGCATCACTCGGCCACCCAAGACCTCAACGAACAGAATGGGCGCTTCCTCTCAGCATGCAAACAATTTAGGGAGGTCAGCGAAATTGGGTTACAACAGGCCAGGGAGCTGGAGTTGGCCGTCCACCCCAATGCAGCAGAGGTGGCATCTACCAGCACAAATACTCAGCCAAGAGATCACCTGGGGATATCATCAGAGGGAGGCATGCAGCCCGACACTCGGCTGAAAGCTACAATAGATCAGCCTGAGATTCAGCATGAGATTGAGGAGGAGGTGTCAGATGAGACGGTGAATAATGCACAGCCACACAAGAAGAGGCCAAAATGGCTGCATCGCCGGTTCTGGATGAACTTCTTCAAATAGAAAAAGCCTGAACAAACATCTAGAGTTTGTCTGGTTTTGAAAAAAAATCTGAAAAAAAAAATGTCTGTGGTGCAACTAAGTTCAGAGGAAACTGGTTTTGTGTTTACACATTTCTTGATGGTCTTGTTATTTGCTTTCTTAGGTTCTGTTTATATGAGAGATATGCAATGCTGAGATACAAAATGACTTTCTAATTCAATGAGATTGTTGGCATATGTTAGTTGAGTTGATTACAATGCAGATAATTGCTTTGTTATGGTTTAATATTTCTTGAATCTTGTTTTCTTGCCTCTCCGAAATGTGTGGTCAACAAAACATCTATGATCATAAAACTTTGATTAAAGAAATAATTTGCAGTTTAGTTTGTTTCATTTTCGACCCCATTTGTAGATGTGTTTTTATAGTAATAGTCTGATCTTATTTTAGAGAACAAATTGCCATGGATCATGCAAAGAAAATAGAGAAAGGGAATCAGATTGTATTGTTCTCTCTTGTGGTTCCATAAAAACAAAAGAAAACAAAAAACACCAGATTTTGTTAATTGAAAATTTGAAACAACGACCCAGCATATATATATATAGAAAGTGGCCATAAAATTAGCTTTCACGAAGGGCAAAATTTGTATACCAGTTTTTTATACACTGGCCTACAATTATAGATTCCTGTGACCATTAGCTTGTCTATTTATAAATTTTATGGTTTCAAGTTTTACTTACGTCTGCATATATATGCTGGGGCTTTTGATGTGAGATTGTCAGACTTTGTGCATTGTGAAATGTTGGACTAGGCAAATACATGATTCGAAAATTTGGTAATGTCGAATGTCAACTATATACAGACTGTCCTGATATGAAATTATCTAATATATTGGCATTGTTTTTTCATACTGGTGATGCAGGATGATTCGCAAATTCTTGTTGTATAACATACTGTTTATGTAGGGATCCACGAACAAAATAATAACAAAAGGATCATATTTCAGCCTCTAAAAAACAAATACTTGAATAATTTCTAGTGTTGAAAAAAAATCTATCAACTATGCTGTTTAATTAGCCATTTGTTGGGAACCAAATGCGTGGCTCTGTGTTGTGTAATTTATTTTAAAATCAATTAGTCAGTTGCAAAACTGATATTTTGAAATTAACTAATCTAAAATAGTCTACAAAGAATTCTATAACGCACACAAAAAAAAAAGTGTACGTACAGAACTACAAATTCAATATTTGTGGAGGCAGTAGAGGAAATGATTAAATAAAAGTGACAAACAAAACAAACAAAAACAGAAAAATGAACGAATATAAAAGAGTACTGTTTGAATTTCTTTTTTTTATACGATTTAGCATGCTAAATGTAAATGAACAAATGCTTTGAGTAATTTGTGTACCTGTTGGAAGATGCTGACAAAGGCAAGACTGGAGCCGTTGATCCACACACCTTGATCTTTGTGCTGCTGGGGTAAAGGACGGCGATACCCTTGCTCAAGCACCGGCAATGACTGGGATTGGGAACATGGTCATGCCACCACCGCTGAGCACGATGTGGCCAAACTGATACCCGTCACACTTCATAGTCGAGTTGTATTGTTTGTCATCTCGTGGATGCCTACTGTATCCACACTGATTAGAGATGGCTGGAACAGCAACCCTAGGCTGAAACTGAATAATTCTGTGATTAATGTCCATTGTCACACTTACCCCTAATTCCTCTAAAATTAAGCAATCCAATGAATTATAACTGACAAACTTATGTAATGTAATGGCCAACACCATGCTAAGGCTGGTGTGCTAGTACACCATTGTAATGTCCTAATCAAAGCGGTACCTTTATCACTCTAATTTAACCAGAAAAAAAAGGAAAGTTCCCTTCGTCTGGTAATGCTTCATCAGCCAGCCCGTAATATTTATTTAATAGAAACCGTACGAAAAACGTAGCCATCAGTCTCTTGAGCACGCCAGCAAACACCTCTCGTGCATCATAAAGTCGGACGCACACCCTTCTCTTCAAAATTCAAATTCAGGTGATCCATTCCATGTGTTTCTTCTAAGAAGAAAGAAGCCATCCCAGCCCCGGCTGAGAGCCAGCGAAAGGGATTGAGGAGTGCTAATTTGAAAGAAAGACTTAATGGAGAAATCGAAGGGAGGAAGGACTAAGGAGGAGGTTTCCGGTTTTCAAGGGAGAGGAGGCAGTCAGTACGAATATTATGCTAGGAGATTTTAAATTAAAAATTTGGTCTAACTTTCCGGTTTGGTGATCCGGATGCTGGAGTTTAGTCGTACAACAGAAAATTAAGCTAAAGCGCCACTGTTTATATATGACCTTGCAGCCTTCGCTTGCGTCTCCCAGATATACGCTTATATAGCTTGACAGCGTTACCACAGGGATTTGGTCCGTTTGGAGTCGGCGGCTCCTTACGATGATAAACTATAAACTATTATGGCCCTCGCGCTCCTACAATAAATTCTCAAATTCAAAAATCGTCCCAATTTTTTTGCACTATAAATATATATATCAAGGTTTTAAAATGCGATTTTTGCGGTATGACGATACAAAATTGATTTAGCGATTCAGTGTTATATAGGTGATATAACGGAGAAAAAACGGTGTGTATAAAAAGACAATTATACAACTAATCTATCTTATAAGTTACTTGAAAATTTAAAATATAAAAAAATAACAAGTCAAAAGGCAAAATAGACGAAATCAAAGTATTAAAAACTAAACGAATTAGGGTTTTTGTATGGATTTGTATTCAACAAAAATTTTTTTTTTTAAGTTATATGACCCGTCCGTTATTACGCCGCTAAATGCAAAAATTTTAAGTTATATCGCTGATTTTTCGGAAATATAACGCAACTGTTATTTCGTGCTTGGTTGTTGTAACGTTGATGCGTTTTGTTCCAAAAATCTGTTATTTTTGTCATAACGGTGTTTTTCGGTGAAATTTAAAAGCTTGATATATATATATATATATATATAATATAATTATATTCTTTTGTTTTATTTCAGCTTGCAATTTTTATTCTAAGAAATTTATTTTCCAGTGAAAACACCTTTTTGGAGCTTCCAAGCAATAAAACAAGCCCTTGTTTTTCTTTTGTACGGTTTGCTTTTACTTGTAACAAAATTTGATTTTCTCTTTTTCGGTTTTTCCTTTCATCGACAAGCTTCGTGCACATCATTTTAAGAATTATTCCGAGCAATTGAGCGTATCATTTGTGTTTTCTAATTCTTTATTCTTTTTTTTTCACCGTTGAATCTTTAACAAGAAAACAACTCTATAAAATATAAATACATTGTTTTTTATGTCACATCTGATCAGTATTAAAGTGCACAAGTTACATCTGTTATATTATCTCGGGTTTCCTATATGTGATCAATATTAAAAATCTAAAACATAAGCGACATATATTTTTATCCTGTTTGAAAATCAAATAAATGTCACATATCTCGACGGAGAGTACTCGAGTTCTCACGAGAATGAGAGAGAGAGGTGTCAAGTAAAATTAATCTCATCTCTTTGATTTTCATCCGACGGCTCAGCATCAGAGCAAAAATATCATTTCTGCATTCCAAATTGAGGGTTCACTCTATTATACTGTTTTCTTATTTATTAATTCTTAATAACAAAAGAGACCAAAAAAAAGTATAGCAAGAAACTTTTCGATTTAAATGGTTATACAATAATTGTTTATCCGTAAAAAAGTTGATCTCCAAACGAAATATATGATCCATCTTTATTCTCGCCCAACTACAATAAAACTTCTAACTCATTTTATACTTCTCTGATAAATTACGTACAACTTTGTCATATTTAAAGTTATAGACTTATAGGTTTCTAAGAATTTCAAAAATAATTTATATTTATATAAAAATTTTAGCAAGTAAAATATTCTATATTAAATTATTTTTAAAAAATTGTATTTCTTCTATCATAGTTTTTTTTTTTTTTTTAGCTAAGTCCGAAAATCAACTATGATAAACACTAAAAAAATCATGCGATATTGTTTTCTTCGATTTATAATAGTGTACGAAATTCATCGATTCAGGGAATTGATGTTAACTACAGTGAAAGAAAAAAAAATAGTGTTCATCATAAACAAAGAAGAATTCCTTAGTCATTCCATTACATTAAAATTATCTAGTCGTTTCAGAATGTCTAGTCTCGCACTTGTCAATCAATTCGGCGGAGTCAAATTGATAAATAAACGATAACTTTAAGAAAAATCAAACAAAACCTTACTGAAATTAGAAGGATTTGCAAATAATTTTTCAACAGGTTACAAGGCACTATTGCCTTTCATATTTTTACTGGTAAGTCAGTAACAAGGCACAAGCTGCCAATGCTCTATCCACCGGTAAATATTGTGATGTTGTAAATGAAGAATTAGCCCGCATAGAAGCTGTGGCGCTAGCAGAGTCAGGCGTCAGTGGGCCCTCTAAGAATGCAATATTGCATCATGGCGATCAGATGACCAGGGGCCATTATATTTTAGCATTTGCATTTTTTTTCCCATATACTTTTTTTCTGTTTTAGATAGTATTGTAACACAATTGTTTCTTACTTTTTATTTCCTCAAACTTTGATGCATGACAATTAATATAAGAAAAGGCATCCATCTTTGGGGAAGTCGAGACTTGATAGGAGCAAGAATACTAAAATTTTGGATTGCGATTTTTTTTTCTTTATATTTTGAGTTTGTTTTTATTTTCGTTGAAATAATAAGATTAGTTCCTTAAATGTTTCTAAAAAAATATGCTCACACAATGGGTGGGCGTTGGCGTGGTTATTTTTCCATCATCACTCCTCAATTAAATTAAAAAAAAAACAAAACAAAAAGGTTATAGTGAAGTCTCATGTTGTACACCACCCAATCAGGTATCAGTGAAAATTATCATATTCCTTCGGCAATTATGCTCCTCTACAAATTGTGCTGGAATTCATTTGAGATTCCCTATGAGATGTAGTTATGTGGGCCTTAATTTCAGATTAGATGCTTTATATCAATACGATGCTCCATAGCTTCTTGTCTTCTTCAATGTTGAATTAAAGGCTGGCTCAGAGCCTCAGACTACTAGATATGAAATGTATAGCGCATATCAATTACGTCCCACCCAATGAAGTAAACCCATGTTTATATATTTGCATTATGCTTAATTATTTTAGTTTGTTAATGGTTATTATGCTTTTCCAAGACAACTCCCTTTAACATCCTATTTGTTTTTGAGTTTCTCACAAGTTTACCGGTATTTGTGTTATTAGACTACTCAGATCATCCGGATTGACTGCTTCATCCTGTGAGAGAACCAGACGATGTGAACTGGTAAAGTATTACTTGTGGATTGCTTGTCATTCTATTTTCCATCGAGCAAAACATGTAATCCTTTTTTATATCATTCATTTTGAATTCCGTTTCAGAGTTTGTGCTTTTCTCACTGATTAAACAATGAATTAGTAATTACTTTGCATTCCAAAGTGTTGCATCATTTAAACAATGAAGTCACATAGTCGGAATCAATGAAAATAGGCAAAATCCAAAATTTGAGCCATACCATAAAGGAAAAGTATTCACTGACAAGCTCTAGCAATATCAAAATACCAGCTATCAAACAACCAACCAACTGACCAAGAAGAAACAACCAAAGTTTAGAAAGCTTCTTTACTATTTCTATTTCTAGCTTATTTGAGAAAAAAAAAAACCGACAGGCACCTAGCTCAGTGTGCTAGCTCTGAACACAACTCGGCCTCTCGGCCCTTCATAAACAGTTCCAATACCTCCCTATCAGAGATTTCAGGCATAATTTCTCTAATGGCAAGCACATTGCGCCTCATGCTGTCCACAAATTCCTCATTCTGTTGCACACTGCCGACCAGCGATGCTACTGAGCGCTTGGACTCAGCGTCTCCCTCAGCCTGTTTGATCTGAATGATCTTTTCAGCCTCATCCTTTTGAATAGCTGCCAACAAAAAAATTGTTATTAAATTTAATTTTGAGAAATACCACGAAATGAATGTATTTAAAAAGTACAATCAAGCACTAAAAGCATTTCAATGCCATTATTTTTTACTTTTCAAAGAATGGCACATGCCCTCTCAAATTAATCACAAAGAAAGAGCAGACTATTTGGATTTGAGCACAGAGTATATAAAACACTAATATACATTTCAATTATTTCATTTCAACATACAACCATCCATTTGAGGATTCTCCATAAAGAAAGGGAAATATTTTTATTTAAGAAAGTTTAGAGACTCGCCAGAATGATTGCATTAAAGACTTGTTTTCCATGGGCATCAAGCTCAATTTGCTCAATAAGAGTATGAATAATGTGAAATCTATACATAGACATTGCCTAAACCAGAAAGAAAAGTAAAGGAATCATCAATGATATTTCAAAATGCTGGATAAGAAACAAGTGCGGCAAAAAGAATGCCAACCTGTTCTAATTCTTATTTTACAGAATTTGCAATATCATCTTTCTGGTTGAAGACCTCATCAAGGAGCAGCAGTGGGATTCTAACAGTAATCACTACACGATAGTAACATATAATGGAATATATATAATTATAGAAATAGCAATTCATAATCAATATATATGAAATAATAAATGAAACAAGTCTATCCAAATTAAACTATACCATTAGAGACACAAGACTTAATCAGGTGCATGATGCTTGGGCGCTTGTAGAAGGCAACATGAGCATTCTCAACCAGAGCTCGATACCAAATAGATGCGACGACAGTCACAAGCAGATTGTCCTGATAGGATGAAGAAAATAACAAAAGTAATATATATTAGAATTGGATGGTTGACTTATATTTAATTTTAGGGAATATCAATCAGAGATATCAAACTGCACAACAGGTGTTCTAATAGAACTCCAAAAGATACACTATAATAGCATTGGAAGTTGGAACATATGGAAGGCGAGATGCTCTGCAATATTTCAAGGAACTTCAACGGATACAGATGAAGTGGGAAATAAATAGAATATAAAGAAATCTACGGCCTATTTTCAGGGAATAAAATGGGTAGTGGACTGGACCTGTAAAAAACACATTAAGCGGGTCATATCGGTCATTTTTTGTATTCTTAGTTTTTCGAAACCTGATTTTGAAATACTCGGAAATAAGAAAAATATGGACAAAAGCATATATATGAGTAGTACGTTATAAAATCTATTATATATGAAACTATTTCAATGCACAAGAAAAAAAATTTTATGAGGAACGTCACATAACCGCTCATCATGACCGTCCCATTATGTTCTTTTCTTTCGCCGATAAACAACCAACTCTTGATCAGGCTCTAATTTTTTATGAACAATAATACTCTTGACATCATTATTATTTTTATAGTAGTTCAGAAAGTCAAATTAATTAAGTGAATTTAAAATAATATTGTTATATTAACTACTTTCGCTTTGAATGAACCCTAAATATAATATATGTTTTTACCTTTCTTTTCCAATTCCTCCTATGCCTTCAGTGTTTTCCGATGATCTATTTTGGAATCCAGGACTACTTAGTTCCATCAGACTTCCTATCATTTTAAGTAAATCAAAAGAAAACAAAATAACAATGATGAGAAGTGAATACATATACTAAAACTTATTTCTGGTTGAAATTACATGAAAACGGTACAAGATATATTATCAATTAAAAGTTAGGACGAAATATAGTTGAAAAAATCGTACTTTTCTTTTATCCCCGCGGCTTTTGAACTTTTGGGTTGGCTGGTAGATTGGCTCTAAATATATTAAAAACGGATATCCGTATACGATCTACAGTGTGAGGTGCTCTCGTGGAGTTGGGTCTCACCAGGAAACAGAGGCGAGAGACGAGAAGAAGTGGCGGAGCAGACTACATTTGAGAGTAGAGGCGAAGCAGATTTCACAATAGAGGAAGAGTATAAAGTGCTTATCAGATTGAAGAAGAAAGAGGAGCGGAAGGGACAGCACGGACGCGAAATTGGGGACAAAAGGTAAAAGTCAGAATTAATGAAAAGATGGGATCCGGGATTTATTGTGGCAGAAACCAAATGAGGACTCAAACAAAGATGATTATTTTTTCAAGTAAAAACATATTTCGATTTAAAAGAGGAATTCGCTAATAGCTTTTCAATC
Source organism: Rhynchospora tenuis (assembly GCA_027725995.1). Taxonomy (NCBI): domain Eukaryota; kingdom Viridiplantae; phylum Streptophyta; class Magnoliopsida; order Poales; family Cyperaceae; genus Rhynchospora; species Rhynchospora tenuis. The sequence goes on along the minus strand of CM050889.1, from coordinate 128,669,043 downwards.
TTTTTGAGCTTTATCTAAAATTTCAGCGCTGTATATATTTGCAACTACTTTGGTTTTTGTTTTTGTTTTTTCAAATCCTATGCTTGATAACTTTGATGTATATATAATATATAATTTTTTTGAGAAACGTAACTTTGACTCACAGTACAAATTTTGGACGAAAATTTTTTCTCACAAATACATGATAAATTATATAAAATACTTCAAGCATGACAATTATTTTATAATTGATATATACCAATGAAGCCATTTAATTTGCAAACTATGTACAATTGGTTTAGGTCTAAGCCATTTATTTTGAAAATCTTATACGGATTAAAGTAAGGATAACCAAGACTAATGGAAAATTATAACTCAAGTAAGAAAAAATATATTTTATTTTGAAATCAATTTAATTGAATTAAATTTATTATTCAGTCATAAATTTGATCGAAATGAATAAATTTAAAACTAAAAAGTAATTAATATTTATCAAGGGTTTAAATTTCGGTTTTTTCGGTATGACGGTCCGGGGTTGATTTGTTATTTCGGTGTTATTTCGATGATATAACAGTGATATAACGGTGACTGTATACAGATACTAAAATTGTTATTGTATTATATACTTGCTTAAATGTGGGTCATGTTTGTTATTTGGGTGTTATTTCGGTGTTATTTGGGTCATGTTTTCTTATGATATCAATATATCATTAATTCATTAATGTTGACCATTCTTTTTTTTCGCTCTGGGTCCATTTTATATGTGCTTTTTTTTTAATGTTACCATTTTCCGTTAAAACGTACGTTATTTCGGTGAAAAACGGTGAAAAAACGGCGAAAAAACGGACATGACGCGTTACGTTATTTCGGTATTTTTTTCTATGACGTTCGTGCGGTTGGGTATAAAATACCGTTATTTCGGTTATTTCGACGTTATTTCGGCGTTATTTAAAAGCTTGATATTTATACATATTTACATATGCCAATGTAATTTTGGATTTGATTGACTGAATGAATGAAGCATAAGCATTGCTCAACTAATTAGTTTTGAATTTATATTGTTAGAAGTTGACTCATAATATGATGCGAATATTTTCCTGTGTTTCGCTCCTCTCGTATGCGACAAACTTTTTATACACACTTCGAAATGTACATAAAGTACTAAATAAAAGCATCTATTAAAATGCAATCCGTATCTGAGAAAATATATTCGAATTCGACTCTGTATCTGATAATATCTGAACTGTATCCGAATCCGTTTAATATCCGAACCGTATTTGTATCCGGACGCATCCGTATTCGTATCCGTATTCGAAAAAAAATATGGATGCGGATATGAGAAGACCAATATCCGCTCCGTATCCGATCCGTTTTCATCTCTAGGTGACACAGTGGAGTCAAAACAGGTAAGAGGAAGGTGTCAAGAGAGCTCGGAATAGAGCTTAATTGTGGAGAGGGTTGTAGACTTGTGGGAAATGGAGAGAGGGAATGTGAGGAAGAAGACTATGGTACGTAGGGAGAGAGTGCTAGTGCTAAAAAAAAGAATAAGAAGAGTTCTTCTGGCCTTCCGGGTTAGAGAGAAAGAGAGAGAGAGGAGTAGCGAGAGGGGATCAGACGATCATTACTAACAAATGATGGTTTTGACAGGGCGAGAGAGTACAGGAAATGAGCGGACCCAAAATTAAGGTAAGGTGGAGAAAGAGTTTGGGTTTCAAATCCGGATTTTGCTATGGCAACATAGCTGGGAACAAAGTGAAACGGATCCAAACCGGTTGAATTTTTAAGTTCTAATTTTCAGTTGATAGTTTGATACTGAATTAAAGTGAGAGATAATAGATTTATCGTTTTAAATTATAATTAAATCGTCTTTTCCAAAGTAAAAAATAATTTAAGTGACAAATTATTACAAAGTAAAATTAATTAGTTTATAAAGTTTAGCTTATGGTGGAGTTCCTAATCAGGGTCTATTTGCGCCATTTCATAACCACACGAAATTTCCCATCTTTCATGAAAAATCCTCTGCAAATGCTTTTAATGCAGGATCAGCTTTTTTTGCGTGTTGATGGCATCAGGCATGCTATCTAGGCATCTAGCATAGCTTGTCTCATAATTGTGCGACGCTCTTGAATGATTTACGTTTTACGCTTGTTAAATATATCGTATTAAAATATTTATGCATTTCTCTAACCTAATGTGGGCATTTGGGAACAGCATGTGTCGCACAAGTTTGTGCCGGCAATAGCATTTCGATTGAAGGTATATATGATAGACTCACTGGCATAACGAAAGTAACATGTCGTGTTTAATTGAATAATCATATGCAATAATCACAACCAAGTTGTCATGAGGTGCTACACATGGTTCTGAAACTCGGAATCGGAATCGGACTCGGAATGTTGAACTAAGGAGTCGAATCGGATGACTCGGAATAAATCGGGTGACTCGGATCGGAAATTCGGATTTTCATAAATAATCATTTTTAATGTCTTAAAATCAGAAAAAAAATATAAAAATATTTTTTGAATAAAGATACTTTCGTTTTAGCACCTTAAAATATCAGTTAGAATTATCTCTACTACTTATAAATGCACGTAGAGAAAGGTCGCAACAAAAATCACCAAACGGGGTTCAAACAATTGTTAACATCAATTATAAACCATTGATCTATGCAATCTACGGTTTAGATCTGTATTTAACGCTTAGGGTCAGACTCTTTGACATCAAAGGATCATGGCGCTGATGGTTACGCATTATGTTTGTTTATTGCATGGGACGAGTTCGATTCTCCGTGAGTTAATTTTTTTCCCGCTTTTCATTAATTTTTTTGTTCGCTCTAGCCGTTCCATAGGGTTTTCAAAAGCTCCAGCCAAATCCCTCAATACACTCCGATTTGGCGAGATTTCTTCCCTTATTCGCTTATTCACCTCCCTCTCCCCACTCCTCCATCCCTAATCGCGGCCACAAATGGAAACCAATTTTAGGGTTTGTTCTCCTTTAATGCACCGCCCCCTCTCTCACTCCCTAATCGAAAACCAGAAATAAAAAGCCTTCTCTCTCTACGCTGATGAAGAAAACACACGCAAAAGCGGCGGCGGCGGCAAGTAGCAAGAAGACAGTGCTGTAATACTCAGGAGCAGCGCCGAGCGTGAGCATATGGATCTACCCGATGGTCTTAGTCCGTGATAATCTCCCACGGTCCCACCGCTCCCTCCGCTCCTTCATTGATTTCAGCCGCAACCCTAACCCTTCTTTTTTCATCCGCGTGATTTTCTTATTTGCACGATCGCCCTCCCTCCTATTAATTTCTCCATCGCTGCTGCCTCTCCTCTCCATCGCTGTTCAGAGGTAACCATAGTTACTTTTTATTAATTTCTCCAATTCTTTCTTTTTTAATTCTTTTTAGTTCTGCCTCTACTCTACATCTCGCTCCTGCAATTTTGTTTGATCTCTTCCTTCTGAGTTCCGACTAGAAATTGGGTTTTATTCTTCTGTGGAAAAGAGAGACAAAAAGAGAGATTTTGGTTGACGGATTTAATTTTCTCAGATTTTGAAGGCAAGTACCCACACGGCTTGTTGAATTGGTGGAATTATCAAGAAGACCTGGTCCTGAATTTTGGGGAGATTTGATTTGTAATGGGTGCACTGTGAAATTGGGTGAGACAGGTGGCACATGGCTTTGGAGAAGAGAAGGTGTGTTTGATTCTCCAATTGAGCTCTAAATTAAGGAGAAGGAGAAAAAGGAGAAACAAAGCATGAAATGTAAATCGAATTTGCTTTGTTGGATTTGGGTTTGCTGGTCTGGGCATGCCGAGATGCCTCTTGTGCTTCCCTCTGCCCTTCTGGTATCAACTATGAAGGTATCTACTACTACTTCTGCTTCCTTCTCTTTTTTCTTTTATTTGGTTTCCTATATGCTCATTCCTACTTGATTAAGTAATGAAGCGAGCTCAGTTGGCGAGGCTCCATCTCATGAGATCTTTCAGAATTCATTTTCTTTTTATTTTCAGACTCCATATTCATATGAATTATATTTTGTTCTTTATTATGAACGCATAGTAGAAATTAAATTAAATTGAAGTGGTAACTGGTAACTTTCTAAACGGATTTATATGACCCATACAATATCCTGTAGAGTTGGGATATTAACTCTGTCTACCCTTGCAGTTGGTGTATGGTCACCTGTGATGTTGATGGCTTCATCTCGGCACTGTTAGTAACCACCTCCTATTTTTTTTATTTCAAAATTATCTTAAGTTTGGTATATATAAAGTGTTTTTCTATGAAGTGTTAATTAAGCGAACAGGATTTTAATTTGACAGAGGATTGCCTAGCCAAAGTTTGTCAGGTACACTCTCCCCAGTATTGGCAATCTCACCCGATTTATTTGACTCGATTATTCTTCATAATTACTCCTTCAAATGCTCCATTTTCATCTCAACTTGCGACTTCTCATGCTCAGTGAGCAACACAGTGAAGCAGCATAATTATTCGAACAATCTTTCGTTTAATAATTTGTAGTTATGCACAGTGAAGTAGCACCCCGTGTGAGCAAATTCGAGCTTGTTGATGGGGACACCACTGCTAGAGTGTTTAATAATTTTTAGCTATGTACAATCTTTTGTTTAATTACTAGAGTGTTTTCTTCTTTCGTATGCAATTACTTAAGGAACCAAAGCAAGAACCATAGAAATTTATCCGAAATAGATTTTGAGACTTCTTTAAAGTTGTTTTTTTTTTCTGTTTATTTAATGATGTAGGGATAGATAAGCAATACTAGCTTTATGTACCGAGAGAGACTGGTACATGTGGACTGTTTTTCGACAAGTAAGTTTATTTCCAATTAAATGATGAACATGTATAAAGTTTTTTTTTTAACTGTTTTAATTCTTTTCTTTTCTTTTTTTTTGACAATACACCTTCGATTTGATTTATTTTCTCTTCCTGTTTTACTATCTGCTTAAATTTTGGATTTGGCAGGCCTCCAAATTAAGGATCGAGATAATAACGAGTATGGAGATCAGAAGGATATCAAGCATCAAGTTCTTTTTGGCATTAAAATTGAGTTTTAGTAATTTCGTTGTTTGTCTCTAGCAATTGGAAGGTATGCTGATTTTAGTAATTTCATTGTTTGTCTCTTCTTACTCAATTTTTCTCCATATCAGATCCGATTTCCACCGCCGTTTGCCTCCTTTTCGTACTCAATCAATAACCAGCACCACCATTCCGCCTCGCCGCATCTCGCGTTGCTAATTCTTTCTTCTCTGATATTGACTAAACCCGTGCGAAGGCTATGGCGGGATGAACGAATGGCCTCAATGCCCATAGTTGTCTCTGGATTCTTCTTCTCTGGTCCAGAAACCCCTGGAGCAAGGTATCTTCTCTTCTCATTTGAACATATTTTCTTTTATTTTAGGATCATTCTTACCTTGTGTTTCCGTTTAATTTCTTATATTTTTCATTTATTTTTAACTATCACTTTAGTTCATTTGTAATGTATGTTTTTAAAAATTTTATTAATTTTTCGTTTGTTTTCATTTTTGCTTCCTATGGAATAGCAACATTATCAGAAGAAAGGTTGAAATAATATACTGGCATGTGCATGATTTCACAGGGTGAAAGAAGGAGATCTTGCAGTCTTTAGAGGAGAACTGTGCAACGGATAAGGTTTGGATTTTTGCCATCTCTAATTTTCAATTTCCATTTTGCATGGTAAGATAAATATATAGTTAAGCAGCTACAGAGATAAATATATAGTTAAGCAATTCTTTTATTCTATGCATCTCACAATTAACCTTAAAGTCTATTGACGAGAATACTATCACGACAACTAATTGTTCTATCTGATTCACTCATTCACTTTTTGAAATAATATGCTGGATACATATTTGATGAAATGCATAAGCACTTGCATGCATTTGATTGTGCATGCAATTAAACAAGAGTAATTCCATGTACAAATTTATTAAATGTGAAAATTTTGAAATCTGGTACTAAGATATATTATTTTTTTTAGAAAGTATTTAGTGTCACATGTGTTTATTCTTGTGTTTTTCAGGCGGTTGTGAGAGCAAATACAGATGAGAAGAAAAATTCAATTAGAAAGGATAATAAAGGAAAGATAGACTTGTCTCGAGAAAAACCCCCAACACATTTTTTGGGTTACTATCAATTAACCAGTTCACATGAAAAAGCTTTCTACTTAGGTAGTATTATCTTAAATGTTAATTCTGACGCACAGTAATAGACGAGATCTTTATCCAAAAATTTGCAAATATATGGTAACTGGTCCACTTTGATAACATGAATACCAAACTTAATAACTTAAGAGAAATTATTTTGGTTTTTATGGCACGAAAGAGAAAGCCAATTGCTGATCTTATCGTCAGGTAATATTGTTTATCCCTATACCTTGATTTAGAATTTTACTAAATCAATTGCGGCATCATATACTCTTTATTTAATTATTTCCATATTTTTTTATTTTTTACTATCATTTGTGGATATGAATAATTTTATTGTTTCCATTTTCAAGTTTTTACTGATTCTAATTGGTCAGATGGAAAATTTTAAGGAAGCTTTTGTGGGAAAAAAAAATCAGAAATGGGATTAATTAGGCGTCAAAGAGGGGAAAGTGCTTTGGGCAACAGGCTTATTACTAGGAGCAACATAATTTTTTTCAATATGACCAAAATTGCCCTTCTCAAATTTAGTAAATTCACTGATTTTCTCATGGATTAATTTCTTTTCTATTTTGGAAAATTTCAAGAGTATAGAGCAAGCAAAAAAATAGATCTAAAAACATTATGCAAAGAAAAGCATTATATGTCATCATTTTATTTTCTTCAATGTTTACTACACAAATCAATGGAAATTTTGCGTGTATGATCACATGTGATTTTTGTTAAAAAAAATTAATTTTGTTTTGGTAGGAACCTAAAAGAAAAGAAAACACAGATACGGAAATAAATTGGATAATAAATCTTGATTGATGCTAAGGGTAGTTTGGACAATTAGAGAAAATATATGTTGCTCCAAGTAAAAAAGAAGTTGCCCAAAGCACCTCCTTCAAAGAGCGGAACATTGACACTTCATAAAATCTTGATTTTAGTATTTGCAAAGGAATGTGTAGTGGGGATATATCTAGAGTAATAAAAAGATAAAATGAACAAAGATTAATTAATGTGAATGTGAATGCGATCTTTTAGTAACAATATAGACTCCAACTGAAGATTCTTTAATTAATTGATGGATCAGTAGCTTTTTTTTTTCATGTTTGGATGGCATTTAGTAGAGAAGTCTAAAAGATATTAAAAGGAGGGTCTTGCTGTGATGTGATGGCATTTAGTAGAGAAGTCTAAAAGATATTAAAAGGAGGGTCTCTAGGTGCCCACACATTGGTCGTCTCAATTTTGTTTTTTTTTTATTATTTTTTTTTTTGTCCACACATACCATTGATCATGCAGTGATGTGATGGTTTCAAAAATTTTTATTCGCCCAAATATAAACATTAGTCCGAAATATTAATTGCCCACTCAAAAAATATATATTTCTCTCATATGAGAGTCACACATGCATTTAACGAATAAAACTATCAATGCACTTAACATATAAATCTATCTTACATTTTTTTATTTTATTTTATTTATTAATTATTAATTTTTATAAAACAGGTCACCATCTTGGATATGATCAATGTTCATTACAACATGGGAGCAATAGCGATTCAAGAATCTTGTCATGTTGTATTATCTTTTTTTTTTTTTGTTTGAGACAACATATTTTATGTGAAACTATTTATTTAGTTCACATGTCCATTTAGTTGATTCTATTTGTTTAAACCGGTGAATACTAATGCTACCTTCAGCATCGATCAAGATAACGTTGATCTGAAATATTGAAAACGTCCAACATATCTGTGTCAAATATTATTTTCACGTATTAAAGTCTGCCCACACATTGGGTGGGCCTTGCTGCTAGTAAGAACAAAATTATCAATTTTTTTATGTTTTTAGAACGATTTTTCAATTAATTATTACTTTGTTTATAAAATTTTTTATTTCTTCAATAACCTGGACCGTCTTATTTCAGTTAATGAAAAATAAAAAAAATTCTTAAATGGAGATCTCCAGTAGACCCTTCCCCTTCTTTCTTTATTTCCCATTTCCTTCCCGTATCGACTGTTGTCTCCCAACCTCAAATTAGCGATGGAGGCATAAAGCACAGAAATGGTCCAACCCTCCTCAATCCGACCTCCACACACGATTTCTCCACCCTATCCACCTTTTCGATGTTCTCCCTACTCCTTCACCTCTCTCCATGGAACAAAACCGCCATTAATGGTGATTTTCAAGCTTTTCAAACCAAATCCGTGCCAACTCGGCAAAAGTCGGATCGGGAGCGTCGAGTCCGAGTCAACTCGGGCCAATTCCGAGTTGACTCGCCGAGTTTTAAATAGAGTGAATGGGGTGCAAATGTCGGAACCGTATCCTCTACCCATCGCTTTAAGATGGGTAGAGTGTCCATCGCGGAGCGTCAGCCGTCTGATTTAATCTCAACGGCTAAAAGAGCCCCGTGAATTCCACCACTCCCGAAAAAAATTATTGGCCCGAAAAAAATAAACCGTTCAGATTAGATCGGACGGTCGTGATGAGATGGGCACTCTACCCATGTCTATTGCAATGGGTAGAGGATACTGATCCTACAAATGTCCCCATTTTTTTTTTTTTTAGGGTCAGCTGGCAAAACGCCAACCAACAAAATTTCATTAAATTTAAAAAGGAGAGTTACAAGTAGAGCAAGAGAAATAAAAACAGACCAAGAAAAGGAAATAAAAAACAAACCTATAATCTATACATAGGGACCCAAAAAAAAAATTGTACAAAAAAATCCTCAAAAGAAGAAGTAACTAAGCCTTTGCCTTCCAAGACCTGAAGAGAGCCGTAATCTCTCGCAAGAGCAGAAAAGGGGGTTTTGCCAATTCTGAAAAAATTATGTTGTTGCGTTCCTTCTAGATAATCCAAGTAGTAGCTGTCCATATAATGTCCCAACTGGTCCCCTTTCATTTTGCTAATTTCATTTATTTGCTTTGTCTTTTTAGTTATATAAAGACAATTTTCTTAATAGAAATAATATTTGAACCCCATTTAATATGATAAAAATCTTATTCTTAATCCCATAATTAAATTTTATTTGTAAATATCATAACTTATGTTAGCATTAATAATTAATAGTAATCTTAAATCCCATTAACACATTTTCTGGCTCCGCCACTGATTATTCCTGTGCCGCGCATATTTGGATCCCAGTCATAAATGATGATATTAATAGAGACATAGTTCATAGAGGACCCGAAATGAGGCAAAGGTGGAGAAGAGTATGGGTTTCAAATCCGGGATTTGTTGTAACAACATAGCTGGGAACAATGTGAAATCAGTCGAAACGAGTTAAATTTCTTAGTTTTAATTTTTCAGTTGGATGGTTCTAAATAGTTTACCAAACGGTCCGGTCCGGACCGGTTCGGTCCAACCCGCCACGGTCCACGGGTTATTGCGGTCCGGTCCTCTACGGGTTGACGGGTTATCGCGGGACGAGGTATCACGGTCCATCCTAAAAATCTTGACTCAAACCTTGCTAAACCCGTCCGGTCCTAACCCCCACGGGTTATGACGGTCCGGTCCGGTTTTATTATATTTTTTTGTTGTTTTTTTATTTATCGTTAAAATATTTTTTAAATATATATATTGCAACAAAATAGTTTTTTCTTTTACAATTTTAACAATATTTTAGACGGTTTGAGCCTTTGAGGTAATTTAAAGGAATAAAAATCACTCATCTTATTTGTTTTTCACTTCATTTCTCCGTCAAATTAAATACGACAGTGTAATGTATTTGGTAAAATAAGAAAAAGTCTCACGTTTGATCCAAAATAAAACCTAGCTATTTCTTGGATTAAATAAAGAAAAAGTTGAAACTAAATTAAAAAAAAATGATTGATGTGCATTTACCAAACTTGTGTATTTTGAATTGCATCAAATATGAGTATTGATTGATGATTAATGTATTTGAGTATTGATTGATGATTGATGTGCATGTACCAAACTTGTGTTTGTTAATTCGACCGACCATATGTCGAAAATTTTCAAAATGATTAAACAATGATATAGTGACCATTTAAATCGCATCAATTCAGTTTTTTTTTAAAATTATAATCACTTACGTCAATTATAAACAATTTCAAGTAATTTTTGTTGCCAATGATTTAATATATATATATGCGCAACAAATGAAATAAAATATCATTTTGGTATGCGCAATAATGAACAAACTCAAAGAACTTCACGGTCCATTTTTTTTATCTCATGATATGCGTAAAAGATAAAAATTGATTATGCGCAACAATTAAAATATCATTTCAATATAAATGAACAAGTATAATGCACAAAAGAGAGTGGGAGGGAGTCTGTGACTCGGTTCACGTGGGAGGGCCAGAGGGAGACGGGCACGTTTCGCCCTCCCATTGGCTGGTGCAGAAAAAAAAAAAGTGGAGAGCCGTTGGGATAAGAGAGAGAGAGACTGTGGGGTTTAGGGTGGGTTTTTACAGGTTTCTATGGATTTTAGGATGGGTTTTTCAAGGGTTTAGGACGGGTTTTTCACGGGTTTAGAACGGGTTTAAGGTCCGGTCCGGTCCACGGGTTATGCGGGACGGGCTTAACACGGGTTTTTTTACGAAAGGTGGCCTAAACCCTTCCCGATCTAACCCCTCGGTCCATCGCAGTCCACGCACGAGTCGGATCGGTCTGGTCCAAGGACCGGGTTTTCTCGGATCGGGTCTGACCCGCTGGTCCAAGTGGTAAACACTAGTTCTGAATGAATGTGAGAGGGATACTATTATCCTTTCGAATTCTAATTAACTCGGGTTTTCCAAATTTTAATGTTTTATAAAATTGTAGCGACTAATTATTAGAATTATCACAATGTAAAATTACCTAATCTCTACTACTTATAAATGCATCCATCCAAAGGTCATAAACAATTGTTTAACATTCCAGATAAAAGGAGTTAACACCCCCTAATGTCAAATGTGGATCATTGATTTTGTTAATCTAATATGATTTGTGGTTGAGATTTAACTATCTAGATTAAAGGTCGACTCTGTACCTGAAACTGACTTGGCGGTGGGATGGTAAGGTATTTCGCTCACTCAACCGAAGCGCAAGAGATCGATTCTCAATTTTGCGCTAAATATTTTTTTCCCCCGCTTTACCCTGCTGCCTCCTCCCTTCCTCCATTTCCCTTTCCTGCGCCAGAAAAGGAATTTCTCTCAAGCAGAAAAGGAATGATCTCTCTCCGCTAAATTTCTCTCATACCCCCCCTCTATTTAGAATGAGCAACTATTCAAATTTCATTAAGGTTACAGAATGAAAGAGGAACCGCTAGGGTTTGTTCTCGCTGCTCCTCAACGCCGCAAAGTCAGAACAAACCAACCCTAATTTTTTTTATCAAGCCCCGGTTTTTATCAGAAATCTATATTCCGATTCTTTTCCTAAAAATGCATGTGTTTCCATTTTGTTCATCTAGAGTCATTTTCTTTCGCTAACCCTAGCTAAGGCGCCCCTTAATTTCTTTCCGTAACCCTAGCCGACCTGCGTTAAGAAGATTATAAATCCCCTCCACGCTCGCAAATGGAAAGAGGAGCTCGAAAGAATTTCGATTTTGGATTACTGCGGCTTAATGAATTTCGAATTACGAGACGATTTTTATTTTCGTTTTGTCGTCAAAATTTTTTCCTTTGCTATATAAACCGTCCATCCTTGAATAGCTCTGACTGTTTTTCTTGATCAGGTACATAATCATAATTGTTAAATTTTGTTTAAGATATCTCTTTCTTTTATCTTCCTAACTGAAATATTTAATGTATCTTTTTTGTTTCTTAATTTCTCCTAAATAGGTTCAAATAAAAGTGGAAAAGCTTGGATCTTTTGTTCCTTCATTTACCGGTACACGTATTAGCTATTGTAACTCATTTACAGGCATCGCCATGATTAGTTGAATGATTGGAAGTATTTTTCACTCTTGTGTAATTTGTTTAGTTTTTATTTAACTTAAAATTCTGTTCATGTATTATGTTTCTGGTTTTTATTCTCCTAAAGAGGTTTATTCTTACCTATTTTTGTTTATTTATCTATGGATTTGAAATTATTGCTTTACTTTTTTTTGTTTTTATTATTTCAATTCATCACCAAATAGGTTGAGATCGAAGCATTGTTTTCATCTTTCAATGAGATAAAGGTGGAAAAGTTTTGGATCATTTCTTCCTTCGTTTACTGGTAAAAAAAAGCACTCTAAAAAGATCCATATTGTGTTTTGTCGTTTGTGTGACTATCTTGCTAACATTCGGTACCAAACAACACTTCTATTCCAGGTAGCCTAACGAGAGAAGATCAATGTGATCAGGTTCACTTAATTTGATGTTTACTTTTGAGCAATTCTTTTCTTTTTTGATGCATATATAATTGTAACATCTCTACGACTTGTGTGTGAAAAATGCAAAATGATTGATGAACCATGGCATGAAGATACGAATTTCACTTTTTCTTGTCTTTTTTGTTCATTTCCATCTTTTACATTTCTAAGTGTAGATGCTGGATAAAGCAGCAGCTTCTTCTCTAGAGAAGGTAGATTGGTCTGATGCCTCAAACTATGGGACGGAGAATTGTTAATATAAAGAATTTATTTTGAAAGGCTTTTCATTTTCATTTTTATCTGCCCCTTTTGATTTTAACATACATCATATCATTAATTTCATGTTCTTTCTATACTGTCTTTCTAAACAATTGAAGCAAGAATGCTTTTGAGGGTCTTTAATTAAAGCAAAAAACTTTGTCTCTTTATATTTTTTGCTAGATGTTTTTTATCAGCAAAGACAACTTTCTGAAATCCATTTCAATTGACATCAAGAGAATCTAGAAGTCTACTAACAGTGAATGGGTCTAAATGTAGCATAATAAAAGAGGTTTCTTATTAAGGAGATTAGACCTAACTAATATCAATTTTAGCATAAAACAGGCTCAATTGTTTTTACAAGCCAACAATATTATTGATATTTTATGTTTCATGCAATAGAACAGGAGCAGGATACGGACATGGGCGCAGACAGCGGCTCCATGGAGAGGCTGTTGCAGCTGGGATGGTAAATATAACAATGGAACTAAATAGGATTCCTGGCTTTAGTTGCTTTCCTTGATTAATTTTTCTTGAAAACATGTATAAATGGTCAGGATCCTTTCCTTAACAAATGAATCATGTTGATCTAAATTATGGTGTTTTCTCCATACACACTTTCTTTGGCAATTTTTTATTACGTATCAAATCTTCATGGATGAAGTGAGTAAGTATGAGCTCCATTTCACAATTATCAACATTGCTTTTCTATTTTGCACAATTTTATACCAATTGCTTTTCTATTACCATTTTTCCATTAATACTAACAATTAATATAGAATGAAATCGTACCTTCCAAAATAACAAATAGAGAATGATTAAAGGCCTGACTAATTTTCAATGTTCACTCCTAATACGTTATTTTTTTTATTAATTCCAATCTTAAGGAGAAACATGCGCAATTGTAAATAATATGAGAATTAAAATTCCAAATAACACACGAACCTAATATTAAACTTCTACTAAATTAATGAAATATACTTTAAAAAAAAAACAATCACTATCAAAGCCAGAGAGTATTAGCTGGAGACTTGATTTCAAAATCATACATGCATATATCTTCGGCACCATCTGTTTTATTAATTAATATTTTAATATGCATGATTGTTAAGTATTTATATTTTAGATAGACTAGATAGATGTAAAACTAAAATTAATACTTTCCTGGTTGTATTAAAAAAATTTCAAGTATATTGAACCAGAACTTTGGCACCATTTTTTTTATTAATATATCTTTGGCACCATTTATGTTATTTTATTATTTCATTTTTTTTTTGTAATAAGTAAAGATCGATACATGTCTTGATTAAGGAAATTATTTCATTTTGTTTTTAGTAATAAGTAAAGATTGTTGTAAGAGAATACGTCTATTTTACTCAAAATTTAAGCTTAAGGTAAATTAACCATTCTAGAAATTCATTTTGTTGCTCTTTTCTCTACTGTCAAAATGGAATAGTTTAAGCAAATCTAAAATATCATTTTCTTCTTTATTGTTCCCCATTCATATTTTCAATTTTATTTATATTTTTAAAAATCTAATAATTTTTTTTTCCAAAATATGTTCTGATAATGTTTTTTTTTTCGAAATATGTTCTCATAATGTTTTTTTCAAAATATATTTTTTCCCAAAATGCAGTTTATTTATGCTATAAACATGTCTATTTTTATTTATTCTATTTGTTTAAACCTGTAAATATCACTGCTACTTTCATTAGTTGATCAATACAACGTTGACCTAAATATTGAAAACGGATAACACATCCATGTAAAACAATATTTCACATTTTAAAGTCCGCCCGCACATTGAGCGGGCACTGTTGCTAGTGTACTTAATATACGCCGGTTGATAACTACATAAACTTTCCCATATTTCACGTATGCAGTTCCTCTGCAAATGCTTTTAATGCAGCATCAGGATTTTGCGTGTTGATGGCATGCTACAAAAGCTGGTCTCATAAATATGGTACGACGCCCTTGGCTGAGTGGCTACAGCTGGCCTTCTGAGAAAGCATTTCTTTTTTTTTTAACACAAATTTATGGAAGTAATGAAAATAATAAAATATGCAACTTTTATTTAAGAATAAATGGATAACAAATTGATTTACCATTTGTATGCAAGTGACAAGAGTTGTAACCAGAGATCATGAGTTTTATTAGGATAATATAAGATTGCTCTGTCGGCAAATTTGAGTTTTGTTGTTACTCAAATAAAAAAAAGGCTTTAAATGGAGCATAGAGTTTGCAATTGTGGTGTATTGAATCAATATAGGTATGGACTGGAGATTAATTCCATTTGGTGGTTGTGTAGTTGGACTGTTGAAGAGGCAACTTTAATTGAGGTTCCACATTTTTCTGCTTATAGATATTTGGGAGGCCTGTCTGTACTCTTCGATTACAGTATGGCTGTCAATGGGTACGGTACGGTAGAAGGTATTGTCATATCCGCATCTGTTGAAATTTTATTTACCCGTACCATACCCGTACCCGTTGAAAATGGCTTTACCCGTACCCGTTAAGAATTAACGGTAAGGATACGGTAACGGTACATAATAGATAATAACAATATTATTAATTTAATAAAAAATATATAATGTGTTAAATAAATAATATCAAATAAATATACGGATAAAGTCCAATATTTAGATAATACTTTAGATATAAAAAATATCATGAAATTTATTCCCATATTAATGGAATTCAAAGATATCTATATAACTAATTATAAATTATAATATAATAGAGTACAAATTAATTTTTTCATCAACATAAATTAATTTGGATGAAGATCGAAACTAATTACATATCTTATGAAATATGCTAATAACATGATTATATATACATATATTTTTGTAAAATTTTACCCTTTGATAATGGATACGAAATAGCCCTTATCCGTACCCGTACCCGATAAGTTAATGAAATTTTTCTTTACCGTACCTGTACCCGTTAGTCTAATGAAAATAAAACCTTACCCATACATGTCTTATCGAATGCGGTACGGATAGGATAAACGGGTATAGGGTTTCATTGACACCCCTAGATTACAGATGAGCTGGCCACAGGCTAACTTTTTTCTTAAGTATCAGATTATATTTTGCAAAAATTTTTAAAGCATAAGCACAAAGTAAACATTAATTGCGAAAGAATACTAAAAACTATGTCTTTCTAGATAATACTTTTATTCTACCCGTCATTCTTTTTTCTTTTTCATTTTTTATGATATAATATACATTGGCGTTGGTTCGTTTAAATGCTATAAAATGTTTTAAGCTCCTGTTGTAATAAGCATCTACAATTGGGGCGAAGAATGAATAGCTAGAAAGTATCCCTATAGGCCGCCTAACTCTGACAGTTCTGATTCAGATTAGATTGACAAAATAACACTTACTTGGACGAGTTTTTTTATTTATATATAATTATATAAAAGTGGCATCTTTCTAAATTGAAGATGCACAACTTTGCTTTTAACATGGTTTTATTACCTGTTATGATATGCTTGACACCACAAGCTTTTAAAATTGCATGACGTATGTTAGCTTGAAAATTTTACTAAAATTCGCATAAATAGATAAGGACAAGTAATTAATAAGTGCATAAACCTTGTACAAACAGTCTTCAAAATCTAGGTTTATTTTCGAAGGAAACAACGGCCGTGCCAGCGCGGGTTGGAGGGGTCAGGTGGCAGGAAAAGGGAAAAGGATTGAGGAGTGCTAATTAACAAGGAAGAGAAGACGCAGTACGATGGAACATGCTACTGGGGTTTAGGAGACAAGACAAGGGAACGAGTGCGGTTGAGTGCTCCGCGCCGTATAAGCCTTAATTCTAATTTTCGGTTTTTTAAAGGGGAGTTCAGTCCCACAAGAAAAAATTAAGCTGAACTAACTCCGCTTGCGTCTCCCAGGAGATATACGTTTATATAGCTTGACAGTCGTTACCAAGGGATATGGAATTGGCGGCTCCCTACGATAGTAAACTATAAACTATTATGGCCCTCGCGCTCCTACAATAAATTCAAAAATCGTCCCAAATTTTTTTGCACTATAAATATAATTATATTCTTTTGTTTTATTTCAGCTTGCATTTTTTTTTTTAAGAAATTTCTTTTCCAGTCAAAACACCTTTCTGGAGCTTCCAAGCAGCGTTCTCCAAAATGACACGACATGAGCGTGTTGATACGACAAGCACGCGTGTTGGCACGACACGACACGACACGTGCGTGTCGGCGTGTCAGTGTTAAAGTCGTGTCATGTTGGAGATTTTCAAACATTGATACGTCTTAACACGACACGAGTTGACACATGACACGACACGACACGACACGACACGTGACACGAATTGACACGACAAAAATTAATATTATTTAAAATTTATTAAATTATACTGAGTTTATATTAGAAATTTAATGACTTTTTGATTCATAATCTTTTTATTCAATCATTCATTTTTATTTTAATATATGAAATTTCAACAATTTATTATATTTTTCTATTTTAAAAATTATTTAAATTATTTTTAATGAATTTTTAGTGAATAAATTATAATATGGATTGACACGTTTAACACGTCGTGTCAACACGACACGACACGTCGTGTTAGACGTGTCGTGTCGTTATGCGTGTCGTGTTAACCAATTCCTTCCACTACAAGAATTTGCTGTAATGGTGTGGAAAAAAGTAGAGGTCTTTGCCGTCAATATATCGACGGGAATAATCATTTACGAGGAAATAGCGACGGGAATAGCTTCCTCGTAAATACTCTCCTGGCTAATAGTTTATATCCGCGAGGAAGCCTCGTAAAAGACGTTTTGCGAGGATAAATCGCAAGTTTTCGCGAGGGAAGGAAGCCTCGGTAATATTGTGGCCGAATGCTACCCTGGCGATGTTTATCCCGTCGATATTTCCACGGCAATATTTATCCACGGAAAAAAAATCAAATCTCCCGCCATTTTGGATTGCTCTTCCTCAGCAATAATATTTTTTCCCCGAGGATTTAAGAAGTTTATTACGAGCAATATATCAGCGTTAATGCATAAGAGCCTTTATCTTTCCCGTCGATATATCGACGGGATAAATACTGGTGTCATCCAAATCTCTAATTTCAGGCCCTAATATATTTACCGAATTGCCCCTGAGATTCTACCATACCAATATAATAAACAGTGCCGAATGATATAAATATGAAAGAAGAAACAATTGAGAATCATTGAAACTATTGTTAAACATTCACAACATATTCACAAAAGTATTAAGATTACAAACACGACATGCATAAAATCTGCCAGTAATAATATACCTTTATGTTCCCATAAAAAACTAAAAAGAAGTTCTACGTCATCTATATCTGTTACATATGCCAATTTGGGTCTGTAGTGTTCAGTTGGGTATAAAACTAACTCCATTATGTATGAGGAAGTCATCGTTTTGAATATTGTCATATGCACCGGTATTTCCAAGTGCACCCCCTTTGCTCTCATCGCCAACTCCAGCCCCCTATAGTTTTTTAAAAAATATTATAAATAACATAAGACTAACTAATTGATTGAGTAATTCATTCTACATAAATCTAATTTGTGGGCTAACATGATTTGGTCAAAATGCAGGTTGTATACGCACAGATGTGTTATTCACAATAATATATAAAGAATATTACAAATAAAATGGTTATGGTAATTGGTGAGGTCTAGACATGCTTCCTTATACCGTTCTGTTTGCCATTCACAACTTAGAAAGATGTTCCTTACCGGATATGTGGGCAAAGGACGCCCATTTTATTTGTACAACTCCTGTATTAGGAAAGTGTTGTACTTATCCCGTTCCGCTGCTTGCCTATCCCGTTCCGCTGCTTGCCTATCACGTTCCGCGATCTCTGCGGCAAACATCCTATTCCTTTCCTCAAGCATTGTTGCGACCTCTTCAGACGTGTAAGTTGTATTGTTGCCTCCATCTTGATTTAGGATCGAGACATAACTTGATGCCCGGGCACGCTTTCTGATGTCGCTGGTTGGCAGTGAACTTGGTGGAAAAGCATTGCCCAGTCCATAGACCTTACCATGAGAATTTCCACCACTTGCAACGCGAAGTAGATCCGATCCCGACTTTTCAGAGTAGTCAGGATCAGCCCTTAGCTCGAGAAATTTTTCCTATCAATTACATTTACCAATTTCTTAGTAGAAGAATAATTGCATGAATAATAGGCTTAGAAGAATTAAATCGAGTAGTTCAGTCAAATACAAGTCAAAATTTAAGGTGTGACTACTGAAGGCAACAATTATGATGAAAAGTAATAGGAGTTTTGATACAGTACAAGAAGCATGATTTCACCTTGTCATAAATAGCAGACAAATTTATTTAGGTCCTTTTTTTCAAAAGAAATATCAGGGTGCATTTAGAAGAAATGATTGAAATTAAAGGACTGGTTTGCAAAGATACAACCAAGCTGTCATAAGCTTGCCAGACATAAGAATGAAATTTTTATAACTGTCAGGCCTTACTTCTTGAAGTGAATTAAAAATGTCCAGTAGCATGAAATAAGGACCTGTAATATGAAGAAAGTCCTAAGGCATAACTGAAAATGGAAATTTCATTTCTTTTATAATGCTTAAACAAATATCAGAAATCAATTTCATATGTAAATAATATTCTCAAAAACTAGGTGTGTGTCATGCTTTAGAAAACTTACAACTAATCTAGTTTAATGTGTGGCTGCACATGCATTTATTTGAGTTACCAGAAAGTTTAGTCTATCATTTTATCGAATTTAAAAGCTTCCTAAATGCTTCTATTGTGTGTATATACATATATATGAATGCAATAAATACATGCTTTTACCTCTTAAAATTTGACCAATCTTCTCTCATTACTTTCTTTTTTATATTCTTTCATAATTCATGCACTCTATTGCGCATCCCAGAATGCTAATTAGTCCAGTAATGTTTGTTCTCTGCCGCATATCACGTACCAGTGGCACGACATTCGTTTGGCACTTGACCTTCACGCCACTTGTATCGGTCCTGCCCAAGAATGAAATCATTATGCATTAAACTTTAATTCATAGTAGTGGTCATATACAGAGGTAATTAAATGCCAACATGGTGACTAATCTGAAAAGGCTTTGCTTGGTTCTAAGGTCCATACATTATCCAACTTTGCATTGTTAAAATTTACATTAAAGTAGAACTTATTATAGAGAAACAAAGTTTAAATCACCAGAAATTTTATATGCACTGCTTGCTTTGCTTCATCAGAGGAGTGGTAGCTTCTATGTGGTCCATCTATTTCATTGAGAGCCAAAGTTCTAATTGTTGAGACCAATTGGGTTTTTGAGGCTGTCGTGTCAAACTCATCCTTTCCAACCTTCCAAACCTCTGGTTTGTTCAAATGTGTTGCACACGGTCTGATTCTTGTTTGTCCCCTCCCTTTACGTTTTTTGGCCACTGCCGCACCTTCATTAGAATCAACAATCTCCAACTCCTGCTCGAGGTGGGTATTAATTTCTTCATATCTGCTAGCTCGTGCCCTAGTAAGACCTCTCCCCCTTGCCATTTTGTGGATCTGATACAAGAAAGGTTAATTAATACACTTTTTTCAACTAATTAGTACTAATTATAAGTGTAAGAGAGAACTGGTGAATCTTTCTCTCTTTGTAAACCTGACTAAACGTCCTCAGCTATAACCCTTAATTGGTCTTGTCTAATACAACTAGTGGATCTTTAACAATGACTTAACCCAATAAGGTAACATAATTTGATCTAATGCAACTGCCCATTGTCTCTTGGTAACATAATTTGATGCATCAAATCCCCCTAAAACCTGTAAAAGAAGGCAAACCAGTGAGGAAGTATTTTTTTTTCTAAAATACACAATTCTGAATATTTACAGAGGAACAAAGCATCGCAATACAACTTGATCTGAAATGCCATGTACAGAATTTCCACAATAGCACTTTTAAGGCCCAAATTTTAGTTAATGGCATGATAAGAGAACCAATACTTGTGACTAAAATTTCCATTTTATCTTGGCTAATTGCCATTAAAAATTTCGGAAAGAGTACTGGATCTTTCTGGGCCATTGTAAAGTTCCAACTTCACATGATTAATTATAATTTATTGGCAACCATATACACATGCATCAGCAAATTTGTTGTCCAAATGAAAAATATTTAACCCGATGAAGAGTGAGCTAATGATAAAATAAGACAGTTGTTGTTTGATTGAGGACAACATAAGTATTTATAAACAATATTCCTAACAAACTAATTTTTTGAAGACCAAAAAATTAGAACCAATACCAGCGATACAGTTAACTGGTATTATTCTTTTTTCTGCTAATACTGACTCCTCTCTTTACTGGTAAACACATACCACTACTATAGAAATTGTTTTTCCTTAACATGATCTCAATTAAAAACACTAATTAAAGAAAACGCCAACACTAAGCGGCAAGTGAAATGCATACGGCACAAAAGCATAAAGACCAATAGAAAATTCATGTTAAAAAATATTAAACCTATCCATGTACGT
Organism: Rhynchospora tenuis; assembly: GCA_027725995.1. Taxonomy (NCBI): domain Eukaryota; kingdom Viridiplantae; phylum Streptophyta; class Magnoliopsida; order Poales; family Cyperaceae; genus Rhynchospora; species Rhynchospora tenuis. Next base: position 128,647,826 of record CM050889.1, on the reverse strand, counting down.
ACGTGTATACTCCTCAATTCCTCCTCAATTCTTCCAAGTGCTGCTTCTAAAGTCAATATTGAAAAATTTTATATGGATTATTTCAGACGGTTGCAGAAAATTGATCTAATTTACAAATCTAAACAAAGATCGAAGTAAAGATAACCTAAAAAGTTAGAAAAAGAAGCAAACAAAATTACCCCTTTGGTGGAGGTCAAGCGATTGTAATGAGTTCCGTTTCTTTAATTTGAAGAAATCAAATGACTCTCGAGTGGTAACCAGATAGATTTAGTTTGCGGTTAGGAGAGACTGGTTGGAGCGAAAATTGATTTGGAGCGGAAATTGAATTTTTATTTTTTTTTCGAAACCTGAAAACTAACCTCGGCCTCTCAGGTTTGTAGAAACTAGAAAGACACCTGATTACAGAAAGGGATATGGAGTGCTAGAATTGCATTTTGATACTTGGATCGTGGATGAAGACATTCTCAAATCTGACGGTTAAAATTTTTTATTGCAGACAAATAATATCAGAGATATAAAGATGTTGATATTATCTACAACTTTTGAAGCATTTGATATAATTTAAGCGGCAATTTCCGAATTTTTGGCGCGGCTTGTTGAAATTCGTGAATTTTACAGTTTCTTGTTTTTCATATTTTAAATATATAATATAACATAATATAACTGGTCCAATATGTGTATTATTAGGATATAAGTTAATTTGAAAAACAAAATACTGTATTATATTTCATTGTTCATATTAAATGTGAACAATTTTTAACGTTCTTCACAAAATTAATGGCAAAAAACTTGTAGTTTTGTTCCATATGCACTTTTATATAATATCACAAAATGAATAATTACTAAGCAAAAAAAAAAATTCTATCCGAGCAATAAGATTATACTTTTGTTATACGGACTTGGATGATATTATAAATTTTTTATATGAATAAAACTTCGTGCATTTTTTTTTGTCATATCTTACATATTATCTTAATAAAAGGAATCTAGATGATGTAGTTTGCTTACAAAAATTATTCTAGGAAGCATTTACCGAAATCTCTCTTTTCATACTTTTCCAGTATCTTTATCTATCGTTCAGACATCAAATAATTATTATAAAATCACATGTATGTAAAAAGGTAAAAATGTTGAGATTCAGAGATGATTTACGATACAATTTATTGTGGCTTTCAATTATATAAAAATATATCACGTTTTGTTACATGCTGGTCATTTTTCAAGAAAAATAAATAGTTTTATATTTTTTATATATAACAATATTAAGGTCACCGCTTGCACGAGTGATACATGTTTATCGTTTAATTTAGTTTCGTAACTAGCGTACATTTAATTATAAAAATTGTTATATCAATTATTATTATTAATGATGTATCATTTTATAAACAAAAAATTATCATTTCTTATATTATTATACCAATTATTGATATTTATTATTCTAAAACCCATATAATTTTCATCTATTGATTAATTTGGAGTCTTTATCTAATACTAAAAGTGCATATAAACGAGTGAGTCATTAATTTTGAGACTAGTATTTTAGATATATCATTTATTTTTTCTATAAATGTTTTTGAAGAATGTTATGTGAAATTTAGCAAAGCTAAATATATGCCCAAACTATATATAATTATTCCTGCAATAGCAATTGTAATTTTAAGTTCTTTATCTAAAAACGTTGATTAGCACGCATGCATTTCTTAAATATGTTTTATTATTGTTCATTATTTATGGATTGATTGTATATATGTTGAGTGCTATGTTTGTTTAACACAACTATATATAACTAACAATATCTATAAACACGGTTAACAAAGTAATATTTATATGAGTAAGGTTCAGGTGCCACACACTTTTAGTGCCACAAATGTCACAAGTTATCTATTTCATGAATAATTATAAAATAAAAAACTTAAATTTCAAATCTAAACCGTTGATCTTGTTTATATATATCAATATTGTGGAACCAGAATCCTACTTTATTTATATATATCAATATTGCTATGAATATAATCATTAGAAACATCATGTAATCTTATATGGGTGTAAAAAATTATGAGCAATATGATTAATCTTATTTTAGAAAAACGTAAATTATGGTTAATAAGGGTTTTTTTGACAGTTTAGGAAAAACGATCAAATGATATTATTTCACATTTGAGAGTTAAATAAATAAATATTAATTATATTATTTAAATAATAATAGGTTTTTTTAGACAAACGAACTCATTTGTCAGCATTTCAGTGTATCTTAATCTATCTATAGTATTAATAAAGTAGTGATGCCTTTTTTTTTTCTATTTTTGACAACATTTCTATTTTCTATATCATCCATTCAATACGCACTATTTTGGCAAATCTAAAATAGTTTTTCTATAATTGACTGTTATTTCTATAATTAAAAATATTTTGGTTAAATATATTAAAGTAGTCGTACCAATCATTATTTAATTTAGGAATTAAATATATTTAGAAATCTAAGTTAGTCCATGTTGAATTATTTTCATCTTAAAAAATATAATGCAGGAAGCTGCGACTGCCAAGCCTATTATATATTAATAATATAACATGTTAATATTATAAAATAAATTTTGAATAGTTAATATTATAAGATATATTATTATAAGTAATTTTATGTTTTGTTAAATAATATTTTACGTAATAATATTTATTTAAAGATTATTGAACATCATGTTATTCAAGATGGTAAATATATTAGGAATATTATATAGTAAGTTATAAGTCATCAGTTAAATATTTGTTATGATATGGGCGTCATCCTGAGCCCTGAGAGTCATACGTGGGCCCCCCATACACGTAAAAAATTTCTATTACACTTAATATGTACTTGATTGTGTTTTCTATTTATCACCTCTTGCAGGTAAATGAGATCAATATTCACTACATGGAATCATATGTGGATACTTCACATAAAAGCCTTAGAAATAATCTATTAACGTGGGTCCCACCATGTGCGCTAAGTTGAACGAAATGAAACAAACTGCATCGCAAACTCTTAAGACAAACCTCCTCAAACAACTCTTTGCTCTTTTCTTAACAGGACTCTTACCCATTTCATGGTTACTCACAAAATCTGCGTAACTCTTTTTCTTTTTTCTAAAATCACATGAAATTAAACGGTTCAACTAAGAAAAATGATTCCATGGCTTAGATAATTCATCGTAGAAAAAAAAATTTATTCTTGATCGGAGGTGCATAATGTCGTGGTTTTATTATTTCATGATATATCCATAATAACGGGCAATTCTATTTTGAACAGAAAAGCCCCACTCTTACCATAATCTTACAAATGAAGAGGGAAAAATATTTCACATTGAAGACAATATTTGGCGGGAAGTTTGGGAAAAAAATTTCACGGGGAAATTTAGGAATGTAATTTTTGGCGCCATGTGGTTTGTAAAAAGAAGAAAAAAAAATTGAATCTGGGTATTAATATTGAATAATTGTTTTGCTACACAATATTTGATCTTGCCAAATCACTTGCGACAAACATTACCCAAGCATCATAATGGTTTATCTTGCAAGCAAATATTGCATCCGAATACATAGAAACCTTTCCAACCCAACATTCATTAATCTTGAGTTTAATTATAATTCTACATTTGTACTTATATCACACGTTTAGTTCATAACTGAAATGTCAGGGCACATGCTTTTGGGGTTAGTGGTGGTGGTCAATTGAGCATATTTTCCCGTCGATAAGTGGACGGCTTTAATTAGCGTAACTTTTCCGAATAAAAAAAATCTCTGTATTTCCCAATTAAAAGATTATTTCATCCGATTTCAATTATCCCCGAGGAAATACACAATGGTTTCCCGAGGGAACAGCGTTCGTCGTTTTTGTCCGTATTATTCCCATGGATAGTTTAAATATCCACGGTAATTAAATTTCAATCCACGGGAATAATCAAAATTCTTGTAGTGTTCATTTGACACGACACGACACGACACGTTAAAAATATTAACTCGTGTCAACACAACACGACACGAGCTCTAACACGCGCGTGTTTGACACAACACGGTACGACACGACACGTTTGCAATACACTACTTCCAAGCAATAAAGCAAGCCCTTGTTTTTGTTTTGTACGGTCTGCTTTCCATCCGACGGCCCAGCATCAGAGCAAAAATATCATTTCAGCATTCCAATTTGAGGGTTGACTCTATTATACTGTTTGTTTATTTGTTCATTCTTAATAACAAAAGAGAAAAAATATATATATATAGCAAGAAACTTTTCGATTTAAATGGTTATAGAATAATTGTTTATCCGTAAAAAAGTTGATCTCCAAACGAAATATATAATCCATCTTTATTCTCGCCTTACTACAATAAAACTACTAACTCATTTTATACTTCTCTGGTAAATTATGTACAACTTTATCACATTTAAAGTTATAGGTTTCTAAGAATTTCAAAAATAATAAATATTTATAAAAAAATTCTCAGTGAGTAAAATATTCTATATTAAATTATTTTTAAAAAAAATTGTATTTCTTCTATCATAGATTTTTTTTTTTTTGTAGCTAAGTCCGAAAATCAACTATGATAAACAATAAAAAAAATCATGCGATATTGTTTTCTTGGATTTATAATAGTGTACGAAGTTCATCGATTCAGGGAATTAATGTTAACTACAATGAAAGAAAAAAAAATAGTGTTCATCATAAACAAAGAAGAATTCCGTAGTCATTCCATTACATAAAATTATCGACTCGTTTCAGATTGTCTAGTCTTGCACTTGTCAATCAATTCGGTGGAGTCAAATTGATAAATAAACAATAACTTTAAGAAAAAAGTAATGGGGTCAACATTTTAAAGCTGCTGGTTAAAAAATAAAAACTGGTTCTGAACTAACTCAAATATATTGGGCCGTTATTATTGGGTCGTTATTATTTTATCATAAATTTTTTATGGCAGCTCTCTCTTCAAGGAATCGACACTGGATCTCCGAGTCCGAGGTTTAAACCCGGCCTTTTGTTTTTGTAGTTGTGGAACCGTATTTTTAGTCGATTAAATTTGATTGTCCAAAGCACACCCTGTTATGTATGAGTGATGAGTCCGTATGACCATTGATCGAATCCTTCAGATAGGGAAAATCAACAACACAAAAACGCTATTAATTAAAGTTAAACCCTAGTTAGTCCCTGTTCTCCTAGTTTGAGATTCTGGTAGCCTAGCCGCCAAGTTTTCTTTTTCTCTAACATCGCTCAATTGACTCAACTTTACTATTTCCTTGATTTTGAGGACGATACTATTTCCAGTCAAAGCATTCTTTGATAGGTACAGTTTCATTTTTGTTCCCGTCGTTCAAATATTTTTCATGGTAATCCGAGACATTGAACATGAACACAATTAAATCAGGGTTTTCCACAAATTTATTAGCCACCAATGATATGCTGCTTCATCTTTCCTTTGGATTTCCTATTTCCTATTATCAGAAGTTTTCTATTGTTCATACTTAATTAAATGAAATTGAAGTTATTTATATTAGTAACCATGAATATAATATTATACTTTAAATTGTTCAATAGAATACTAAGATGGCGAGCACCCAGGAATTGGTAATTGATATGATGAAAAATCTGCCACATGATCTGCTTCTTCACGTCTTGGAGTTGTCACTGTCATCGATGAAGACAAGAGCTGCTGTACAGTTGTGTATCTTATTCAAGAGATGGAACCACCTCTGGCCCTACTTCTCAGGTCTCGATTTCGACCTCAGTGAATTCAACACCGGAGATCCCGAACAAGACAAGCAGAACTTCTCCCTTTTCGTCACCACCATGCTAGAACGTTGCAAGGCTGCCAAAGTGGACAAATTTCGACTCACATGTGTGAATTTCTGCAAGAAAAATTATGCTTTAACTTTAAAAAAATGGATCATGTATGTCCTTCAGCATCAGGTTAAAGTGCTTGAACTTACTGTTTGTTCAAGGATCCACGACCTAATTACTCAATGCATTGCTGCTTCTAACTCACTGGAGGAATTGCATTTACATTTAAATGAATGTGATCGGCATTATCGCATACTTTATATGCCGTATGTGAGAATAATTTCACCTAGACTCCAAAAGCTGCATCTTCATATTCCTGGAATGATGTGTGGTAATTTTTTTACAAATCTTATCTCAGGGTGCCCCTTGCTAAAAAATCTTTGGCTAGAGTCGGTCACAGTGCTATATTCATCTATTATTAGCTCAGAAAATCTGGAGTATTTGACATTCAAAAACTGTAAGCTCACCGGAGGATATGAAAGTGAGACTAAGAAGATAAATCTTCCTAGGCTTCACAAGCTGTCTTTTCTAGGCGGAAAGTTTTTATGTCGTTACATTCTAGAGCTTATATCGGGCTGTCCCTTACTTGAAGATCTTTGGCTGGAGTCATTAGATCTGTTGTATGAGTTTACCATTTCCTTGCAAAAGTTACAGAATCTGACTTTAAAAAACTGCAAATGTTGCAGATTTAGCATTGAAGCACCAAGCCTTGTTTCTTTTTGCTTTGTTGGTTCAATAGAGAATATTCCAGGAATAGTTGGTATACCTGGATTCTTATCTTCTTTAACCCACGCAAATTTGTCTCTTCGCCATAGTGGTTCCAGCTCCTATATCTTGAATTATAACCTTGAAGGCCTTTCTTATGCCAAAAACCTTGAGCTTTGTGTATACAAACTTGCAGCAATCCTGCAAACACTGTACAACCTAAAGAGTCTTTCCTTTTGTGGTCATTGTTTCAATTATGTGTTTTACATGTGCAAGGGTATGCCAAATTTGGAGAAACTTACTCTGTGGCCAAATTGTCAGCAATATTCTCGTTGGTCTTCTAAGGTAAATACTTTATTTTTGTTTACGTATTGATGCCTTTATTGCTATACTGAAAATCACAAAGAAACAAAACTAATTTAATATAACTTCTAGTGAGACATACAATTTCAATGGCCAGGACAGTTACAACAATTTTTATTTTTTTTATTTTTTATCTTTCATCAGGTAAATGTCTTTCTTTTTTATTGTTTTTATCTTCTTATACTTCAGAGACTAAAATGGGATGATGTGCTGTTCGGACTATTGATGCAATGCAAAAAGCTTAAGATAGTTGAGGTTGTCTCTGTTAGATTTGCTCACCAAGAGAGACAACTGATGAATAGTTTCTGTAAACACAAAGATATCAAGATTAATTGTCATATTCAAGAGAAGCTTTAACAATTCAGGGGATTTGCAACTTTGCAGCCGGGAGCTTTATCCTTAAATAATTAAGTGTCTTCTGACAGAAATGGAAATAAACGCATAAACTTATTCTAGTTTGCGATTTTACGGTGATTTGTTGATGTAGGTGATGATTTGTTAATTTAGTTTAATCCTGGGTCTTGAATTATACAAAGGTTAAATTGAACGCTGTAAAACATGTGTTTTCATCAATGGTGGTCAGGTGATTTATAAATGCCATCGTAATCTCTATTTTTTTTTTAAAAAAAAAAAACCCTCCAATTGTTCATATGATTCGTTTAGCATTTCAGGTAACTAACAATTGGGAGAACTTGGGATAATAGCAAAAGACATTTGTTATATATTGTTTACTAAACAGTCTAAACTGATAACCGGGATTGTAGTGATGCAGATCATCTTAGAGCACTGATAGGGCTATTTTTATTAAAATTAATAATTGGTATTTAAAAAAAAACTAATATTAATAACAATTATTAGTACTTCTATCATAATTAAAAATTTTAATAGTAATTATTATTATTACTCATTGTTATTAATAGTAATAAGTACTGTAATATAATTATTATTACTTACATTATTGTTAAAATAATAATATTCATTTGGTTGTTTCGATGGTAGTCTGTAGTGTTAATCAATCCAAAACTAGGCTGACGGAAAAAATTTTGAATGGAAGGCACTGAACTGACATCCATTTCTTGAAATTTTTCTGTGATGATTAAAATTTTTATGTTCTTGTGCCTTTTCAAACTGGAGGCGAACCTTATAGTTCTTTCCGTAGGAAGTAAAATATATCCAAAATGCCACGTATATTGAGAAAAAAAAAAAAAATCAGAGAATGCTCTTTTCTTGAAAGAAACAATACTAATCGTCTAACGGATTCGTACTGAGAAACTCCCATCCATTTAACCTTTGGTCCAAACCCCGTTTACAGATATAATACACTATAAATATAACTCCAAGCAACCTCTCACCCTTCAAACCCATATTACCGTATCTGGTCACAATCACCATGGAACAATACCTTTCTTCCATGGTAGATGCACATGAGAGGTACTCAGAGGCTTTCATAGCCTTGGTAGACGAGTACAACACCCTGGGAGAACACATTGTCTACCTGGGAGAAGCCCAACAAAGCTACAGAAATGCTTTGACAGCAGTGCTGTCTCAATTCAATGCTGCCGGTGGCCCCTGTATCAGCGACTTGACCATCCAGAACCTCAATTCGAGCTCCCAACACTTCAGAGAGCTGGCGGTGGCCCTCCCCACCAAAGCAACAGAGACAGCTCTTGCCGTCACCAATCCAGACAATGCTCGACCAAGAGATCACTTGGTGCTATCAGCACAGGGCCAGGGAGACATGGAGTCTGACAATGGACATGGGTATGAGGCTGATGTGTCAGAGGAGTGCAAGATGGCTGTGTCACATGCTTTGGCTAATCTTGATCTCAACAGCCCAGAGCCAGAAGAGACAGTGGACAATGACACAGCTGCCCAAGAAGAGACTGTGGATCACAAAATGGCTGCATCCCAGGTTCCCTGAACTTGATCCAAATGAGAAAGCTAGAATTAGCATCTTGAGTTTGGCATGCATGAGCTTTGTCTGCTTTGTAAAATTCTGATAAATAGTTTGATAGAGTTGCAACTAGGTCCAAAAGGAATGGTTCTGTGTTCACAAATTTCTTGCTTGTCTTTGTTTCTTGTTTTCTTGGCTTCTGTTTAGATGGGGAATAAGCAGTGGTATGAGATACTGCAATAAGTTTCTATGGGAATGGGATTTTTGGAATATTTTGTTGACTTGATAACACAGAGAATTGGCTTGTATGGGTTAATATTGCTTGAATCTTGTTTTCTTGTTTTTTTCAGTATGTGTTGTCTACAGAATCTCTCTCTCTCTCTCTCTCTGATCATAAAGTATGGAATTAGACAATAAACTGCAATTTAGATGTTCGATTTCTTTCCCATTTTTTGATAGTTGATTTTTTAGATAAACAATCTCGTGCTATTTATGTTATAATGCTATAGATGATGCCAAGAAAATGGAAAAGAGGAATCAAAATGCATTGTTCTCTCTCCTGATACTTATCAAAAACAATAGAAACGAAATCCCAATTTCACTACTTGAAACAATGACACAGTTTATTAGAAATCAGTCTTAAAAATAGTTCATGCTGGAAAATACTTTTAGGCTGGTCGTTTACAACTAAAGTGTTCATAATAATTTGTAATGGCTAAAGTAAGGTACTATATCAGATCTGGTATACCTGACAACCTAGAGTGCTCTGGTTACCTCACTGACATATTGAATTTGGTTCATTGTTATGTCATCAAAAGCTTCATAATTAAATTTCTTATGTTTAAAATTTCAATAATATTCAAGAGTAATTAAATTATTTTTGCAGCTTCAAAAGAATTACATTGCGATTTTTTGTGCTTGACTTGGTAAGAAAAGAAGCACTCATCAGAAATCTGTTATGTCATCAAAAGTTGCATCGTAATATAATAAGTTTAAAATTTCAAAACCATTCAATAGTAGTTAAATTAATCTTATAGCTTCGAAAGAATTCATTGCAATATTTTGTGCTTGACTTGGAAACAAGCTGCACCCTTTAGAACAATACTACTACTCTACTAGTAGTGATTTGGCTATTAATCTGTTAGTGTTAGATTTTGTAAATTAGAATGGTCTCTTCAATATTCGAGTACAATTCTAAAGAACACTGATATTTCCTCTTACAGAAAATTCTTATTTCCAAAGGGCAAGTAAAAAGTACGTTAATTACTTACCATAGGGTTTGCAGGAAGACCATTGTCGCCAAAAACTGCACCCATTCATTAATCTCTCAGGTCAAGTTCGCATAGTTGTCCCAGTCATTACTGTCCAAGGGTTTTCTAATATAGACAACTGGGTACTATGTTGCTAGTGACTTGTACAAACATTCTTTGAGAGTTTCTGTGAGCTGTCGTTGCTCTGAAATAGAAGTCAACATATAAGTATATTCGATCTTGAAAATGAATTGGCATTCTTTTATTAAATTTTGTATTTAATGAAGAAGGTGAAGTCTGTATAACTCTCCTTTAAAGTTGTTTCAAGCTGGTGTTAGTCTTGTCACTCTAGAACTCTGAAGCTGCCAAATACCATACCAAATGGAACCTGCCAATCAAGGCTGATATAGAGAATATCAAGTACATGTAAAGCACTAAGTAGGCACATAGAAAAACATTAACTTTCCCAGTATATCCAGCTTTCTAGATTCCAACTGCCAACCGCCAATAACTCAATGCAATAGTTGGTGTCCTATTGTCTAATAGCACATAATTTTGGCAACTAAAAACACACTGATACTCCTTGAATGAAGCTCTATCAGGGATTATCATGATTTTAAAAGAATAACAATAAATCTACTACAAGACTTCAGGTACACCGCACCCCAGTAACACATCAAAATATGCATGGAACCTCTCATATATCTTCCGTGTTGTCATTTCACGATTGCAGTTCATGTTTTATGGTACTGACACAATGAAATACCCTTGCTTGGCTAGCAGCTCCATCAAATGGGTGCCCCACAAGAATTAAAACTGTCAAAGACAATTAACACATGTCAAGGAAACATTGTCATACTCATGTCTCTGAAAATTGAACAAGAAATTCAAAGTATTTTGAACTGCAAACATGATATTTTATCATCTGATGCATTAGTATACAATAAGATAATAGTGACTTGCAGTAAATTCAACTTCAGCACAAACCCTCTCCTTATAAAGCCTTGCCACCTCATAAAATGGACTAATTGTATTTTGTATTTAAACAAAAATATAAATGCGCGTAATAAGTTACGACTCATGAAAAAAAAAAACAGAGAATCCATAAACTGAACTGTTTCAAAACCTTGTTAACTAGGTGACCCAATTTAACCTTTAAATCCACCTGAATTGAAACTTTGAAGGTTGGTTGGTGGTCGTCACTCAAACAATTTTATTAGAAACCAAATGTCAAAGAGTATTACATGCCAGAGAAAATTACAGTAAAAATCTAGCAGTTTAATGCAACACGTGGCACCGGCTGGACGCTGGACTGGTAATTTCAGAAAATCTCCTACAGAACCATTAAGCAAAAATCCCCCTCAACAGCAGCACTCATTTGTTTATTGCTTTTGTACCACTGATAGTAAAGCTGAGTGGACCTCCCGTACCAGTGTGCTGTACCAATAAAGTGGTATGGCTGGTAGTTCAAGCAGAAGGGCCATTGTATACAGTTTGAAAACCAGATAACAGAATGAATTACCCATTAGTTACAATTGTACACAAACAAAGACAAATGTGGCAGCTATGAACGAAGAGAAGAGAAGAGAAGAGATGGGTTTTGTGGGGAGTCGCGAGCTAGGCCGTCAGAGCAGCGCAAAAGAGGCGGAGAGGGAGATACGCAACGGCGCAAAGATTAATCGCCATTTTTGTTCGATCTTAAAGTTGTGTTTTTCGATTTGTGCAAGGAGCGGTTTGGGGGACGGGAGACGTTTGCCACAGGAATTTGGGTCAAATTATGGTTTCCTTACAACTTACAATACAATTAATATGATAGAACATCTGTTATATGTTATGTTTTTGGGTTGGCCAAATTTTTTCCTTGCTTTAATGTCACAATATATACTTTCTAATTATTGGTCAAAATAGGGGGTGCGTCAAGTTCCGGGCGATGTTCTTTTCTTTATTAATTGCTTATTTAGCAATAATTAAAATTTCTATATGATCTTAATTTGAGTACTGTATTATGGCGGAAAAGTGAGAAAAATTATTTTCATTTAATTATTTGTACATATATAATAATAATAATAATAATAATAATAATAATAATAATAATAATAATAATAATAATAATAATAATAATAATAATTTCAGTTTATTCATATTTTCCCTTAGAAAACTAAATAGTGTTCTAAAAAAAGCACGGCGTGTCCGAACACGGTACGGTACGGCACGACACGAAGGTGGTACGACACGGTAAAACACGGACACGAACACGGCACGAGAACTTAGACGTGCCGTGTCTTAAGCGTGTCGTGTCCGACTTTGATGAAATAGACACGACATGGCACGACACGTGAATTTCCAGGACACGACACGACATGGCACGACACGAGACACGACAAAACCCAAGAGACACAACAAGTTTATAATGATGGTTAAAAATGCTAAATTTCATAAAATAACAAGAAAATTCTTATATTATCTATTTTTTTAAGTTTATTTTATAATTTGAATTTCAAATTCATCCCTAAACATAAGTATATGACTATGTTTTATGAAATTCAAATATATTCAAACACGACACGACATGACACGTATGAAAAAAACACGGCACGACACGGCACGAGGACACGAGGCGTGCCGTGTCCTTAGGCGTGTCGTGTCCATCTCTTAGAATTTAGACACGGCACGGCACGACACGGGAAACATTTAGGCACGGCACGACACGACAAATGATCCGGACACGACGTGTTTGACACGACACGACACGGCACGGCACGAATTTAGAACACTAAAACTAAATTTGCAGGGGACAAATCGAAGAAACAACAAAAGGAATGAAAAACGCAAGTTATCATACAATTTATCATACATTAAAAGACACATGCATTGCTTCTTTTATTTTGTTTATATATTTATTACTATTTTGTTATTTTATCTTTCTTTATTATTTACTATTCTTATTTGAAAGAAAATTTTTTTAGTAACTTCAGAGGTCTTGATGACTTGATCAATCCAAACTGAAAGGATGCGATATGCTTGATGACAAGTTGACAACGAATAGAGCAAAGTTGTAAACCCAGTCGAGCATGCTGACTTGGACGAACTCAACGCACCCGAGGTAGGCCTTCAATCGGATACTGCCGTCCCGACTCGACCACTCTTCCGTACAGTGGCCTGAACCGAAAGTCCGAAACATAAGTGGTCGTCATCCCACCTTATATAGCCACTTAAATTTGCAAAAAGCCAAAAACAAAAGTGGTACAATTATTTCATCAAACAATACTACAATGTTGGGTACATTATCTACAGTAACTTTGGATGAAGTCGTATCTCCATTTTGAAAAAACAATGGACACCTCCATTTCAGAAATTTCAGATTAAATATAGTTTAGTTTTTAAATTGTTTAGCTACATTTAAAAATTCATTTGACTATGAAAAATTATGTGTGTGCTCATAAAAATGTAAATGATTTAAAGGTGTAATTTTATTAATTATAGATTTAGAAAAATATTTTAAATAATTTTATGAATCTCATAAAATTTAATATGCATAAAAGTTTCTAAAATTGTTTGGAGGCCTTGAATGAATCATTTGGCTATGAAAATTTATGTATTTGCTCAAAAATATATGAACAATTAATTGATGTAAAATTTTAAAGTTACAAACCTATAAATATTTTAAATAATTTTTTGAATATCACAAAAATTGAATTTTAATTTCATAAATATCATTAGGTTTTTAATTATTCTAAGATATTTACAACTTTATTAGTGTATGAAATTTTATATAAATGATGTGAAGATTATAACAAATTCAATCGTGCCATTGAGCTATTTCTAATTTAATCATATAATTATATGAAATATGGAATATCGTTGGTGCTTTTAAAATTATTTGAGGACATTTATTAATTCAATTAACCATAAAATTTTATATCCTTCATAAAAAAAATGAAATACCCTGCAATATAAAATTTCATAGTTAAAGAGTTCTAACATATTTTTGTCAAATTTATAAATCTGATTACTCAATTCTATTGTTTCATAAATATAATTTTATTTTTCATTGTTTCTAAACCTTTCCAAAATTTTTTGATTTATAAAATTTTATATACGTAAGAAAACCAATTTAATTTTTTTACTCCTCCTTAATTAACATAACAAAACATCATGCGCGAAGCGCGTAACAAAATGCTAATTTTTTCATCTAAATTGTAAATATTTTATTTTTTTTCTATTTCGAGACACAAATTATTTTTAACACAATATTTTTCCTGAAGTATTTAAATATGACTATTAGTAATTATAATTATCTTATAATAATATATTCTTATGATATTATATGAATTAACAAAAATTATATGAAATCAAAGTGATATAGGTTTTTCTTTTATACATTTCTTTACACTTTTGTTTAGTTGTTTATAAGATTTTTCTAGATTTGTTTGTATTAAATTTTGTGGATTGTCTTCAAAAATTACGTAAATAAATTAATATTTTTTAGAGTTTTAATATATTAATTTATCTATCAATATTTACATAATTTAAATGATATTCATTGATAGATGTATCATGTTAATCAAGTTCATCATTCGTATATTATTTTCCACTTTCCCACCTCCAAACTTAATTGGCCAGACATCAATAACACCTCACGCGCGAAGCGCGTATACAACGCTAGTTGTTACTTAATTTTAATTGCCACCTCATCTCCTTACATTTTTTTTGGCGCTATCTGAAGTATGTATTTTTTTTTTCTAGTGACTTCCAACAACCAAATTAATCATGACGAAGGATTAAATCAGAAGATATATTAAAGCCCGTCTAACGGGTTCGTACCCGTTACTATTGCGGGACTGTTGGTGACCAGTGTTTTCATCCTGACCGTTCGATTTTCGCCCAACGATCGTGGCCGTCCGATTCGTTTCATCTTCTGGAGACTTCTCTCCTTCTCCACTCCAGAGAGTTCCGAGTTCTCTCTCCTCTTTCTTTCTCCGTACTCATTTCTCTCCTCTCTCTCTCTCTCTCTCTCTCTCGGTTGTACACGCGGCTACACAAGCGACAGAAAATTTCTCCCTTCTCTCTTCCTCTTGCTGAGTTCCACAATCTCGCTCCCTCTTTTTCTCTCACAAACTCCTTTTTCTCTCTTTCTTTTTCTGTTCTTGGCAAGTTCATCGCCTATTTTGTTTTTTTTTTCTAATTTTATCATTTTGATTTCGAGTTTCCTTACTGCCTCTGTTCTTTTCTATTTCTAATTGTCTTTGTGCTTGCAACTTTGCATATTTTGTCGTCTATTTTCAATTTTGATAAAGGTTTTTGTGGATTCTCTCTTTTTTTTTCTTCTTCTGTTTTTCCTTTTTTCCGACATTTCTCTCAATTTTGCTTCAATTTTGTGCTGAGAGCGTGAGACACTGTGCCAACATGAGGCCGATTGCTTAGATTTGGTACAAATAGCTTTCAATTTGGCTGATTTGGAAGAAATATTCATAAGAGAAGGCATGATGGACTGGATGGTAACTCCAGAGTTAATTTGGCAATGCTTGACAGAGAAACTCGATCGAATAAGTATTAGTTACGGTGAATAAATCTTTTTGTAATGCATATTACTATATTTTCGTCTCTACTGCTATTATTTATTTTTCCTTATTTTGATTATTTTCTCAACATATATCAAATCTAGGAGATCAGATCAGAGAAACTATGTACCAAAGAGCGAAAATACTGAAGATTTATTCAGTAGATACAAGAAAATCCAGGACTAGCTGACTTTGTGAATATCTATATTTTTTTTTCCTTTTGGTGTTTTCAGTAAAGTGAGCTTCTTTTTTGTGCATAATAGCACAGACTGTATTGAGCCTATGAATATGAAATCTCAATGACAGGTCATTATAAAGTGTTTCCTTCATACTCAAGATGTCTGGAGGTATATTCTTTTAGATATGAATGTCTACTTAAAGTAAGATATTGCAATTTTTAAAATGTTACACTGTATAGGTAACAATCACGCACTGCATTCTATTAGGTGATGATCACTTTTTAGTTTTTACATTGATCTGCTGTTTCTTTAAAAAGTAGTCCCCAGAGAGTGATGAGTATATTGGTAATGTAACAAACCACACATCTTTTTGACAAGATATATCTTTTTCTGTTTTTGTTTCGTGCTTATCGATTCTATATTTCAGTTTCATATCTTTTAATATTTTCCATTGGATTTAAATTTTATGCTTATGGACTGATCAGAGATCATGGCTTAATTAATTCAGGGGAAGAGAGCATTTCATCAACCATGGTGCATGTTGATGCTTGGAGAAGGGTCATTTGTTCTGCAGCCTTATTACTGATATTACTTTTAGGTGATTTTTCTTTTCCTCAAAAGTTCTGAAATTCTATTTCAGCTATTACTGGATTGTTGCTACATCGCCAGAAAAAGAAAATTATTTCCCTTTTTTACCCCTGATCAGCTATTGTCAATATCAGACCTGTGTTGTTCGACTCATTTAATGGTAGAATGAGGTCTGAACCAAATGTGAATAATTGTTGGTATATACTTTGTAGTTTGGATGAGCCATTGATCTGTACTGAATAGAAATGTTTAAAGGTGGACAGCAGGCATAGGGAGGCGGGCTTTCATTTTTGACCATGCTGTAAGGTGAATTTTTCCCTAAACATGAGCTTCCATATATAGTTTAATATGATTGATATATTTTTCATTTTTACTTTTTGCTTTCTCTTATCAATTTTCTTTTATTTACTTTTGATGTATATTGGGTTCATTTTCTTTTTTTGTTCGACTTGCAGGTCTGGCAATTTGAGATCAGGGATTGTTGTCCTTTAATTGTAGCTATTGTGTTCTTCTAAATGTATAGTTTTCTCAGGTATTGATTTCTCCAGTCAACTGTACTTTTCATTTAGTCTTTACATCTTTTAGGATGGCATCAGTCTCACCTCTTTTCACTATATTTTGCTTGCTTTTATGCTGTCAGTTTTGTTGCCTTTGAATTTCCTTATCATTTTTATAGTGATTGCAGTTTATTTCTTTATGGTTATCATTTTTCCTTTTATCATGCAATTATATTCCTAAGAAAGTCATCAGTATTATATATTTATATTGTTGAGGAAATGATCAGCATATAAGTGCTTTCATTTTTCTATATCAGCTGCAAACTGTACAATACTCTTATTTGTATACTGTAACAACGAATCATATCCAGTGGACCTGAAATGCTATATGTTAAATAATTGCAAAAGCTCCATATTCCTAAGTCTGGAAATCAAGTACTATTATTAATAATTTGTTATAGTTTGTTTGGTCGTTCTGCAGCCATTAAAAACATGACAGTACATATGGCCAATAGCTCTAACCTAGATGCACATTCTAATATTATTTTAGTTTCTATTTAAATGAACAATTGACCTTGCCTTCTCCTTCTCTAACAGGGCACCTCTTTGACCAGATTGTTGTCTGTTGACTCACCTATTTTGGCTTAACTATAGTTCGAGGTTCTAATCTATTGACAAGCTACTAATTTATTCTTATATTATTTTAATTTTGTTGCCATTTTTTTAACTTCCCTAAATACAGTAGCTATACATTGCAAAATTTGCATGGATGTGGATAATCAGTCACATTCTCCTTTTAGTTTTTCAAATTATTTTCTCTACTTGAAATTTTCAAGGATACAGGGAGCTTGGCAGCACCAAAATCTTTTTAATTATTATTAAGTACATGTCCTGACTCAATCATGTGTGCCTAGGGTTATAATTAGTTTTTTTCTTTCTCGAAAGATACTAATTGATATTGTCGGTTCTCTTACTTATCTAAACAGAACTAAACAATTCAAAGAAACTGCGTAGTGATAAATAAAATAGTGAAGAGAATGGCTGCAATGAGCCTATCAATATGTCCATACAGGTAAAATACGTGATGCCACCAAATTTTGGATTTTTATTTAGTAATTAGGTACTCCAATATAGGTCATATACATAGAAGGTATGACTTAATATTTGGGATATCTAATCTCTGAAATAATATCGCCATGTAATTTCATAGCCCTCTTAAAAATACATTATCGCTCTTTTTCTTACAAGAAGATTCCTTAAAATCTACTTCTAACATATGATATGCATACAACTGAGTTGCCAACGGTGATAGCTTTGGATTGACAAAAAAAAGAATTCTAAAAAGGCATGGACATTTTTGCATAAAAATTTAGGAGTTTTACAATGTTCGATTTTCATTTTTTCTCCTTTCAAGATGTCTTTGGAGTTGCTGAATATTGACCGTGTCATGTGCAAAGCAAAAATACTGAGGTTGAGGGTTCATCGTATAGTGTTGTTTAGTATGGCTTTCATTTTTTTATGGTCGAAATTAATAAAATTTTAGGTACATTGGAACTCCAATAGTGCCAGTGTAATAGTTCTGAATAGGTAGACTCTAAAGAAGCCGATTTAATTATAAGTAATGTAACATAATGTTGATATATATTTGATATTTCGTCAGTCCTTATTTCTATGACATGTCTTTATTTCCAAACGGTTCCTTCAAGTTCGAATAGTATAATATACATCTTCGGTTTAGATATCCAACAATTATTAATTATTAATGGAAAGAAGGTTTCGCTCATTTATCTTATAAAAAGGATAAACAAAATTAGATGAACCATTCAATCCATCGCAGTCCTTCATAAAAATTTCTAAAACTTTCCACAAAATGTCCTGTTTCTTACATATAATGGTTGATCTATTATTTTAATTTACTTATATTTCTCTTCCATTTCATTTAAGAAATATAGAAACAAACACATCAATAGAGCAATTATAATATCAGCGAGTTTCCTTTTTTCTAATATCATCATATGATGTACAATTCCTATATATTACCAATCTATTATCGAGCAATAAAAATAAAAAAAAAATAGATCGCGCAACGTGCGAATGCCCACTAGTCTTTTTTTAAAAAACGCTAGACAGCGGCTGCTTGGTGAAAAAAAGAAAAGAAAAGAAAAGAAAATTCTGACATTTTTGGGATAACACACGGTCTACATTTTCTTAGACATCAGCATCATTCAAAAAGGAAACGAAAAAAAAAAAATTATAATGTTCGTTTGTTGTTATTGTTGCTTTTATAGTGAAGAATGTTACATGAAATATTATTTAGTAGTCCCTATTGATTTTGGTACATCAGTACGAATGATTTGTGTTCTTAGCTAAGCTTAACAGTATGTTTTTGGGTAATTCTGCCATAGATATTATTTTTTTTTTTGAAAAAAAGAAAATGAACAACTTGGTTTCTACTTGAACAAATTAAAAGGGTATTGTTTTCAGATTGAGCAATTAATGATTCTGCCATGTCTAATGTCTTGCTTTTTATATCTAACCTGTTTGATTTATCGCCAAATAATCTTAACATAATTCTAAACAATAAGTTCCTTCAATCATGTGAAATTTGGTTCTTGGTGAACATGTTTAGACACATTTATCGCCAAATCCTAAACACAATTTTGGTGCATACTTACGATGTAAACCCAACTTTCATCATATTATTCTCAACGGTGGGAATGTTTGACCATGTAGATCAGGCATTGAAAATTCAATATTGTAGATTTCAAAGAATAAGCGTATTTTTCATAAATTAATTTTGTCACTTTATTAATTAAGTGATAAATTTATAAATACATGCACATGGAAGCGCAAAAAAAATTCTCGGACAAAACTAATTTTTTCGCCTCACCTTCTACTGACAAGTGGGCCACTCAGGTTCAAACGCTAAAATTTCGGCCCTTTTACGAAGGTTTCAAGCTGCTCACCCGATTGCAGTTAATAAGCACACAGGACCACATTTCGCATTCGCATCAGAAGATCAGACGAAGCAAGACGTTGAACATCATTCCAACGGCTCTATTCTCAATTTTTCAAATTCCAAAATTAAAACGTTAAACCTACCAAAGCTTTCTCGGCCCCTTCCCCACCTCTCTCTCTCTTTCTCCATTCGACCTCAATTTACAAGATTCCATCTTTAATTTCAACTCTTCAACGAACAACGAACCAATCTTTTCTTCTTCTCTCTATTCGATTCAAGAGACACACAATTAAACCCAAAATCGCCAATCCCAATTTCTCCCCAAATCTCCACTTCTCAAACAGACCAAAAACCCTAATTCAACTTCCTCCTCTCTCTAATTGCCATGGCACCTACGCCAAAACCGACCCCAAATCCGAACCAAACATACCAAACTCCTTCAAGAACTCCTAACTCAAGACAGCGCCTCCAATTTCCCACACCCAAAGCCGGATGCGGGACCCACAACCTCTCTTCTGTGCCGACCGAGCACCCCGTCGAGGTTATTGGTCGCATACGCGACCATCCCGACTCCAAGGAGAGGAATCACAACCCGTTGATTGAGATACCTCCAGACGGCCAGTCCATCAAGGTCCGTACAGATATCGGGTACCGTGACTTCACGCTAGATGGGGTCTCGGTCTCAGAAAACGAGAACTTGGAGGTTTTCTACAACAAGTTCGTGAAATCACGGGTCGAGGGTGTGCGAGTCGGGTCTAAATGCACTATCATGATGTATGGGCCTACTGGGTCGGGTAAGAGCCACACCATGTTCGGCTGTGCCAGAGAGCCCGGTATAGTGTACAGAGCTCTTAAGGATATACTTGGAGATGGGGCCAATGAGCGGGGAGATCCAGGAGGTGAAGAGGCCGATGAGACCGGGTTCAAGCTTGGTATTTTTGTGAGAGTTGCCGTTTTAGAGATATACAATGAAGAGATCTATGATCTTTTATCAGCCAACTTGAACACTGGTGCTGGTAATAACATAGCAAAAGGAAATTCTCAGAAGGTAATTTGTCTTTTTTTTTTTCTTAGTAATTTTACTGTCTCAATTTTAGTAACCACAAACAATAGTTGACCAATTGAGAAAAAAAATTTTCAGACCCGGCTTGAAATTATTGGGAAGAAGGCTAAGAATCCGACCTACCTTTCCGGAAATGAAGCAGGAAAGATTTCCCGGGAGGTTGCCAAGGTCGAGAAGCGGAGGATCGTGAGAAGTACACTCTGTAACGAGAGAAGCTCTAGGAGTCACTGCATGGTAAATTTACTGTTTTTCCTCCTTTGTTTTAAAATGTTTGCCAACTTTACTCTTTAGAATGTTTCTGAAAATTCCCCCAATGATAGTATCCATTGGCACAGATCAATTGGAGTCTGTTGATTTAAACTGACTCCTGGAAGTGTACAGAAGTAAACTAGAAAGCTCTACATATTTATTTATTTATTTGGATTCAGTTGATCTAAACTTTAAATATCTACTGATAACAGATAATATTGGATGTACCATCTGTTGGTGGAAGGCTAATGTTAGTTGACATGGCTGGCTCAGAGAACATAGAAGCTGCTGGTCAAACAGGATTTGAAGCCAAAATGCAGGTACTCCTTTTTTTCTTTTGCTTTTTTTTCTGATTGTTATTTTAGTTTGATCTGATTTTGGTCACCCAGAAAAAGCATAAGTACAGTTAGCACACATTCTCTAATATTTAGTTTCTCAAATACTATATCAAGCCTATCATGTATGTTTTGATAACCTTCAGCTAGTGATTTTAGGCAAAATTTGTAAAGTGAAATTTGACAGGTTCTTTTTTCTTTTTTCTTTTTCTTTTTTTTTTTTCTTTTTTTGTGGGGGGGGGGGGGGGGGGGGGGGGGGGGGGGGTGGGGAGGGGGAGGGGGGGAGGGGGGGAGTTGTTGGGGGTGTGGTTTTTTTTTTTTTTTTCTTTAAATTATGACCATAATGTCCCCATTTCCCTGATCCTATCTCCTGAAATGAGAGTGACAACCATAACATTTTTTTAGTGATTCTGTTAACTTATTTCTGTGCTAAATTATTTGTCAGACTGCAAAAATAAACCAAGGAAACATTGCATTGAAGAGAGTAGTCGAATCAATTGCCAATGGAGACTCGCATGTTCCATTTCGTGACAGCAAACTTACTATGCTCCTTCAGGTCAGTGCTGGTTTTTTTTTTTTTTTTTTGAAGAAAAATAGAGGTCAAGCCTCTATCTTAATTAGTCCGTGCTGGTTTTTAGGACCTTATTTCTTTAATTGCTATAACCAGGGAAGTTTACCAGCTATTTTAACCTGGTACACTGCATCTGGTTCTTGTGGGCACTTAGTATTACGAAGTTGATGCCATGGTCAGAGGCCAAGAGTTCTTTAATTACAACAAAGTTATCCGGGAAGGAAAATTGCCAGAGGGAGAAATTATGTTCTCCGAAAAATTAAACATGTCCAATGCATTTCGTTAACTATTATTTTTGTTGTGATATCCGTTTATAGAGGCAAAACACTTTTGATTTGACACACAAAGAAACTTTCTATAATCAGAAATGCTGTTGTATTTCAGTCTGTGTAATTATTGCGAGTTTATTTACAGTTTTGATGCTGTTGTAAACATATTTGGTGGGTTATTGCCAGCCTGAATGTTAGAATTTCGAATCTGTATCTATTATCCACTTTTTGTTTACTTCCTTTTGACACATTTAATTTCCACAGGATTCCTTTTTGGATGACAAGTCAAAAATACTGATGATTCTGTGTGCGAGCCCAGACCCACGTGAGATGCACAAGACTATCTCAACCCTTGAGTATGGTGCCAAGGCCAAGTGCATCGTGCGGGCAGCCCACCCTGCCACTCCCAAGCCCTCCTCCCAAACTAATGCTGAATCTGTCACTCTCCTCGCCTCGCAAATTGCACTCATGAACCAGCACATATGTGAACTTCAGCGTGACAAACGAAGCCTACTCAAGGAGCGCGACCAGGCTCTCAAGTCCCTCTCACTGAAGGAGGATGAACTGGCAGTAGTGAGATTTGAGGTCAGGAGGATGGAGGAGAAGGTCTTGAGGCAGGATAATGAGATCGAGTCACTGAAAAACAGATTGCGGGAGTTTGAGTGTGGAGGCCGGGAGGTTGTGAATTATGGGCATGTCACCTCACGGCTGGCTGAGATGGTAGGAGACCAGAGCATGGTTAAATCAATGGAGTTGGATTATGGTGACCAGGTGACTAGTAGTGGATTTGTGGATGTGAAGGAGGTTAAAGAGGATACAAGTGTTGCTTCGTGGGCTCGTAATCTTCTGCCAACAATTGAAGAGGAGGCGAGTGAGGATCGTGACCAGGTGAACCTCAGCACAATTTTTGAGGCAGAGGAATCTGAAGAAGTGGAAAAGGAGGTAGTGCAGGAAGAAAGAAGAGATGAAATGGTACCAACCCAGTACACGGAAGCAGATAGGCAGACCCGAATTGAGAACATATTCCGCTTATGCGGGAATTACCGGGAGTTGGCAAAGAAAGATGACAATAAGGCTCATATTCAGACATATGGAGATGAGAATGCAGAACCCTCTCCATTCTCTGCAAAGAGCCAATTGGTAGCTGCACTTGCAGGGAGTCCAATTAAGGTAAAATCAGTAAGTCCACTTTGTCCAAAGGAAGCCAAGTGGGGAGAGATGGGGGGAGGTTTGGATGTGTATGTCAAATGGGAGGTTTCCAAGGAATCTTCTGGTAGCATGATCACAAAATTGACTGTGCCAAAGGATTCAACCTTGTCTAGACTGAGATCGGTATTGGAGGCACACTTTAATGAGAAGAACAACAATCAGGATTTTGTATTTCTCCTTCTCAAGGTATGCCTCATTTGGATTTTAGTTCTCTCTGTGAATGTCAACTTTTAGTGATGAGGACAGCATCAGTATGGTACTGGTACAAAATCTGAACAGCAGAATAACAGTCACAACACTGGTACCGATGAAACTGGTAACCTCCCCTTTAGATCAGCACCAGCAATCTGATGCAACAGAAAAACCAAACACAATCTTGAACAGAACTTATTGTTATTGTTACTTATCTTTTCCTTATTGTAAATAAACAGGATCCTATGGGGGCCCCAGTGGCAAAAGAGATGGAGGCAGAGATGCAAGTCACTAATCTACCAAAATGCAGTAACAAAATCGACGGGTATCTTGCATCTCTACGCCCTCTGAAGAATGGGATCCACCGACCCAATCATCTTCCCTTTAGCCCATTGGAGAACAAACTTGGTTCACCTCTGGTCTCCACCTAGGTTTCCTGAGAGGCATTTAGAGCTGTGCGTCTCTATGTGTATTTTGTGATATTCTTTTCATTTTTTTGTAATCTTAGATGTGGATGTGGTGCATTTATTTTGGATTACATGTCAATGGAGATTAAGCCAAGAATTGCTTGGTTGTTATGAAACTTTCCTGGTATATTTAATATATTGATCTGACTTTACTAGAAAGTAGAATTAGTCACAAATTGGATTGATACATCTTCAACTACCTTAATCATTTAATTACTCAGTCTCCGCTTTGGCTCTCTTTCTGGAAAGACGACAAGTTGTTTAATTACTTCAGGAGTATTTGCTAAGCATCTCGGGACAAAAGCATATCTGAAAATGTAACGGAAAATGTATATGCAAATAACGAACATTATTCAATAATTAATGCTGAGAAGAGTGGCTGTTCTAGGTCGTATAAATTGATGTCAGCATCTTACGAAAGAACGTTGGGCCTCGGTCCAGCATGGAACTGGAAACAAGGCTAAAGGTCCAATAAAGATACAAACCCAATTTTAGAATTGGGCCTATATTCATAATTGAATCCGTAAAATCGGGTCGGGCGGTGTAATCTGTAGAAATCTCCTCACAAACTCGCCCGAACCGCAACCCAAACAAAAAAGGCACTCAATTTGCCAAGGTCACAGCGAAACCCGATCCTCCAAGATCAGAGCCGTTTATCTGGACTACTAAAGTCAATCTAAACCGTCCGATCTAATATTTCCTTCCCAAGCGCCGTTCCACGTATCTTTATTTCCCACCACCATCATAGCTATAACTTCCATTTTTCATTTCATTTAGTTGGCGCGAGGTTAGGTTTGTTTGGGGTTGGTAGCTCGAGAGAAGAACAGCAATGGAGGGAGATAGAGAAAGGGAAGAGGAAGGATGGAGGTCGACAGGGATCGAGGTGTCGGGTCTGAATTTCGCCTACGATGGCCTTCCCCCGCTCTTCATGCGCTTCAACCTCCGCGTTTCTCCCGCCTCTCGCTGCCTCCTCGTCGGCGCTAATGGATCTGGTTAGTTCTACTCCCTCCCGATCTAATTTATAAGAATCTACATTTAGGGTAGATAGTATTTAAGAATTACATATGGTTTAGTTTTTATTTAGGCTCAACGTACCCAGTGGTTGCTAGATCTGAAGGTTTTTTGGATTGGTGTTTTACAAAAGGAAAATTTTTACATTATACACGAGTAGTTAAGTTTACTACTCTAAGTTTAGTCTTGATTGCAGTGTACAGTAATCATCCTCCTCGATTAGTAAATTTGGGTGGTCTCCCGTGTGCCTTCCATTTCATGTTTCTGTGTTTTACAATAGCAGTTCTTTTTTTCTTTAATTGAAGGGAAAGTTGATTCTTATAACATAAAGTATCTGGGGAATGGGATTAGAGAAAGAAGAGGAGGGATGGAGGTTGACTGGGATTGAGGTCTCAGGCCTACAATTTGCATACGACTTTGGGATTCCTTTGTTTGTAAATTTTAATCTTCGGATCTCCCCAGGCTCTCGGTGCCTTCTTGTCAGTGCTAATGGATCTGGTACTTCTAATTCCTAATTCTAAAAAATCCTGATCCTTCAGTTTGAATTTTAGAAGTCTTCTGCTAGGTCTTATAGTTTGCTTTCCTTTCGTGAAAAGTGAAAACTAGGACTGTTGTCCTCTTGAGATGGCTGATTCAATCCTTGCATTCTGTACAAGAGAGCCATAATTTTTTAAATTGAAAGTTATATCAGTCTTAGGCCTGTTTAGTAAAAAAAAAATATAATCTTGCAAATCTTAGTTTGCCTAATGTCACACCTTGCATGTATCTGTTGGAGATTATAAATTTGAATAGAGCTAAACCAAACCTATTCTAGTTAAGTGTCTTC
Source organism: Rhynchospora tenuis (assembly GCA_027725995.1). Taxonomy (NCBI): domain Eukaryota; kingdom Viridiplantae; phylum Streptophyta; class Magnoliopsida; order Poales; family Cyperaceae; genus Rhynchospora; species Rhynchospora tenuis. The sequence goes on along the minus strand of CM050889.1, from coordinate 128,621,840 downwards.
AAATCACTATTTCTGTTTAGTTGTAGCTCACACACACACACACAGGCACACAAATACGTATGAAAAAGAATTACCCATTAATGTTTTCAATAAGTGGTTTATTTTTGTAATATTTCAGGTAAAACAACTTTACTTAAAATACTGGCGGGAAAACATATGGTAGGAGGGAGAGATGTGGTTAGAGTATTAAACGGTTCTGCTTTTCATGACACACAACTTGTCTGCAGTGGTGACCTTTCATATCTCGGTGGTTCTTGGAGCCGCAATGTTGGCTCATGTGTAGGTTTCCAGTTCTCAAAGGATCTTTATTTGTTGTTTGGACAAAACATGCCATATGTTATCCTACTTGTATTTTAATAACATCAAAACAAAATTGCAGGGTGAAGTGCCACTGCAAGGTGACTTTTCGGCTGAGCACATGATTTTTGGAGGTATGCTGGAAGTGTTTTAAATTCGAGAGATTTTCTGTAAAACAATATAACCTTGGCAATGAGGTTATAGAATAAAGATAGCCATTCATAATTATAAAAGTAGTTATTTTGATAGTAATGTGATGATTATATGGATCATAAATCTTTCTTATGAAACTGGTGCATTATTGAAATCTGGAATCATTTTTTTTTTAAACAAAAAAAGGGGAAATTTGGACAATTATCCTTCTTCTAATGATTGTGCATGCAATTCTTGTAATGCTCATTTCAAACTAGAAGGTTATGGGTTTTGTTTTGTATGGTTGGTTTATCATCAAATATATGTGAATTTTTTATCACTTATTAACAGTTTTTGGGTAATAATAACAGTTGAAGGGGTTGATCCTGAAAGGAGAGAGAAACTGATCGATTTACTGGACATTGATTTGGAATGGAGAATGCATAAAGTATCTGATGGCCAAAGGCGGCGTGTTCAGATATGCATGGGCCTTCTACATCCTTACAAGGTTCCATTTTTTTTTCTTTATTTTTTCATCTCTGACCTTGTAAATATTTCATTTACATTTCTCTAAATTGCCGCGGTTGTTTTAGTATATTTGCAAATGATCCTCATTCCTCAATGTTTATTGTGGTGTTTGCTATCTAAGAATAGAACCAAATCTTCTCCATGCTTGACAGATGATTTTTTTTTTTTCTTGAAAGTAAGACAATCTTGCAATCTTCACTTAGAACAGCCTTATAAGAGAATTATTTTTTAATATATTTCATCTTAGAAATGTGCGCTGCAGATAAATAGGAATATGTATCCTCCTAGTAAGTAGTCTTACAGTGTGTACATAAGGATTTCCCTGTCACTTGAGCAACTTTAGCTTTCAGAGCAAACTATATCATACATCTTAATTTTTTCACAATGTCCAAAAATTTTCAAGGTAATTTCTGCAGTATAATTTTCGGAGAAGTATTCAACACAAATACTATGAATGATCTGTCTAAATTCTGATTTGGTCTGATGTCTCATCACTGTGCATTAAGGATGTCCTTAACATTTGTTTTTTAAAGCAAGAATCTAATTAACCTTTCAAATGCATAATTAAATACAGGTGCTATTGCTTGATGAAATCACAGTAGATCTAGATGTGGTCACAAGAATGGACCTACTTGACTTCTTCAAAGAAGAATGTGAGGAGGTAATATAATTTAAAATTTAAATACATCAATATCTGTCAAAGATTTGCAATTGCATTGTAACTTGTACTGGTCCTCCCGAGAGGTGCATGTTTGGCCTATGATACAACTTTCTGCAAATTAGCCCTAAAGCATGATCAACCTTGAATTGTAAAATTGACCTCAATTACCTTTCAAGTACTTCAGAATCTTAGTTAAACCTTATTTTGTATAATATACACTATGATATCAAGTTCATAGCTCCAAGTTAGCATCAATTTACCTCAATCTGGCAACTCAAGCTCAGTGGAATGGTCCTTAAATTTATAGATCACATAAGTTGAATAAACAATGAATTAAGTTATATATTGACTTTCTCCTTTCTTGCCTGAAAGAAATAATATTTGCTCAAACTGATTGGCATTTCTTCAGCAAACATGAAAATGAAGTTTAGAAGAAACAGGTAATTTAGCCTAATAGAATTTTTTGTAATTTAGCCTAATGTAGGGAGCAAATCCCAAAGGGTACAATTTTAAGTCAGTCAGATATCAATTTTTATGCAACTAAACTTCATTGTTTTGTAATTGCTTCTCTTTATTTACTGGGAACTGGTGGAAACCTCATTTATGTCTAGTCAATCAACTCTGCAACATTAATAAAGCTTGAGTTAGTTCAAATGAAAAAATTAACCTCATTTGTGTATCTAAGCTGCTGACAAAGAATCATATGGCCCATATGTTACCCAATGAAGTAAAGTTGTAGGTCCACGCATAAGCATTATACAAAACTGACACTTATTATTTATGAAGACCTTATTCTTTATTTCATTTTCTGTCCTTAGAGAGGAGCAACTATAGTGTATGCGACCCATATATTTGATGGCCTGGAAACATGGGCGACACACTTAGCTTACATCCAAGATGGTGAACTGAAGAAGTGTGCAAAACTGTCTGACATAAATGAAATGAAAAGTGCCGATAACTTGCTTTCTGTTGTGGAGTCATGGCTTCGGTCCGAGGTCAAAGCTCCCAAAAAGGCGGCTGTCGCCAATTCTGTCCGGTCTGGTGGACCATCTCCATTTGATGGGTCTCCTTTTAGAAGCTCCCGCCATATGGCCTATTACCGATGAACAGTTTTGTAAAAAGTACATGGATGATAATTTGTGATAACCTCACGAGCATTTGTATTATTTAAATATTGTTTTCTTTCTCTTAATATAGGAATGGAAATTGAAAATAAGTATTTTTGTTTGTTGTTGTAAAATAAAGAAATAATATATAAAATAACTTTTCCCTACATGCTGGAGGGAGTTCGGTAAAACAGAAGAAAAAAGAATGTATAAATTAATGTGAATTTGCATAGATTATGTTAGCAAGCTTTGTAAGCATGAATTCAGATAAATTATAGACATTTTGTTCTTCCCCAGCTATGACTTGTAGAAAGTTTTGCTGTAGAATTGTCTGGGTCCTTCAATGGATATTCAATACGGTAGGCCGAGTTCTATTGGGACCAAACGAAAATTAGACAATAATATTAATCTATCTCCAGTCATTGTCGTTAGATTTTTTTTTTCGTTTATATTCAATTTAACAAATAGAGGACAAATCGATTTAAAAGAGTCTACAAAATATTATTCTTTTTTTCCGCTTTTTAGTTATACAGTTTGTGTCATAAACAGTTTTGGGGAAATAACAGCGTGAAATCAACATGTCATCTTAGAGTACGTTGAAGTTTAACAATGAAATAGAAAGTAAACTAATAAGAAGGAAACCATTTTTGTTAGCTGTAAGCCTTTCTCACATAAATTTTGTACTTATATAATCAGGTAACACAACGACAGTTTTTGCTATTTTACACCACACAAAGATAAAAGTATCTCCGACAACCCAATTAAAATGAGGTAAAAAGGAGGGAAATAAAATAAAATAAAGGAGTGCCAAGCGCGCTCCACAGTAAGGTAAGAGATATCAAGTGGGGTTCGCTCAAAACCCTAGTAGCTCTTGTATTCTCATCAAAATATTAATAATAAAAAAAAAATCCTCAACTCAAAACCCCAATCGCCTGAGAGGAGAGATGAAGGTGGTGGCGCTGGTTAGCGGTGGCAAAGATAGCTGCTTTGCCATGATGCGTTGCATCGATTACGGCCACGAGGTATCTTTCATTCTTTCTTCAATCCCTCTTGTCTATTTCGTGATCTTTTTTTTTTTTTTTTTTTGTACAATTTGTGCTAATTTTGATCGATTCTATGTGGGGATCCTTTGATAGATTGTTGCCCTTGCTAATTTGATACCGCTTGATGACTCCGTTGATGAATTGGATAGCTACATGTATCAAACTGTGAGTTTTCTCTTTTTTTTAAAAAAAAAATAAAAGGAATAAAAGTAGGAAAAAAATTTAGGAAAATCTAGGTATACCCTTTTATCTTTTTCCAGTTCTAGTGGGGAATGAGCAAGTTGGCACTTTAAATACTTAGGCTCCTGTCTTTTGCATTGTTAAAGTACATTATCCATACAACTTCTAATCTCAATTTGATAAATCACCAGAATTTAGATATTATATGGAGTACTGTAATGGTTTAGATTCGTTTTCTTCCACCAAAATGTGTGTCTATGTATGGGCATTGTGTCTAATTAGGGCTCTTAGTTGAAAAAAAAAGAATGTAGTAACATTTTTGAAGGAAGAGGTTACATTTGTGGAGGAAAGTGATATCAAACACACAAGAATATATATGGTTTATTAAATACCGATCATGTGTATATGATGACTAACAACGGACTAACTTTTGGTACCATTTCAATAAACCAGGCTGGACACCAGATTATAGTAAGCTATGCAGAGTGCATGGGTTTACCTCTCTTTCGTCGAAGAATCCATGGCTCCACAAGGTCTCTGCCGTCTAATATCTCAGATTTAACAAATTCAAATAAGAGCAAACGCTTTTGTCTGCACATGTTTTAAAATTCTATGGGTTACTTTTTTTCTTTCAGAGCAATTTTATAGTCAATGGAAAGTGATTTGAGCCTTCATTTTCTGCTTTTCACCCAATTCTTATTGAAAGTAAATGCTTAATAATCCTTCAATGAAGGGTGAGAAAATAAAGGGTGCGAAGAGTAAAAAAATGAAATAGAAATTTTGATTTGGTCTGGCCCATTGCTGAAAATTGAAAACTACAATTTCTCTTAGTAGGCAATGAGTAGACAATAGAAGCCAGATACAATAATTTTGCCCCTCCCCCCTGCTGCATCCCCAATAAGGGAAAACATAAAAGAATAAAATTAAAAGGCCACTGGCTTAATCCTTGTAGATTTGACTGAGGTGGTCGATGCTGCTTTATGCTGTTTTCTTGATTTGAGGATCTAGGTGTGATCTATGCCCTTTTTTAGTTTTAGGTCAAATTTGGTTTTATCTTAGGGCCTGTGCTTCATGGCTCGGCCTATGCCAAAGCGCTCAATAAGTCTTGTGTGCCTTGTCCTCAAAATGCATGATTTTTCCATCCATGGAGAGAAGCATGTCATATTCTTTGGAAATATATTTTCCCCTTGTAACTTCAATATTAAAATTGGAGAAAATAAAGTGTGAAGTACCTCTTTGGGTTCTTGTTGTAAAATTATGAGAGCAAGGGTATAGTCCTCTATATCAAGTTTTACGGGTGCATTGGGAAACTTTCTTTGTTTATACCAGTGGGCTTGATATGTTGATAGATCATCAAAGAGCACAGCTAATTAAAGAAAATGTTAATTTAGCTAATGCTGATGTGTGGTTTCTGCTAGTTTTGAACAGGGAGCACAGTGTGAATTATAGGATGACACCTGGAGATGAAGTTGAAGACATGTATGCTCTCTTGCATGAAGTTAAGAGGCAGATACCATCTGTCAATGCAGTTTCTTCGGGTGCAATTGCATCTGATTACCAGAGGATGAGAGTAGAGAGTGTTTGCTCCAGGTTAGGCCTTGTTTCTCTTGCATTTCTCTGGAAACAAGACCAAATCACTCTCTTAGAAGAAATGGTATCTTTTTCTTTCTTTTTCCTTTTCTTTTCTTTTGCTGAGGATATTTTCTGTTTATTACCATAAACCATTAGAATATTACATATTCTCCAGTAAAAAGGAGATATAGCATGTGTACCACTGCTAGTCACATGCAATGCACATGAACACCTGAAAAACTGAGACATTAATCTAGATGCCCTGGCTTGCATTCTTATAACTTCTGGACATAGGATCACTCTGTGAAAATCTTAACATATTGGTAGGTTATAAATGACATATATCACAGAAAAAAAAAGGAACAAATGGTTTCATCAAAAGCTAACCCAGCAACTCTTTTTGCTTAATTCATCTTTAGTAATTAATTGTGAGGAAAGCTGGGGTATATTTGTTTACGTATTTAATAGCAATAAATGTGATATTTCTCATCTTGTTGAGGTATTGTTGGGTATGCATGTAAAATCTCCTTTTTTTTTCATTTTTCTGGATGTTAATATGCTTTCCTTTAGGACTGCAATATAATTATTACTGTTTGTAATTCTTTTCAGATAAGAAGGGGTATAGTTGCTGTAACAGTTAAGGTATATGAGCTTACCTTTATTATTAGACTTCTGAACTATTCTTTATTTTAGTATATCATTCAAAATCATTATCTTGATATGAGCATTTAGGTCTGCTTTTTTTTTTTTTTTTTTTTTTTTTTTTCAGAAAAGGTAAAGATATTTACCCATTCCATTTATAAAATGAAACAAACAGTACATCAAAATGCCGAGAAGCCTCTCAGCTACATTTAAAAGAAAAAATAAACCGTACATCATTGACCTTTTTCCTAAACAAACCACAGAAAACTAAAGCCAATATTTAAAGTAAAAGCAGCAATCGCAGTTCGAGCAGCAACATCAGAAGTGTATATGTTGAACTCATTATTATTACTGAAATCTTCTGAAAAGATAGGCATAAAGTGCTCTTGCCAGTGTAGGTGTATCCATTCTCCTTATGGCATCGCTAGCATCTGTTTATCTAGCACCATCTGGATTGGTACCTCATCCCAGTTCATAGAAAGCCATTGATCCACGTGTTTTCTCTTCCATTTTCCATGTAACTAACCAGTGCATCACCAAATGCTAGTGTTGTAGTTTAGTTTGTGTTATAGATTGGCTAGGACTAAACCGATACTTATTTATATGGTCTGGTCTTGGTTTCTAGTGTTGTACAACTCATTATATTTTTAAAAACCACTTAAAAGTTAATAAATTGAGATCCTTTAAGAGGAAATAGGAAATGAATTTTGAACTACAGATTTATGTGGACTGATAGGTTGCAGCTATAGGACTGAACCCTTCAGAGCATTTGGGAAGGGAACTGAAAGATCTCAAGTTACACCTCCTTAAATTGAATGAGTAAGATCATTGATCCTCTCTCTCTCTCTCTCTCTCTCTCTCTCTCTCTCTCTAACACACACACACACTCTTCTGATGCAAGCATTGCAATATTGATTACAGCGCTAATCCCAGGTTAGCCCTGACTTTCACAATGAGTTAAGTTAAATTTCATGTCTCCCTAGTTTATTTAAGCAAAATTTCCCTTTTTCAGCTTTTTATGTAACTTAACATGAGAAGATTGCTTCGTATATATTTTGGATAATGTTTCTTTGCTACATTAAGAGCAGTTTGTGATGATTCATGATTAATTCTTGGCTTCTAGTTTATTGAACTTCTCAATATCTGATTTCATCCTTGCTGATTAGTGTTTTATGACATTTTTTTGTCTAGAAAATATGGGATACATGTGTGTGGGGAAGGAGGAGAATATGAAACGTTAACTCTTGATTGTCCTTTGTTTCATGTAAGTTCTATGTTGCCTTATCTTATGCTTAGACCATGATCGTTCTCAAGTATTGATATTCTGTACCATTTGTTCTTTTTTGTTTTGTTGTTCAGAATGCACGAATAGTTATAGATAAATATAAAGGGATACTGGACAACCCTAACTCTACTATTGCATCAGTTGGAGTTCTTCACCCCTTGTCTTTCCATCTTGAGCAAAAAAATGCTTCATATAGTACCTCTGATCTCCCTGCTGTTTTTGAAGTGGAGGGAAACCCTACTTTAACCCAGACATCAAGTTCAAAACCATTAGATTCAGAATTTGATCCCAATAAAGGTGAACAAGCAGTGAACTTCCGCTTCTCTTCTACTGGCAAGAACTTATTGTCTATTGGGTGCTGGATTCAGAATTCTTCTAAAACATCAAAGGGTACACATTTATTTTCCTCCTTCATGCGAGGAACTGCCCAGTGTTTTGTTGAGTGCTGTGTAGTACCTTGTTGTTTTATCTCTTTTAGTCTATATCAGGCCTTAAGCCAAAATTGAATGAAATTATGACCAAATGGTACCCAACTTCATACATAAACTGACAACTTGAATTTTTTATAAAGTAAACAAAGCAGTACCAAGGTAATTAAATTATCATAAACAAGGAAACCAGTAATTAACCTGTCACAAGACTGGATAGTACTGCCTATGATGATATTAATCAACCAGTATGATAACCACTAGTAAGTCATATGTGTTCTTTGCATCATACTCTCAGGTCTGCAGGAAGATCTTGCTGCAGTCCTAAGACAAATTGAGCTGCGACTTGGTGCTGAAGGTTTTGGTTGGGTCAATGTACTGTACATCCACCTGTACATCTCAGACATGAAAAAGTTTGCATTGGCAAATGAGGTGTATGTGAAATACATTACCAGTGCAGAATGCCATTTTGGGGTCCCTTCAAGAAGCACAATAGAGCTGCCCCTGGTTAAGTGTGGATTGGGTGGTGGATATGTTGAGGTTTTGGTGGCCAGAGAACCTGAAAAGAAGAAAGTGCTTCATGTGCAGAGTATTTCCTGCTGGGCTCCTAGTTGTATTGGGCCTTATAGTCAAGTGAGCTTGTTAGTTTGACATTAAATTTCTTTTTCTTTTTTATTTTATTATTGGCACACTAGGACTTCTGTTTGGATTTCGTAAAGGAATAACTTTTAATTGCATGGGTTTTGAGTAAGTTTAAGTACTATTCACATTTACAGAACAAGATCCGCATCTAGTAATGCCAAGTAAAAGGTTTTTTTAAGTATTTTTTCTAATGAAATTGAAAATCCATATTATTATGAGGACCTTTCAATAAATGTGGGGACAATTGACCCCACATGTTAAAGTAGTCGTCATTAGTAGAGTTTGGGTTGGGTTCTCTGCGATTATGTACTTCACTAGTTAACAATATTTATTTATTACTTTTATTGTTGCCTGTTGTATTGACTTCTTGAATTGAGACAATACTTGCTTCTCTTATTTTGGCTCACACTTTTGGTCATTATTACTAAAACTGGAGATTCCTGTCCTTCCTTTTCAGGCTACACAATATAAAGGAGTCCTTTACATGGCTGGGCAGCTGGGTCTTGATCCTCCGACTATGAACCTCTGTGTGGGGGGTCCCACAGCTGAGCTCGAACAAGCCCTACAAAACAGTGAGGCTGTAGCCAAATGTTTTAATACCTCCATATTCACCTCCACTTTCCTGTTTGTCATTTACTGCTCTGCGCGTTTAAATTCAAGTGAGAAAATCCAAGTTCAGGAGAAACTAAAGAGCTCATTTGACTCTTCTGACAACCCCACCTTTCTTTATGTCCTTGCTTCTGATCTTCCCAAAGGGTAACTATCTTCATTGATTCTTTATTTCTGATAATATATAGTTTCCTTCTTTTTATGAACATAATGCAGTTTTCTGAAATTATAAAAGCAACGTACATTCATCACTGTTATGACTCAGCAAAACCATGATTCAAAGATATAACCAAAAGAAACGAAAAATACTATTTACTGGTACGTGGTTGATTGCACTTTGGTTTTGTCGGGTTTGGCACTAGTATTGGAATTTGTAACTGATAGGGTTTTGTTTTGTTGCAGGGCAAGTGTAGAAGTAAAGCCTGTTATTTACGCATCAGAAGTTGAAGAAGAGACGGAGGAACTTGAAGTGGGCACGTTGAGAACACCATTAGAGAACATATTTGGTAAATTACAAATTGATAAGACGTGTTATCAACTTTGCAACATCAAGGGAAAACTTCTTTCGTGCATTGTTTCTATCACCAGTGCTGAGGCATCAAAGATATGCTCACAACAAGATGACAATGTGTTTGATTTCCAATGTGGATCTAAGATGCATATGAAGACAATTGCAACATTTTGTGTCTCCTTTGTTGCTAAAATCTTATGTGAAAATGGTTTTTCATGGGATGATCTGCTGGTGAGTTTCAGAGTACCTAATTATATTCTTTTTTATTACATTTGATCCTTGTAAAAATTAAAGTTCAATTTATCTGAAGACATTGTCTGAGTTTGATCATTGAGTTCTCTTTCGGCCCTACCATGCAGATTTTGAGGTTCTACTATCCAACACGCATTTCATTAAGTGCAGATCTCATGGATTGTGTATTCTCGGAAGCCTTTTTACATTTAGCACAAGTCGATGAAAGCATCAAATTTGGGAAGGAGCCTCTATTTAACCTGGTACCAGTCATAGGGTCGGGTCAATCTGCACACATGGATGACTTCATCACATGTGAATTATTGGCCTCTAAATTGTGACATGAATTACTCTATTTACCTCACACAAAAAAGTGAACTTGTGTGTGATTTATGAAACCTGTACATTCAATTCGATCAATGGTTATTTAATTTTTCCCACATAGGTAGAATTATTTTTAGGGAAAGTGCCAATCCTTTGAAACCTCAATAAATATTCTATTTCTTTTTATTTATGAGCAGAATGTGGAATTCTAGCATTTTTGTGAATTAATCTATAGATCCGGATAAAAATTTGACTACATTAATCCAAAATTCAAACTACTTAAATCAGTTAACATGAACTGACCCGGAAATTGCTTTTCCGTGGGCCCGGAACCAGGGTAAAGAAAGTACCTTACTGAAAGGTTTTTACAGTGCATAGTTAGGTATAAGAGAAAATTAGCTGAAACTGAGCCGTGATTACCTAACAAGAGACCAAGTTAGCTTATAGTTACCTACCAATTACCATGACCGATCCAGACCTAAACTACTGAGTTTTGCTTGAACAGTCAGTGAATGCGTTACCATTTTCTTTTCGAGATTATTTGATTAATTGATTCCATAGATTGAGAGACTTGCAATAGGTTTGGTTGATCAAAACGAGGAACTTGAAGTGAAGAACCTTATATTGCTGTTATTACTAAAATATAAATTTATTTTAACAATCCTTGAAGTGTATAATGGTCTTATCCATTTCAAACTTCAGAGTAGATATATCTTTCAATAATTCAAATAAGTAAAATTTCTTATATAATTTTAGATCATATGTTAAGCGTAAATTTATTTTTAATTTATTTTTAATTTTTAAAAAAAAAATAAAAAAGCGTAACTAACTATTAATTTTTGTACTATAGTCTCTAACTTTCTATTCTCTATGCATCTATAATCTATTAAAGAAAGGAAAATACAATTTACCCGCTTCCCATTGTCCTCAGAGCCCAGTACTAAACCAGCCCAAACTACTATTACCCCAAAGTAAATCCAACCTCAAGCAAATCAAGCCCAAAAAGGCCCAAGTAGAACCCTACATCCGACGGCGCGTGATGCGACAATAAATCCTTCTCTCTCTCAAATCAAAACCCTAACACGAGTAGTCTCTTCATCCCTCATTCCCACTCCTCGTCGCCGCCGAGTCGCAACCATGGTTCGTACCATCTCCATTTCCTCTTCTCCTCTCTACTCTGTTCTTCTCAACCAAAGATCTCTATCGGAGCTCCTTCTCTTTAGATTCTTACGCTTTTTGTCCTCTTTTGATCTCTTTGTAGACTTTCAAGAGGTTTGTGGAGATCGGAAGAGTCGCATTGATCAACTATGGGAAGGAGTACGGTCGTCTCGTCGTCATCGTCGATGTCGTCGATCAGAATCGGGTTTGTTGTTTTTTTTTTTAAACTTACCTCATTTTGGAAGTTCTAGTTTGTGAACCTTGTTAGGATTATTAATGCATCGTGTTAGCAAATAAATATTGAATGATAATGAGAGAAAATTCTCTCTAATTCAATTGTATGCTAAGTTACTTTGGTACCACCTACCTCATCAGACTTGGTTTTGCTCTACTTTGATGCCTCTAATTGACCTCAGTAGCAACTTTAAGTGAGTTATACTGCTTTAGGCATATTGGTCAGCTGACATGTCACTTATCTATCGTGCATGATAATGTGCTAGTTTTAAAATTGCTACTTAAAAATGAGAGTAAAGCTCATACTGATATCTAATTAATTCGTTTGTTCATATGCTTTAACTTGTTTGGGACAAAAGGCTTTGTTGTATGTTCAGATGCTTTGGCTATTTTGAAATGTTATTATCATAGATTATATAAGTCTGATATATGAGATGGTTTGTTTCAGGCCTTGGTGGATGCACCAGACATGGTGAGATGCCAAATAAACTTCAAGAGGTTGGCTCTGACTGACATCAAGATTGACATCCCTAAGGTTCCCAACAAGAAGACCTTGGTTGCTGCTATGGAAGCTGCTGGTACTACACTAACTTCATTTTATGTGAATTTCTACCATATATAAAATGTAAACCTTAAATGTCTTGTAATAGGAAATGGTAATTAAAGATATGTTTTATATCTATACAAGTACTGAGAATGTCTCACATGTCCACTATTTTCCTTTCATTGGCCAAATAATCTGCTATGCTTTCCTGGGTCCCAAACACAAAAGGCAATAATATTGTTGGACTTCCTTCAGAACAAAATAGGGTTGATTTTTGAAGATCCTATTCGATACTAAACATCAGATCTGTCATGTTATTGTCTTATGAAATGAAAATTCTTGTTTTTGGCTTGTTGCAGATGTAAAGAACAGGTGGGAGAAGAGCTCATGGGGCAGGAAGTTGATTGTCCAGAAGAGGAGGGCTTCCTTGAATGATTTTGACCGCTTTAAGGTTATGCTAGCTAAAATCAAGGTACCTTCCGGTTTCCTATATCTCCCGATCTATTTTATTTCATTGTTATTGTTTGGTGGTTGCATGAATTTCCTTTCAGTTTTTCATGTTGTGTCGAAGTGTGTATGCTGAGTAACTTTTTCAAAATGGGAAAAATACGTGGCCTTACAATATGTAAAAGTGTACCTTATAATCCCTTCATTTTTGAGAGCCTGCCAAAGCTCTACTAAGCTTATTTGACCTGAAATTTATACTGATACTTATGAGCAGCATCTGGATATTGCTTCTGTTATTGCTTGCAAGGAGCCTAATGTTATTTTTTTTTTCACTTTGTTATAAATTTTTAGAGAGGTGGTGTCATCAAGCAGGAGCTGGCAAGGTTGAAGAAGGAAGCTGCTTGAGGGTACTTACGAAAGTTTTTAGGTTATTCAATGAGTTGAATGTTCTTAGGATTTTGGTAAGGGTACTTTGTTTTGGTGTTTATTAAGAAGACCTAGTTGAATTTTGTGAGTGTATTCATCTTATTGAGATTTTGATGGAGTGTTTAGTGAAGTATCACTTGACTAAAGGCGATCAAATTACATTACTGGGTACTTTGGTAAATTGTTCTTGTTATATCATAGTTGCAAACTTTTACCTCAGCATTTTCTATTATTGGTCAGTGTCGAATTGTTTTCTTCCAGGCCAATTATCGTCATAATTAGGTCTAAAGTTTGCTGTTGTAAAATACTTTTATAAATTGGAAGTAGTTTGTTATAATATACCAGAAATATTAACATCTGTATATATCAAACAAAAATTCACTTTGGCTTTGATCGAAATGTCTTTATAAGCAGCATTTTATTTCATTCCGTTTCAGTTGAATTGATCTTTAGGGTTTCGTTGGATTAATAACATGAAAATTCTAAGAAAAGAATGGCGTAGTATTTAATTAGGAATGAATATTGTTGTGTATACTTTATGTATCATTTGTACTTTTGGTGCATCAGTATGACATCGCACTCAGCGCTGAAAGAATTTGCCGTGTGAGATGACGATATGTTTGCGCTGCATAAATATGATCTAGCACTGTTTCTATAAATATACAGCTTTAATGTCTAGATTATTGCATAATTCGTACTCTATATTCACATCGTTCAGAGAGCTCTTCGGTACCTCCTTCATCGCCTCTTTCACATCTTTGGGTCAGATGCGATGCCCTAGAGAGCTCCCTATCTTCTCTTTTGTACTCTCTGTTTTCACATCGTTCAAGAGTTCTCCAATACCTCCTTTGTCATCTCATCTTTCACTTCTTTAGGTGGGATGAGACACCTTAGAGAGGTCTCTATAATCTCCATTGTATGTGAGGCTATAGATGTCCAAAGAAAAGAGCAACATTTTTTTTCAGTCAATTTTTTGTATAGAAAGTAAATTCGCGGCGGGAAAAAGTTTCCCTCATATGTAACTTTCCTTTTCGAAAATAAAAAACAATGCAAACACGGTAATCCCTTCATTTTCTAGAACCGGTTAAAGTAGAACCAGGATCCTCTGGACGTTTTTTTAAAAACGTCCAATGGATGGTTTGATCGGAGCCGTTGAGATTAAATCAGACGGTTCATTTTTTTCGGGCCAATATTTTTTTCGGGTGTGGTGGAATGCACGGGGCTCCTTTATAGCCGTTGAGATTAAATTAGACGGTCCAGATCTCGAGACGTCCGCCAAACGTCCAGAGGATCCCAGTCCAGAGGATCCCATTCCGGTTAAAGTAAGCTTAGCATATATATTTGACATTAAGTTTATTTTTTATACTTATGAGCAGAATCTGGATCGCTGACAACTTATGACATTTGTACTTGGCTTTGATCAGCATTCGGCAAAGGCTTTCAAAATAGATTTCATTGGAATTGATTTCAGAGGAAAAGAAATGATTTGATTTTGAAATGAAATTTCATGATCATATGAGTGATAAAGGGAATTGACGAAAGTTCATCCATAACCACAAATAAGGAGGATAAGACGCTCTTCATCAATTCTCGCCAAATTTATTTCTTTTTATGGGATTTCAAAATAAAATGTGAGGAAAGTGAACATCCATCAATTCAATTCTCATGATTAATTTTTCTCTTTTCCGATCAACTAATTTGGATGGAATCAGAATTCCCGATTCCAAATCCATACTTAAATTTTCCTTTCCGATCAGGGCCTTTGTTATAATTTTTAGAGAGGTGGTGTCGTGAAGCTGGAGCTGGCGAGGTTGAAGAAGGAAGCTGCTTGAGGGACCTGCAAAGGTTTTAGGTTGTTTGCATGTTGTTAGGATTTTGGTAAGAGTATTTATTTTGGAATTAATGAAGACCTAAATGTTAAATGTTGTGAGTGTATTCATATTATTGAGATTTTGATGGATTGTTTAGTGAATTATCACTCGATGGCAATTCAAATTACTGGGTACTTCGGTTATTATTTTTATCATATCTTAGTTCCAGACTTTTGCCTCACCGTTCTATATTGTTCAATGTTTAACTATTTTTCACTGTTATTTGTTATCTCTACTACTTGTAAAAGCATCATTAATAAAGGGTGTAAATATGTCAGATAAAAGGGTGTAAAGTGTAAACAATTTTTATATCAATTATGGACCCAGGGGCGGAGCCAGGATTGAGAATTGGGGTAGGCAGAAGGCCAAAGTTTGAAATACTAGTCTTAGTTGATTTTGATGAGTCTATTTTTTTCACTTTCTTAAGCATCCAATGCAGTCAAGCTTCCTCTTTTTTTATCTTGAGACTAAGAAAAATATGTAAATATGTAACGACAATCAGTATAATATCAAATAATGGAACAAAAAATGGGAAAAAAAATATATATAACAAACTTGCTTGACCAAAATATCATGCATCAGAATCACTTGTCAAACATACTGGAGTAATCATATTCCTCTTCAGGCGTCAGGACCAAACTCATATTCTAGATAAAATGGCTCCTCTTTAGTAGATCCCACTTCCTGGTTGGATCTTGTTGAAATAAAGGATTTTGCATACGTAACAATAAACTGAAAGTTAAAGGATATATTGATAAAAGTCACCAAAAAACTCCGTCAAGTGCAAGGATTGTGTTACATTTAGTCCTTTTCTTAGGTTAATAAACATAGATGTGTCATGTTCAAAAGATATACAAAAAGGGTGTATTTTCCCTCGAAAATAAAAAATGAAAGCATCGCATTCCACCCCCTTAAATCCGCCCCTGTATGGACAATTAATTTATGTAATTTGATCTTATCAGTGGTCTACTTTTTATTAGAAAAGATTAAATTATTACTAAATTAGCTATTTATTTAAAAAAAAAAAAACTAAATTATTGATTTTATTATATCTTTATTGCCTAAAACACACAGTTATAATTTGGAGGTAGTTTGTTGTCTTTATATCGCAATAACATACTAAAACATAAAATATTTGCACAAATCAAACTAAAATAGCGAATGATCTGCGAAATCAAATCCGTATGATTCGTCAAATTTAGGAAAAGAAACATAATAATATATTTCTATATTATTTAAAAAAAAAAAATCTCTCGTAGTTGGGTAGCATGTTGCATTTGTAAAAGCCACCTAGAGTTGCCATTGACCCCCTAAAGATTCTTAAAATAAAAAAAATGGTTACTAATTGGGAACAATATTGTTGGATCTTTTCCTATTAAAGAACATTCTCTTGAATTCCTCAGGTTCGTCGGCCGAACAAATAAATAAATTGCACAATGAGACGTATGACAGCGCTTAAACTATCTGCATGTATATACATGACTATGAGAAGTATGACTTTGATTATTTATTTATTTTTTATATATCTTCTCTGACTTTTGATTAGTTATTTTTTATTCCTTCTCTTTGAAATTGATTGAGCAATTCATTTTATTACATTAACTATTTTTGAAATATAGAATAAGAAAGATTAATCCGGGTGCACTGTTGAATACATGCTAAAAAGGGACCCACACGGCCATGCCATGACAAATTTTTGAGTTGAGAGTAGCTGGATGTTGTAAATTTCTTACAGTTCCAACATTATACTAGAGCAGTTATGAAATGGATAAAAAAAATATATTCTGAGGATTTGATGCATGTGTTGAATTGCTGGTCTAGGTAATTGTCCAAGTTTGGCTAATTTTGTTGTAATGTAATTATCTTAGGGTTTGTTTGGATGGGTTGGGAATAGTGGGAAGAGTGGGAAGAGTAGGAAGAGTGGGAAGAGTGCTATTTCGGGAAGAGGAAATATTGTTTGGATGGTGAGTTTAGGAATAGCGTTGGGAAGTGTGAAAAAGTAGAGAGAAAAGTATTGTTGGGAAGAGTATTATTGAAAATTGTGTTAGGAATGGAATTGACTATTTCAAAACCGTTTGGATGAAAAATTTAGGAATAAAATTGCCAATTCCTAGAAATTGGCTATTCTTACTTCATCCAAACGAGCCCTTATATAACGAATATTTGTTAAAATGCTCTTAATTTTGGGTCCCCAGCCTAGAATAGAATCTGAGCGTCTCACTTGATTTGGCAGGCCGGCTTCTCCATGTCTCCCTCATACACCAATCCCAGTAACGGACATATATTTACAAGGATAAATGACCCGCTTCACGAAAAGTACACATTCTAGCAAACAGGACTTTGTGCGTTTCTATATCTCAGGAGTGGTGGTCTGGCACCGCTCCAATTCCATTCCATTGTTTTGCTTCTTTCCCTTCCTTTCTCCACCTTCGCCCGATTGGTGGGTCCCACCTCTCCCCCACCAGTTCGCGAAAAGTAGCCGTTATCTCTCCTCCGTCCATCTCTCCTTTCCCCAATCCCTCTCATCTCATGTCAAGTATCCTCCCTCCGATTAATTTTTTCTTCATTGGAGATAAATAATAAACGCTAAATTAAATCTCAATTTTTTTTTTATCAACTCGTTCTTTCCTTCGGGAGTCACAATCACTGTTAGTTGACTTATTACCCGGTCGCATCCATCACTCTCCAACTATTCGATCGTGAAAATTGCACATAGATTTAGGTATTTATCTATCTGTCAATTTCGTTTTGGGACAAGGAGGAGGGAATTCATCGTTGATCGAAGAAGATGCTGTGCTGCTACGCGGATCCCGAGGCATTGGTAGATCCCGAGTCGTTCTATCCAATCAGGCCTGAATGCAAGGAGGATGCACCACCCACCCGATTCAAACCCATGGTTACTTTACTAATTTGCTTTTTTTTTTTTTAATTTTTAATTAGTGTCTCGGTTATGTTAAAGTTCTATATAGATTGCGTAATGCTGGATCAATCCGCTGAGCATTGCTCTTTCAATAGATTTTTGACTAGTTTATTTATTCAAGTATTTGATAAAAACAATATATTATTCCTGCAACTTTTTTACTAAAGTGTAACTAAATGATTTTGAACTCCTCTTTACAGTTTATGTATAAAACTAGTACAAACTCTAGCCTAAGTACATACAAGACACAGCACAACCACCTTCGAAAATAAATGCAGTAATTTATTTAGTAACATACCATTCCGCACATAACAAGAAACAAATGCTCTTAGGCACAAAATTTCTGGATTCAATTAATGTCATACGAACAATTAGTATGCAATAGATAATCAACGTTGTAATTTTTCTTTTTTCATGTTGAAGCCTGGGAAAACACTAAGTTCGAGAAGATGGCATGCATCATTCTCACCAGATGGTCACTTGGACATATCCACTGTCCTTCAACGGATACAACGTGGGGTATTTCATTTTTCCTTTTTTTATTTATTCAGTTTACAATTCCATAAGAATTGCATAAGTAAAGTTTGGCATCATACATGTTACTTCCTGTTCTGTCTGGTACAGAATGGATTGCTTGGTCAATTTTTAGTCCTCATTTCGTGTTATTTACTTTTCCTTGGTTTGTTTTATTTTTAGCAAATTAATTTCACAAATGAGGGTTGGTGGTTTTTTGGGTTAAGTAGGTACGACTAATGCATTTGGAGGATTTCTGTACTGAATTGTTCTGGTAAGTAATACCTGTTTGCGTGCACCTAGTCGATTTGCCATTTGTATGGTATTATATGTTTTGTTTCAAACAATCGTAGGGTGTTCATCCGAAAATTAAAGGAGCAGTTTGGGAGTTCTTGCTCAGCTGCTACGACCCCAATACCACTCTAGACCAAAGAAACGAGCTTAGGCATTCCAGAAGGTAAATATTCTCTCATTACACTGTGCTTCCTAGTTTGATGGGTAATCGGCAAGGATCATAGTGTAATTTCTTTTCCTTTTTGCCTTAATCATTTGTTTGTTAATGGTTAATTGATATAGGCTAGACCTGTCATAATAGCTAAAATCAGATACTGTCGAAAAGCTCTGGTACAAAGCTTGAAACTGGTATTATTTCATTAATGACAAGAACAAGCACGCTTGAATCTATATTTTAGCGAGGAAATTAAATGTGACTCAATACACAAAGTTCATCTAAAAAACCAACAAAAAGGCAAGGTGGTCTCGAAAATCAAAATTCATAATTTTATTGACAACTGCAGATTGGAATATGAGAAGCTAAAGTCAAAATGCAAAGAGATGGAGCCATCAGTTGGCAGTGGAGTTGTGATAACAATGCCTCTAATTACAGAAGATGGACGACCTGTAGAAATTTCCAGATCTAACAATGGTCCTGAGTCTGTACCAGAGACACAGCAGTCTGAAGTTGTCACTGGCGATGCTGAGGGCTCTGCAACTGAGGCAGATGACCCTGAAGGTGTCAATGGTGAGGGCACCTCACGAACAGAAAAAGTGGAGCCAGTGATCGAAAGTGAACTGGTTGATGCGGCTGTTGTTCAGTGGAAGCTTACCCTCCATCAAATTGGTAGGTATGTTGAGCAAAAACGGTTGCTAAGTGTTGGGTCAGGGAACCGGGTTGGGAGCTTGTTGTTACAGAAGAAAATGGTTTAGACCTCACGAAAAACAACCTTATATTCCGTATATACTGGCACATAAATGACCAAACTTATTTGTCTGTCAAACACTTTTCAGTAGCTTAACTCCATGAGTTGATAATCCGATTGTGAGATAGAATACTTGATAGATTTTTGAACAAATTTGATTTAAATCTTCTTTTGTATAGTTTAGGTTCAGGAAAAAAACATCATGCCAACTGGGAGCTTGAGTTGTCCTACCAGTCAATTATATATACAAAATCATTGTGGTTCTTCCATTTATTTTTTGAGAGTGTAAAATGGTGGAGACAACAAAATAGTAGCAAATTTACCAGAGCCCAATGTTAATACCTAAATCCAGTGGTCAAATTATTTAGTGGCCTTAATACAACTTAATCTTGAACATCTAGCTAAATAAGCCCAATATTTATGTCTTAATATATAACGGAAGGATAAACTTAGGAATCATAAACGGTATGTGTTCAGAATAATTATATATTGCCTTATAACCATTGTCCTAAAAATATTACTCAAATTCCTTTACAGGGACATAAACATATAACTTTTCTAAGTTCTAATCACTCAACATCATTCACATTTCTTTCGTGGCATTCAACAGAAAAAATGTAACAGAATTTTTTTATTTTTATTTTTTCTGAGAATGATAATCCAGTTTCATGATAAACATTTGCTTTACATTTCATGTCTATAAGTCCAGTTGAACAAAACTTGTCAAGGGATGCAACAGTGAAACAAGTTGGTTCAAACTGGACGGTCTTTTGTGAAACAGTTCGCTGGAGCTTTCTCAAATTTTCTTTTCTGTAGAGAATATTGTTTCTTTCTCCAAGAAAAGGATTATTTGCTTACTAACAACTTTTTGGAATGTATTTTCTATGTTTTGCACACATTTAGGCCTTGATGTGGTTCGTACAGATCGGTCGCTTGTTTATTATGAGGATCCATTGAATAGAGCTAGGCTGTGGGATTTACTAGCCATTTATTCCTGGATTGACAGAGATATTGGGTACTGTCAAGGTTCAATTCTGTTTAATTTCTATCTTTTGAAATGCAATGAAAAATTGAACACTAGATTTGTTTATAGCGACCTTATATCGTAATATCTTTCACTTTCCTAGTTGTTGATTTTCCATGCTCAGTTTTTTCTTTATTTTTTTTTTAAAACTACAAAAAAAATTCATACAGAAAGGACTCTTTGTATAAGTTGTAATATCCTTTTTCTTTTATACAAACAAGGCCCTTCTTCATTGATAAACATAAAAATAAGGAGCGATTCTACCAAAATATCTATCTTCTTACCAATTTGTTTGGCTAGGACGATGAGTGTTCAGTCAATAAAGTCATAGCCCTTTTTTGAAATATTTTCTCCATATAGCACTTGTGTTCTCCATTCCCGAATTAATATCTGGTACTTAATTTTAGATACACTAGTATAGTTGGGCCTTCTCTTTTTAACATTTCTTACAAACTGCTGCTTCTTTTTTCATGAAGCAATTTATTTTCTCCGAGTAATTGTTATATTTGTTTCTCTTTAATGTTGTTTGTGGTAGGAATGAGTGATCTTTGCTCACCAATATCAATCCTTATTGAGAATGAAGCCGATGCTTTCTGGTGTTTTGAACGACTTATGCGGAGACTGGTACATTTTCCACCTATTTATTCTTTGAACTTTTAAAAATAACTAAAAATATCATGGAAATGAATGACTAAAAATATATATATATTTTTTCTTTTGGAAATGAATGAAATTTCATGGTTTGTTGTTACATTCTTGCTGTTAATTTTATGCTAATAGACATTTAACTTGGATTCGTTGCATGTCATCATCACTTCTAGAACATATTAGATATTACTTGTTTATTTCAAGAGCATTTTACTCTTTTAATTATTCATTAACATTTGATGAAATAGTTCTTAATTGACCTGTAGTGTGCATGCTATAATTATTTTAAGAATGAGAATTCTGGGCATGACAATGTTGCGAAAAAATTCTATTAACAGACATCTTTATTAATTCTTTATCATAGCTCAATAAAAAACATAGCTCATGTTATTTTACTTGACCTTTCCCAATGTGATAATCAACTTCTCTTTTCTTTTGATTTCATTTGAGCTTACAATAATTTTATATTTTTCTACTCTCGAAAAATCAAAGCGAGGAAATTTTAAATCAACAGCAACATCAATAGGAGTTCGGTCTCAACTGATGACCCTATCAAATATCATTAAAACAGTTGATCCCAAGCTTCACGAACACATTGGTACCATTTTATTATTTTTCATTTTATTCCTAAACATATTTTTAGTCTTTTATAAGATGATATTAGCTCCTCCCCAGGGTGACCAAATGCAACACCAGATTCTGGTGGTGTGATTGTCAGGTCTGGTATTGGCAGAGTTATGTTATCATGGTCGGCATGATAAGGGATGTGTTTACTTGGAGCTTTAATGCATTGCAATTCCCTATAGGTCTCTTTATTTTGTCTTTTCTTCGGTTAATGTGTTAAATGCACAACTGATCCTCATTGAAGGCAAAATCAGGTTGGAACTGATTAACTAGGACATGAAATATTTGAGGCTGTACGAGTTGTTTAGGCACACTGCTGAACAACTAGTGTATTTCTTTTTACTGCAAATTGATGAAATATTGAAAATTAGTGAGTACACTTTAATATGCGGTAATGGTGATGGTAGCAAATATATATACAAGTGCACATTTTCTTTCTTTTTTTTTTTTGTGATTTTGAAGAGCGACTTGTTGAGAATTATAGACCTTGTGTACCTGACCTCTCAATTTATTCATCTTTAGAATGAAAACCTATACATATGGATTTTCTATGTTGGCTAAGTACCTCATGAAATGAATTTTATATTTACTTTTATGAAATGCAGAAAATTTAGATGGTGGAGAGTATCTGTTCGCCTTTCGTATGCTGATGGTTCTTTTTCGTAGAGAATTCTCCTTTGTTGACACTCTCTATCTCTGGGAGGTCTCTCTGTCTCTCTGTCTCTCTCTCTCTCTCTCTCACTTTCTCTCTTTCTTGAGCACATGCAATAACACATTCCTTAGTGACCCGCCAAGTAAGAAAAGAGACAAACTATTATTGGGAAGTTCCCTGAAAGTATGCCTAGTCAGGTGGTGGAGTCTGTTTGAGCGTTTCCTCCTTTTGTGCTTGAAACAATTTCTTATTGATATTCCTTATTTACTCTATTGTGTTCAGCTGATGTGGAGCATGGAGTACAACCCGAACTTGTTTACAGTTTTTGAGTCATCAAATGGGCTTTCAGCTGACATCGATGGTCAAGATGCTGGGCCGAGTGATGGGAGCACCTTGAAGAAGTGTGGAAGATTTGAGAAGAGGTACTTGCAGGCAGGCCAGGGAGGCGGGGCCCAGCACCCTCCTCTCTCCATCTTTCTGGTTGCAAGTGTTCTAGAATCCAAGAACAAACGCCTCATGCAAGATGCGAAGGGACTCGATGATGTTGTCAAGGTATTTATCTCGTCCACTCTCACGCACTATCAGATACTTCTGCAAATTACTCGTGACATATCTTGTTATGCATTTGGCTTTGGACGTTAGCGGTGGTATTAGCAAAATGGAAATGTCCAATCAACAATGTACTGATAGATAATTCTGTTCATAAGTGATGATTTCAATCTGATGCTGTTAAAATATTTTTGATGAGGTGATTTTGAAATATATTTATTATTTGTGTTGTTTAAATCTTTTTTATATGGTTTTATTTGCATTATTGAAAATATTTATTTTAGTTTCACATATAAAACTTGTTAACTATATTCAATCTATTTTTATCTTTTGAACATTCGGCCATCTAACTATTTTACTTTGTAATGCTTCTAAAAACTATTTTACTTTGTAAGACTAGACTATTCTATTTGGTTTCTTTTCTTAATTTAATATGCCAGATGTTTCTTTTGCTCATTTGCACTTTGGTTTTAACTTTGTAATGGTTTTGTTTACCTACCTACACGTTTTTACAAACTTTCTTGGACACTGTACTTTTTAATTATCACAGAATTGGGCCAACAACAACCTAACTCTTTTCTTATTTTTATTTTTTTATTTTTTTGGGTAGATTTTAAATGACATCACAGGAAATTTGGATGCAAAGAAAGCTTGTAAGGAGGCATTGAAAATACATAAGAAGTATCTCAACAAAGTAAGTTCTACTCTTATGTTGTTACTTTTAAATGAACTTTGGTAACAGCTATCTTGTATTTTGTATCTGTTAATCATTCTTTGGTACAAAAGCAATGATTTATTCAAATAAACATAAATTTTCTATTAACGCACAGAGATGTGTGGTTGCATATATCTCATATTTTGATGTAACTTGAAATCTGGTGCAGGTCAAAACGTCATGATAACATGCATGGGTTTAAATCTTTAAATTTGGCAAGCTGGTCATAATTAAGAGCATAGGGGAAGTTTTATACCAGATGCATTTTTTCTTTTTCTGATATTTCTGATTGAGTCATTTAAGTCCAATTCTTTCATTCTTCTTGCATATAATTTGTTGTATTCACATCAAGAAAGTTAAAATATATCTGAATAGAGGTGACTGTGTATTATGTACATGCTTTTTTTTACAATTATTTCCACTGTGTTTATGGTGTACTATGCATCTCTGAGTTGCGTGTCATGTTGATCATGTTTGAATGGTACTGTTTGTGCTTCAAATAATCTTGTTTATAGGCATTTTGTTTCGTACTATTGTACTGGTCAAGCTAGCCGACCTTTTTTTAACGAAATTTTGGAAGTCATATAATGTGTTTGTTGAGAACATTGAGATTTTGTGTTAAACTGTTTTCTAGCTAGATCGATGCATATTTTATTTTGTTTAATTTTTGTTCCTTTTGTAATTATATTTACTGAGGGATAATTGCCATTGATGCTTGGTAATAGTATTTGCGATTAACTTATAATGAGTTATCAAATAATAACTAAAAGATAATTTAAGCGTCGAATTTAATGACGGAAATATTTGATTAACTTTTGCCGTATGTAAAGTTCCTATTTGAATATTATTTCACACGATCTGAGTGTGTTAAAATTCAATGCATTAAGTCGGTTAACAATGGGTACTAACAACTTAGCTCGCAGCATTTCTCGTAGTACACATGGCTGATTGTACGAGACTAGCGCTCTACTTGATAACTCTTTTTTATTTCTTTTGCTGAATTTTTTTTTTTTTGAACAGCTATTGTGTTGAAATTTTTATATGAGCAGTCATACTGTTTGATGTTTTCTTTGTTTTATTATTTATGTATTCTTATTTCGATATATTTTTCAATTGTGGTTAAATGAGGTTCAATTTTCGGACACGATTGCAATGCACAAAAATATAAGTTGTCCGTACAAATTATGCTAGTATTGTATTCGTTAGCGTCATTAAAAAAAAATATGCTCTGTCGTATTAAATACATGTTAATTTTAAATAAATATTTGCCATAATTTATGGCATAACGTTGGGTAATGCTAAAATCTTTGACATCAAAAACACGATCCGAAGGTCAACTATTAAAGTTTCAGAAATTCGGTTTAAACCGCTTAATATGATCCCATATTAAAATCTAATTGAAAATCAAATTTTATATTATTTTTTAAAAACTATTTTGTTCATAGTTTTTAAATTAGAGGGTCCATAGCTAATTAGATTGAGGATTTTTTTTTTAAATTTCGAAAAATATTAAAAAAAATTGGAAAACTATAAAATTTGATATCTAAGGACATTTCATTATGAAAAATAAATTTAAGCGATTTGGATTGACCGTTGTAATCTCTAAATTTGAAATTTGATCATATTTGAGGAGTGTAGATTTCAAACATGTCTGACTCTAACAACCGTCCATAATACTTATAGAAACAAATTACTTTTACAAAAATAATAGCAAGAACGATAACCATCATTAAAATTATGTATGCGTTTGATCATATTTGGTTTCTCACCTGCAATACCTTCCGAACCCAATTCCAAAAATGGTCTCTCCATCCTCCGTTACACTGACCTACCCTATTTGGGAAATTTTCTTAGATGCTTTGAGGAATTGAGGTTGCCTCGATTGACACCGCTGAATGCTTACTGAACCTTCCAGCGCCATTTATCGTTGCCACCCTTTAAAAGTATTCTAATTTTTAATTTCTATAAATTATGCACCACCAAAAAAAAAAATATATATGGAGTCACTGATCAGTTATTGTTAAATTAAATAAATTCGGAGCAAAAGATTATTTTAATGAAGAGACACAGAAGCTGCCACAATAGATCACTAGTAAAACCAAACCCCTTGCGCACGTTTTACGGAAACGCGTTTCTCTATTAATTCAAATCCTCTACTACCGATTGTGTGAAACCCTCCGTGCTGCCAAACTATA
Source organism: Rhynchospora tenuis (assembly GCA_027725995.1). NCBI lineage: Eukaryota > Viridiplantae > Streptophyta > Magnoliopsida > Poales > Cyperaceae > Rhynchospora > Rhynchospora tenuis. The sequence continues at coordinate 128,595,930 of CM050889.1, read as the reverse complement.
ATAGATTATCTGTAACGCACATACGTAAAGTTATACAAAAAGTGTCACAGAATATTTCGGAAACTTGGCAAAAAGTTCGTGGACCTGTCTGCATTATACTGCAACTCCTTCGTGAAGGAATCCGTGCTGCGGGTCTAAAACTTATTTAATTTTTAACTTGTCACATAACGTTCTTAAGAAGTCGCCGCAGAAAATAGTACAGATAAATGTAAAACCTCCAATGTGCGAGGTAATGAGCTATCGAAAATTTAATCAATTGATATTATTTATAATAATTTAATAACTTCGACTCGAGAGATTGCAATCTGATATATATATATTTTTTATGCATCAGATCCAACTTTTGTAAATTTGAAACTTACAAAAAAAAAAAAAATGTAAATTTGATTTTTCATGACAAACCAATGGAAAAGTTTGGAGGAGAACGGGCTTAGATTTAAATAGCTAAATTCAAGAACGCAATTTCGAGATTGGTTAATTGAATTGTAGGCTCGGCCAATTCCATTTTTTTTTCTTTTATTTATAAAACTGTGGTGGCGTCTATGAACGACAATATTGTTTTAAAAAATTTTTGTTAAAATTAAAATATTAGTTGCAATCTAAGGATAGCTCCGAGTCTTTTTTTTTTTTTGAATTCTATTAGAATGTTGTTTTTATTTGGATAATTACATGATTAAAAAAATTCGTTAATATGTATTAGATTTGATATTGTTTTTATTATAATCTAGATAACATACATAAAGTTTATGAACTATTAACAACCTTAAAAAAATAAATACGTGGTTTGAAATTATCTGGGCTGTCAATTGCATAAATTAGCAGCTGGAAACACCTTTTTTTCTGAACAACCTGAAGAAGCCCTTTGGTGAAACCGCCCCACAAATATAATAATAGTTATAATAAATAAAAAGGTATGCCTTTGGAGTCTTACATACAAGAGAAATGGCTTCACTTTCTCTAATATAAAATAGTCCAAGTTTCCCCCTTATTTTTCGACCATATGTGTATTTGTCGCAACAAATATCAAATATGACCAGTCTCTATGTTACAATATCTGACTAGATGCATCTAAATGAACAACATATTGAAAACAACAGTCAATAGAGAAAGTTTAAATGTCAATCCATGCATAGCTTATTTTGGGGTCCTATCCAGGCGCTCTGAATCATTGCTCTTTCTCTCCCTATTATTATTTTCTTTAATTGCTATCATAAATAAATTAGTAAATAAAATTATTAGTTTATATAAGGGCTTGTTCCCGCCACCTACGCCCATGACCCGTTAATTAATGACATACAAGAAAAATAAAAATAAAATAAAAAAGAATGGTAACCACCCATTAACGAAATCCGCGGCAATTGTTAAAAAAACACCCCCTATAATTCTTGTTAATTACCAATTCTTTCCACTCCAATCCAGCAAATTTTCTATCAAGAATATCTCTTCTCTCTGACCATCCCATTTCTAGTCTAAAAAGAGAAAAAAAATCCAGCGACCACTTATCCCAAATTGCATGATTAGATAGATATTCTCACTGATTTGTTAGCGATTGTTCAAGGCCACACCAGAATTAGGCTTTGAAGAATTGAGTTGTCATTCAACGGTTATTCTGTTCTAGTCAGAGAGGATGAGATGGAATCAGGAAAAGGAGAATGGAGAATGCTCTGATGCTGGATTAATCATGCAAATTTGATTTTTAATGTAAGTGATTGGTTATGGTAGTGCATCCTTTCAAATTGTTTTGAGATCCAATTTGCTATTGTAAGTATTTCAATATGAGAGTTTTTTGCATCATATTGTTTTCACCTTCATTTGTCAGCATATCATCGATGGAATTATACCTTCAATTGTTTCCTAAACTGATCTTGAGTTGATAAGAATGTTCATGTATGGTTTGACATTGCTCAATTTTTATTTGTTTGATTTCATAAAAGAAATTTTTTTCATGAAAAATGTTACACAATGAGAATTTCTTTTTGTATCCTCCATTTTTCCTATCTGGCTTGAAAATTGTATTCTTCTGAAAGTCAAAGTCCTTACACTGCACTCAAAGTTTGTTAATGAAGATAAAAAAAAAAAAAAAAACGGATAGATCACCTCTCAAATTCTTTACTTTCCAAATTTAAAAAAAATCAGAACATAACATGATTAAGCATTTTTCAACTGATATTTTGTTGTTCTATTTTTTTTTCCCTCTAATTGCAGATTTTATACAATTTTTAATATTCAAGAGCAGCAGTAATCTTATAAGGGGGAAAAAAAAAATTTAGGAAAATGGAGACAAAGATGAAAGGCCTCCTCAAAGGCCTCCGCTACATATCTCAAATTTTTGGTATCGATTCCCTCATCAACTCATTCAAATCTGTTTTGCTTTTCTTGCTTATTCAATATATATTAACATAAACATGGACATACATGCATGCCAGCAAGATGCCTGAATAGGATACAGAAAAACTTTTTTCACTTTTTAATATCAGACAAACTTATGCTTCTTGATTGAATGCAATGTATAGAAAACTTATTTCAGTATTAACTTTGTTAGATTCAAAAGAAGCAGAGATGCAGATCGGATATCCTACTGATGTCAAACACGTGGCACATATCGGTTGGGACAGCCAGAACCAGGCCAGCACCAATGGCCCCAGCTGGGTAATTTCCTTTAATTGTTGTTTATGGTTTTATTAGAAATCTGGATAGAAGTTATGAGCTTATTAAAAAAAAATGCGAAATAAATTATATAACTCAAGAATTTACTTTACAATTAATAAGATAAGGGTTTGACCCTTGTTTTACTTCCAAAAAAAAAAAATCATTTGTCAAATCTCTTATATATACAGTTCTTTCTACCAATGCCTTTTCCTTCAACATGTTACGAAACCATCATAACTACTGTTTCCAGCGCCTCGTGTGCCAAGGCAACATTACAAACAGCAGTTATGGTGGTTGTTACTTCCTTTTGTGAACCTAAGAGCATTTTCCAAAAGAATAACTAATGATCTTATATTTTCTTTTGATAGATGACTGAGTATAAATCTGGTGAACAGACTCCACATGGTACTGGACAGACAAACTGGCCGTCTTCTGGTATTCATTTTATCTCTATTTTTTCTCCTTGTAAATGTTTTCATTTTTGTATATACACATTTTGATGTAATATTTAGGGAACATCTAAGATGTATGTAATTAATCTATGTCTGTTGGTACAAATTACATGGGAAACTAAATAGTTCTGTTAATCTTTGCTTGGCTGCTTAGATGAACTTTTTAATCACTAATATTAAATCGGGATACCAAACTTCAAAGATAATCTTCAAATGGCATATTTTAGTTATATATCAACTTATCAAGTCCATGAAGGGTTTTAGAATGACAAAAAGTTCAAATTATTTTGTAATTGCTCTGGTTTCTTCTAAATTGAAGGCAGGCAAAAGTGCTTCTAGACATGAATCTGGTCTATCCAGTCCTTTTTTATTGTTGTAACTAAAATTTAGTTTTCTGACAGGATATTCTAACGACTATCAGGGCAGGGAACTAACACAAGACAAACAGCCGGCCCGGCCGCCACGTCGCAACTCCTCTGGTGATGCTGCATCACCAAAGTATGACATGCAAGCATCAAGCCGTCAGACGCAACGCCGCCACTCAGCCTCCTCAACTACTGCTGGCACGTCTGGTGAGCCAGATGCACCAGCTGTTCCAAAGCAAAGTAGACGACGAAAACCCAAGGGTTCTGGTATCAGTTCCGGCAAGTCAAAGTCAAAAGGGATGGTAGCAGCACAAGAATTGGAGGTGGATGAAGAATCAGCAATGACGGGAACTGGTGCAGCACGGCCACAGATGATAACAGGTAGAGGAGATGGCTACTTCTAATTGGTTTCAGTGGAGGATATATTACAATGTTAGGAGATTGGGGTTTTTTGGGGGCGGGTCTTGGTTTGAATGAAAATTTGTACAAAAATGAGGGTTTTACTTTTGTCATTCGAGTTTTTTTTGTTCTATTCTTTTGTTTTTCTTTTCTTTGGGGTGTAGGTTTATTGATTCCCAGTATGATTCTGTGGAATTCTTTTCTGTTTATGTATTTTTTGGCTAATGTCAGAGCAACAGGAAAATTCAAAATTATATAAACGGCACTCTAACTCCATTTTTCATCACAAAGAGGTATTATCATTTTGTCGACACTTGCATTGAACTTTGTGCGTCAACACAAACAATTGCACTCTGTTCATACGGACAACTAACCAATTGATTACTAATTTATTCAAACAAAAATATAAAATCACAAATATTTTATAATTTATATATATATAAGTTTTGTACACAATTGCACAATAGCATCATTCGGTAAATTTTGTCATTCTTTCCAGTTCATCTGTTTAAGATGGACATGAAGAAAAATATTAACAATTAATGATAAACAAATAATTAATGTTGCCTAAACCGGACGACATTTTCCATTATAGCTTCTTCTATTCTGACACTAAATGGTTAGATGCCTCTGTCAGATACGAGGATCTCAACATCTCTAAGTTGACAGAAATCGTCTCCAATTGACTTTTTTGGTCATCAAGTACATCAAAAACAACCTTAACTACCTTAAGATTTTGGCTGTCAAAAAGTGTTCCCTGCAGCACATCATCCCATGTAATTATGCATCTGCAAAGATATATATAACCTCTGTTCATTTCAGTACCAAATATGCATCTGCACATTTCACATTCAATTAAAAAGCTCATCGTGTCAAACACCATTTGCTGATCAATACAATCAACTGCTAACTTGTTTTTTTCGCTTGAATTTCATACTTACCAACATCTTAATTTTGACAAAATTAACTCAATGTTTGTTTAAGGGTGGTACTGATGGGGTGTTTGGAAGTGTGGTACTAAGAATAGAATAGCTTGTTCAAGAACAAGGGTGTTGAATAAGAAATGGTGAAAAATTGCTTATTTATTAATTGAGAGATATTTTTTGGATGGTTAGTTAAGAATAAGAACAAGAACAAGAATTATGGATGCTTAGATCCATGTTATAAGGGTTAGAACAAACAATTCGGCTTGTTCTCAAGTGTGTTTTGTTAGAAAATGCTCATATTTTAATTTTAGATTAATTACAACTAATTAATCACCATTAACAACAAGCAAATCAATAGATCTAGTGCTAAAGCAATCACACATCATGAGAAAAGGGATTGAATCATTACCTCTCCTTGAATCGTATCAAAGAGGTTAGATCCAATGCGTAGGAGCCGGTGGCGTGCGTGCTCCGCCTCCTCCACCACCAATAGTCGCCTCTAGCCCACCAAGGACCCACCACCAAGCTCAAAGAGAATGCTAGTTCTCTTGAACCTCTTGCTAATCACCTTGCTTCTCTACTTAACTATTTAATGGAGAGGAAGAGAGGTGGGGTGCTCAACACATGAGCTTGGAAGAGAGAAAAGAGGGGCAGCTAGGAGGCGCATGGGATGGGAGAGAATGACGGCTAGGGTTTCCTCTTGGAGACCCCCTTTATATAGCCAACAACTCTCATCCACCTTTCATACTATTTACAAGTATGCCATCCACCCTAAGAGGCCACCTAATGGGCTTTCTTGGGCCATCTTAATAAAAGGCCTTTATTCATTAATTCACCAATTAATGAATCCCCTTTAATTCTCTTTATTCTTCCTTAAATCGGGCCTTTAATTAACCAATTAAATAGAAGCCCAATTAGCTCAAACTAATTAAAGTAAGTTGAACATAATTAATTATTAACTCATTAATAATTAATTTATGATTAGCTAATGCATTAAATTGTTTCCATATGATCCTTTTAATTTAATTAATTATAACGGTTCATAACGGTATATAATTAATTAATTAACTTATCACATTTCACAATACACATTATTGTGAATAAACAATAAATGCACCAAGTGGTTAGAATCCTATTTGTGCGACCCTATTTGAGGATTTATACTATGTTGGCCATGGAAATAAATCGTTATTTATTTCCAATAATCATAAGCGGTATCTAGCAACACGTTATGATTCCCAATTCGTATAAATAATGTACAGCTACAATATCTCAATCCTGCATAAGAAATAAAAGTATTTCCTTGTTTGATTCTTATGTCACATGATATCCTTGTATAATCCAAGATAGGAATGTGTCATTCTTGCAGATTATACATTTCTTGATATAGAGTTGATTGTACAAGTTGGCCAAACAATCCAAACTCCATCAAGGGGCCCAAACAGATATCATCACTCATTAAGTATATTAATGAGGGACATACGGTTTTCTTGATGAACAACTTTTCCCCGCACAATTCAAGAGAACATAAATAAAGTCCTTATAGCAGCCTTTATCAGGAATCAACGTTAGACGATATTTATTGAACCTATCCTCATGTGGAAAAGGTGAACATCTCAAACATAGAATCAAACTCATATGAAATAAACAATGACACTTAACACAATCCAAATGTTTATTTCATTGGGTCAAGTCCTGTACTATGTTCTACAACATATACATATGCAATTAAGTTGGTAACTCCTTACCTATGATTTGTAGAACTTAATCATCGCTTAACTTGCATACTAATCTTTTATGATAATTAATGTTCCTTGTTAATTATCAAGATTATGGACGATTTAGATTTATTATTGTCATTCTAATGAATGATCCACAGAGATCCACAATTCAGATCCTCAACCTGAATGATCTGTCAATAATAAACTCTAGGAACAAATGATCAAATATCATCATTAACATAAACTAAGAAAATAAGTCATTAAATATTGACTTCTAGGACATAACTCCAACAATCTCCCACTTGGCCTAGAGTCAATCAATAGTGACCTCTAGCCAATGAAGAATTTAAAACAATGTCATATATCCATATATATACGTCTCGAACCTCAAAAGATATAATACGCTTAAAGCAAGTTACTCATACGTCCATCACGCATGGATGCACAACTGCATCTCGTATACCGCTTAAGGTAGAGGTTAAGTTAGAGTGTTCGCTGTGTCCGCGAACCTATCCAATTTTGTTTGACCCTATATACATATATACTCCTATATATGTGTTCTTGATCGTCATCATGTGAGATCAAGTGACATCGTCATAGATCTTAGTTGGATCACCAATTTAATATTGGGTTCTTCAAGTTTAAGCTATGGTTCGAGATGCATAGAACCATATTAGCTTGAATGAGAACTTCACGATCCATACCACATTCTTTCATTGCTTCACAAGTTGCTATATATTTTTGTTTTGGTGACGGAAACGGTTGTAATATCCCATTTAGAACACCTTCTAAATTTACAACACCACATTAAACAAAATATGTAGCTCAATTGTATTCCTATCAATCTTTCGAAAACTAGCATCAATATAGCAATTTATATGAGCTTTCTTTCATCTTGTCAGATGAAAACATATCACCCTTTCTCATAAGATACTCGAGGATATTCTTGATTATTGTCCAAATGTGTTTTTTTCTTTGTATCCAGTTGACAACTGCTTGTCATACTCCTTGGGTACAACACATAGGGGCATGTGCATAAGTATGGCGTACGTAATGAAACTCATAACAGAAGGATGCTCGAATTGTATCGTGCACTCTTCTCGAATTGAGTTGCAACACACCGAGTCGAACTCAAGTGTATGCCATACAACGTGGTTAGACATCCTTTACAGGAGTCTATCTTTTCGTGTAACTAGAACACTTTGTCATTATATGCACATTTTGCTCAAACCTAACATCCATCATAATCTATCTCCATAGATTTTGTTTCCTTGGATTTAGGTGACTTGCCCAAGTTCTCTATTGAGAAAACATTCTCCAATGAGATCTTGACAATATTCATTTTCTTAATGTTATTCCCAATTAATGTCTTGTATCTTGTACAATACATGTAACACAATCATGCTCCCACTGACTATCTTGTCTGTACAAGATACTTTTTTGACGAAGTTCAACTCCTTGACTTCCTTTTCGAAATGTTTATTCCAATTTCCACAATACTTGCTTCAATCCATTAATGGATCCTTAAAGCATATATATGTTTCTAACAATACAACAAATCCTCGGTTTGTGTCAAATACACAACAACTTCCTTCATTCAATCGAAGAAGACGTTTTTTGATGTATCTTTCCATATATCTATATATACGAAATATAACTATTGTTAGAATGATCTTTATTGACTTATACACAGCTACAAGCGAGAAGCCGTGCTTTGTACATGGTCAACTTGTTATCGACTTAGACATGGCATCAATCATGAAATTGTGCTTTGTACATAGTCGACTTGCTATCCATATCTATCTTTCCTTTAAAGATCCAAATGTTCTAGATGGATCGCTCCTTCTTGAACATCAATCAAGGTCTATACCTTGTTGTTATGTATATGGATTGCACTTAAAGATCATACAGATTCAAATCATACTTGTGGAATTGGGTCTTTCCATCGCTTCTGTATTTATCAACGGATCCTCATATGTCAAGTACGAGGATGTTGTGAAGCCTATGTACTTTTCAGTATAGGCAATTCACTCTCGTTGATCTTAGTAGGATTGGTGCTTGAGGTCAACAATCTACTTCTACAACATCTTGTAGAGTAAGTTCTTGATCCTAATATATTGCACGAGTTTCTCGAACATCATCTATTCGTGAGATGTTTGAGTATTCTTTAGAAGCGAGCGTGCTTATAAACTTCTTCCTTTCACAACTGCTTGTGAGTTAAGTTCCGCTCAACTCCCACTAAGCACCATGTATGGAGTGACAAGTGTCCTATAAAGGTACTTCTTGTAGTGACGCATAAACTCCTTTAATGCTCACTTTACTCCCACTACTTCTTCTTGAGAATATCATTCTTTAAGATTACGTTATGATGAGCAACAACTACCTTGTTCTTATCATGTTCATAGAAGTAGTACCTTTTGGCTAATTCAAGATATCCTACAAAATAATAAGCGTCTTATTTGGGTCCAAGCTTATCAATCAATCGAACCTTGAAATAAGCTTCTCAACACCAAATCTTGAGAAACAATATACCTAGAGATCGAATCTCATAAGATATCTTTCTCAATAGACTTCGATGGAATTTTTTTCAGTGTAAACAATATTGTCCTCAAACACAAATCCCTTACATGAGTCGAATAAGTCAATTTGATTTATTACCGATCGAACCATATCAAACAATGTTCGATACCTTCATCCTTGGATACATTTTTCAATGTTCCTCATGGAGCGAGTAGTGAAACGTATTTCATACTCTTTAGGTAATATATCAAACTATATGACTTAACTATTTACCATGATCCATCTTAAGACTTTTGCTTTTATTGAATAGTTTTTCAACTTTACTCTTGAAATTCTTTTGATCTTGTCAAAAAGATTCATACTTATACCATATCAAATAGATACGTTAATATCTACAATGATCGTTGGTCAAGTGGTAAAGTGTCAACAACCTTTCAATTGCACAAGTACCCATAGGTCTATATACATCAATATGTATAAGTCTTAATCAAGTTACTTGTCCTTTAAACCTTCGTAGTTCAAAGGCGCTTTTGTCTTTTAACAAACACGATTCGCATGAATTTCAATTGATTTGCAATCGAATTGATTTACGAGCTCCACGTTACGTAGACTCTCATAATGCGATTCTTGTTTATATTCGACTAAGCGACTATTTTTCATAAAAGTCTACTTTATGTGAAGTCTTACATATTTGTCATTCAAAATTTGTTTATCTATTTCAAGCAAATTCAATCAAGATGCATGAAATCTTATATACAAATTCATAACAATAAGAGAACAGCATTTCTCTATTACAAAACATGATCATCCATCATCAAATATGAAACGGAGATAAGGTTTTATGAGATGTTTGGAATAAGGTATACAACCTTAAATTCCTAAACAAACTCTTTATTTAGTAAAGATAACTCTACGTATTCAAAGGTAGCGGCTTAGACGTATAAGCCATTTCCAAAACGGAGTTTACTTTACTTGTCTCGAACTTTCTCTTATTCATCATTGCCTACACATTTCATTAAATGCGAGCATATGAACTAGCACCTAATTACTAGTGTGAATTAGAGATAGTGAGATAATTCGAACGACAAATATCTTAAGGTTTAGAACATCATGGTATTTCGGACAACCTTTCAAATGCCTCCCATAAATGGCAAATGAAACATCTCATGTGACACAGTCACCAGTGAGGGTCTCAAAGTTTCAACTCATATCTTGGTGAAGTATTCCTTTAATACTTAACCAATTACTTTAGCACTAACAAGTGTGCGAACAATATATCCTTTATCCATAGAAAGAGATTACATGACAATATCAACAATCCTTGATATTGGAGATCTTAATATCTCTAGTTATCAATTAGCTACTCAAACCTTTCGGTTCGCAAGCTAATGAAATGTTTATCTTCTTAAGAAGAGTCTCTTGGTTAATTCACACTCTATTACTTGATCATAAATGATTGAGTCTATATTTACTTTCTCTAAGAACGTCTTCTTGAGTAAATGGATGAGAGTGTAGAAGTCTAGTCTAGTCCTTATGAATTCTCCAATTCAAAGGTCTAGAACTTCTAAAAGAATATAAGCATTCGTTTTATTGAATAATTTTCATCAAAACTAATCAATCATTACGAAGCTATGTTCGGGAAGTCGAGGAACGTTTTGGGATTAAACATGCACAAGTTTCTCCTTTCCAAGAACATGTCTTAGAAATCGGTGTTACTTCTCCAAGTAAATACCTTAGAAACGAGCTTGTTGTTTTCCAAAGATTGATCGCAACGAAATTAACATATTTAATATCTATAACAATTTCAATTTAAGGTCATTTAGTTTATGCAATGTTTTATTTATAATGATAAACAAAACTCCCACTACATTTATTTAAAGTCCCTAATGTAGTCGGTTTCCAAGATCCTCATTTTCGTTGAAATAGGGGACAGCGTCGGCATGACACCTAAAACAACTAGATAAGGTAGGTTCTCCAACCAATCATATCTTGTCCATATGATTCTTGGTTTGTGAGATATCATAAGTATATCCACAAACTTCGTCCCAACGTCCAATCCGAGTGGGTCCGTTGTAAAGCAACCTCTCTCTATTTGCTCCTAGTAAATCCGATTTACACCCCGACTACAATGATGGACTACGATGTCCGCGTCGGCAGGAATGCATTAATAGACAATCAATTGTATTGAAGGGGATAGAGAAAAGGAGGACGATTTGGCTAAATCAAGTTAATTTGGGACAAAAGCAAATACGTGACTTTGTTTGGTGGTCGTGTAAGCATACACCTATACCTACCTATGACAATTCAAGGCATTCACAAACAATCACATAACATAAGCATCTCAAGCATTGTCGTGGGTTTGTATGGCTCCCGCTTGCATTAGTCTTCGTCGCATCTCCATGTAACGAAACTAATCTAATCAAACCCTCCCACTAATTACTAAGATCCTATCTAATAATTACGGGAAATAAATACATGTGATAAAATCCTAAAACCCGCCTAGGCCTTAGGGGCATGCAAGCCTCACAAGTTACATCAAGAATTAATCAATTATTAATTATCAAGGCACCTTAGGCCACATTACAAGCAATCACATGCATTCACAACATTTTACAACACACAAGGCATTGAAATCTTGAGCCATATCAAACCCACATCCTCCTACAAAAACAAGTTAGCACATATACAATATACATGATTCACTTGCTCTTAATTAATTTCATTAATTAGAATCTTTGTGCATACTTGTTGCTCAAGTTTTTCGAATGCAAAGAAGGCTTAACATTAACAACTAATTGTTTAAGCCCTTTCAAATTAAATCCAACCATCAAAACAGAAAGGAGGGTATTTAAGGAGTCTTCTAATTAACCTTTCATCAAATTGATTAATTAGAAATTATTTTAACTAATTAAAATACAAAATTCGGGGCCCGAAAAAATTCAAAATAATTCGGTCTCCAAAAAATCCGAAATAAATCCAGAGAACTCCTTACAAAGATTGTGGTTACCTGTAAAAATCTCAAGGAGAGATCAATTATCATCAGGGAGAACCAAAAAAGACAAATCCTCATATCGTGCGCGAAGCACCGTTAGAGAAAATTCTGTTATGGGTCTCAACCTTTTGATCTGTATGATCATCCCCTTGATATTTTTCCAGCAAACAATTTACATAGAAAAATACTACATACAATAGGCTATCATTCCATGAAAAGAAAATCCACAAGTTATATTCAAGATCAACGAGATAACAAGCATTTAAGCAAGGTATCCTGTTCTGGAACAGACCGTCGACCAAAAAGGTTTCACTCGGTTGAGGTATCAAATCTCAATGAAAATCTATGAAATTAATTTTCACAGATTCCAGACTTAAAGGAGAACATTTCCATTTTAACATTTTTCCATAAAAGTTTCTCAATAAGTACAGTTTTTCAAAACAATCGGTTTGTTTGAAAAAGCAGATCTGACAACTTCATCACTTTTCATCCTTGAACGCCCACATAAAATCCGAAATATGCAACAAAATTTACATATCTAGAAAGAGCATCAAGTTTAGATTAATCCTATTTAAAAGTTACAGGTACTTTGTATACAAACTTATTTGTTACCAACCACAACAACAGAACTGTGCAGCAGAATAACAGATTTGCGCACCGTTACCGTTTAAATCACTAAAAATTCATTTTACATCGAATTTCAATGATTCCAGTGGGAAAACAACCACAATTCAAAGGGCTACAACCTCCAATAAGAAGGAAAAAATTTCAGAGAGCTTTACACCACGAAAAACTAGCAACAAGACAGAAAACAGCCTTTCCAGGGCCAGCAAGCATGCACATCACTAATTAACTTAATTAATTACGAATTTCTCATTTAATTAAGTGTGAAAAACCTTAAGCACAACCTGGCTCTGATACCACTGTTAGAAAATGCTCATATTTTAATTTTAGATTAATTACAACTAATTAATCACCATTAACAACAAGCAAATCAATAGATCTAGTGCTAAAGCAATCACACATCATGAGAAAAGGGATTGAATCATTACCTCTCCTTGAATCGTATCAAAGAGGTTAGATCCAATGCGTAGGAGCCGGTGGCGTGCGTGCTCCGCCTCCTCCACCACCAATAGTCGCCTCTAGCCCACCAAGGACCCACCACCAAGCTCAAAGAGAATGCTAGTTCTCTTGAACCTCTTGCTAATCACCTTGCTTCTCTACTTAACTATTTAATGGAGAGGAAGAGAGGTGGGGTGCTCAACACATGAGCTTGGAAGAGAGAAAAGAGGGGCAGCTAGGAGGCGCATGGGATGGGAGAGAATGACGGCTAGGGTTTCCTCTTGGAGACCCCCTTTATATAGCCAACAACTCTCATCCACCTTTCATACTATTTACAAGTATGCCATCCACCCTAAGAGGCCACCTAATGGGCTTTCTTGGGCCATCTTAATAAAAGGCCTTTATTCATTAATTCACCAATTAATGAATCCCCTTTAATTCTCTTTATTCTTCCTTAAATCGGGCCTTTAATTAACCAATTAAATAGAAGCCCAATTAGCTCAAACTAATTAAAGTAAGTTGAACATAATTAATTATTAACTCATTAATAATTAATTTATGATTAGCTAATGCATTAAATTGTTTCCATATGATCCTTTTAATTTAATTAATTATAACGGTTCATAACGGTATATAATTAATTAATTAACTTATCACATTTCACAATACACATTATTGTGAATAAACAATAAATGCACCAAGTGGTTAGAATCCTATTTGTGCGACCCTATTTGAGGATTTATACTATGTTGGCCATGGAAATAAATCGTTATTTATTTCCAATAATCATAAGCGGTATCTAGCAACACGTTATGATTCCCAATTCGTATAAATAATGTACAGCTACAATATCTCAATCCTGCATAAGAAATAAAAGTATTTCCTTGTTTGATTCTTATGTCACATGATATCCTTGTATAATCCAAGATAGGAATGTGTCATTCTTGCAGATTATACATTTCTTGATATAGAGTTGATTGTACAAGTTGGCCAAACAATCCAAACTCCATCAAGGGGCCCAAACAGATATCATCACTCATTAAGTATATTAATGAGGGACATACGGTTTTCTTGATGAACAACTTTTCCCCGCACAATTCAAGAGAACATAAATAAAGTCCTTATAGCAGCCTTTATCAGGAATCAACGTTAGACGATATTTATTGAACCTATCCTCATGTGGAAAAGGTGAACATCTCAAACATAGAATCAAACTCATATGAAATAAACAATGACACTTAACACAATCCAAATGTTTATTTCATTGGGTCAAGTCCTGTACTATGTTCTACAACATATACATATGCAATTAAGTTGGTAACTCCTTACCTATGATTTGTAGAACTTAATCATCGCTTAACTTGCATACTAATCTTTTATGATAATTAATGTTCCTTGTTAATTATCAAGATTATGGACGATTTAGATTTATTATTGTCATTCTAATGAATGATCCACAGAGATCCACAATTCAGATCCTCAACCTGAATGATCTGTCAATAATAAACTCTAGGAACAAATGATCAAATATCATCATTAACATAAACTAAGAAAATAAGTCATTAAATATTGACTTCTAGGACATAACTCCAACATGTTTGACATCACCAAGAATTAGCAATTCTGAATAAAAACTTATTCCAAGGGTTCCAGGGCTTATTCCAAGAGTTCCAAGGGCCACAATTTATCTACTGGATTATCCTAGGCAGGCCCTGTAACATTTTATGGCGTTTTTTTTTTTTTTTTTTTTTTTTTTTTCTTTTCTTTGGTTTTTTTTGAGGGACATTGGCGTACTTTCTGAATTGATATTTTGTAATTCTAGATTGGACGAATATATCCTATTCGAGTTGGTAATATCCGATCTTCAAACCAATAATTCTCTAAAGAGTAAGATAGGAGCCAATTAGACCCACATGGATATGTAAAAACAATTGCAAACGTTTCTCAGAGATGGAAAATAAATCTAAATTCATAAGTTCAATTCCATCCTTTTTAATATTCCTTTTGTTTGAAATAACCATTTCAGGAATGCCAAAACAAACTAGGATGTATTAATTTGGTCCCCTTCATCAGTTACCTATCAGTCCAAAATGAGCCACCTGCCTTACTAGAAATTTTTTTTTTTTTTGAAAGACTAGGTAGGTAGGGATTACCTAGGCATTTCCTAGAAGTTATACTAGTAATAGCCACAAAGGTAATTCTCTCTTTATTTCTTTTACTTAGTAGTGTTTTTTTTTTTTTTTTTTTTTTTTTTTTTGAAACAATAAGTAGCGGCTACCTATTACAGCTTTACTTTGCTATTTCAACGAATCGGGATCTCTACTGGGTCCAACACGTACATAACAAAATTAATTTTGTGCGCGCAGTTCCAAATATAGTTCTTGACAAAAAAATTACATATATTTCATAGTTCATAATATATTCGTCACCGTTTACGGGATTTCATCTATTTCATTGCATTTTTTTTAGTAGTAATTTATCTATTTCTGCCGTGTTCTGTTCCGACCGTCTAGGTTCCATTTTTTTGTCCCAACTCCGGTCCCAAGTGGTATATTTGTCATATTTTCGAAACTGGCAACGAGCTTTAGATTGTTGAGTACTTGAGAATTGACGACTATCGACTGCTGCACTCAGTTTATACGCACAACTTACTTTATTAACGATCATGAGAACTGATTAAATATTTATAAAAAAATTATAGATATTTTATTTCTAATTTATATAGGTTAAGTATTAGATGTGATACAATTTGAAATTTGATGGATTATTTTTTTTTATCAATTTGAAAAAATTAAAATCTTAGTTTAATTTTTTTTTTAAGAAAGGTGGGAGCGCACCCGTTCCATTTCTTAAAGAAAATGAAACAATTACAGAATTAAAAGAACAAAAACAAAAACAAAAACAAAATAACAGCTAACACAACTCCATACTCTTTTTGGAGCTGTAACCTATACACATATTCTAAGCAACAGAAAAAATAATTTATTCTGAACCTCATCTCAAACACACGGTATATCACCTGTACCGGCTGCAAATGTATCATATCCTACGCATCTCCATTCCTAATCCCTTTATTCTAACAACTGAACTCTAGATGAGTATAACCTGACGAAGTCTCAGAAAATATATACATTTAAACCTAAGACTATAAAAGTCTTGCAAGTTTCTATCGATTTTTACCTCATTAGAAAAACAACTCAAAGAAATAATATTCATTCTTGCTAGAACCATTTCTAACCAACACAAGAAATTTAACCCACTGCAATTATCAATTATCAGGAATCATGATAACTAAAAATTCATATGCTGCCACTTATCAAATATCGTCTTCTCTGCCCTTTGACAAGTACCTTTGTCCCTTAATTTGAAACTCTTTCAGCATCATCCTCCCAAAAATTAAACATTCACCCTTTCTTCCTTAGAATTCAAATTTACTAATACTAGCTGTCCTTGATCATCTATAGTAAGGAGCCATTCCATCTTATCATTTTTTTTCTTCTTTTTCTTACTTTTTCCCCTTTTCACGTTTTGAACTATTGTATTCTCATCTTTCTCACCTACATCTAATTTCTCCACTTCTATTTCATTGATAGATTTAAAAGAGTTAATACTATGAATCTCAACCTCCCTCAAAATTTTACTATCTTTAGAATCTCTACCGGTCTTTTTTTTGGTACAACATAGAGTTTTTTCCTTTATGACGAACACCCAAATCAATAAGTTGCAAGTTATTTTCGTTCTCCACAGACCCAAAATTCTTTTTTTTTGAAGGTAGGGAGACAAAAATCTCGCCTACATTTTCATTGAACGAAAAGGTTTCGTACAAGTACTAAAAGAAAAGAAAGAAAGAAGTAAGCAGTAAGCTATATACAGAGAAACTATTTACAGAAAAATAAACTAACTACTCAGATTATCCATGCTCTAATATCCAGAGTAGTCTTGCGGACAGTATCACGTATGTCTATGTCCTTCTCTTTGAAGACGACCACATTTCGCAGCTTCCAAATATTCCACAAGACCGCCATCCAGACAGTGTCTCGGTTGCTTGAGTATGACAAAGAAGTTAGTAGTCTGTTTTGCAGCCAAACCTCACTTAACTCCTTATGGTTGGTCGTTTGCACTCCTTGTAAGAGGAAGTGTTCCCAAATCTGTCTAGCAAAACTACAATCCCAAAAGAGATGCAAAGCCGTCTCATTCCCTTGTCCACAGAGAGGGCAACACCTGATGACTTGCCACCCCTTGGAATGCATGTTAACGCGTGTGTTTAGTCTATCCCTCATAGCCAACCAGTAAAAAATTTTGATTTTCAGAGGCGACCTCCCCTTCCACAACAGGGAATAGTATGATGAATGCACACTTGGGTCTTGAAGTAGCGAGTAGAGACTTTTAGAAGTGAAGGAGCCATCAGTTGTCCAATTCCAACGAATCGATCCATCTGTATGATCAAATTTGATTGAGGAATGTAAGATTGGCGAAGCAAAACATCACTCAAGCCGTAAGAAATTTGATTCGAGTTGAGCAAAGAATCAATATCTATGGATCCATAGATTTCTTGAATCGTAGCCGTCCACACAGAGTCGTGTTCCGTTAGCAATTTCCATACCCACTTTGCAAGAAGAGCCTCATTTTGTGTTTTGAGGTAAGTATACCCAGCCCCCCCCGCAATGTTTTGGAAGGCAACAGGTATCCCAGTTAACTAGGCAGTGTCCTCCTAACCAAGAATCGGAACCCTTCCAAAGGAAGGCCCGACAAATTTTGTTCATTTGATCCAAAAGCCATTGAGGCAATCTAAAAACTTGCATGAAGTGTAGTGGCAAAGCTGCCAATACTGCTTTAATCAAGACAAACCTACCTCCTGAAGACAAGAATTTTAACCATGCAGTCTGTCATGCATCGCTTGTATCAACGGCATGAAGTGCACTCTTTTTGGTTTTTTAACAGACAGTGGCAAGCCCAAATATGTAATACCTTGACAGGATAGCCAAGAATATTACGGACTCTTTCAATGTGAGGAGTTGGAACAGAAATCGAAACTACCGTCGCAGACCCAAAATTCTTACTACTAGAACCATGCTCATACTGATATTTCCCTTATCCCATTTATGCTTCATCAGTATGCATTGGATTGTCTATCTCCTTTTGATGTGCACTTCTCATCTCTTCCTTAGATTCAGTACATTCTAACCCTTTTGTATCAATATTGATCACATTAGACTTTACTGGTACCGTTGCAAATGATATAGCATGTTTGTTACCATCATTTTTCTTGTGCTTCTCATTTGCATCATTCCTGAACTTTTCATTCTCCTCTTTCTTTTGGTTATCTTTCTTCTTCCAAATCCATTGAGACTTTTGTATTCCTTGGCCTTCACCATTTCCTTCAATGTTAAAATGAGTGCAATCTTTTGTAATTTCTCTACAATTTCTTGACTTATGACCAATTTTCTCACATGCAAAACAAATAAGAGATCTGCAACAAAATTTTGCTATATGACCCTCACCTCCATACCTGAGACACAAAGGACGTGCATACGTTGATTCGGAGAAGATGTGTCTCACTCGCGCACGAGCTCGATCGAGTGGGGATAGTCTCTGGCGTGAACCTATATTTCTCCACTTCTCTTCTCCGTTATCCTCTGAGTGGCTTACCTCCATCGCTGAAGCCACAAGGTTTGTGAGTGAAAGAATCTTTCTCCAAACAAGTTGATATGCGTTGTCGAATTCACAGTTACAAGGCTTGTGAGAACAGCGAGCTCCTTGGTTTAACCAAGATGATTCAAATTCATCACAGCTTTCATCTAGAATCGAAGAAACAGCTCCAAAATTGTGTGTGCGAAGGTGAGTCGTGAGGTCTCAATCGGCGAAGATGACAATTGCTCTCGAGAAGTAAGAGATGGTAGTAGATTGATAGGAAATCAGCGATTTTCAGTGGAATTTCGAAATTTTTTTGAAGAATTTGGGACTAATTTTGGATAGGAATCGCTCAGAAATGGTTCTCTTGCATCAATATTCGTGCGGCCCTGAAACCAAGCAACTGCGAAAATGATGTCCCAAAAAAGCTTAGTTTAATTAAAGGCACTAATTAATTGATGTACAAATAATTTTCAAATCAATAAAAATGATTGTGCATACATTTAATATGTCAACACTCAACACCAAGGTTTTAATTATTTGTCTCATTCCGATTCAGTTAGCGATTAACCAGAAGATGGACATAAAGGTATCCCATGGTATTTGTACTTGTACAAAATAAAGATTTCAGTAAGGTGCATAATAAAGATTAATAAAGGTATTCTATAGTGTACTCCATTTTTGTATAATGCAATTTTTTTTTTTTAAAAAAACGACACAACTGATCTAAAGTATCATCAATTTTTTCTATAGCAACTAGAGTTTTTCAATTTGTATCAAAATATTCCTACTTTTAACATTTATTAAGGGAAAAAAAAAATCACTACAGCCAAAATAAATATTGCGGAAAATGGAGCGAGGTTGATGGAAATAAGAACGAGTCACTACTCACTACAGCCGAAATTAGAAAAGCAAAATACACGAAGATGGACACAAAACCCAAAAATAAATATAAGTAAATTTCCACAAAACCCCCTATAACTTGTCCTCTGTTCGACTCCCCACCAGATGAAGACATTGTTTATTGTCCACAAACTTAACATAACCATCCGTTTTGATTAGTTAGAAGCCTCTTCGGATATGACAATCTCAACATCTGTCAGTTGACGCAAATTTTCTACCAATTGCTTTGTTTGATCATCAAGTATAGCACAAACAACCTCAACAACCTTAAGTTTTTTGCATTCAGCAAGTGCTACCTGCAGCGCACCATCCCAGTTTAGGCTCTGATGACACAAAATAAAGAATATATATATATAAGAAAATGAAACACTGAAGGAAAATCTCGAAGAAATAAATATGTTGCAACTTCAGAATATATATATACACCTCAAACATTAATGCAGCAACTGAATTTGTTGATCAATCAATACAGTAAATAATGTAAAAGTAAAATTCTGTACCGAAAGTATCTTCACCCTACCTATTGAAAGTCGTGAATATGTTTGATCACTAATCACAAAGCTAAATTACTCCAAATTCATAAGTTCAATCCCATTCTAATTGAATGTCTTTTTTGTTTTAAATAATTAATTCCACAATGTCTAAACAAAGTGCAATGCAATAATTTTATTTGGAAATTCAATTGAGGTCACTAAACTTTGTTCTCTGTCGCAACTCACATTAGTTATTCAACTTTTGGTTGCCTTCAATTCACTAAAATTTATATTTGTTTAATCTCAGTTATCAGTTACCTATCTATCTGAAAACAGCCACCAGCCTCACTCAAAATTATACAGAACATCTTTTGTTCTGAGCTTTCAGATTAAGTGTAGGATTCAAAACATGAATATACACTCTCGTGAAAATGAAACAAGTACCTCCTGATAATGCTTGTGTGAATGCCGACAAAATAACCACAAATTAAGCTTCTCCAAATTATGCAAATACTTCCATATGCAGGGAAAATAGTCCAAACTATATCCACAAAAGGAGAGCTCTTTCAGGTTGGGGATTGTTCGGCCATATGACAGTAATTGCGAGTCTGGCGTGCTTTTAGATACACAAAGCTTCAAGTTTGCTACATGTGAAAGGTCATCAAGAATAGTATTCAAGGAAAAATGGCAGTGACTATCGGTGAGAATAGAAACAGTTGCATGGGTTAATGATCGTGTTGTTTTTCGCGTAGATCTACATTGATAGCATATCCGCATGAAATCATCAACTAAACCAATGAAGCACAGAGAAATAAGGTTTTCTGCTCTGATGTCTAACTTATAGATCCCTCTGCAGTTTTTGAAAGTCAGACTCCGTAGACTTTTTGAGTAAATGTTAGATCCTAATGGCACGTTGAATGACTCAATCCAAAGTTCTTCGAGTAAAGGACATCCCAAGATCAGATTAGTAAGAAACTTAGGGCCACTTGGATATTTACCATGAAGTTGCAACTTCCGAAGTCTAGGTAAATCAATCTTACGGGTCAACATAGTAAATCTGATAGAGATAGAGCATGAACATTTACATAAACGTAAATGCAATTCCTCTACTGAGTTACAATCAAAGATGTTTAGCGCCAACATTCTTCTACAAACAGTAAGTTCGAGCACCCGAACCTGATGCTCAATGGCATACATGATCCATTTTTTAACTGATAAACAGTACTGTTCCTCGCATAGATCTGCACATGAAAGTCGAAATTTATGCAAGTTGACAGCCTTGCGACATTCTAGCATTGTGGTGACGAAACGGGAGAACCTCTCCTTGTCTTGTTCAGGATCTTTGCTGTTGAAATCAAGAACTGACAAGAGGGGCCACAAGTGGTTCCACTGCTTGGTTAACATGCACGTCTGCATGGCAACTCTTGTTTTCATCAATCCCATGATTTGAAGAAGCAACTCTTCTGGCAGATACTTCACCAAAACAAGTTCGGATGTGTGGGTATACTCCATTGAATTTTTCTCTGTTGAATGAACATATCAAATCGAAGGCATGATTAGTAGTGTTATAAATAGCCTTCTTCAATGGATCGAGATTGTATAAGAACGTTGGTTCTATTGCCCAATTTTAGAGAAACTAGCATAAGATGTCCTCATATGTGGACAAATAAAGAAATAAAATAATGTGAGACAATAAAAATATGTTTCTTAATTTATCAGCGTTACAAATAGATGTGCTATTCAATTTGTTTCTATATTAGATGAGAAATCAATCCATAGTGTTTATTCGTCTGGTGATTCACATCCAACCACAGATCAAACCGATCGAACGGTAGAGAAAAAAAAATTATAATCTCCCAGCATGACCTTTTATATGAATGTTTAACTCCTTTTATATGAATGTTTAAAACCTTTCGCTGAGTGCATTTATAAGTAAGTAGAGATAAATTTTGGCAATGAGAACGATAAAAAAAAGGTATGCAATCATCAATTGATTTAATGATGCTTAAATTAAGGGTAACAAGATTTCATGAATTTTAACAGAGGATAATTATATAAATTTGGTTCCTTTTAATCACGCAGCAGATCCTTGCGATGGGATCATGAGAGGAAGAGAGCCGCCAGGATTTGAACGAATTGGTCGTAAAGAGTCACATACAAATATATGTACGATTATGAGTTTGTCAGTTTGTATTACTGGTGAATAACAAAACGGGGCTGCATGAAAGAAATTAGAAAAGTTTAAGCACTGGACATTTGCCGAAATTTGGTACTGGAGAAGAGAAGACACCTTTCAGGACATTGACGTAGATATGATAGTATGATACGGTACTGCAGATAGACTCGAATCATAGTTCGCGGAGAACGATATTTTCACAAAATCCGCCTCTTATTATATATGTAGAGAAAATCATTTAAAAGCTACCTTAACCTTCAAGCAACGAGCAACAGTTCACAGCTCAATCTCAAAGGATAGCCTATTAAATCTTACAATATCATAATGGCAAAATCAGCCATATGTCCTTCAAATCTTCTCTAATTAGCCATATGCCCTCCTATTCTTTAATATTAGCCATATATCCCTCTAATCATCCTTAAGAGTTGCTATTTACCCTTTTGGATAATTTAAATGATATAATAATTCTGAAAATTCAATTTATAATATTTTAGACTAAAATGTCCCTGACCTTTGCTCTCTCTACTCCTTTTGATTGATTCATCTTCCTGTCTAAATTTAGAATCGTTTAAGATATGAAAAATTACAAAACGGTATGGAAAGAAATTAAGTCCAAATCAATAGTCAGATACGATAGAACTCTTCTCTTGATAATTGCATCTCCAATGCTTTTTGCAAGAAAAATTTAAACGGCAACCAAATCAAGAGACATTCTTTTTCTGATTTGCTAAGCTATATGAACGAAGAAGAATCAACTTGAATACAAATGTTGAATTTTGTACTGTCCAACAACATAGTCATTTTACCAATTGTGTTGTATTTTTACTAATGAAAGATGATTCAGATTGATACTAGGACTTAATTTTTGCTACAATGAATGTATCAACGTATATTATCTAATGAGAAACAAAAACTTATTTTACTGTTATTTCTGAAACTTTGCCTTATTACTCATGTCCCTTGGTATATTGTAGCTCGCAACATTTGAATGTGTTATTTCTTGAATTAGATACAATTCTAGGAAAAGTTGTATTTGATGGTGGGTTGATTGATTAAGGATCCTCATCACCAAAATTATAGCCTTCGAAGAATCAATTTACCAGACCAAACGACCAGAATTTTATCAAAATTAAGACAAGTTTAATCGTTATTTGCCTAGGCCCCTATTATTTTAGCGTAACTTACCTCTGGCTCAATTAATTAGAGTTGTTTCGATGAAAATGTTGTATCCTGAGAAATGAAATAAGTTTGTGTATTTGTATTTTTTTAATTTGAAAAGTATTGATCAACTAAACTAGTAAAAAATTTTCATTTTTGTTTGGGCGTGAGATAAAAAAATAATTTAGATCATATTAAATTTCTATGGCATTCTTAACGTACAGAGAGACAAAACATACGAATGGTAAGCATTCTTTGTTTGGTGAATATACCTTATTAGCCTCCTATTTGTTTCTTTCTATTTCAGGATTCAATGAATCTCAACGACATCAGAAGGAAAGATAGGGAGAGCAAACACCAAGGGCATTTTTGTCTAAAATGTTATAAATTGATTTTTCATAATTATTATATCATTTAAATTAGCCAAAAGAGTAAATAGCAACAATGAGGATGATTAGAGGGATATATGGCTAATATTAAAGAATAGGAGGGCATATGGCTAATTAGAGAAGATTTGAAGGGCATATGGCTGATTTTGCCTATCATAATCTAGAGAATTGTAATAGTTTACTTTTTAATAATCAATTGATAATCAGATTTTTTGTTTTTTCGATATTTAGAATCTTAAGGATTAAGGATTTGATCCTAGCTCTATCATATAATGTAGAATATATATGCGTTTGTGTAATTGAAGACAAGTATCGATTATCAAATCCAAATATCTCTACTATTTATAAAAGCATATAAACATGTCAGATAAAAATATGTAAACAATTCTAATGTCAATTATGGACCATTGATTCGTGTAATTTGATATGGTCAGTAGTCTAGATCTTAATTCTAAATTAAAAAGTTAGACTTTTTATTAGAAAAAGTTAAGTTAATAGTTAGACTTTTTATTAGAAAAGATTAAGTTACTACGAAATTAACTATTTATTTAGAAGGAAAGACTAAATTATTAATTTTATCATGTCTTTATTGCCTAATATGTAAATTTTTATATGAAAAAAATAATATCAATATTTTATTTTCTTATTTGCCCACTTAAGGGCATCTTTTCTAATCTCTGTTAACATTATAAATTATAAATAAATAGAATAAAAGAGAACTGAGAAAGCGCAATAGCAGAAATGGCATGGCAGCACCGGATTTGTAGAGAAGCCCCATCTAATATCATGGGTTCCAAATAATTTTTTTTTATTAATATAACCTATTAAAAATACGTTAGGTTCATTTAATTTCAAGGAGGCATGTAAATTGGTACAGGGTACTTCCCCAATGCTGTCTTCCAGGGAAAGTTCAATACTTATTTGGCACAATCCTGGTCTTATACCTCGAGTTCAACTTTTTCTCTGGAAGCTACTGAACAATGCTTTACCACAGGAATGTGTGCTTCTAGGCTAAGAAAACCGGTTCCGCTATGCAAAGTAATGAAAGTATGCAACCTCCAACCTGATTTGCCACTACACGCGCCATTCCAATGCCCATTTGCTGAAACTTTCTGGTTTGGCTCTTCTTTTTGCATGAGAACACAGTGCCTTCCCTCTGATAAAAAGGAACTTCTCTACATTGTGTGCCAGTCATTGCAAGGGTCTATGTTTGTGTCTTTTGCGTATCACTTATGGGCTCTATGGGAATCTAGGTTCTTGCATTTATGTGAGGGATCACAGTTAAATGCGTGTTCTGTATCCAAAATGGCTGATAAATACATTCATTTGTCATGGCTAACCTCTAATTTCATAATTCCCAAGCTACTCAGGCAGGCATGGCAACAGAACCAGAGGTGTGCACAAGAAGGTTTTATGTGTTTTGTAGATGGCTCGTTTGACATGCCAAACTGTGGTGGATGGGCCTATGATGCACATGGGAGACGCACTAGTTCAGTACAAAATGAGAGGGGGAGATGCATTCTGCTTTTGGTACTGAGGTACAAGTAATGAGTATGGCTATTAAAAGGGTACTGTTACTGAACATGGATACTGGTACATTTTTCAATGATTGCTTGCAACTGCAGTAAATTCTACAAGAAGTTACAAACTTGGATTCGGTGCCATGGCAAGATTATCACAATACTCTGGAGTTGCTCAATTGCTTCAGAACACATCCAGGATTTTTATGTTGCTATGTACCAAGAGAACATAATTCAGAGGCACATCAATTGGCCAATCACGCTAGAATACATGGGTGAGAATTTTACTTATCCTTCATTTCTTTTTGCGCAAGAGCATGTAACTGTCTTGTAATTTACACTCTGTATAATGAAAAGTTTGCCCAAGGGCTTTTACTACCAAAAGAAAAAAAACTGAGGATTATCAATTGTTTGTTCTGACACTCATACATCAGACCGAAGAATCGAAGGGAAACAAGTATAGGTGCCCTGATGGTTACTACAATGGCATTAATTTTTGCAGTTTTTTATTTTCAGGTGTTAATTGAATACAAGTAGTCGATTATCAATTCCAAATATCTCTGTTCACATTCAACAGAATAAAAGAGAACTGAGGAAAGCAATAGCAGAAATGGCTTGGCAGTCCCAGCCTCCCAGGTTAGTAGAGGACTCTAAAATTATGGGTTCCGAATAATTTTTCATTCCAAGAAGAACAAAAAAGTAAAAGGTCAAAATCATCCTTAGCAGGCAAAACCTGATTGGGGCCATCTAATATTGGTTTGTACTCAGTTGTTACGCCTATATAGTTCTATATTTGATAAAATTTTTAATTCTTTCAATTTCATCTATTTAATTGAAAAAATCTGGAGGTTTGATGGAAGTAAGAACAAGTCAGTACAGCCAAAATTAGAAATGCAAAATACATAAAGATGGACATGAAGCAAAATTAAATATTAAATAATTTAAAAAATAAAGTTGCACAAGCTGAAAGCCATTTTCTCCTTTACATACCTTCTCCTCTATTCTGACTCCTCACCGGATAAAATGAAACATTGTTTACAATCTTAACATAATCATCCCTCTGGAACATAACAATCTCAACATCTCCAAGTTGACGCAAATCTTCTACCAGTTTCCTTTCATGGTCATCATATATAGGAAAAACAACATCAACCATCTTAAGCCTTCTGCATTCATTTATTGCTCTCTGCAGCACATCATCCCATTTTAGGCCCTGGAGTATTTGTAGTATAAACTCAAATTAAAAAAAAAGGGAGCTTGTCGGCACAAAAAAAAAAAGGAGATGTGAAAGGATTAGCAAAATTAGTCAAAAATTGCTGCTGCCGACTAACTTAGAAAGAAATACAATTCAAATTATATTTTGCTTATAGCTGTAATTTTCTTGTTTTTTTTGAAAGTCGGTTTGTAATGGCGGTTTGCATTTTCTATAAAAGGAGATGTAATCTATCATTTTGATATATATAGAAAATTTCATTGAAGAGAGTTATCTATCATTAGAAATCTCATTTAAATCCTCTTTTATTTGAATTCATATTGTAACAAATTGGTATCAGAGCCTTGTCGAGTGCCTCGTTCAAATGGCAACCAGAAATCCGAATATCTCATTTCAATACCCGATTCTTACCAAAACCAATTACGATCAATGGTCGCTGAGAATGAAAGCCATTATTGGTGCTCACGGCCTGTGGAACATCGTCGAGAACGGCATTGAAGAACCGGAAGATGAGACCCGACTCACAATAGCAGAGTTGAATGCTTTGCAGAAGAAAAGAAGCGGAGATCAATGCGCGCTGAGCATCATCCATCAAGGATTGGATGACGACATGTTCGAGAAGATAGCCAATGAGACGAGTTCTAAAGATGCGTGGGAAATTCTGAGAAATTCGGTGGTTGGAGTTGATAAAGTGAAGAAGGTTCGACTCCAAACTCTAAGAGCCGAGTTCGAGACAATTATGATGAAGCAGAGTGAGTCCGTAGGAGACTATTTCACTCGAATATTGGCGATAGTAAATCAAATGAAGAGGCTTGGTGAGAAGATGGAAGATGTAAGAGTCGTAGAAAAAATTCTACGGTCTCTCAATTCAAAGTTTAGCCATGTGGTGGTGGCAATTGAAGAATCGAAGGACACGGAATCCATGACGATCGATGAGTTGAATGGTTCGTTGATAGCCCATGAAGAGAGAATGAAGAGAATTCAACAAGAATCTCTTGACGAGGCGCTACAAGCAAAAGCGACAATTAATGAAGATAAAGCAATGTATGCGCAGCATAACCACCAAGGACGAGGAGGCAGATCTGGAGGTCGTGGCTCAGGTCGAGGTCGAGGCCGTGGTAGAGATAACAACTACCAAGAAAGACAACAACCAAATGAATTTCAACAAAATTCTCGTGGCAGAGGACGTGGCCGCGGAAGAGGTGGCCGAGGATACTGTCCTGATGTCGACTGTTATAACTGCGGTCGGCATGGGCATTATGCACGAGATTGTCGATTGCCGAAGAAACTAGAAGAAAACATGAATTTCGTGACAGAAGAGACAAAAGACGACGGTGTTCTAATGATGGCACATAATGATATCATTCCCGACAGCGACTCGGTATGGTATCTCGACACGGGTGCTAGCAATCATATGAGCGGGCACAAACATCTATTCAAGGAGATGCAAGAGATTAAAGATGGTCACGTTTCATTTGGTGACGCATCAAAAATCCAAGTAAAAGGTCGAGGTAAAATCAAATTTTATCATAACGGCAAAGAAAGTACAATTGAAAATGTGTATTATGTGCCAGACATGAAAAGTAATATTCTAAGCGTGGGACAATTGATGGAAAAAGGCTACTCGGTTTTCATGAAAAATCGGGTGATGTTCTTGAAGGACAAGAGAAACCGCCTAATTGCACGGGTGGAGATGGCCCAGAATCGCATGTACAAACTCAACTTGAGAAACGTGCAAGAAACGTGTTTGAAAATTAATATGATGGATAAAGCCTCGCTATGGCATTTACGGTTTGGGCATTTGAGCCGAGATGGCCTAAAAGAGCTGGTGAAAAAAGACATGGTCCATGGTCTACCCGACATAGATTACCCAAAGCAATTTTGCGAAGGATGCGTACTTGGCAAGCAAGCAAGAAGCTCGTTCCCTCGAAGTGCAGAATATCGTGCAAAAAGAATTCTCGAATTGATACACACCGACATATGCGGTCCGATCACACCCAAATCATTTGGAGAAAAGAGGTATTTTATTATTTTTATTGATGATTATACAAGAAAGACGTGGGTGTACTTTCTTAAAGAGAAATCTGAAGCACTAGAAGTATTTAAGAAATTTAAGACAATGGTTGAAAAGAGGACCGGCCATTATATTAAAGCGTTGCGGTCGGATAGAGGTGGTGAGTATGTGTCAACTGCCTTCACGAATTTCTGTGACGAACACGGCATAAGGAGATTCCTGACAGCACCCTACTCGCCTCAACAAAATGGTGTAGCAGAAAGAAAGAATCGAACCATTCTCGACATGGTTCGGTCAATATTGAAGACCAAAAATATGCCTAAAGAGTTTTGGGCAGAAGCGGTACGATGTGTCGTATATGTGCAGAATCGATGTCCGCATGCAAAGCTGATGAACCAAACACCACAAGAAGCTTGGAGTGGAATCAAGCCGACGGTGTCACATCTCAAAATATTTGGTAGTGTAGCTTACGCGCACGTACCAGATCAAAGAAAGACCAAGCTAGATGATAAAAGCAAGAAATATATATTCATCGGATATGACGAGAAGACGAAGGCTTTCAGGCTGTTCGACCCGATTGAAAAGAAGGTGATCATAAGTCGAGATGTACAAGTAAACGAAGAAACTGCATGGGACTGGAACAACCAAAAGGAGATAGCGAATGAAGAAAAAGAAGAACCGTCAACCTCTACACCGACAACAACAAATACGAGTCACGAGAGCTCCGATGATGAAGATGAGCCAAGACAACCAAGAACGAGAAGCTTACAAGATCTATATGAATCAACATCTGAGGTACATTTAGTATGTCTTTTAGCAGATGCCGAAAATATTACATTTGAAGAAGCAGTGAGAGATAAAAAATGGCGAGCTGCGATGGATAAAGAAATCGCTGCTATAGAAAAGAATGACACTTGGAAGCTGGTGGAATTACCAGAAGGATGTCAACCCATAGGAGTTAAGTGGGTATATAAAAAGAAGATGAATGCTGAAGGCAAAATTGAGAGATATAAGGCGAGACTAGTCGCGAAAGGATATCGACAAAAAGCCGGAATCGACTATGATGAAGTATTTGCTCCAGTTGCGAGAATGGAGACAATTCGACTTCTCATATCACTAGCAGCTCAATTCAAGTGGCCAATCTATCAAATGGACGTAAAATCGGCATTTTTAAATGGTGTGCTTGAAGAAGAAGTGTACGTGGAGCAACCACCTGGATACATGAAAGCTGGCAAAGAGACACAAGTGCTGAAATTAAAAAAGGCGCTCTATGGACTTAAGCAAGCACCTCGAGCGTGGAATTCCCGAATCGATACATATCTCAAGAAGAACAAATTCAAGCAATGTCCGTATGAACATGCACTGTATGTGAAAGAAAAGGAAGGTAATCTGCTATACGTTGCTTTATATGTTGATGATCTCATATTTATGGGAAATAATGAGAAAATGACAAAAGAATTCAAAGAAGTCATGACTCGAGAATTCGAGATGACAGATTTGGGGTTGATGAAATATTTTCTTGGCTTAGAAGTTAGACAAGAAAATGCAGGGATATTTGTGTCGCAAGAGGCGTATGCAAAAGAAATTTTAAAGAAATATAAAATGGATGAATGCAATCCCGTGTCAACACCGATGGAGCTCGGTGCAAAACTCTCCAAGTTTGAGGGAGGAGATCGAGTAGATCCGAGCAAATACCGAAGCCTAGTGGGAAGTTTGCGGTATTTGACATGCACAAGACCCGATATTGCATATAGTGTCGGCGTGGTGAGCCGATTCATGGAGGAGCCGAAGTACTCACATTGGAAGGCGATCAAACGAATTCTGCGATATATCAAAGGAACTGAAGCACTCGGGTTATTTTACTCGAACTCAGAAGAATACAAATTGATAGGTTACTCCGACAGTGATTGGTGCGGAGATGTAGATGATCGCAAGAGCACATCGGGCTATGTGTTCTATATGGGAGACACGGCATTTACTTGGGCCTCGAAGAAGCAGCCAATAGTAACTTTGTCGACATGCGAAGCAGAGTACGTAGCAGCATCGTGGTGTGTTGCCCACACAATTTGGCTAAGGAATTTACTTTGCGAGCTAAAACTTCCGCAACATGAAGCGACTGAAATTCAAGTCGACAATAAATCAGCAATTGAGCTAGCCAAGAATCCGGTGCATCACGAAAGAAGCAAGCACATAGATGTTCGGTTCCATTTTATTCGGGAGCATATTAAAAATGGAGAAGTGCAAATGAGGCACGTCGCAAGTCGTGATCAAGCGGCCGATATCTTCACGAAGGCATTACCGACAGAGCTATTTAATAACTGCAAGACGAAGATCGGAATGAAAGACGGAAGAAATTTGAGTTTAAGGGAGGAATTTGTAGTATAAACTCAAATTAAAAAAAAAGGGAGCTTGTCGGCGCAAAAAAAAAAGGAGATGTGAAAGGATTAGCAAAATTAGTCAAAAATTGCTGCTGCCGACTAACTTAGAAAGAAATACAATTCAAATTATATTTTGCTTATAGCTGTAATTTTCTTGTTTTTTTTGAAAGTCGGTTTGTAATGGCGGTTTGCATTTTCTATAAAAGGAGATGTAATCTATCATTTTGATATATATAGAAAATTTCATTGAAGAGAGTTATCTATCATTAGAAATCTCATTTAAATCCTCTTTTATTTGAATTCATATTGTAACAGTATCAGTACCTCCGAATATTGCTCCTTGGAATGCTGACAAGATGACCACAAAGTAAGCTTCTCCAAATTAGGTAAGTACTTCCATATGCAAGGAAAACGGTCGAAGCTATGTCCACAAATGGAAAGCTTTTTCAAATTGTAGGCGGTGTAAAATGAAGGTGACTCTGGGCGTGGTGCATTTTTACTTTTAGGTACACAAAACTCGAGGCTTTCCAAACGTGAAAGGACATATTTCGAGGGAAAAATGTAACTGTCATAAAAACCAGGGACACTACAAACAACTGAAATGGTTAATGATGATGGAGAACCACATTGATTGATCAGCGTTTGGAAAGAAACAATCGAACCAAAGAAGCAAAGAGAAACAAGGTTTGGGGCTATGATGGTTAACTCAGTGATAAATCCACAGTTTTTTAAAGTAAGATGCTTTAGCTTTTGTGAGGAAATGGTAGAGTCAATTGGCAAATTAAATGACTCTAACCAAAGTTCTTCAAGCAAAGGACATCCCAAGATCAGGTAGCTAGTGAAATCAGAGTGAGTAAAACACCAACTATTGAGTTGCAACTTTCGAACTCTAGGTAAATTTATCTTCTCGGTGCCAAAAAGGCAGGCAGCGGGATGGCAGTGACTTAAATGTAAATGCAGTTCCTCTATTGAGTCACAAGCAAAGACATAGTCAATCATCACTGTGTTGGCGTCACATAAACAAACATCAAGTTCCAGCGTGCGAACCTGATGCTGAATGGCATATGCAACCCATTTTCTGATAGATGAACCATGCTGATTTTTGCATAGATTACAAAAGGAGAGTCGAAACTTGTGCAATATGTGGGTCTTGCAACATTCTAACATTGAAGTGACGAAACGAGAGAACCTCTGCTTGTCTTGTTTGTGATCTCCACTGTTAAATTCTGTGAGATCAAAATCAAGATCTGGCAAAAACTCCCAGAGGTGCGTCCATCTCTTGGATAAGACGCATGTCTGCATGGCAGCTCTTGCTTTCATTGATGACAATCTCATGATGTTAAGAAGCAGCTCTTCTGGCAGATTGCTCATGAAATCAATTTTGGATGTGTGTGCCCTCTTCATTGGAAATTCTCTGTTGAACAATCAAATGTTACCTCAGGAAGGCAGCAGAGCCTTGCGCAGGGACTCAGGAAGTGGGAGAGGAGGAGAGCCGCTAGGTTTCTGTCGCTACTAATATGTACCAGGTCGGCGTCGGATTTGCCTTTTTTGAATTTTGAACGAATTGGGATCTCTTCTAGTCTCTACAGGGGGTGGTTTGTTTAAATCGGCTTGGTGAATAAGTTCGGGCCCACATGGAAGAAACTTTTAGTATTCGACAGTTGCCGAATTTTTGCGCTGGAGGAAATAACCTCAATTCAAATACGTGCGACTTCTGACATGGCAATATTTTGGATTTGATTTGTTAAATGTTTCTTGTAAAGATAAACAATATATTATTAGCAAATGCAAAATTTCTACAATTTTTTTTTTCAAATTATAAACGATAATAACAAATCAAGTCTCAAATCTAGCTTATGACATTCATTGTTTTTACTGGCATTCACTTATTTCTTTTTGTCATTTTGTCGGAACTAGCGACAAACTTTAGATTTTTGAGATCTACCACTAAGACTTCACTCAGTTTGTGCAAAAAAACTAACTTTATTAAAATATGAATTCATAATAGGTTTTTTTTATCAATTGACCTAACTTTATTAAATATATATTAAAATAATTGTTCTATTTAACAAATTTAGAGAAAAGAACAATTCCTCTATTGAGTCACCGGCATTGTCGTCTTCTGACGGTTAAATTATTGAGTCACCGGCAATGTAAAAACAATCAACACCCTTTGTACGCTACATATAGAAACACCAAGCTGGAGCACCCGAACCTTATGCCGAATGGCATACATGATCCATTTTTTGATAGATGAGCAGTATTTTTCTTCGCATAGATTCACCCATGAGAGCCGAAACTTGTCCAAAATGCAGGTCTTATGGCGTTCCATCATTCTAGTGATGAAATAGGAAAACATTTGCTTGTCTTGTTCTGGATTTCCACTGTTAAACTCTTTGAGGTCGAAATCAAGATCTGACAGAAACTCCCAGAGGTGTGTCCATCTTTTGGATAAGATGCACGTCTGTACGGCAGCTCTGGACTTCATTGATGACAATCTCATGGTCTAGAAGCAGCTCATCGCGTAGACGGCTCAGAAAGTCAACTTGAGGTGTGTGCACCTCATTGGAAATTCTCTGTTAAACAACCATATTGTACGCATAATTAGTGTAATAAATAGCTGTCATTCTGTAGTTATTAAGACTGGCAGCATTTTTTCTTTTGGTCTCAGATTGACTTTTATTTTGTTCTGCTCTAGCGTTTTGCTTGTAATTATTTATTTTTCTTTTTAGTTTGTTTCTTTCTGCACTTTCTTTAGCCTCTGGCTAAATTTGTACTGATATTTTTTTATTAAAAAAGGTGGGGACTTGATCCCTATTTTTTCCTCAAAAAAAGACTGGCAGCAAAATGAAAAAGTTTCGAAAGCAATCAAAAAGAAAGAAAGGGAACACACACCAAATCAATGATTGGTTTTTCCTTTCAAATAGAAGATTAATTATGCTGACAGGGTCCAAATCATTGGTTTTTCCTTCCAAATCAGAGGGCTAATTACTCTTGTGACTGCTGATTGTGGTTGATCAAAATCTCGGATTTATCATGGTATAATATGGAATACAGGAACGAGAAAGAAAAGTAAACCTTACCTGTCACAGGATCTCTTAGTTGGGGAAAGCATCTTCGTGTCGTGTCAATCAATGGAGAATTTATTAAGTTGAGACTATTTAGCAAATTTAGAGAAAAGAAAGTTTGGTCGGCCAATGAAAACGATAAAAAAGGGCACAACACATGCGATGATCAATTGTTTTAACGAAGGTTTAATTAGAGATCAATGATTCTCATACAATTAATTTTTTCTTGTCATGTCCCGCAACAATCAATAGATCTCTTTTTGTATTTTTTATAATTTTTGGTGGAATAAAATCAGAGTTAGATGCAGAAAGAAATAGTAAGAGACAAAATTGTAAAAGGAACAAATAGAATGAAAGAAACATATTGTAATAATTTGATTTTGAATTTCTGAATGATTCTTCCTATGCGTTGCCATCCTCTGTTATAATGGTTAGAGTGGGACCCATATTTATTATCATTTCCTAATAAAACTATTACAGCTGTAAATTAAGGTAAACAAGAAAATAGAAATAATGCATAGCTATTATCTTTTTTAACCAGCGTTAACCCATTAATTCTTCATTTCTTTATCTTCAGCCCATACTTAATCCAACGATATTTCTCATCAGACACATGACAATATGACATGTCTCTGTTACCTGAATCAGATACCTGTGCTGGGAACGAGAGAGGAGACGAGTGTGGCAAAGGTTTATCTTTGTGCGGGGTCGGATTTATCATTTACTTGATAATTTTATTTGATAGATCCATAGAGGGTTAACTTGTATGTACGATTTTGAGGAGGCGACGACTAAAAATACGGGTCCCGTAGAAAAGAAATTAGAAGGGTTTAGCACTCGAAAAGGTTTTTAATACCCTACCGCTACCGGCACTTCTACCGGTCAAGTGGCCGAAATCAGGTAATTTTTTCCGAAATTTCTGATATTTCATCTTTTAATACCGGATACTACTGAAACCAGTCAGTGTTCCTGCACCTGATATTACCGAATTTTTTGGGTAACCGGTAGGATATTTAAAACACGGTTGGAAATAAGCCCATTCTTTTGGACTGAAGATAAGTCCCTTGCAGGATGCGGAAACGGATGAGACAACCCGGTTTTACATCGGCCAGTAATAATAAGTATTTAATAGGATGTCATATAGATATTCCATTAAATCTATATTAATTTTTGAGTAATTCTATGATGGACATAAATTTTAAGCTGGGCTTAAATCTTGATCATTCATCTCTGTTCATAAATTTAAATGAATGATCAAGATGTAAGTCCGATTGCAAAATTAAGTCCACAATAGAATTTGCCTAAATTTGTAGTGTGTTTTTATTACAAATAAGAGATAATTAGTTTTATGCCACTGTGAATTTTGTTAATTAGAAAAATATCATTTTTAAATGGCTAATTAAATTTTTGTCATCACTGAATTGCTAAAATTAGCTTTTATGCCACTATTTTTCTAAAAACATACTAAATTCTAAAAATACCATTACCAAAATTGTCATTCTTTTTTTTTTATGACCAAATTACCCCTCACTAAAAACAAACCCTAAAACAAAAAAACAGACGGCGCAAGAAAAATGTATATTTTGGTCCATACAGTTCAAATGTCAGAATCGAAAATCAAAACCCTTATAGAGAGAAACATGACAAAGAGAAATAGTGGAGACCGTGATCCAACTCACAACAGGCCAGATTATGATGGCAAAAGAAGGAAATTGGAAGAGAAGGAACATGTAAAGATTAGCAATTTCAAACTTGTTAACTTTAATTCCACCTTTAATTTGCTATAAAGTAATATTTGTGTCTTTCTTGTTTTGATAAAAGTTGCTTCTTTGTTTTTAAATAAACTTGCGTAATTTTTATAGACGTTTATGAAAGAGTTCAATTCTTTTCAACAAGTTTTGTGACCGTTTTCCCCTTTTTTGTCAGTTCTTTAAAAAGAAAAAGGATTTGTGATGACATATCACTAATTTTTTAGTTTTATAGTGGCATATTTAAAAGATAAAATTGTCATATCAATTTCTGATGGCATAAAACTAATTTCTATTATTTTTATAGTGGCATAAAATAATTTTTCATTTAGTGATGGCATATTCCTAATTTCAAATATTTGTAGTGGCATAAATCTAAATCACCCTACAAATAATGGCGTAAATCCAATTTATACAGTTTTATAGTGGCATATCTCGTATTAGTCATTTTGTGATGGCATATTTGAAATTGAAGTGTTTTGCAATGACATATAACAAATTTCTCCAATTTTTTTTTTCTTTAGTCTTAGCTGGATAACATGTTTATCTTAGAACTAAAATTTCTATAATCCCAATCAATGTAGGCATCCATGATCTCTCAGTCCCTGCTTTGAAAGCTATCTCCTTAATATGTTGAAGGCAAACCACAATATAATCTGTTGTGTTGCGACTTGTGAGGCACAATAACAAATACATCAACAGAAAATTTCCGTCTTAGTACTATATTCATATGGACTTTGACAGATTTAATTTGAATTATAATCAAGGATAGCCCCCCCCCCCCCCCCCCCCCCCCCCCCCCTATGAATCATTGAAGCAATCCTTCTAATTTGTCCCTTTTTGTTTTCGGACTTCAAATGACCACCGAGACATAGAATTTTAAAGTCAAAATGCGCTCACAGCAACCACAGTACCCAATAGAGCTGCCAAGATTAAAGACCCCTGTAAGCACAACACAGTTAACAATTATTCTAATCCATAATCCAAACAAACAAAAATAATAAATAAGGTACCAAAGCCCAAAATTAGAAAAGCGAAAATCTTAAGGAAATAAAGAAAATAATAATAATAATACATGAGACATAAAATTGTCCTTCAAGCTTCTCTAACTTGACTCATCACCAGATTAACACACATAGTTCACAGCCTCTGTTAGTTAGATGTTTCTGCTGGATACGCTTTTTTTGAAGGATAGCCTCTGTTGGATATGACAATCTTAACATCTCCAAGTTGACATAAATCATCTACCAGTTGCTTTTTCTTGTCATCAAGTGTAGAAGAAACAACCTCAACTGTCTTCAACATTTTGCATTCCATTAATGCATTCTGCAGCTCTTCATCCCAGTTTAGGATCTAAAATATCAGAAGATAAATAAATAAAATTTCAAATGGTAAACAGTATTTGATTGAAGAACTTGAAAAATTATTTCGCTGTAGTTTCCAAAGTTTTACTTGCATCTCTACATTTAGATTCTTTTCAAAACAATCATTGCCCATTTGTCCGTTGAATTAATTTTTTTTCTACTTCAACTGTCCTACTTCCAAATATCTTAAATTTCCAAATGCTAACTCTATGATTAAATGGGTTAATCATTTCCATTTAATGAATTAACCAAGTCAGAGTTTGCAACATATTTGGCGTACTTTACTTTCTGAGTGCATACATAATTCTTCAAACTAGATTGGACATATATATCCTATTTCACTTGATAGTATCCAATATTCTCCAAACATGTAACTCTAAACTGTGACGTTAGAGCCAATTTGGGTATATTATGTCCGTAGAATTCTTAACTGGTATGGGAATCAAAAGTATAACCATTACAATTGAAACCCATACATATCGATCTCTTCTTCTTCAAAACGAAATATTATTCAATATTCATAAGTTTAAATTCATCCTAATTGAATTGTCAATTTTTCTTTTTCTCCTTTTTCTGAGATAAGGATTCCAACAATGTCAAAAGAGTGCAATAAAATATTTGCATTTGGTAAGTATTTTGTTTAAACTTTATTCTGTGCCATAAATTAAATATCAACCTTTGTACATCTCCCTTTGAGTCCCAAATTTAATATCGCTCCCATCTAGGTTATCCGAAAAGAGCTATACCTGCCTCCCTCCAAGTTATCCGGAACAATTTTTGTTTAGTGCTTTCAGGTTATGTATAGCGTTGAAAACATGAATACTCTAGTGAGAATGAAATAAGTACCTCATTATAATGCTGGAATGAATGCTGACAAAATGTCCACAAAGTAAGCTTCTCCAAATTAGGCAAAGACTCCCATATGCAAGGAAAATATTCAAAACCATGTAAACAAATCGAGAGCTTTTTCAGGTTGTATACTGTTAGGTCATATGATGGTGACTCTGATTTTGCTTTAATTTTTGATGCGCAAAGCTCAAGGTTTTCTACAGATGAAAGGTTTTCAAGAGTAGTATCCAAGGAATAAAGGTTAAATCTATCAGTAAGAAGAGCAAGAGTTGCATGGGTTAATGATGGCATATCACCACATTGATCAGATGCATGCATGAAATCTGAAATAGAACCAAAGAAGCAAAAGGAAAGAAGTTTGGGTGCTTTGAAGGTTAACTCACGGATCCCTCTGCATTCTTTGATAGTCAGATGCTGTAAGTTTTGTGAGCAAATTGCAAATCCACGCAGCACTTCGAATGACTCTAGCGAAAGTTCTTCAAGGGAGGGACACCCTGAGATCAGCTCAGTAAAGAAATTACGGCTGCACATACATAACCCTGCACATACATAACCCATGAAGTTGCAACCTTAGAAGTCTAGGTAAATGAACACTGTGGGGCGCAACATAATCTCTCTGGGCCTTCAACATTTCTATGCCAAAGCTGTTGCAGTCACCTAAACGTAGATGTAGTTCCTCTATTGAGTCACAAGGAATGTTTCTTTGAGTCAGCACCCTTCTGATGCTCCATACACAAACCTCAAGCTCGACCACCCGAACCTTATGCTGAATTGCATACAGGATCCATCTTTCGATAGATGAACAGTGTCGTTTGTCACATAAATCAAAACATGAGAGCCGAAACTTGTCCAAGGCGTCGGTCTTGCGACGTTCTAGCATTGTATTGACGAAATGGAAGAACCTCTGCCCATATTGTTTGTGATCTTCACTATAGAATTCACCGAGGTCAAAATTAAGGTCTGGTAAAACTTCCCACAGGTGGTTCCATCTCTTGGATAAGAGGCACATCTTCACGGCAGCTCTTGCTTTCATGGATGACAATCTCATGATGTCAAGAAACAATTCTTCTGGAAGATTGCTCATCATATCAATTTCGGTTGTGTGTGGGCCCTCTTCACTAGATTTTTTCTGAAATTTGGTATGTGTAAATTAGTGTTATAAATAATTGTCATACAGTAGTTAATCAAACAGGAACAGGGGGGGGGGACCAGCATCCTCTACCCATCACTTTAGCGATGGGTAGAGTGCCCATCTCATCAGGACCGTCCGATCTAATCTGGACGGTTTATTTTTTTTCGGGCCAAAAATTTTTTTCGGGTGTGGTGGAATGCACGGGGCTCCTTTAGCCGTTGAGATTAAATCAGACGGCTGACGCGAGTGATGGGCACTCTACCCATCGCTTTAGCGATGGGTAGAGGATGTGGATTCGGGGGGGTGGGGGGGGGGGGTGGAATTTGTGAATGCAAAACCGAGGAGAAAAGAGGGAATACCAAAATCATAGGTTTTTCCTTTCTTTTTAATTAGAAGACTAATTTAGGTTTGTGAACGCAAATCTCAGAATATCATGAAATAATTTGGAAAATAGGAACCATACCGTGATAATCAATTAAGACTCGATCGGATTTTCAATGGAGATTGTATTAGGTCGATCGAGTCTATTCAGCGAATTTAGAGATTAAGGAAGGGCATGTGATAATCAATTAATTTTGACAGAAGAAAAATTTTGCTTTGCCTTTTACCTGCGCTTGGATGGGATTGTGAGAGAGGAGGAGAGAGGTTATGGTTTAATCTCTCTCGTCAGAAGCGTCAGATTCAGATGAAAGAAATAGAAGGGTTTATGCACTGGAAATACACCGGTTTTTGGCACTAGAGAAGATAAAAATAGTATGTGAATTAGGGAGCAAATCAATTGATACTTTGTTTAAAGGTGATTTTATTATGGATTTTTTTTAAGTAGGCTTAAATCTCAATTATTTATTTAAAATAATGAAATGTTTTCAATTTATTAAAATTTCAATGATTGATTTTGATTCAAGTCCATGTAAAAAATATTTATGGCAGAATTATCTTTTAATTAATAATTATTATCTAATAATTTTTTTGGGTTGTGTCACACTGATCCAATATTTTGACAATATAACATCAGCAAAAGTTTTATATAACACGAATGATTCATGCAATTTGAATCAATTCGTGACGATAGTTTTTTTTTTTTTTTGACAATTCATCATTTGAATTCGTGAAAATGACTATTTTTGCATTTGCACCGATAAAACAGCAAAACCGTTATATTTTTTTAGAGTAATTCTTGCTATATTTTTCAGCTTTTTTCATCATCTGAGATGGCAAAATTAGCAAAAACGCTGTTTCGCAAATCTAAGTTGGCGAAAAATTTATCATGTTTTCGACAATTCAGACCATGTGAATGCGTGATATTTTTACATATAGTATTTATTAAATAAAATAATCACAGGTCAATCGCGGGTTCAGGATATATCGTAAACATAACTCCTATATAATAAGGTACATGTTATCTGAGTGTGTCCATGATCATACGCTAAAATTAATTCTATAGCTTTCATAAACATGAGACCTAATACTTTCAGAAATTAAATCAACGCACAAATATAAGTTTTAAATTACAACTAGTCGCACAAAATGCAATTCAGCATATCATACTAGATATAGAAGCTGACAGTTCAACCTCACATCACAGCTTAATTCAGAACAAAAAAAAATTATTCAGAGCTTGTCAGAAAAATTATCAAGTCCTCGGAATGAAGCAAATCTCTTTGGAAAGAATTGAACTTGAATGATCACCAATACCAGTACAAAATCAAGCTGCCAAAGTCCTCACAAGTTACAACAAAACCACAGAAGTATAAACTAACCCAGAGTCCCAGCAAACAAAACAATAACAAGTTACTACAGCAAATGTTTTTTTTTTTTTTTGAAATAAAAGACTATTTATTTATAGAGGCTGTAGCCCACTCTGTAACTTAGAGTTTATCCCTCTTCTACTAATTATCTACTTAATCTGCGTCCAGCGGGAATTGAACCCCTTACCTCTAAGATAAGGGCGGAGCCACTGACCATCTGTGCTGGACTCCATGTTCCACTACAGCAAATGTTAGAAAAGCAAATATATAGGAAGATGGAAACAAAGGGGAAAAAAATTGCATATAGAAAGTCCAATAGCCATTTTCACTCATGGCTCCTCCTCCACTCGACTCCCCACCAGGCAAAGGCAAATAAAGTTCACATTTTTAATATAATAATCACTTTTAACAACTCTTCAAAAAAAATAAAATAAAAAAAAAATAAAATAAAATAATCACTTTGAACAGTTACAAGCCTCTGTTAGATATGACAATTTCAACATTTCTAAGTTGACGCAAATCATCTACCAATTTCCCACATGAGAGCCGAAACTTATTCAAAATGTTGGTCTTGCGACATTCTAACATTGTAGTGACGAAACAGGAGAACCTCTGTTTGTCTTGTTCAGAATCTCCACTGTAAAATTCTTTGAGGTCAAAATCAAGGTCTGGCAAAAACTCCCAGAGGTTCTTCCATCTGTTGGATAAGATGCATGTCTGCACGGCAGCTCTTGTTTTCATCGATCCCATGAGTTGAAGAAGCAACTCTTCTGGCAGATTCTTCAGTTTGGATGTGTGGGCACTCTCCATTGGAAATTCTCTTCTGAACAATATCAAATCATGTGCATGATTAGTGTTATAATAAGCTGTCAAACTGTAGTTAATCAAATAGTAGCAAAAAGAAAATTGGGATGGCAAAACCAATTAAAAGTAAAATAATAAAATAGAGAACACCAAGGATTTTTCCTTTCAAAATTAGAAGGCTAATTTTGGTTTATGACGCCTGGTTAGGGTACATCAAAATCTCAAATAATGATGGAACAGTTTGCAAAATTGAAACAAGAAGGAAAAGAAACCGTACCTCACATGATCAATGGAATGTATAAATGCATGTCAAATGCACTGTGAGCCTTAGAAATGTCAGAATGCTATGTAAATGAGATATGTAAATGTCAGAAATGTCAGCAATGTCAGCAAACCGTGTGACCATGCTGCTGTGAGCCTTAGAAAAGATATGTAAATGTCAGAATGCTATGTAAATGAGAACTGCTTGTGTGAGCCTTTCTAAGGATATGTTAATGTCAGAATGCGCATGTCAAATGCACTATGTATCATGTTATAGGTTTTAAAGACTATGTATTGAGCGTATAAATGCATGTCATATTAAGCATATGGCACCAGTGCACTGAAGCTTTCAGTTTTTTTTTTTTTAGGATATCTAATGAGTACATCAAGCAACCCTCATTATGGATGTAATACTTCTGGTCCACATGAGGAGCTTGAGGAGCATGAGCATGAGGTGTGTGAGCCTTATGTGGAAGCTGAAGGTGAGAATGACCATAGTGTTCTATATGATCCCGATAATCCGAGGATAGAGCTCAATGCCTTATTTCCGGATGTTGAGGCCTTTAGAAAATCATTGAGGCATTTTGCTATCAAAAATTATTTTGAATATACCACTAAGAAGTCAGACAAGAAAAGATTTATGGCAGAATGTGCCTATAAGGGCTGTCCTTGGAGGATTCGGGCTCATAGGCTTCGAGATGATAATACAACCTTCAAGGTATATCCATATATAACTCCTTAGGCAATTTAACTTGAATTTAATTTTGTATTTTAATAATAACTAACGAAATATTTGAATTAATTTTGTTTATGCAGATAACTGTCTTACCAAATCAACATACTTGTCCATCATGTAAAGAATGGCAGCTTAGTGGCAAACCATGTAGTCATGCTATATCATTCATTGGCACGTTTAGAGAAGCCTGTCTTGAGGATTATGTGCATGAGTATTACTCAGTTGACCGGTTTAGATTGGCATATGCTGGAGTAATAACGCCCATAGGTGATAGATCAAGGTGGCTAAATTCTGACCCTGGATTTATAGTTAGTCCACCTAACATGAAAAGGCCAGCCGGGAGACCTCGAAAAGAGAGGATTCCGGGTTGTTTAGAATTGGGTACAAGGAAGCAGCAATGTAAGAGATGCATGAGATTTGGCCATCAAGCAAGGACATGCAAGGAACCAGTCGATGCCCTAGATAGTAATCCTAACAGAAATAGAAAGAGGTATATCTTTATCTTTATAACATGCTGAATGAAAATGCTGCCACCTAAATTTTAATTAGTTTTGAAATTCTTTGTATTGTAGGAAGAGAAGGCCAAAGAATACCAAGGCTGCAACTACAACTCAGGATATTGGGGATATTTGATGATGGTGCTATCAACCAAGCTATTTTGATTAGTTTTAGTTCTAACTTTTGATGATGATATTGATGTTGTAACTTTTGATTAGTTAAGTTAGAATATGGCAACAATGGCAAGCCAGAATATGGCAACAATTTAGGTTAATACTTAATTCCTGTAATTTCAGCAGTTGTAATTTCTGGTTAACTCAAAATATGCCCCTATTTACCTTGTGACAGGTAGCAGAGCATAGGGTGCACTGCTATTAGAAGTTGAAATTTTATTTTGCAATGAACAGGGTGTACTGCTATTAGATCCTTTAATTGACTAGTTTATGTGACAAATTAAGAGATAGATGCTTTATGTGACTTGTTTTCATTTATTTTGATGCTATTATTTGGTATTCTTTTGATGTCGTTTTCATGCATTTTGATGCTAATGAGAGAGAGAGAGATGTTGTAATATGTAACTTGCTTGGTTTTCATAGCGCATGGTACATGTATCACTGTATATGTGTAAATTCTTGTAGATGTTGCCTGTGTATTGGTACCATTGTATATGTGCAACGAGATAGCGCTTGGTCTAACTAATTAGCAGACAAAAGCTAGGAAACAAAATGAAGTCTATACCCTGCATCGTCCCTCTATATGTTGCTTGTAAAATGAAAAATAT
This sequence comes from Rhynchospora tenuis, assembly GCA_027725995.1. Taxonomy (NCBI): domain Eukaryota; kingdom Viridiplantae; phylum Streptophyta; class Magnoliopsida; order Poales; family Cyperaceae; genus Rhynchospora; species Rhynchospora tenuis. The sequence continues at coordinate 128,552,000 of CM050889.1, read as the reverse complement.
ATCCATGAAAAATATATCCATATTCATTGAATTGTATTGGTTGTATCCAAAGACATATATGCAAAAAAAAGTAATTAACAAATTAAAAGAAAAAATATATCCAAAGACATATCCAGCAATACAAGTGGCAGCACTACAACAGTGAAACATAAATGCTAATCTAATCTAGAGAACTAATCCACAACAACACTATTTGTGAATTCTTCCTATAGCACTAAAAATTAAAAGAAGAACTAGCAACCACCATAATTAAAAGAGTGACAATCACAATGGCACTTATAACATTATACAATTTAATCTTATCCACTGATGCAACTAGTGCTTCAATTTGTTGTTCATCATATTGACTTTTCTTCTTTAATTGATAAGTCAGATTCATCAATTGAGCTTCCATTTTCTCCAATTGAGCTTCCAGTATGGCAAGTCGATCAAAGTCGAGAGTTCCAACAATACTTGCATTTGATACATACCTCTCATACTCATCAAGCCACTTCCAAAATTTGCATCTAGTATTCTTTTGGAAAAAAAAATAAAAGTGAGCAAAGATACTAATTGATGCAGGTTAACAGTAGCTAGTGTTACAATACTAATTGATGCAGTGAGCAACTTCTGTTTTTTTTTTTTTTTTTTTTGGAAATAAGTGGGGAGCTACAGAATCAACAAACCAGTAAAAATCAAATTGTTAAAGCTACAGAATCAATCTCTACTGAATGTTCAGAAAAAAGAACTGAACCTAAGAGAACCACTCCTATGACTGGTACCAGAACCAAGTCACTACTAGTACCATCTAGCAACGTAAGTATGCTGACCCCTAAGACAGTTTTTGCACTATTCAACCAATTATTACAACACTCAATCCCAAGCAAGCACAGAATTTATTTAAACGCTAGAAGTAACTTCTGTTTTAGAAAAGAAAGGCGCAAATGGAATAAATAACTTCTGTTTTACAATGTACCAGTGAGCAAAGTTACTAATCCAATATCTTCAAGAACAAATGGAATTGGTAGAAATTATTGAAGAACAAAATCAAATTGGTACAGTAATATCAATTTCAGAAACAAAGGAGAAGTGCACAAAATTTCTGTTTATTTACCATGTTTAGGCATTTGTAGAAGTCTCTATTTGGATTCGAATCGGTTCTGCTCAAGAACTTCTTCACGGTGACACCACAGTCCGGGCATGGCACGAGAGGCAAGCCTCCACTTCAACTTGGCTGGGGGCCGATGCTCGACGAGGCTGAATGTGACACGGATTCAGATTTGCTCGAACGACGATGCATTGGAGTGGAGCGGATCAGAGAGTGTCGCAAGACAACGGAGGTACAGCTTCGCCTACTTCGTGCGAGAAGAAGAGATCGAACCCAATCTAGGGTTCGTCATCGAGAGGGATACAACTTCGAGAGAGAGAGAGAGGAGAGGAGGGTCGATTGGATGTGTTCGACTGATCCGATAGTTGGGTTGGGTGCGTAGATTGGGTTCTGGTCTAAAGGGTATAATAGTCACAAATGTAATTTTTTATTATTTTAATGTTAAATAATTCGGAAAATTAAAGAGAGTGGCAAAAACAGAAAAAATTTGAATTTTAGGGTGGCAAAACTAGAAAGTTGAAAAATTGGGTGGCAATTCCAACATTTATCTAGTTTTGGGTGGCATAGACAAAATTTTCCCTTTAAAATATATATATACAAAGATTACAAGCTAAAAAACCAAAAAAAAAATAATAAAAGCAAAAATTTAAAATGAATATAGTACAAGATCCCTAAGCATGCTTTAGCCATGATTCGACACACGAGCTAATTTCCTTGAGTAGAAGATCTGGAGTTGTGTCCAAGTTTGCAAAGATACGGTTATTTCGGGGCTTTTCAAATATTATAAGTAGTAGTTGTACAAATGATATTCCAATTTTCTATGAGGTAGACTAAAATCAGCCACAACAAACGAGTGGATTCGTCAGCCGCAATTATATTTCAATTTTTGAAGTTCTAGTTGCTAATCCGAACCGTTAAATGTATTCTCCATATTGAAATCTCATAAGAGACCAAATTTTACATATTTTTTTTAAAATTGTTTAGTATTTCTTCGGTATTTTACAAAATTCTTAATCCAAACAATTCTGAACCCTTCAATAACAATTAATTTTAAATATCTAAAAAAAATTAGTAAACAAAATTAAAAAAATATAAAATTTGGTCTCCAATGAGATTTTAATATGGAAAATCGAAAACACATTGAACAGTTCAGAGTAGCCATTAAAATCTCGAAAATTGAGATATAATCGCGGCTAACGGATCCATTCGTCAGTCTTAGCTGATTTTACTCTTACCACATTTTCCATTTGGTTGTCTCTGGAATACCTTTTCACTTTTAAAGTATGAAGAATAATTACGGATACTTTCTCATTTTATTTTTTGATTTTTCTTTATATTTTTTTTTTCTTTCTTCTTTTTTTTGTAAAAAGAAAATGTTTTCATAAGATCTCCATCATTAGAATCGAATTCAATTCATCCTGTTTCCAGACTTCTGTATAGTACAATTCCCTATCAGCGCTCAACAATGTGTTACAAATAAGATTCAAATATGGAGACTCAATTCCAATATCTCTCAATTTCTAATATTCATTTATCACTCAATTACAATATATATCACACTACCTCTCTCATCTCTCTCTCAATTACAATATGCTTTCTAATATGTGTTACCATTCAAAAGTACAAGAGGCATATCTATTTATAACAAGAATATGGCGGTGAGCAAAACCGCCTCTGTTTTCTGGCTCCAGCCAATTCCAGCTGTTTGTTACAGCCACAATTTTTGACTTCCGCATTACTGTTCACACAGTGCCGACATGCTCCTTTTTTTATTTTGAGTTTACATCTACAAATTCCTCCCTTAAACTCAAAATTCTTCTTTCGATATTCGCTTGCATCTTCACGACATCCTCCCTCGAACTTATACGACTTTGCACCGAGCTCCATCTGTGTTGGTACGGGATTACACTTATTACTCCTTTCTTCAATATATTTTGAATATGCTTTGCCGGTCTTGGCCTTTTGTCGATATTCCTTCACGACACGTCTCGTCTTATACCTTTCAACTTTGTCTTGAGCTTTTATAGACCGATTTTCTTCTGCCGACTTCTCGAGCTCCTCAATATCACTTCTTTTCTTCTTTTCCACCATCTTTTCAAAATTAACATTTTCAGTATTCGCCGAGAGACATACTAAATGTATTTCACCTCTTGATTCGTATAGGTCTTGCAAACTTCTCATTCTCGGCTGTCTTGGCTCGTCTTCATCATCAGAAGTTGAATGACTTATCGGTGTAATTATTGGTGTAGCGGTTGAAGGTTCGCCTTCGTTATGAGATATCTTCGTTTGACTGAACTTCGGTTGCAATTCTTGTTGCTTCACCATGTTATTCATGTCTGAGTTCTTCTTTATATAATCTTTGGCAACATAACTTTCCTTTCGCTTGTGCCAACATTGTCTTGCATAGTGTCCTCTTTTTCCATAATTATAGCACACTATATTTTTATGATGAAATGATTTATGCTTCATATAGATCTTCAGACATCTTTCTCGCACGGTCTCTAAATTTAGTTTGTATATGCGATTTTGGGCCATTTTCACACGAGCAATTAAGCGGCCTCTTTTATCCTTCAAGTGCATCATCCGGTCTTTCATGAAAACCGAATAACCCTTTTCCATTAATTGTCCTATACTTAGGATATTGTTTTTCATGTCCGGCACATAATACACATTTTCAATTGCACTTTCTTTTCCATGATAGTAAAATTTGATTTTACCTCGGCCTTTTACTTGGATCTTTGACGCATCACCGAATGACACGTGTCCATCTTCAATCTCTTGCATCTCTGTAAATAAATGTTTGTGCCCGCTCATATGATTGCTAGCACCAGTGTCGAGATACCATACAGTGTCGTTGTCGGGAGTGGTATCATCATGTGCCATCATTAGAACATCATCATCACTTGTCTCTTCTTCTTCTACAAAGTTTGTGGTTTCTTCAATCTTCCCTGGCAACCTGCATTCTCTTGCATAGTGTCCATGTTTGTCGCAATTGTAGCAATCAACATCGGGACGATATCCACGACCACCTCTTCCGCGGCCACGTCCTCTGCCACGCCAGTTTTGCTGTCTTCTCTCATTTTTGTCTTGATTTTCTTCTTCTTCTTGTTCATATTCATGGCCTCGACCTCGACCATAACCTCGACCTCTATATCCACCACGACCTCGACTTTGACCATAACCATGGCCTGCTCTATCGTCTTCTTTGATTGTTGCTTTTACTTGCAACGCCTCTTCAATAAACTCTTCTTTCTTCTTCTTCTTCCTTTGTTCATGGGCCTCTAATGACCCGGTTAACTCGTCGACAGTCATCTCTTCTAGATTCTTCGACTCTTCAATAGCACAGACAACATTCTCAAAGTCGTCGGTTAAAGATCGCAAAATTTTCTCTACAACCCTTGCATCAGTTAGGGTTTCACCATTGCGCTTCAATTGATTCACCACCGTTTGCACACGGGTGATGTAATCTGAGACTCCTTCCGTCTCCTTCATCTTCATGGCCTCCAATTCACCTCGCAAGGTTTGGAGCCGTACTTGCTTGACTCTGGTAGCGCCTTTATATGCCTTTTCGAGAATATCCCATGCCTCTTTTGAGGTCGTCGCACCGGCTATCTTCTCGAAACCGGATTCATCAACCGCTTGATAAATTAGATAAAGCGCGGTTTTATCACCTTTGCGTTTTTGTTTTAACGCCTTCACTTGAGCCACCGTCATGGCATCCATAGCCGCTTCTGTCGGCTCTTCGTAGCCGGTCTCGACTGCTTTCCATGCGTCTTGAGCACCGAGCAGCGCTTTCATATGGATACACCAGTTATCGTAATTCGTCTTGGTAAGACGGGGCAGCGGCATATGCCCGATCGACGTCACGCCGGAACTCGCCATCGGCTCTAATACCAATTTGTTACAAATAAGATTCAAATATGGAGACTCAATTCCAATATCTCTCAATTTCTAATATTCATTTATCACTCAATTACAACATATATCACACTACCTCTCTCATCTCTCTCTCAATTACAATATGCTTTCTAATATGTGTTACCACTCAAAAGTACAAGAGGCATATCTATTTATAACAAGAATATGGCGGTGAGCAAAACCGCCTCTGTTTTCTGGCTCCAGCTGTTTGTTACAGCCACAATTTTTGACTTCCGCATTACTGTTCACACAGTGCCGACATGCTCCTTTTTTTATTTTGAGTTTACATCTACACAATGATCTGCATAGCTAAACTCCCAGGTATCAGTTTGGTAACAAATATTTGGCAACAAACTTCTAGTTTTAATATCCTAACTACTCCAAGTATTAGTCATTAGATGCTAAACCAAAATATGCATAACTGGAGGGTACTAAAAATCTTACGATGAAATTCTATTATAAAGACACCACTGCTGATGACAACTTCCAAATAGGTTTAAAAATCCTATAATTCATGAGACATGAGTAATAACCTACATCAACATAGAAAGCAATCCTCATCGCAGTATCGCATTGCTCATGAAAAGAAAAAAAAAACGATTCTGTGGTTGTCAGAAGTTATCAAAAAAAAAAAAAAAGGAGGAGCGCTGAGCCAGATACCTCTACTCGTGGTGAAACTCAAAACAGATCATCCTTAATGAAAGCAAACTAGAATAAACTTTTGTGACGCGCAATTAATTAAGATAACATTGCCAGGACATCAGTCTTTTTGCAGTGTTCATCTCCATTTGCTGTCAACAGACTTTAATTTACCAGGTATAATCCTCGCGGCAAAGGAGCAATCCCTCTCAATTTTTAAACTCTTTGTTGCATATGACAATCTTAGGATCTTTAAGTTTACACAAATGGTCCATCAGTTGCTTTTCTTGATCATCAAATCTAGTACAAATAACCTCAACTACCTTAAGCTTTTTGCATTTCAATAATCCTCTGAGCAGCGCATAATCTCTATTTAGGCCCTGAAGAAGAAGATATAAAGAAAAAAAACATTACATTATGGAAAGTTCAGAATGGACAAGTGTTGTATGTGAGAAAACATCTCAAACTGGTTATGGACAAAAAACGTACCTTTTCCCTGCCAATTGAAAATTTGAAATCCCTACTTATGTTTACTCAGTTCTACTCAGAAACCTTCCAAACAAAATTATAATATTTCTAAACTCATTATAAAGCTCATCCTAAATGAAGTAGTCTTCCTGTTTCAATTAAGCATTCCAAATGAAAAAAAAAAGAAAAATGAATGCAACATAATATTTGTATTTCAGAGGTCACTAAATTTTATTGTGTCACCAAGTAGTTATTGATCTTCATTTGGGGTCCTCTTAAGAGTAACCAAACTTCCTTTTTGTTCCATCTAGCCAGTAAATCCATTACCCGTCTCATTGCAACTGCTTGCCTCACAGGAAGTTACATCAAACAAGTTTTGTTCCTTTGTGATTTTTAGTATAGCAATAAAAGCAACAATATCTTAATGAAAATAAAGTACCTCAGAAGACCAACGATAATGCTGACAACATGGCCACAAAGTAATCTTCTCCAAATTAGGCATATACTTCCACATGTAAATAACATAATTGAAACAATGTCCACAAATGGAAAGATTCTTTAGCTTGTGGAGTGTTGGATAAATAGATGGGAATTGCGAGCTTGCTGCAAATTTGTGTACACAGAGCTCCAGGTTTTTTACACAAGAAAGGCTGTTAAGGGCATATGTCAATAAATTGGAGCCATAACTGCCATCGCGAAGAGATACATTTGCATGGATTAAAGATGATATGGATCCAACTTTCTCAGCTAGTACGGCAACATCCTCTATCAAACCAACAAAGGAAAAAGAAACAAGGCTTGGTGCTTTAATGCTATATATCCGTTCAATATTTTGGCAGTTTTTCAAAGTCAGATTCTGTAAATTTTGTGAGAAAATAATTGACCCTAAGGGCAGATTGAACGACTCTAGCCAAAGATCTTCAAGTAAGGGACATTCTGAGAGGAACTCTGAAAAATAAAAACATAGACCTTCACCAAGAAGAAACAGCTTCCGCAGGCTAGGACAATATATCTTCTCGGTCATATTATCAACTGTGCCACAAATAGCTGATTTATATGTTACCTTACAGTTTTTGAATGTCAGGTGCTCCAGACTTTCCGAGCTAATAAAAGATAAATATGGCACAATGAATGACTCGAGAAAAAGATCTTTGAGCAATGGGCACCCCCAGATAAGATTTTCAAAGGAATCAATGCTCATCAAACCTTGGCTGTGAAGATGCAACTTTTGGAGTCTAGGTAAATTTATACTCTTAATCGTAATATCAACTATGAGACCAAGGCGGCTGCAATCAATTAAATGTAATTGCATTTCCTTCAATGAGTGACAAGCAACAATGTGCTTAGAAATCAGGCTGCCGCACCATGAAAAAACAGATAGTTCAAGCACTTCAACCTGACGCTGAAGGGCATATATGATCCATCTTTCTATAGAGGAATGATACTGTTTATCGTAGAGATTTGCACATGATAGCCGAAATTTATGCAAGTTGGCAGCCTTGCAACGTTCCATTATTGTGGTGACAAAACGGGAGAACTTCTGCTTGTCTTGTTCGGGATCTTTACTTTTGAATTCTTTGAGGTCAAAATTGAGACCGGACAAGAAGGGCCAGAGGTGGTTCCATCTCTTGGATAACATGCACGTCTGCACGGCAGCTCTTGTCGACATTGATGACAATCCCATGATATCAACAATCATCTCTTCTGGCAAATTTCTCATCTTATCACTTTCTAATTCCAGAGAACTCATCATTCTTAATTTTCTGTCGAAGAATTAAAATATATGCATTAAATAGCAGCGACGAAACTATCTGAAAGTAAAACCAAATGAAAAGATGGAACAACAGATCATAGGCCATTCCTGTCAAATTTATTTATTATAATAGTTAGGTTTGATCAGTCTCAGATTAACATCAAACAATTTGGACAATAGGAATGAAAAGAAACCGTACATAAAGCATTCTTTGGCCAGGGGCAGTATCGTCCTGTAAATTAAATTAACCAGTCATGTTGATTGTTGTTGATCAGTCTATTAATTAAGAGACTTTGGAGAAATAGAAAGCTGGGTGGGTACTAAGCTCGAATCAAAGATCACAATTTGCGAATTGCGATGGATAAATGTAAGAACTCTAAACTCACCATGCAGATTCTGCACTGAGATCGAGAGAGGAGAACACAGCGGCCAGGATTTAACCCCTTCGTAGTGTCGTCCGATTTTCTCTATTTGTAAAGCCCCACACCACAATACACTGCCACTGGACATATGCCGGTTCTTTGCGCTTTGGAGGAGAGAAGAAGACAACAGGACAGGCTATACTATTTATATACTTTTGAAATAGAAAAATTTTCTGAAGTTTTTTGAAGGGGTTTTTCGACAAAATTAAAATAGACAGCGCGCCCCTTAAAATTTAACAATTCGACATACTCTTTTCATTTTTTTTTTTTGAAAATTTAAAGATAGGGTGACATACTCTTTTCATAATTTCATTTGTTATATGTACTTTAATATAATTGTAATTATAATTTGACGTTTGTTAATATCTTCGAAAAATTATTTTTGATATTGTTATTATAAATCGATAATCCATATTATTGATTGTGCTACTCATCTTCATCTTTGTAAACTGTGCTAAACTTAATATTTATTATGAAATACAATGAATTTTGAGTTTACAATATCCTTGCAATTTAAAACTGCAAACGAATAACAAATACTGACGTGATTCAAACAAAATTACTAACTAAGCAAATTGCAATTATGTTGTAAATGATTTTTTTTTTTTTTTTGACATCAGTATTTGTACCCAATCTGCAATATTTGTGTTGAAAATGATCTAATTACATGGGGTGTTCCAATTATTTTATTCTGACTGTTTTTGACACTTCAACTTGAGAGACCTTTTAATTTTGCAGTTGAATATTTATTGGATAGGGTAATTGGTTAAGTACCATGGTGTTAGTACTATTCTGTCATTCATTTTGATTTTTGAATTGTCAACGGATATTGATACATCTGATTTGTATATGTATAAATTGATCCGCATGTGAATCTAAAAATATAACGAATCCATTTAATATTTTAATTTGTATTCGTAAAGCTTCTATAATTATTTTAATCTGATTTGATAAATATGTTTAAGCTATTTTTAGAACTATATATCAGTGGCGTTAATCAAACTTGGAAAATATGTAGATCTTAAAAAAAAAAAAAGATAATTTAGTAAATATGTTAACAAAAAACACGTGTTATATGTTGCTATTTTAAATAACTTATCCAGAATAATCGGAATGTACTTAAATTCAATTTGAAAATTATTAAAACTATATTCATATATTCAAATTGAGTTGCTATTTTTTTTAAGAAAAATCAAATTCTCATTGAAATATGAATTTTTTACAGTGATTTTTATAAATAAAATCGCGTTAGAGTTCGATTTACCAACGAACGACATATCCACCAGCAAATGTGGTAAGTTCTTTAAAAAAAATAAACAAAATTAATAGGACAACCTTATTATTTACATGATATATATGTTCCTTTCAAAAGAAACAAAAAACCTCAGAAAAATCATAGTAATCTTACGATGTTCATTCTATACATGTACATAATCATGAAAACAATACTATAATATTGATTTATTGGAAAATGAAAACTACATTTGAATTACTAACAATCTTTTTTTTTAAGAAAAGAACCAAAAAGTAGAGGCCCAAATTAATTAAGTTGCTATTCAAAAGTCAATGGAAAAAATTAAAGAAAAATCTTTTTCAAACTCGTACATGCAACCTGGACCCCACCCCCAGTCCCTCGCGTCTCTTTAAATCTATTATGACACTCTCATCAACTGGCGCTTCCAGTTTGTGAAGCAAATGTGGCACAATGCACGCGCAAATTATAAATTACTGTCACGAACCTGAATGTAATTAAAGCTCAAATTGAACAATTTGATGAACCCAGCTCAGCTGAATTGACTGGAACAGTATTTTACCAGACCAACTCTCGAGAAAATTCACAAATTATGATAAAAGAAGAACAATTACACTAAATTGATACTGGAATTGAGTAATTGAATAAGAAACGATGCTATTGAGCAATAAGTCGGATATTAATCCTTACAAATAAGCAAATACATGAACTGAATTGGATTTGGGAAAGAAATTGCGGAAAGAGATAATAAGATGAGTTTTAGATCTGAGATATCGCATAACCCTAAAAAATGGCCTGAGCGGCGCTTATACACCTAATACAAGATCTACCAAAGGTAAAATTAACATTGACGCAACAATTTCACTAGCATTCTCAGTAACTCAGTGTTTGTCTCTTCTTCAGAATAACTGTGGTCCTCAGCCACGTGTCAAACCCACAGTCTTGATCCCTTCATTAACAGCGTTAGCACTTAACGTCCCTGGCCCATCTGATTTAACATCCATCAAGAGACAATTGCCTTCACTAGTCCCACTTGTCCTATAATTCCTACACAAACAAAACAAAAAACAATTCAGATAAATTTAGTTCTTAACAAAATTTTCTGCGAAAATGAACATAAGAGAAATCAGAAATTGACATCGAAGAAAAATTGTAACATGAAAAATCGATGAACATTTCAGTTAACAAAAAGTTCAAATACAAAAATTTGTAATTGAAGAAAAATGGTAGATCTGAATCCGAAACATGAAAGAATGGTAGTCGTGCACTTAAATAGAAACAAATCGGTAGTTTGAGAGGATCGTGAGTCGTAACTCGAGGGAAGAAGGAAACCTGATAGAGATATATCGACGGATAAGGAAATCTGGCGGAGGGGAACAAAGTGGCGGAGGAGAAAATCGATCGGCGGAGAAAGATCGGCAGAGGAGGAGATCAATCGACGGAGAAAGATCGACGGAGAAGGATCACCTTTGTCGTGCAGGATCGGCGGAGGAGGATCGGGGCTGAAGAATCACCTCAGAATCGCCTATCTCTCTCCTCTGGCTGCGGCTAGGGTTTTGGAGAGAGAGGAGAGGTTTCAAGTATATATGGAGAGGGCCAGGCGCTGGTCCATAAAAGCCTGTTTGGAGCCCATGGATGGTGTGGATGGTAATCAGTTGGATGGAGAGTAGTAATTACCCTTTCATCACAAGGCCATGTGTCATGTAACAAGTGATTGATGGGAGACGTAAGGTCTGATGTCGCTCAGCCCACGTGCCAAGAGGGAATCGGGTAGGCCCACATGGACTCGCGCAAAAAAAATTCATGTTAACGCACTAACAGCAAGAAGCCAAGAAATTAAATCATTGCTGATAAGTGCAATCAAACTCTAAGGCAATCAAGCAATCAGATCTATTTTTGGCAAATTTCGCTAATCTCTACTTTCTGAAAACAGGAAACGCGTCAAACCCCTCTCACGCGTTCGCTCTTCTGTCCGTGCAGCCTCACCCCGCGTCACTCTCACCCCGCATCACCCCTCCCTTATTTCCTTCTTCGTCCATTTTCTCTCTTATGTAACCTCCTTCCGCATCTCTCTTCTCTGTTCTTGGTGTATTTGTCAAAAATTTTTAATATACTCCTTTATGAATATTAATTTACTCCCTTAAACCGACATAAGTTACTCTTTTTTTCTATATTAGTTACTCCACATAGATGAACTAAATAGTTAAATCTATAACATATTCCCTTATGTATATTAATTTATTCCCTTAAACAGTCATAAGTTACTCCCTTTTTCTATATTAGTTACTCCCCTTAAATGAACTAAATAGTTAAATCTATAACATATTCCCTTATGTATAATTTACTCCCTTAAACAGACATAAGTTACTCCCTTTTTCTATATTAGTTACTCCCCATAGATGAACTAAATAGTTAAATCTATAACATATTCCCTTATGTATATTAATTTACTCCCTTACATAAGTTACTCCCTTTTTCTATATTAGTTACTCCCCTTAAATGAACTAAATAGTTATACTTATTACGTACTCCCATCTCTTATACTTATTTACTCTCTTACACTATTTATTTACTCCCTTATAGTTATTTAGTTACTCCCAAGATGTGTCAGAACCAGATCTTCTTTCTTCCTATTCCAGATCTGATAGCCTTCCTTCTCCCTCTCTACTCACAAAATAAGTACCTGATCGGTCTGACAATCATGATAGTCGGAGTTAACTCTCTTGTTTATGGATGAGACATGAGGAGAAGGAAGATGGAGATGAAAGAGAGAAAAAAGGTTCAGAGGAAAGGAGAAAAGGGCAGAGATGTGGGATGATAGAGCGGGAGGATGAGCGTGAGGGAGAAGGGAAGAAATGAAAGAGGAAAGAGAGAACCATTCCGGTGAGAGAGACGAGAAGAAGGAGAAAATTAGTCTTGCACGAAAAAAATGGATCCACTAATTAGTCCTGTATTTAAAAACGATATACATAATTTGTATTTCTTTTATTTAATATGTAAATGAGAATTGTGGGTCGACATGTTGTTATGTTGCATTAAAATAAACTATTTATTCATTTTCTCCTAACTAAAGAATATTTAAGAGATTTAAAATTTTAAATAATTGAAATATTTCATAAAAAAAAATCAATGTATTGTAATTTGTTGAAATGAAATTCAACGACCCAAACAATTTGAGCTCAATTACGATAAATTCGAAAAAGCTTCTTACGCCAAACAAAGACTGGACCGATTTCTCTTGTCATCCGTCCTGTTTCATTCAGTCCATCGCCTAGAATGTGGCCCACATGACAGAAGTCCAGTAGAGCTTACCATTAAGCCCCCGACATAATCGGACCCTCTGGAAAAGACACCTTTAAACCCTGACAGTGAAAGAAATTAGGAATTAGAAATCCATGGTTTGGTTTGGCGTAATTATTTATTATACTGGAAAAGATACCTTTAAACCCTCAGCACCGGACATATTTATTTATTATACACTTTTCTATTGAAGTTCAGATATAGAGATATTTATCATGTTGTCACTATAACTTCTATCAGAAGAAAATAAGTATAATTATTCCTGCCAATGCGTCACTATAACTTCTATTGTTTTATCACCTTTTTTTTAAATCTATAGCTTACTCCGGTTATTGTTTTTTTTTTTTTATTGAAATAAAGTGTCTCTAATTTGAAAACATACACTTTGGGACTAATTATTGAAAATAAAATGTATCCGTAAATATTGCATTGGTGTTAATACATCTATTAGAGTTGTCAAATTTGTTTAAAGATTTTAAAACTACATTTTAAACTTTTAAAAAATGTATATTTGAATATTGCAGCGATGCACATATAGGCATATAGCTACTACAGATGAGAACTTGTATGTATAATTTTTTTTTTCCAACAGTTAATCAGAAATATTGGCGAATAGTTAAGAGGTTAAAATTAAATTAAATTAGAATAGTTCTTAAGGAATTTATATCAATTGCAGTTTGTCAAAATGCAAAGACGAAACGATTGAATTTAATTACGATAGAAGTTCGCTTCCACATATATGATATATCCTTCAACCTCTAACAATTCTAAAGTTGTCAATGAAATCCATTTGGTTGTTTATAGCTAGCTATACCATATTCGGTAATACGAAGATGATTATAAAGTTTTATATCGGATGTAGGTATAAATAAATAAAATAATTTTATTAACTTAAAAGGTAAGGTAAGGTAAGGATACAGATAAAAAGAATTTTGTGCTCTATTTTAATTTTTACCAAATGGAAGAACAAAGACGTCGTATGGTTTTAAATTAATGGAGTCCGATGGGTCGGAAATCCATCCGTCCAGTTCGAGTCGGTCGCCAGGAGTATTACTAAATTAAATTACTATCCACATGACACTGATGAGTAATGAGAGGCAAGTAGGGCTGGACACTGGACGCATTCTGGCTCATGTCACTGGAGAAGACAAATTCTAAACCATTTGAGGCTTCGACAGTCGAAAGATTTAGTACCCATGATGGTTTGGGAAATCAAGCATAAACCACCATTCAATCAGTCTCTCTCAAAAGGGGTCGCAAATTGAACAGAAATTTTTAAAGAGAAATTAAAAAGGAACAAATCAGAAATGGCAGTGGCGGGTCTGTACCCAAGGATTCTTCCTTCTCCTCCTGCCTCCAGCGATCGAGTTCGCCTCTTCTCATGGCAAGGGGCCAACTGCCAAGGTCGGCTCCTCCTGTCGTCTCTTAATTGAATCGTGTTAAATTTCATGTTAATTTGCTTCTGATTGAGTGACGTCAAGTGCTATTTAGAGAAATTTTACCTTTCATCACTGAAATCGACACTCATTAAACCCCTTCTTTTAGAGAAATTTATGCTTGCTTCGTGTCTACTTTCAATTGCTAACCAATGTGTACATTATCTGTTCATCAGTTAATAATTCCAAAGAGAGTGTAATTTTGATAAACCCTTCGTTACTTGCCTTTGTAGTTCTTTCCCTTTTATGCTCAGAAACTGCATGCATTTAGTTATCTAGTCTTCATTTTTTTTTTTTTTTTTTTCTTTCATGGTTGAAATTGTGGTAAGCTTTCCACTCTTCAAATTGAAAAAGGCTCTGTATTTTTGTGAAAGTCTTATTGCCCATAAACTGTGGTTGACTGTCCATATTTCTACCCTTTTTTCTTAGAAATTGCATTTATTGACCGGTCTTCTTAGTGTCTCTTCTGTAAACTCTATAGTGCTTCTGTACATAATGCTCGTTTTGCCATCTCACAGTTGTGAGCTTTAATTTCACGAAATTTATTAATTTATGCAGCGTCTTTTCTCTCAAGCACTTCAAAGTGGGACCAAGGAAGGATTTTTCAGACTAATATCCTACTTCCAAACCCAAGCAGAGCCCGCATACCGCGGCCTTGCCAGCTTATCTGTTGTGCTAAATGCTCTTGCCTTTGATCCTGGAAGAAAGTGGAAAGGTAATATTGTTCCAGCTGTCCATCATTTTTAATTGGCAACTTTCTTGTTTTGATAGCAAGTACTTTATATTTGATGCAGCGTCTTTTCTGGGAGGCACGAAAAGTAATATCATACTTTCAAACCCAACCAGAGCCAACATATTTCGGGCTTTCCAGCTTATCTTTCGTGGTAAATGCTCTTTGCATTGATCCTGGATGAAAGTGGAAAGGTACTTTTCTTCCAGTATTCTCTAATGTTTTGATTTCATAGTGACCTTGTCGGTTTTCATTTCTAGCTTATCCCAACTTGTTAACAGTGAAGGTTTTTTATTTAAGATCTGATGAAGGATGACCAGAATAGGAAACATTTAGAGTGATTAAGAAATTGTTTTGTATGTGTTACTTCAGCTTATAGCCTCACTTACTGGACATTGTGTAATAGTATTTTCATGTCAGTACAACATGACAGTATTTCTTAATATGTTGCAGTGCACACAAGAGGCCATGCCTCCAGTCATGTGGGCTTGAAATGGGAAGCACCATGGGTTTTGTACCGGAGACAAGTCGGTCAGCTTTCAATGCCTATTCTTGGGCTGAAGCTTCTTCCATACACAAGATGGTATGTTGAGTACCCTTTTCATATCAAGGTTACGGTGCATTCTGTATTGTGCACACTATGTGTTCGATGAAATGTTTGATCAAGACTAGTAGCACTTCAATGAATTTTTATGGGCCTTTTTATTCCTGCTAATTTTACGAACTATATGAAGCTACATTTCTTCAGTCGTGTTTTAAACTTACATGTACAACATATTTTGTACAGAGTAATATGCCAAATAATACAATTGCAGATGGAGAGAATTATTTTATATTTTTTTTCCATGTAATTTTTTGTTAGAAGATTTTTTTTTAGATATTTATGCTATGTATTAATAGAAGAAGAGTACTCTTGCATTTAGAGAGTTGTTATTCAAAATAACTAACTTGACAATTAATAAACTACCAATTCCTTATTTAATTACCAAAAATTTGGTCTATTAACCACTACATATTATTGATTATTTACACAGTCACCTAACTCCAGCTTTGTGTAATGATAAAACTATTTACTACATTTTTCCCTCTTGGTCAATAAGTCAAGGACAGTTTTCATCTTGAATTTGAAAATTGCAAATAGCTAGTTTTGTTGTTATTGTATTTCTTTTTCTTTCTTGTGTAATTTGTTTGAGAGTGCATGATTTCCACCTTTCCCCTTAAAATTTTAGTTTTCTTTCTTTCTTTCATTTTTCTTTTGCACATTAAACAGGCCCAAGTATTCTTACTGACTGGGTTAGCCTACTCAATGTATAATTTTACATAATAAAGGGCTTTTAGAGGCCCTGCTGTTTGCTTATTCAATAAAGTGTTTTTAGAGACCTTAGAGTTTGCTCATCCAATAAAGGGTTTTATAGATTCCAAATATGCTTACCTAATTAGAAGGAATTTAGAGGCACCCTTTGGTTTGCTTGTTCCATAAAAAAAAAGTTTTAGAGCCGCCCTTTGATCCGTCCACATTATAAAAATTCCTTACCAAGAACCCTAAGTTGTTGTAAGCGAACCAGCGGAAAGAGAAGCAACACATCCCGATCGACGATTGTAAGGTTCTTCCTTTATCTATGTCCTTTTTGTTGGAGCGGCTTCATCAATAATATTTTCAACCCTGAAAATTAATTTGTTAACATATGTTAATCTGTTTGAATTTTGTAGTGGCTGAAATCTGAACTTCTTTTTATTCAAGTTCCAGGAGATCTGTTCTTCTCTCACTCAAATTTAATTTATTGCCACCCGATCTTGTCGCAGACATCTGATAGGTACTGAATTTAAAGATTTTCGGTTGCATGTTGTTAATTTTTTGAAGTTAGACAGTTGTTAAATTCTCCAAAACTTGTAAGCAGTTTATTCAAGTTATGGCTTCATACATTTATCTAGATGAGTTAATTAGACTTACCTATTTAAACAGTCTTTTCTGAAATATTGTTGGAAAAAGAACTTGATGACTGATGTAGCAATAGATTAGAAAGGCTTGTTGATTTCGTAATTTATAAAAGTTTTTCCAGAATCTTGATCAAATAAGACGCATCTGTGTGTCTGCAGGGAGAAAAGAAAGAGTTGTTCATGGAGATGAACTAGCACTTAAAGTTTTATTTCCATTTCTAAAATTTTCTCTTGCATATATATGTTCCATAGTTGCATAATTGCACATGTTTGATTGTGGATATCATTTTTAGATATTAGCTTTCTTTCCAATTAAGGGCTTGTTGTTTTTGCATGTTTACATACTAGCAATTTTGAACACGGTTAAGAGTTAAAAAGCATTAAAATAAAGGTAAATATTTGTATGAACCCACAAACTCTCTGTCTAAACCTAGTACTATTTCGAAAGCTATCCAAAGAACAAGAAGTTAAGCTGTAATCTAAACCTTATGCTAATTTAACCTTAAACTTGTGTCAGTTTAATACAAAATTAAATATTTGATATAAAAACTAAAATGCATACATAACTAACAGTAAAACTTTTACCATCCTATATCTTGTTATCATCCTATTCATCAGAGTAGTTCTTGTTTATGCAATTGTGCTATAAATAGCAAATATAATATCAGAAAAGGACTTTAAAAATCTGAAGTTTTCTTATTTGAAGAATTAAATAATTCATAGTTATCATTCGATCTTCTTATATATACACTAGCTCTCATTATGTTTTTTCAGAATTCAAGTCTTCTTATATATGTACTAGCTCTCATTATGATTTTTAGTGTATCCAAAGACCATAGAATCACTTTGACCGGATCAATATTTTATTCTAGTGACCCTCATACCCTCCTAAACACCACCATAACACACACACACACACACACGCACGGAACCTTCCTTAATTTTGCCTTTCTTACCTTTTATTTTTCAATTTTTTTGGGTGATGACTCTGATCAAACTTTGGTTCACCTGGATTCTTTTTCTTCTTCTTTTCACATGACACTAGTACTGTTCAGGCTCCGATATCTGATATGGCTATTAGTTAGAGCAATGATGATGGTTGTTTAAAAGAACAATGAAGAAGTGACATAGTGTGATGAGAGTTGTTCAGAATAAGCTTCATTATTGATCTGGTCAATTTGCATTGTGATTGTGTCCTTCTTGTGGGATAAAAGTATTTGGTTCAAAGGGGCTGTACCTATAGTCTTTGTTCAGAAGCCGAACTGATCTTCTTTCAGTATTTGATAGATCATTTAGTTGTTGAGGTTTTCTAGGTTCTCATTAGAATATATTACACCTGCAATTCTGTTCAGGTCTCAATTTAAGTATCATTTGGTATAGGCTGTGTTGGTATACCAATTCACTATTTTGCTTGGGAAAAATTATACGGGAACTGAGGAATACAGTAAGTTAGAATGTCTGATAGTATGATAAAATTGTGGACTTGATTAATAGGATTTAGTCCGCACAATTTTCTAGGGACTTGACAAGATATAGTCCATTTCTTCTAGGAAAACATTGCAGGTATACCAATTCACTATTTTGCTTGGGAAAAATTATACGGGAACTGAGGAATACAGTAAGTTAGAATGTCTGATAGTATGATAAATTTGTGGAATTGATTAATAGGATTTAGTCCGCACAATTTTCTAGGGACTTGACAAGATATAGTCCATTTCTTCTAGGAAAACACTGCATCTAAATGCACAACAATGAACTAGCTCGTTCACAATTCAAGATTAATTCCATAATGTTGATCAAATAAGACCTCTTTATGTTTGCAGAGATAAAAGACACAGTTGTTTATGGAGATGAACTAGCTCGTTGAGTTTTATTTTTATTTGAAGAATTGTTTCTTGTTTATATATATTCCATAGTTGTGTAATTGTACAAGTTGGATTGTGCATTTCATTCGTAGATTTTAGTTTTCCTTCCAATTAAGGTCTTGTTATACTACTATTTATCATAGCAGTTTTTGTTTGTGCCGTTATGCTATAAAAATTTATAGTATTAGAAAAGGACATTAAAAATTTTACAGTTTGTTTATTTGGAAAATTAAATAAATCTAATGTACTTCTAATTTTATTTCCATAGTTATCATTCACTGTTCTCATATACCCTCTCCAAAAAACCCCAACACACAAACACGTACCCTTCCTTAATGTTGCCTTTCTTACATTCTATTTTTCCATTTTTTTTTTTGGGTGATGACTCTGATCAAATTTTGGTCCACCTGATTTTGTTTTCTTCTTCTTTTCTCATGACACTCATACTGTTCAGGCTCTGTTATCTGATATGATTAATAGTTAGAGCAAGAATGGAGCTGGTTTAATAGAACAATGATGAATTGAAATAGAAAGGAGAGAGATTTTCAGAATAAGCTTTATTATTGATATGGTCAAATCGCATTTTTATTGTGTCCTTGTTGCAGGATAAAAATATTTAATTCAAGGTTTCTGTAGCTGTAGTCTTTGTTCAGAAGCTGAACTGATCTTCTTTCAGTTTTTGGTAGATCATCTAGTTGTTGAATTTCCTAGATTCTCATTAGAATAAATTAATACTTGCAATTCTGTTCAGACCTCAGTTCAAGTATCATTTGGTATAGGCTGTGTTGGTAAAATTATATGGGACCTGAGGACATACTGTAAGCAGGAATATATGATAATATGATAAAAATTGTGGACTAGATTAATAGGATTTAGTCCATAGAATTTTCCAGGGACTTGACAAGATATAGTCCATTTCATCTAAGAAATCATTGCATCTAAATGCAAAACAATGAATATTCTTTGGATTTATATTTTGGAATGATAACTTAATAAGTATATGAATGAGAAGCACTTTCTCTATGATTGACATAGCTTGCTAGTTCTTGTTCTTCAACAATGCAGAAAATTTTTATATAAACATGGATGCCTTCTTTTAATCTCTATCCTCATTTTTTCCTTCTAGGTAAGAGGACGACATGGCACGTAGACCGCGGAACATAGGAAAGGGTACAGAATCTCTAATTATGCGAAAGCACAAAATATGTCTCAATTGGAACGATAACTACAAGGAGTACCTGGTGAATATGGGATTCTATGGGGTCCACCAGATCGGATACATTTTATCCGATAAAGCACTGGTAAGTGCCCTGGTTGAGCGTTGGAAACCGACAACGCACACCTTTTACTTCCCTGTAGGCGAAATGAGCATTACTCTGGAAGATGTTGCAATGCTCATGGGTTTGCCGATAGATGGGGCGCCAGTTTGTGAGGAAACAAGGGCCAATATAATTGAAAATCCTGATTGGCCTACACTGATCGAAGCATATCTGGGACGTGAAGTTGATGAGCAAACCTTCCGTCGAAGATCCAAGACAGAGATACGAATAAGGTGGATGAAAGAACACTTTGGCACTTGCCCTGAAGGTGCCGATGACGAGACTGTAAAATGCTTTGCCAGAGCATACATGTTGATGCTTTTGGGTTCGGTGCTTTTCACTAGTCGTTCTGGCGACAGCATATCGGTGATTTATCTCCCTTTCCTGATAGATTTAGAAGCCAAGAGGAAATACAGCTGGGGCAGTGCTGTCTTGGCTTGTATGTACAAAGAATTGTGCCAAGCATGCAACGAGCCGACAAAACAGATTGCTGGTCCAATTCTTCTCTTGCAGCTCTGGTCTTGGGCACACTTTAGAGTTGGCAGGCCTCAAGTACGTGAAGGCGAACCAGAGCCTGAATTGCGTGTCCAAGAAGGAGAAGAAGAAGAGAGACGACCTGTTGGTTATCTATGGTCTGGTCGTCATGAGTTCACAAAGAATACGGCAAGGAACCTCGTACACTACCGTGATGTACTGGATCAGCTCAGGCAAGACGAGGTACACTGGCAGCCGTATGAAACACATCGGCCTGATGTCCCTGCTGTTTGCATAGCGGATGAAAACTTATGGATGACGACTTCTCCTGTGATACATCTGCAGACTGTGGAAACGTACAACCCTGGAAGGGTTATGCGGCAGTTTGGGAAATTCCAGGAATTCCCACCTCAGCCTACTGCACCGATTGGTTCATTTGGCTGCTTTGGCCCACCTAATGCGAGATCTGCAGCACGAAGGAGACGCGCAGATTTTCTCGACTATTGGCGCCGCAGGGAAGAATTTTTTATTTTGGAGGAAAGGGTATATGATCCTGCCAGGTATGATGCGTACATTAGGTGGCTGAACACTGGTGCGGCGCTCCATCTTCAGTCGCCAGCCCCATGGTCTGTTGGTGACACTCCAATAAACAAGTTGCAGTACCTTCCAACAGAGCCAATAACTCGTCTTGTGGTAATTCTATTTGAGAAGCATTCTTTATTTGGTCTTTCTTTTTTTTTTTTCTTTTCATTTATTTAATTGAAAAAGCTCTCTTTCTTTTACTATCTTATGATATTTTCGCTGCAGAGCAACAAAATAATGGAGATGGCAGAAAATACAGTAGAAAAACTGAACGGGGAGTTGGCAGACGGCGATGGTATGAGGGCATACATGTTGGACATGCTACGAGGGTGTAGTGACGTCCTTCAATGGGTTGGGGTAAACATTGGGGCTAACCCAACATTTGACCCACTTCGGATGGAGGAAATTGATAATCAAATGGAGACTGATGGAGAAGCCTCCCATGAGGCAAGTGAAGAAGATGAGTGAGGAACGGTGATCGGTTCTTCTTGATGTTTAATTTACTTTATTGTCTAAACGTATTGATGCCTGCAACATTTGATAACATGTGTTTTTAATTTGTGCGTGCTTGTGTGGAATTATTATTATTTTATTTTTGTGTTTATTGTGATCCATTAGTTGGATCTCTTGGACAAATAATTTGTTCTTTGTTTTGGACGTGGTATTTTGCATTGTTCGAGTTTATGTATACTAGTTGGAAAATCGCGGCGAAATGTATACTAGTTGGAAAATCGCGGCTTCGCCGCGGCTTTGCAGCTTTTTCATATTTTAATTTTAAGAACCATGCGATATAATAATGTTAGGAATATTTATTAGCCCTAGACAATAGTACTATAAATCAAAGTACAAAACCTTTCCTGATTTTTGAAATGTAGTCTTGTCCTGTTTTATTTTCCATTGAAATTTCATTTTATCGGTGGACTTTCAAATTTCATTATTTATTTCCAAATCAACGTTGCCGATTAGTATTTATATCCTTAAATAAAAACTGACACGATAGATGCGTTTATTATTTATTTTGGGCTTTATTTTTAATGGTTATTAATCTATATGAAACTATTAGTCGTCGTTGAAGAGAATATCTACATATTAAAAAGCATATATAGATGCGGCCACTACAAATGAATGAACATTCAATCAGTTCAAACCTCTTTGCATGAACATTCACTCAGCTCAAACCTCTTTGCATTAACCAAAAGGCAACAATATCCCACCCTACTACTCTTGTAGTTGTCAGACGATCTGAAAAAGGAAAATGAAAATTCTTAAAAAAAAAAATAGAGCATAAAAAGGATTTAATGTACATAACAAACAATACTACAATTACTACGTACATATCTTAATTTATCTCATTTTTCCTGAATTTTAGGTTTTTTTTCTTTCTTTTCTTTTTCCCTTTAAGCCATCTTGGGTTTTAACCCAAATTCATCGCCTACTGCAGATACACCAACGTATCATAGCACGTAGAGCAATGATTCACGCAGATCATCAACCATTCAATCAGATGGAACAACAACCACATTCAATCAGATGGAACAACAACCAGAACAACACCAAGATTCTGATGCAACGGATCAAAACACATTAAACCCCTTCTTTTAGAGAAATTTATGCTTGCTTCGTGTCTACTTTTAATTGCTAACCAATGTGTACATTATCTATTCATCACTTAATAATTCCAAAGAGAGTGTAATTTTGGTAAACCCTTCATTACTTGCCTTTGTAGTTCTTTCCCTTTTATGCTCAGAAACTGCATGCATTTAGTTATCAAGTCTTCATTTTTTTTTTTTCTTTCATGGTTGAAATTGTGGTAAGCTTTCCACTCTTCAAATTGAAAAAGGCTCTGTATTTTTGTGAAAGTCTTATTGCCCATAAACTGTGGTTGACTGTCTATATTTCTACCCTTTTTTCTTAGAAATTGCATTTATTGACCGGTCTTCTTAGTGTCTCTTCTGTAGTGCTTCTGTACATAATGCTCGTTTTGCCATCTCACAGTTGTGAGCTTTAATTTCACAACATTTATTAATTTATGCAGCGTCTTTTCTCTCAGGCACTTCAAAGTGGGACCAAGGAAGGATTTTTCAGACTAATATCCTACTTCCAAACCCAAGCAGAGCCCGCATACTGTGGCCTTGCCAGCTTATCTGTTGTGCTAAATGCTCTTGCCTTTGATCCTGGACGAAAGTGGAAAGGTATTATTGTTCCAGCTGTCCATCATTTTTAATTGGTAACTTTCTTGTTTTGATAGCAAGTACTTTATATTTGATGCAGCGTCTTTTCTGGGAGGCACGAAAAGTAATATCGTACTTTCAAACCCAACCAGAGCCAACATATTTCGGGCTTTCCAGCTTATCTTTTGTGGTAAATGCTCTTTTCATTGATCCTGGAAGAAAGTGGAAAGGTACTTTTCTTCCAGTATTCTCTAATGTTTTGATTTCATAGTGACCTTGTCGGTTTTCATTTCTAGCTTATCCCAACTTGTTAACAGTGAAGGTTTTTATTTAAGATCTGATGAAGGATGACCAGAATAGGAAACATTTAGAGTGATTAAGAAATTGTTTTGTATGTGTTACTTCAGCTTATAGCCTCACTTACTGGACATTGTGTAATAGTATCTTCATGTCAGTACAACATGACAGTATTTCTTAATATGTTTCATTAACAATTAAGCACTAGGAAATTTAGTGTTTCCAAGATGAAATTTCATTGTGCCTGTTTTCATACCAGTGGTGGGTTTCTTGCCAGTGGTGAGATCCAGTACAATAGGCGTGATCACATCATACTATACCAGAACACCAGTCTTGAAAATTAGCCTTAGCATCACAGTAATGCTTTGTGAAATTCGTGGCACCAGACTATTCAAGCTGGTGAAGGAAATCTTATCAGACCCATGCTGCAGTTGCACCAAGTCAACTTTCCCTGATGACTCCACTTTACCAAAAGTTGTTGACTCAGCCTAACTGTCAAGGTCGGCTCTCTCTTAACAGGTAATCCTCACATCATAATTAATTAGCAAATATTGGATTGAATTTATTTAAATCTGCTCACTGATTATGTTATTACTTAGCAAATATTGGATTGAATTTTTTTTTTTTTAAATGTCATGTTGCAAAGAGACATAGACACGTGGAAAGTGTGATGTTTCTGGGACAGTAGTGGTTTTGGGAGGGAACGAGCAGGGAGTGGATGATGTTCTTTTACCTGTTTCTTGTAAACCTGGTTGGTGCGGATCTAACCCTGGTTGTTTTTTTGTAAAATACTCGGCAATTAGTGATATTCTGGTTGGTGCTGCCTCATAGTACATTGTCTGGTGTTCAATATCAGAAGGTGCTCCACGAATTGCTGAGTCTTATTTGAACCAACTCTCTGCCTGAGCTGCTTCAATTGGAGTTTTGGCTTTTGTTTTCTTTATTTAGTTCAGAAGATTGTAATTGTACCGCATTATGATAGGGTGATCTCTGTGCATGCAAGTTACTGTACTGTATTATGTCTGGTACTAAATAGGAATGCGGTGCTCTTTTTTCTTTTCAATATTCCCTGCTTACCAAAGTTACTGGCTGAAATATGTCATGAAGTTAACAAGCTCCATGATAAGAGATATCTATTATGTCTACCACACATATCAAAACAAAGAAGATAATAACACTAGAGCAATATTAATCTCACAAGGCAATTCTCTGTGTTGTTTATCAAGTCAGGGTTCATTTCACTAAACTCGTTTCTCTGAGAACTAGTCTCATTATCTAAGCATTACTTATCTCTTGTGCCAGCACAACCAAAGAAAAAATAAACACAGAACCTGATTTAGTTGGACGTATAAGAGTAAAAATAAAAATAGACAAGAAAAACTAATATGTCATTAACAATGTGGGGAAATTTGTTTTAGCAAGTGTATATATTCTGCTGGCGTAAAACAAAAAAGTAAACAAGTCGCTGCAGGAAAAATAGAAAAGGAAAAATACACGAAGATGAAAACAAAGCAAAATAATGCATATATAAGAGATGGCCGTTTATCTCATAGCTTCTCCTCTAGTCTTTCCTCCGAATAGTTAAAAGCTTCTGTTGGATGTGACAATTTCAACGTCTCTATGTTGACGCAAATCATCTACCAGTTTCCTTCCATGGTCATCATAAGTAGCAAAAATAATCTCAACTAACTTAAGCCTTTTGAATTCAATTACTGCTCTTTGCAGCATATCGTCCCATTTTTTGTTCTGAAGTATGAAAAAAAAAAACAAAAGAATTAAAAAAATAAATATTAAAATTTTTAGAAAAACACAAAAAATAAATTTGTCCCTAGTTTTTTCAATCTACATTTTCCTTTTTAATTAATTAAAGTACCACATATGCAGATAAACATTTATTTTAAATTTGAAAACAATTCTTAACCAGTATGGGAATCAGAAAAAACCACTATCCTGCCAATTGAGAACTTGCATATGTTTTGATGAGGTCCAATGACAAGAATTTCGTAAAATGAATAATTACTCTAAATCATAAGTCTATTCCAACACAAACTAAATTGTCTTTGTGATTCAAATAATGAAGGTCAGATCACCAAACTTTGTTCCATGTCACAAACTAGTTATGGTCTTATGGAACTTATATAGTTTGGTTCTCTTCAGCTCACAAAATTTTATGTTTGTCATGTCTAGGTTATCAATCAACACAGTTAATTAATGTTCTCAATTGAAGTTGTGTAGAACAGATTTTGTTTTGCCCTGTTCGGTTAATTATAACATAAGAATGAAAAATATTCACATGAAAATGAAACAAGTACCTCGGGATAATGCTCATGCGAATGCTGACAAGATGGCCAAAAAGTAAGCTTCTCCAAATTAGGAATATACTTCCATATGCAAGGAAAATGGTCAAAGCTATGTCCACATATAGAAAGCTTTTTCAGGTTGTTGATTGTTCCGTAATATGAATGTGACTCTGATCTTGGTGGGATTTTTTTAGATACACAAAGCTCAAGGTTTTCCAAACATGAAAGGTTGATAAGGACATTTTTTAAGGAAAAAAAGTCACAACAACCAGCGTGAAGAGAAACACCTGAAATGGTTAACGATGATATAGATCCACATTGCTTGACTATCCACCTGAGATCATGGATCGAACCAAAGAAGCAAAGAGAAAAGAGGTTAGGGGCATTGATGGTTAACCCATAGGCCCATCTGCAGTTTTTTATAGTCAGATGATGTAGCTTTTGTGAGCAAATTGTAGACTCACATGGTATATCAAATGACTCTAGCCAAAGTTCTTCAAGCAAAGGACACCCCGGGATCAGGTTAGAAATGAAATCACTGTTACTTAGACATTGACCATGGAATTGCAACTTTCGAAGTCTAGGTAAATTTATTTTCTTGGTTCCACCAAATCTGCAGCAGTCACTTAAATGTAGATGCAATTCCTCTATTGTAGCACAAGCAAAGATATTGTCAGTCAACACCGTCCCGACACTACATATACAAACAACAAGTTCCAGAATCCGAACATTATGCTTAATGGCATACATGGTCCATTTATTGATAGATGGACCGTATTGTTCTTCGTATAGATTCACATATGAGAGGCGAAACTTGTCCAAGATGTCAGTCTTGCGGTGTTCTAGCATTGTAGTGACAAAATAGGAGAACCTCTGATCATCTTGTTCGGAATCTCCACTGTTAAATTCTTTGAGGTCAAAATCGAGATTTGGCAGAAACTCCCAGAGGTGCTTCCATCTCTTGGATATGATGCACGTCTGCGCGGCTGCTCTTGCCTTCATTGATGATGATGTAATAATGTGAAGCAACAAATCTTCTGGCAGATCGCTCAAATCAGTTCCGGATGTGCGGGCACTCTCCATTCGAAATATCTGTTGAACAATCAAATCATAATATCATATGCCTGAATCCTGATTAGGTTCATATACAATGAGCAGGTTCTAGTGCCATCGATTTTAGGCGCCACCAAATACCACAATAATGTTATATTTCATCAGTAATTTTAAATTTTTATATTAAAAAGTCGGAACCAATCCATTAACTTGTTCAATTTAATGTATCATGCTTTTCTATATAAATCTTATAAAATTTAAAGTTGATTTTACACTTGATCAAGATATTAATAAATAATAAATAAATGAATTTGGTTAACTATGACAGATTAATTTTAATTTTGACAACTTGATCACGTACCAAATCAATTTCAAATTTTATGAAATTTATATGAAAATGCATCGCTCTTTAATTGAATAAAATCAACGATTTAGATTCGACATTTAAATTTAAGAAGTTTAAGTATCAATAAATATGAAATTTTGACATTTGGTGGATCCAAAAGTGGTGGCACTAGAACCTTCATCATATATAAATAGCTTCCATACCGTAGTTGATAATAAATAGTAAAGGAAAATTCTGAAAACATGGTGGTCAATAAAACTTGTTTGACGTTTACTCTACTTGTACTAAATCGGATTAGACGGGTATGGATAAGTCTTATTTTTGTTAGGTTATTAGGTATGGTATGAGTAACAGAAAAGTTTCGCCAACTTATTAGATAAAGATACAGAAAGAGTTATTTTACCTTTCATAAATATATATAAAAAGGTAAAAATATAAAATATGATTATTTTATTTTATATCTTAATAATGGTCAAACTTAATTTAAGTTTCAAAAAATCCGCACAACATTAAAAACATTGCATGTCTTATTTTAACGTTAATTAAGGCATATCGATCTTTCAACTTCTAACAATTTTAAACTTGTCAATGAAATTCATTTGGTTGTTTATCCTACTTGTACCATATTCGATAATACAAGATGAATAAATTTTTATTTTAGTTAGGTTATCGGATGTAGGTGTAGATAAATTTTTTATTAACTTAATAGGTATGGATAAAACTATTTTGCGCCTTATCAATTGACAGTTCTAAAAAGAAGAACACAAAAAAAAAAAAGAAAGATGTAACAGCAAATCATTGGGTTTTCCTTTCAAATTTAGAAGGCTAAGGATTGTGCCGCTCGTTAGGCGGGTGCATAGTATGTCGGATTACCATGAATTGAATAATTTGTAAAATAAGAGAATCGAAAAGGAGTAGAAACTGTACCCCTCAAAGGATTTCTGAGCACGAGGAAGCTTCACTACTAGAAAGATTGTCTGCCAAAGAGAATAATCAAATGGGGATTTGCGATGATCAATTGTTAAAAACGAACCTCAAATCGACGATCAAAGAGGGCCAAGTGTTTATTTCTCTGTGAGGTCGGATTTACTTGTATTGTTTGATCGAATTGGGCATACAAGGTCACGTAATTATAAATACGGTTTTAAGTAAGCCTACGGGCGTTTCCAGTTTCCAAAAAAAAAAAAAAAAAATACAGTTTAAAGTAGACAGTGACTAAAATACAGGAAAGAAATTAGAAGGGTAAATGCCTATTTTTGGTAGTAGAGAAACAGAAACATATATATATATATATATATATATATATATATATATATATATATTAACAAAGGTTCATAGTGGGTTCATAGCGGACAAGTTCAAGTCATAGCGGATAGCGGATAGCGGTCATTTAGCGGCCACTATGGGATCATAGCGAACATGTATAAATGTACTTGTTTATTATATCATATACATATTTTAATTAAAAATTAAATATCATATCACAACATATGTATATTTTAATTGTTAAATTTAATAATTACACTTTAAAATTATAAATTTTAATAGATAAATCTCATTGTATTTAATATTGAATCAAGTTAGTACTAAAGCAAATATTCATAATGTTGATTCTATATTAGCAGGTAACAAATTGTATCTCTATATTTCGTTAAAATACAACTAAAATGCATATATATGTTGCTAATTATAACTATTTTAGCCACCATAAATAATAAAACACCAAAAATAGATACTTTTTTAAATAATATTATGGTATATCAATGAACACCGCTATAGCGGCGTTTTTAGTTTAGCACCATAGCGGTCTACTAGGTAGTACCGCTATAGCGGCGCTATTGCGGTTCATAGCGCCGCTATTTAAATCACTGTATATATATATATATATATATATATATATATATATATATATATATATATATATATATATATATATATTGTTTCGTCTTTTAATAGAATACGGATGTAGACATCAGTAAGTATTTAATTTATATGATACTTTATTACTTTATAGATACCATATATAACTACGTGATTTAAATATATATGCCACCGTTAAAATTAGAAATTAGAGATATGCCATTCCTAAATGACAAGTAAAATTAGAAATTAGAGATATGCCATTCCTAAATGACAAATTTACTTGGCTGTTATGAAACTATCCCGATATATTCTAAAAGATTGATGTGACTTTAATAAAAGGAGAATTAGTCACCATTAAGACTTCAGAATTCAAGCGTCTACGCAGGAGAAGTTAAGTTTTAGATTTGAGGAGGCACAATTCAAGTACAACTCTACAAGAACCGTGCCCCTTAGGTTTAGTCAATACGAGGATCTTAGAATAATCAAATACAAGATAACAGTGAACAAATAATTTAACGAGGTTGAGCACCAACTTGGTGCCTACATCCTCCACACACATGCACACTCTTTTTTTATTTATTTTTTGTAAATTCTAAGATGATACAATACAAGAAGAGGAAGTCAATAAATATAAAAGATTTCTTTGACAACAAGTTAAGTGTTTCTTGCACCCTAAATCAATCATTGTCTCGCACTTTTTGTCGTCCTTTGAAGCATCGAAGGATTCCTCCACGGGGAAGAAAACATGAATCAGATACCCTCGGGAGACTCGAAACACGGACATTAATACCCACCTGAAGATGATGATGGTGCTAACGTGGTTTTTAGTCTCCCAAGAGTTGATTATTTGTTACAAGTCCTTTCTTTCTAATGGGCGCAAGTTCTTACTGTAAATTATCTCTAAACCAGTCAAGAGCACCTCTAGATCGGGATAATCAAGGAATTAGGTATAATAAGTTACTAGAGTCAATTTTTATTATTAATAATGGGCTAACATTAATGGTGTGAGCCTGTTGAGGTATGAGAGGGGATGAGAAGGGAAACATATGTAGAATGAATGCAAGTGATGACATGAATGCTTATGATGCATGTTAATGTACAAAAGAGGACATGACTCCACTATGGCTGCCTCACTTGACATGTTCTATATTTTCCAATTTTAACATTTTTGTTGCTTTGTTGGACTAGGCACAGGGTCGTTGTTCAGATTTCTGAGTCTGAAGTCGAAGTATCTGGTGTTCTGAATCAGAGCTTAGTCGTTTGAGGATTTAAGAATTTTGGGGTTTACATCGAGTCTCGAGTAAAGATGGGCTATGCCTTCTCTCAACAAGAATTTCTATGTTGGTCACCGGTCAACTTTTCATCTAGTCGCGTGGTCATCTTGGTTTTGTTCGCTTCGGGTCAAAACGCATCGCGGACCCAGAAGGAACAAATATAGACGTGTAAAGCCTTAGTCTTATGACGTGTCGAAGCTTCGGCGTTTCTAACGTATTAATTAAGGCTTCAGTCATCTGACGTATTTAAGACTTAGGTCTGCTGTTAACGTGCCAAAACTATGGTTCACCGATGTATTAGAGGTTCAGGCCATCTAGCATTTTGGCATGTAAAAACTCTGGCCTTCGAACGTGTTTAAGTTTTGGTCAATTATTGACGTGTTAAACTTTTTGGTCCTCTACAATGTTAGAGTCTGGTCATGATGACGTGTTAAAACTCTAGTTTTCGAACATATTTAAAGTTCTAGTCATTATTTTTTAACGTATTTAAACTTAGGTCTTCTTACATGCTGGACCTTTAAATCATTTTAACATATTAAAGCCTCGGTTTCCAGACATATCCAAGTTCTGTCCTTTGGTTTTGGAAGTTTTGATTTTTTTTTTTTTTGAGGGGTCTATTGTGTTAGGAAGTGTTTAATTCCATTTTTGTGCCATCAAATAGCAAGAAACAACAACTAAACACAAGGGATCTAGGTTTCAACATCATTCACAAGCATTTCAAGATGAGAGTAGGAAGAATTGTACCTCTCATGAAATCGCATTCATGAGGCTCGAATCCATGGCATGGGAGTCGATGGCGTGCCTTCTCCACCACCACCACCATGGTTGTGTCGCCGGCCTCGAGTCCACCTAGGAGATTAACCACGTTCTCAAGGTATGTGCTAGCACACCCAAGAACAAGCCTAATCCCATTAGCTTTCTCTCTTCTAGCAATTAAATCTTTCATTTAAATGGAGAAGAGAGCTCAACACATGAGCAAAAGAGGGAGAAAAGAGGAGGTTTGTGGCAGCCACAAAGGGGAGGAAGAGATGAGAGAGAAAGGCTAGCTCTTGGAGCCTCCAAAAGGGTCCTTTTATAGAACTCAAACCCTAGGAAAAACTTCCCCAAAATTACACCTCTTGCCACCCTATGGCTGGCCACGAATTGGGCCTATATGGGCCACCTCACAATCTCATTTGGGTCTTTAATTCACCTAATTAAAGTCCCATTAGGTTGCTCTATAATTGGGCTATATATTTTTCTATTAAATAACGGTCCAATTAATCAATATAACCATTTATATTGAAATGTGTTGATCTAAAATTAATTATTAACTCATTAATAATTATTTTGGGATTAGATAATGCATTAATTTATTTTTATATGATCTCTTTGACTTAATTAATTATAACGGTTCATAACGGTATATAATTAATTAATCAACTCATCATATTTCCGCAATACTCACTGTTGCGAATAAATAGATAATGCACTGTGTGATCAAAGTCCTATTTGTGTGACCCTTTGAGGATTTATGCTATGTTGGCCATGGAGAATAAATCACTATTTATTTCCAATAATCATAAGCGGTATCTAGCAACACGTTATGATTCCCAATTCGCATAAATAGTGTACCGTTACAATATTTCAATCCTGCATAAGAAATATAAGTATTTCCTTTGTCTGATTCTTATGTCACATGATATCATTGTATAATCCAAGATAGGAGTGTGTCATTCTTGCAGATTATACATTTCTTGATCTAGAGTTGATCGTCTAGTTTGCATGCATACAATCCAACTCCATCAAGGGGCCCAAGCAAATATCATCACTCACTAGGTATACTAATGAGGGACATACGATTTTCTTGATGAACAACTTTTCCCCGCACAATTCAAGAGAACATAAATAAAGTCCTTATAGCAGCCTTTATCAGGAATCAACGTTAGACGATATTTATTGAACCTATCCTCATGTGGAAAAGGTGAACATCTCAAACTTAGAATCAAACTTATATGAAATAAACAATGACACTTAACACAATCCATATGTTTATTTCATTGGGTCAAGTCATGTACTATGTTCTAATAACATACACATATGCAATTAAGTTGGTAACTCCTTACCTATGATTTGTAGAACTTAATCATCACTTAACTTGCATACTAATCTTTTATGATAATTAATGTTCCTTGTTAATTATCAAGATTATGGACGATTTAGATTTATTATTGTCATTCTAATGAATGATCCACAGAGATCTACAATTCAGATCCTCAACCTGAATGATCTGTCAATAATAAATTCTAGGAACAAATGATCAAATATCATCATTAACATAAACTAAGAAAATA
Organism: Rhynchospora tenuis; assembly: GCA_027725995.1. Classification (NCBI taxonomy): domain Eukaryota; kingdom Viridiplantae; phylum Streptophyta; class Magnoliopsida; order Poales; family Cyperaceae; genus Rhynchospora; species Rhynchospora tenuis. The sequence continues at coordinate 128,519,180 of CM050889.1, read as the reverse complement.
AGTCATTAAATATTGACTTCTAGGACATAACTCCAACATATTGGCCTTCGATTTGGATTTGGACTTTGGAGTTCATTTTCTGGATCAGATTTCAATTTGTATTGGATTTGAAATTTTTTGTATTTGGGATTTTTTGGATTGAGGGTTTTCTAGATTTAGAATTTTCTGGATTTGGGATTTATTTTTTGGATTTTGGGATTCACTTTCTGGATTTGGGCTTGTATATTTTGGTTTTGGATTTGGGATTGAACTTCCTTTCTGACCCTGGGACTTCTCTCTCTCTTTTCAAAAACTCAGCTTTCTTTTGTTTAAATTCCTTGTGTTTAGACTTCTAAGTTTGAATTTTGAGTTTAAAGAATCTTTTATCGTTGGACTTTGGGGAATGCCGGTCCCAGAGAGTCCAAGGGTACCTGCTGTCTAAGCGGTTCATATGTTTCATTATTATTTTTATTGATTTAATATCATTTTTTTGTTTTTGGAATTATTTATTATCACTTTTCAAAAGGGTTTTGGACATTTAAAATAAGTTCCTTCTCACTCAAGGTTTGGCCTTGACAAATTATATGAAAATATTCTTCATATTTTTCTGAACATTATGGTGTTTTATGAAATTTTTCTGACTTTCTAGCTATTTTTATGTATTTTCGAAATTTCAGTATCTTAGAAAAATTCTGATTGGCTGTTTCTTTTGCTGTTTGGTGTTTAGATGCCAGCGACTCGCTGCACCTCAGGCGTCATAGAAAATCAAGAACGTCGCTGAGGTTGAAAGTTGGCTTAGTCACATGGTTTACACTCTGTCCCGTGCACTGAACGGATCGAGGTCGAGTCAATCTCTCTAGGGGGTTCATCGTGTGCCGTGTCTACACAGACTTCTCTCCAGAGCCGTTACATCTAAAATCGATCCGTCGATAATGCGCCAAGATTCGTGCGAGTCAACCGCCCCTTCTTGTTTTGACTTCTCTAAAGAGGTAGCCATGGCGAAGTGGGTCGACCCGGCGTAACTTCATCAGGGCATTTCGGTAATTTTACAGCGCCATTGTCATCACCAGAGGTACGCTTGAGATCGTCGCACCTTCCTCTTGAATTTTATGGTTTCAATTTCTCTTTTCATTAAGGACTGAGCAGGGTCTGGTTCGATTTATGACCCAGACTGGCGGCTAATATGGTGGTCGGAGGTGGTCAGACGGTAGGAATTGAACAAAAATTTACTGTCGGGGTACCTTTTACTATACCCATATTGAGCCCCCTTTCTGTGTACATTTTACTATACCTTTCTCTTTTGTCTTTTTTTTTTTTTTTTAATTCTGATGTATATATGTTTTCTCAAAGGCCTTAAGTTTGTTCAGGTTAATTATTATGTATTAATATGTGATCAAGATTCATTATCAATCGAGAAAGCACACTCTCCTTCTCTGTATAGTCATGAAAAATATCTTGTTCAGTTCAGTCCCTCAACAGTCGACACTTTTTTATTTCAACTTTCCTCAAAATATTAAGATGTGGATTTCCTATGTTCTGAACTTAACATGTGTCTGGCATTCATTTTTTTTTTGTTTTGTCTAGTACCTATCTTTCTATAACATCTCATAGCAGGTTCCTCAAAACAGTTCATTGTACCCTCAGCATTCTCTTTTTTTTCTTTTTTTCTTTTTTATTTTTTTTTTTGATTTTTTTTTTTTTTTAAGGTGTTGCTAGTTTCATGCTTAGCCATCATACACAGACTCATTCATTTGCTTGGTGCTGGGTGGCCTTCAAAATCAACAACACGGGTAGCCCTCTTTATAACTAGACCCTATGTATACAATATTGCTTCCCCTTTTTTTTTATTTCTCATGTCTAAGTGTACTAGCTGATATCCATATGCAGCATGGTTTAAAACATGAAGAATGCACTAGAAACTTGTTGATTATGAGTAAGAAAGGGGTGCAACAAAACCTGGACCAGGTACTACACTATTATATTTGCCATAATTAAATGTAGACTCACTATATCATGCTTACATATATTTTTATGAAGCATAGCTTTACTGAAATCATAACCCTTCTCTCTTTTTTTTTTGACTCATTACTGCATGTTCCTTCTCTTTCCTTTTTTATTTTAAAAAAAAAAGCAAGAGGAAGAAAACTTCACAACACTTTGATGTGTAGCTAATAATACCCTAAAGTAACCTAAAATGTACCGCAAGCGTACGGTAATTCGTTGGTACAGTTGGGTGTCGAATCCACAGGGACGGTAGAATGAGTATTGAACCTTACTTATTCACAAAACCTAGACAATCAAACAATGGATTTTGGCTTAAACTAAGAAGTAACAAAAGCAATTAACTAAAGTAAAACCAAACAAAGACAATTTTTGGTGTTTTGGTGGTGAAATATAGTATAAAAGGGTCCTAGGGTTTGAATTATCACCTTAGTTAGGCTTCAGGCTGTCAATGCGCTCGCTGTCGCGTCACACGTTGATGACTTCAGAAAGCATGTCATAGCATCCTATGACAGCAGACCATTTAACAGGTTAGACTTTACTACTAGTTTTCTAGTTAATTTTATAAAAGGACAATTATTTGTGGATGCATCAATGTTATGAGGAATTTAGGTCTGCCATGTATAAATTTAGGTGCCAATCCCACTTGTTTGGGACTAAAGGCTTTGTTGTTGTTGTTCTATTATTGTTGATGACGTCTTAAAAAGGGAACTGTTATTTGGACTCAAAACTGTATATCGAAATATTTGTAGGTACCTTTATGATAACTAGTTTACTATGATGGTACTGTTCTGATATCCTTTTATGGTATCTTCTCTAAACTGTCCAAAGAAATCTGAAATGCAGATATATAAATATGACTGAATAATTGGTGGGTTTTCCACTTCATAAAAATAATGATGTTGTATCGCTTCTCCTCCAATTGCGTAGAACTTAAACAGCATGTTTTTTTTTTCCATTCTTTTCCACTTTCCATGGTACCTTGACCATTCATATTTCTACAATCCAAGCATAACTTAAAACATGTACTTATGCTGACTAGCACTGGATATTTCTCACCAACAGGATGCTTCCATGTGGGGAAGGTTATGGCAACTATATTGGATGTAGGTGTCATCAGGTAATAATATACCAGCACACAATTCTTTGATATTGACCATAGCACAAACTACGTAATTTTATAAGTTCTAATTTATCATATTACTAGTTCTGATGATTTTCGCACACATTTTTGCATTTTTGAAAAACTTAACTAGCATTATATCAATCTGAAAGAATATGAGATTGTTAATGTAAAAGTGCTACTACAAAAATGGCAAAAGAATGAAGTAAACTGCAATTTATTTCGTGATTCCAAGCCCAATGATTAGAGATATTAGGTTGACCACACATTGCAAAACAAACAAGAAACAAGATTTAAGTCAACTATCATATTCAAGAAACTAATTTTTCCAAAAACTTATCTCAGTATCTCACCATTGCTTATTTCAAACATCAAAAGAACCCAAGAATACAAGAAACAAGACAGAAAATATGTAAATGCAGTTGCACCAGTAGACTTTTTTCAGATATTTACAAACCAGACAAATCTCATACATGCCAAACTCAGAGATATTGATTCAAACTTTCTCATTCTGATCAAGTTCAGGGAACCTGTGATGCAGCCATACTGTGATCCACTGCCTCTTCTTGTGCAGCCGTGTCATTCTCCGCTGTCTCTTCTGGGCTCAACACTATTGGGATCATGATCAGCCAAGGCCTGTGACACAGCCATTGTTGGCTCCTCTGACTCATTGGGCTCGTACCTTAATTCAGTGTCGGACTCCATGACTCCCTGGCGAGCTGATGGTAGCACCAAACTATCTCTCGGCTGAGAATTATCTGGACTGATAACAGGTGCCACCCCTGTTGCATTGTGGTCTGTTGCATCGGGGTCCATTGCATTGTGGTCTGTTGCATCGGGTTCCATTGCATTGTGGTCCGTTGCATTGTGGTTTATTTCATTGGGGTCCATTGCATTGTGGTCCGTTGCATTGTGGTTTATTTCATTGGGGTCCATTGCATTGGTGTGGAGGGACATTGCCAGCTCCTGGACCTGTTGGAACCTCGAATCAATGGAAGCACTCAAATTTTCGCCTGCCAATATCAAGCGCTGATGCTGATCGTTGAGGTACAGGACAGCCAAGTCGTCGACATGGTGGCCACTGGAAGCATTGAACTGAGCCAGAGCTTCTGTCAAAGCATTTTTGTAGCTTTGATTGGCCTCTCCCAGTGAGGAAATATGTTCACCCAGGGTGGTGTACTCGTCTACCAATGCTATAAAAGCCTCTGAGTACCTCTCATGGGTGTCTACCATGGAAGCAAGGTATTGTTCCATTATAGATGTGAGTGGAGATGGTAGTTTTTGGTTGGAAGTATTAGAGGTAGCTTGCTGTCATATTTATAATGTACTATATAAACGGGGTTTAGACCAAAAGGTTTAATGGATGGGTGCTCTCTGAGGAGTCCGAGGTTTCTCACTTTCAATTAGGCGATTATCTTGTTTCTCCCAAGAAAAAGTTTTCTCTAATTTTTTTGTTTTATTTTTAATTTCTTTTTTTTTTTCAATAAACGTGGTATTTTGACAGAAATGAGTTTCGCCTTCCAGTCAAAAAATACTTAACATGTATTCACAAATAACATATATTCACAAATAACATGTATTCACTAATTGCAAACCCCTTTCTATCAAAAAATCTGTTTATAAAACATTTTAAATAGAGAGAGCTATCAATTATCAGCTATGCAAAAACATTTCATCTCGGATGAAATTATACAACATATATTAAAATCGGCCTGAAATTGACACACGCACCTAAGGGCCTGAAATTCCAGAGCCAGAGTGCCACCGCACCCATGGGCCCAAAGAAGAGGTTTGAGAAGAGTGTTAAAAAGCAGTTTTTTACTCTAGGTATGCTAATAGTTTAAACTCTTCCTTTTAGCTACATTTATATATGCTCTCATTAATGATTTATTCTTCCTTCCTTGCAATTATAAATATAACTAGTACTAGTAAGCAACACAGCCAAGGAATATTTTTTATATCTGTAACAATAGATCTTTCTGCGTACTTCAAACTCTAACAATTTTTCTAATTTTTAATCTTTGTCAGGTCATTTCTTACATACTTACAATATAGTTTATAATCAGCTCATGTTTTTTTTATATTATTTTTTCTATCTTTAATGGTTTTTTTTTTTATCAAATTCTTAATATATAATTTATCAAACGATAAGCATAAAGCATAGATTCTAATCAGGTGGTCGAGGAAAACAAAAATAATGTCCCGTTACCGTCTTTTAGGTAGTGTTTTTGACAATTGGACATTAATCTGGTCTAATCTTAAGAACCGGACTTCCGGCCTCCAGGAGCGAAGCCAGAAATATGAAAATTCTATATTTTGAAGGCACCATTCTACATATTTGCTCATACTTTTAACAAAATGACCTTATAATTATTAGTAAAATTCAAAAATGAGTTGGGGGCAAGCCCACCGGGCCCCCCCATTCTAGCTTCGCCCCTGCCGGCCTCTGTCTTCTCCCGTTATCCTTCACCATTATATGCCACTCTCTATCCTCTCCCGCGGTTGGATTTGTTACCAGTTCTATTGGTTTGTTGAACTGGTAACTTACTGGTTTATTCTTTGAACTGGTAATTATCAAAACGCTGCTTTTATGAATCTCCCTCTGAATTGACATGACTTGCGATATACTACCCATAAATTATTTTAAATCTCATTCATAGGCCATTATTAAAAACGAGCCTGGTTACAATATTAATATCATTACATTTAAAATCTAAATACTCATGTAAAATGTTTATGCATCTCATAATATACATTTGCCCATTATGCTAATTAAAGTTGTCCTTTTCAGTTTTCGGTGAAAACACACAAATTATAGATTGCTATTATGCGGTTTTAACAAGTCAAATGCATTTTGATGATCGTCAATTAGTCACTTACTTTAATCTTTCAAAACTTATTTTCCATTTTTTTGTAAATACACATTAGGGTATTGTGCCAATACTCGTTTGCTAAGTGTTGTAAAAATTTGGTCAATAATACTAACAATTTGTCCAGTTTTTAATCAAATCATAAAGCATTTTGACAACCGTTAACTAAATTTTCTTAATATCCCGACTTTATTTTCTGGAAATTCCAAATTATATTAACTATTGTGTCTATTCACATTGTTTATTTAACTGTATGTGCTAGCAAAAGATGCTTCCAATATCTCTACTACTTATAAATGCATCCTGCAACAGGTTAAAACACTTTTGCCCAAAAGGGGGTTCAAACATTTGTTAACATCATTATAGACCATTGATCTGTATAATGTGCGGTTCAGATTGATACTTGAAATAAAAACCTGACCCCTTAACAGTAAGGGGTCAAGTCGCTGGATGGGAGGTGCTTTTGACACGCCAAAATTCACTGGGAACATTCCATTTAATATTTTTTGACACATATACCCTTTCAAAATAAAGCAATAAGCTGCAATTAATTTTTGCCATTTTCTCCCAGCAATTATATCACGCAAAACTTACCTAATTGAATCATCTCTTAAACATAATAAAAATATTTTTAAGTCAATTTCTTAGCTGCCACTTGAATTAGTTGATGTACCATGAAAAATACGATTTTTTTTTTGTTAACGATATGAATTGAGCTTTTTATAATAATTGCACTTTCTTATTTATACAAATATTCCATACTTGTTATAATGTTTAAATAAATAGCACTTATATATTCATTTATTTATAATTTTAGATGAAAATTCTTGAAGGGTACGAATGTGTTCAATTTTTTTTTTCAAAATTATAGAAAATTATGCACGTCACATATTTTCAGAATTTGTATTATTATTGTAATTATTATTATAATTATTATCATTTTAGCTATAAAATAATGATGATTTTTATTATAATTATAATTAGGATTATTATATGCATTATAATTATAGTCATTATTATTGTTCTCTATTACTCATTATAATTATCCATAATATAATTATTAGTACAAGTATTATAATTATATTGATAATCTTCTTCATTTAATTTCTGTCATCATCACTCCTCTAGGAAAGATGTAAAGAAATAGTAAAAAAAAGGAAGGGAGTAATATCTTATATTTCTTTCTTCTGTATGTGAATTTGAAATGGAAACTAATAATTAGAAATACATGAGACTATCTCGTGCTTCCTTTGGCACTTAATGAGCTGCGGAATCCATTTGAAGTGTTTCCAAAATAGGGTTGGGAGAGCAGAGGACAAATTTGTCACTTAGAAAATATCAGAATGTCCCCAGTTAATTTTTACGTGTCCAAAGCACCTCCCCGCTGGATGATCGGTAGACAATTGTTAAGACTTTATAGTTTATACAATGTTTGCTAGAATAAGTTTGATTCCCGCGTTGCACTCCAAATAAATTTGATTTGAGATGCATTTAGGATAGTTTTTAATTTACTTTCTATATTTGTATGTAATGAAGATTTTATTCCACATTCGCATTCTGGCTCGTAATTAGCATTAACTAAGTTAAATCTCCTGGAATTAGAATTACTTATGGCATGTTCACATTTTTTTAAGTAAAAGATATGGTTGTTTACCATATGCGTCTATATATTGAACCATTTCAATGTTTACTTATTCTCATTGATACGATCTCTTTTTCAAAATTATAGTAACATATTCTTAAAAGGTAATTAACGATAATTGCTCATTAGATCTCATGCAAATCTTATTATTAATAAATAAATTCAAATCAATGTCAAGTTATATTATGAAAAAAAATCAACTAAATTAAGTTGATTCGACATCAGCAGAGTGGTTTTAGCCATATATTAAATTAAAGAAAGTGGAGGGATCATCTTGTATCGATCTTAATGAATTCAAAATCATAATTGTATTGCCGTACTTACGGCCAACCTGCGGATGATTTCTTTCCCTCTTGTGAAAATCTATTTTTTCAATCAACATAAATATTTTTCTTTTTTTGAAAAAATATTTCTTTTAGTGAGACAATAATTAGGCAAATAATCTTAAAAATTGAAAATCCATTTCAAGAGATATGATATGATGCGCAGCATGTTATTTCCTATTTCTATATGATGCATAGATTCCTTTCAATCACTAGCGCCATTTTCTACTTGTGTTAAGATCTCATTAATTATGCTCAGCAAATTTTTTTTCTAAATAAATCGTAAATATGAAATAATAAAACATATTTTATTAATACCATATATATTTATTGTATCAAAACAAAACATAATTCTCATATGAAATTTGAAATTTTTGTGATTTATAGAAAATATAAACAAGGGAAGAAAAGGATCATGTAATGGAATATTAAGGTTTCTCTATCAAATGAATACATAGCGAGGCTTGACTTCGAGAATTATTCAACTGTACCTGAGCTAGGATTCCATTAGGTTATGAATTAAATTGACTGGTTTGTGCCGAGTCTATTCTAAATAGATAATTTATAGAAGAAATAGTAATATTGTATTTTTTTTTCTTTTGTTTTGTCTTGATTTTGCAATATTTAGCATATCGAAAATAAAAATATGTTAATATTGATTGTGGAGAGTTTCATTTTTCACATATCACATTTTAAAGTCCGCCCGCACATTGAGCGGGTACTGCTGCTAGTATGGACAAATAAGAAAACAAAAATTGATATTATCTTTGTTTTATATAGAACTTTACATGTTAAGTAGTAAAGATATTGTAAAATCAACAATTTAGTCTTTCTATTTTTAAATAAGCAGTTAATTTGGTAACAATTTCCAATAAAATGCCTGATTTTTTATGTAAAATTAAAATTTAAACTGAAGATCAAATCAAATTAGTAGGGATAGGGATAGAGCCAGAAGAAAACAATTCTTATCAATGACACCTTAGATATCTTTTTCATGGATGCTTTTTATAAGTAGTAGTTTTTATAAGTAGTAGGGATAAGGATATATATTTTAAAAAGTTCAACAAAAATAATAAAAATTGTGTTTATGCGATACCACCTAAAAACTAAGATTAATATTTTTTTATGAACAAACTAAGCATCACTACAACATTTAATGTTTGCTAACTTTTTTTTATTTAATGTAAAAGTGTATAATCGATATTCTTATTGTAAGTAGTGTCGGTGGCTCTGTTATATGCGAATTATTTTAGTACGTATAGATATTACAAAGTAAACTTAATATTTTTTTTCTGAATTGAAAAATATTTAAGAGATCTAAATTAAAACTTAAAATTAATAAGAATATTCACAGAAAAATCAATGTATTATAATTTATTGAAATGAAATGCAACGACCCAAACGATTGACTTAATTACAATAAATATAAATTAGCCATCCACCGATCTCACTTCAAAAGTCCCTTTAAGGCAAACAATTAAACAAAGACCTATAATTTCCCTTGACCGATTCGTCATGTAATCCGTTCGATTCGATTTGGTGCCGGAAAAAGAAAGAAATCCATGCTTTGTATTACCCCCCCCCCCCCCCCCCCCCCCCCCCAAAAAAAAAAAAAAAAAAAAAAAAAAAAAAAAAAAAGAAGAAAGGAATCCGTGCTTTGGCAAAATCAAAATCAAATCTAGTCCCGCTGCACGAAAAAATGGCTCCACTAATTAGTCCTGTATTAAACCCTGTCTTCTTCTTCAAGCTGCGAGATAAAACACAATTCAATCTATCTCAAAGGGGTTGCAAATTGAACAGAAACATGGAAGGAGAAATTAAAATGGATGAATCAGAAATGGCAGTAGAGAGTCTGTACAGAAGGCCTCTACCTTATCCGCCAGCGACTGAGTTCGTCTCTTCTGATGGCAAGGTTAGCTCATGTGGTCTTTTACCTTTATTTATTTATTTTTTTAATTAAAATTCCAATAAGATTTTAATATTCACTCAAGATGACTTCACATCCTCTGTACCAACATTTGATTTGAACCGTCCGATCAATGATGGATGCCCCGTGAATAATATTAAATTGATAGACCTGAAAAAAAAAATTTAACCGTCGAAATTAAATCGAACGGTTCAGATTAAAGGTTGGCATCCTGCTCATCTTTTAAGGTGAGTAGAGGATACTAGTCCCACTCAAGATGTATTACTCTTTTATCACGGGATCACATGTTGTTTCTAAGCTACTATGTGGTTTTACCAAAGTCAAATGCATTTTGATGGCCATAGACGGATTTAGATACATTAAATGGGTGCAATTTCATCCATTATTTTAAAAAACGATATACAGACTTGACCCAATAAAATAAATATATGAATTATGATATGTGTCATTATTTATTTCATATGAATTTAATTCTACGTTTGAGATGGTTCAGTTTTTTCACACGAGGATTGGTTCTATAAATATCGTCTATCATTGATTCTTGATAAGAGCTGCTATAAGGACTTTATTTATGTTCTCTTGAATTGTGCAGGAAAAAATTATTCATAAAGAAAACCGTATGTCCCTCATTAGTATACATAGTGAGTGATGATATCTATTGAGCCCTTTTATGGAGTTGGATTGTTTGCTAGCAACTTGTACAATCAATTCTATATCAAGAAATATATAATATGCAAGAATGATACATTCTTATCTTGGATAATATAATAATATCATGTGACATAAGAATCAAAATAAGAAAATTATCTATTTCTTATGCAGGATTAAAATACTATAAAAGTATAGTATTTATTTATGTTAATTGAGAATCATAACGTGTTGTAAGATACCGCTTATGATTATTAAAAATAAATGTCGATTTATTTTCATGGCCAACATAATATAAATCATCCAAGGGTCATACGAAAAAAAGCTCTTAATCAATAATATATTATATTTAGTTTATTTGTATTGAAGAATATGAGATATGATCGTATACCGTTATGATTAATTATTTCAAAGGGATCATATGAAACTAAATTAATGTAAAGTCTAATCTAAATAATAATTATCAAGAAGTTAATATTTATTTTGTTCCAACTCAATTGATATGATTATGTGAATTATATCAATTAATTAGACTATCCTTTAATATGCCAATTTTGGCCTTAATTTAATGCATAAATTAATGAGCAAACTAAAATATTGTACATGGGCTTTATAGCCTATAAGGAGCACGATTTTGAGGGAAAATATTGTACATGACTTGTAGAAGAGGTCATAGCTTTATTATAATTATATATCTCATTTGGATGGGAGAGGGCTATACACAAAAGCTATCTCTTTCTATTCCTCCTTAGCTGCTATATTTTGTTGCTTTTTTGCATATTTTAGGTTCTCATGAGTTGAGAAATAATTTTCCAAAATAATTATTTGATAATTAGAAGTAAAAGAAACTTGAGGTTTAGGCTTATTCTCTTGTTTTGCTAGCACGAGGATTTGAGAATTTGGTTAAATTTTGTGTGGACTCAAGGTGAATTGAAAGAGAAGGTGGAGAGCACACCATCGACTCCATTGCAAAGGATTAAGTCTTCTAGTTGCGATACTAGAAGACTTATAATCCTCATTTCTCATGTGCTAAAAGACTTAATTACTAGATCCTAAGTGTTTTGGTACTTGTTAATGGTTATTAAATGTAATAAAAAGTCAAAATTGTACATGAAAAACACTTCTTAAGGGGAGGATGAGACACTCCCGGATTAACTTTCCATTCAATTTCATTTTTGGTAATAGTGCAAGTAAACTGTTTATCTAACTCTTATCTTCCGTTCCTTCCCTTCGAAAATCACTTCAGGTAGCACATCCTAAATAAATTAGTCAACCTTTATTAATTTTCTCTGATAACTCATCGTAATATTGAAAAGGACTTATTCTAAAGTATGGATACTTTTATTGAGCAAGCGTTTTTTTTTAAGATGACAAATATAGACTTTTTTATTAACTTTTTTCTTAATGTTTTTTTTTTCCAGTATATAACAAATTGCACTTCATATCGTTTGCATGAATTCGAAAGTACTTCATAAACATTTTGCATGCTAAATTTCTGAGTATTTTAAAATTTTTTCCAACACACCTTTTTCTGAGTATTTTAAAAATTTTGTTAATAATAATTAATGATGTTTTAATCAAATCATAAACATTTGGACAATTGTTAAATAATTTTCTTAATCACCCGAACTTATTTTGGACCATCCAAACTATATTAAAAACTAGAGGTGACAGTCGCAGCTTCGCTACGCTATGTAAAATATAAAAAAGCTTTCGTAAAAACTTGTTAACATTTATAGACAAAAAATTGTAAGTTCAAAATCAGTAATTTATTCCATAAAAAGTTGCTATAAACTTGGCATAAATTTTTTGCCAAAAAAAATCCTGCTAATATTAATAAAAAAAACTTATTAAAATTTATAAACAAAAATTTTTTAAGTTCAAAATTAGTAATTTCTTCCAAAAAAGTTGTTATATAAGCTTGACATAAATTTTTTGCCCAAAAAAATCTTGCTAATATTGATGATTAATACGATTATTTTTAATTGGTACGAAAGTCACTATATAAATTTGGCATAAATTTTCTGCCAAAAAAATCGTGGTAATATTAATGAAAAAACTTATTAAAATTTAGGCAAAATTAGTAATTTCTTCCATAAAAAGTTGTTATATAAACTTGACATAAATTTTTTGCCAAAAAAATCTTGCTATTATTAATGATTAGTACGACTATTTTTAATTGGTAGGACTATTATTAATTTATTTTAAACAAACTATAAAAAATAAAAAAAATATAAAAAAGGAAAAAAAATAGCTTATTTGTGGCCGCTTTTCAAAAGCGGACCACGGCTTTTAATTAATAATAATATAATGCGTCATTTACTCATTTCACTTTGCTTATTCAAATATATATGTCTTAACAAAGTTGACAAAAAATAATAAAAAATATGTTAATGTTAATGAGGTAGTACATAAGTATAATATTTCTTATGAAAAACTAGGCGCCACTACAACATTTAGTGTTTGCTAACATTTTTTTGTATAATTTAATGTGTAACTGATATTCCAGATTATTTTCAAATGTTTAAAAGTATATTTTGAATATTATACATTAAAATCAACTTATTTATTCATTTTGTTTTCCCTAACTGAAAAATCTTTAAGAGATTAAAATTTATAAATATTTAAAGAAAAATTTCATAGAAAAATGAATTGTAATTGTAATTTGTTGATGAAATGCAACGACCCAGACAATTTGAGTTCAATTACGATAAATTCGAAAAGGCTTCTTACGCCTAACAAAGACGTCTATTTTTACACTGGACTGATTTGTCGTGCTATCCGTCCTGTTCAAGTCCATCGCCAAGAGTATGGCCCACATGACAGAAGGCAAGTAGGGTACAACACTGGACATATTCCGACTCGTCGCACTGGAGAAGACTTATTCCACCTTGACAGCGAAAGGAATTAGAAATCCATGGTTTGACAATTGGTAAATCAAAAGCGAAATCAAAAGCGAAATGCACTCGCACTTTTCCCACTAATTACTCCTCTAATCCTGCTTTTAAACGATACTAATAAAGACACAGTCAATTAAACCCTTCCTTGTTCTTCCTCTTCAAGCAGCGAGAGAAACCAAAATACAAAGAGAAATTGAAAAGGAACGAATCAGAAATGGCAGTAGCGGGTCTGTACCGAAGGGTTCTTCCTTCTCCGCCAGCGATCGAGTTCGCCTCTTGCGATGGCAAGGTCAGCTCCTCCTGTCGTCTCTTAATCCAATCGTGTTACATTTCATGTTAATTTGCTTATTCTTGAGTGAGTTGAAGTGTTTTTTAGTTTCAATTTTTAGCTTTGATCAATGAAATCGACACTGATTTAACCCTTCATTTAGAGAAATTTATGCTTGGTTTCGTGTGTAGTTTCAATTGCTAACCAATGGTGTACATTATGTATTCACTAAATCCCAAAGGGGCTGTATAATTTGATAAAGCCTCTAGTTGACTTTGTAGTTTCCTTCCCCTTTATGCTCAGAAACTGCATTTACTGAATAGTCTTCATTTTTATTTTTGAATATTATACTGTCTATTTTGGCATATTTTGTTCTTTTATATTTTCAAGTTCTCATCATTTGTTTAATTATATGAATTGTATTCTGAATTGGCACAATTTCGACATAAGAAGCTCTCCACTTTTCAATTTGAGAAGGCTGTGTATGTTTGCGGAAGTCTTATTGCCCATAAAGTGTAGTTGACTGTGCCTATTTCTACCTTTTTTCTTAGAAATTGCATTTAATGACAGGTCTACTTAGTGTTTCTACTGTAAATTCAATAGTGCTTCTGTACATAATAGTTGTTTTGCCGTCTGACAGTAGTGAGTTTTAATTGCAAGAAATTCATTAATTTGTGCAGCGTCTTTTCTCAGAGGCACTTCAAAGTGGGACCATGGAAGGATTTTTCAGACTAATATCCTACTTCCAAACCCAATCAGAACCCGCATACTGCGGCCTTGCCAGCTTATCTGTTGTGCTAAATGCTCTTGCCATTGATCCTGGAAGAAAGTGGAAAGGTAATATTATTCCAGCATTTTTAATTGGTACCTTTCTTGCTTTGATTTCATGCGCTAAATTAAGTAAATTGTTACTTAACAGCTAATATTACTTAAACTGAAAAGTAGCAGCAGTCACTAGAACTGGAAAGTATAAGAATTGCCATCCCTTGCCCTGACTAGAATACAATCTATTACTGTGTACTATTCGTTTATTGCATTTCTGTCTGTTGAGATACTAAAAGTTAAAGAATTATTCTAACTGCTTTGAACCAAGCTTCTTTTTAACGATGGACCATTTTAAATATGTGACTCTTGTAGGTGGTAGAAGTAGTTTTCTCTTTTAGGCTATTTGAGTGCTAATTGCTTAAATTTGAGGCATTAGGAAGTCGAGAAAGGCCTTCTATCTTATTTTTAGTTGGGTACTTATAGATAACATTTGTTTTCTCTTGTTAGGTCCATGGAGATGGTTTGACGAGTCAATGTTGGACTGTTGTGAGCCTTTGGAGAAAGTCAAAGCTGAAGGGATAACTTTTGGGAAAGTTGCATGCTTGGCTCATTGTGCAGGCGCCAAAGTGGAAGCCTATCGAGCCAATGAAAGCAACCTTGATGACTTCAGAAAGCACATGATCAGATGCACCACCTCTGAAGACTGCCATGTCATCGCATCCTATCACCGGAGACCTTTCCAACAGGTAAGAGTTGGCTTTATAGTTGTTTTTCGATTGTTTAATGTTCTTTTTATTTGCTATGTGCTTTGATGCATTATGCCTTGGATTTTAAGAAAATAAATATTAAAGGAGAATTAGCTGTTGATGCATCAGTGTTCTGAGGTAGTTAGGTCAGAGATGTGTAAAAAGGGCAGTGTTATTTGGAGTAAAAACTGTATATCTACATTTTTATGGGTGCTTTTATTTTTTAATCAGTTTACTAAGATGGTAATGCATTATAAACTACTTTCTTGTATCTTATTATTATTATCTTCTTTAATCTGCGCAAAGAAATTCAAATGAGATATATATCTGACTGAAACTTTTTCACTTTCAATGTATAAAAATACGTGATGTTTATTTTGCTTTTGTTCCAAATAACTAGAGCCAAAATCCTTTTATTATTTCCTACTTCTGTTCTGACTTTGACGGCTTGAACTTTCATATTTTCACAATGCAAATGTGACCTATACATATACTGATGCAGACAGGCACTGGTCATTTCTCACCAATTGGAGGCTACCACGCAGGAAAGGATATGGCACTTATATTGGATGTAGCTCGTTTCAAATACCCTCCCCATTGGGTCCCACTTTCCCTACTTTGGGACGCCATTAACACTGTCGATGATGCTACTGGCCTCCCCAGAGGGTATGGTTCTCTCCTTCAGAAAATATGGGCTTTACTAAGGCCCTGTTTGGCACCATGGAATTAAATGGAATTGGTCTGAAATTAGGGTATCAATCACTTCTAAAATTATGCAGCATTTAAACTGTAGTCATATTGAACTTTTTCTTGGGAGAAGCTACTTTCTAATTCCTTTTAGCTAGTTTTGTATCTTATAATAACTATTATTTCTAGCACTGATTTTGATTTATTTTAATTTATGATCTATTAAGATTCCTAGTTTTAAGTATAATATATAGATCTATATGTGCTGAAAAATTGAACTAATGGTCAGGGTATTTACTTATATCAATCAATTTATTAAGTAGTGAGGTTAATCATTGATATGTTTGTTTTTATGATCAGTACATGGTTGCATATATATTCCTGCGGTAAAATTCAATGTATCAGGGAAGTTGGTCTTTTCTATTTGTTCTTGTATAAACATGCCTTTTTGTTGACATTTATATGTTTTATTCTTAAACATGCTACCGATTTACATACCAAAGAAAAGTACGAGATGAGAAATTTGTTTAATGAAGTAAACAAAATTAGTCTTGGATTAATGTGTGTTGTAGAAAGTATACATGAGCTATCTAAAGATGTGAATGAATCAGCTTGTCATTTTTGCCAATAAAGATGAAATCATGTCACAGATAATGTACATAAAGGTTTAAAGCAGGTGGTTCCACCTAAAATTTTGGCTTACCATGCTTTCAAAAAGGATACTGTTATCACACTTACCTAAACTTGAGTCTCATCTTGGTCGGTTTCTGAAAAACTCAACACATGCATTTTTCATTACTGGGAAAGCAGTGGGTTCTAATCTAGCATGCCTCTGGTCATGTTGTCGTCCAAAAGTGTAGTTACAATGATGTCCAAATAAAGTTACACAATGACCCTCTTTTACTTAGCAAATATTGGATTGAATTTATTTATATCTGCTCACTGATTATGTTATTACTACACAGATTCATGGTTATCTCAAGGCTTCCTAAGGCTCCATCTCTTCTTTATACACTGGTAACTTTATAACTTATAAAAATTATTTATAATTGTTTTCTGAACAAATTATTTCTTGGCTATCAAAATTATTTTTCCTGCTTTATGGTCTTCAGCACTCTTCCATTTTATATTGAATTAAGAAGCAAAGTTTTAGGAAAAGTATATGAATAAAAATAAAAAAAAATAGATAATAAAGACAAGTGTGCAATTACCAATATGAGGAAGATTTACAATATCTTCTTGTGTAAAAAGCTTTTCTTTTTTCTCTTTTATATTTAATTTTTTTCGACTTTTTTTTGTGTACTTATTATTTTTATTTTACATGGTAAACCAGAGTTGCAGGGATGATAATTGGGTCAAAGTTGCAAAATATTTGAGAGAAGATGTACCTAAGCTAGTTAGCTCTGAAACAGTCAATAGCATCCAAGCCCTTTTTTCTTTATTATTCAGAGCACTTCCAGCGAGTGCAGGTGATTTTATAAAATGGGTAGTGGAAGTGCGGAGGCAAGAGGAAGGTGTCTCCAGCCTGAGTCCAGAGGAGAGAGAGCGTCTTAATTTGAAGGTCTCTCTCTCTCTCTCTCTCTATTTGTCACTCCATCCCTCGCTCTGACTCTGTCTTGTGTATTGCAGAATTAAAAATGTTACTTGTCTTATTTGAGTTTTATACTTATACTTCTATTGTATGCTGATAGAAAAGAGTGACCTGTTACCAAATATACCCGATACCATATTATGTTCAGATTTGGTATGGGAAATATGGTGAATCAAAGCTACACAAAAAGGAAGTTCTATGTATTCACTACCCAATTTTAATAATTCCAATTGGAAAAAGGTTGAATGCAAATAATAGGGAAATTCTGATCAGTAAAGGGACAAACCGATGCCAATGCAAAGGGCTCAATTTTGTCCTGCAATTGTTCATCCCAGTATTATTTTGGTCTCTTCCTTGGTTGTTTATTTGATTAATTGCATAGCAAAGATTAGATTTACAGAGAATTGAGATTAATGGGAGCTTCTCTGAGGATTGGTTAAGATTTGTCCAAAATAATAAAAAAAGGATTTAAGAATTGCAAGTAAAAGAACTCAGATAATTATTCGAAAAGGTGTTGAGCACAACAACTGTATAAAACCACACACATGCGTGCGTGCACCCACACACTCACTTACATATAAACCACTATACTGTATCCATAGATTAAGCATGTAACGTCATGCAGGAAGAGGTGCTTTGTCAAGTCCGTGAGACCAGACTATTCAAGCTGGTGAAGGAGCTCTTATCAGACCCATGCTGCAGTTACACCAAGTCGACCTTCCGTAATGAGTCCTCTTTGCAAGAAGTTGTTGCCACAGCCTGCTGTCAAGGTGCTGCTCTCTTAACAGGGAATCCTTACAGCATGAATCAAAAGATGTCATGTTGCAAGGAGACATGTGTAAAGTGTGTTCAGAGTAACACAGACAAGACCATTGTTTCCGGGACAGTAGTGGTTTTGGGCGGGAATGAGCAGGAAGTGGATGTTCTTTTACCTGTTTCTGGTAAACCTGGTTGGTGCGGATCTGATCCCAGTAGTTGTGTTGTGAAATACCCGGCAAGTAATGATATTCTGACTGTTTTGCTGTTAGCTCTGCCTCCTAGTACATGGTCAGGTGTTAGAGATCAGGAGGTGCTCGATGAATTGCTCAGTCTTGTATCAACCAATTGTCTGCCTGAGCTGCTTCAGTTGGAGGTTTGCCTTTTTTTTTCTTTCTTTTGTTTAGAATATAGCAATAGTTATTGTACGACAATATGATAGTAAGATGGTTACATTTACATTTGTGAATGCAAGTGTACTGTATCGTGTGTGTACCAAATAGGAATAGTATTTTCTCTCTCTTTTCTTTCTTTTTTTCCTTTTTTTTCTTTTCAATTTTTTCTGCTTACAGAGTTGTTAGATGAAATTGGCATTTTGAAGTAAACGGGAAGTTACACTGAACCAAAAAAGAGCACAAAGTCAGTTAGTAGTTTACTGTGAACCAAAAATGAGCACAAAATCAGTTAGTAGTTTACTGCAAGATAATTCTGCTGCTGAAAGTAATTCTTTTTCATATCATTACAGATACTCCATTTAAGGAAGCAAATGTCCTACCTTGGTGAATTTGAAGAGATTCAAAAGAACGAAGCCACATTACCTTAGTTTAACCTTTCCTAATCCCTGTGCTAATGACTTGAATTTTCTTGGGCTTGATCGTGTTCAAGCTTGATTAAAAGCTATAGGAATTAAAAAGTTGTGCGAATTAACTCCAATCTCTTCTCAGTGACTTATTTGACTAAATTAACAATAACGTCAATATGGCTTTGATCAATCTTTTGGTTATCTCGGGAGTAATGCCATTTAGGCTTGGGTCCTGAAGCATCTACTGAAACATGGGTCGATCAAT
Source organism: Rhynchospora tenuis (assembly GCA_027725995.1). Classification (NCBI taxonomy): domain Eukaryota; kingdom Viridiplantae; phylum Streptophyta; class Magnoliopsida; order Poales; family Cyperaceae; genus Rhynchospora; species Rhynchospora tenuis. The sequence goes on along the minus strand of CM050889.1, from coordinate 128,499,887 downwards.
CTTTTGTGGCCTGGAAGGAAAAGAAAGTTCCCTTCTGCTTGCAAAATTCAGTGTTTTGCTTATACAGGCTTATTTTTTGGGAGGAGTTCATAAACTTTGTCAAATGCCACCCTGACCTTGTCTCATGAAAAATTTAGGGCCGTTCAGAATTCTGAGACATTGTAAAGATCTCTCATTTCTTGGTTTTTATTATCCTCATTTTCTCATTTCTTGGTTTTTACTATGGGCTAACCTGGACCTCTATCAACTGATAAGTAGTTGGTTAGTGTGTTTTGCAAATTTATTATTGATTTGTGCTCTGACTGGTATGACTCAATGCCCCGCATTTTTTCCCCTTTTTTATGAAGACTGAATTCTTATTTTCATAGTGAAAAAATATTTCAAATGACGGTAAGGTCTATCATACACCTATCATATCTGTAGACCTTATTTAAACCAGTCTGGCACAAGACAATGCCAAGCTTTAGCATATGTTTGGTTTCTTTGATGTCAAATTGCATTTTAATGACTCCATCCTGTTCTTTTAATCACATCCTTGTTCTGATGTATGGAATTAAATTGAGATTATGTTGCTTGTGATTGCAATTTCTGAATTTACTGGATGAATTGGATAATGCAAGTTGATTCCTAAACAGTTGCTGAAAAATGGAAACAAGGACCTATGTATCTTATACTACATCAGCTAAAGTTTTTAATTGATTTACAATGACCTCAAACAACCGACCGCATATGTGTCTCCAAATTATAAATGAATTTATTTATTGGGTTTGTCAATTAATTTAGGCTGATAAGAAAAACTGACTAAGAAGGCTTTAAAAACTTGTCTTTATCTGATTATTGTAAAATAAAATTGAGAGCTGACATCATTGAGTATATTTTTAACCGATTCAGCAATATCTCTACACAAATAACATATATTCAAAAATGAAATGAATTCACTAATTGCAAAAACTCAAATTATGTGCTGATAATTTTATATTAAATAGAGTGAGCTATTATTAAAAAAAAAAAAAATTCATTTGAGATGGAATTACGGGACACAGCCACACAGGTCAAATTGGTCTGAAATTGACGCCCTAGCCCAAATCCAATCCATGAGCCTAAAATTCTACAGCCAGAGTGCCACTGCCCACTGCACACACCGTGCTTAATCCGCCTAGAGTTTTTTAATCTGGAAATCCTACCCATCTTGCTACATTTTTGTTCCCTTTTCTTCTTCCTTTCTTGCGAAGTTGCAATTACAAAAACTAGCTAATACTAGTAAACAAACAGCCGAAAATATTTAAACCCATTGGCAATGCCATGCCAATAGATCATTCTGCCAAGTATTTTAATTGTGTTGTTTGTCAGGTTGTTTCTAACATACTTAAAATCTACAGTATATCATGAAAGTTTCTTTTTCCACTTTTACCTGCTTTTATCAATTTCTTTATAATGGGGGCGTTTGGTTGTGTAGTAAGGGATTGCATAAGTTAAGGATACTTAAGTGTTTATGTAGTGTTATATAATGGATGTTCAGTTGTGTAGTAAGGATGAGTAACTTAATGCCTACATATCTTCATGTCAAAAGACTAAAATGCCCTTAAATTACAATTATTTAATTTGAATTAGTAATTTAGTATTATATATTAATAGAACGTTGTGACCTAATTATTATTAATTATTAATGATAATAATAAATCATTTTTATTATTTTGAAATATTAATAATTACTTTTAATTAAATATTATAAACATTATTAATTGTTTAAAATAACAAAATTATTATTGATTGATTATTTTAAATTAATTATGATTATTATTATTAATTAATATTACTTGTTAAATATTATGAATTATTAATTATGATTTTTTAATAATTATGGTTACTTATTAAATATTATTAGTTATTATTAATTATTAATTATTTTCTAATAATTAAATATTATTAATTACTAATTATTGTTAATTATTAATTATTATAAAAATTAATTATATATTATAATAATAAATCATTTTGTTATTATGAAATATTAATTAATTATTTTTAATTAAATATTATAAATATTATTAATTATTTAATAATGAAAATTTATTATTGATTAATTATTTTTAATTAATTAATTATTATTATTAAATCGTTGTTATTATTTATTATTAATTATGATTTTTTATAATTATTGTTACTTATTAAATATTATTAATTATTTTTTAATTATTAAATATTATTATTAATTATTTCTAACGGTATGGTTGGAAAAAAAAATTAAAGAAGATGGTGCATAACTTATACATCCTTAAGGCGTTTTATGTAACGGATGTTTGGCGACTTAACGGGGGCGGATCCACCACTGGGTCGGGTGGGGCTAGAGCTCCACCTAACGCCGTGGAGCCCATGGAGCCTCACCTTAGCCCCAGCTAATTTTTTTCTGTCATTGGAGTACTCAAAGATCCATTGTATGAGATAGATATATGATGAACTTATGTTGGTCTAATGCCCTTATAAACTTAGCCCCATCTAAATATTTTTCCTAGATCCGCCACTGCGACTTAAGGATGCATAACTCACCTTTCAAGTCACAAACAGGACCAATATATAAATTATCATACGATAAGGGTTGATTCTATTCCGGCCGGGTGTTTGAGGCTTGAGGGCAAAGAAAAAAAAAAGACGTACATATTTACTGGACCAGTTGGCAATTTGGCATTCCCATTCCCATCCGTCCTGTTCGTATTAGTCGTCAAGAGTGTGGCCCACATGACAGAAAGCTTGAAGGGCTCTACACTGGACATATTCCAATTCCTGGCACCGGAGAAGACGGTGAAAGCAATTAGGAATTAGATATCTGCAAATCAAAATCAAAAGCCACTCCCGCTGCGGCTGCGGTTGCTCCCACTAATTAGTAATTAGTCAGTCCTCTAATCCTGCTCTTAAACGATAATAAAGTTTCAGTCAATTCAACAATGCCTTCTTCTTCAAGCACAACAAGCAGGAGCGACATAAAGCGCTTCTCAATCTCATCTCAAAAGGAGTCCCAAATTGAACAGAAATTTAAAGAGAGATTAAAAGGCAATACATCAGAAATGGCAGTGGCGGGTTTGTACCGAAGGATTCTTCCTTCTCCACCAGCGATCGAGTTTGCCTCTTCCGATGGCAAGGTCAGCTCCCGTGCTCTCTTAATTGCATTTAATGACAGGTCTACTTAGTGTTTCTACTGTAAATTCAATAGTGCTTCTTACATAATAGTTGTTTTGCCGTCTGACAGTAGTGAGTTTTAATTGCAAGAAATTCATTAATTTGTGCAGCGTCTTTTCTCAGAGGCACTTCAAAGTGGGACCATGGAAGGATTTTTCAGACTAATATCCTACTTCCAAACCCAATCAGAACCCGCATACTGCGGCCTTGCCAGCTTATCTGTTGTGCTAAATGCTCTTGCCATTGATCCTGGAAGAAAGTGGAAAGGTAATATTATTCCAGCATTTTTAATTGGTACCTTTCTTGCTTTGATTTCATGTGCTAAATTAAGTAAATTGTAACTTAACACCTATGTTACTTAGACTGAAAGTAGCAGCAATCACTAGAACTGGAGAGTATAAGAATAGCCATTCCTTGCCCTGACTAGAATACAATCTATTACTGTGCACTATTCGTTTATTGCATTTCTGTCTATTGAGATACTAAAAGTTAAAGAATTATTCTAACTGCTTTGAACCAAGCTTCTTTTTAAAGATGGATCATTTTAAATATGTGACTCTTGTAGGTGGTAGAAGTAGTTTTCTCTTTTAGGCTATTTGAGTGCTTATTGCTTAAATTCGAGGCATTAGGAAGTCGAGAAAGGCCTTCTATCTTATTTTTAGTTGGGTACTTATAGATAACATTTGTTTTCTCTTCTTAGGTCCATGGAGATGGTTTGACGAGTCAATGCTGGACTGTTGTGAGCCTTTGGAGAAAGTCAAAGCTGAAGGGATAACTTTTGGGAAAGTTGTATGCTTGGCTCATTGTGCAGGTGCCAAAGTGGAAACTTATCGAGCCAATGAAAGCAACCTTGATGACTTCAGAAAGCACGTCATCAGATGCACCACCTCTGAAGACTGCCATATCATCGCATCCTATCACCGGAGACCTTTCCAACAGGTTAGAGTTGGCTTTAAGTTGTTATTTTTGATTGTTGATGTTCTCTTTAGTTGCTATGTGCATTGATGCATTATTCCTTGGCTTTTCTAGTTATAGCTGTTGATGCATCAGTGTTCTGAGGAAATTAGGTCAAACATGTGTAAAAAGGGCAGTGTTATTTGTACTAAAAACTTAATATCTAAATTTCCGTAGGTAATGTTGTCAACCAAGATGGTACTGCAGTATAAACTATTTTCTTATATCCTATTAATATTATTTTCTCTAAAATTTGCGAAGAACGTCAAATAAGATATAGATATTTGACTGAATCATTTGTTCTTTCACTTTATAAAATACTTGATGTTTATATTGCTTTTGTTCCAAATGACTAGAACTAAATTTTTTCTATTTCCTACTTCTGACTTTGGCGCTTGAGCTTTTATACTTTTACGATGCAAATGTGACTTACACATATACTGATGCAGACAGGCACTGGTCATTTCTCACCACTAGGAGGCTACCATGCGGGAAAGGATATGGTACTTATATTGGATGTAGCTCGTTTCAAGTACCCTCCCCATTGGGTCCCACTTTCCCTACTATGGAAAGCCATTAACACGGTCGATGATGCTACTGGCCTCCCCAGAGGGTATGATTATATCCTTATTCAAATATGTGCTTTACTAAGTACCTGTTCGGCACCACGGAATAAAGTGGGATTGGTCTAATCGGTAACAAATACTTCTAAAATTATGCAGCACTGAAAGCATAGTCAAATCGAACTCATTCTTGAGAAGCTGCTTTTTAAGTTTTTAGCTAGTTTTGTATCTTATATTAACTATTATTTATAGCATTGATTTTGATTTTTTTTAGTTTATGATCTATTGAGATTTCTAATTTTTGAGTATATTAGTATATATATATAACTATTTTCTGAAAAATTAAACTAACATTGAGGCCATTTACATATTTTAATCAATCTATAGTGAGGTTAATCATTGATATTTTTGTTTCTATGATCAGTATTCAGTTGCATATATATTCCTGCAGTAAAATTCAAAGTATAGCAAGTTGGTCTTTCTGATTCCTATATAAAAGAATGTGTTTTTTTTTTTAAAACATTTATATGTTTTATTCTTAAAAATGTCATCGAATACCAAACCGTAAAAAAGTACACAAAAAGTGACTAATTGTTAATAAAGAAAACAATTTTAGTCTTGGATTAATGTGTGTTGTCAAATGGGGCCTAAGCTGGAGGGGCCTTTCCTATTGAAAGTTCTGTAGAAAGTATACATGAGCTCTCCAAAGATGTGAATGAACACCTTAAAATTTGGCTTACCATGCTTTCAAAAAGGATATTGTTAATAGGCTTACTGAGAACTTGAGTTTCATCTGGTCGATTTGGACCTAGTCTGCCAGCATGGCCCTGATCATGTTGTCGTCCAAAAGTGTAGTTACAACGATGCCGAAATAAAGTTACACAGTATCCCTCTTTAAGCTTGCAGAGTTTACTTAGCAAATATTGGATTGAATTCATTTAAATCTGCTCACTGATTATGTTATTACTATCCAGGTTTATGCTTATCTCAAGGCATCCTAAGGCTCCATCTCTTCTTTATACACTGGTAACTTTATAAGAATTATTTATAATTGTTTCCTGAAAAGATTATTTCTTAGCTATCCTATTAGCTGAAATGGTAAGAGCACTATGTTGACTTCTAAGAGGTCAAGAGTTCAAGCCCCATATGCTTGTGATAGACTTAGTGAACTTATGTAAATATTTAGCCATAGACAGAAGAATGACCAGGTAGGGGCATCATTTCTAACCTATTACCTACCCTAACTTGTTTGGGACAAAGGCTTCGAACCCTTTTTTTTTTTTTTTTTTTTTCTTTATAGTCTTCAGCCCTCTTCCATTTATATGAATTAGATGGAACTTCATCTTGTCTGGTCCAATAGTAAGATGCAAAGTTTTAGGAGAAATTAAATTAATTTATACTGTCTAGAACTGTTATATATTATATTCAATACACACTGGAGGAAATACAGTAAGCAAAGAAGCAAAAGTATATGAACCAAAATAAAAAAAAGACAAGAAAAAGGAGTATGCAATTACCAATATGAGGAAGATTTACAAAATCTGTTTGTGTCAAAAACTTTTCTTTTTTCTTTTTTGTATTTTTATTTTCTCAATTCGACTTTTTTTTGGTCTACTTAGTATTTTTATTTTACATGGTAAACCAGAGTTGCAGGGATGATAATTGGGTCAGAGTTGCAAACTATTTGAGAGAAGATGTACCTAAGCTAGTCAGATCTGAAACAGTAAATAGCGTCAAAGCCCTTTTTTCTTTATTATTCAGAACACTTCCAGCGAGTGTAGGTGATTTTATAAAATGGGTAGTGGAAGTGCGGAGGCAAGAGGAAGGTGTCTCCAGCCTGAGCCCAGAGGAGAGAGAACGACTTAATTTGAAGGTCTCTCTCTCTCTCTCTCTCTCTCTCTCTCTCTCTCTCTTTCTCCCAGTGTCTCGTGTATTTCAGAATTAAAAAAGATACTTGTCTTATATGAGTAATTATAATATGTTCCGGATATAGGAATGATCTGTTACCAAATATGCCTGATACCATATTATGTTCAGAATTTTTTGTGGGAAATATGGTGAATCAACGCTACAGAAAAGGAAGTTCTGATGTATTCACTAGCCCAATTTTAATATTCCAGATGGAAAAAGGTTGAATGCAAATAAAAGGAAAATTCTGATCACTAAAGGAACAAGGAATGCTAATGCAAAGGGCACAATTTTGTCTTGCGGTTATTCATCCCAGTATTATTTTGGTTTCTTCTTTGTTTCTTTGTTTGTTTTCTTCTGGTTAATTGCTTAATTAAGATTAAATTTACAGAGAATTGAGATTAATGGGAGCTTCTAGGATTGCTTAAGATTTGGCACAAACTATCCAAAAAAAATGATATACGAATTGCAAGTAAAAGAACTCAGACAGTTATTCGAAAGGTGTTGAGTAAAACTATTGTATAGAATGTCGTGCACACGTGCACGCACTCACTCAAATATAAACTTCTATTCTGTATCCATAGATTAAGCATGTACATCATCCAGGAAGAGGTGCTGTGTCAAGTCCGTGGGACCAGACTATTCAAGCTGGTGAAGGAGCTCTTGTCAGACCCATGTTGCAGTTACACCAAGTCGTCCTTGGATGATGACTCCTCTTTGCAAGGAGTTGTTGCCACAGCCTGCTGCCAAGGTGCTGCTCTCTTAACAGGGAATCCTCACAGCATGGATCAAAAGATGTCATCTTGCAAAGAGACATGTGTAAAGTGTGTTCTGAGTAATACAGGCGAGACCATTGTTTCTGGAAGAGTAGTGGTTTTGGGCAGGAATGAGCAGGGAGTGGATGCTCTTTTACCTGTTTCTAGTAAACCTGGTTGGTGCGAATCTGACCCCGGAAGTTGTGTTGTGAAATATCCGGCAAGTAATGATATTCTGACTGTTTTTCTGTTAGCTCTGCCTCCTAGTACATGGTCAGGTGTTAGAGATCAGAAGGTGCTCGATGAATTGCTCAGTCTGGTATCAACCAACTGTCTGCCTGAGCTGCTTCAATTGGAGGTTTTTCTTTATTTTTTCTTTGTTTTGTTTGGAATAAAGCGATAGTTATTTTACCACAATATGATAGGATGCTGATGGTTACAGTTACATTTGTGAATGCAAGTTATTGAAGTAAACGAAAGTTACACTGAACCATAAAAGAGCACAAAATCAGCTCGTAGTTTATTGGAAGATAATTCTGCTGCTGAAAGTAATTCTTTTAATATGATTGCAGATACTTCATTTAGGGAAGCAAATGCTCTACCTTGGTGAATGTGAAGATTGAAGAGATTCAAAAGAACGAAGCCACATTACCTTAGTTTAACCTTTCCTAATCCCTGTGGTAATGACTTAAATTTTCTTGGGCATGATGATGTTCAAGCTTGATTAAAAGCTATAGGAATTAAAAAGTTGTGCGAATTAACTCCAATCTCTGCTCATTGACGTATTCATTTGACTGAACTAAAAATAGCGTCAATATGTGTTGATCAATCTTTTCTTTATCCTGGGAATGCTGCCATTTGGGCTTGGTTTCTGAAGCATCTCTTGAAACTTGAGGCCTAGTTGGAACTCTTTGTTAGGCCCTGGAGGAAATGATAGTTCTCTTGCAAAATCCAGCCTTTTGCTTATGCAGGCTTATTCTTTGGGAAGAGTTCAAAAACCTTTTCAACTACCACCCTGACCTGGTCTCATTGAAAATTTGAGGGCTGTTCAGGATTTTGAGACATTGTAAAAATTGCTTTTATTATTAATCACATCATTTTCTTATTTCTTGGTTTTACCATGGGCTAACCTTGTCCTCTTTCAACTGATAAGTAGTTGGATAGGGACATAGGGTGCGTTTCAAATTTATTGTTGATCCTTGCTGTGACTGGTATGACTTAAGGCCCTGCATTTCTTTCCTTTTCATGAAGACTCTGCATTTATATTTTCATAGTGAAAACATATAATTTCAAATAATAGTAAGGTCTATCATACCCCTATCATACCTTTAGAACTACTTAATTAAACCGGACTGGCACAAGACAATATGCTTTGGCATATGTTTGGTTTCTTTGATGTCACATTGCATTTTAATGATTTGATGCATAGAATTAAATCGAGATTCTGATGCTTGTGGTTGCAATTTCTGAATTAACTTGACAAAATTGGATAATGCAAGTTGATTCCTAAGGAGTTGCTAAAAAAATGTATACACTTATCATATGTGTAGCATTGTATGACTATCCGATGCTTTAGAATATATTTTGTTTCTTTGATATTACATTGCTTTCTAATAACTCTGTTGTGTTCAACTAATCACATCCTGAAAATCTAATAACATATGTTGAATGCTAAATAGTTTCTGATGAATGGAGACAAGGACCTATGTATATGACCGGATAAGAGTAACAGAACCAAACAGAGGCAAATCATTTTCTCTTTGCTTTCTGATAATTCTGGTAGAGAGTCTTCAGTCATTTTTGGCAGCATTGTAATATATATTATTTGATTGAATCAGGGGAACCAATAACAATTTCGTTTGGTGAAAAGATTGCAAAATCTTTGAACTATTACAGATGGGACAAGCTCAAATTTCAGGCATGCATTTATTCTCTGGGACTTTAGTCTTAGGAAGCATCATATTCATCATGTGATACATGTTAATACTCTGATTGTTGTTACTGTTATAACTGGGTCCTTTGTCAAGAGGGAAGCTCAGTTTTTTCAAACCAAATCACATTCAAACAATAATTCTTGGTAGTCTGTCTTTTGGCTTAAATTATTTGGGGTCAATGTGGCTCACGGGGTTGTTCTTCTTTGATGGCGACACAACAATCCAGTCGGAACCGTTTGATCAATAGGTGTTATTCAGGGCGAGTGCATTACTGTTGGATCTATTGAATATCATTGCAAATTTAGTACATAACCCACTGAAGCATTTGGGCTTTCGCTATTGTTTTCCTGTTGCTGGTGATAAACAGCTCCTTAAGAAAAATAATTAATATGTTGATTTTTAGATGTTTCATTTAAGCAAGAAAAAGTTCTTCCAAATTTTCTCTGCCTTTGAGATAGCGTAAGAATCAGTGCAAAGAAATTTTGTGCTTTTATCAGAAGTTACTAACTTACTACGAAGAAGATCTGGGATTACTTAATATTTGTCCGATTCTTATATATGTATGAATTATTATTCTTTCCTACTATGATGCACGACCTTGCAACTTGTCTATAAAATATCGTAATCACCGGACCATAAAAAGAAAATATTGCTTCGAGTACAAAAAAGAGAGTTGAACTAACTATATGGGAGTAAGCCCTTTCAGTTTCAGTCACGTGTATTTGCATATGAAAGCAAGCATGAGCAGCTATGATTGTCAGGAATTTCAAGGTTTTGGAACAGCTAGAATTCAAATTTAATCGTCAGAATCTATGAAATGATTTAGACATGAGAGGGCACACCATGAAAATAATGTTCTTTGTTGTTGACTTAAATTTCAAACTTTAATTTTGCATGAAAATAAAAAAAAATTAAAATGCATTGATGCAAATGAACTGGGATTTATATTAATAAAAAAATAAAAAATAATGTTCAATCTATGATTGTCAAGGCCTATAAACTAAGCATCAGATAATTGAGAGTTGCTTCAGGTTGGGTTAATTTTAGAATTGTCTGGCTTCTGATTATTATTATTAAATATTTTGGGGGTTATTATGCATTTTGGGCTGTCTAAGTTCCAATCGAGATTGGGTTTCAAATCATCCGTCTTTAGCTTAATCTTTTTTAGAACGATTGGCCGAAAGTGCCAAAACAGAAGAAAAAATGGTCTATAGATTAATCTTGGCATATAGATTACAGGATCAAGTTATATTTAGGGAATTCTTGATCAAATTGTGTCGTGCTGAGTTAGATTTGAATTATTTAATAATTTAGAAATGTAATAGTCAAGTCGTCAAGTTGGATTTTAATTTGGATCATATTAAAACTGGTTTCTGCTCGGATCATATTTTGTCACCTCTATGGTTGGGTGGAAGGGGTTAGGATGGGACGTCTACCCGCAATCAATACATTGCCTTTTATGTTCTCTTTTCTCCTCTATTGAAACAATAATAAGCACTCGTGATTGCGTTATGCAGGGGCGGAGCCAGGATTTCAACTTAGGGGGGCGGAAATTTCGATTAGATAGACTAAAATTTGAAAGTTCAAAAATGTAATAAATTGATAAAAAAATAATATTTCATCATTTTTATAGTAGTAAATTTTCTAAACATGAATTGTATCAAATACAATAAATAAGTATTTTTTCTTAAAAAAATAATAAGTAAGGATTTTTCATATTTGAGTATGTTATATTTTTTATTTTCCATCTTCTAAATTTGCTCTAAAGGAAAATTATAATTAAACTAGTTTGAACAAACAATAAACTTAACTAGATTGTATTTGAACTCTTTTATTAGGGATGCAATATGTTATGTATTAATAAAATTTACCATATAATTGAAAAGCTCTTCATATAAAGGTAAAATCTTAGGGGGGGCAGGCCCCCTACTGGCTCCGCCACTGGCGTTATGTAAGTAAAAGATAAAACTTGACATATTTTCAATCATCGACATCATCTGCCCGATGAATGATGATTGCTGAAAATTTCAAAAGAACTCAATAAATTGCATTTAAATGGAACGCCATTTAATATCACATAAAATGAAATACATCATATTTCCAAAATAATGGAATCATTCAATAAAAAATGGCCAGCAAAAAATGTGTCCAAATATGAAATACATGCAGGTACAAGCAAGCCTCTAATGGTTACTCCGTCACCCAATTGGCGAATCATTTCTCTTTTTTTTTTTAAAGTAGCCAAAATTCTAAATTTTATTACTTTTTTTTATTAAATTAATGTAGCAAATCAAAATAGTACGTTTGGCTTATATATTGGAGCAATCCAATGACAAAGATTTCGGACACGTGTCACTGTCATGTAGAGGGAATCCAAAAGATATACAAGTAAAAGATAACACATCAGTACGTATATCAAATACAAAATGCACCAAATAAGAAAAATAATAGATATTGGAATATTCTCAGTAAAACCAAAAAGGAATACTGGAATTAGTCGACAAGGAAATTTTGCTGCCAAGGAAAATATTCCAATTGTCATGTGACATGATTCTTTAATCTTTCATAATTAATAATGCCCCGTGAGTCTATTCTGCACAAATTTTGAGATATGCTTTTGTCGTTGCCTCAGATATTGCCTTGGTTCAGTTGGTTGGGAGCTTCCGGATATCACACTCAAAAATCCCCACGATTATATAAATCAAAGTTTTGATTCTCTCACAACAGGAGCCAAATTAATGATGAAGCAAATCCATTCTCCTGTTTAAGTCATGATTGTAATTTACGTTTTTTTTTAAAACACACTTCATGAAAAACAAGTTAAATATATTAGCAAATAACATTTTCTACGAGCTTGTTAATGTATATTAAGGACATAAAATAGAAGAAGAATTAATACAAAGTAAAGAAAAAAAATGTATTCCTGATAAATTCGTGCATTCAATCATGTTAGCTATTAAATAACTCTACTGTACATTTAAAATATAGGTGTTATCCAAAAACGACAAGGATCAATTGTATCCATCGACAATAACAGAATCTAAGCTTGAGATCTCCTTCTATCTTTTAAGTATATATTATCCCCCTGATGACGTACTTGGTAAAAACAAAGAACACAATAAATTGAGTTCAATAATTACGTATTAAAACACAATTGAAGTGACCTAGCTAGTAATTAATTATTGTTTTTTAGAATAGACATGCCCGTAGCTAGACTACTAATTAATTGTTAGGAGGCATGTGGAATTAATGTTCGGTGCATGTTTAAAACATAGCTGTGAGCGGTTAAGAGCTTGCCTCAACTGAAATTATAATTAAGGAACTATGAGATTTTTATTGTCCATTAAGAAAGTAGAACAGTGAGTGGGTTTAAAAAAAATTTGATTTCTTTTTGAAAATAATATAGTAGCGCGCGGTGTCTTCTGCAAGAGCAAGTAAGACACAACACCCCCAAAAACCTTACAAACATCAATTATTTTCTCTATTAAAAATATAATTTCATATTTTTAAGAGAGAGACAAAATGCTTTAGAAGATATATGCAAGTATAACTCTGAACGCATACTTAACATCATTTTATAATTTTAATATTCTTACTCTATTAAAAATATAATTTCATATTTTTAAGAGAGAGACAAAATGCTTTAGAATATATATATGCAAGTATAACTCTGAACGCATAATTAACTTCATTTTATAATTTTAATATTCTTATATCCTAAAAATACTTACTTTTGTCTATACCCCATTTATTGGAAAATTAATTTCTTTTAAAAGAAAAACAAATCATGTTTGGATATGAGCCCATATATTCACAGTTATTGTCAGGACTCAGGATGCATATTCTTTATTTTTGAAAGTTTGTTTCAAAAATTTATCATTCCAAAGTTTGCATTTAGATGCATAATTGTTGTTCTTAATAATGAAATTGTCAAATCGTGCAATTCTTATTTAAAGAAATGGATAGGCAACAGAAGTTCACACCTAACTAGGGACAAGCAAAGATACGATGATGACGACGGCGACTTTGGTGCATCGTTTGGAGCTAGCATCAAATCCTGGATTTGGAGGTAGCAAAGATCCAAGGACTAAATGCACAATAAAAAGGAGCTTGAAGCCTACCTTTTTCGGCTTCCTCCTGTACACATCCTGCGTTTTTGTTCCAGACGTCACGGATTTTTGTGTCTGTTTGCTTCAATGTTTCTTGATCCCTTATATTGTGTTGTGTGAATGATATGTTTGGACCCACGTCGCATTAACATTTAACACATTGTTATGATGTCAAAATCTGAAATTGGATTCTGCAATTTACAGTCCCAGATATGTTACACCAATTAACTAATTACTCCGTCCAGCTAATGCGTAAAATAAAGGAGTATTATAGTTCTCTTTTTTATTGAAAATATGTAGTCAGATTTTAGTAATTTTTTGTTGGCGAAGAGAATCAAAATAGAAGTCTTGAATATATCAGAATATCATTGGTTTTGGGGTCTAATGTTATCATATATATTCTTACCCAAATTGTTAACAAATATCCTTTTATCATGTACATTTAGTTTTCATTATTAATTATTTAATTATTATTACAGCAGATTGAAAACACATATATATCTATGCAACCATGCTAACCTTAGAAACATTATTAGTAGGTAGTCGGAATTATTATTCGCATAAACAAAACTACTAAAATATTTACAATCGACAACTGAATATTTTTCGAGATCCGTATCAACTAAACATGGATCTGTACAATCATGTCTCTTCGTATATATACGCTATATGTATAAATATTAACAGTTAAAATGTTTATCATAATATTTTATCATTACCATGATTGCCTTGAATCAACAATTAAGAGCCACAAAAAATTACTGGAGGCGTCAAGGGTTTGACACTGAACCGGAGGGACTCCTTCTCGTTGGAGTCTTATCATTTTTCTAAAATATATAATTTGCATATATTTATAAAATTTTGTTTTTCTCTGCAATTTGCGAATGCTCTCCCAGCTTTTCTTATTAATTGGTTGCAGTTATGTCCTACCACTTGGCAAATCTTTTAGATTGTGATTGAGCTTTAAAAAATTTTTGAACTACAGTCCAAACCTGGGTATATTTTTGTTTCAAATGCGACCAACCTTGGAGTAACAAACTTCTATTTTCCCTAGCTATTTCCATATATTTTGTTCCACACCGCACATTGTTTCGGGTAGGAAGTAGGGATGCAAAACATCTTTTGAAGTAGAAATAATTATTTAATACATAGTTGAGCTTACTCAATGCCGTATAGTGCACATATCTGCATATACACTTAATTGGTAGAGCGAAAAAATTGAAACAACACCAAAAGTAACTCGTTTGGACAGCAGAAACTATTATTTTATTTTATTATTTTTTTTAAAGCGTCTTAACATCTACTCAGATAGATCGTCCTTTATGTAATCTTGAGGGTCTCCTTGATGATTAGAATATTACTATTGTTTGTGGGGTAGACATGCATCATCTTTTGTTAACCTTTCATCAATTAATGAAAGCTATCGTAAGTACTAATTTTAAAAACAAATAAACAAACTTATGTAATATACAAATATATGAACAAATAAATATAAAATAATGCAGGACTTTGAATGAGAATTCTCCAAAAGGTGGGATAAATTTCCGGTATAAGGTAAATCATAATATTACATAAGCATAACTTCTAATATGGTTTTAAAAGCATTTTGGGATAAGGCAAATTAAATGCCGCCTCTGCTTTCCTTCTCAAAACTGGCCGCGAGTTTTTGAAATATTTTAAAGAAGTTATAACCTCCCCCCCCCCCCCCCCCCCCCCACACACACACACACAAAATAATAATAATAATAATAATAATTATGTACATACAGTTATTGTTTTGTCCTGTAGAGTATTATTATAAGTCACACTAATTATGCAACGCGTATCCGTGACTTTGGCTGCGTAACGCAATTATATTTAAATTAATTAAGCTTCTATATCAAGAACTTGAGGTCAGAATCATGACCTAAATCTATCATTTTGCCGGTGTCAAGTGGGCAAATATTAGAAATTTAAAATCAATGAAGTAATCAATCCACAAATAGTGCACTTTTTGTCATGTACTTAAGCATGATATAGTCATCATTTCTTGCAATCCTGTTCTTGTATTATTAATAATTTATCATAATACAAAGACTTAGAAGACGGCAATGGTAAATGGCCATATTATTCAATATAACCGTGCCTTGCGGCTGGGAGCACACCAATTTGCAAAAAAAAAAAAAATCTCAAATAATGATGAGTTGATAAGATATGTGTGCATCAACATTCGGTTGAGATAAACTAAAATTAACTACCTTCCACGGATAAGCTTTTGTCATGTAAATTGTAAACATATATGTTGGCGGTGGCCGCCGGATGAAATACTATATACACAAGTGTCAACAGAAAGTTATGAAAAAGTGCATCCCTAATGAGAAGAAAACTAGAAAAGGTCAGATCAATAGTCATGCATGCAAAAGCAATACTTGTAGACAACCGTTTTGCCACATCCTCAAGCCAACTAAAACCCCCTAACCAGCTATGCTAAAGTCCAAAACCTAAGTTTGAGTACCCAATGCTACATCCATATTTCTACTAATTTCCTGTAGCGAGTTCAATAGAGATCCATTAATATTTTTTTATAGGTGGAAAATTTATTATTTGATAAAATAAAATATAGGTGGAAATGGAATTGACAATTAAGTTTTTTGTACAATAAAAAGCAAAAGGAAAATGTGTAAATTTAAGATGGTTGTAACTTGTTACACTGTAGAATTTACAGGGCAACCACATAAGATCTGACACAATCCGCCAATCATAGTTTGTGAGAATCTCGTGCTGGGGACCTGTACTTATCTGAGAGAATGAGATGACGATCCTTGACGAGGGACATCTAGCGGCCTAAAGTCTACTTTTACTTTGGATTCCAGGTTTTCAGTTAGAAAAAGAAAAAAAAAAAAAAAAAAAGGTTGGATTTCAGGGTTCTTGCGCGTGGAAGCAAATACAAATTTGCAACGAGTCACTCTGTTTTGGATTCATGTTAAGTTTAACAAGTAATAACTAATGAACCTTTTTTCCCCTTCAACAAAGAATGAATTTCGTTGTATATGATATTCTGAAAAAAAGTGTAAGTGGTCCCAGAACACAGTGATTCGTCGTATGTGGAATATATTTTTGTCTGTATAGAAAATCTGAACTTCTACTGTTGTAAACACTCACACGCCTTCCAACTTATTCCTCTAGTTTTACTATTAGTACTCTAAATAAGAGATTGGCCGAAGATCATGTAAACGTGCAGAGTAAGAATCAGATGTACATTTTGTCAAAACTCATTTTAAACTAGGTTTAAATTTTAATTCAAGTGTAATGTTTAAAACTCGTCAACAAGTTAGAAACCATTTCATTTGATAATTATGTAACTGTAATCTATAGTACTTATATACATTAAATAGTAATTACTAATTAATCTCGATCTTTGTTGGATTGCGTCTGATAGATTGAATTATAGAATAGTTTATTTAAACTATAAATTTCTTTTTTTCCATAATAGAAATTATTAGCTTCTCAGAGAAATGTGTAAATAACTAAATCGTTTATTGACAAAACTGGAAAAAAAAAATCCGAATATATACTAATATTTGAAAATTTGTTGAAAAATTTTTTTTGAATTTAGATTGAATAATATAGACATTACTTTTATGTATCCAATGCTCATTTGTATGTCCAGATCGCCCCTCCAGCAAGTAGTAATTCAAAATTTCAATTTTCAGGTTATTGTTAGGCAAAAATTTGTTGAAATTATTAAGAAAACTCTACAGTTATAATATCAATAATGTGCTATACTATGCTTGCATGTGTGCAAGCAAAACACAAAAGAAAGATAGAATTGACTTTCTCATATTGATATAAAAGCTATAATATGTATGAAAATAATTAAGGAAAATCATGAATTCTACTTCAGTATAAATGTTTATCATTGACCTTTGAACTTTCTCTTGTGACGACATCTACTTTACATATCTTTCTTATTAAAATAAGTTTGCTCTTCTATCAAAATGCTTGTCGCATGTCAACATAATATAAATCTTGATATATAAAGGCTCTAGTAAGCATGGACTTTGTACATCATTTACTTGACAAAGATATAAAATGCAATACAA
This sequence comes from Rhynchospora tenuis, assembly GCA_027725995.1. Classification (NCBI taxonomy): domain Eukaryota; kingdom Viridiplantae; phylum Streptophyta; class Magnoliopsida; order Poales; family Cyperaceae; genus Rhynchospora; species Rhynchospora tenuis. The sequence continues at coordinate 128,482,408 of CM050889.1, read as the reverse complement.
ATTTATAAGATTAACATTATATGTTAAGAATTTTGTAGTTTTGTAAGTTTTTAACTTAGTTCTATAAAAATTATCAATATTATATTATTATCTCAGTAAACTTTGTATATCAATGAATTCTCACTAATAGTTTTTAAGTACTTCTGTTTCATGTGAATGCGCTCCTATGTATATGTTTTTCAAGGGAAGTTTTGGCATTAGCATCGTACGAGTGATTAAGCTTACAGAGCATGTAAGAATCATGTTTGAAATTCTCTGCATGCGAGACGACTTGGCAATTTTTCAGAAGTAACATCATAACTTGAAAATTTTGTGTATCAAGAAAATGAGAGCTGAGGGATAAGGAAAAAGAAGAACATCCTTTCATTTTTACATAATAAATCCACTGTCCATGAAGAATCAATGAACTTGTAATGAGAGCCTTAGATATGAACATGTATTCATTGTTGGTCAATGCAGTTTGCATTCAGTTGTATTGTCCATAACGTGCGGCAATGCGATGAAAACTTATTGTTAAGATCAGAAAGAAACTAATTCCGCGTTATTCTGACTAATGGCATTGCCACATTCACATTGATCCTTTGATGACTATACAACTAATGCATATCTGATAATGACACATTCTGAATTACTAGTCATCGATGCAGGAATTAAGAGATATGCAGGGGAAATTGTACAGTAACACAGTTGTTGAAGGAATATTTAGCAATCAGTTTCCTCATTAATCAACTATTCATGATTAATTGTACTAGTATGTGAAAGGTGAGAGGGGATATTAATAAGACCATCCTTTTGCAGTTTATCAAGAGACAATTAACTCCATATCTAATCTCTAAATGGATTGGTAAAGGGTTACGTCGTCCGGAAATGAGAAAAAAGTAAGAAAAAAAAGGAACAAATTGTTGCTATGGAGGCACAACTGGAATAATAACAGCTGTGCAAGAGTATATAGACACAAAAAAGGGTTTGTGTGGGATGAGGCACCTTCAGTCAAATGCATGCGCAATCTATTGGGATTGTGCGGTCGGGAAGTAAATAATAAATTATCTTGACTACTAATGTTGTATTGTACTTGCTTGTTTTAGAAAAATGACGATCTTAATTAACTCTGTACAATTGCAGTACCAAGCATTTGTCCTTAAAAATGCAATCCAAATTCTTACTATTTTATAGCGGGGTTAGACTTCATGAATACTCTCTCATCTGTCGTTTTACAACTCTGTACAGGTACTTGTAATTAGTTGTAACCAACAGGTTGACATTATAGATTTGGTGTATCTAAGCAGAATATATGGAAGAAAGAATTCATGTCGTTTTGCTAGACCCTACCTAAGTCAAACGTGTTTGGATATAGCAAAAAAAATAAATAAATAAATAAATAATAGAACCACCATTTAGTTAATGCATGCTCAATTTGTCTCCGTTCTGAAAAAGGGAAAAAAAAATTAAAAGGCCATTCTGTTATATTTGCTGATTATGAAAATTGAACCACTAAATTTTAGGGTACATTTGAAATCTCCAATTTAGGGTTCATTGAAAGTCTCAGCTGTTTACTGATCATTGGAATACTAGACCACCTCTCAGTTCCCTGGTAATGCGCGTTCATTGGATAATCAGTTCCCTTATAACTTATGCTGTTATGCGTAATAATTTTATGGTTATTTTATCTTAGCATATTTTCTAAATTATAATCGTTTGTTATGAGTGAATAAGAAAATTAATTTCTACTAGTAGTATCATTTTTACAGATGGAAAAAGTTAACTTTTTGTCAGCACAATGTTTAATCTTTCCTTAATCTATATATATAGTACCGAGAATTTCTTCCATATATCTCAATTTTCTGAAAATAAGTACACAAGCTTGCAACACTTACTTATCACAAATACACAAAATATTATCCAAAAAGTATCTTTATACGAATCTAACATGTTTTCTGTTTCGACTATAACTTAAGTGGAACTAATTAAATCCAATCTGAGCTCATCTATAGTCTTCATTCTCAAACCAAGATAAACTAAGGTCAGTCCAAACCTAAACTGAAATGAATGCAGATTATCATGATCGTCCAATTAAACATTTATTATCAATAATTGTTCCAAAGTTTTTACAAAAAGAACAGTATTAATGAATTTTTACTTCTTATATAGAATCGTTGGGAATTGAAGAATTCATTATCAGGGAGTCCATTATCAAATGTTGATATAGAAGTTGATTGACAGAATGGACCTATATAAAGGTAGTTAATAATCTTTCAAGTGTGAGTTATTCCTGCCTAACAGTTTCTAAAAGCATAGAAATAATTGAGAGATGATTAAAATTACTTATGACTTAGATTCCAAATCTGGTGAGCTATATCACTTTTGGAGTCTTCCTCTGTCGCTTTCTTATATTTGCATTCGTTTTTTTTTTTTTTTTAATAACTTCTTTGAAAAAACCTTATTGTTGTAATTAGATTGATTGATTGATTGAGAGAAAGGAACACTTGGCAGCCACAGCCATGCTATCAGAGAGAGAGAGAGAGAGAGAGAGAGCGGAGCCGTCACTCTTTATGCAAGAAAAGAAACTGATATTTGATCAGAAGCTGGGATTGCATGATGCATGTTTCCACCAATCATGGAGGAGAGCAATTAAAACACAGCTTTTCATTTCTCAAAAGGACTTCAATAAGTGATGACATTTTAAAGTGAGTAATGTTTTTACCATCCAGCATTATCGTTGAATATAAAATTCAAATTCATAATAGTCAGTTTCAAGTTTCAACGACCTCACTTTGTGTTTTTAACTTTTATGTCAAATGTCGTTCTGTTAAAATTAAGAGGACAGTGTTTTATAATGTTAATTAAAATAAAGCTGCCTTTATATATATGATCTAGTTTTATGCTAAACATATGTAGAAAGGATCTTTTATTTCTGTCTCTCAGCCTCTCAGCCCACCGCACCCTATAGCACACCCTTAGGAGCATTTCTAATTTTCTAGTCTTGTACTTAATCCATGCGCACACAAGTCTTTAAATTTCTACAATATATGTACGTATTCAGAAATTTCCAGCTTTGTACTCGTACAGAAATGGAGATATTTAAAGCGTTGTAGCGCATTCGTTTTTTTTTTTTTATCAGGGCTAGGTGGCGATTGCCATGCAGCAAATTTCCATTAAAAAAATAAGAGTAATTACAGAGAAGATTACAAAGAAGAAAAAGAAAAGAAAAAAGACAAAAGCAAACCAATTCTACATTATACGTATACTGGCAGTTTTTGTTCCAAGCCTTTACACAAGAACTAATATCCTGAATAATAAAATGAGCATGTGTCCTTCTCGAAGAAAAGATGCGATTCTTAAGAAAAGATGTAGCGCATTTGTTCAAAAATAAACATAAAATTGGCAAAAGTGTGAAAACAAATGATCATAATTAATATTCTTAAGAATGCATGAGTAGTGTTATCTTCTTTGTGTTGTGAAATATCACATTTCCAAAGCAACTTAGTTAGAATTTAAATGTCACAGGAAATATATATATATATATATATATATATACCCTAGTTGGATTTCGAATTTGTGACTTTCGATAAAAGTGTGTTGCTTTTTGCTATTAGACCAAGAGCCAGTTCTTAATTCAATATATATATATATATGTTAAAATATATATGGTAAAATTCTAGGGTAGTGATCCCTCAACCCCTTTTGTTGTGATGCCTCATTTTCAAATTAATTTGTTATTCCATGAGTATTACTAGTTAACAAGGGCCCGAATTCATCACGAGGCAATATCGATCTTAACCCTAATAATATTGAATATGATACGATAATTTAGAACAGCTTCCATTCAACAAATACAGCCGACCATTTGCTCTCCTTTTTTAAATTTATTTTTAAAAAGAGAGGCGGTCATTCGCTCAGTCCTCAAGTGATGGGAGCAGATGCGATTAATGAACCTGATTAATATTAACAAGATTTATATTTCTGGTGATAATGTTGCTTGTTATATTAAGCTTAAGGAAGGGGGTTGATTGGTTAGAAATATGTTAAAGAAATTCCGCTTTATATCGCGCGCACCAGAAACATGTTAAAATAAATAATTTACCATATCATTTCGGTGCGAAATGATATGATTTCGGTGCGAAATCGAGACCGACATTGCTGTTATGGAAAGATTTGGAGGCCAAGTTTGGTGATTATTTCCTTGTGCACGAAGATATTGTTTCCTAGTATTGAGATACGTGGTATCTCTTAGGATTATTGCTGTTTTGGCTAGTTGCCTATTGTAACCCATGTAATTTCCTATTTATTTTCATCTCTCTCCTTGTAACAAAATTATTGAGTGAAATAGAAAAAATTGTGTGCGTGTGTGTGGACGACGTAGGTACCAAGTTGGTGCTGAACCTCGTTAAATCTTTGTCTTTGTGTGATTGATGAGTGATTTCGGTCCGAAATAGTATTATTTCGGTCCGAAATAGTATTATTTCGGTTTGAATTTGTGTGTTAAATTGTGTTTTGTTACATGGTATCAGAGCGTTTTTGAGAGAAAAAAAAATATTATGAGTACACCAAGTGAAGATAGTGGGACCAAGGCCCTGTTGGAGAAACTGACAGAACTGGTGACTTTGCAACAAACTCAGATGAGCCAACTCATGAAGATTCAACAACCAAGTTCAAGTGGTGAACCGGTTCAAGTTTCGACAACGGAGGGCTCACCAATTGCCGTCAAGCTTGATGGTACTAACTACAGCATATGGGCTCCTGTGGTGGAGATGTATGTGCAAGGTCGTAACAAGATGCGGTATTTGACAGGCAACCCAGCGCCTCCTAAAGAAGATGAGATTGGATATGATCAATGGGTGATTGATGATTCTGTGGTGAAAGGTTGGTTGATAAATTCTCTTGATCCTAAAATTATGCCTAACTACATAAGGTGTAAAACTGCATGTGAGATTTGGAAGATTCTTGGTAAAACATACTATGATGGTAGTGATGAGACTCTTGTGTTTGATTTAAATAGAAAGGTTTCTAGGTTGAGACAAGGAGAAAATTCAGTACAAGAGTATTATAACACCCAACAAGGTTTATGGAGAGATTGATTTTAGGCGTCCTAATCCTATGACTAGTGGTGAGGATATTAAAAAGTTTAATGATTATATTGAAAAGTCAAGGGTTTATATATTTTTGGATGGCCTTAATGATTGTCTTGATAGTTTGAGGGCTAGGGTGTTGCATATGGTGCCGTTCCCAACGGTGGAGGAGGCGTATAATGTTGTGCGAAGGATAGCTGAGAGAAAAAATAGACATGTACTTGAAACTGCTAGATCTTTGTTGTTTGAGAAAAAGGTACCTTCAAAGATCTGGAATTGTGCAATAACCATGGCTGTTTATGTCATTAATAGGTTACCTTCTTTAATAAATAAGTTTCAAACTCCGTTGAGTAAGTTATCAAAATTTGTTAAAATTCCCTCGGTCTTGAGTTTGCCACCAAAAGTGTTTGGGTGTATTGCGTTTGTTCATATTCCAAAAAATCAAAGAACCAAATTAGAACCTTGTGCCATTAAGTGTGTGTCTTTGGATTTTGGAATTGGCCAAAAAGGGTATAGGTGTTTTCATCCTGAATCTAGAAAATGGTATGTTACCATGGATGTAACGTTTTTGGAAGAAGAGTCTTTCTACAAACAGTACCCAAGTGAGGGGGAGAACAGGGAAGAAGAATGGAACAAAATGAGTATTGAAAACCTTGAATTCGGGTCAGATTACCCGTATTTCGGTGCGAAATCAGTTGATTTCGATGCGAAACAGAATGAAGTTGGTCCCGACAGAGGCCTATTCGAAGAGCAAAATGATACAGAAGTGGATTTTGTTGATGAACAGACAGAGATGGGTGATCCAGAAGAAAGAGAAGTTGAAGAAGTGATACAAACAGAAGATGTACCACCGCCTCAAGAATCTCGTGAGAATATCCCAGAGGTTAGTACTTCTATTCCTAGATATGTGTTGCCTCCTAGGAGTAATCGTGGAAAAGCACCTAAGAGGTATGTTCCAGAAGATGGGACAAGTAGAGCTGTTGAATATCCAATTGCTAATTATGTTACCACAAATGAATTGCCAGAACCTTTAAAGGAATTTAGTGACAAAATGTTGAACTTACCAGTACCTACAAATGTCAATGAAGCCTTAAAGGATAAAAAATGGGTTAAAGCAATGGATATTGAAATGGATGCCTTAAGGAAAAATGAAACTTGGTCTATTGTGGAATTTTCAAAAGGAAAGAAACCGGTGGGTTGTAAATGGGTGTTTACCATTAAGTATGGTCCAGATGGAAATGTGGATAGATATAAAGCTAGGTTGGTAGCTAAAGGGTATACCCAGACGTATGGCATTGATTATCAAGAAACTTTTTCTCATGTTGCTAAACTAAACACAATTCGAGTATTGTTGTCTCTTGCAGCGAATCTTGATTGGCCATTGCATCAGTTTGATGTAAAAAATGCTTTTCTGCATGGTGACTTGGAGGAAGAAATCTATATGGAGTTGCCACCTGGGTATGATAAGGTTGAGAGTCAAGGACATATGGTATGTAAGTTAAAAAAGGCCTTGTATGGGCTCAAACAGTCTCCTCGTGCGTGGTTTGGCAGGTTTTGTCAAGCAATGGAAAAGTATAACTTTAGCCAAGCAGAATCTGATCATACTCTTTTCTTCAAGATAAAGCAAAATAAACTAACAGTTTTGATTATCTATGTAGATGACATGGTTATTACAGGTGATGATGTTGAGGAGATAGCTAGTCTTGAAGAAAAGCTTGCACAAGAATTTGAGATGAAGAATCTTGGTGGACTGAAATATTTCCTTGGAATCGAGGTGGCTCGGTCAAGTCAAGGGATTAGTCTGTCACAAAGAAAGTATGTACTAGATTTATTGGCTGAAGTGGGAATGTTAGACTGCAAACCAGTGGATAACCCAGTGGGTTCCGGTGTAATGCTTCAAGAGTTTCCAGATCAAGCTCCAACTAATAAAGACAGGTACCAAAGGTTAGTTGGAAAGTTAATTTATTTGTCACACACAAGGCCAGATATTGCATATGCCGTGAGTCAAGTGAGTCAGTTTATGCATAACCCAAGTGAAGAGCATATGGAAGCTGTCATGAGAATTATTAGATATTTGAAGAGTGCTCCAGGGAGAGGTATTCAATTCAAGAAAAATGGACACTTAAATGTTATGGGTTATACAGATGCTGATTGGGCTGGTAGTGTGTCAGATAGGAGGTCTACATCTGGTTATTTCACATTTGTTGGTGGTAATCTGGTAACTTGGAGAAGCAAGAAACAAAGTGTGGTTGCATTGTCTAGTGCAGAAGCAGAGTTAATTGGAGTTGTTAAAGGAGTGGGTGAATTAATGTGGATAAAAAATTTGTTGGAAGAACTTGGTTTGGGTCCAGAAAGTGCAATGGTATTACATGTGGATAACAAGGCAGCAATTGACATGTCTCATAATCCTGTGCAACATGATAGAACTAAACATATGGGAGTAAAAAGACATTTTATCAAGAGGAATATTGATAAGAAGATCATTGAGTTAAAGTTTGTTAAATCTGAGAATCAACTCGCAGATATGTTAACCAAAGGAGTAAGTGGGACAGTGTTCCAAGGTGCAATTAGCAAGTTAGGCATGACTGATCTGTACATGCCAACTTGAGGGGGAGTGTTAAAATAAATAATTTACCATATCATTTCGGTGCGAAATGATATGGTTTCGATGCGAAATCGAGACCGACATTGCTGTTATGGAAAGATTTGGAGGCCAAGTTTGGTGATTATTTCCTTGTGCACGAAGATATTGTTTCCTAGTATTGAGATACGTGGTATCTCTTAGGATTATTGCTGTTTTGGCTAGTTGCCTATTGTATCCCATGTAATTTCCTATTTATTTTCATCTCTCTCCTTGTAACAAAATTATTGAGTGAAATAGAAAAAATTGTGTGCGTGTGTGTGGAGGACGTAGGTACCAAGTTGGTACTGAACCTCGTTAAATCTTTGTCTTTGTGTGATTGATGAGTGATTTCGGTCCGAAATAGTATTATTTCGGTTTGAATTTGTGTGTTAAATTGTGTTTTGTTACAAAACAAGGGTCCAGTCCGGGGGGGTGGGGGGGGGGGGGGGGGGGGGGGGGGGAACAAAAACTCATGCAATGGATGTGCTGCGCCTGCATCTTCTGGAGCGAATGTACCATTCGTTCATGCAAGAACAGGAAGAAAGTCCACGACCAAGACTATCTGGAAAAAAAGTAAAAAAAAAAAAAAAAAAAAGGAAGAACTGCGCGTGTGAGTGGAAATTAAAGTGCACTATTTGATCCGATTCAAATTTTCTAGATTATAACATTGGCACAAAATCTTTTCCTGATGAAATTGGGATGTATGCTCTGCTAGCGAAGGCAAAAAAAAATTTTAAAAGGAGGTCATTAAATAATTAAATAATTGATTATAATTTTAATAACGCTAATAGAAATATCACATAAAAATATGAATTTTTAATTAGAAGTGTTCAATAATGGAATTATATTCATAATTTTTTGGTTCAAATGCATAATTTCTCATAAATATTATCCATTGAAACTCAAAATGCATATGAAATTAGCGGATTGGGAAAATAATTGGGTGACAATTTTGGTGCACTTAGCTCCGATTATGGACTCTCTGCATCAATTTTTACAAGATACTTGTTCGTAACCTTACTTATACTTACTAACATATAAAAAGCCATCGTTTTCAAAATTAAGGATAATATTATTGTACCTTTGTTTAAGTACAAATTTAGAAAATCCACCAAAACCAAATTTTCTCTTTCGCCACCTTTTATTTGCCGGATTAAACTGTTCTTTTGCCCTGAATACTTATAGTGTGCGCCAAAAAAACCAAAGAGGAATTTATGTTGGAATATATATAGAGGCTTGTAATTTCTTTTAATCATGCATTTGTAATTATGGATGATCAACAACTTTATGAAAAAAAATGAAAAAGAAAAAAGTTGAAGTGAATAAATATTTTTATTTTTAAGCTAAAAATATATTTATAATTAGATAAATTTGTTGGGTATATATGCAATTTCACGTTTAATACTTAAGAGAACCATTAATTTACAATCCACAAGTTACCCGGCATTAATGTATCGTTGGCTAATAACTGCTAACTGGAAACATACTCCGTTTGTTTGCACGTGATGCTTTGCAGTATTCCGTCCCTAATTCGGCTGAAATTGTTCCATATATCTATAAGGTATAGGGCTGAAACTGCGTGCAATTCTATAAATTCATGCATAATTGACGCAAGATTTTTCCCACATAGTAGAAATGAAAATCTCACTTGCAAATTAATGTCCTGTGACGAAGATATCGAGGTTTTTGTTCCAACAAAAAATTTATTTTTAATTAATATTTTTCAACCTATCACAAATTTTGGTCCCAAAATGAAGCTTGCTGTTTCATTGTGAGACCAGAAATGTGGTTCCAAAATTTTAGATGTTGCCCAGTGATATGTTACATTATGATTGATCGAGATGGGGCACCTTCCGAGGTTGCCTTGTCACTTGATGCTTGATATTTTGTCAGTCTACAATTATCTCCTTTAATTAACGATTTGGTTTATCAGTGGCGACTACTGATGTTGCCTTCCGTGTAAGCATCACTGTTAAGCTTTTGTAGAAATCTTGTGTTTTCTTTTAAGCTGAGGTTTTAGTGTCTCCACAATCTCAATGTATGCAATAATTGTTTAAAAAGGGTTTGTTATTCTGGGAACACAGAAGGGGACTTTCCTCTTTCAGATTAATTCGTTAATTGTTGGTTGTAACTATGACATGTGTATCTTTGCCTTTTGTTTGTGACGGATTAAAATTAGAGCCACACGATTAATATATATATATTATAATAAGTTCGATAGTTTAATTTATCCTCATGTTGTCTTATATAAATAAATTCAATTCAGATTATAGAAAACAATTTAGATATTCCTTAAATTTATTATCCATTGCCATCTTTATTTCAGTACTACTTTGAAATATAAGGTTTCTTCTGTAACAAAGACCCTTTAATAGCTCATAATTTTCCTTTGATGAGCCACCCAAAAGTAGAAAATTAGTGAAAGTAAAATGGCTTTGAAAAGGAGGCTCCTGTACGCGGGTCCCAAGTGTTAGTATCTTTACCCGATATAGATTAGGTTTTCCAATCTCCAAAGTTTTTTCTTTTTGTTTTGAACAGAAAATCTTTAAAATACTTTATTGTTTTCTTTCAACCCCGATATTAAGTGGTGCAAGAATACAAGAGCTTTTATTTTAATTATTAAAAAATGAATGTCAGAGAATCACCGCACGTTCTATGTTGGAAAAAGTGCTGTGACTGAGATGCTGCTAAGTGCAAAACGGCGCAATGTATTAATGTAAATGCTCTCTACGTTGAGGTATGATTGTACGAGAGAGTTATGACTTAATAGTGTTTTTGACTACTGTACAGTTTATTAGGCACTGCAATCAAGCACCTATGGATGTCTAATTTCATGCCCCATTCAACGGATGAGAGAGTACAGTAGCCTTAACCAACCCACCTCCTCTTTCACAATCTATGCTTCCCATTTTTTATTATATAATGCTTTCTTTTTAATAATCTCTCTCTCTCTCTCTCGCTCTCAAAACTATGTGTCTTTCTCAAATTAGAATGGGGGCCTCTTAAATATAGAACAATATTGTACTAAGTCCTCCCTAAAAATACATGAGTCAATTATTTTTAATTACCAACTTTCTAAAACAACCGAGTAAATTTATGTACATTATCATAATAGTCTTATATATATGTAGACGCAGTACTCAAGTGTGCATTTCGGAGGTTTTACAAAATAAAAGAAATTATATAGCTACTGTCAGGACTGCATTTCAAATTGTCCAAAATAATTGTTGTTTAATAACAATTATCAATAGTATTGTATTAATTGAACTATGACAAGATATATATATATATATAGAGGATGGATATAGAACACTAATGTATACGGATTGTCTCCGTATACATGAGTCGTTTTTCGAGATAAAAAATTCAAATGGCCAATCCGAGCCGTTCAAATTGTTCTCCATATTGAAAAACCCTTGTAAACCAAATTTTACATTTTTTCAAATTTTTTTACTATATATTATGATATTTTCAAAAAATACTATAATTGGAGTATTTCAGGCCCTCCAATTTGAAAATATCATAATATATAGTAAAAAAATTAGAAAAAATGTAAAATTTGGTCTCCATGGGTTTTTTAATATGGAGAATAACTTGAACGGTTCGGATTAACCGTTTGAAATTTGGATCTTGAAAAATGACTCATGTGTACGGAGATGATCCGTACACATGAGTGTATTTTATCCATTCACTATATATATATCAGTAAAATATATAAGTGTTTTCTTTAAAGAAAAAATTGGGTCAAGCTAGCCTCCCCACTTATTTTCAGTTGAATCTATAAATGACCCTAAGTAGAATTTCGAACTTGCAACCTTCTGCTCAATGTGCATTATCCGTTAAATTAAATAGATGGTTCATGATACAATATATTGGGAAATGCATGTATATCAGAATAAGGCAATTGTGAATTTTCGTGCAGTGTGTTTAAGAGATGAGTTATAAAATTGTTATCAGGCCATAACAATTTATGCTCAAATTGACCCAATTTTCATAGAAACAAATTAAAACACCATGAGAAAGGGTGCCCACGGATATAGGAATTTTCCAAACAGTGTTTTCGGGTTTAACTATTATTTTATGTTCTTTGTCAAAATTTTGAGAAAACATTTTCACTGTATCAGTTGAAACAACCGCCCCCATAAATAAGAAAAACTCAGTTCAATAATGGGAAGAAATGTTTAAATTTAATTAATCGGAAGTTGTAAACGATGTAATGTTTCCGGAGAATAGTTTCTTAAAAAATATACAGCACCGTTAATAATTTATAGCTGACCTTGTAATCATTCTACATAGCAAATTAAAAAAAATAAAAAAAAACACGCTAAAAGTTTATTGAACAACGTAGAGCTTGTAGACCACGAATAAATAAAATTAAAATTAAAAAAATTCTAATAACACGTTTGGCCTCATTGTGTTTTCTTTCTCCTTGATCATTTAAGTGTCTTTCCTCTAGGATTTTCGAAATATTTCCTTTTTCGTTAGTGTCCTTTAATTTGTTTTTTTTTTGAAACAAGTCCTCTGTTTTATTTCATTTTATTTTACTGGTCTCCTGGGAAGTTACCCTAACCAATGGTTCCCTCCTTTTCTTTTACTAGCAGCAGGGGCCCACCCATTGTGTGGGCGAATTTCAATATAAAAAAAAATTATTTGACATGGATACGTCGTCGTCCATGATCAATATTTTAGGTCAACGTTGTCTTGATCGACGCTAAAATTAGCAGCAGTATTCATCGGTACAAATAAATAGAATCAATTAAAATAGACATGCGAATTGTTCAAAAAAATAATATGATGATAAAGATATATATTTCTCAAAAGGTCGGTAGAGAGACCTTTGATCCGAACCATCCAATCGATGATAGGTGCCTGTGATTATATCATGCATGTCGATATTCATGCGGTCCGAACAGTACCAATGGACTGATTTTTAGCAAACCGATAGACCAGATTATTAATCTTTCACTATTAAAAGTTATAAATATTCCATACCATTATAACCGCTAATACCTATTACATACCATTATAACCGCTAATATTCCATACCATTATAAATATATTATTAGACTTCAATCAACATTTATGTATGTATTTAATAGTATTAAATCAACATTTATGTGCTTTGAGAAGGGGAGGGGGAAGAAGGCGCAAAAATAAAACAAAGTGCAGGGAAACAAAATGGGGCGCAGAAAAAAAAAACAAGGGTTAAATGGAGAATCGAACACCCGATTGCCAGCGAAAAAGATTTCTGTCCAGTGCCTAGACAGGTTTCCAATAAAAGGTCAACTTATTATCTGTCGTTCAAATCCAGACCACAGATCATATTAGATTAACAAAATCAATGATCCACATTTGACATTAGGGGATGTTAACTCCTTTTATCTAGAATGTTAAACAATTATTTATGACCTTTGGATGGATGCATTTATAAGTAGTAGAGATATGTACACAAATCTTCTTTTTAATCCTCTAATCTTGTCCTGAAATCCCTTCTCACGCCCCGCCTCTTCTTTTTTTGAAGGTTGTTTGAAACCAACGATTTTTGAAATAAGAAATTTGAAAATAAATGCTCTCTCCGTGAATCAAACCAAGGACCGCTTGGTTGGCGGAATAGAGCGAAACCACTGGGCCGAACAACCCAACTTACGGCCTCGCCTCTTCATTGACTGAGTATCATTCGGTCTCAATTTCACCTCGCCAACTCTCAATTATTACTTGTCCTTTGTAACTTTTATTTGGACTGTAGTACGTAGCTGTACAATTCAACCTGAATTTGCACAGGGATTACCCACAACCGATACAATACTGGCTTAAAAACCTGAAGCGTTTACCGGACCACCAAAAAGAAACATAAATGGAGTATATATGGTATGGTGTGCTACCTATTGGACAGTTCGGAAACAACAACGTTGTGCAATCTTCTCGACGAAATCGCAATGCAAGAAGGTCGTATTTGACATAGAGAACACACCCACTTTCATTTTTCCCAGACCCACGAGTGATCTTATGCGTGCAGTGTGGAGCCAGGTATTTTAGACTTGGATTTGAGGAGGTCCATGAACCTAATAATACATTGATTTACCTAAGTAAAAATTAACAAATCAATAGTGTTACTACCGTATTTGGTAACAACGTTTGTCGATCAAGGATCAGAGGGCAGAGCTTCTCCTTCCGCCAACCATCCACCCCATGCGGAAGGGAGAGAGACTCTGTTCTCCCTGAGTGAGAGAGAGAGAGAGAGAGAGAGCCTCCCCTCCCTTTTTAAGTAGAAAGAGCCTCTTTTATAGGAGGTTGCTAGGGCAACCTACTTTGGCTGGGTCGGGCTGGACCGGGCCATTTTGGATCGTGGATCGACAAACGTTGTTACCAAATACGGCAGTAACAACCACCGTGGGGCGCTTTCCTTCAACAAGGAGCCAGCTGATGTTAGATCGTGGCACAACCACCGTGGACATCGTCGACCAGCCCGCTCGGTCGACCCAGCCAGCTCGGTCGATCCAGCCGGCTTCATTGACCCAGTCGACCTCACCAACTCGGTCGACCAGCCAGCTCGGTCGATCCAGCCGGCTTCATGGACCTCGTCGACCCAGCCAGCTCGGTCGATCCAGCCGGCTTCATTGACCCAGTCGACCTCTCCAACTCGGTCGACCAGCCAGCTCGGTCGATCCAGCCGGCTTCATGGACCTCGTCGACCTCTCCAACTCGGTCGACCCAGCCCGCTCGGTCGATCCAGCCGGCTTCATTGACCCAGTCGACCTCTCCAACTCGGTCGACCAGCCAGCTCGGTCGATCCAGCCGGCTTCATGGACCTCGTCGACCTCTCCAACTCGGTCGACCCAGCCCGCTCGGTCGATCCAGCCGGCTTCATTGACCCAGTCGACCTCTCCAACTCGGTCGACCAGCCAGCTCGGTCGATCCAGCCGGCTTCATGGAACTCGTCGACCTCTCCAACTAGGTCGACTCAGCCGGCTTCATTGACCCAGTCGACCTCTCCAACTCGGTCGACCAGCCAGCTCGGTCGATTCAGCCGGCTTCATGGACCTCATCGACCTCTCCAACTCGGTCGACCCAGCCAGCTCGGTCGATCCAGCCGGCTTCATAGACCTCGTCGACCCAGCCAGCTCGGTCGATCCAGCCGGCTTCACTGACCCAGTCGACCTCTCCAACTCGGTCGATCCAGCCGGCTTCACTGACCCAGTCGATCTCTCCAACTCGGTCGATCCAGCCGGCTTCATGGACCTCGTCAACTCGGTCGACTTCCCTAGGCTTCATTGATCCGGTCGACCTCGTCATCTTCATTGATCCGGTCGACCTCGTCATCTTCAGTGACGCGGTCGACCTCGTCATCTTCATTGACCCAGTCGACCTCTCCAACTCGGTCGACCAGCCAGCTCGGTAGATTCAGCCGGCTTAATGGACCTCGTCGACCTCTCCAACTCGGTCGATCCAGCCAGCTCGGTCGATCCAGCCGGCTTGTTTGACCCGGTCGACCTCGCCCGGCTTCATCGACCTCGCCAACTCGGTCGACTTCCCCCGGCTTCATTGATCCGGTCGACCTCGTCATCTTCATTGACCCGGTCGACTTCACCCGGCTTCATTGATCCGGTCGACCTCGTCATCTTCAGTGACGCGGTCGAACTCGTAATCTTCATTGACCCAGTCGACCTCTCCAACTCGGTCGACCAGCCAGCTCGGTAGATTCAGCCGGCTTCATGGATCTCGTCGACCTCTCCAACTCGGTCGACCCAGCCAGCTCGGTCGATCCAGCCGGCTTGTTTGACCCGGTCGACCTCGCCCGGCTTCATCGACCTCGCCAACTCGGTCGACCTCCCACGGCTTCATTGATCCGGTCGACCTCGTCATCTTCATTGACCCGGTCGACTTCACCCGGCTTCATTGATCCGGTCGACCTCGTCATCTTCATTCACCTTGTCGACCTCGCCCGGCTTCATCGACCTCGCCAACTCGGTCGACTTCCCACGGCTTCATTGATCGACCGAGCTGGCTGGTCGACCGAGTTGGAGAGGTCGATTGGGTCAATGAAGCCGGCTGGATCGACCGAGCTGGCTGGGTCGACGAGGTCCATGAAGCCGGCTGGATCGACCGAGCGGGCTGGTCGACCGAGTTGGAGAGGTCGACTGGGTCAATGAAGCCGGCTAGATCGACCGAGCTGGCTGGGTCGACCGAGTTGGAGAGGTCGACAAGGTCCATGAAGCCGGCTGGATCGACCGAGCTGGCTGGTCGACCGAGTTGGTGAGGTCGACTGGGTCAATGAAGCCGGCTGGATCGACCGAGCTGGCTGGGTCGACCGAGCGGGCTGGTCGACGATGTCCACGGTGGTTGTGCCACGATCTAACATCAGCTGGCTCCTTATTGAAGGAAAGCGCCCCACGGTGGTTGTTACTACCGTATTTGGTAACAACGTTTGTCGATCCACGATCTAAAATGGTCCGGTCCAGCCCGACCCAGCCAAAGTAGGTTGCCCTAGCAACCTCCTATAAAAGAGGCTCTTTCTACTTAAAAAGAGAGGGGGGGCTCTCTCTCTCTCTCTCACTCAGGGAGAACAGAGTCTCTCTCCCTTCCGCATGGGGTGGATGGTTGGCGGAAGGAGAAGCTCTGCCCTCTGATCCTTGATCGACAAACGTTGTTACCAAATACGGTAGTAACAACCAAAGAAAGAAGAAGGAAGAGGAGTTGTGTTATAGCTGAGCCATTTTTAATTAGATCATCATGCCTTTTGACTTAGGTTAGTACAAGTAACTCTTCGGTTTGTCTCTCTTGGGAAAGTCAATCAGTGCAGGTCGACCTATCTACTTCAACCTCGCCAACTTCGTCGCCTCTCCAACTTCATCAACATCGCCAACTTCGTTGCCTCTCCAACTTCATCAACATAGCCAATTGCGTCGCCTCTCCAACTTCATCGACATCGCCAACTCCGTCGCCTCTCCAACTTCATCAACCTCGGCAGCCTCGTCAAAAGATCAAAGGGGTCACTCACCTCGACATAAAATTTAAAAAGACTTCAAAACTCGAATGAACAACATTAATTTCAGCTTTCACTGGAATTACTTCCACTAAAAGCTGGAGGGCTGGTGATAGGGTCCAATTGGTCCGGTCCAACCTGACTCGGATCAGTCCGACTCAGCCCAGCCTAAGACATAAACAATGGCGCCCATCGTGGCTTGAAAGGCCGTCAAAGGGCAAGAAAATAAATGCTCCATCTTCCTTCCGCGTAGGGGTGGTTGGTTGGCGGAAGGGGAGCACCCTTCATTCCTCTATAGGTGTTCTTCTAACAAACTTGCTTTTAGCTTCTACTGGAATTACTTCCACTAAAAGCTGGAGGGCTGGTGATAGGGTCCAAAATGACCCATCCTAACTCGGCCCAAAATGGCCCGGTCCAGCCCGACCCAGCCAAAGTAGGTTGCCCTAGCAACCTCCTATAAAAGAGGCTCTTTCTACTTAAAAAAGGAGGGGGCTCTCTCTCTCTCTCTCACTCAGGGAGAACAGAGTCTCTCTCCCTTCCGCATGGGGTGGATGGTTGGCGGAAGGAGAAGCTCTGCCCTCTGATCCTTGATCGACAAACGTTGTTACCAAATACGGTAGTAACAAATAGGAAAATCAAATTATTAGGGAGACCAGGCCTTTGCCAGCCTCCCCTTATCCGCCACTGTCTGCGCATGAAAGATGCACATTACTCGTTATTTAGGGTTAGTTTAGGTCATTGCTGTTACTAGGGAAATTTTGCCTACCAGATGGGAGCCATTTACTATGGTAGAGCTGAATTGAGTGTATTCATCACCAGCGGCATAGTACAACGAGTTTTTTAACATTTTTTTTTTGTCTATTTTTTATCTGTGGTACACTGGTATTAGATCATAAGTCATATTCTGTTATGGCCTTTATTAGGATTTTTTTAAATCCTTTTTCGGTATTAGTAATTAATGACTAATATGAAAGCTTACAACATGATTTTTGTTTTGAAAAAAAAAAAAAAAAAAAAAAAGAGGGCCGGGGGACAAAAAAAAAAAACAAACAAACAAACAAACAGAGTGCTCCGATCCGATGATGCAAGTGCAGGAAGAATTTTCTTTTGACAGGAAAATGAGAATATATAAATTAATCCAGCAACGAATATGAAACATCGCGACTTCGTAGACAAAGGAAAAGATGTGAGATCTCCGACACGTAATGTTCGCGTTATATGTATCTATTGTAGCACAGGCGCTTATCCTATATATAGTGTACCCACTTACAGGTGATAATGTTATAGTCTCACCTCAAAATAATTGAACCTTTTAGATGTAGATAACATGAAATGGTCCCAAAAGCTTAATTTGAGTCAAAAGATGTTTTGGAATTTTAGTGTTTAGATGCACCTTAATTATTTTGGTTATTGTAAGACACATAAAATTCTATTGAGAACTACCTCCCTCAAATGGACATGCATTTATTTTATGTACGTAATATACCAATAGTATATTTTTTGGTGTAACATACACAGCTATAAAATATTATATAGCTAGTCACTTTTTTAAATAACATTTGCACTACCGCGCGTAACGTCCTTTCTTTTTATACATACAACAAGTGTATATATATATTTTTCATTATAATGTGATTAACATTCAGGTGTATATATAGAACATTAGCTTTGTAAATATCTGTTACAACTTTTGCTTGTTATACCGTTTATATCCATTTTTATTTATGTGGGCGGCTAGACATGTATATAAAATCACTATTTGCCGCCAAATTAGGTATAATGATTAAACAAAAAATAACTACAAAAATTAGATCAGAAGTTAGGTAGAAAATATCAGGAAGTTAAACGGTTTATATTATTTTATTAAACGTGTTGACCGTAATGATTTTCCGACTAAATACATGTCCTAGAAGAAGTTAATTAAGCCCCTCAAGAGTCCCAGTAACTGAACCTACCTAGATCCTCTGTGCTGATTTTCTTTGTGGCATAATCTGTTGTATTTTTCAGGCGACATGACTATAGTCTAGTTTGTGATATTTGTTTCGATTGTGCAGAGACGACTGTAACAGCAATTGAAGAGAAAAAGATACGTAGGGATGCGTGTTTCACAAAATCTTTTAAATTCTCAATTATTTAAAGGAAAGTACTTATTTAACCAAATCATGATGGATTTAATATCATGTTCTTGTCTTACTCCTCTTTAGAAAATTATTATTCAAGCTATTCAATAGAAAGTAAAAAACGTCATTCAACCTAGACCCTTAAATTACGTCCTTACACTAGAATAGAAAAAATGATCATACATAAACTGGTGATTTAAAATGTGGCTTTGTCATATCGAAAGATATTTCTTTGCCCAGAGCTAGAGATTGTATATAATTTCATTAGTCAAAGCAATATAGAAGCAGTGGCCGTCTCTCATCTTGGGATATAAAGGGAATAAATACTATTGGCTTCTTCTGTGTCGATATTAACAAAATTATTTACAAATATATTATAAGAAATATGAAAATAAATTATCCGTGTCTATATCTATACACTGATGTGCATATTCTATCTGTTTATTATTCTGATGTGCATATTCTTTATTATATTATTATTGTTAATTAGTAGTACTATTCATAAAGGTTCCGTTTGGATGAGTTAGGAATAAAGAAGGAAGAACTATTCCAGGCGGAAAAATGTTATTTGAGAAAGAGTGGGAATAAACTATTTCGGGAATAAGAAATATTGTTTGGATGGTAAGTTGAGAATAAGGTTATTGGGAAGTGTGTTATTGGGGTGAAAAGTAAAAGATGAGTGTTATGTTGGAAGAGTGAGAAGAGTTGTTATTTTAGAAATAAGAAATATTGTTTGGATGAATTTTTTGTTAGGAAGAAGAATTTAGACCAAAAAGAAGCTATTCCACCCTTATTCCACCTCATCCAAACAGAGCCAAATTATATATGTTTGGGATGTTTGGATGTGTATGGAATAAGAACAAGAACTAGAACAAGGGCTTGTTCTTGTTCTTGTTTCTTGTTCCAACATTTTCATGGAACAAGAACAAGGGCCCCTTGTTCTCCCTTGTTCTTATTCCCGGGGGTGTTTGGTACCCTTTGAACAAGAACAAGGCCCCTTGTTCTTATTCTTGTGTTTGCCAAACATCCCCAAAGATTTCTCGACTCAAAAACATGTACATACAGATGTGATTCTATTAAAATCTGCTTGGAATACATAATTTTCTTTACATCGCCTACTAAAATCTTCCAACAAGTGCCACGCAATTTTGCTGAGCAGGCTAGAACACAGAAAATCTCAGTTGAAATTACTGATTTATGGTTGCATAATAAATGGTCTCTCTAATCCAGCCAGGAGCATCAATTAAATTGGCACGTCGCACTCAAACAGAATTTCATAGAAAACAAACTAAGTCGCATAAATAATTAATACACTGCCTATTCCTTCCCCATTCCCTACCAACATTCCACATCATGTGATGTGGGATCTCATGAATTCGGATACTCTAGTGCCATCAATATACAACGAATTATACAACGTGTCATGAATAAACAAAGCCACGACAATTAAGTGTAACTCTTTCAATATGCATGAAAACTTTCTTGAGAGAAGTATGAATAAATCAACATGCAAGTTTTGTGTCAGCCACTCCCCTTACAAGTTACAACTGTAAAGTCTCTAGCTACTCGGTAAGAAGAGCCAAACCTGGTTAATTTTAAGCCTTGAACAAAATGTTATTTACACGGGATTTCATTTCGTTTTCGTTTCATTTCAATTGATTTCTTAGGATTTTGTTGGAGCAAATAACATATAAATTCTAATCAAATGACACCAAATCCGTTCTTTTTGATACGAAATAGAGAGAGAGAGAGGGGGGGGGGGGGGGGGGGGGGGGGTGGATTCCTTGTGGGCATGGTGTTCTTCGCTCTCAAGCCCTTGCATCAGAAGCTAAGTGGCATCTTCATCCAAGATAGATTACGACCCATACTCACTCTTCATCAGCCCAATACATCCAAAATTTATCCCAAATCGGATTCGGATCTCAAACTTTTAATAACTCAAAGGTTGCTTTCAGGGGGCAAGTGCAACAATCCAAAAACATTGATTCTGTAGATGGCTAAGGTCATGACCATGGGATAGCATCCTTTTCTTGCTGCTCTCTCTCTTTATATATATACATAAAGACATTTAGTTAGCTATCCAAGTAATCCAAGTAGGAAAGAGAAAAGTTTCTTCCTTATTATCTCCTACAACATACATGTCCAAGAATACCTAAATATACATCCTACATATATACTTGTCATTCTAACACCACACCAAACCCTCAGAACCCCACCCCTCCCTCTCTCTCTCTCTCTCATAACCTCTCTTGTGTATTAGTTAAGATGGGTCTAAGAGAGATAGAGTCGACACTTCCACCGGGATTCAGGTTTTATCCAAGCGATGAGGAGCTTGTTTGTCATTATTTGCAAAAGAAGGTTATGAATGAAATCTTGACCGGCGGAACATTGGTGGAGGTGGATTTGCACATTCATGAGCCTTGGGAGTTGCCAGGTTTGATTCATTTAAATAAACTCATCATATATAGTTTAGTTACGTCTGATGATATTTTATAATTTATCCATTGCTTTCTTTGGGAAATACTTTTGCTTCGGTGTTTCTCTCTCTATTGAAATTTTACTTATTCCCTATTTGGGTTAAACAGAACCCTTCTAGACAATTGGCTGACAGAATTCAGTTATTTTGATCCTCTTTTTACTTCCTTTATGGTAGTTGATTAGTTTTAACATACTGTGAAGTGGTACGTATCATTAATTGTACGCATCTTAGGCTAATATAATTGCATGGTATCGGCACGGAGACAAACGCATAGGTTTGCTTCAATTAATTTTTAAATATTATAGAACACTATATAACTGTATATATATGTTTTCCCTTAAATTTATCTTTTTGCAAAGGCAGAAGTATATGTATCCCCTTGTATTGTTTCTTTGTGCTGAATTTCTCCGCAGAATAACATCTAGGATCAGTCACAAATTAAGATAATAATTACTTCACAAAATCTCTTCTTCAAGTTTATAAGGAAATGCATAAAGACATATTTTCCTAGTTTTTTTGGAAGAAAGGTGCTAAAAAGTGCATGCGCGCGTAGCGGCTTTTGTTTGGATTTGTACAAATTAATAAATTGCTGTCATAAATGTTCATCTTCAGCCCAGAATTAGGATGGTAATAATCCAATGTTCAATTTAATATCTTATTCTATGTTTAATTCTTCTAGATATTTTGATATGTACAACCTATCCTTTTTTTATATAACCTATTGTACAATTTTAATACAATAACGTTACTATTTACAATGCAATAGAGCACATTTTGTCTTTGTTCCTCTTGCAGTTTCACAGATCACATTTTGTCTCATGCACTGGATAATTGGTGCTTATTCTAATTAGAGTAATTAAGATTTCAGTATTGAACAGGATCATTTTGTCATCCACTACATACTGCTGTAGCAAAATGGACTTGGATAGTTGGCTTTTATGAAAGGACAAACTCTTCAAGATTTTGTCATATCTACTTAATGAACGACATATATGGACATTAGCACTAATAAACATGTGAAGGCCTATGTAGAATGAAACAAATGTGATGTGGAACTCCAAAAAATAAATTTATTAAACCCCTCTGCATGATTTCTTATTTGGATTAGAAAAAACAAAAAAAAAAACAAAAAAAAAAAACTTAATACATATATACCACCGCGCAACATATCAGAAACAACAGTATAAGAAACTAGCAGGTCTTTCTTCGCAGAATTTATCTACAAGAAGAAATCCCAACAACAAAGCCAGCATCATGCATGTTTTTTCATTCTGCATTGTATTATTAGCATGTTTTGTTCATTACGACAATCTCATGAGGAAATAAAATAATTAACAATAAAAAATTTATTGGGGCCAGTATGCTCATAACTGTGTATAGCATTGACATTATCACCAAGTAAAATGAGGAGACTACGCAATTAGATGGAGCTTTTCTTCATAGTACTCGATATTTTTTTTTTTTTTTTGAAGCAACATAGTATCGATATTATACACAAAGCCCTGAATAAGATGTAATATATCAATAATATAAATAAAGATGTGTGGGTGTCGGTTCCTGATTTAGTTAGTATTAGTGCGACACTCCATCAAGACCTTTGATTTTTCTGCTCCGACTTAATCTGGTCCGTTCCTTCAGATGTATGTTAATTTTTTATGTGTTATCTATTGTGTTGTCATATATGTTGCTTAGAGTTGTGTTCCCTTTTATGTTGCATTATTGAGATCCATTTTGATTGTACTATGTCATTTTTGTCACATAATTTATTTCAACCTCTCTCTTAGTTGCTTCTATGAAAAATGATGGAATAACGTTTTTTTATTTGTGATAGTTAATTATAAAATATTTCAACATATGGAGATATAATTTATTATTTCTATCCTACCAGTTATTACGCTTTAAATTAATTACAAACATAACAATCTAATTACAATAAACATTTATTAAATGATAAAATATTTAATTTTTATTATTATGTCAAATATCGAGCGAAGCTCGATTAACCCCTCTAGTATATATAAACAACAAAGAAAAATAACAATCTAGGTTGAAATAAATGATCTTATTGTGTGTGTGTATTCTAAGTTTGGAATCCCAATGTGCTTCAGATATTGCAAGGCTCACTGCAAACGAGTGGTATTTCTTCAGCTTCAGAGACCGCAAATATGCAACAGGTTTGCGAACAAACAGGGCAACAAAAACTGGATACTGGAAGGCTACAGGAAAGGATCGAATGATATACAATCCAAATAGCCATGTCATTGTAGGTATGAGAAAGACTCTGGTGTTTTACCAAGGGAGAGCTCCAAATGGTGTGAAGACTAGCTGGGTAATGCATGAGTTCAGACTTGAAAACCCAAATGCTCCTCCTAAGGTAATCATTACTTTCCCTAATTGTAGATGCATAATTATCTTTTCTAGTATTGTTTTGAACATTTTATTCTAGAATTGGAGGTTTTAAGCTCTCTTCATTGTTATCTAATGAACAAGGGCAACATACTAATTTTGTGGATCAACAATGGTCAATGGCAAATGGTTTAATATCTTCAATTTCGTATATTTGTGAATTTAGTGAGTAGATAGTCCCAAACAAGCTTCCTGGAAATGATCAATATATATTTTTTATCAGGCCTGATAAGGATCATCCGCTAGATCCATCATCCCCATCATCCGCTCATTAATAACAGAAATTCCTAGCGTCCTTTCCATTTTAGTCCTAGCGATTCTAGCGCCCTTTCCATTTTAGTCTGCGCTTTCCCCCCTTTTCGCGCTTTCCCTATTTACTTGCGCCATTTCCATTCTGCTCAGCCTCGTTGCTGAATCTAAAACTATTTTTGTTGAAGATACTAAGTAACTTCAATAGTTAGCTTAGTAACTTCAATAGTAATAGTTTCAACTTCAATAGTTAGCTAGGTAACTTCAATAGTTAGTCTAGTAATTTCAACAGTTAGCCTAGTAATTTCAATAGTTAGCTTAGTAACTTCAAGAGTAATACTTTTAACTTCAACAGTTAGCTTAGTAACTTCAATAGTTAGCCTAGTAATTTCAACAGTTAGCCTAGTAATTTCAATAGTTAGCCTAGTAACTTCAAGTATAATGGTTTCAACTTCAATAGTTAGCCTAGTAACTTCAATAGTTAGCTCAATAACTTCAATAGTTAGCTTATTAACTTCAAGAGTAATAGTTTCACCTTCAACAGTTAGTCTATTAACTTCAAAACTAATTGTTGAAGTTGAAATTATTATCGTTGAAGTTACTAAGCTAACTATTGAAGTTGAAACTATTATCATTGAAGATATAAAACTAACTATTGAAGCACACACTATTGCTACGGAATATACTAAACCAACTACAGTACTTAGCATAAGAGAGTTGAGATGAGAAGAGCATAGATGTGAACAGAAAAGGAAAGATGGGATGGGGGAAGAAGAGCGTAGACTCTGGATGAGAAGAGCGATGCGTTTAATACTTTCCGTTTATGGGAATGGGATGCTGGATATATTCTTTCCGAAAATGGAAAGCATTGACGTGTCGCTGGGGATGATGGGGATGATAGAATCCTATAGGATGATGGTAAGCAATTCCGATTTTTTATCGTCCATTAGTTATGAAAATTAATGGAATTTTTACAACTAAGTCCATATTTTAAGCATGTTTCTAAGCCATTAGTAAAATAATTCTTTTTAATTATAAATTTGACAACTAAAGGTATCGGATACATAGTGGTCCTGAAGGATTGGAGTTATTAAATCTTCTTTGTAAAACTAGCTTCAGAATATAATATCATATATTTGGTTATTATAGGACATCCAACATATGTATTAACTATGTTATGCCCCGTGTATAGCAGATCCAATTGATTATCTGATGCCATCTGATCATACCATAGATCAACAAACTAATTAAATTGTAGGCTATAAGTGCTTTCTGAGCTGATATAACCTTATTTTTTAAATTTAATGGCTAGTCCAATAATACCACACCGTGTTTAATTTTCCCAATTGGTTGTGTTGCAATGACCAATTAGGCGTACAATTGATAGAGTGAAATATAAGAAAATGAGGTCATGAGCATATTCTATTTTCTAGTGATCAATATGTTCCCATCAACACATGGTCCTTGATATATATATAATATCCAAGCATGAGCACTAACAATACTGCACATGCTTTTAAATATATATATATTGTTCGTACTAATTGTGGAATTTTCATATCATCTAAACCGTAGTTACGTCTATTCCAAATTCTCAGTCTTATGATTTCTTCTATTGACCAGCAAATAATTTTCAATCTAAATATTTCTTTGATCATTCCTTTTATTTTATTTTATTTTAATTAAGCTTTTCTTCCATATATTTTGAATACTGTATCCTGATAAATAATTGGCCACCTAAATGTTGCACTAGGTTTTTCCCGTGTTTATACTCTTGTTTAACTCTCACTAGACTGCATCTTTCGAAAATTTAATGCGACAGTGATAGATAGCTTTGTTTTCTTGTTAATTAAGTGAAATTAATTGATCATTTGATATAGTTAACAGGAAGAGAATTTCTTAACTTATTACGTTTGTTCAGTCTCTATTGCATTAGTTTCTTATTGCACTTTACAAGTTATGATATGTCATAATGATCATTCCTACAGTGTTTGAGTTGTCATTATCATATCTTATTAATTATGACATTATTTAATGTACTTTCAATATAGGAGGATTGGGTTCTTTGTAGAGTTTTTCACAAGAAGAAAAGTGATGAATCCTACAACGACTACAGCAGCACGGATGTCGATGTGACTGATGCCAGCATTACAGGCTGTTCTTCTAAATTTTCTGTTCATTCAAATCAGTTAAATGGGTTTAATAACGAGCATATTGACTCGTCATCACAGGATTACAATGACCCCATAGTAAATATGGGGTTATTGCACTATAACATACCCGATATCCCACAGGAGATGATGAATATTAACCATGAAACAGTTGACATGGATTATAGAGATGGAGATTACTACATGTTACTTCTAGAAATGGGAAGAGAGAACCAAGATCTTGTTGGAGGGGGGGATGCAACTATTGGAGATTTGAGGGTACATGGAGATAATGGTCATATTTTCTACTAGAAGGAAATCGAAATTAATTAATACGCTACTGTTTATTTAGTTTGCTGTTGGCCGTTGGAGTGTGTATATATAGATAATGAGGTGTGCTGTCAATATGGTGATGCAGAAATAAAAAGGTATTAGGTGATTAATTTGGAAGGTTTCTGTTCTTTATCCTACGTACTGTTGTATATAGAGCTTTTGTTTAATTCATGTATCGATCGCCTTACAGTGTTTGACCTTCCAAACCATATATTAAATACATAAAATTTGGTTGAGGGCATGTACAAATGTTGTTCCAATTAATATTTTTTTTTCTGGAACTATGTGCTTAATTCAAATAAGTTAATGGTTTCCTTAATTTGTTGATCAAGGTACATCATACTAAAATATATTCACTTATTTCCCAATAAAATTCTAAAATAACACCTATATACAACTATAACGCTGTAAGCCTGTAACCATGTAATTTAATAAATAAACCTATTATTGCTATGTCCTGATGACAAGGGATGCTAAACAAACATTATATGTTTTCCAATTTGTGCAATAAGTTGCAATTTTATTAATTGATAAATTATACAGTCATTGTAATATGGCCGCTTGTGTCTTATCATCATTAATTATTCGTTTCCAGTAAAAAATTGTGCCAGATATTGACATCAATAACTTGAGAATTAACTATATTTTGGCTAAAGACTCGACAAAACCGTGCTCAAACACACACAAAACCCACTACACACATGCCCAAAATACCCTTCAAGCAGTTTTACTCACATTAGAATGCATACTTTACTAATACTGTTATCATATATAATGGACACTTACTACGTAGGCATTCATTAACTTAAGGCATTCATTAACAATTTAAGATATCTAGTAACAATCACTGAACTTCAAGGTATATATAGAGTACATCTCATGATAAACATATTTTTATTAATTATTTGAAGTGAAACATCCAAACATAAATTTTATATATGATGTATTAAGAAAACAAAAAAATGCACATTTATCAAGAACAAAATGAAGAATAGAATATAGTAATTAACAATAGCCATTGTTTTCTTCTGAGATCAAATGGAGGCAAAACTCCTAAAGTTAAATATTCACAAGAGAGATTTAAGCGGAATTTTTAATATGTGATCTGTACTCAACATGAGTTTTTTTTTTTATTATTTTTTATTTTATTTGATGCACTTCAAAGAATCCGAGGAAGAGACAGAATAAAAGCTAGCCAGTAATTGCTTTGTTTTTTGAAGGCAGATCGGCCGACTTTCTTCTATAATATTTAAGCTAAGGACCACTTCTTTTTCTATAATGAAAAACTGTCCCCTCTCTATTCAGGCAACTGCCTAAGGCCTACTCTAATCATCTCATAGAACAACATAAAAAGGCTGGTGGGTCCAACACAAAAAAAGAGAACAGAAAATTTATATATAATTTAAAGTAAATTGTACCATCCGAAGCTGCACCTACCGTACTCTGCAAAATTTTTAGTTGTTTCTCTCCAACAGAATAAAAGTTTGAGAGAAAAAAGATACAGTAATCTAAAAATTAAGCGTACTCTGCAAAGGATCACTTACTCGTCATCATCCAGCGCTGTCAACCCCCGCCTGAATATACAGTAATCTAAAAATTAAGCGTCAATTTATACATATTTCATTATAAACAATTTAAATTATTTTATATCAAGCTTTAAATTAAGTATTAATTCTTAATTTTTTTGACACAAATTTATAAACAAGCAGCTCCATGTAAAGTAACAATCGCGCATTCATGGGCGGAGTCATGATTTTGATTTGGGGGGGTCAGGGGTGGGGTGGGGGTAATTTTGGATTTTTTTTTTTTTAGGATAATAATTTTACATAATAATATAAGATATTTGACGAAATATATGAAATTGTATCGTTGTAGGGGCCAAGCCCCTTCCATAACTTTGCCAAAATTAATGATTTTAAGTTTTATTTAACACTAATCGATTTGTGTGGCATTTATATTGCAGTAATTTTAAAAGCGATTGCTAATAAAATTTAGGAGCGAGAGAAACAAGCAGAATCTCTCAGAAATGACTAGCAAACCAATAAAATTTCTCTCTATACATTCATTTTCATCATAACGATTACAACTAGGCGCACCACAATTACACCGTCTGTGGTCTAAACTGCTAACTGCATCGATTGTGTTTCCAATTGGTGGTGAAAAAGCAGTAGTTGAGATGAACATGGCCATGGTACTTTGGATCATGATGGAGCAGTAGTTGCAGGAAGGGCCCCTACCCTAGATCCTTTCTATGATATTTCCTGTACCAGAATACCGGTTGTGATCAACTAGGCTATCTGGCAATAAATTAACTAATTCATGAGAATATATTAGCTAGTGACTTTTCAAATTTTACCTCTAATTTCTGCAAGACAACGAGATTTCCTATTACCTTTGTTTTAAAACATGTTGGACTATGGAATATAAACAAATTTCGGAGTGAGAATGAACTTTCAATTTGCAGATACATTCAGCAGCGAAGGTTTTATGCAAATATATAATGCTTTGTTAGTAGTGTGCCAATATATCACTGAATACAATTGAGCATAATGTGGCTTTTATGGGAATAATTCGGAGCTAGCTAGGACCCCCTCACAGCCATTAATTAAAGTGTGTTGAGGGTTACGAAAAAATTTAACTTGACTCCTCAAATTCAGCAGAAGCTCTGATTATTGACAGAATTTGAAAGAGCAAACGTGGTCCTTCGAGGGAGTTTTGGTGGGTCAAACATGGTGGTTTTAACAAAATATGCTGGAACTGATTTTCAGTTTTGTTGAACCGGCTATTCTATACCAGATCTACATGACGTGAACTAGTTGTGTTAAGCATTTTTATTTTGCATTTCGTATCACAATTCAAATTCTATTGTGTATTTTTTTTTTAATTCTTTTTTTATTATGTTTGAGTCTGGCTGCGCATGAATTATGTACCTCCTGGTAATTCTTGCATAATTTTGTCTTATTGATCAAACCCAGTTTAACCTGTAAAATTACTGTTTTCCAATCAGCATCCCTCCATATTTTGCATCCGTATGGAAGCTGAACATTACCATTGTGGTTGTCTGTCGCTCTCTTTATTATACATTATTACATATACGTATCCATATACATACTCTTATATTTGGGTATACACAAAAATGGATTATGCTAGAGGAGTCAAGGTATGAGCCTGCCACAGTGCCACTGGCCAATAAAAAAACATGCAAGTTTCTGAAAGAAGCATGTGGTGGGGCTCTTACACAGACTGGGCTTGAGACAGCGCACAAAATTAATCACACTAGATGGATCAGAAATCAGACCGCTTTTTCAGTTTTGACTATGTAGATGCCCATCCCCTTGTCTGGTAAAATGTTCATGATTGATATTGGTAGAAATGGAAATTTACTATCTATGATAGCCTTATCAGCCTGGTAGATGGAATCTATCGCTCACATCATGGAATTTAATTATTATGGTACTTTTCAATGATATTTTGGAAAATATTGTTCAAATTCGTAAATGAAAATTTTAGATGTGTAGATTTTTCATTATTCATATTGGTGCATCGAAATTTTGACAATGTAAAATCATTTAACCTTTTATTAAATAATATGAAATGTCTAACGACTGAATTTTTGCATCTTATGAATGAACTGTATGTATGCCAAGTTGCCAACTGCCAAAGACGCGACATATTGTAATCCAAATCATTATGGGCCTGACCCAAGCCCAATTACAGAATGCTTATCATTGCAAATTTGCAAGCATCGAAATTTCTTTCACTCAATTGGTCAAATCTTCAATCAACTGAAGGCCGATAAAAGAAAAACTTAATATATTGTTTTCTTTTTTGGGAAAACCAATCTTAATATATTCATATGCTTTCAAATTAGTCAATCAATTGATAGGCAAAAAAAAAAAAAAAAAAAAAAACATTTAGTCAATCAATTTTACGGATAACATGATAATATACATATGTGTAATCTACGCTCAAAATCCAATTTCTTCTTTTTTTCGGGTGAGATATAGAAAGCATCAAAGAACAAAGAGAACAAGGAATTAAAAAAATAAAAAGAACGTGCTGCCTCCTTATTTTACTCTTATAGTTCCTTTAATCTTTACCATTAATTTGGTATTTGGTTACATTCTATTCTACACTCAATGTAGTCAACCCTCCGAGTGATGTCGATCTAATTTTTTTTATATATATATAGGAATCTGTTTTTAGAAAATACGGATAGCACCACGTCGGTGCCAACCAAAGAAGCATTTTATATTTTATTGTCTTCCTTTTTTTTTTGCAGTCAAACCCCTTAGACTAATTTTTTTTTAAAACTGTTTTATCGGAGCAATCTAGATTTTCTACCCTTCTCCATTTTCTCAGGTGGTTGAAGAAATTGTTCTCGAAGTATTAGAGAACAGAGCTATGGTGTATTCCTTTTCCTAACAATCTTCTTTTAATTTTATTTCCTGTATATTTGAGCAAGAAAGAGATATCATGCTAAAAAGTTGAATTTAATTGTTAGCTAATGATATGGTTGGAAATCGGTCATGGTTTGGAGGTCTGTTGAACCGCTCAACTTTTAGAAGACAAGTTATAGGTTTCAGTGCCAGGAATTTTGATTTAACCCCTCTTCAGGTAACTCTTTATTTACGTATTCATCATTTTGTGACTACTAATTAAAGTATAAATCCCTTTTTTTTATGCTTCTTTCTTTGATCCTTTTTAGTGAAAATTTAGCAATTTCACAATATTTTTGAACAACACAACATCTTTAACAATTAAATTTGCACAAAAAAAGTTTTTTGGCTTTGTCGGAAATTGTAAAAAACATATTATATGCACTAATGATTAATCGATTTTATTATTTTACATGCGGCCATTTGACACAAAAAATAAAAAATGTGTCATGCAGTTGTAAAATTTATTTTTTTATCAACATGATCTATTTGGAAAATTTCTACTCAGCTTTATCAAACGGTTTTATTTCTCTATTTGTGTCTTTCTTTTAATTTTCCACAACTATTTTTTATGCTATAAAATGCATTGTATTCTTCCAATGCAGGAAGAGCGTCTACACAAATTAAAGGACAGATTGGGTATACCTTTTGATGAAACCCGGCCGGATCATCAAGTAAGGATATGTTCCTTACAAATATACAAATATATTCAACTGGTAAATATAAGAAATTCAAAATATCAAAAAATCAACTACTAAAAAAATTAATTTAAAAAGGTGATGTGGAACACTGAAGGAACTGTAAGATGCTGACTTTTGATCGCCAGTGCATTCCTTACAATGTTCTTTTCATATGCCTTATCATTAGTGTGGTGTATTTTCATCAAACTGTTGTGCATGCAGGAAGCACTAAAAGCACTTTGGGAGGCATCCTTCCCAGAAAGGGAACAACCAGGACTTGTATCCGAGAAATGGAAGGATATGGGTTGGCAAGGGGCAAATCCTTCCACCGATTTCAGGTTCTTCCTTTGTTTCTTTATTGGTGTGCAACTGTGCACATATATATCTGCTTCTCAATTTAAACTATTTCAATATTAATATAAAATGGAATTCTGATCTAGCTTTTCTAGTATCATAATTTGGTTCAAAAAAGCTGTTCTAGACGAAAATCAGGTCATTTCTCTGTACATATTATGACGTTGGGCCAGAGTGGCTCAAATTTCCTAGAACTATACGTCTTCTGCAGTGTTTTTTCATAAAATAATCTGCAAGGAATTTTGTTTCATTTCTAATTGATACATTTTTTCACAGGGGATGTGGGTTTATCTCCTTGGAGAATCTTCTGTTCTTTGCAAGGACTTACCCAGTAGGTATTTCTGTATTTGTGTAAGATAGAAGAGCTTAATTCGAAAGCTTCTTTTTTTTTTCCTGAGTATATTCTCCTTAAATTCATGACTAATTTTCTAATTTCAATACTCTAACCATCTCCCCTGCACATTATTTATTCAATTGGCATTGATGGCATGAAGGGTTCTTTCAAAAGGCTATTGCACAAGAGAGATGGAGAACGAGCTGCCTGGGAGTATCCTTTTGCTGTTGCCGGGCTCAACATTTCGTACATGTTGGTTCAATTGTTGGAACTTAATTCAGGTATTGTCCCACATACTAGTACATCTCTTCCGTTCTGTTTGCAAAGTCCCTTCTCTTTTTGGGTTGATCATGAATAGTTCCATGACTAATGATGTGCATTTACCATTTCATTGGAACTATTATGATTATAGATTCACCAAGATTTATGCTAGAACAGAAGTCAGTAATGGAACATATCAGAACCAATGAGAATGTTGAATTCTAAATCTTCAAACAATTTTTTTTTTCTTTTTAAGAATTATATAAGTTATAAATACTTTAGAAATCATGTGAATTTGGTTGCTTTCTACAGAAAAACCTAAATCTATTCATGCGATGAACTTCATAAGAGTGTTATCAGGTGAATTACACTTTCTCCTTGTCAGATCCTAAATTTTCAGATTTGTTTTTTCACTCTTTTGTTTAAGTTGATGTTTTCATAATAAGTAAAGTTGTTGATTTTTCTTTTAGAAGACGAAGAGTCATTTGATGTGTTATTCTGTATAGCGTTTGAGATGATGGATGCGCAATGGCTGGCAAGGCGTGCTTCATATATGCAATTTAATGTACCTTTCCCTTCAAAACTTATTATATATCATGCATCGCTAACTTTTGGACGACACATTCTTGATACTGGCATGGTATCTTAAAATAATCTGGTGGAAAGCTATCCATGTTTTTCTTAATGTAAATCAACTTCTGAAAATGTCTCAACTTTACATAGAGTCTGATATGATCTGGATTATCACTTTTCAGTTTTCACTACTATACAAGTGCAAAATAATTCAATAACCTTGTTTAAGTAGTAATCTACGTTATAATGCTATTTTTTTCTGAATGATGTCCACTAGGAGATAATGGAGTCGACAAAGAGTCAGCTTGAGCGAGAACTTTCACTGGACGATGTGCATAGAATTCGAGATCTTCCTGCTTATAACCTTTTGTTTAAATAGAATTGACAAATCTGTGCTAGAATAGCTAATCTTTAACCAAGCAGTTTATACAAGCTTGACTGATCAAGGTCATGTAAATTTACTTGTATACACGACCATCGGATACCCCGTATAATTATTTCATGTGGTTATAGAGAGCACTTTGTAAACTCATGAACTGGCTATTAATTCTTGCATGGCCATTATGAGGATAACTGAAAGTACATGATATATTTTTTTTCCCAAATGTTTGTCATCTTACGAACTTTATCAGCTACAAAGAATGAAATATTATCAAGATTAAAAAATATCAAACAATGAAAAGTGGTGGGTCGAAACCCATTAATTTCAAAAACTCAATGTTTTCCATACTCTATAGCACTATCAAAGCACTTAAAAATTGCCAAAAAGAACTTTCACTAATTGTGAGACGATAATGTTCTTGAAAAGATTGCATGGAAATTTTGTCAACACCCCAAAGGTCGCGCCTCACCACACGATAAGACAAATAAGCAACTAATAAAAGATCATATACAAAAATGTTCTTTAAAAATAGGGAAAATCGGATATAAACCCCTCTAATCCATCTTAAGATCATTCCTTAAACCGTAGACAATATACAATTTTAAACCGTCTGTTCTATTAACATTAAAAAAAAAAATCATAATGATCCAAACTTATATACAAGCTATCTATGTACTGCCAACTATTTGCCTTGGTGCCATTGAAAAAGATGGCAAGTATCCTTCAGACAATTGCACCACAAATCGGTGCAAAGCTCTTGCCAAGGCAACAAACAAAATTTTAAGCAAACAACATGCTGATCGTAGTGCTAGAAAGGGTTGTCTGCTCACATCTCTGACAATTTTGAATAGTACCACTCTTACCCTGCGATCTGCTATGATAGCTTGCACTTGTGAAGTTGTTTCCCTATTTAACTGCCTGGTGCCTTCTTTGCCAATTGTAGTTTTCATCAGCCATTGGCATATGGAATCGGCAAAAACAGTTACAAGAAACTGGCGGAAAAAGACGGTTTCTTTGGAAAGCATAGCTCCTGCCAAGGATGCCCCATCCTGATCCAGTTCAAAACATCAGAACTTTGGTTAAATGTAATTAATTCCTTTTATTTGTTCTTATAAAGTCATTGCTTGGATAGTTATCATAATAAATTAAAGAATCAACTCTTTTGAAAGATTTAAAATACAAATTTTTGAATCGTCCTAGACTCATAGTTGCAAACATTGCCAAAGTCATATCTGGCAACAAAATATTTTACTCATTATTATACACCAAGGTTGGTTGATTTTTCATAACAATATATGGATTTTAATTTTACAGTGATAATATGCTAAACCAAAATGAGTAGCTAAGTATCATAATTAATTTTACTGTGATTTTATGCTAAACATTTACATACAAACCTCTTTTAGTAAACATGACAGACCTTGGTTAAACTTTTATTGTTGGTTAAAAATTCATACCGCAGTCATGAGAAGTCGTCTTAAAACAACACCATCTCTAGAAGGTAAAAGATTCAGGATTAATTTTGCCGTCTGAAATTCACCTGCATCCCCAATCTCTCGTCTATTTGTTCTCTCTGACCAGTCTGATACACCAATGCTCTTTCTGCTTGTTACATATTAGTAATAAGTTAATCCTCCCTAGGATTTGGACTAATAAAAAAACAATAATAAAATATGCTCACCTGGTTGAACCTAGTCTGAGAAATAAAAGAACCTTCTTCAGTTGTAGCTCTCTCCTTCTGTTCAGGACAACCTACATGGATATCCAGTTTTCATCACATTATTTAATTCTACTTAACCAATCTAACAGTTACTATCAACGAAAATGTGTCTACTCATGGACACTGCAAAAATTTCAAAACAGAGACTGCAAATTCATTATAGATCCCATATTTCCACAAGTCTATTCCCTGAAAATGTTCAATCATTAAGCTAAGTTACCAATTTACATTCAGGCAGCTACCCCCTCCTCTTCCCTTCTACCAAAAAACAAGAACCATAATAAAAAAAGCGACACAAAAGGGAGATACCGAGTACAAAATTTTTCTTGTAGCGACTGAATTATCATAAAGGAGTTTTCTGACAACAAAAGGGTATGCAGCTTGAAATGTTTTAAAGTTCTCATCAACTGCCACTGCCAGGCCTGTTAACAACCAACAAAAGAAAGATACACAAATAGGTAACATATATTTACATAAGCTGAATTTCAAGAAAGATGCTGAAAAACAAAAGCTGACCTTCCAGTGAAGCCAAGGACCGCAAGACAAGTGTATAGTAAGGTGGCATGCGAAAATGGTGCTTCAGTGCTACTGACCAAACATTGGCAAGAACCTGCAGTTAACCATACATCTTTAAGAAAAATTTTAAAACTTTAAATGCACAATGTTGGCTAAAGGAATAGAAACAACCAACTGAAGTACCGAAAAGTTTATCAGCAACCTCATTATTTTGGTATTGTATTTCTCAGGGAAATCAATATAAATAGAAAAAAAAAAATGACAGATAAAGAGTACAAATTGATTAAAAAAAAAATATCATACCTTACTAAATTTAACGTCTGGAATTCCTTCAACAAATGCAACCTCGCCTAAAGCATCTTCTAACTCCTAAAACATTGTTAAAGAAAACATATATAACTTGTGTATGTAGAAGTACAACCCAATCATACATAAAGCATAGAAGTATATCATTTCTGAGCACTAAGACCAGCATTGAGGGCTGAAATCACTCATGACACAACAAACTAAAATGGTGCAAACCAGTATAGACAGTAGCATTATTTCCATGCCAGTCATCTGGTTACTATTGGAGCTGTTGAAATCAACCAGATGGGTCAATCCAAGAACACTTGTTAACGGATTGGATTGGAATTATCAACTCAATTGGGTATATGGAGAAATGTTAATGGTCTAGATCCCAAGTTATTAGACAAAATAAAATCAACTCTTTTCCAGCATGTGGCTTACTAAAGTAACACGTCGGAGATTGGTCCCGGGTGGGACCATATCCATGCGAGTCAAATCAGAGATAAGGCCAGCCCAATCTCCATTTGCAATGTGCACTATGCTGGCCAGCATGGCCAGCTGATGCTTCTTCTCCATCATACATAGCAACCCAAAATCTAGAAACCTAAAATACACAAGTAGGAATAACATGCACAAATATAAAATAGGGAAAAATCAGTTATATACCCCTCAAATCATAGCCAATTGGAAATATCCCCCTCTAATCATCCATACTTCAGAAATTTACCCTTTTCATTATTTTTAATGCTTTCTTAATTCTGAAAAATATAATTAATCAGTCTCTGACAAAAATAAGTAATTTTTCCTGTGAAATAAAATAAGTATATTACAATGTCATTAGGTGAAACTTTACAAGAATTTAATCTTACCCGATACGGCCATCAGGAGTATAACGCAGGTTCCCTGGATGTGGGTCTGCATGCAAAAGACCTGTGTCTAGAAGCTGCACTAATGATGCTCTCACACCTTTGTTGACCTTATGTCAAACATAAAACAAAATAGGAGGACATTTAGAGCATGCTATTGCAATAGCCATGAAGTAAAGACATGTTTCTCGATAGAAACATCTAAACAAACTGCTACCACAATTAGGGAAAGTGAAAATAAGGTTACAGAAGGGCAAGGCATTCTAATAAACAAAATTTAATTGGAACTAATTGTTGTAACTTATTGGGAAGGGTAAAATATAATCTGAAAAACCCAGGCAACATAGCTAAAAAAGACTGGCTACTGCTCCCTACAAGGGACTGAAAAAGGATGAACTATACTTGTGCGATACAAGATATGTGACCCTCCAAAGTTAGGATGTCTGGCTGACACATGATATATTCCGTAACTCACTGGGCTTTACTTTCTAATTTTGTAAGAAAACTTTCCAAACTCAATACCTCAGTAGAGTTACTACTGGTCTACCAAGTTCATACAAGTTTAGCCTGAAAAATACCAGGTCAAGAAGACGATCTTTTGCTTCAACCTGAAGCTTTTGGCCCAAGTAATCAGCGTTAGTAATCATGCTACTGGTGCTATTAGTGGGGAGTTCTTTGGTGACAGAAAGCAGCTTGGTGGGGTTGTCACCTGCAAGCCACTCCATAGTCAACAC
The DNA here is from genome assembly GCA_027725995.1 of Rhynchospora tenuis. NCBI lineage: Eukaryota > Viridiplantae > Streptophyta > Magnoliopsida > Poales > Cyperaceae > Rhynchospora > Rhynchospora tenuis. Next base: position 128,444,852 of record CM050889.1, on the reverse strand, counting down.
TCTCTTTGTCGTGAGCTCTTTAAAAACCTTTGGCACCACCATAAATGAGTACTGTGAATGCGCCTCCTGCATTGCATGCCACAAAAAAAAAGGGAGAAAAAAAAAAGTTAACCAGGGATATCAATTTTAGTTCCTTCTTATTACTGCAGTCATCTTGTCTTGATTTATCCTTCTTGTCAGAAACAAAGCTAATTTGAGGCTAGAAAAAAATCATAAATAGTGGAAAAAATTGGGTGCAATTGCAACAATGGTAGTTATCTGATCCAAAGTTGTAAATTTAGGTTAATTGAGCACTTGAAACTTAATTATGGTGATGTAAGAAATTTAGCAAAATTACTGGAAAGCAGTGCCCTGAACATACCAACACTTTGTTGGTGCTGGTACAGCAACTGCCAAAATATTTAATTCACTAATGTTTGGAGATTGACAAAGAAAGAAAAGTTATCTGGACCAAGGACTTCAATCCAGTATTTACTACCATATTGGTCCGGTGATCTACAGGTTAAACATTTATGCATGTAATTCCAGGATACAATTTAAAGCTAGATTAAGCCTTATGCCGTGGCTCATTCGAATCAAGTGAACAAATGCAGATTAATATATGAAAAGCTGTTGTTCCTACTTGACCAAGTCAACGATCATCAGGTTTCTAATTGGAGCTAATTGAGCAACAACAACAGCCTTTTAGTCCCAAATAAGTTGAAGCTAATTGAGCAACTAATAAAATTTGGGAAGTTTCTGTTATAGGTCATTGAATAGAAGAGGAAATAGACAACAACAAAAGTAATATTTACTTACAAGAAAAATGGAGGCATTGGAACCTTCAAGAGTGTAGTCCAACTCCCCAACAAAGCCTTTACCAAGCTCGTCAGCATAGAGGGCTATATCGTTCCTCCTTTTGGCTACTCTTCTCAAGAGGCCCAGCTACAGTAGAGGATTATTAGTCCAGTCATAAAATATTGATCCAGGAAGGCAATATAAGCTACTCACATGAGTGATTTTTACCAATGATTATCACGCAAAGGCTTTTTTTTTGTTTATTTATTTATCCTTTTTCTTATTGGAGCTGTTGCATGATGACATATTCAACATTAGTTCAACATGTAAAAGTTACAATGTAGCAAAGAAATAAGCTAACATAATAGGAAATCTAAACAAAACTACCATATCAGTATGAAGCTGGTTTTCAAATGAATTGCTTTAGTGCATAGAGCCAGTAGTACTTCCCAATAAAATCAAGGCAACTGGCAATATCATAGTGCTTTTGTCTAGTGCACCTGAGAGCTCAGGGTCCAACCTTTTCTTATATATGTGGTTTGAAATTCAGTTAGTAGTTTAATACCAGTTGGTCCATATGTTTATTTTGGCTATCTATTATTAGTTGTTTAAGTGAGGCTGTTTAAGAACCAATCACTTCTCACTCCACATCATGCTTGCAGAGCATAAATTCCAGATTAACATTCCTGGTAAAGAAAGTTGAATAGAGGCACTGACCCCAAGACGTAGTATGTACATATCTCGCACAACAGAACGAAGCACATCAGGACGCTGAACCTTTATTGCCACAATTTTTCCATCTGTCGTACACCCTTTATATACCTGAGTTAGATGTTTTGAAAAAATAAAAGATTTAGAAGAGAGAACAAAATCTGCTATATACCATAGAAGATTTGTCCTAAGTAACCTAAACAACAATAGATTCTTCTGAAATTAACATTGTGAACATTGAAGCATATAATGAACCAAATATTATAGATTTCCATGCTATGTTACTATAGGAACATCGATTTCTTTATTATATTCAAGATGATGATGATGAACAAAAAGAAGAACTAAACAACGAAGAAAAAATTTCATAATGACTCAAATGAGTACAACATAACCTCGAAATTGTCTCCTATTATGTTCCACAAATAAGCTTTCCACTTTATATTAACCAAGAAAAGGCAAAATGGCATAAATAAATCTTTCAACCACTTAATAATAGCACAAGAACCTGGCCAAATGAAGCAGCAGCAACCGGCTGATCAGAGATGTAGCTAAATTTTTTATCTAAAGGACATCCTAATTCACTCTGAATAATCTTCATGGCAGTCTCCCTTGGAAATGGTGGAACTTTGTCATGCAGATCTGATAGAGCCTACTTAAAAGAGTTGGAAAACAATCAGGCATGGGGAAAGAACACAGAAGAAAGGATTATACATACTGAAAAAGGAACTACACAAACGTGTCAGGGCGTATTTTACCTAACCTCGCAAATCTCAGAACCAATAATGTCCGGCCTAGTGGAGAGTGACTGCCCCACTGCGATCAATAAATAACAACACACTCTTAGAGATGTAATCATAAGACTCTTACTTCAGATAAGGCTCGCAATTTCAACCAATAATTTGAGTATGTATTAGTCAAAATGGTGCTGGTACCGATGAAACTAAAAGTTGCTGAGAAATTAAGAAACAGAAATACAAAATTAATATCAATTAGGGTTAACTGAGAACAAATGGTACCTTTGATGAAAGTCGGGCCAAGATACAATAGTGTTTCCTTTAGAAGTTGACCCATATAATACTTTGAACTGTCAAATCTCATGCTTCTTTTGGCAATTTGCACATCTGGCTCCACCATGGTCATGTTAGATGTACGAAGTTTTGCAGAGGCGGTAAGGAATGCAAAAAGTATCTAAAAATGGTACAGTTTTATAATTAATAGTGACAAAAGTATAGTCCACTAGAGCATTTGAAAACCATTTCAGGAGTGATTTTGGTACTAAATAATCCTAATTTGAGTTCATATTGCTTCTACTTTGATCCCCACCCCCACCACCCAAACAACACAAGTCCACCACAGTTTTTAAAAGAGAAAAATATTGTCCTCTCATTGCTGAATTAAGGAATTCCATTTATCCTATGCGTAATTGAGGAGTATATGACACTTAAACATCATGATGAAAAATGTAACCAACGAAATTGCCCCAAATCACCCACCAATCAGTTTAGCATTCTTGCATTTTGAAATTTCTTTTATATTTACTATCCGTAAATACTTTGACAAAACAAGATCTGCTGGCAACCAAAAAATAAAAGTGACAAAGGAAAGAGTGAACATAATTCTGTTGTCAGGATACCTCAATAATACGAAATCCCAAGATATGAGGCCGGCATAAAAAATAATCAGCGACAATTTGTGGATCGTAGGTTTCAGGCACAGGAGTTGACACAACCTTAGAAGACTGCCAGAAATAATTGACATACAGCTTGAGAGCCTCAAAATCAGCCATCATCAATTCAACACATGACAACCCTGTCAAGTATGCAAAACATGTCAGCTAGTATGATTTTTAATCTTCCACAGTGAGAATCAGTATTTCCGCACAACATTACTTTTCATCATAACTTGGCAACGAAAAACTGTATGTTGGTACTGCTCAAGAAATAATATAGTTTCATGGAAATTTTGCACAATATCTTATATGGAATATGAATCTCCTAAATTATAGCTGACATCATATTGCCAACAAATAAAAAGCTGTCTGGCAGTTGATTTCCTTGTTTCAATACACTAACATTTCATCTTCTGGCACTAATAAATTATTTTCACATATTATAATACTCTCAATAATCACAGTCAAATTCATCTGAAATATCCATTCATATTCACATCAGTATGTACCAAAACATTCCAAATGTTTACAGCAGAACATAATTTACAATAAACATTGGCCACATCTCAATCCTGTGAATTATTGATAGTCACCACATTATTAGTATCCATAAGGATGACAAATCATACCTTGTGGATATGGAGAAAGAACTGGAAACTCTTGCTTCTGCAGCCCAGCAGATACTAAATCATCTTCTTGCTTCGGCAATGATACTGGTTCGGGCAGCCGATCATTTACTAAATCATCTCCTTGTTTCAGTGCTGATATCGGTTCCAGCGGCCGAGCAGTTTCCAAATCATCTCCTTGTTCCGGCGCTGCTGATTCTGGTTTCTTCTCAAGGAATGGGAACCAAAGAAAGTCGCCGACGGCCTTTCTAATGGGAGCGGTAGCTTTGCTGATGAACTCCACATCGGACCGAATCACTCTGAGCACCTCACTTCCACCTCCTCTGAAACCACTACTGCCACTTGTACTGACACTACTGGCCTCCTTAAATACAACTCTCTTGCTCTCCATTCCCTTGGTGCCATCAGCACTGGACCACATCGTGTCCAATTTCTCGACATGCTTGACTTGCTTCTGCTTCTGCTTCTTGGGGCTGAGAATGGCGGAGACAGGCAACACCGCCGCCTTAGCCGCCATCCCCTTCTTCCTCTAGCTTCTCCACCTCCGTTTCTCTCAAGTGATTTCGCCAACTGGAGATGATGTGACAACGCTCCTCAGTCAATCCTGCTTTACTAGGTTTTGTGCGAAATGAGAGCAGAGTCGGGAAACCAAACGGACTAGCCTAGCCACAAGCCGGAGAGAGTAACGACAAAGGAGTTCGGATCCGCTAGAATATCTTAGGAAGGAATCTGAACCGTTGAGATGAGTGAGATCTATACAAATTTAAAGATCGATGGTTAGGATGCTATACAGCACGACAGTGAGGGAGTGGTTGGTGCACGCCACGTGGATCTGAGAACGTATGGTTGTCACAGACATGATGGTGTAATTGGATTGGAGGCCTGTACTGATGTGATCCGACCCAATAGAAATGTAAGCCCAGTATAGCCCATAATATTTTCTGAGGAAAAACTGAGGATCTCAGCAGTATTACTATTACTAACTGATGATCTGATACTCTCTCTTCTCTTTGATCGGGCTAGATCATTTGTGGCGATGTTTGTAGAGGCGAAGATGGGAGGGAGGAGGCAGACGGTGATGGTAGGCTTCGCGGTGGCGTTGTTGCTGGGTGTGGGAGTCTATCTTCGCATCTGGTCCATTGATTCCTCCTTCACCGCTGATGATCGTGAGATCCTTCGGTTCGTCTCCAGTCCTCAATTTTGCAAATTACACCCTATAGTTCACTATATTTCCCATAAAGGCATGATATTTCGTCTCTGCTACGAACTCTTCCCACTATTTTGTTAATACTGGTGTTTAGAGATGTGATCAAGCACTAATTATTTAAGCATTTGATTAGCATGAGCTAGTTATGAGGATATCTGGTTCAGGAATTTAGAAATTTGGCAGTAATTTACTTTGATTTTGTTGCTCCATTGACATTGGTTTAAATTGTATGGTGTTGTTTCTGAAATTTTGGTTTTAATTGCTATATATAATTTTACTGTTATTTGCAATTGACTTAGGATATTATCTGTATTTTGTAAATTATCTTTGGTCTAAGATCCTATTGTAGTGTCTTACTACTTTCCATTGTTATTTATTTTAAAAAAAAATGTCCATTAAGGTTTACCAAATTTATGTATCATTGGGTGAGTTAGTCTACCGAATTGTTCCCAGTCGCTCAATACTTCTCTCAGTTTAGCAATAATGAGTACTGTACTACTGTTGTTCCTGAAAACTTGCTAATGCTCACTTGTATTAATGATTTAGATTACCATGAGCAACTGCATGCCATTGTCATAGTTATCTATCTGTAGGTGCAAACCATACTATTATAATCTGTGCATGTTATTTATGGCAACATTATGTAGAAGAGATCAAGCATATAAACATATTTATATGACAATATATGAATTGTTTCTTTTTTCTTTTTCTTTTTTTGAGAACTGCAACATTTTCCTCTCTGTACTTTACAAGTACCAATAATTAGAGTTGACCTGTAACTTGGGTTCTGTATCAGAAGGTATAAATGGGATGATTTCTGAGCAACACTTTAGTCCTTTTCCTTGTTATGGGGTTAATAAGAATCAATGTAAAATCTGATTGTATATAACATATCATGCCCCCCGAAAAAAAATTTCCTAATTACCTTGCAAGGCTTACTAATATCACATATCCTTCCTCTTTTCTATAGAAATATCCAAATAACATGATTTCTTCTTTAATCATAGTACATGTGGAAGGGAAGGGTGTCATCGTATTATTTTAAACCTTAGAGGCATGTGCATAATTTTATCATTATGCGTGATTTTTTTAATGTGGTTTTTTTTTTGTAAATTTTGTAAGAGTTAACAGAAAAAAATGCGTTTTTGTTTTCTTTTTTTTTGGGTAAATTTGAATTCGAGGTTATCTTTCGTGCAGGCAGCAATTTGAGCGTGCAAACCTAGAAGCCATGGATGAATCAGCAGAATGGCGAATGAAATATGATGGCGAAGTTGAGAGAAGCCGGCAGTTTCAGGAAGAACTCCTCAAGGTGAGATTTATGTTAGCTTATACTCTATTGATAGGTGCATATTAGGCTTTAAGCATCTCTTAGGCATTTCGTGATGATAGGAAAAGCACTAGATTTGTATGATTCAAATGTTGACAATTTTGCTGCTGTTCACATTTCTGTGGAAGGGCGTGTGAATTAATTAATGCAAATTTGATGCTTTACATTTAATAGTTATAGGCTAGGAAAGGCGTGTGAATTATGCTTCTGTTGACAAGATAATATCTGTGGGAAATTTAATCATTTCTTTACTTAATTGACGCCAGCAGTTTAATCCCCTTTAACTTGACTTAAGATGCTGTAATACTATTAACCACTGAATTACAAATAAACAGAAGGCAAATGATAATTTAGATGCAATTATAGGAAGTTGTAAACCAGATCACCATAAGTATCACGAATAATTTAGTAATTTATACTAATATCTACTATGTTTGTTCAATTTCACCTATTGGAAGGTTAAGGCCTCCTTAGCAGCCTCCACTAAGAGAGTGTCCGATATGCAAAAGGTTCAGTAACAATCAGTATATTAATTTTACTTTTTCTATTTTTCTTTATTCTTATTTTTGTATATTTTTCCTCCTTCCAAATTAGTAAATAAAGGAAAGAGCCATGAGAAAAACTGAAGCATACATAAATGTGCTTTCTCTTCTTCAAAAATTAACCCTGCTTGTTCTGGAAATACAACAGAGGTCTCTAGCTTGACACAATGACAACAATCGCTTTTTTTAAACTTAGAAACTCAATAGTTGCAATATTTTCTATTACTAATAGGTTGATTTACAATTTTCATTGATTTGCCAGAAATATATCGCTCTTCAGAAGGAGATGGAATCCTTGAAAGAAACTTGCAAATGCAATGAGGCGCGATTTTAATGATTTGCAAACTTCAATTGCATGCTTAATCAGAGATAGTCTTATTCTTTCTTTCTTTTTTTTTCCTTTTTAGTTAGATATGTGTTTCTCGTATCACTTACTTTCTCGTGAGCCTACTTGATAAGTTTTTGTTTTCTTTTTGCTTATAAATTTTCTAGCTAACTAGGATTGGTAGAAAGAAATATTGGTTGTAGAGAGGGATGAAGATTTTTGTAATGATAAATTGATGAATGAACATAATTTTTTAATACTGTACATCTTTTTAGCTGGTAATGAATATTTGATTTTACCTCACAGGGTAGTTTTGACTCTATACATTTTAATACTGTCATAGTTACACCTAGGTTGTGCAATGAAAGTTCTATAATTTTGTTCGGTGCCTCCTCTCATACAAAATGTAGCATGCAGCCCACATGGGCCACATGGCACTCTGCACATTTGCCATCATTTGTATGGCATTAGTTGCTGACTTGCGCATTTGAGAAGCTCTAATTGAAGTGATTCAAAATAAATATTGCTTTATTTTTTAAGTAGTTTTCTTTGACAACAAACCACAGGACCAACGTGCCCAAAATATACATCGAATTTGCCAGTTCCACCTATTGTTCTTTTCAATTTGAGACATCTCTAAAAAGTGATTGCAAATCTGCTTTTTGGTTGTTAATAAAACTTTGCTTCACTTTTGTTAACAACTACTAATGGCATTTTATTTTTCGGTATGTTGTACGCTCTCTTTTTGAAATATTCCTGATTATTATCGTCCGGGTAATGCGAAATAATTTCAAGTTAACTTAAAAATGCAGTCCTTATTTGGTTTTTTTTCCTACTATTCGACAATTATTTTATCATTTTTTTTTTTTCATATAGGCAGGGATCATTAAATTTGTTGTCTGCGAAGCTACGATTCTACGAATAATTGTTCGAGCCAATACTAATGTTTCCAAGTCTCAGTCAAGTCATAAAATCTCTAAAACTAATCTTTATGCAAACAAATCAACCAAATTAAATTTGCAACACATTGTGTGCATCTATTGGTGTTTCTAATTAATTCAATCCATTTTTTGAAGCCATATAGCCATCAAATCTGATAGTTATAGTCCAAATATTATTAAGGCTAAAAGTTTATGTTTCCATTGAAAAATTGTCGGGATGCACTTGCAACATATTTACAAACAGCGCGCTGATAAGGATCATCCCCAATATTCATTTACTCATACTAAATATAGTAAATATTGTCGGAATTCATTTACTCATACTACATGCATCAATTGATATTTTTTTTTAGTAAGTTGTAGCCTATTTTCAAATTGTAAATATGAAAATAATAATAATTACACTCCAGATATTATCCAAGTACAAGTAGAAAAAATTTTATTTGTGCAAAACTTTTAAGATATTTTTTTTTAAATGATGAATATGCTGCAAAGTATTTATAGCACATTTCATGTGTCTATTAATTTTTTTTTTCGATCAATTCAAGGCTCTTTTCGAATCGTTATATCAAAACAAACAGTTACATTAGAAATATAATCTATAGTGTGCATAAAAGTTAATTTGTGCTAATTCTAATATATGTGTCTTTTTGCACAAATAAATATTCTATAATGGACTAATCGATATATTTTTCCTAAAGTTCACATGTGAGGTGATGGCTCATTCGGTGTCATAGTTTCATTTTAGAGAAAGTATATTTGTTTGTTTATTTTATTTTATGTATTTTATCATGTTGGGTATGAGATGAGGATTAAGAAGTTCTCTAATCTTAAAAAAGAAGATTAAAAGTTTCCATTTTATTGTTATCCAATTGAACTTATTTAGTCGGAGAATGTTTTTTTATTGAGCAAAGTTCCGGTGTCACAAATGTAATACTTTACTTTTAATTTTAAATCATCTGATCTAAACCGTTGATCTTGTTTATTTTAACAACGGATGTGTTGTCATAAAATTTTATAATTTTTCCAATTTATTTGATACTTAATCAAGAGGTCGAAAACGAACGAATCAAAATAACCATAATAGATTCATTCTAATATATTCATTTTTTCGACCTCTTGATCAAGTATCAAATAAACTTCAAAAATTATAAAATTGTATGACAATGCATCCGTCGTTAAAATAAACAAGATCAATAGTTCGGATCAGATGATTATATTTTAAATTTAAAAAATTTTAAATAAAAAAAATAAAGTATGACATTTATGGTATAAAAAATATAGCACCGGAACCTTCTTCTTTGTTTTCGGAGAGAAGAACAAATGCCATAGGAGTTGATAGGACATCCGGGTAACATAGGAGTTGATAGGACATCCGGGTAAGATAAAAAAGAAAAATCAAATTAAATGATAAAGAACATATGATGTCATGACTAGAATAATTTAAAGGCTTACTTCTTCTCCAAGAAAATAATATTTTTCCCGAGTATTTTGATTTTTGTCAAGACGGTCACCGTGTAAAGGATGACACGTTTTGCATCGTTTATATGGAGTCCTTTTTTTTTATTATTTGTAGTTGCAAGCCCTTGGGATAATTCCTTTCAAACTAAGATAGATGTTACATCAGATTTCAATTAGGTCCCCGTAAAAATAAAATTGCAACCTTTTGGCCTGCTTTTTGTGGGATGCAAATAACAACTTTCTAATTGGCAATTTGGCATTGCCTCATTGGTCATGCCTACTCTATTAAGCCCCGTGGGCCTGCTTGCACATTTCTCATTATGTTTGCACTTGAGTTATATTTATTATGCAAGGCGGGTATTACTATGCAGCTATGCTATACTCGTGAAGCCAGAGACTTGATAATTAAACCGCAACATACACTCCTACTGAAATTCTGTCACAACAGAACTGCCTTATAAACTGGTAAAGCAATCTGTGGTCAGAGCAGGCTGCGTAACTGCGCTGTCTCCTATCCTGGCGTGCAAGGATTTGTAAATGAGCAGTACTTGCACATGTAAAGTCTACGTAAATTTACGAAGAGGAAAAATTGTAAATTATCTAGTCGGAGAGATTTGCATCTCAAAGACTCCAACGCACTTTTGCCTTTGACACAGTTTAGATATGGTCAAACAAGAGGCCCGGACACCGAAACACCACCAGACACGCGAGCTACGGACGACGATATGCACCCGTAGGCTGTGCAAGTGCAATACAAAAATCGAAATTAAATGCTAAAACGAATTCTATAAGGCCTTGATCAGAATCCTGATATCATTTCGTTAGAATTTTTTTTTATCAAAGTTTACGTATTTGACGCTGTTTGGTTGGAATTATTATATAATTAGATCCAACAAAATCCCACGAAATCAATTCAAATGAAATAAAATCCCACGTTAAAAATATTTTGATCAAGGCCTAAATGTTGGACTAAGCATTTCAAAAAGAAAAAAAAAAACTAATGTCAAAGAATGAAAACATAAAACAAAAGAAAGTACGACATAGTTAGCTATAAGTAAGAAAGGTAGATAAAGCCAAAATATCAAGTAGCTGATAAAAATATAACATTGAATAGACATAATCTGTTTTTCATTAATAAATTAGTTTATTGAACAACGGAACAAACTGTTAATTACAAATAACAATTTAATATACACGCACAAAAGAAAATATTAAAAACTTTCATCGGAACGCACTATGGCTCTATAAGTGTGTTTTGGTTGTATAAAAAATAGAGAAGGTGAGAAGATCATAAAAAAGAGGCACAACCAATCAAAGAATAAACATGAGATAAACACTCTCCCATCTTCTAATGGATAGGTGTTATAAAAAATAAATTTTTTTATTCCATTTTTCCTCTCTCTTATTCTTTTATTGTCGGTGCAACCAAACACACCCTTTTTTCACAAATGAAAGATAATATAAGTACTGTATTTTTGTATGCAAACATTTTCCGCAAAGCTTGTTTGACAAATAAAGAATATAAACTAAAATAGTATTATTGGAAACTCAAATAGCTTTCCAACCAAAACCTACCAGACTTGACCAAGCCTGATTCAATTTTTGACACCTCACAAATTTATAATTCCAAGTAAGGAAACATAACGCTCCTAGTCTTGTCAAGATACATTTAAAGCATTCCTTTTTTTTTTTTCCTTCGCTAAAAAAAATGAAAAATATTAAAAAAAAAATTTCCATATGGAAAATCTGCTACCTCATAAATAAAACTAGACATGGTAGTCGCAGTTTCGCTGCGCTATGTAAAGTATAAAAATTTATAATGTAAAATATAAAAAACATGTCTTAAAAAACTTGTCAAAATTTATAGACAAAAATTTGTAAGTTTAAAATTAGTAATTTCTTCCATAGAAAGTCGTTATATAAACTTGACATAAATTTTCTGTCCAAAAAATCTTACTAATATTAATGATTGGTACGACTATTTTTAATTTATTTAAAAATTATAAAAAAAACTATTTTCTGCTATCCATAACGGCCACAACTTTTAATATATACTTGACATGACAGTAAAAACTTTGTTTGCGCTATGTAAAATATAAAAATTTCTAATGAAAAATATAAAAATATGTCGTAAAAAACTTGTCAAAATTTATAAATAAAAATTTATAAGTTCAAAATCAATAATTTTTTCATAGAAAGTCGCTATATAAACTTGATATAAATTTTATGCCCAAAAAAATCTTGCTAATATTAGTGATTGGTACGACTATTTTTAATTTATTTTAAAATATTATAAAAAAAAACTATTTTTGGCCGCTATCAGCCACGCCCTTTTAATATATATATCTTAAATGAATTGAAATCCCAAGTTTAAAAGAAGAAAGGATTTTGATCAGGGCCTCGGTCCCTACCCTTTCGTCCCCAAATCACAAATCCAACATCTTGCGGACCAACAGCTAGTTCAATTAGTTATCTCTCTCTAAGAAAAAAAACTGCTAGTTAAATTAGTTATAGATTTTTTTACTTTGCAAACTTGGTCGAATTGGCTGCAAAGGTAGGCTCTCAAATTGGTAATATTGTTTAATTAATTTACCTACGATTTAATGATTTTTTTTTTAACCAAAATGCTGCGTTCGATGAACTTGCCTACCAATCGGATCGCTGACCATATATTGTCCTTAGTTGACTTAGCTTAATTGATATGAAATTTTCCAAACACATGGCAAAAATGGTGTAATTTGAATGTAACTACATTTTTCATAATGCTTCCGCAAACTAATATGTTATTGGATTATAAATAAAGATAAAGATAATAATAATAATAATAATTATTATTATTATTATTATTATTTCTTTCGTGAATTTATTTACATTACATACGCATATAAAAATCGCATCAAACTTTTAGTTCTTTTAAAGTATCATATCAAAGTTTTATAGGCTTGTAGCTTTATTTGTATCAGACATGAATGTTCGTATAATCATACAAACATACAAACACATAGGAATAGGATAAGTTCCTACTCTTTTCTTGCTTCTTTCGTCAATACTTTTTTCCTTTAAAATAGACATGACATATTAGGTTTAATTTAATAAATAAAAAGTAATAAATTTAAGTTGTAAATGAATAATTAATAGTTATGACACTTAAGAGGGTTAGAATTTATATCTTGGTAGTGTATAATTTTTAAATTGAACCGATTAAATTAGAGAAAAAATAAGGCCCCCTAAAATTTTGGAGTCCTAAATCATTTGTAAATCAAATCGGGCAGCAGAATTAAATGTGCAATCCTATATTTACAAAACAAAAAGAGTAAATCTATTATGCATTCGTTCTCAAAAAAAAGAAAAAAATATATGCATCATGATGCATATAGGCTTCTGTACATTATGGTCGTTTTGGTCGGTATAGTTTTGTAGTTTGACAAGTTTAATTCAACCAATCCTATTGAAATCTCATAGGAAACAAAATTTACATTTATTGAATTTTTTACTATTTTTATGAATTTTTAAGGCTTATCCTTTTTTTTTTTTAATATAAGTTAGTAGTAAGAATATTTAAAAAATAGTAAATATAGAAAAATTTGGGAAAAATTGTAAATAATTTTGATAAATATAAAATTTTGTTTGATAGAGATTTCAACATATAATTCCTAGAATTTGGAATTTATATACTATATACTATGTTGCTAAAATTTAATTTAGAATTTTATATTCCAGAAGCAACAGAAATTCGGCACGATAAATTGTTGAAAATCGTAAACTTTAGTTAGTGGCATGCAATTAGTGTTCCTCAAAAGTCGCGCCGACCAGGCAGCGGAAAGCATTAAATGTGTCAAGCATTCTAGCCGTTAGATCTAAAATCTAGGGTAGCAGCTCCTCTCGCTTTTAGAACCGCGTCATTATCTTAATCGGAAGGCTGCCATCAATAATTCGGTCCACGAGGATCACATCCAACCGTTCATTTTGTCAACTAGGGTAATAATTTGTTCCACCTACTCTTCTTTATCCCATCATATTCTACAATACACACAATGACACAATTCTATTTCCGCGTCTATAATTAAAAGGCTACTAAAAGTTGTTGATAATTTCTCTCTACCTCCCCAACGGTTTACCCTTTCACCTCTTCAAATTTAGAAAACGCCAAAACGGTAACAATTCTTTTATTTAAAAAAAAACAATTAATTTTTGTAGACTACATTTCGTATACGGGTTAATGGGTTTTAACGAGTCGGAAAGTTTTTACTGGAGATAATAAATAAATAATGATAATGATAAAGAGATAACAATAGATAACTTACTACAAGGTTGGTTGGCCAGGAGCCCACGACTCTTCCTTCTCTCCACGCAACTTTTCATTAGTATAGTCGTATTAAATTAATAATTAATAAACTAATAATAATTGGGAAAAGTAGTGGGGTTGGTTTGGTGAATTGGTGCTTGGTGGTGTGGTGTTGTGTTGTGTTGTGTAGCAAAAACCATTTGGAATTTGTGGGCAGCCCACTGTACCGACGCCCGTTGTTTCATCTAGGGTTAGGAAATTGGAAATTGGAAATTGGGGATTATTTGACTAGACTCAGCAATTGCAAATCCCCTTTTGCAAATTAAAGGACTGGTAAATTCGCTTAATTTTGCTCTCTCTTGGATCTCTTTTTTCCTGCTTTTTTGTTACTACTTCTTCTTCTTCCAATTCCTATTTATTAGTCAATCAATGAAACAAAAGAGGAGAAAATTCAGAGCTCGGCTCAAAATTTGTAAGCTAATTAACTTAAATCAGAACCAGGCATGATTTATTTATTATCAGATTCGATTGGTGAATTAAACTCCTTTTCATTCAATTTTGACTATAATATATGATGATTTGCCAGTGCTAAATTTCGGAGAAATTTCCGATCTAGAACTAGAGATAAGGACATCAAATATTAATTAATAAATTTTGGTAAATAGGTAGGCTGATTGTTCAATTATTCAGTTCAATAGGAATAGATCTATCTTTGCTGTAAGAGGTAGATGCAGATCTGCTTCGTAAGTCCCAAAATTATTCTACCTTTTAGCGTAGGTTATCACCCTTTTTATGGCATATGGTATTTCTCATAGATATTTTTCATTCTGTGATTTTTTGCTATTTTTGCTTGGTAAGGGTTAATTTGATCAAAGGCCCTTCTTTCTCATCTCTTAGCAGAGATTTTCCTTGATCCCCTTTTATTCTTTTCAGCTCATTTACTTTTTGCATGCTTGTTAGCTTAATTAAAGTAACTAGCTACACTTCATTCTTCACTTTGATTATCTTCCACTTATAAAGGATAAGAATCTAAGCTGAATTGTTTCTAATTTATTATTTTCCAGCTATGATGGGCACTGAATGTGTTTCTACAACTATGCTAAACCACGACACAGATCCGGCAATCCCACCTGGGTTTGGCCCTTTTGCTTCTATCTCATTGGGTGCAACCCAAGACAGTGGGGACCACACTGGCGTGACTGCTGTTTCCTCTTCAACAAGTGATTCTGTTTCCGTAACTGGAACCGAGAATCAGAGGAAATCGCGCAGGAATAGAAGGTCGGTCGACTACAGCCAGTTTGATAATTGCGCAGAAGATTACTCACAGGTCTAGTTGATATTGGTCAATTTAATTTATACCTTGCTATTTATATATTTATTTTTTATCTCTTCTAACCGCTGATGGTAATAATTAAATCTCAAACAGGATTTGCCTTCAGGTAGAAGTTTACCTAAAGGGGTTCTTCGTGGATGCGCAGAATGTTTGAACTGTCAAAAAGTAAATTTATCGTTTTTATTTTTTTCTTACTTATTCTTTACGTGTAGTTTCTTTTACAAAATAGTTTAATTTGATATTATATTAAAGTGAAAGTTTATTTGAATTTATGACAGGTATTGGCGAAATGGAAGCCTGAGAGTGCATGTAGACCTGCTGTTGATGAAGCTCCTGTGTTCTATCCAACAGAGGAGGTAATGGCTATTACTTTGTATTTTGTACTTCCTTCACTATTGCAAATTTATAATTAGTGGCATAATTTGGGCTTGGAAAATTTTGTTTCCTGTTATTTTTTGTAGGAGTTTAAAGATACCCTCAAGTACATAGAGAGCATACGGACGTATGCAGAGCCGTATGGTATCTGCCGCATTGTTCCACCATGGTCATGGAGGCCACCATGTCAACTTAAGGCAAAAGACATCTGGGAAAATTCAAAATTTGCCACCCGTGTGCAGAGGTTAGACAAGCTTCAAAATCGTGAAACAGCGAATAAGTCTTGTCAAAACCAAAACACTATGAGGAAGCGAAGAAAACTCATGGAAACTGGCGCCAATCAAGCTGGGCCGAATCCTTTTGGGTTTGAACCAGGTCCTGAGTTCACCTTGGAGACATTTAAGAAATATGCAGATGATTTTAGGAGAGAGTATTTTGGAGGCGACTCTAATCCAGGATTTGAACCTTCCGTTGAAATTATTGAGGGAGAATATTGGCGGATTGTAGAGAAACCTACTGCAGAAATGGAGGTACTGTACTAAATGCAATTAGCTGGCGGATTTGATGATTTTTCTTATATATTGATGCTAATTTAAGTGCACTTGCAATTGATTTTTAGTACGCAAGTCATTATTTTCTTACAAATTTGCATTTCTGTATTTGACTTAGGTATTGTATGGAGCTGATTTGGAGACCGGGAGTTTTGGAAGTGGTTTTCCCAAAGCCTCAACCTCAAATTCGTCTGAAACTGATGATGAATATGTAAAATCTGGTTGGAACTTGAATAACTTCCCTAAGCTTCCTGGTTCAGTTCTTTCCTTTGAAGGTGGTGATATTTCTGGTGTGTTGGTTCCGTGGCTCTATGTGGGCATGTGTTTCTCGTCCTTTTGCTGGGTAAGGAGATGAAAAAGCCCCAAAAATTCATGTATATGCAACAGTTATTCTTACTAGTTGATAAATATACTGGTTACATGTTCTAATTCGACAGCATGTGGAGGACCACCACTTATACTCACTGAATTATATGCACTGGGGTGCACCAAAGGTTTGGTACGGTGTACCTGGAAATGATGCGCCGAAACTGGAGGCTGCCATGAAGAAGTACCTGCCAGATTTATTTGAGGAACAACCTGACCTGCTTCACAATCTTGTGAGTACTCCTGTTATTTACAATTATTCGAGGGCAATGATTTGAGTTATTTGGCCATACTATCGAATTGCACCTCAATTGATCTCTCTCAAAACAATAGCCTTGATTAAGTGTCAATTATTCAATTAGTTACAAAATAGCAACAAGTAGCTAAGTTTATTAATTACAGAATAAATTGTCATTAACTGGTTATATTATGTTGTATGTGCAGTATAGGCCTGCTACTTACCAATGCTTTTTGTTTCTGGTGCTGAAGAAAAGAATTTTTATTTTCCTTTTCAGGTAACTCAGTTTTCACCTTCACTATTAAAGCAAGAGGGTGTACCAGTGTACCGTTCGATCCAGCGTGAGGGCGAATTTGTCATCACATTTCCACGGGCATACCATGCAGGCTTCAACTGTGGGTTCAACTGTGCTGAGGCTGTCAACGTGGCACCGGTTGATTGGCTGCCTCATGGCCAGAATGCAGTTGAGTTGTACCGGGAGCAGTCACGCAAGATCTCAGTTTCTCATGACAAGTTGCTCCTTGGGGCTTCCAGGGAAGCAGTCAGAGCACAGTGGGAGATCATGTTTATGAAGAATAACAGTGAAGATAATTTGAGATGGAAGAATGCATCTGGGCCCAATGGCATTCTCTCCAAAGCTCTCAAGGTTGGTTAAATGGTTAATGCAGAGGGAATAACAGTAATTAAAGAGCATATAATGGCATGCATTTTCTGATAATTCATAATTTCATAAATGTCTTTACTTCATTGGAAAAAGATTTTGATACATTCAATATTCATTGCTTTAGTAGAAAAGTTTCTCATAATTGACATGCTGGACAGTTCAAAGTTCTGTTGCACAAAAATGATTCATGATAGCCTATAGGATAATGTAGTATTGGTCAAGGTATACAGGCCAAGAATTTTATATGCTACAGAACTATTCTTTCTGTTTGGCATACTTGGAAAATATTTTGCATTTTATAAATTGAGATCATGGTACTAACCAAACTTTCCTTTCCAGGCACGCATAGGGATAGAGCGTGAAAGGAGAGAGAACTTATGCAACACCTCTCAACCTAAAAAGATGGACCCTGATTTTGATTCAACTGACCAAGAATGTGTGGTGTGCCACTATGATCTGCACCTCTCAGCTGCAGGTTGTACGTGCAACCCTGACCGGTTTGCATGTCTTTTGCATGCAAAGGACCTATGCACATGTGACTGGAGCACACGCTTCTTTCTCTTTCGGTATGATATGACTGAGCTCAATATCCTGGCTGATGCCGTCTCTGGTAAGCTGAGTGCTGTTCATAGGTGGGGCTTGTCACACCTACGTCTCAGCCTCAGCTCATGCATTTCAAAGGGGAATGCTGTTAAAGAAGAGGTTAAGAAAGAAGCTGGGAAAGATGCTAAACCCCATGTTTCAAAAGTAGAGGTAAAGAGCTTGCTTAATAACAATGGGAAAATTACTGAGCATGACCAGAGTGAGAAGGTGGGTATAAAAATTGAGAATAAACCAACAAGTTTGTTGGTTGTGAAGGATAGTTTCTCGATGATTAATAATTTGCCAAGCAGTATTACTCAATCTCAACAAATGGAAGAACAATGCAAGAGCTCAGGCTCAAGCCCAACAAACTCTTCGTCTCAATCAACTAGTTCGAAAATTGATAAGGAGACTGTGCCGTCTAAAGAAATAAAAAGAGAAACATTGCAGTCCTTTGCTGCTACCACAATTAAGTTACAAAATCCTATAGCTTCCAATGTTGATAATACTTTGCATCATAGTTGCATGGATATAGTGCCAGTAAAGGAAGATCCAAAATTGTCAGATTCATCGCAGCTGTTGGATGAGAAATTGGCAATAGCTACCTCCAATAGTACGCCTGAATGTACGACTTCTGAATCAGCTTCTAATACTGAGTCAATGATGGTTGCACTATCTTGTAAGCCTGATATGAGATGGATGCGTAAAACTAAAGGGGGGCCACGAGTTGCTAATGTTGTCAGGAAAATCAACTATACAGTTGAGCCTCTAGAGTATGGGATAATTTTGTCTGGGAACAAATGGTGCACAGACCGGGTCATATACCCCAAAGGTAAATCTTGAATTATTATTTTTGTTTTTTGTGTTATATATTTCTCCTTCATTTGTGTAGTTCTTAAATTTTTTAATTTTTGATTGGATGTAGGTTTTAAAAGTAGAGTGAAGTACCTGAGCGTTATTGACCCTACACAGATGTGCTACTATATATCAGAAATTCTGGATGGTGGGGATATAGGGCCATTATTTATGGTAAATTGAAACTTTTGCAACTTTTTGCTATGTGATTTTATAATAGATTCAAGTTTTTGTCGCTTGATAATACTTTGATAACTTGCTCAAGTGATGACAATATGTCCAGGTGATGGTAGAAGAATGTAGAACTGAAGTATTCATACATGTGTCAGCCATGAGATGCTGGGAGATGGTGAGAGAAAGGGTAAATATGGAAATCAGGAAGCAACACATAAAAGGAAAAGTTGAGCTTACCATATTGCAACCTCCTGGATCCCTAGATGGCCTTGAAATGTTTGGCTTGATCTCACCTAACATTGTCAAGGTATAATTCCTTACCGATTGTGATAATTATCATGGCGACTCTTTGATCAAACTTTTATATATTAAACCAAGGTCTGATATGATAGCAAAAGAAAAAAAAAATTTGTGGCAGCTTGGTGTTGCCTACAAATTTATATATTAAACCAAGGTCTAATTTTTTACACTATTCTCACACCATCCAAACACACCCTATTCTCACACCATCCAAATAAAAATTTGAGGGAAAAAGTTTCAAATGCATCCCTGCATACCTTAAACACATGGCCAATTCATGTGAAGTAGAGAATCTAATTTAGAATAAACCAGATACACACAACAATACTTGTTTTATCTTTGAAATTATTGCCAAAATATGATTCCTAGAAGATCACATCGGGTGCCAGTTTTGGTGCTTCCTACCATTATATATATTTTATGTGCAAAGCTCAATCAGAAACTAAAGTAGATTTGGGACAGAAAAATTTAATATCACATATTTCTCAGTTTGGAACATCATTATCGTGAAAATTTATTTACCTCAATTTCAATCAAATTGTTCAACTTGGAAGAGATTGAGTTAGCCTGTTGAGCGGGATCAATTATAAGCATACTTCTCTCGTTAATTCTTAATTGATTTTAACAGGCCATAGAGGCACTAGATCGAGATCATGTGTGCACTGCATATTGGAGTTCAAGACCCAATGCACAACAAACACCTGCCATTTTGGCAGTACCCACCCAAAATGAAAAAACTCTTACAGGTATTAGTGCTTTAGAAAAGCTTTTAACAAAAGCCAACCCTGAAGAAGTGCAAGCATTGCGAAGCATTTTATATAATGAAATTCCCCATCAAGAGGCATTGTTGCTTATAAACAAACAAATTGAGAGATTTTAAAGTTGATAGATCAGGCCAACAAGTTCAATTCATACAATTTCTTTCATTTTATTAATTATTTTTTTTAATCTAGTGTACATGTATTTAGTGAGGATACACCTAAAGTGGGTGGAATTCTAGAATTTTGTTCTTTGTACTTGACATTGCGGCTTAGTAAAAAAATCATGTTGAGTTTCCTCGTTACCAAATATCTGATACTTATTAGTTGTGGTTTAAAAAATCTTCTCAGTGCATGCTGATTTTAAAATAACATTTTACCTCGATTAGTATAAAGAAAGCAGTCAAATGAGTATTCGCATTTGGCAAAGCCGCAAAGGAAATTGGACAGTATTAAAAATGTTTACAACTTACAACTCTTCACCGAACTGAATAAACAATACATTTGAAAATTTGATCTCCATTTTTAAACGAGAACAGTGGATGAGAAGTTTAGAGTCTCCAAACCATTCGAAACATATATGGACTCCTGGAGCGGTAGTGCGGTACCACGTTACTGAAGGCCGATTCGAGACGACTAGTCGATTGGGCCTGTCGTTAGAAATACTCTCTGGGTCTTTTTTTTATTGGGCTTAATTTGTAAATAGTAAAACCCCGAAACAAGATTTTGAGGCCTTACTTACGGTTCCTAATTCCCAAAAGAACAAAAATTGAGACTGGATTTAAACAACGATAGGTTCTAGATCGGAAGTAGATTGAAAAGGCTTAAGATTATCCTTTGCTGTTACACAAAGGACATTGAAACGAATAAGTAGGCGACAAAATTGTAGTAATGACACAATTTTATGACATAAAATCAAATTATTATAACAATTTTTATATTTCCCTCTTCTTGTAATCAAATTTTTACATTTAGATCGGTGTCTAAATTTATACGAATGCTAGTCCAATAAATTATATATTCACTTAACAAATAGATAATAATTAATAAGAGACATAGGTAGATACATAGTTAGAAAGGACAGCTGGGTACTGGTAGACTGCCAGATATATCAGACAGAACCTATTATTATGTTATAATTTTTCTTTTCAGTATAAGTTAGTTTTGTTTATCGATCTATTGTCTTGTTTCTGTTAAAGAAGATATAATTTTCTCATCTTTCCATAATTCTGCACAAAGTCGTAAGTTTTTTGCTTGTTAACTGCATGCAGCACACACTGCCTGCCACCCAAACTAAAACACCAGCACGTGAGAGAGATATTACTGAACCTAATGACAGTACTGCGATTAGTTAGACAAACAGCTGTTCTAGACATAGTAGATCATGCCGACTTCAACAAGACTAACATGGGGGATGTGTAGTGCCACTGCCGGGCCTCGACAATTTTTGCGTAAGAAAGCATATGCAATGTCGATAATGAACTTCTTGACAAATGAGGAATGCTTCCTTGCCTTGACGCACGAGTGACCCATTATGTATGTGACACCCGCATTCCTTGCAGCGATCAGCACATTGAGCTCATCCCTCACCTGCACATCAAGTCAGCTGATATTGGTATCTACTACTTAATTACTAAAGAATATGAAAAACTCAAATCATGAACTGCGGCCATAAATGAGAAATTACACTTCTGTCCTGAAACTCTCTGAATTTATGAATACCTCACTATGTCTACAAGAAAATGAGGATTAATTTTTGTGTATATACGTGACCTATTCTCCCTTTTTTTAATCCAAACAGAAAACCAGAAACTTACTAGAGGAAAGTCTTATTATTTTTTTTAATTGTGGTTGGTCGGCAATTGGCAAGCAACAACTATATTAAAATTGAAAGTTAAATATAGTTGCATCTAATAAAAAATTATAAAACATGCAGTTTTTATGCTTTTATTCAGGCATATATATTTAATTAATGGATAATTGGTTTAGAGCGTATCTCAGGAACTCGGTGACAGTTTTTATGCTTTTAATATTGAACTAAAATTTCATCCTTCCCATGGCCACGTTACATATAAATTTGAGGTTTCCCAAGGTACTCTTCATGCGCATAAGACCATTTTGGTCTTAAACATTAAGTGCATCACAAGCAGAGCCATACCTGAGGGTCAATAGAGTTGGCTGGGGATAGCTCAAAGCGCACACGACGTTGGTGGCTGATGCCTGGAGAGTCATGCTCATGCACTACCTGCCGTCTCTGCACGATCTCTGATCGTGTGCTTCGAATTGACCGGATTGAGTCTTCGTCACCAAGGGTGTCATCTTCTTCCTCCCTGAGAATAGTATTGACCGACAGATCGTCTGTCCTTATCACTGCCATTCGTCCTTCATTTGAGAGGGTATAAGAACCTGATGAGGCAGACCCCATATCTTGTGCCTCCATTTCAATGAATTTTGCAATGCTCAGCACAAGCTGGTCCTCAAAATTTTCTTCATCCTTTATAAAGTCCTTGTAGCCATACCGGATAATGCACCGGTACATGTGGTAGTTGCGGGGGCCTATTCGTCCAATGAGGAAACGCTCATCTTCGGGCACGTGAGGGGCTGGTAATGATTTTACACAGACGAAAACCAGGACTTGATGGAAAGCTGGGACGTTGGTCACAAAATGGGAGAAGATAGCCGGTACACCGGTTACCAGCTCAGTGTAGATGAGGCCGATGCCAGGTATACGTATGATGCCGAGGCTGGGGCCAAGGCCTAGAATCCACTTCATTGAGACCTTGTTCTCAAGATCGTAGAGGTACTTGCGACGAGTCCCATAGTGCCAAACATACATGATTAACATGAAGATGAAGGAGGGAATAAGCGGGATCCACGCCCCTTGGGGTACCTTTACGAGTGTTGAGGAGAGATATGCAGCCTCAATTGATCCAAAGAAGAAGAGGAAACCGAGAGCATATACTCGATTCATGTGCCATATGAATATCATAACCAGTGTCATCAGCCCTACAGTGATGAACATCACAATCATGCATGCAATGCCTGAAATGTTTAAGATTAGTTTGTCAGAAATTTGAGTAATCAAGCATGTAGTCAAACAAATTTTAACATGCATTTGATAGAAAGAAAGATTTTAAAAACATATACAGTAAGCATTCCCGATGATAGTAGTGTCATGAAAGCCGATTGTGACAGCCAGACATAGCACCATCAGAATCCAGTTTATTTCAGGGATGTAAATCTGGCCATAGATCCACCTAGAAGTGTGCACAACCTTCACGCGAGGGAAGCAGCCCAAAGCAAGGCACTGATTCACAATTGAAAATGTAGCTGAGATAACAGACTGGCCCCCTACAATTGCAGCCAATGTGGAAATGACAAAAACTGGCCAGAATACAGGCTCTGCACCAGAAGTACTATAAGATCAGAAATTAATTTTATTGTTATGATAGTAATTTTCATAGAGATACATATGCAAGAAAAAGAAATACATTACCAGGAATAGAATCGTAGAAGGTTGGAGGATCATCAGATCTATTCTTTGAAAGAAATGCAGCTTGGCCCATATATTGTAATACCAGACATGGATATATCAGAGAAATGAAAGCAAGCTGCATACAATTAACTTTTTGAGTTAAGAAGGATACGTTGAACCCTCTGATTATATGCTTGTTTGTTAATTAACTCTTTTGTTGAGAAAGCTTGCGTTTGTCTCTTCTTTGTTTTGCCGTGTACTTCTTATGTTTGTCAAAATTTTGCATTTTGCCCTCTTTAAATCTGAACTGTGGAGATATATACTTTAATACTGAACTTGATTCTTAGTAAACATATCGTACATGCCAACTTATTATATCTCTTCCTTGACTGAGGACTTTTCATACAAAATTGGTGTTTAATCAGTACTAGATTAAACCAGCGAGTACTGGTATTAGCAAGCAAGTGAAGTAGTCAAGGACAGTTTAATCTGCATACCCTAATTGATGAAGCCGTGAAGTGCCCAAGATCTGCAAACATAGCTTCAGTGCCTACCAGACATTGAAAATACAAGAAAGAAAACAAACAATAATTATTTAAATATTCAGAAATTAAAACAAGTTCAAAATTAGGTAGACAATTTGATCATCTCAATTCAAGGATTACCTCTAAGACATTTTGTGTAAATACACATTCAATTGAAAGTTCTGATCCAATTTTAGTATACTATTGGTCTACCATCTACAACATTTGAAGATAACAGTCATCTCTGATCTAACAGATTTGATTATGCGAAAATCAGAAAGAAGAGGAAGTCAGAAAATTACCAGTGATAGAAAGAAGAACACCTCCAAGGGCTATCCAACCATCCTTTCCTGTTAGTTTAAAGAACCTGATGATGTAGTGTGGGGAAAGGGCCTGGTAGATCTGACGATTCCAGTAGATTGTGTTATACACCCCAATGACTGCGATGCAAAGCAACCAGACTAGCACAATGGGTGCAAAGAGGAAGGCAAGCCTGTGGGTCCCACGGTGCTGCAATGCGAAGAGGCCAACCAAGATCCCACATGAGATGATGACCACCTCTCCTGTTTTGAAAAAGAAATATCTTGATAATAGCAGGGGTGTTTTGGAAATTTGCTCGTCTTGTGTATAGTAATTCTCTTGAGCGTCATTGTCTTTTATAAGCAATGCGCCAAGTTAATGTTAGAGTCGAGTACATTGAAACACAAAATTTCATTTCTATAACTTTATCTTTATTATATAATGAGAAAGGGTTACAATGTCACCAAGTCCGTGATGCCGCAAAATGCCACAATTTTACTTTCCTCATTTATAATTCAAAATTTAAAATTCAAGTGTATGTTCTAAACAATTATTGTAGTTTTTTTTTTTTTTTATGTTAGATGTTTTTCAACAAAATTTTGTATGTTTTGAATTTCATTTCAACTGATTCTAGTATTGGCAAACCCAATACAGAAATTTAAATAGTAGAGGACAAACAGAAGTACATACTGTTCCGTAGCCCATCCAGAGGCACTTGCAGCCCAGAAACAGATGCCATCACTGAAACAAAAAAAAAAAAAAGAAAAAGGAAAAAGAAAAAGATAAGAAAACAATTAGAAAGAACACGATGACTTGTTGTGTTCAAATTTAAGCGTAAGCTTTCCTAACAAAATGGCAAACATCTTCTTTTTTTTTTTTCTATATAATATTAAAATATTTTTATTAAAGCTCGTTATTTCTTTCCCAGATTTTATTTAAAATTACATTAAACCCACCAAAAGTAAAAGAAAAGGTCTAACTTGAGATTTCTGAAAAAAAAAAAACCAGAAAGAGAGGTAGTGAGGATGCCATCTCCAAGAACCATGCAAACACCAAAGAGGACAATCAGGAGGAGGCTAGTTTGAAGTTTCTTGTGCTTCTCCAGGAATCGCTTGAGCGGGGATGAGATGGAGCTACGTGTCCTCCCCTCGCTGTAGTACATTGAGATCTCATCATCAGCTGCCTGCTGGTGTGGCAGCAGACTCAATTTGGCATGCCGGCATAGTAACGAGTACAGCGCAAATGTACCTCCTGCATGTCAAGGTCTCAAGTTTGGTAATTTATCAAAGCTACTTTTAGCATTATGCTAGATACCAGATGATAGTTTTTGTTAGTTTAGAGATTAAGGGTCAAATTAATAAAACATGGCTGAAATTGAGGCCAAACTCCAAAGTGGGAATTCTCAAAAGAAGCCAGCTGACATAAGAAAAAAAGAATAGATAGAAAGGCAATGTAGCACAGCCAAGGGTTTTCTTACAATGAAATAACTAACATATGAAAAACCAGTACTAGCTTATAAGTTTACCAGCTCATATATCAAATCTGGTCCTAAAAGTATTGCATACCTTCACCATTATCATCGGCCGCCAGAACAATGAGAACATATTTCAGCAATGGGATAAGAGTGAAAGTCCAAAACACGAGGGAAAATGCACCAAGTGCGACCTCCTCTGATTGGTAGTGGCGTAGCTGGCCTGAGAATGTACTTTTGTACACGTAGAGAGGTGATGTGCCTAGGTCACCATATACCACACCCAGACTCTGGTATGCAAGAAGAAAGAGATTCTTGTAGTAGCCCTTCCACTAGAAAATTTTTAAAAAATAAGAACAATTCAACAGCAGCTAATAGTGGATGGGATTTTTACTTAAAAAAAGCATCAAAATGAGCATTATACTTGATGCCACTATCATCAAGTCCAGCCAAATATTGTAAAAAACTGGTACAGTGGTTCAGATATCTATTTACCTTCAATGCTTTAGCTTTTATGTCTTTCCTTTTCGTATTTTCTCTGTGTTATTGATGTTTTTATCAGTTTTGAGGCAAAGTTATAATTAATTTGGTTCAATTCTTTTTTGACACTTCCTTAGTTCTCAAATATTAATTCTATGAAAGAGAAGAAACACTGATTATGATTGTTGGACTAAACAATTTAATCCGATATTTGTCGATTTGCAAAACAACACCAAACCTTTTTCTAACATCTCAACTTAAGTGATTTTTTAGATAATTATTTGAAGAAATGCTCAAGGCTTGATTTGTACAAGTTGTGGAGCATCAAGAGATGTTTTTAGGCCAGTTAGAGTCATTAGATTAAGGTTTATTTTTTCTAAACTAATCCCAATCAGTTTGCTGATTGAAATGCTCAATTTACTGTCCAGCGTTGTATAACGCCATCTAGCGTCACACAATGCAAGTTTAATTCGTTTGAAATTCGTTTGGAAATTGCAAATCTCTGACAAGAAACAGCGTTGCACGACGCCATCCAGCGTCAGCCAATGTTGAGTCAATGCCTTTCCCACTCAAACGTTGTGCAACGCTCCCTGGAGTTGTACAACGGTCCAAAAACCAAATGTTGTATAACGTTTGCTTTTGTTATACGACGTTTTGGGCTCTCGAAGTTTCTGACAGTTTTTGAGAACTGTCTTGTAACGGTTGCTCATATTTGTTTGACGTTTCTGACAAGCCTAGTCAGGCTTTGATTTATTTAACATTACAGAAACGTCGTATATCGTTTTGTTTTTGAACTGTTGCATAACGTGACTAAGCTTTGTGCAACGTTTCTATCCAGCGTTGTGTGATGGTATCCGGCGTCAGGTAACGCCCAGCTTGGTTGGTCAAACCAGTCTGTCGTTTATCTACCTTGGTTGATTAGTCGTTGTGTAACTCTATCCAGCGTTGCACAACGCTCTGACAGTGACAGCTATCAGATAAGCTAGCCGTTGGAATTTATAACGGTAACTTGGGCGTTGTACAACGCTGTCTGGCGTTAGGCAACGCCCTAGAGAAAATTAGTTTGTTTTGGAGCTGTTTGCGCCCCCTATATATATCAGCCATTATTGAGCTGTTTTGGCCTATTGAATACATTGCAAAACCCTTGTCTTTGAGCTCCAAACAGCTAGTTCTCATACTTGACTTGTTTGAGCATTATTTTAGCAAAATCGTTAAGATTAGTTAGCCTCAATCAAACTCCAAGTTCATTAGTGCAAGAATCTTTGATTGTTTTGGTTGTGAGCATCAATCTTGAGTTATAGGAAGCTTGTGTGTGCTTTCCTTTGGGTTACGCCGATCCACCTCGAGGTCTATTGTGACGAGGCGATTCGGTTCGAATTTGTAGACACGTTATTGTTGGAATTGAACAGAGCGCACCTTTTGAGTGGTAGCGAAACTTCCGGAGACGTACGACTAAGGCTAGCACTTCCTAGCGGGTCGGAACTCCGTAATCAAGTTTGCATGTCTCTTCTCTATTGCTTATTTATCTTATTACTTGCTTGTGTGAACCATTGAATTGTTGTTTTAGTTATTTCCGCAAAATTATCCAAACCGGTTTATTGTATGTATTTGTGCCTATTCACCCCCTCTAGGTCGTAATTAGGGACAACTAAGAATGATCATTTTGGTTATTGCAACCTCGCAGCTAATTGATGTGACAATTTAAATTAATGTTAAAATTAAGTTTCCTTGGTTATTGCAGAGGTAACACTTTTCTTTGATTTCATGATGTCTATTCATTTATATAGGTATTTGGAACATTCTTAAACCATACGATTTTGACTCACAATCAATTGTTCTAGATTATTTTTTTTTGACTTTAATTTAGTGAAAGGGAAAAAAAAGACAACACACACTGGCAAATTATTATATATGAATCACTAAGAAATTATCCAATCATTTGGAATTTACTAAAATATCTTTCCAACAAATGGGTTTTCACTTTTTATGAATGAATATGAGGTTAGGAGATGAATTTGTTTCCATCGTTTCATCATATGCTCTTAAAAAAAAAAGAATTATTAAGAGAACAAAAAGGGGAGTGTAAAGAGCTAAATTTCACCTCAATGCATCACAAAGAAACATATAACTACTAAATTTTTTTAAGATAGCGGGCCGAATGCCTACTATATTTCTATTAACCAGAAGAAAAAGAGCAATAAAAATGCGACCTAAAACAATTACTGTACACAATTGTATTAACTATATTTATATCTGAGGACTAAAAGATTCTGTTAAATATGAAACCTTGAAGATGTGGATTAAAATTCATCCAAACAAGAATGAAACAAAAGGAAAATTAATACAGAAGAGGACCTTACCTGCTGACCATCTGGAGTATCAGCTCCGCTCTCTAGATCCATTTCGGAGCCTCTTTCGTTCCTTCTCTCTATCTCTTCTCCCCCTTTCTTCAACGACTGAGCTTGAGAAATGACAATGGGCCGGCAAGCTAGTGGACGGAGTAAGATGGAATCATGGAATAAACAAAATTAATAATTGAAGAAAGGCGTGTATGTACCGTGTTACTTATATATGCTTCTTCCGTCAACACAGAGACAACATGTGGTTTTGCATTATTTTATAAACAATTGTTTAACATGGTACGGTTTATGATTCCCTCGTATTATTAAAGAAAAGAGTACAGGTTATTATATTGGCTGCTTTCGTCAACAGAAGGACATCATGTTCACATCAAGTTGCATTTGTTTTTTCTTTCTTATGAGAGAAGACCGGTTATGAAGTCTTTTAGTTTCTGATCATGTTGAAAGTTTTAATTAAATTTCCGATTTGCCCCTTTTAATTACTATCTAAAAATTGTAGCTCTACCAAACGATATCATGCAATTTAGGTCTTCAATCAGTGCTATTTAACTTGATATTTAATTTCTATTGCCACCCCTTTGGAAGTAAGAAACCGTATTGCCTGTGTCATCAATATCCCAACCACAATCCAGTCCTGTTGAAATTTAAACTCTGATCTTTATTGTGGAAAGATATATACTACTACCATTAACTAGAAGACAGTGAAGATAAGACCAGCCCTCGAACTGGCTGAGCTACAGACGGTTTAACCGGTTTGGCCACTTTGACTGGTGACAAAAACGGATGATGTACTATGCATATACATGATATATTCTTAGAACTAACTAATCAGAAAGCCCACTGTTTCCTTGGGGCGAGGCTCTTATTACACTCGCATGATGCCCATAATTCGATTTTAAATGATCCTTAAAAGTGCCTGCTCCAGAAGAGGGGAATCAGAGCCAAGGAAAGGGAGAGTAATGATACTAATTGTTTCTGGGTGAATGAACGGAAACGGAAGGGAAAGAGTTTTCTTTTAAACTTAAATAAAAAAGAAGACCAGTTACTCCAAAATCGGGTGTAACCGAGAGGAATTAAGGAATCAATTTTTATTATTTTACCAACAAGTAATATCCTTGATCCATAATTTCGCCTTTTTCCTTCCAATTAAAATCAAAGGGCAGTATTGTCTTTAAGAAAGGTTACTATCGTTTACTCGCATGTATATTTTTTGGAATCTGAAAAGCAAGGTGACTCTCATTTACGCATACTATACCTTAGCTTTGATTCCTCGCTGCCCCTTTCCTTAGCCTTGTTTTTTTCTTCCGGAGCAAGTTCATAGGGAACGAACCGACAGTTTTGAAGGCAAAAAGGATCGAACCAGAGTCCGATTCGTGATTAAATCAGTCACGGTTCATTCTGATCCGGTTTTGAAACAGTACTAATAGGTTTGAAGAATCTTCACTCTTCAGTCTTCACGTTAATTGTAAATTTGTAACATAGACTTTATTGTCAATGCAAAAAACAGGGCATTAGATTCTCTGCATATATATTTTCTTCTTAGCTATCAATGTATGTAGTTATCAGCGACGAAGTGATGACTTCACCTCTCTTTCCTGAGTAACCACACTTACATTTCCGCGACAGAGACGGGTGTCTCTAGTCAAATTTTAAATACACTGAACATTCACTTCCGCTATGACGTCCGCCTCTCTTTTAATTTGGTTTTAATTTGTCTATCAGTATATTGTTTAACGGTGACATGTAAGTTGCATGTAATTTTCAACATAGACTCAAAGAAATTTTAAACAGAGAAGCAGGTAACCTGGATTAAGGACGTAAGATATATAGACTCATAACTTCGTACATTTATTTTATTACTTATCAAATAAATTTTGTTATTATTTATTATTATTATTTTTTGGAGAAATAGTTATTTGTTTGTAACTTTTTGTGGTTTTCTTGAAATTAGAGTAAAATAAAGTGTTCCATAATGAATAAAAAGAAAAGAAATATATGTGTAATTCTTTAAGGTACAACTGTATATGACATCCAATTACGGTATGCAAAGAACTAATTAAAGTACATAAGGTTCACTTTAATTTGTACTTCATCGCTTGAGTGGGGAGTGCAAAAATGTGTACTTCACTGAAGTCATCACAGGGCACAGGCACTTCAAAAAGAAAACTTATTATAAATTCAAATTCTTAATTGTAACAATGGACGGCTCTATATTGTGGCGGGTCGTGGCGAAGATGTTATTATTAATATTTTTTCTCTGAGGTATATTTCTCTCTTCTTTCCTTTCCTTTTTATTTCTTTTTGATCTTCTCTCTTTACGGCTAATTTTAATTTCTTAATAAAATTTAATTGGTAAAAGCCTACTTAAATATTAATCTAAATTGAGAATTTAAAATCATTAATTAATAGATAAGCTAATATATTGTTGGTTAGACTAAAATATTTATCAAAATAATTTGCATGCACACCACAAAATTGATACAACAATGCTTTTTTTTTTTTTACTAAAAATATCCATGTAGTATTTGGTTCATTGAAATATATATTCTCAATTCACTAAGAGTATTTTGGTCTATAAAGGAGTGTTGTATTAATTTTACAGGTGTGCAAATCGTTCAACGTATCAAGTTTCTTATCTAAATAATTAATTGTCTACAAGTATGATTCTCTATCCATGTTTGCGTAAGAGGAAATTATATTGGCCAAATGATATCTCACTTTTTGAAAATACAAAATTTGGCACCGTAGAAATATAATTGTATTTCAAAATAAATTGTAATTAAGTAAGAAAACATTAAAGCTTGACGATCAGACAAGGTAAGTAACTTAATTGCTAACGAAAATATTAGGATGATAATTGTCTACTGTATGCATTGATGTTTCTTCTCCTTATTATTATTTTTTTTAAATTTTTTGATGATTTCTTATAAACACGCCATAAAGATTATTGGTAGAACAACAAAAAAATTTTAGCCCAAACAAATTGGGGCATATATATATGATATAATTACTTATCTGCAAAAAGCAAATTTATAGCTGGCATAAATTTTGAGGAAGAACGATTAAACTTTAACGTGAGGTGAGATCAGGGGCGAAGCTATATATATTTTGGTGGGTCCATGGACCCACCTCAAAAAAAAAAATTACTTAGACAAACACATTTATGTATAAAAAAATATATATACAAGAAGTCATGGACCCATCTCAAAAATTTGAAGGACCCAGCTGAACATGTCGTGTTTGATTGGAATTGCATAACGATTCCTAAAAAAAATTACATAGGACCCAGATAGCATTTGTGCCTAATGAATCGCATTTTTTTTTCTTCCGCAATGAATATTATTAAAACAAAACTTAAAATAAAAGGAAAAAATGTTTGGATGAATAATTATTTGTAGCATGTATATATACTAGCGCTAATCTCGCACATTGCGTGATTCATCTATTTAATGTTTCATAAACTTTAGGACATAATAAACAAAAGTTATCACAGAAGATTAAAAATACTATTCGGATATTATATAAAAATATGAATTAAAAATTTTAAACACTTGTCAAAAAATTTTCGAGTAGCACTAAAAATTTGAAATACTATGACTTGAATAATGGCTGAACTCCTCAGTATGCATTTCATCTTTATATATTTATAATATAGAAAAAGAAGTGTTCAATAAGATTTCTAATGAACCTATTATGCAAAATTATGAGAAAATAAAAATTCATAGCAAATTGTTGTATTTTTTTTTATTGTCTCGACTTTTGAATTATTATTTTGTATATTGGATATATTATTTTAGATTTTGTATTGTTATTATAATATATATTTGATTTCTCATGAATTTTTTATGTTACATTATTTTAGAGTTACTTATTTAAAAATTATTATTATACTATGTTTATATTAGACGTTACATCAGACATATATTTTCAGAAAAAAAATTACGGACCCTGCTAACACGAAATCCTAGCTTCGCCACTGGGTGAGATGGAATGACGGAGAAAGAGATCATGCAGCGGTATCTTGTTGGGGGGAAAAAAAATTAATGGAGCACAATAGCTAGGTTGAAAGAAATTTCAAATTAATTCTCAAAATTGTCCCAAGGAAACGGTGAGCTTACGTTCCTATAAGATACCAGGCGAATTAATTCTCTAAAATTAATTATAGCTTGTCGATTAAAAATAAAAATTAGTTGAGGTCTCCATGCATGTCAGGCAGTCAGCACGTGAGTTCAGTTGGAAGTTGTTAATTCTAATCCGGGGAGGTAGCATCCAGGAGAGTTGGGTTGTACAAATTAAAGAATTGCAAGGTGGACCAAGTGAACACATTTAGAAATTCTCAAATATAACTTTTGACGTATCTTTAAGTTTTTTTAAACTGAAGTTGGTTATAGAGGGGCATCATAATATTGACCAGCCAATTACTGGGTTAATCAATTTTATTTGTTTTGGCGTTTTGTACATCTCCCCTTGATAATTTTTGTATAATTGTATTATGACACCGATCAAGATGCCATGTGAGATGCAGAATCAGCAAAAGAGTTATATCATATATTTAAAGAACAGTCAAGGTTATTAATTAGTTAGTTGAGAGTTATTTTGAGTCTTTATTAGTCAAAATGAGTTAATAATCTGTTGTTGTATTTTGTGTTATCATTTGTGGTCTTCTAGGAGGTTATTAATGTGTTTTGGTATTAGAAAAAAGTACTTGAGATGATATATTAATGGGTAGTGAGTTTTAAATATAATAGATTGCTATATAAGCTGAATATGAGGATGTAATATGAAGATTATTGAATGAATACGAATTTCTGAGTTTATCTCTGTTTCTTCATCTTGAGATTTGAGTGTTACTTCTCTTCGAGTGAATGTATCGTTACACTTGCGGGTTCTTCTAAGTCTCCCGATCTGAACGGCGTCATTTGGTATCAGAGCACTCTAGATTGCGATGGCTAGTCGTGGTAGCCCGCGGACGCAAGAAGGCCAAGACCAGCGAGATGCAGAGATCCAAGCACTTAGAAATCTGGTGCAGGATCGAGATCGGCAGGTGAATGAGTTAGTACAGCTTGTGCAACAACTCCATGAGCGTGTTACGCAATTGGAGGCTAATCGAAACCAAGATCGATGAACGAGGCATGGTTCTTCGAGAAGCACAACTTGTGAGAATCGAGAACGCCGACCGAGGCACGGTTCTTCCACAGGTAACACTAGTGTGAATCGAGATCGCCGACCGAGGCACGATTTATCGAGTTACATCGACTTTTCTTGTCACCACCGACAACAATTCATCTCCAGCGACGATGCTTCTTTTCCACCTCACCTCCAGCAGAGAAGCAACCATTTTGTTCACGTGCAAGTCTCTGGAACAAAATATGATACATTGAATCATGTTTCAGCTGACTCCGATTATTGTGGTAAAGATGAAGAGAGGAACCCCTTCCACGACAACAAATCAACTTTGGTATCTTGTGCTGAAGCGGCTCGGCATCGACACCATACCCAAAGGAGCACTTGTTTCCAATGGGCCGTAGATAAAAACATTCAGTTGAGAATTGATAATGTTTTTGAAATTGCTGAATGTGTTGTGAATGAAGAAGTCTCATTTGATTCTCCACCTATCTTTGATAAATATTCTGATGATGAAGATAATGTCGTAATGGGTGAACCCAAGACAAATATGGTGTCTTTTGACAGTTCTGCAATCTTTAATGAAGAACTTGTCGATGATTTATCGCTACATCCAACACCTCCTACTGCCCTTGCAAAGAGTTCAAATTTGGAGAGTAGTTATTTGGTAACAATGAGTGCATTGTTTGAGCTGGAAACTTTGTGTTTACCTCACATTGAGATCATGAGTTCAGAATATAGCGACTCATTCTTGCAACCGAGCCTCACGCTAGCAAATGCGAGGTATTTCTCATTTTTGAGCAGTTGCAATACTTGGTTTTGTGTTGTTTTTTATCAAATAACATAATTTTGTGCGAGATTACCTTTCTGTGGATTGCACCACTCAATTCTGGTTTTTTATGCGTTATGGTGCATCAAATGTGAGTGGCAAATGTTCTTTCTGTTCACATGGAGAAGAATTTTTGAGAAATAGCAGCGGGAATGTGGTGAGTCCTGTTTGACTTTTTATTGCTTGAGCCTTTAGATTAGTTTTGAAAGCATAAATTCTTCAAACATGACAACCGAGACTTTTTTGTGCAATGGAGCTTGTTTGGTTTTTCTGCTTTCAAGAATTCACAAAGATCACAATAAGAAGAATAGCTAAACTCGAGGACGAGTTTCAGCACAACAGAAGCGTATGACACCGATCAAGATGCCATGTGAGATGCAGAATCAGCAAAAGAGTTATGTCATGTATTTAAAGAACAGTCAAGGTTATTAATTAGTTAGTTGAGAGTTATTTTGAGTCTTTATTAGTTAAAATGAGTTAATAATCTGTTGTTGTATTTTGTGTTGTCATTTTTTGTCTTCTAGGAGGTTATTAATGTGTTTTGGTATTAGAAAAAAGTAGTTGAGATGATATATTAATGGGTAGTGAGTTTTAAATATAATAGATTGCTATATAAGCTGAATATGAGGATGTAATATGAAGATTATTGAATGAATACGAATTTCTGAGTTTATCTCTGTTTCTTCATCTTGAGAGTTGAGTGTTACTCCTCTTCGAGTGAATGTATCGTTACACTTGTTGGTTTCTCTAAGTCTCCCGATCCGAACGGCGTCATATTATCATATGTAACAATCATGTTCTTAACCCAAATCAAAGGGCGTGTAATAAGAACAAATCGCTTGGATGCGCGCAATCATTTGTGCACTTCTCCTTCTCGAACAATTGGCGCAATGCATTTGACCACGAACACATCCGACTTAATTAGTAGTACAGGTTAATGATCAGCATGCATATTTTATAATGTGTTAAGCGATCATATTTAAAATATAAATTTGAGATTTATAAATTTTTGCTAATTTTAATCATTAAAAATTAGGGAAAATTGGCTCCATGCCACCTCAAAACTTTAAAATTAGAAGGAGGCCACCCTAAAACTACTCCTTAGAAAAATGCCACTCCAAACACATTTTATTCAGAAAATTGCCACAGTTTATGTACAAATCTTTCTAAAATTTGGTATTGACCGTAATACCCTTATTACCACCCTCTTCAATCTCCATCTTCACCTCTTGGCTCTTATCATTATAGAACCAAACCCAGAACTTGAATCTTCGATACTCTTCTCCTCTCGTCTCTCAATGCTCTCCCCCTAAACCTAGCTACGGGCCTTATCTCTCTTCTTTCGGTCTCTCTTTCCTAAACCTAGCGATGAGAGTCGCCTCTCCCTCCGATCAGACTCGGCTCCTTTTTGCCACAGGACAATCTTCAATTTCCCCGTCAGATAGAAAGGTGCTCTACCCCAATTCGCATATTTTCCCTCAATACGTAAGTCTATCTCAATTTTTCGCTTATTTATTGTTAACAATCTGTTAATTTCTCTTAATTTGCCATTATTACAAAAAAATACCAGTATATCAGGTTATCAGTATAAATACTGTTAATTTGTCCAATAAAAAAGATACATGGTCTGATTTTGATGTTAATTTGTTCTTAATTTGCCACTATATACTTGTCTGATGTGCTCGCAATTATGGCTTTAATTTGCTTTGTATGATGTGCTTTCAATTATGGCCTTAATTTGCTTTATATGCCTGTCTGGTTTGCACGATTAATTTTTTTTTATTTGTACACTTAATTATAGGGTATTAGATTCAATATCGTTTACCTCCTAAATTCTATATCAGGTGGTTTAACATGAAAGAGGACTGAACATAATATGACTGAGGGGAAGGTGCTCCAGTATGTGCATGAAGAAGAAACCACACCGAATTGATGTAGATGCATTGAAAGAACAGGTTCAATCTATCGTCTAAAGGCCTCTTGGAAGCGTAATATACAGTTCTGTCCCACTGTCAGATTCCTTTTCTGCAGTTGTTACTGAGTTAGTTGCCTATCATGAAAGAGCAGGAAGGGGAAGGAGAACAATTTGACTGAAGGCCATAGTTGACAAATGATTCAATTTTGTTTTTTTAGTTTCGACTGCAATTTCTTTGGCTAGATCAAAGAGGCAGTCTGGACCTCCTGATATAGAACTGTAATGTTATTTTTTTTTTCTGCATTTTTTTATGCTATGCATATGCTGTCATAAATTGAAAGTAGTCAAAATATGCATCATTTGTCTGTACGAATATGTTGCCTCTAATTTGTCATATTGTTTTGAATAAACTTTCTTATGTTCTTTTCCGTGAGGCCCAAATACAATGTACAAAGATTGAACTATTATATAATTGCGTACATGCATTATATAACTTGAATTATATGGATGAAGCAAATATATACAACCATATGTTGCAAAAAGAAGAATTGTGCAAGTCTAATTTTATCAAGTGAATTATACATGCAGTATATAACTTCAAATTTTTATTTTATTTTTTTTAAAAGAAGGGCTCAATTCCACTGTTTCATTGCAAACGAAACAAAGTATCTTACAAATGATTATAGTATCACAATTTGGAACCTAAAAAACTAGACTAATACAGATTAGACTCTGGACCAGCACTACATCATCTACAAGCACTCAATTACATAAGAATAAAAGAAAGAAGATGAGTATTCTATGCTGCTACACCAGTACGCTTGATAGAATCTGCATCAAAATAAAAAAAAATAATAAGATTTTTGAGAAATCCGTTATAAACTTATAATGCCTCGGCCCCTGCTGCATCTTTTTTTTTTTTGTTATAAGTTTCTCTCAAATTAACAGCAAATTAAATACTGATATACTGGTTTTTTTGGTAATAATGGCAAATTAAGAGAAATGAACAGATCGTTAACAATAAAAAAGGGAAAAATTAAGAGACACTTTCGTATTGAGGGAGAATATGCGAATTGGGAGAGAGCTCCTCTCTATCTGACGGGGAAATTGAAGATTGTCCCGGAGCAACAAGGAGCCGAGTCTGATCGGAGGGAGAGGCGACTCTCGTCGCTAGGTTTAGGAATGATAGACCGAGAGAAGAGAGGTAAGGCTCGTAGCTAGGTTTAGGAGGAGTGCGTTGAGAGACGAGAGACATGAAGACAGTGGAGAAAAGTACGGCAAATTCAAGGTCTGGGTTTTGGTTCTATAACGATAAGAGGTGAAAATGAAGACTGAAGAGGGTGGTAACAAGGGCATTATAGTCAATACGAAATCTGGGAAAGATTTGTACAGAAATTGTGGCAATTTTCTGAATAAAATGTGTTTCGGGTGGCATTTTTCTGAGGAGTGATTTTAGGGTGGCATTCTTCTAATTTTAAAGTTTTGAGGTGGCATGAAGCCAATTTTCCCTAAAAATTATATGCATCTTAAAAACAAATTGATGAATTAATGATAATATTTTGGTCTTAATTAGTTTTTACATTGTGACGGAGCGCGCTTATTCATTTTCCTTGATTTCAACATGGTAAAAGAGGCGCTCTTCTGGATCGCTGGACAATTTAATTAGTTTTTTTCTAGAGAAACCTGGACAGTTTAATTAGTTAGGCAACTAGAAAAAATGAAACATGACGGCCTGTCTTCAGAGATGAACAAAGGAGTGTCCAAGTGTTGCTGCGATGGATAGTTGAACAAGTTTTTTTTGTTTCTTAAGCATTGTTAACTTGTTTCTTTCCTGTTCTTTTTCTGTATTGTTTTGTTACTTTTTTGTACTTGGTAGCCACTACCAAGCTGTTTAAAAAAAAGAAACATGACGGCCTGACGGGTAATTTATTATTTCCCTATCTGTCGGATTGTGATTTGGAGGACCGTGATTGAGTCATTGAACCACTAAATTAGTACTCTTTTGTCCCACTGGCCACTGCCCACTGGCGAGAGTTTCACACTCCTTTTCTTTTTTTTGGCAATTGAAATACCCTTAAAATTGTGGCTTGTAGGGGAAAAATAAAATAAAAAATAAGGGTATTTTAGTCAACTAGGAATGTATTGCAAAAAATTTGAAGCATAGTTGGGCTTTATTATCATCCGTAGAGAAGCTCTTATTTTTCTTAAATATTGCCACCGGCCCAAAAAATATTCTGCAGCCCAATGATATGAAACTTCTCAATATTGACCCGGTAATGAAAAATTTTTTATCAGCTTTTTACTTCTGGACTATATTAGTATTTGAACATCTTAATGTATCATGAGTTTAAGTGTGTCCCTTTTTCCGTGACTCCGTTATAGCTTCTTCATTTTTTTTTTCCTGATTTGTTGTTTCATATTGTATTGGTTTATCCCACTGGTTTATGTCATGAAATAATTTGATTTGTGCCACTCCAAATCACAACAATTTTAAATATGCCATTACAAAATGACTAATTTGATATATGCCACCTTAAAATTACTAAAATTTGATATATGCCATTATTTTAAATAAAAACTGATTTTTTTTCATTAAAAAATTAATTTTGAATGTCAGATTTTCTAAAAAATCCTAAAATACCCTTAGTAATCAACCAAATCTATTGAAAAAAGGGAAAAAAAAAGTTAGGTTACCTTTCTGGGTGCGTACTAGCACTTCGTCTTCGTGCCTGGAGAGCATCACCTGCTTTCCTTTGTTTTTCCATGCACCGCCCAATAGCAACACAATCTGTGTTTCTTTCTTGCGTACTGCCTACTGGGTGCGTGATTTTCCTTATTTTTATTTAGTTCAAAAGGGATAATGGGTGTGTGATTTTCTTTAATTTTTGTTTTTATTTCTAAAGGAACAGCTGTCGTCCAAGAACATAAGAGAAATCAGAAATTGACATCGAAGAAAAATTGTAACATTCATATTTTGATTCTGCTCTCCCAAAAGGATTTCTTAACATTCATATCTTAGTCAAACCAGATTTAAGTTATCATCAACTACCTAAATATTATAACTCAACCCGGTATTCTCTTGACAAGTGTATGAAATAAATCAGCACTTTTAGCCATGATTAGCAACAATGACAGAAATTGAAGAATACCATACTTCTATCAAGCCCCAAATACCCACTTACAACAATAGACCTAGAAAGTAGAAATCCCACCAACGAAGCCACTCCAAGTAGAAGCTAATACAATTTTTGCAAACATAAAAAGTAAAATAAAAAAAAAAACTAGAGAATAACTTCTATAACTAAATACTTCAAAAACCCAAAATTATTAACCAAAAAACTAGACCAGGAGCATCACAAAACTAAAACCCTAGATGATCAACAATTGACAAAATAAGACAAGAAAACATGGAAATTATACCTTGATCACCAAATCGCGTTGCAAATCCATCGGTAGAGGCAGCACGGAGGGAAGAAAAGAGATGATCGGAGAAGAAGAAGCGTAGCCGTGTGCCGCCGGAAGCGAACCACGAACGAAACCCTAGCTAGAAACAAAGAGGGAAGTGAAGAGGTCGGGAGTAAGGAAGAGAATTCGGCGAGTGCGTATCCGTAAGATCGGCGGAGGAGGAGATCAATCGACGGAGAAAGATCGACGGAGAAGGATCACCTTTGTCGTGCAGGATCGGCGGAGGAAGATCGGGGCTGAAAAATCGCCTCAGAATCGCCTCTCTCTCCTCTGGCTGCGGCTAGGGTTTTGGAGAGAGAGGGGAGGTTTCAAGTATATATGGAGAGGGTCAGGCGCTGGTCCATAAAAGCTTGTTTGGAGCCCATGGATGGTGTGGATGGTAATCAGTTGGATGGAGAGTAGTAATTCGCAAAAGAAATCAATAGAACCGTTATGATGATGGGCTAAATGGCCCATAATAGCTTTTGGTCCAGGCCCATAATGATATTTCTGACTACGATTGATCTAACTCGCGAACCATAACCTCCCAAGAGCCCTTGTATCTAGCCCAGCCCACCATAATGCCATTGCAAAACGATAAATTGGTTTTATGCCACTATAAAACAAAAGAAATTGGTTCATGCCATTAATCAATGGAAATTACCATAACACCCTTTTGACTTTGGAATTCAACATATCCATCACAAAAAAAAAATTATATTATTTCAACATGATCGATTTCACATGTGCGTCAAGATGCCTCACGAAGGTTCAGCGAAGTAAAGATTTATCTTGGACAATTAATAGTTCTTTTTTGGATCGCAGAAAATTTTGTTAAGAACTAAATTTATCTCAATTGTTTTTTGTTTTATTTGTGTAGGAATTATAGGACATGGTGAGAGGAATTGTGCGGAAGGATTCGAAGGAGGAGTCGATGAATTGTGTTAGTTTGTAGTGGTTAAAACTGTGTAGGATTCGTGTTATTAATAATGGATGTTATTATCGATGTAATTGTTCAGTTTGTTGAAATAATGGATATTATTCTTAATAAATTATCAGTGTTTTAATTTACAGATGCATCTAACTGAACATTTAAATAATTTTAGTTGATCCCTTATCTAGTTTAATTGAACACAAAAAATATGAAATCAAATTTCTACTGCAACTAACTGAACAAATAAATACTTTTAATTAATCCCTTAACGTGTTTAATTGAACACAAAAATGCGAAAATTCAATTTTGAGATGCAACTAACTGAACACATAAATACTTTAAGTTCATCCCTTAACGTGTTTAACTGAACAAAAAAATGCGAAAATTCAATTTTGATATGTAACTAACTGAACACTTAACAACTTTAACTCATCCCTTGATGCATCTAACTGAACAGAAAAATCTGTCCATTTGATGACGTCAGCGCAAAAAAAAAATTCCGAAATTTTTTTTTTCGAAAAAAAAATAATGACGTCATCGCGCGGAAATGGAATTCTGGAGCGCCTGGGACGCGAAATTCTCTTCCGAAAAGCCCAATTAAGCCTTAATTGGCCTATGGATGGTAATGGATGATTTTTAGTTGGATGGTGTATATAATTTCTGATTTCTTTTCCTTCAAAATAATTATATATTGTAGAATTCGAACTGGAGCTGGGTTATTCTTCCTCGATTCCTACTTGCTGTTTATCCTCTATCATCTTGCCCTACCCGAGTAAGGCCTTAGAGCATTTCTTTATAAGAGATTTTTTTTTATTAAATATTTTGATGCCTGGTTAGATTGTCCGTAGCTAGGTGCATATACGAAGAAACCCACGAATGTACGTGTGCATTGTATTGAAGATGTGTTAGTGTGACGTATACGTATGTACACCTGTATTTTCTCTCAAGAGCATGGTACGATATGTTTTATAATGTCTATTGTAATAATCTTTTTGCATGCACTAGCTGGATATAGCAAATTAATTAAGTCTTTTATAGTTTTTTTTTTTCATCACGGGCAGCGCAGCAATTTTAATTAGTGAATACGTTGGCATTTTGAATTGGTCATGCCCACACACTCTTAATCGGGTTGCATTTTATGCCACACTTGTAAAAATAACCACAATTGTTTGGTGCTTGGATAATAATTTTACTTATTTGGTAGATAAATTAAGTCTTTCGAATCATTGAATATTTGAATAAGAACAATTTGAGAATGTGATGTCAATGTACGTTGTGGTAATAAGAGACGCTACTTCAAAAATCTGACTGATTATTGCAATTTGAAGTTAAAGAGTTAAATATATATATTTCAATTTAAAAAGTTTAAATACAACTCAATTACTGCTCTATAT
Organism: Rhynchospora tenuis; assembly: GCA_027725995.1. Lineage (NCBI taxonomy): Eukaryota > Viridiplantae > Streptophyta > Magnoliopsida > Poales > Cyperaceae > Rhynchospora > Rhynchospora tenuis. The sequence goes on along the minus strand of CM050889.1, from coordinate 128,402,532 downwards.
TTACGAATGATTTTGTTGGTTTTTTAGGAAGTCCTAAATTTTATTTAGTTTTCTTTTTTAAGGTAGGAAAAATTCTTAGATAAGACCTACAAAGTGTGTTGGCAAATATACATTTTGCATCAAGGAATAGTTTGCTACATGAGGATTCATGTTAGATTTTCTTTCAGGTTAATTTGGGTCCAATCATTAATTTAAAATTGCACTTCCTTTTGTCGGATGGCAAGTGGGCCATGAGAGTTTATTGAGTTGGAATTTGATTTGAGTAGGGGTTTTAAGCGGGTCCAATCGGTCGGGTCAAGTTTGGTGATGTGTAATCACGAGGAAGGGAGCAATAATAAGTGAGGCAATAGGAAAACTTATTAATGTTTCCCAGGGAGATAGATAAGATGCGAAGTGAAAGTAAGTAAGAATCTTTAATTAATTAGCACTGACACTTGAGGGTCAGAACTCAGAACTGGGCAGCGCAGATCCCGAGAAGTATCCGACGGATCAGAGCGAATCAGATAGACACAGAACAGAACTGAATAGCAGCGCTAACACACAAACACACGAGCAGCTTGGCAGTGGATACCGACTAAAAGCATTTCCCGTACAATGTACAGAGCCTGTCATATTCTGACACGTGGCCGAACTCACTCGTCCCATGCCCGCCATTGCGCCGACACTCAGGACATGATACCATGTGGTGCCTCCGAATCCTGGGCCCCACCTCCTGACTTCAGAGATTAAAGCGTGGGGTCACATCAAATCCTTTTTTTTTTTTCTCTTTATTTTCTTTATTCTTGTAGTACAATTTGTTTTTGTTTATCTGAACTTTGACTTGAATTCATCTTCTGTATTTCTTCGTATAAACAAGGACGTACTTTCATATCAAAATCATTCATTCCCTGTTCTGTTGGCATTTCATTGGTTCGCCAATAATATGTGAACATTATTTTGGACAACTGTTGCAGAGGATTTCCAACATTTCATGAGAATGAAAAGGAGGAAAAAAAAGGTCTTTCAGAACATTAATATCAGTCAACAAACTTGTGGTGAATCAATAAAAAAAAAATAAACCCTTTACCTGAGAGTGTTTGGCAACCGTTCGAACAAACCTTCTTCACGAATTGGTCGAACAGGACTGTACCAAACAAGAGACGAACTAGCCAAACAGCTTGTTCAAGGTCTAGTTAAAGATTCTGGATTTTTGGGGAACAAGAACTAGAACAAAGCTATTCGTTCTTTGTTCGCCTTCATTGCCAAACACAAAAAGATAATTAATTACTAAATTAGAGAAATATATTAAGCATTTAAGGAAAGATACAACTTTCCTTTGGAAGGATTGAAATACTCTTGATCTTTGGGTAGTGATTTTGACACTCCCTTTAGTGATAAAACACTCCTCAATTTTCTTTAAAGACTAAAATACCCTCTGTCAATTAGACAATTGAAGTATTAAAGAAGTTACCATAACTGATAAATTTTCCTATTCCTCAATTGAGAACCACCGTAGAAAAAAAACACACGCACACACAAAACTCTGTGAAGAAAAATCACGCTCTGTTTCTCTTGATTTGTACAAGCTAATAACAAGAGGTATGAAACTTTTTCAATTTCTTTTTAGTTTATGAAAGTATATAGATTAGAGAAAATTATATAGTGGGCTATAATATTAGAATAATTTAAATTGGTTAAAATCTAATATTTTATTAGAGATTAATCTCGATCCTTAGTTTCAATAAAAAAAAAGAGAGAATTTTTTTACTGTTAGCAGCACAGAGAGAATAGATGGTCACTTGTTATTTTTTGATGCAAGAAATATTATACCAGAATAAAGAAAGTGTTAGGTCTTTGTTGTTTATTTCAAAGTATTTCATATGGTACGAAAACCAATTATTTATATACAAACTCAATGAAAATTATTTTTTATTTTAGATTTATTACTATAACTATTTATTTTAGGCTAGCTGATACAAACGTTATATCAATTGTTTTCTTCTTTAGTGTTATTAAATATTGTAATATTTATTTATATCCAGATGGATTCAAATATTGAAGAACAATTAATTGCGTTGAAGTTTGAAAATCGTGACAAATTTCTTGATTGTGTTTGATCGTTTTACCTAACAATTAACTATAGAATTCCTTGATTAAGGGCGTCGTCAGATAATTAATAGATGGACTGTTTTATCAAAAGGGTATTTTAGTCATAGAGGAGTGTTTTATCAATAAAAGGAGTGTCAAAATCACTACCCTTGATCTTTCATTTTCTTTTGTTGATATACTAGTTAGGAGCAACTTCTGATCATGCATTTCCAAGAGTCATAACATAAATCCATACTTTTAAAGATGGTGCCAATGAAATAACTGACCAAAATTCTAAGAATCAAACTTAAGATCAATATATCAAGATGAAAAATATAATTTAATAAAAAACAATTATTATTCTAATCAATATTTTTTTCCAATTTAGATGTAAAATCAAAACTTAGTATCATTTCGTCTATCGATTGACATCAAGTCATAGATCAAATAGATCAACGATACAAAATGTAGATACACGCTAGATCTAGAGATGAATATACTCTTGAATCAGTGTATTTATAAGGAGTAGTGATGGTGATAGTAATATTTTTTTCTAAATCATCACTATATATAATGATGGATCGAGCTCAAATTTGAATCGACTCATACGACTACTCTTTTCATTAATTTGTTTTAATTTTACCTTTTAGAAAGTAAAAAATGTATTAAGAGTTTTTGATAATTCAATGGAAAACTTTTTCCTTTTTATAACATGTAAAAATCCCTTGGAATTTATATATAAGAGTGACTATATATGTTAAAAGGAACATAACCAGTGTTTGATCTAGAGGTAAAAGTGTAAATTAAAGACGAATATATTTTGCGCAAAAATCACATGTTTGAGATCCGATTAGAAACTATTAGATATTTAAAATTTTAAATAAGTTTTGAATATTATCCATCTTATCATTAAAAAAAGGTAAAAGAAAAAGTGAAGGAACATATGTTTGTTAATTTCCGGGTCCTCAATTTTAGAAATCATTATCAATTTTTTAATTCATATTCCAGATATTTAAACAAAGGAAGACAGCTACTCCTCAAGGTATCCTTATCCGAACTGTGAATGGACCATATTTGTGAAAACAATTTGTCATAAAAAGTCAGCTGCCTAAAAAAAAAAAAAAAATCAACTTGACCGATCAAATAATTTGATTCAAGGGTCCAAGGTACCATTTCCTTTTTGTAATGCATATATATATATATATATATATATATATATATATATATATATATATATACGCAGAAAAGGAATTCATTATCCCTAGGCAATATGGGACGCCACGCGAAGGATCAAATCTGATCTGTCCAATTTCATCATGACGCTCCTTAGTAATAATCAAATTACTGTTATGCTTCTCCACATGGAGCAGATTCCAGCCAGGAAGCATAGCATACAGTATATACAGCAATGCATGCTTGACCAACCGAAGACAACTTTATTATGAGAATTGAGAATTCAAAATTTAAAAGAGAGCCATTCATTAGGGATGTTTATTTTCTCTGTTATCCCCACCAATTGCAAATATGTTCTAAAAAAATTGTCTATGCAACTGGAATAGCACATGAAATTTATCGTATTGTACTTATCAGTTAGTTCTTATATTATGCATTCGTCTAGTATATATATGCCAGGGCATATTGTATTATAATTTATAATAATACAATATTATTAAATATCTGCAATACATAATTAAACATTCATGCTCAGGAAAATATTTTGCATATGAAAAAAAAAACTTGCACTATCCAAAATCTTACAGAAGTAAATATACAATATCATTGATTTAGGAGCGCATTAAATAACGAGTTGATCAACAATAGAAATCTTTGACATGATGATAGCATTAATGCATTTTCGATGAATCAAAGACCATCAAATTTCCTCCTTAAATAAATCCAAATCTATTGAGTACTTAAAAAAGTTTTCAATATGTTTTAAAAAATGTATATATATATTTTTTTGAGAAAACAAAGTTTTCAACGTTGCTCGGTTCTTTTTAAAAGAAATAATGGGATCAACCTCTCGTAATTTTTGAATGTAAATATTCCTAAAAGATCATTCAAAATGCTACCTAAACCATATTTTCTTTTTAAATTACCTTGTCTAGAGAAACTCAAGACACAGCTCATTAATGCGAAGCAAGGTTAATTTCTTATAGTAGTAATACAATTCCTCATGATGAACTTTATTAGATATTAAATTCTAGTATGAGTTGAATTTGCACTTTAAAATAGAACTTGTATTAATTGAAACGAGGAGGTAGCGTGCCTTGGAACTTGTATCAAAAAAAAAAAAAAAAGAACATGTTTTAATCGGAGCATTGCTTTTTGGAATTTCAAATTTTTGCATCTCATGCTTATTAATTATTATTATCATTCAAAACGGGAGGTGTGTCATAATAATGTAGTATTATTTGAAGTACATAACAGAAGGTTAGAGGATGTTGCTAACTGGACAAAGAGAGCAACTGTGTAAATGATGTGACAAGGGAGAATAAATAAGGTAGGGGTACAAAGAAAGTGACATCAGCTAGAGAGAGTAAGATGTGTTTACCTAAATATAGGCTTAGTAGGATAGGTATACGTATGAGAATATAGAGATCCTCCTGTTCACATCTCAACTGGTCTGTGCAAAAAGTGCAGGCACTTTTTCCACATTGCATCTGCATGGTGTTATTCCGTGATTCGAGGATTCTGCTTCCCCTCAGCAAACTTCTCTAAAATTTTCTCATTTATATTCTGCTATTATTGGAAAATTATTAAACAGGGGCTGAGATCCTGTGCTTCGTAAAAGATTTTGCTAGGATTCTTGCAAAAATGTTTCTTCCAAATAAAAAAAAAACATACTGTACAACACGGCAGAGAATAAATATTCCGTTCAACAGTGTTGTGAAAGAAATGATTCCATTCAACAGTGTTATACAATTTATTATATCAATTCTTGATTAATTTTATATTTTTATCAAAGTATATATATTGTCCCAAAAAATTGAACCCGCAGAACATTTTTTAATCTTATTTTAGACGAGCCAAAGGCTCATATCAAGTCTTCCATTGCGATTCCTGATGTACTAATTAGGTGGGACACGGAAGAAATTAAAGAAGTGCTCATATAATTAATTATATTAGTTCTTAGATGACCAGCTAATTAAATTCTCATTTGATCGGCCACCGTGAATTGGCGATGGTTTTGCTTTTCTATACTTGCGTAAATTTTATCTACGTTAACTAAATTTTCTGTCATGTTACATATAAATCACTTATTTTGATTCTCTGCAATATTTTAGCTTGTTCTAATTAGATCACTTCATAAGTTAATTACCTAGTGCGCTGTAATAAATTTTCTGTCATGTTGGTATGTTAAAAATATATGATCACTTAATTATTTTGATTGTCTCTGCACTATTTTAGCTTTTTTTTTAAAAATTAGATCAGTTCATAAGTTAATTAGCTAGCGCGCTGTAATATTAATGTAGAAATGCAGCTTGGGTCAGACTACATTTTTAATAATAGAATAATTTGTACGTAGCTAGTAGCTCAATGGTAGAAACACTATACTGATATCAAAGAAGTCAGGTGTTCGAGTTCTACAGGCGTTCAATTTCAAAAAAAAAAAAAAATGTTGAATAACAAAGATGTAGGGGTGAAAATGGAGCCGATACGGATCAAATAGAAATCATATCTGTATCCATATTTTTTATCGGATACGGATACAGATATGGATATAGATACTGTTCGGATATTAAATGAATCAAATATTGTCGGATACAGATACGAATGCGAATATATTTTGGATATTAACACAAATATTTATAAATTAACGAACTTATATAAATAAAAGATAATTAAGATATAATATCGATATCAAATGTCATTATACAGCAAAATAAGACATTAATCATATATAATCATCATGATGAGAGAAAAAAATAATTTTTATGTTGTTATCATATATAATCATCTTGAAAAAAATAATATTAATTTTATATTACTAGTCCTAAGCAAAATATTATTGTAAGAAAATTTATCTAATAAAAGTCTTCTCAAATGTAGAGAAGTAACTATGTTAATCATCAATGTCATTAAAGATACGAATAAACGGATTAATATATCTCGGATACAAATAATATCCTTAATTTTTTTTGCCGGACACAAATGCTGATCGGATAATCTCAAAACCATATTCATATCCATATATATATTTTTTTTCAGATACAGACAGATATGTTCGGATATGGATACAGCTAGGATATTACACGTATTTTTCGGATTCAAATACAGATCGGAGCAGAGTTTATCTGCTCCGTTTTCATCCAGGCAAAGATCTCTCTTTTTATTAAAATATAAATTATTTTGTTCAAATATTTTAATTATGGATAATCTATTTTAGTCTTATTTCAAGCAATGTGTAATTATATATATATATATTCTAAACTTATTTAAATCAAATTTGTTAGTTTATTAGTTTTAATTCTATTTTTGCAAGGATCTATGCTTTATGAGTTTTATGCAAAATCCCCTTGAGAAAGCACGCACATGTAAACTGGAATTAAATAATTTTTGTTCGAACATGTGTAATATTTTTACTCTATGTTGCAGCATACACGTGAAGTTTCAAACGCGCCTACGGGCTTTTACTTCAATAAAATAATTGTAAGATCAGACGCAGTAGATCATGTCAGTCGATAAACAATGTCCAATAGATTTGTCGACAGTATATTGGCTAAAAAACAAAGCAACCAAGATTATTTTACTAGGTCGACTAACTCTCACAGATGTGCAAGAGCTTGCCTTTTTTTTTTTTTTTTTTTTTTTTTTTCAGTCGAAGCAAGAATAATAAATCTATATGGGGTTGATATATGGAAATAAAAAGTGCAGTTGTGGGGTCATGTGTACTCTGAATCCCCTGTATGCAGGGCTGTCAAACGTGCGAAACGGAACAAAAACAGCCCGTTCTGTTTTCGTTCCGTTTCGGCAACGAAACACAGATCTGATTTCGTTTCCGTTCCATTTCGTTAAACGAAACAATATTTTTGTTCCGTTTCTGTTCCATCTTCAATTTTCCATTGTATTTCGTCATTTTCGTGTTCCGTTTCAGTTAAACGGTATGAATTTCAATTTTATTTCCGTTTCGTTTTTCAAAACGAAACCAAATTTTCTTCCATTTCCGTTCTGTTCCGGACGGAAACGTTCGAAATAGTGGAATCTTGACAGCCCTATCTGTATGGAACTTGATTAAAATTGATCCCTTGTGCGACCTCCTCTTGGGGCCTACGGTAGGTAGATACCGAATCCGAATCCTCTGCACCATTTTTATTTGGGTGCAGAGTGCACCGCTAAGAATTTTATCCATCTGATATTAATGGACGGTTTGATTTATGTTCGCTTGAGACAAAAAACAAAAAGAAACAGAAAGGAACGGTAAAGAATGGAAATTGTAGGGAGAAAAAAGACGATTACATAGCCCTTTAATTGCCATTCGATACATGTGACTCAAGACCTTTAATTCCATGGTTAACCCACTCTTTGTAGTCCGTAAATAACAAAGAAAATAATAAAATTGACATTTATAAAAGACTAGGGAAGGTGTCAATTGTGAAGATTTTCTTTCCCATGAGAGTTGTAAAAACTTTGCGACATATATAATAGCTCTATCCTATATATCATGAAACACTGTTCCATTTTCTTTATCTTTTGACATTAATTAGAAAAATAACTTTGCATTAATAACAAAAGTATCCATATTTAAGAGAAAATGTGATACCAATCTTACCTAGAGAAAAATGCTCACGTTCCATCTTTCTATGTTAATGCATTTACAAGAATTCTAATCCGATTACAACCACTGCAATTGCTACATACATAGGACTCTAATATATTTCCAAGTGAATTCTTCGCTGATTGAAATCACCATAATTGTTACTGATTTAAATAAAAAAAAGGAATCCCATCAGAGCTAGGGTTTCCAGTGCTATAACAGAAGACGACAAATACTTGTCGATTCTCTCGATCTGAGAGGCGATACTGAGCTCGGGGAGAGGAAGGATCATAATGAGAGAGATCGAAAGAGGCTAGTCGAGGTGGGAGAAGAGAGAGGTGGTTTCACGGCGATCAGAAGAGACGCTTAATTTAACTGTCTTTTTTTCCCTTACGATTTCCGTTCTTTACCGTTCCTTTCCGTTTCTTTTTTTTTTGTCTGAAGCGAATATAAATCAAACGATCCATCAATATCAGATGGATGAAATTGTTAGCGGTGCACTCTGCACTCAATTAAAACGGTGCAGAGGATTCAGATTCGATAGATACCATTAGAATTAGAAGAACCAAAAAAAAGGATAAAGAAAAGAAGGAAATCTATACATAATTGATGTATCCTATGGAATATTTGGAGAACGCAGAGCAATATCTAATGGCCAAAATCGCCAGTGGATCCATAGATGATTTTTTATTTGTTTTTGTCATTTGTGGATCCATGTGTGCAGCGAGTACGCATGGACATAATGTAAAATTCTGTTTTGCTGGATTTTGGTCTAGAATGCGATGAATTATATCCTAAATTCCTAATATATATGTTTCTATAGCACCGTGTTTGATGTCTATTATCTCTATTTATTTGTAATTTGATTCCCAATTTTTTTTCATAATGATCGTTTAAAATTGTTTTTTGGTACGATGAATTGATTAGCAGATTGAAATATATTGACAAATATCAAATTATTATTGTTGGAGTTAATTTAAAATAAAGGAATACTAAAAATTACCAAAGGAAGGTGCTCCATATAATTTAAAATAATACCAAAAATTACCAAAGGGTTTACCGAGATTAAGTACATAATGCAAGATTGAAAATGATTTTAGAGTCAACTCTATTAATTGATGATTGATTAATTTTGAAGTAAATGAATCGCCTTACCACAAATATTCGTCTTTTGAGTCCATGTTTCTACGTACTGATAATACAACTGAAATCTATAAAACTTAACTCCTTGAAGCGAATTAAATATCCAGATAAACCTTGCTTGTAATTAACTAATAAAGTGCCGAATATCAGTGTCTCACAGACAAAGTCATCCAAATTAAACATGATGTATGTTTCAAGGTAAAGAAGTTCATCAGAAAATTCTAATGAAATAAATGAAATAGTAGACCCTAATTTTTTTTGTTAATTAAGCGAAAAGAATCAAGAGTTCCCTTTCAGTTTCCAGTTAAATATAAATCTACATGTATCTGATGTTGAACAAGGTATATGGTTTCCATCTTCATATCCGCTATCTATGACATGAGCATATCTGCGATTAATTCGATATCTGCTAGCGAGCTATTTAAACCTTTGGTATTTGAAACTACATACAATTTAATATATATGAAAGACTCTTTCATATATATTAAATTGTATGTAGTTTCAAATACTAATCTATATACGCACGCAACTACTATGACCTGCTTTTAATTATTATTATTATTTTTTATATTTGACAACTTTCAGTATTTTTACGATCTTAATATTTTTCCTTTTATCATAAGATAAGAGTTAAAATTCTAAAGAAAAAATCAGGATCAATTTCTACCTAATACTACGATTTATAGATAGGGCTAATTGACCTCCTTCCTTCACCTTGTAACTACCATGCAAACGTCGCGCAGTATAACTGTCCTACAGCTGCTTGCCTCGTGAGAACCTTGTAATCGCACTACTCGCACCATGCGATATCTTGTGAAGCATCAGTCTTCACCACTGTGGCCTTCCAAGGTTTAGCAATTGATTTTCTCAAATTTTTTTCTCATTTGTCATATTTTTTAGTCTTATTCACATTAGTATCGCCATCTTAATTAAAATATCGCCACATTAGCAGCAGTCTTTACATCATGATGAACTAAAACTAAAACTAGATTAATGAACTAAAACTCAAAACCGCAGCCCCTCCCGGCCGTAATTAATTATTGTTATTATTTTTTAATAAAAGTATCATATTCTAACCCTACATATAGTAGCGGTCTTTCGAATAGTCAACTCCAGCTCGAAACAAATTAAACTTCAATGGGGGGGGGGGGGGGGGTATATATACACTCTTATCACAAAATTTTCTTAGTACATAAATATAAATATCCATATAAAAATAATAAAAATAAAAGACGACTGTTTTATACTCTTTTGTGTACTAGCTAGCTAGCTAGATATTCATCCTTTAAAATAATTAATATTATTGCCAATGTTTTTATTTCCTTAGGGCAGCACAGATTACAAGATATAGTCATTTATTATGTTTTGAAATATAATAATAAATGAATGAATAATCGGGAATCCTTTTTTTTTTATCGTCCTAAAGGAAACTTTTAAATTATGCTAAAACACTTCTGTTAATATATATGCACACACCTACTGGAATTTAGAGTGTTGCCACTGTAGTCGCAAGAAATCAATCATTATTGTAGTTGTGAGTTTTGGCTTCATATATTGGTGATCAAACAAATGCAACATATACCTAAATTCATTCACCAAGCTGTACCCATACTTCATTTGAATTTAATTTCAATGTTATGATGAAAACGAAAAGGACTGAACCAGCAGATCCAGAGGTGTATCTCATTTTCAGTTGCCCAAATAAGGCAGGATCAGTTGGAACAGGGATAATTGAGATTTCAAAAAACTAAAAAAAAAAAAGAAAGAGAGAAAAAAAAAAGGGAGAAGGTACTGTATAATGAAATAGGAACAAGGGAAATAGTGAATTTATGTATTATGTTTGGCAAGGAATAAGGTCTGTAGCAAAACAATAGCATTGACAATACTCAAAATAGGCAGAAGGACCACACTAACTTCTTTCAATTCCAAATAAAGACCAGATGGAGAAAACAACACAAAGTAGGTAAGTTTCTATTTAAGTAAATCAAATCATGAACAGAACGAAAACAGGCCACCGTGCATATGACCAAATGAAGTAGGCACTAATCATTTCTTTTGTCAAAGACATGCACATTATGTTCATTTCTGTGCTCTCGAAAATCTAGAAACCAAAAAAAGGAAACTATTGCTAATGAATATAAGTAACATACAGCAGATAGTTAGCTGGTATATACTTAACTCAAACCGTTACACTGAATTACGTGTAGTTTCAAATTTTCTTTTCTTTTTTCCCGAAAAACTAGTTTCAAATTTTCTTCACATGGGTCTTTGTGTGTTATTTGAGAGATAGAATGAGTTCTCTTTATTTTGGCTAAGGATGGACCAAATAGGTATATATATGCATCTTGTTCATGTTAAATTTGATTCTAGTTAGGGTGGCTGAAGTTCTTAAAGGATTGATCCGATTTGTTGACCAAAATATATAGAATGAGCAACTGAACCAATATATATATATAAATGATTTTTTAGTCTATATTGCTTTGTTATGATAATGTTAGTTCATAACAAGAAGTGCCATGGAAAAGAAATCATTGCTATCATATTAGTTCATAACAATAAGTGCCATGGAAAAGAAATCATTGCTAGAAACTGACATTCGATGTTCAAATAGAAATCATTCGTTGCCCTAACATAAACATAGACAAAAACCAATCTACAAGAGTTACCAAAACAATAACAAGTACAACAACTGCAATTTAAACCGCCTCATGTGATCAGTTATTAACTGCACTCCTCAGACAAGAAACTAAACTGCAACACAACAAATAAATCAAATGCATACCTCTGACAACAGGAAGAATATTTAATTATAACACATGGAGCAGATCCCTAATCAAGTAATGAATGGTGGCGAGGCTGCACCAGCACCAGGTGGTGGAGGTGGGCTTCTGTCAGATGGGCCGGCTCCTCCATGTTGGGGTGGCTTCTTCCTCTTCTTCTTCTCATAGCTAATGCCCCGTGCTTTGGCCTGTGTCTCCCGCACTTCACGCAGATACAACCTGACAGCACGGGCCCCAAATGGGTTTGTTTCTGGCCTCCCACCATTTTCTTCATAAGCGGCACGTAGGCGACCAATGAGGGCGTCCAGAGAGCCCCATGCCTGCTTCAACGGGCAAGGGCAAGGAGCAGGCGGGTTGGGATGCCCGAAAAAGGGGCACATTTGGGTGTGCACCTTGGTCTTCCCAAATTGGTCCATGTAGCGCAAAAACTCAAGAACATGAGCAGCATTGCAGCGGGAGAGTGCAAGCGGTGGTCGGTGGTTGCGGAGATATTGCCCAAAGGTGTTCCAGTCACGGCGTTTTTGAGATTCGTAGCGGCTTGGTGATTGGGGCTGTTGGGGTTGTGACTGGGAAGGGTTAGAAGAGGTGGCAGCAGCAGCGGCTGAGGATGTGGAAGAAGAAGAGGAGAATGAGGCGAAGAATCCTTCCGATGGGGGACTATCCGGTGGGTTTGGAATCAAGTCCATTTATCTGTTGGGAGTTATTTTTTCGTTTAGATCTTGTTGCTTGTCTGCTTAACTTCTCCTTGATTCCTCCTTAGTGAACAATTGGACATTAATGTTAGAAACGGTGGACAAAAATGTTGTATCTGAAATGAAGAAAGCTATAGCCTTCGTTAGTTTTAGTATCTAGGGTTTGAGTCAGTAAATTATTATTATTATTATTATTATTTATTATTATTTTTTTAAAATTCCAATTTTGTTGGACCGGGGACTTTAAAAATAATTTCTATTATAATTGTGATCAAGAAGCATTTGGAAGGGACAAACTTCTTAACAGAAAAGAACGACTACTAAATTGCTGAAAAAAATTAGAGAGAATCCTTGTGGAACCGCTCAAGAAAACCAGTAGTAATATCTGAAATTTTGCCCGCTGAATGAAACGTATATCAGAGTTGATCTAAAATTGTTTTTCGTCAAACTGTTCCCTCAATATCCGTGTTAGGACTGTTTTCTCTCATATTACTGATTGTTAGATGCAGTATCTTTGTGTGTTTCTTCATGACGGAGGGAGGGTGCAAAGGGGGAGGAGAAAAAGCAGAATTTAGAGGAGAAACAGTATGCAGAACAAGAAAAAAAATCTGGTTAGATAATGAAAGGTTGAGCAAAGATGGATGCATAGAGAGGAAGCTAGAAGTTACCTTTGAAGTGAATAAACTGTGGAGCTGAGAGCGGATCAATATTGAAACAGTGTGATTTCAATGTGATAACAGGAATTTCAGGTGTTAATGAGTGTTGTGTGTCTGGCTCAAAAAAGAGGGTAAATGGAGACTTCTTTCCGGAACTTTATTCTCTCTCTTAGTGAAAGAGAGAGAGAAAGCACCAGCCTATGAGTGAGAGTGAGACTGTGAGAGGAGAGGGGAAGCCTCCAGATATGAAGCATGATGTATTGATGTTGACAGCAAATAGCTAGAAAATGTGTGAGAAGGTAAAGTAAAAACTAAAAACTCAGTGAGTTACCCGACCCAAATAATCAATGCCTCCTTTAGCACCATTTGTGGCTGAAAACGCACTTCCAATAGAATTGGCAAGGCATGTATAAATCCTTGATTAGTCGACGGATATGTTCTTCCCGAATTGTTCTTTAGTTTAATGGTTCGGAAGATATTTGTGCAAACTGCAAACATTTTTTGACAATTGGCATGTTATAAGTTTTGACCGTTAGCAGACAATGCTGCTAAGGCTTCGTGCATGTGCCAAGAATTATTTGGTTGCATCAATTTTGTATGTCAGAATATAATTTAGATTAATAAGCATGAAACTTTTAAGAGTACGAAAGCAAAAACGACCAATAAGGTATGAATCGAAGAAAGAATCCATTTCTTCCCTCCAAAAAAGAAAACGATATTGGAAGCCATGTGGTTTCAATACACTTAGTTAAAAAAAAAAGAAAAAGAAGATAACGTATCAGATGATTGCTACAACATCTACTACTGCTACTGCAATCCTGGACATCAGATTAAAACCACAGACCTCAGTACATAATAAACTGAACAACAGAATTCGAAATGGAGAACAATTTTTTACTCAAGCTTCAATAGTTTAATTTATTCTATCTTTTTCTATATAATGTATCATGAGAACATTATGTATTCGATCAATAGTCTAATTAAATGTTGAACTTAATTATGTTTAAATTAGTTATGAATTGTACGTATATTATCAATATAAAGTACCAAATTAATTTAATAGCGACAATTTTTCAATTTGTTGATATACTTACTAAAAAGTTATTGACATTTTTTACATCATTTACAATTTTTAATTTGTTGATATAGATACTAAAAAATTATCAACATTTTTGACATCATTTGTATTTGGTTAGACTCTTGAGTTTTACTTGGTTTTGGTGCCCATAGCTTAGAATGATCATGATTCCGTCAAGTCAAGAAAGAAAAAAAATCCAATTAAGGAAAAATTAAAAGATGAGAACTTATGTTTGGTATTGTGGTAATTGACAGCACCTCTTAAGTGAAATTAACAAGTTTGAAATGCCACTGAAATTTTCTTGTGGATATTTAAATTTCAATAAATTAATGGGCTTACGCACATTTTATTATAAAAAATAAATTCTACATAGAAATTTTAAAAAAAATCTTTGGGCGACCTAGCTATAGGCCACGCTGTAAAGGTACTTTTGTTTCGGGGATGATTTATTCGGATATGGTTTAAACTTCTATACTCAGCCTACAAGGAGGCCAGGATTTGTATTCTTGTAATTCCATCATTCCATTAATATTCATATAATTTTTTTTTCAATTACGTATAAAATACATTTTAAATAAATTATAATTTTCACAATTCTCAAACATCTCCCATGAATTTGACCTCCACATGCACAGCTCTAATAATATTTTTCTACTACAAATATTTATTATTTTTGAGGAATTCAGTAAATATCTATAGCGGTAACTAAGTCAAAAACTTAATTTGATATACTTAACCTCTATTTGTTGTTTTTTGTAGACTTTAATGTGGAAAATATAACATAATATTTCATTCATGTGTACTTAATCATGAGAACAATATATATGCCTGATTTTGTAACCAAAATTATAACTTTTTATGTCTTGTGAAAAAGAAAAGTTGTCGTAGCAGTCACCTTTGCCAAATTGTATATATGTTCACCGGCTTGGAGCAATATACCCTATTTCACATCTTGTCATATTTTGTACTGTTGGTTGTACCTCAGAAGACATATATTGATGATGCAAAGTCCACCTCTTCTCCCCCTCTAGCTCCGCCCCTATGATCAAGTTCACATCTATACAATTTGTTTCTGTAATTATTTTTTAGTTTTTCCTTTTTGTAAATAATTTTCATTGAATAAAATCTGCTAGATGGTTTTTGCCGGCTCGACCAGCATTTAAAAAAAAAAAAGTATTTTAACTACGAACTCCTTCTGGCTATTTCATATGTTTTTTCTTCAGGTGCTTTTGGATAGAGAATTGAGAAAAGAGAGTCAAGAAAAAGTGACAATAGAATGAATAAAGCTTGTTGTTGTATTGATAATATATACACTTGAAGATGTTTGTTCACTACTCATTCCAACTAATTAATCGTAGAAAAAAATATCTCTATTTGTGAATAAAGGATTATATTTGATTGTGTACTATTCATGAATGGAGATGCATGCATGCTCGTTCCTGAATAGACTTGTTCACTACCATACATATCAAGAAAACAAGTCAAACTGTACATACATTTTATAAATTAAACAAAATGTTTTGAGCTGAAAGAGCAATCGTATCATCTACAAAAAAAAAAAAAAAAAAAAAAAAAAAAAAAAAAAAAAAAAAAAAATTAATGGAGCAACTATTGCTTCGTAGTCACTATGATTTTGTTCATACGTACCGTTAATACTTATTGCACATATTAGATATATATTATATATTCTCCCTTCAATAATTAATATATCTCCAACATCCAGAAATTATTCCTCAATATCTTACTTCAATTTCCTTTGCACATAGCTATATCTACACCTTAATTAGTGTTAACCTTCTCTTCCGACATTAAGATGGCCTAAGTATTCACTAAATTCTCTCTATATAATTTCGTTACGACTAAGAGAATGGTTTGCAATTTGCAATTGCAAAGATTAATACAGTGAAGAAAAATATGAGACAACTCCTTGTAGAATATATTTAAGTTTTTTTTTTCTCAAAATTCAAATTATGCGCATCTTTCTTCAAGATTTATGAAGATATATAAGTTAAAGACTTCTGTGTTACAACGTTTCATAATTTATGTATGAGCATAATAATATAAACAAGACGCGCTTATGCTGGGACTGCCTTTTTAAAAAAAAAAAAAAATCTTGGAAAGAGTTGCTTATATATTTGAATTTGTTATATTTTGTGATTATTTTAAATTAAAAAACATAGTGCACAAATAATTGGCCTTTTATCCTTCCGCAAATAAAATGTGTCTGTACTCTGTAGTGAATAATTACCAAGGATCACGCAAGCATGAATATACTGTGTTGTTAATTCAAACGGAGGCAAAAGAGAACTATTTTTGTATTGATTTCAAAATGAGAGAGAGAGAGAGAGAGAGAGACGTTGGGCAAGATTTGTGGGGTATACAAATAAAAAGTAGGGGAGACATGTAGTTGCACTAAATAAATAGAGGTCGAGTTAGGTCTAAGGCGGGCTAAAGTGGGGAAGGGAATCAAAGCTGTAGCTGACATGTACAGCACAAGTAGTGTTGTACACGAAGAACGTGCCAATGGCAAAGCTTTGGCCGTTTTAATCAATTCACATTTACTCTTCTGTTGTGTTTCTGATCCCTTTGACCAGATGCTAGATCTCTCTCCTTCTCTCTCTATCTCGCTAAAGAGGAAAAGGGAACAGTCAGAACATGCACATTGCTGTTGAAACATATACAAGTGGATGCATGGTAGGTTCTTCCATGACCTAGCTAGGCTAGTTAGTTCTAAGTTGCAACCGATATTTTTCATTTTGATGTCAAGTTATCAACACTGCATAATATTTAAAATTTGAGTATACTGTAGTGATACTGAATGTGGATATATATAATTATAATTATGTGCAAGGGCGGCCAAGGATTAGAGATGTAAGAATAACTAACACTTCACATATGATATTATTATTGTGGTCTTGACATATAGTAAAAAAAAATCTTTAAAGATACATTTGGATCGTTGGAATAAGACTAGGATTAACAATGCCATTTCTATCACTAGTCAGCCACGGGCTAGTCTTTCTAAAGAAACGGTGTGATTTCTAAATGGTTGAAAAATTACTTTCAGAACACGAAATGGCATGGCATCTGGTTGATGTGTTAATCAGAATAAAAAATATTTTATTTTGACTATTGTCTTTATTTATGGCTTGTTTATTTTCACTTATTTATCATAATTCTTTATTTTATACTTAAATATTAATTTCAAAATTGAATGCGAGAATCCAATATAGATGGTTAGCGACTCTATTATCCTAAAAGTATTTAAGGTTCAATTCTTTTGGTTATTCTGGAGATAATATGTTCCATTTTCGCTAAGTGTAGAAGAAGGATAAATCATATTTCACATTGTGGGCTATGTCTCTGGTCGCTATAAATAAATAGTCTTCTTTACAAAATAAAAATATTAAATTCAAAATTAATACTATACATTAGACATTGATCTCTTTCTTTAAAAGTTTTATTCAACAAAATATTCAAATGGTTAATCGTTCACTGATCTGGAATAATATATATATTCCTCTGGATATGCATGTTTGGATCAGGTATTAATACGGATTAATGAGTTACTCTAGCTTAGAGTAGATAATTCCTTATTCTAGCTTGCTCATCCAAAAGCACCCAAAATGAAACAAACCTGGAGAATTTGCAGTGTTCCTAGATCCTTTTCCAACAATTAGTGCCCTTTATTGCAATTTCCCCCCTTTTTAGGTACTTTTTGTTCTTGTATTCAGATTTGAACTAATATTTGCGTACTGAACAATATTTTCCAAAAGAATAAAATATTTTTTGCTTTCAAAAAAAAGAAAGGTTTACACACTTTACTACAAACTCGGTGTGAAAGTTTTGATACTATTTTGTAATATGTCAGTACGAGAGACTTGTGGTATGTGCCCTCCTAGCAGAGCAACAGGGAATGGGAAGGAAGAAAAAAAAAAGTTATACATAAATGGTCCCTTAAAGCATGCTGATCAATATTGTATAATTTTCACCGTGTTTTACTTAATCGCCCCTTTGTATATCCAATTCAATATTATTATATACTTAATTTCAGCCTTTCACTATGCGAGCTGTTCAAAAAGACCATGAAGTGTAGCTCATGCATGGTGAATTGATAATTATTATTTCTAGAAGCATACATAACTAATGATCGATATGTTTTATTTGCTTTTTTTATAGCTAGCAAATGCGCTCACCTAATGTGTGAGTAAATTTTAATAAATATCATTGTATGAAATTTTTTTTACTATTTCAACTTAAATGTGTTAGATTAGTAAAGTATTATAATCACAGTATGATAAATTCAATATATATATTCAGATTATATATAAATGATCTATGAGTTGTTTTATTTGTAGAATATTTCAGAAAAAAAAATTACAGTTTCTTTTTATATTGATATTATGTGTTTGTGCTATGATTAGTTAATTGACAGTAATAAAAATAGAAAGATAATAACTATGATAAAAATAGGATCCATGTATAAATTATTTATGCATGGTTGCTATATTTCTAATTCTAGTTTGGTCTAGATGAAAGGTTTAAACTTTTCATCTCGTTATTAAATCTAGACCACTGATATGATCAAATCATAAAAAATTCGTGATATGCTTTTATAAGGAGCAGAGATAATCTTCGCTCAAGTTTGATCGTTTGTTTAAAGACTTTGAATCACGTGCAATAAATTCAAAGTTTGAAATACACATCTTTTGCTAGTGCATTGTCTAGTAGCTTATATCCTAACCTAACACATGATCGGTATGATTTATTATATTGCATATAGATAGACTCTTCTCAAGATTGATGCTTTGTTAATTTTAAGACTCGAGCCACGTGCAAAAATTAATTAGAAGTTCAACATTTGAAACAACAGAAACTTGTTTTTAATTTGTTTGTAACGTACTAATCTACAACGAGGTTACGAGGTAGATGCATGAACCATATCTAATGCCGAGCTGTGTTAATTGGTTACAAATTAATGGGATTGAAATGCTTAAATCTATATTGCTGCAAGTGAGAATACATATAAAGAAAATTTAAGTACATCAATATCATGGCGAACGTTCATCCTGATTACGGTAATCGAACTATAAATTATAAAATATTTAATTTTATAATGACAGGTACGCACTTCCGTTATAAACAAAACAAAAAATTAATTAATTTGAATGTTTATGCTGTCACTTTCTTTTCCTTTATTTTATGATGAAGGAAGTTGATTATTTGAATCACTACAGTACTGAAAAATCCTTCTTTATAACGATGACACATGCCGCGCGCATGACACGCTGTACTTACTTTATATATAATTTATATGTTTAATTTTTTGTGCACGTTATCTAGGACAAGTTGGTAGTTATTTTAAAAATGGATTTAGTACTAGCCTCACTAGTCACTATATCTATTACCTAATTGCAGTGGTCCAATTTAATGTTGTACAATGGTCATAAATCATAAAACCGATTAATTTCCTAATTAGTAAAAGTTAATCATTAATTTGCCTACTTATCCTAAGAAACCCAATAGAACGGTATGGTTGGAATTGATGTCTTGCAGCGCTGTGCAACAGCCAGTGCGTTTTAATTAGTAAGTGTGGTAATTACGAAGAAGGGGCAAACAAGCAATGCAGACTGATGTAGTTTAGAGCATATTACCAAGTTTACCTTACTTTAAGGAATTGAGAGACTGATTTGAATATATTCTGTTACCTTACATTCGTCATTTATTTACTCGTGTGACGAGGTTACGGGACAACTTCTTTTTGGATACTGTCTGATGGGTCTATATACTGGTACAAACTGTTTAGTACCAAGTGGACGAGGTTTTTTATCATCTTCTGTGACTTTTAAGTGTGGACTTTTCAACTGCAATGGAAGTCTATTAATCTTTGCGATATACGACTACTAGGGCTGTCAATGGGTAGGGTACGATACGGTAGAGACATTTTTCATACCCGTACCCGTTAAAATTTTCCTTATCCATACCCTACCCTTACCCGTTAAAAATTGACTTTATCCGTACCCTACCCTTACCCGTTAAGAATTAACGGTAAGGGTAGGGTAACGGTAGAAACTGGATAATAATGTTAATAATTCAATGAAAAAATTGTACAATATGAATAAATAAAAATATTGTATAAATATATTAATAAAGTGCACTATTTAATAATAATTTAAATATAATAAAATCATACAATATCTTCTCATTCCAATTGTCAAAAAACAAATACTAACTAATTAGTAATTACTAATTATATAATATTTTCTCAAATGAAGGATCTTTTGAAAAAGGTTAGTATTTTTTTTAATGTAGCATGTGAATGAAGATAAAAAAAAATATAATTAATATATCAATTGAATCTTACCATCATATCTTTCCAATTTAATGCATTATTATCTCAATCAAATCTAGTAATTTAATAAGTAATTTAATTATTAACGCATCAATTGAATCTTACAATCACATCTTTATGATATTGTTTGTTATTAACGTATAATTGAATCTTATAATTATATCTTTTTTATTATGATTTAGATTATAAACTATATATATAACGGTACGGGTAATTAACGAATACGAAATAGCTTTATCCATACCCTTACCCAATAAATTAACGAAATTTTTTTTCTATCCATACCCATACCCGATAACTTAACGAAAATAAAACTTTACCCATACCCGTCTTGTCGAATATGATACGGGTAGGGTAAACGGTTAAAAGGGTACCATTGACAGCCCTAACGACTACCCTCGACGTGCACCGCCTTTCATTGAATGCAGGAAATTAGAAAAGGGGAGAATGGGGCGCTGCGTCTATCGTCAGCCTTTGAATTTTATTATTTGTTATTATTATTTTTATTATCATTATATTTGTTATTATTTATAAAAAATATTGTCCCAGACACTCCCATTAAATAATTAATCTCTTAAATAACTGTACATTAGTCGATTGAACAGTCTCATATTTTCATGCCCACTTGACCCATACCTATTAATTGGGTTGACAATTAATCGTACAATATTGGTGAAAATCAACATTCACGCATTCTATTTTTGTTTTTGGTAATTGGTAAAGCATGGAGTCCTGTACCGACATCATGACAGCTAAACAGACCTTTCATTTTTTACTAACTACTAACTAGTAAGGCTCCAATGTACATGTAACTAACCGACCACAAAGTGTTATGCGAACTAATAAATAGGCTAGTTAGGATCCCGACTCGTGGTCAAAACACACAACAAACGTACCGGTAGGTACTGAACCGACCTGGTCCTTTCAAATGGCATGCATTCATGGATCACCTCAAATCTAGTTTTAAGGCAACCTTGACAAGTGCCGACCTAATTGTACCATGAAATAAGTACCTATCTTTTTTGAGTGCCTGTTTCATGGCATGGCCTAGTATTCTAGCTCTATACGTTCAAGGGGTACTGCTGTTTGTTGTTTGCAAAGTAAGCGCTTTTTTGGTCAACAGATTCTGCAACATATAGGCTATACATAGCAGCCTTAAATTCATTAAGCCATTCTTAGAAAACCTAGGTATGATTTATAGACGGATGCTCTGCTATTGGGTTGAGTTTGGATGCGTGGTGTACTATTTTGCCAACAGGTGCATTTGGATGCATGATGTACTTGTTATTGTGAAAGAGAAATTGAAGTCCAGAGGTTTCGTATGTGTATTTTACATGTAATTGGCTGCGTCTAAGGTACGAGTACGATATATTGTGTTTATCATTTATATAAGGGCAAAAATAAAAGGCTCGGTACCTCTTTACCATTGTAAATGAAGGTGACAAAAAAGGTACAAAAAAAAAAAGGAAAAGGAAAATTAAAATGGTTTAGGAAAGAAGGAGAAAACAGTGAACTAATACTGGACCTTTTGATCTAAATAATTAAATCACTTCCAATAGTTAAGAATATCGTTAATAAATTAAGTCCACATGAGTAGTTCCAAATAGAAGCGGAAATCAGATGGCCCTACGGTGCTTTTGATTCTTGGCTTCAAATTATATATGTTTGGAGCTCAAGTCATTCTGTTTGGATTGGCCGGTTGGATTTCAGAACTTTACAGATTTTACATTTTTTCAAGTTCCGAGTTATATGGCTTCAGATTGACTCGAATTTAATTCATCATAAATCACATCGGCAAGAATTTAATTAGATTAGTTTGACAATTCAAAATTATATAATTTACTCCGATTCAAGTTTAGATCGAGCCGGATGATCATATCAGGTCAGGGTTTGTCACCTCTACAGAACAAATTTAGATTAGCTTTGGATTTTGTTTTTTCAAATCGAAATTACTTACCATCATCATAAAGATTCCATCATCTCCAACATTCCCATCCGGTGCTTATTCCATCTTACATCCCATCTAGCGCTTATTCATCCCCTCTCTTAACATCACTCACCCCTTTCCTTTCTAACATCCATGCTTGTCTCCTCTAGCTCCCTCTACCTCACTTCACACTGAATATCCATCCCCTGACACGTACTTATATTTTTCTATGACAATTACTACTTTTTTCAGGACAATTAAAATATTTTACCAGAACAATTGATATTTTTTCGAGGACAATTAAGCTATTTCGCAAGGACAATTGATATTTTTTCAGGACAATTAATATATTAATGAGGACAATTACGTTATTTTACATGGACAATTAACATATATATTAACAAGAACATTAACATTTTTTCAGAATAATTAATAATTTTTACTAGGATTCTACCATATTAACCGGTACAATTAAGATATTTTATCCGGACAATTAATATATTAATCAGGAGAATTAGTTATGTGCGAATTCTGGAAGGAAAAGGTCGGTGGCACTAGGAAAGGGGTTGTGGGAGGGGTCGGCATGATGTGATGAGGGTGAGGGAGGCAAGCATAGGTGGCAGGAGGAGGGAGAGGGTGGGTACACACGGATCAGCGACAAAGAATATTAGCGCTAGGACGATCACATTCCAAAAATAAAAATTTATTAATACGTGATGTTGGAGATGAAGAATCCGATGATGGTGGTTATCAGTCCGTTTTCAAATGAATTGTAGAAATAAGATTTTCAAATTTTCACATGCACTTACTCAATAATTAACCTCCCATTTTGCTTCTAAGTTTCCTTGTTATTTCTTACCGATCGTTCTTTTATTTCCTTTGTTTTCAGTTCTTTCCTTTTTCTGTATCCTTTTTCTTTTATGCCGCTGGCTAAATTTGTAAAACTTTTATGTAATTAATTTTAACATAAGAACTGGACCCTATATATGCTGTGAAAATAAAATTGATATGCTCTCAAGAATTTTACTTGTTCACATATTTTTGGTTCTGTAAAAACTTTCTTTTTATGTATGTGGTCCTGAATCCATGTGTTGATGATTGTCTAATTAATGCATAATTCCAAGCTTAACTTATAATGCCCATATCATCCGTTTTTAGTTCATTCATTATTTCATAATGGGACACGAGTCAGGTAGTTGCATGCATTCAAATAATCAAGCTATTATCGTATCTAGCATGTCTATATTAATTTTTTTTATATGCATGTTCTGTTCAATTAGTACATTTGGATCTATGCATTACAAAAGGCACATGGTATTGTCAAAATTTGAAGGTCGGACCTATTAGTGTTATTTGTTAAAATATCGAGATAGGCAAATAAAAAATTTCAAGTGTTCTATATGTTATTAATTAAGATGGCTTGTAAGAGGTCTTGAATTCAAGATGTTGCAAGTCCTGAAACTTGCATGATAGAGGAGGATACATACAACATAATCTGTTGGGAACAGTTTAAATTCAGTTTCAGTGCAGAGTCAGTACAGAAAATATATCACCTCTTAATTTTGTAGAAACAATTTTGTCGACAGCTCCGGTCAAAATCACTGAAATGTGCTGCAAATTTGAAATCCTTTATCGATGGAGGATACATAATTACATACAACATAGTCTATATTTTGTTGTTACTGTGCCATTTTCGCAAGGCCCAGATTAAATAAACACAGACAAGAGCAAACTGTAATTAATGTTTCAGTTCCAGCACAGAATGTGACAGCACTGAATCCTTGGTTTTCTGGTTTGAAATTCCTAATGGCGTTTTACAGGATGAACATGGAAAGGAAAATTTTTTATGGAAGGAATAAGGATATGCCAGAAAAAACTTCTAGCAGGTAGAGCCATTATGTCTCTGAAAGTCTGAAACTGTCGTTCTTTGGTTAGATGGTTCATTGCATAAATATTTTTCAGTTTCATTGCAACACCACTGTTTCGCTTTCATCGTCGAATAATTTGCATCATTCATGTTCTTACATAATGGGATATTTTTCATTTATTTATTTATTTTTATTAATTTATTTATTTTTTTGTCTGAACGGTTTACTTAATGTGATCTTGTAAGTGGTCGTGGTACCCAGGATATGATTTCAGAAGTTTCATTTGACTGGAAATTGAATTTGGAAGAAATTTAAGGACTTCTGTTAAGCGTAAGTGCTTTACGTTATTTGGACAATATATTAATGGGGAGAGATTAATTTGGTACTAAACATTTCTTCAAACATAGAAAATAACTTATTAGAAGAACTCTTCTGCCTTTTCATATTACAGAAAATTTTTCTCAATTTTGTTACAATAAATATTTTAAAGAAAATAAGCACTATAAGACGAAATAAATTTTCGTTTGAAAGTGAGAATGATGATGATTTTTCTTTAGTGACTATTTGAAATTTTGAACTAATCATCAAAATGGAGTTCATGTTTTGAGACACAGCAAATATGGGCCTTAATTTAATAAAAATTATAATATAAAAATATTAAATCATTTAATCTACAGAGGCCTTTCTCTTAGCATATTGCAATTGGCCCAAAATTTCACAGGCTCAAAAGGCCTTTTTTATTTAACTAAAATGTGTGAATCTTAAAACAACCCATTACCTAAACGGGCCCAATGAGTGCACCATCATTCCATCAAAATTAAAACCGGGAATGATAAGCGTCATCCAGCGAAAAATCATCCGCGCCATCCAACTCTCCCCTCCCCTCCATCTTTCATTTTTTTCCGCACGCCTGGGTGAGCGCCTCTCCCTCCCTCACGCGTCCTTCCGCCCTCATGCGCCCTTCCTCTCTTCCGCTCCTTTCGTCCTTCCCTCCATCCTGGCGATCTATTTTTTCTTCCTCCCTCACGCTCCCTTCCATCCTTCCCTCCTCCCTGACGATCTATTTTCCCTTCTTCTCCCTCACACTTTATCATATGTTTTTAAAATGAACATATATAACAATAAATTGAACATATACAAAGATAATATGAACATAGTGTATATATAGAACAAAAATTGGTTAAATAAAGAAACAAAATGAACAGATATTCTCAATAAACTGAACAGATATAACAAACAACGTGAATCCAGATAAAAGATAAAAGTGAACGTAAATACATCAACAAAGTGAAAAAATAACACCAATAAATTGAACAGAAATGAAAAATAAATTGAACAGATACAACAAAAAACATGTACTTTAGCAAAAAGATATAACACATAAAAAATAAACTGAACATATATAATAAATAAAATGAACACATATGTCAATAAATTGAACAGATATAACAATATATAGAATATATATATCAAAAATCGTAAAAACTCATAAAAATGAACATAAAAACAAATAAATTGAACAGATATAACTAATAAATTGAACATAAATAAGAATAAATTGAACATATATGACAAACAATGTGAACTCATAAAAAATGAACATAAACAAATAAATTGAACATATATAACAATAAATTGAACATATATAACAAATAAATTAAACATATATAACATGAAGGAGAGGAAAAAGAAAGAAAAGGCCAGTGAGAAAGCACGAAGTAAAGGAGAGGGGAGCGGAAAAAAAGGAGGGAAAACTAACGAAAAAAGAGAGAGAAGAAGAGGGAGACGCACCTGAAAGTTGAGAGAAATAGGAGAAGTCGAAAAAGAATGAAGGGAAGGGAGGGCGAGTCACTGAGAAGCGGAGGGAAAGAGGAGAAGTCGCGAAGGAAGGGAAGAGAGGGAAGGGATGGGAGGGAACACG
This sequence comes from Rhynchospora tenuis, assembly GCA_027725995.1. Classification (NCBI taxonomy): domain Eukaryota; kingdom Viridiplantae; phylum Streptophyta; class Magnoliopsida; order Poales; family Cyperaceae; genus Rhynchospora; species Rhynchospora tenuis. The sequence continues at coordinate 128,376,290 of CM050889.1, read as the reverse complement.
CTGGAACGAGGGGAGACGCGCTGGGTGTGAGGTGCGGTCAGATCGGATTGGATCGGAAGTGAGTTGGGTGCGGAAAGGAGAAGAGAGCGCTGAGTCTGGATGGCGTGGATGGCTTTCCGCTGGATTGCGGAAAGCAATTACCAATTAAAACAACGTAGTGATAAGTGCAAACTTCCATTTTTTCATTCGTATCATCCTACACTAAAAATAAAAAGGACGCTAGAGAGTGCCTTTTCCTTCCCTTTTTCCCTTTCCCTCCTTCCCCCTTCGCTTCCCATTGATCAACCCTATATATGCCATTATCATGCTATCTCTCTTCCTCACTGTAAACCCTCACTTAGATTTGATTTCCCTCAAATTTACAAACGTTTCAACAATATAAACTCATAATTTAACAAACTTAACATAAAATTAAACAAAGTGAACAAATACAATGTAAGAAATAGATTGAACATATAAATAAACAAAATGAACAAATACAGTACAGAAACAAAAATTGAACGTAGATATGAAAAAAAGTAACAAATATAGTACAAAAATAAATTTATTATATAAAAAAATTAATTGAGCATATAGATGAACAAATTGAACATATAACTGAACAAAATAAACAAATAGATATAGAAACAAGCTGAACACATAAATGAACAAAGCGACCATACAAATGAACAAAGTGTCCACATAAAGAAACAAAGTGAATATATAAATAAACAAAAAGAACAAATAAAATAGAAAATAAATGGAAAATATAAAAAAAATTGAGCACATAAATGAACAAAGTGAATATGTAAATGAATAATACAAACAAATACAATAAATAACTTGAAAAATAATTTGAACATTTACAATTGGACATATAACACAATAAACTTACAACTGCGCAATTGGACTTAGGTGACCTGGTTCAAGGAGCATTAGATTCCCTTCCATGAGGAAGGGGAGGACTTGTAGAAATTTCAATTTGTTGTCTCGATGCAATTTCCCTTTGGAAGGCGAGGGGAGCTCCTTGATCAGAGTTGAGATTGTCAATTTTAGATTAGAAGGAGAATATTAAGAAGAGAGAGAGAAAAATAGAGAGGCGAAATGAGGCTATGGAGTTTCAAGATGTCGTCGGCTTTAGAATAGAAGAGAGAAGGACGATAGTGGGAGAGAAAAGAGGCCAAGGAAATGAGAGGCAGCCATGGCTAGATCAGACTAGGTTAGCTAGAGAATGATGCAACATAATTCCTTACCCATAGCGACATAATTCCTTACCTCTACCCTCCCATGTCATCTCCCCTCAGTGAACCTTGGCCTAGAGAATCCTGGCCCAACGAACATTGGCTCATTCCCTTCTGCTCAACATATCTCTCTCGCGCTCCTCTCTTATTCTTGCTTCTCCGTCCCTGTCTATTTCATCTATCCCCTTTATTTCACCTCTAAAGCTATTTTTCTCATCTGTCTTTTTCTTTTGCTCCTTCTTTCCTTCATTGTTCGTTTCGCTCTGACTACTTCTCTTTATTCTCTTTTCTCTCGTCTGATGGGTATAAACTGCAATTAATAAACATAAAGGGAGTAATTAATAATTAAGTGTGTAATTTATTTAAAAGAGTACTAATATAAATAAGGGACTATATATATATTGTACACCAAAGCGTACAGTATATTCATTAAGGAAGTCTCAAATATACTTTTATTTATTTTTTATAATGAAAGTACGTAATTTATGATAAGCAAATAACTAATAATTATAAAGGAGTATCTAATGTATATAAGAGAATATCTAATAAGTTTAAATACGTATTTCACTTAAAAAATAACTAATGAGTGTAAGGGAGTATATAATATATATAAAGGAGTAACTAATAAAAAAGTAGTTATAAAAGAGTACATATTTGTATTGAGAGAGTTTATTTTTTACTCAAGAGAATATCAATATACATTAAATGAGTTTTTATTTATAATTAAGGAAGTATCTTATTAGGTATTATGCTGTTATATTTTATGGGAGTATATATATATATAAGTTATTGGATGACTTGTTTTATCGGAGTGTCTTAAAAATTCTATGTAAATAAAAAGAGTAATAAAGAGAAGAGGGGAGGAGGTGCCATGTCCAAATCAGCGGCAAAAAAAAAAGGAGGGGGGTAGAGATGGTGTAAGAGGGCGCGAGGGAATAAAAGAAAGGACAGAATGGAGAGAGCGGGAGAAATAACGCAATCAAGAGAGGATGAAAATTCATCTTTGACATTAGCGCCCAGCGCCAACGCTCTTCAGCGAAACTCTTGAAAGACAACTGGAATGACAACAATTTGCATAGGTTTAAATAGCGGCCGTAGCGGCAAGATAGCGGGTCAACGTGGTGGAATGCTGCAGCATGACAGATTTAGTGAGTTGTCCGATAGCGCGCATCATAGCGGGATTTAGCGGGTATATAGCGGGAAATTAACGACGAAATAGAGGGAAGTTAGCAGAAATAGCGGTGCAGTTTATAATTTGCTGATATAACATTAGTATTTTTGACATATCATTCACATACAAACTCTGATTGACGTGATTCAAAGTTCTATGGAAATGTTATAAAATAAGCTACAACTTTTTTGTTTTGAGTTTTTTCAAATTCTAAAAATTTAGTGGTCAAATATGCATAGATAATAAATATAATTTTAGTTGGCATTAATTAGTTGCATGAAAATATTTTCATTTTTTTTTATTTTAGGCTAAACTAGACCTTCAAAATACACTTGTGTGTGCAAATCCGCTATGGTCCGATATCGGCTGCGAAATAAACGCTATCCGCTATCTGCTATGACATTAGCCTATCCGTTACGAATCTCCTATCCACTATTTAAGCTGTCGTTTGTATACATTAGGAATAGGCCAATTCCAGGAATTGCCTATTCTTGGCGTAAATTTTCATCCAAACGCAATTACCAATTTCAGGAATAGCACTATTTCCAATAACAGTCTTCCCAACAACACTTTTCTCTCTACTTTTCATCCCAATAACACTCTTCTCAACGCTATTTCTAATTCACCATCCAAACAACATTCCTATTTCCGGAATTGCACTCTTCCCACGCTTCCCGAAATCTCACTTTTTCTTTAAATTTAATCCCGTAATTGCTATTCCTAGCTTATTCCCCACCTATCCAAACGACCCCTAAATCTTTTGTAATTTGAGATGTCAGTTATCAGCTCCGTCGATACAAAATTTATTTCATGCCTGTCATGAAATTTATTCATTGCCGTGTCATGAGTAATATAAGGTTTTCCATCTTTTGAAATTAAAAGGGAGTGCGAAAGTTATAATCTGGCTGTGAGCACAACTGGATGCATATTTAACATACTTATTAAGCAGAAAATCTTGAAAGTATTCCAAGTTAATAATCAACTGTTGCATTGTATTTTGTTTTTTTTGTTTTTTTTTTTTTTGTTTTTGGTTGCCCCTCCAAGTTAAAAAAGGAAATTACATTTATCCCACACATACAGCTTAATTATGATATTGACGTTAGTGGTACTGCTTACTGGGTGACTTGAATGTAAATGACCGTTCTCTTTTCGGTACCAACTACCAAGTCAACCTTTTGAGTGTAATGAAGCAATATATATATATAGTTTAGCTACGGTGAGTCAGCGACTCACGGACTTTCCGGTGAGTTGCGATCAAAACTCCTAGATATTGTTTAAAATGACCGATCCAAACCATTAAATATGATCTCCCTATTGAAATCTCTATGCACACCAAATTTTTCATTTTTTTCGAAATTTTTAAATATTTTTTTTCATATTTTTAAAAATTACTGTTTTTGAATGGTTCATAATTAATTAGATTAACAATTTTCTAAAATTTCAAAAAAAAAAAGCTTAAAAATTTCGAAAAAAAAAAAATTTGGTCTGCATGAAGATTTCAATAGAGAAATCATATTGGACGGTTTGGTCGTGAGTCGCGACTAATCGTAGCTAAACTATATAAAACGCTTTAGGGCTCATGAGTGTAGAAAATCAGCCTCTTTTAAAAAATCTTAGTCCACACAAAAGTGGAAATTATTTTCCTGGCATCTTCAAAAAGGTTTATTTTCTTTTGGGAATTTCTTCTAAAGTCTTTACGCGCTTTCAAAGTCTGCTCAATAGACAGTTATCTCTCATCTTTGCTTGGAGGATGCTTCCATCTCTGTAGTCTAGAAAGAAAACAAATTGGAGAAAAAATTCATATGGCCTTACAAAAGATAGATATTATAACCTCAGCAATAGTACTTTTAACTCTTTCTGTTCTCTTTATCATAGACTCAGCAAAATTAGCCTCAAACTATCTTGCAACTACAATAGCTTTGATCTTGATCTACGTACCAATTTGTTATCTTCTCTCCAAACACATATCTACTCTGAAATGGAAGATTTTGATTGCATTTTCATTTCTCAGTCTAGTTGCACTGATAATTTCCTGTCATTTTTACCTCCAGCCCTTGCGGTGGGGTTTTGTATCACGTTTAATCTTTGGGATCGACACGGTGGCAATGGTGGCTTTCTTGCTCATAGTCTTCGCACAAGATCGGCAGAGCACAATACTTTTTACAACATTTGTAACTGTCATGGTAACCATAGGTTTCAATATTGCAGATTCAGAACAATTTAATCTAATTTTCACCGTGGTTCTATCAATTGTTGTGTATACATTACTCTCCGCATTTCATGTTAAGCAAATCTTAGACCAAAGTCAGAAGGTAACAGCAATAGTATTAGCTTTCACTGCTGTCTCAGTGTTAGGTATTCTTATAACTTTAAGTGTCTTCTGGCATGAGAAAGAAATGTTATTTATATTAATTACAAGCATCAACGCTTGTTTATCTCTTTTTCCCTGGTTGTGGATGATGTGTGCCCTAAAATTGAAGGCATGTTGGCAAGTATTCCTTGATAAAGAAATGCTCAAAGATGATCAGTTCAATATTCTTGAGATGGCTGGGTTACCCACAAGGTTCACAGTCAAAGATCTCGAGACAGCTACCCAGAACTTCCAAACACCAATAGGTGAAGGTGCTTCTGGTGCAGTGTTCAAGGGAACGTTTGCAGATGGATCTACAATTGCAGTAAAGCGAATAAAATGGCAGCAGAGTGGAGAAACAGAGTTCAGAACAGAGATTACAATCATAGCAAGTCTGCAACATGTTAATCTAGTGCGCCTTTTGGGGTATTGCCTTTCTTCAAGAGGAGATCGTTACCTGATATACCAATTCTTCGAAAACGGATCTCTTGATGCTTGGCTTTTCAAGGATGATCGAAGAAGAAGTCAATTAAAGTGGCAATCGAGGTATCAGATTGCAATTGATGTAGCTAAGGCACTCTCATATCTCCACCATGAGTGCCACCATAGAATATTGCATCTCGACATCAAACCTGCAAATATTCTCCTTGATGAGACCTTTCGGGCGATGGTTTCAGATTTTGGTATCTCAAAATTAGTTGCGAGGGATGAAAGCAGTGTCATGACTAGAGCAAGGGGCACGGTAATAGTTACTGTTAAATAAACTGTTATTTTTTTAATCTTAATTTCAGAATTATCTCTTGCATTGTTCCTTTCTCACTTGCTTGTAAACCTAAGATAGTCAGTAAAAATGAAAAAAGAGAAAGAACATATAATTTTACAACATAGTTTTGACCATGGACAGGTTGGATACCTGGCGCCTGAGATGCTTGTGCCAAATGCTATCTCAACCAAGTCTGATGTCTACAGCTATGGCATGGTTCTCTTGGAGCTGATCGGTGGGCGAAGGAACTTTCTGTTGGTGACTGACAAAGAGAATCAACAAAAACAGAACTCGTACTTCCCAAAGATTGTCAGAGAGAAAATGATGCAAGGCAAGGTAATGGAGGTAGTTGATCAGAGCTTGGTGAGGATTGAAGAGATAAGTGAAGAAGAAGTCTCGGTTCTAGTTCGATTGGCCCTTTGGTGCATCCAGGAGAACCCAGAACTAAGACCTAGCATGACAGAGGTTGTTGAGAAGCTGGAAGGTCGCATGCCGGTGCATGTGCCGCCAGAAAGCTCAATGTATGTGGTCAACTTTTTGGATGGGGAACGGCAGTATAGTACCCAAGATCGAGAGGATGATCCTACTCTGATGTCATCCAATACTTTATCCGTTTCCATTCAATCTGGTCGATAAACTATTTGCGTTGTAAATTGATCTTAAATTGAGTGAATTCCCTAATTATAACTATGTGATAGCTGGTAAATATAAATGATTCTTTCAATTGAAATTAGTTTGGTAATTATAAAACAGAATGATATATATTATGCCTCAACTGCCATAACTTGGGTAAAGGAGTAAACTCATTAATAGATGTGTGAAAAGCGTGTCTATAATTACTTGTGTATTTATATTTATAATTTCTTTAGTTATGTTGTATTGAAAAACAAGTGAACATTTTGTAAATAAATTTTTTTTTTGAATAATACTATATCATATACAAAGAAAAAACTGTTAAATATTAGCTCATTTAACGAAACTGGTAATTCAGTTCTCACTACAGAGAGAGAATAGAGAAGTTCTCTGTAAAACCATACATCAGAACAGCTGGAGTAGGGTATGGTGACATTTCTGCTCTTGAGATGAAACAGAGCAGATTTGCAATCTTTTTGACCAGTCATGGGTCATTATTAGGTGTCAAATAACTTGCTAAAATCTCAATGCATAGCTTGACTTAAGAAGCTCCTTTGCTATGTTACTTGTACTAAATGGACTTTACATCGATGAGAATATCAATTTTGATGAATGAATGAATGGACTTTATAGAAAAATAGATCTGATCTTCTTTATTCTGTTTCTTCTATAATTGGGCTCATTCCCTTGATTATGCTAATTAATCCTTCATATTGAAATCCTAATATCGATTAAATTATTTTAGCCTTTCTAAAAGAATATCTACTTTTAATTTATAAAAATACTTTCAATGTCGTTGAATCTATTTATTTATTTTTTACAATATATATCTTTTTAATTTTGCTCATGTCCGTTTACAATAAGTTTACAAATATTTGATGAGAGTCCTTGTATTTAAATGGCGTGCAGCGATTAAATTTCGTCCATATGATCACGATGTTTTTTCAATTTCAAAATTTAAATTTTATACATGTTCGATGATAGTATATTTTTACTATGTTGTTAGTTTATGTTTGACTTACTAATTTGGACTGGGCTTGAACCATCTTTTTTTCCTCCAACATAATATATTGCGACATAAAGCATATCCTTCCGACGCATTTTATTGTTATTATTTTGTCATTTCATGTATTATATAATTTAATGCTCCTAATATTAATAACGAGTGTTAATCTAGTTTTATTTTGCGACACAAAACATTCTTTTTCCTCATGTACTATATAATTTAATCTGCTTGACTGCGTCAGGTTTCGGTTTGACCAAGTGCTAGGCAGTAGGCACTAGGCAGCAAGGCAGGTTTATTAATTAACCATTGGCAAGGTAGACTAGACGGCCGGGAACTCTGACTATAGTGTGGTTGACTAAGACCGAGACTCTAAATGTTATTTTCCTAACCAAAGACGAGATTTATATTCTACACCAATTCATGGATGTGTAGCTAGCAGTTACAAGTAGGAGCAGTAAGATGTGGATGAGTAAAGGCAAGCCAATTCACATTCTAGTAGTCTGCTAATTGTACACAAACCTCTCATCTTACATTCAGCATACTCAATGCCATTTCTCTCTGTTTCAAGGTAATTAAGGCCTATTCCATCACTGAAAAGGCTAATTCAACATCAAAATATCAAATGGCCCTACAGAGGAAGGAGATCATAATCGCAGCCACATTAGCTCTCTTACAGGTGGTTGTCTTTATCCTAGGCGGTGCTGCAAAATTAATCTCGAACAATCTAGGGACTTCAATATTTGATTCCATAATCTATTTTGCTGTTTGTTATCTCTATATTAACCGGATATCAACTATTAAATGGAGAATTTTGATGATAGCTTTTTCCATCAGCTTAATTACAGTGATATTTTCTTTTCATTTGCTCTTCAAACAATGGAGCTGGGAGTTTATATCGCGTCAAATCTTTGGTATTGCCACAGTGGCCTTGGTGGCCTTTTTGCTGATGAACTTTACACATGATCTAAGAAGCACAATTCTGTTCACAGCATTCGTAGCTGAAGTGGTTCTTGTATTCCACAATCGTCAAGATTTTGAACAATTTAATAAAATTGTCACAGTGATTCAGTCAATTATTCTATATACAATACTCTCCACATTCCATGTAAAGCAAATCTTGGACCAAAGGTGGAAGGTTGCAGCAATTGCATTAGCTTTCGTTGCTGTCTTTGTGTTATGTATTCTCCTGCGCTTCTTCTGGGACTACAAGGAAATGTTATTTATTTTAATTGCAAGCATCAACGCTTGTTTATCCCTTGTTCCCTTCCTGTGGTTAATGTTTATCCCAAAAATAAAGACATGGTGGCAATCTTATATTGAGCAGGAAATAATTCAAGGCGAGCAATATAGTTTCCTTGAGATCGCTGGATTACCAACAAGGTTCACAATAAAAGAGCTCGAAGAAGCAACTGGTATGTTCCAATTGCAAGCACAGATAGGTGAAGGTGCTTCTGGTGCAGTGTTCAAGGGGACACTTGCAGATGGCTCTACTATTGCAGTAAAGCGTATCAAATTCCAGGCGAGTGGGGAAATGGAATTTAAAACAGAGATCACAATCATAGCAAGCCTGCAACATGTTAATCTAGTGCGCCTTCTTGGTTATTGCCACCCTCTGATTGGAGATCACTACCTTATCTATCCCTTCTTCGAAAATGGCTCTCTGGATGCTTGGCTTTTCAAGGATGACAAAAAAAGAAGCCATTTAACTTGGACAGTAAGGTATCATATTGCAATTGATGTAGCTAAGGCGCTAGCATATCTTCACCATGAGTGCCATCATCGGATCTTACACCTCGACATTAAACCTGCAAACATTCTCCTTGATAGCAATTTCAGGGCGCTGTTATCAGACTTTGGGATGTCAAAACTTATTGGGAGGGAAGAAAGCAGCGTGATGACTAGAGCTAGGGGCACGGTAATACTTATGCTAAATATTTCATTTTTTATTTTTTATTTTTCGAAATGCTTTCTTCAATTATAGCTTCTTCAGTTGCTTATTAGCCAGAACTGATCAATCATTAAGAAAAATTAAATAAAGGAAAATATGTTAGTTGATTTGAACTTTGTTTAAGAATTAAGTCATAGATAATTAATCAATAGTTGAGGGGTCTAAGTATTGCAAGCAATATATTCTGTTTTCAGCGGTATGAAAATTAATGGTTTAATTCCAAAGCCACTAAATTTCAAAACAAATGTACGACTCCAACAACATATTTTGGCCATGAACAGGTTGGGTATTTAGCACCAGAGATGCTCGTGCCAAATGCTATCTCAACCAAGTCTGACGTCTATAGCTATGGTATGGTTCTTCTGGAGCTGGTCGGTGGGAGAAGGAACTTCATGTGGGAGATGGACAGAGATAGTCGACAAAGACAGAGCTTGTACTTTCCTGCCACCGTTAGAGATAGAATGATGCAAGATAAGCTGATGGAGGTAGTCGACAAGAGCTTGGTAAAGAATGAAGAGATAAGGGAAGATGAAGTTGCAGTCTTAGCTCGAGTGGGCCTTTGGTGCATTCAAGAGAACCCAAAGCTAAGACCGAGCATGATGGATGTGGTTGAAATGCTGGAAGGTCGCAAGCCAGTGCATGTACCGCCAGAAAGCTCCATGCTTGTGATGAACTTTTTGGATTTGCAACCAGAGTCTGGAACTTCTACCAGTGCTAAAGAGGATGAATCTGCTCTACTGTCAACCAATAATCTTTCCATTTCATTTCAATCAGGCAAATAAAAGATCTATATATAGTGGCTCTCATACTCAGCACAATTAATTTTATATCTTATAAAAAAATTTAATTAATTCTATTTTTGTAATTTATTTCGTAGCGTTAAAAAATATTTGTTTTAGTTACAGATGTCTGTCTTGGTAGAATCTAACTTTTCATGGATAACAGAGAAAACATTCTAGTAGTTCACATGCTTGCTTGTATGTAAAAATTATTTATGTATTTGTATGTGATACCAGCTCTTCAAAATGGCTCTCTTGTTGCTTGGCTTTTCAAGGATGATCAAATTAGAAGCCAGTCAAATGGCTATCAATGTATCAGATTGCAATTGATGTAGCTAAGGAACTCTCACATCTCCATCATTAATGCCACCATTGAATCTTGCATCTCAACATCAAATATGCAAATATTCTTTACATTTTCGGTCTGTGGGCCACAGAGCTCCTGTCACAGCCCGATCCGACGGTCAGATCAAAAGTTATGCCTTTTTTGTGAAGTGTGTGCGGGACCATAATGCATCAGAAATTCATATCAGTGAAAAGTGTTATTAGAGAGAATTAGCGTTGGGAATTGGCCAATTCCATTGCCATCCAAACGACACCTAATTATTTCTTTGCTTCATTTTGCCTTATTGAACAACAAGTAAACAACTTATACAAAATTTTACTTTTTGCAAAGTCTGTTATGCAAATAATTTTATTTGTTTGAACTGGTAATTCAGCTCCATCTTGTAAGGAAACAGACACAAAACAAATTTGGCTGCAGAGAGAAAACAGAGAAGCACTTTGCAAACGAATTAAAATCAAAACAGCTAAACTTGGGTCTATTTTCTAAGAGCTAAATTACAAACAAATATACAGATATTTCTTATTTTCTCAATAAACGATATAAGACTTATTCGCACAACTAAATTTGAAAATGATATTGTTCCTAGATACCAAATAAAGAAACAGTTAGTACATTTATATACATATATAGGGTGTGTTTGGATTGTTTTAAAATAAAACTATGATTACGTTTGTTGTTAGGCAATTTTAAAATGATGAGGGTACTCATGCCCACAATTTTTGAATTGCCCCAAATGCTCCAAATTTCACTTATTGATTACTTTTTCAAAATATAAATTTTAAATTTTGAATCTAAACCGTTGATCTTATTTCATTTAGCGAGCGATGCATTCTCATATAAGTTTTATAAATTTTGAAATTTATTTGATACTTGATCAATGAGCTAATATATGAACATGTTAGAATTAATTTATCATATTTAACTAGATTCATTCATTATTCAATATCTTGATTGAGTATCAAACAAATTTCAAAATTTACAAACTTATATAGAAACACATGCTCATTAAATTGAATAAGATCAACTGTTTGAATTCTATAATTGAATTTATATTTGAAAAAATAATCAAAATGTGGGCAATGAAACCCTCTTTTAAAATTTAACATTGAGAAAAGCAGACTATGATGCTGAAATTGCTCTCTTCTCCCCATTCAACTTTGATTTGGGTCTGTTTTTATACAGACAACAACTGAATCACCATTCAAACAAACGTACCAAGCTACAAATTTCACAGTTTTGTAATTTGTACCATAAGCATTCTTTAAAAGGAAAAAAAAAAAAAAGAAAAACCGTACCATATGCGATTGCAAGTATTATCTGTATTCATTGTTCTGAATACATAAAAAAAATGGTATTCTACCAAGCCAACATCTGTAATTGTACCAGTCTAGTTTATAATTGTGCAATTTAATTTAGATAAATAAAATAAAATAATTAATTCTGGAAGCATTGGTACTTGTATTTATATTGTACAAAGCACCTACATTTTTCTATTATCTGCCTGATTGAATGGAAATTGACAGATTATTGGCTGAAATTAGAGAAGACTCATACTCATGAATTATAGTAGTACTTTACTGTGGTTCCACATCCGAAAAATTCATCACAAACATCGAGCTTTCTGGTTGCACTTGCACCTGCTTTTGACCTTCTAGCATCTCAATAATCTATTCTGTAATGCTAGGTCTCAGCATTGGGTTCTCTTGAATACACCAAAGACGCACTCGATCTAAGACTGCAACTTCTTCTTCCCTTATCTCTTCAGTCTTGAATAAGCTCTCATCAACTCCCTCCACGAGTGTATCTTGCATCATTTTATCTCTAACGGTGGCAGGGAAATACAGGTTATGTCTTTGTCGACTATCTTGGTTCGTCCCCAATTCAAAGTTCCTTTGTCCACCAACCAGCTCAAGAATAACCATTCTATAGCTGTAGAGTCGGACTTTATTAAGATATGGCGCCAGAATCTCAGGCGCTAGATATCCAACCTGTCCATGGCCGAAATTTGTTGTCGATGTCATATATTTGTTATATAAAGTTCAGATTAAGTAACACCACTTTTTTCTTTAAATTTTCCTAATGATCAGATCTAAATTGTAAGCAACTAATGCCATAATTAAATAATCATTTGGGAAGATAAAAATATAAAAAAGTGAAATATTTGTAGTAAGTAATACCTTTGCCCCTTGCTCTGGTCATGATACTGCTTTCGTCCCTCTCAATTAATTTTGAAATCAAGGTCTGATAGCAGCACCCTGAAATTGCTATCAAGGAGAATATTTGCTGGTTTGATGTCGAGGTGTAAGATCCGATTATGGCACTCATGGACTCATGGTGTAGATATGTTAGCGCCTTGGCCACATCAATTGCACTCATGGTATAGATATATGTTTTTTTTGAGGGCCAGTGGCAATCACCACACTGACAATTTTATTAATAATAAAAAATTACAAAGTTAAAAAAAAAGAGAAAGAAAAGAATTAAAAGAACTAGTCCTAAAACTATACAAAATTAAGGAAAGAAGAAAAATAAAATCTAAGCATGCTTATTCGAAGAACTTATGTAAGCTGTAATGTCATTTAATAACAAAACCGGAGTAGTGTCCACACTCTGGAAGATCTGCATATTCCGTTCCTTCCAAATATTCCATATTGTTGCTTCCCAGATAATGTCCCAATTTTTGATCCGCAAATCTCTGAGGGTACGCTACAAGCTTGAGATGTCTTGGGTGAAATCATGCCACGGGAGCCTGAAGCGGATCTGAATCTGAATCAGAGACCACACATGGTGTAGATATGTCATCTGCCTGATTGAATGGAAATTGAAAGATTATTGGCTGAAAATAGAGCAGATTCATCCTCTTGAGCTCGGGTAGAAGTACTAGACTGCGGTTGTGAATCTAAAAAGTTCATCACAAACATGGAGCTTTGTGGCGGCACATGCACCGGTGTGCGACCTTCCAGCATTTCAACGACCTCTGTCATGTTCGGTCTTAGCATTGGATTCTCTTGAATGCACCAAAGACCCACTCGAGCTAAGACTGCAACTTCTTCTTCCCTTATGCCTTCATTCTTTACCAAACTCTCGTCGACTACCTCCATGAGCTTATCTTGCATCATTCTATCTCTAACAGTTGCAGGGAAGTACAAGCTCTGTCTTTGTTGATTCTCTCTCTCCATCTCCAACATGAAGTTCCTCCTTCCACCAAGGAGCTCTAGAAGAAGCATACCATAGCTATAAACATCAGACTTGGTCGAGATAGCATTTGGCACGAGCATCTCAGGTGCTAGATACCCAACCTAGCAATGGGCAAACAATGTCATTGAATATTGACGTCAATTTTAACTTTTATGAAAAAGCTGAAAACAAACAACATGTATTTCTGTCATTAAATTTTCTTAATGATCAGTTCTGGATTAAAGCAACAAATCCCAAATGAAAAAAAAAATTGGAATAATCAAATAAAAATTGAAATATTTAACAAGTAGTATTACTGTGCCCCTTGCCCTGGTCATGACACTGCTTTCGTCCCTTCCAATTAATTTGGACATCCCGAAGTCTGAGAGCAGCGCCCTAAAATTTCCATCAAGGAGAATGTTTGCGGGTTTGATGTCGAGATGCAAGATCCGATGATGACACTCATGGTGAAGATATGCAAGCGCCTTAGCAATATCAATTGCAATATTATACCTTACTACCCAAGTTAAATAACTTCTTTTTGTATCATCCTTGAAAAGCCAAGCATCGAGAGACCCATTTTCAAAGAAGGGATAAATTAGATAGTGGTCTCCACTAGGGGAGAGGCAATACCCGAGAAGGCGCACTAGATTAACATGTTGTAGACTAGCTATGATTGTGATCTCTGTTCTGAACTCCATTTCGCCACTCGGCTGCCATTTGATCCGCTTTACTGCAATGGTAGACCCATCTTCAAGTGTACCCTTGAACACTGTACCAGAAGCACCTTCACCTACCAGTGCTTGCAATTGGAACCTACCAGTTGCTGCTTCGAGATCTTTGATTGTGAATCTCATGGGTAATCCGGCTATCTCAAGGAAACTGTATTGCTCGCCTTGAATTGTTTTCTGCTCATTGTAGGATTGCCACCATGCCTTTATTTTTGGGACGAACATTAGCCATAGCCAAGGAAACAGGGATAAACAGGCGTTGATGCTTGCAATTAAGATAAAGAGCATTTCCTTGTTGTACCAGAAGAAGCGTAAGAGGATACCTAACACCAAGACAGCAATGAAAGCTGATGCAATTGCTGCTACCTTCCACTTTCGTTCCAAGATTTGTTTTACATGGAAAGTAGAGAGTATGGTATATACAATAATTGACGGAATCACTGTGAAAATTTCGTTAAATTGTTCTAAATCTTGACGATTGTGTAAAAGAAGAACCACATCAGCTACGAATGCTGTGAACAGTACTGTGCTTCTTTGGTCATGTGTAAAGTTCAACAGCAAAAAAGCGACCAAGGCCACCGTGGTAATACTAAAGATTTGACGGGATATGAATACCCAACTCCATGGTTTGAAGAAGAAATGGAAAGAAAATATCACTGCAATTAAACCCATCGATAAGACTATTATTAATATTTTCCATTTCTTACTCGATATTCGGTTGATGTAGAGATAACAAACCGCAAAATAGATTAGGGTGTGACATATTGTAGTTCCAAGGTTGTTCGAGATTAATTTTGCAGAGCTTAGGATAAAGATGACTATTTGTGAGAGAGCTACTGTGGCCGAGATTATGATCTCCTTCCTTCGTAGGGCCATTTGATATTTTGCTGATGTTGATTGACCTTTTCAGTGATGGAAACTGGCCTTACCTTGAAACAGAGAGACATGCCATTTAGTGAGCTCAATGTAAGAAGATGTAAACTTAGCAGAATACTGGAAAGTGAATTGGCCTGCCTTTACTTATCCAGATCTCTCTGCTCTTACATGTATAACTGCCGGTCACATATCCATTTGTTGTGTATTATTTAGATCTTGTCTTGTTTGGAAAATAATATTCTTCCCCCTTAACTTTCCTCTCGCCCTTTAAAACAGAGTCGCATTCTAAGTCAACCACACTTAATTTAGTCAGAGTTTCCGGCTGCCTTGTTTAAGCTGCCAGTGGTCAATTAATAAACCTGCCCAGACTTGGTCAAACCCGAACTTGACGCAGCCCCTGCCCATTGAAAACTTCGTTAAATAGTGGTCAGCTAAGAGGAAAAACAAGGAAAGAAACACACACAAGTGCTAGCTACTTAGCTAGTAAATAAAACTAGATTGACACAATAACATACACTCTGTAATATAAAGTACGTTAAATTATATAATATACGCAACGGGAAAATTAAACTATAGTATTAATTAAAACCGTGAGAGCTATGATTTGCGGTAATCTAAGTCGTTTGTTCGTTTACACTGAAATTCGATCGTTCATTTTTTATATATTTTTTAAAATAAATTAAAAATAGTCGCATCAATTTTTTTATGGAAGAAATTATTAATTTTGAACTTACAATTTTTGTCTATAAATTTTGACAAGTTTTTAAGACAAATTTTTTATATTTTCCTATTTTTATATATTCTTCAATCTAAAAAACATAGCGCAGCGAAGCTACGACTCCTATGTTTAGTTATAATAAAATACATGGCCTAATATATCTTACGTCAAAGATCCGTGGCCGCTATGTAGAGCGGCCACAAATAGTTTTCTTTTTCGTTTCTTTTTTATAGTTTGTATAAAATAAATTAAAAAAAAGTCGTACCAATCGTTAATACTAGTAAGATTTTATTGGGCAAAAAATTTATGTCAAATTTTTATAGCGACTTTTTACAAAAGAAATTACTAATTTTGAACTTACAAATTTTTGTTTCTAAATTTTGACAAATTTTTTATGATATATATTTTATATTTTACATAGCGCATCGAAATTACGAGTCCAATGTGTAAGTATATCTTACGTCAAAACATAATAATCTTCAGTACCGCAGTCATATTGAGTCAAACTATTTAAGTATTTTGGAGGAAAAAAGATGCTGGGCGAAGAAGCCCAGTCTAAATGTGAAAACCCGTAAATTAAAATAAAAACTTAATTTCCAAAGCAGTGTTTAATGTGAAAGTTAATTAAAATTAATATGAAAATGACTATAATTAAATTGTAATAGAGAAATTAAAAAATTATGGATCAATTTAAAATTTGGAAGTCACAAATAAAATATTATCAAGCTAAACAAATATCGAAAACTTAAAAACTTAATTTTTGAAATTTCTAGACCGTCCGATCTGTGAATTGATTCCTTGATTTATCTCCAGCGTTGGATCGTTCTCCTTTGTACTCCTTTCACCGTCTCCATTTAATCCCTGCCAAGAAGATCCCGGACTCAAAACTGGCAAACTCCTCCTCCCCAGCTAACCCGAATTCCTCCCTCATTTCGCGTCTGTAACCCCACCTCTGCGCCGACCACCTCCTCTGCAGCGAGCCAGCGAGAGTAACCACCTAGTTTCTGCTCCTCTCTCTCTAATCCGAGCACCCCAAACTGAAACCTCAACTCCTTTCTCTTACTGCCCATCTTCCTTCACAAATTCACTTCCTCACTCCAGCGATTGAAGACGATTAACCTCCAATGGCGACTCGAGGCAGTGGTGATGGTTGTGTTGTGCTTGAATGTACACTGTGATTGCTATCTGTTGCTTAGGTAAATTAGTTGAGTAGTTTTCCTCTTCTGGTCCGAACATGAAAGCATTAACCTCAATTGTTTAATTTTGATGAAGATCTTTACTTACGTGGTAAATAATACATAAAGTTGTACGAAATCCTTGAGAACTATTATGTATATAATGATGACTAATTTTGTTGCTATCAACCTGTTGGGCCGAGATTTATAATGAAAATTAAATAAAAATCTGTTAAAGACTTATGAACTATTAATTGATTAATAACTGGGCTTAATAATGTATTAACTTTTTTTGAGGGACAATAATGTATTAACTTTAAAATATAATTTTGCTTAATGAATGGTTGTCCGAGAGTAATGTTAGGAACATGAAAAGTTAATAGTAAGTGTAATGTTTGTTAAAATATGTTTTGGAATAAAATAAAAAAAATACTAATCCAACTCATTACTAATTAACAACGTTAAGAAATTTATAATGATTGCATGGCATGACTTAAATTCATTTTAAAAAAATTACTAAATTATTTTCTTACTGTAGAATGAAAAATATTTAGATTAGTTAAATATTGTAAAACATAAATTAAATTAGCTAGCATGTAGTAGCATCTGTAACAAATAATAACAGTGAAATAATAGTATAGACGTTACTTAAAATAATCAAGTCTTTATTAACTAGTTAAATCTAATTGTAGATACGTTATATATGTATAGCACAACCATTATTTAAATAACAACTTCACATATAAGTATATGTATATGTATAGCACGATTTTAATGAAAAGTAACATAATAATACTAACTTCACCTAAACAAATTTATTCAACGAGTCCAAAAAAACACATTAAATATTGTTACAAAATAATTGTATACATTATAAAGAATACAAGTTGAATAATAGAATATACGTTATTAAAGTTGATATAAGTATTTGTAAAATAAATACACATACACACAATATCGTCTATTGAAATATTCATAAACAATATTAAAATACCACATATAATTAATAAATATTTTATTGATAATTATATATATATCAAAAATATAATTCATTTCTTATTATTAAGTATGGTTTTGTACACAATAACCATAACTGGGTGGATCTTTAGATTAGATTTTAACGTGTGAGTTTCGACCCGTCAGGTGAACAATAGGACATCTCCGGACAGGTAGACGACTTTTATACCGAGCACGATACTGTAGGCACTAGTCGGGACTTCACCGACCATCTTGAAGAGTAGTCGCTTCGTCTCTGACTTTTCCAGGTGTGGATGTCTTAGATTTTATTTATTCTTTAGTTTAGAATTAGATCAATAATTAAATGTGTGCATATCATAAACACTACAATAACCCTTAAATGCATAACATGAATTGAAGATTAGTTTAATGTGCGGTTGCATATAGATAAGTATTAATGATATAATATAGTACTTAAATGTGCTCATGTGGTATGGTTCAGGATAGTGAGACCGAGTGACATGTTTTATGACCACTCTGCAAACCGACCATCAGGCGGCTCTGCGGTCACATGGTTATTTATTATATGTATGATTGTTATTATATTTTCCTTGACCGTTGGTTATGTGCCAATATATATTAGATTGCCCCTCGATCTCCTCTTTGCAGTAACCGGTACCGTGTTTACTGTCGCACACCCTTTGGCCGGGGATATGAGCTAGGAGCTACGTTTCGTTGAGCTACATTTCGGGTAGATCTATAGTAGGCACAGTTCATTGTCATTATTGGGTTAATGTGAGCATAATCTGAATTAGGAATTTCCAGGTTAGTTTCGGCGATTAGCTCTGGATACTTCCAAGTCAGTTTCGGCAATCACTCCGGAAGTTCCAACTCTGACTAACATTTGTGAAATTATAAATCCCTTTGTAGGGTGATGGGGTTCTATGCATCTCGTACTATATTGAATTACTACGGTCTCCAGAGATTTTTCTATTTACTTTTACATGCCATGTAGCTTGTTGCAGTAACACATAAAACCACACTTAGATGTTGCATGATAGAATCTTAAAAGTGACAAACTTAAAAGGATGATTTAGTTCTAACTAGAGTTAACCAGGACCTTAGACTTACTCTATTACCGCACTGAGTATTCACGTACTCATTCCACATACTTTGGTTGTGGGAACAGTCAGGTTTGGCAGACTTAGAAGATGAGCATCTGAAGACCAAGATGAGTTGGATTAGTCACATGTTGTTGTAAATTATTAGTATCTTGTTTGTCAATTGGCTGAAAATTTTGATATGTAATATTTTACCAGCCATTTTTATTGTATGAACAATGATGTCTCATGCCGTTATTAAGTGAGTATTATTTGTGATTATTTGTTTCTGTAACACTGTTTTATATAGCCTTACGTGTGTACAATAGTGTGTGCATACGTGGCGGACTGTCCTCCCCAAATTGCGGCTTGATTTGTGGTGTGACACTAAATATACAAGTTAAACATAACTAATAACTAACAACATAGTAAAAACAAACCATTATCGAACTTGCATAAATTTTAAATTTTGAAATTGAAAAACTTCGTGATCATATTAACGAATATTCAACTCGCTCCACGCCAATTATAAACTTGCACTTTTCGTTAAGCATTTGTGGTCGAACCTAATACAAACGGACATGAGCAAAGAAAAAAATATATAAATAAATAAATAAAAATAGAATTTAAATGACATTAAAAGTATTTCTGTAACCAAAAATTCAATTGACTCTAGGGTTTCAATTTGATGGACTTATTAGCATAATCAGAGGAATTAGAATTACTAAATGAAATTTTGCTAGGCAATTGCCAACTGTCCCTCAAAAAAATGATCCACCCAATTTTAGAAGAAACAGATTAAAGAAGACTAGTTCTGTTTTTCTACAACGTCCATTCATACATCAAAATTGATATTCTCATTGATCGACGCAATGTACATATTTCTATTCACAATTGTAAGTAACATATATAGCTAAGGAGTTTCTTAGTCCGTCTATGCTTTGAGCTTTTAGCATGTCGTTTGACGCCTAATAAGACCCATGACTGGTTAAGAAGAGAGCTTGTCAAGTCAAGGGATATGGTATGGCGTCAAATAGCTTGATAAAAGCTCTTTGCTTAGCTCAGCTAATAATCTCCTTAGCTGAGTTACATACAATTAAGGATATTATTTTACGTCGATCAGAATATAATTTTTTTATGAATGAATCGACTTGTTATAATTCTTAAATTGGTTTGTTTTTTTAATTAATTATACAGATTGATGCTTCAAATTAATATCCTAGTAAAAAATAATTTGGGACATTTTAGCGGAGTTTTTTTTTTAATTTGAACTTATATTCTATATATAAAAGAAAATATAAACACGTTCACAATTTGCTTGTGCATTCATTTATTATATATATTTTTTATTTGGTCATGTCCATTTGCGTTAGGTTTGCTCACAAATATTCAATTTGAGGTGCCACTTTCAGTGCACTTAAATTACTTGCTATCCACTTAAATATAAGTTATTGGACTCTGAACCAAAAAAAATTTAAAATCGACCAGAAAATTGAATTTCTTCACTATGATGACGAAAGTTTTTCAATTTCAACTTTTTTTTTATGTGAATTCGGTCATTGTTTATTTTTACAATGTTGCTAGTTTATGTTTATTTTATATAATTAGATGGGCTTGGCCTTTCTTAATTTCCTTAAATACTTACATATGTAGACTGACTTGCGGTGAAGATTACCATGTTGTGACGTGAAATACATTTGGCTATCTATTTTATTATGTCGTTGCATACATTATTATGTAATTAAACGTGTTTTATGTTAATGGGCGTTAATATTGTTTTATTTATTACTAGCAGTTATGTCTTTTCTCTTTTCTTTTTTATTTAAATTTCTCGACTTATCTGACCAAATTTTGACTATGTTTGTCTCCGGATAGGGGCTGCTTGACTTTGTGAGGGTGGGACTTGTCCAACAAATGGCAGGGCAGACCAAGCGCTGGAAACCTCTGACTATGGTGTGGCTATCAGTTTGATTTAGGAGCAGAGAGATGTTAATTTGAAAAGGCTGGCCAACCCACTTTCCAGTATTCTTGTAATCATACACAATATACCCCTATATTACTACACACATTGGCATTTCTCTCTGTTACAAGGTATGCATTTTCCATAAGTGAAAATGACCATACGAAAATTTGAGATCACAACCTCAGTCATAGTAGTTGTCTCACTAACAGTTCTCTTTATCTTAGACTCCACAAATATAGTCTCAGACTCTCTAGGAACTTCAATATTTAGCACCTTAATCTACTTTGCTGTTTGTTATCTCCACGTCAACCGAATATCTACTACAAAATGGAGAATTGTAGTGATAACTTTATCCTTTGGTTTAATCACAGTGATATTTTCTTTCCATTTCTTCATCAAACCATGGACTTGGGAGTTCGTATCCAGTCTAATCTATGGTATTGTAGTGGTAGCCTGGAAGGCATTTTTGCTGATGTACTTTTCACATGATCAACGGAACACAGTTCTATTCACAGCATTCGTAGCTGATGTGGTTCTTCTATTCCAAAATCTAGAATATTCAGAACAATTTAATAGAAGTTTCACTTTGATTGTGTCAATTATACTATATATTACTCTCTCCATTTTTCATGTGAAGCAAATCCTGGACAAGAGATGGAAGATTGCCGCCATGTCATTAGCCTTCACTGCTGTCTCATTGTTAGTTGTTCTTATACACATCTACTTGCACAATAAGGAAATTTTATTTATCCTAATTGCTAGTATCAATGTTTGTTTATCCCTTCTTCCCTGGCTGTGGCTAATGTTTATTCCAAGAATAAAGGTATGGTGTCAAGCCTACCTTGAGCAGGAAACAATTCAAGGTGAGGAATATAATTTCCTCGAGATAGCCGGATTACCCTCAAGGTTCAGTATAAAAGATCTCGAAGCAGCTACAGCAAACTTCCAATTCCAAGCACTGATAGGTGAAGGTGCTTCTGGTGCAGTGTTCAAGGGGAAACTTTCAGATGGCTCTACCATTGCAGTAAAGCGGATCAAATGGCAGCCGAGTGGTGAAGCAGAGTTTAGAACAGAGATTACTGTCATAGCAAGTCTGCAACATGTTAATCTAGTACGCCTTTTGGGGTATTGTCACTCCTCAAGAGGAGACCACTATCTGATATATCCATTCTTCGAAAATGGTTCTCTCGATGGTTGGCTTTTCAAGGATGATCAGAAAAGAAGCCAGTTAACTTGGGTATTGAGGTATGATATTGCAATTGATATAGCCAAGGCACTAGCATATCTCCACCATGATTGCCACCATCGCATCTTGCATCTCGACATCAAACCTGCAAACATTCTCCTTGACAGGAACTTCAGGGCACTGCTATCAGATTTTGGCATCTCAAAATTAATTGGGAGAGATGAAAGTAGTGTCATGACAAGAGCAAGGGGCACGGTAAATAATACAGCTTATTGTTAAATAATTAAATTTGTTATTTTTGTGACCTGATTACAAACTAAATCTAATTATTTCATAAAATAAGCAGGAAATGAAGAAATAAAGCGAGATTAATAGATGATCCCAGATGGATTTTACATAACAAAGACATGATATTGGCAACATTTTTTTAATCATGGACAGGCTGGATATATAGCGCCTGAGATGCTTGTGCCGCATTCTATCTCGACCAAGTCTGATGTTTATAGCTATGGTATGGTGCTTTTTGAGCTTGTTGGTGGGCGAAAGAACTTCATGTTGGAGGTAGACAGAGAGAGTCGACAAAGACAGAGCTCGTACTTCCCTCAGATTGTACGAGAGAAAATGGTGCAAGGCAAGCTAATGGAGGTAGTTGATGAGAGCTTGGTGAAAAATGAAGAGATAAGCGAAGAAGAAGTCTCAATTCTGCTTCGACTGGCTCTTTGGTGCATCCAAGGGAATCCTGAGCTAAGGCCGAGCATGACAGAGGCGGTTGACATGTTAGAAGGTCGCATGCCGGTGGATGTGCCACCAGAAAGTTCAATGTTTCTGTTTAATTTCTTGGAGGTGGAAGAGCAGTATAGTACATCCATCCCAGCTCAAGAGGATGAGTTTGCTCAAATTCCAGCTTGTACTTTATCTGTTTCCATTCAATCTGGTGGATAAATTGAATTTGGTTAGTAAACTGGTCTCTTATGGATTGAATTTCTGAACGATAACTATGGTACCTTGTAAGTTGAGTAATTAGAAAACAGAGGATGTACCGCCACAACATTTTTTGAGGGAAACATAGAAAACCTTATGCTAAAGTACAAACATAAGTTTGCATGTTTATAATTACTTGTGTGTCCTTGTTAATTTGGTTATTTCAATTATTTATTTTGTTCGTATTGTATAGCTAGTGAACAGTTACTTTATGTATCAAATATTTTTTCCCAAAACTAGTTATGCAATTTGTCCTATATATACAGAATAGACTGAGTTGTGTAAGTGCCATCTCTGCTCTTGAGCTAAAATAAAGCAGAGTTCGTAGATCATACAAACTTAGCTGTGTATCCTTGGATTATGATTATTGTACTTTATGTCCGTCAGGATTTAAATTTTGAGGAATGAGGGGGCTTGATAGAAAAAAAATTGAACACATCCATTGATAAGGCTGATTAATCCTCTAACTAAAGTCCTAAGTGTCGACAGATTTAACTGTGACCTGTATTAAAAACTTGTAATACTAAAGAATTATGAAAACTAGAAATTGTTTTAATGCTGTTGGACCTACAATATTTATTTATTATGTATTTATATTTTTTTAACAAAATTTTGATCATATCCAAGTACATTGGGATTTCCCAAAACGCTATTCAAGAATTAAAATTACTGAACTCGATAAAACAGTACATAATTGTATCGAATTGTAATTTATTTTGAAGTCTTTTTTAATTTCAAAATAAATTTTTTTTTTACAAGTACTCGATTTTGGTTTTAACATTTCTCTTCTCCTTATAAAAGCATCAATCAAAAGGTCAATCCAAACTATATCCAAAGTCTATCCAATTTTGAGTCCAAAGATATATCCAAATGTTACAATATCGGATATAGACTATGAATTTTTATGATATGATCAGATTGGTGGTCTGGATTTAATATCGAGCTACAATTAGAATTATAGCAGCAATGCATAATGAATACATGACAGGAAATGAATACAAATGTACTTTAGATTCATTATGGATCATATTTTTATCATTGTCTTTTTTTTACTCCCGATTAATCATAGCACAAACACATAAAATTCTCTAGAAAAATATTTTTTTACTCCCGATTAATCATAGCACAAACACATAATATCAATAGAAAAATAAACTGTAATATTTTTCTAGAGAATTTTACAAATACAACAACTCAGAGATCATTTATATATTATGCGAACCTATACATTGAATTTATTATACTATGATTATAACACTTTACTAATCTAACACATTTGAATTGAAATAGTAAAAAGAATTATTCTCATAAAATTATATTTATAAAACTTTACCCACACATTGAGTGGTGCATTTGCTAGTTATTTATTAAATTAAGCTTGTTTAAACGCAATTTCACTTGAGGTGGTTATTGTTAATTATGTTATGATCTAAAACGTATTCGGCTATATAAATCTTGTTACTTTATTAGGAACTTCTGTCTCTTTTTCTTGTACTTTTTTTCCTTTCCTCTTGGAGATAAATTTCTAACAAAGTTTGACTGACGGCGGGGATGGGTTGATGTTTGACCAAGCACGGGGTAAGTTCAATTGCTTAAGTGATGTCACAGGTAGACCTGGCGCCCGGAAACTTTGACTATGATTTGCTTGACTACTTGACTTAGACCGCAAACCTAGCAAGCTGTAGTGGATCCAGTTTTAAAGGGTGAGTGACAAGAAAAGGGGTGGAATTCATTAGATTACCAAGTCTAGGTGTACTTTGAGATGCATGTGTTATTTTCCTAACAAGAGAACATCTTGTAGATAAAGACAACACATACCTTTATTTGTCTGGAAGTGGAAATAGGAGCATAGAGGTTTTGTTATAGTTAGTCAGGCAAACCCGATGCCAGTATTCTGGTAATCTTATATATGTTGAGCTCAGCCACTAGCATATCTCTCTGTTCAAGGTAAGGCTTTTACATTACTCAATAGGTAATTCAATATTATTGAGAAAAATCAAATGGCCATAGGAAGGATTGAGATCATAATCTCAGTCACAGTAGTTGTCGCGCTGACAGTCGTCTTTATCTTAGACTGCACAAAAGTAGTCACCGGCTATCTAGGAACTTCAATAATTAATACCGTAATCTATTTTACTGTTTGTTATCTCCATATCAACGGAATATCTACGACAAAATTGAAAATTTTAGTGGCAGTGTTATCCTTCGGTTTAATCATAGTGATATTTTCTTTCCATTTTTTCTTCAAACCGTGGACATGGAAGTTCGTATCCAATCTTATCTATGGTATTTCGTCAGTGGCCTGTCAGGCATTTTTGATGATCACCTTTACACATGATCAAAGAAACACAGTCCTATATACGGCATTCGTAGCTGACGTGGTTCTTCTGTTCCAAAATCGTGAATATTCAGATCACATTATTAAAATTTACACTGTGGTTATGTCAAGTATAGTATATATTATATTATCCACTTTTCATGCAAAGCAAATCTGGGTACAAAGGTGGAAGGTAGCAGCCATCGCATTTGCTTTCCTTGCTGTCTCAGTGTTAGCTGCTCTCCTACGCATCTACTGGTACTATAAGGATATATTACTTATCTTTATTGCGAGCATCAATGCTTGTTTATCCTTGGTTCCTGGATTATGGCTAATGGTTGGTCCAAAATTAATGGCATGTTGGCAAGCATACATTGAGCAGAAAAGAATAAAAAGAGAGCAATATAATTTCCTTGAGATAGTCGGATTACCCACAAGGTTTACCATCAAAGGGCTTGAAAAAGCTACAGAAAACTTCCAATACCAAGCACTGATAGGTGAAGGAGCTTCTGGTGCAGTGTTCAAGGGGACACTTCCAGATGGCTCTACCATTGCAGTAAAGCGGATCAAATGGCAGCCGAGTGGTGAAACAGAGTTCCAAACAGAGATAACAGTGATAGCAAGCCTGCAACATGTAAATCTAGTGCGCCTTTTGGGGTATTGCATCTCACCGAGAGGAGACCGCTATCTTATATATCCGTTCTTTGAAAACGGATCTCTTGATGCTTGGCTTTTCGAGGACGACCACAAAAGATGCCAGTTAACTTGGGTATTAAGGTGTGATATTGCAATTGATGTAGCTAAGGCTCTAGCATATCTCCACCATGAGTGCCATAATCGCATCTTGCATCTGGACATCAAACCTGCAAATATTCTCCTTGATGGGAAATTCAGGGCGCTGCTATCAGATTTTGGTATCTCAAAATTAATTGGGAGGGATGAAAATAGTGTCATGACCAAAGCAAGGGGCACGGTATGTAATACTTATTGTTAAATAATTCAATGTGTTCTTTCTGTCACCTGCTATAAATGAATGCTGATCATTCGATAAAATAGGAAGGAAAGACAAAATAGAGGTTATCTAAGAAGAAATTTTGAATAAAAAATATAGAACATTAACAACATATTTTTTTTACCATCTACAGGTTGGATATCTAGCGCCTGAGATGCTTGTGCCGCATGCTATCTCAATGAAGTCTGATGTCTATAGCTATGGTATGGTGCTTTTGGAGCTGGTCGGTGGGCGAAGGAACTTCATGTTGGTGGTTGACAGAGAGAGTCGGCAAAGACAGAGCTCGTACTTCCCTCAGATTGTCAGAGAGAAAATGATGCAAGGCAAGCTAATGGAGGTAGTTGATGAGAGCTTGGTGAGGAATGAAGATATAAGGGAAGAAGATGTATCAATTTTAGTTCGACTAGCTCTTTGGTGCATCCAAGGGAACCCTGAACTAAGGCCAAGCATGACAGAAGTCGTTGAGATGTTAGAAGGTCGCATGCCAGTGCATGTGCCACCAGAAAGCTCAATGCTTGTGTTTAATTTTCTGGATGTGGAAGAGCAGTATAGTACTTCTATCCGAGCTCAAGACGATGAGTTCGCTCAAATTCCATTTCATACTTTATCTGTTTTGTAAATTGATTAATTCTTTTGGATCCATATTGATTGAGAAATTAGAAAACAGAAAGATATATATTATGGATGTACTGCAACAACTTCTTAGAGAGAAACATTGAAAAACTTATGTTAAAGACTTAAAGCACAAACACAAGTTTGCATGTTTATAATTATTTGTCTGGTTATTTCATTGATTTATTTTGTTGTATTCAAGAGCCAGTGAACAACTTTATTTAACGTATTTTTTTTTAAAAAAGTAATACAATGTACTCATAGTAAGACAAAGTACGAAATATTGGCTCATTTGTTTGAATGGGTAATTCAGTTCTGCGTATAGACTATCATAGAATTTGTCCAACACAGAATTAAGTTGGTGGAAAGGAGAGAGCAGAGAGGAGCAGCTTGTCAAAACAGAATAACTTGAGCTGTGTAAGTGTCATCTCAGCTCTTGAGCTAAAATAAAGCAGAGTTCTTAGAATTTATAATTTTACAAACTTACTGCTTAGCTGTGTTTCATTGGATTATGAATACTGCACTTTGGATGAATGGGCTTGACAGAAAAAAATGAACTCCTCCAAATTGAAGTCCTAAATAGTATCGACAGATTTAACTATTTAAGTGTGGCATTTTAGTAAAAACTTGTAATATAGAATTATAAAAACTAGAAATAGCTCTAATGACTTGGAATCTACAATATTTGTTTGTTATGTATTTACATTTTTATTTTTTATTTTTATCAAGTCCATGTACAATAGATTTACCCAAAATATTTTTCAAGAATTAAAATTACTGAACTCAATAAAAAAAAAAAAGTGTATAAGTGTATCGTATTGCAATTTATCACGTCCATTTATAAGTCTCTTTCAAATTCAAAGTCAATATTATCTCTTACAAGTACTCGATTTTGTTTTTAAAATATTGCTAGTTAAATTAAGCTTATTTAAACTCAATTTAACTTGAGGTGGCCGGATATTGTTGATTTTGTTTTTAACACCAAAAAGCCTTTCCCCATTACCTTTGGATTATTGTCGTCTTGCCGATTTTTACAGTTTGTATTTTACTTTTGTGAACAATAGCTTAAAACTTTCTTTTTCTTTAATTTTTTTAAGTTTTAACAACCGTTCCGCGGAGCTCTACAAAGATAATTTTTTTGGAAAGGTACATGAAGTTTGTAATTTTAGGAAAAAATATTATAGAAATACTTTAATAACCTTTATTTGTCGAATTTTGGATAAGTAAATATATTAAGATATAATTGTTTTACTGGTAGTTAAAATGCTTAAAAATAAAATTTATACATAGTTACATACAAAAAAGAGTTTATAAAGATATCAGAAAAAATAAAAGCAAGAATGCACAAAAGTAGTAGATGAAACCCTAAAAATTCGGGGGAAAAAACAGATCCTGGTTCATGTTGTTGATATTTGTGCTGAAAGAGTTATTATACCACTACCCAGAATGTTATATAAAGACATATATTTTGAATTGTTGTTCGACTACGTATCTTGTTATTTTGTTGTAATATTACTATGTCATTAAATTTTATTTATATATATTAAAGAAATTATTGTACCATTTAGTTACTACTAATTTTAATTGTCTTTTTTACTCTGTTTTTCTCTTCCTTGTGCTAGCACCTAGAAGCCTAGCAGGGTGAGCAGGGCGCTTGAAAAGTCTGACTATTGTGTGGTTGACTTAGACCGAGACTATCATCTTTCAAAGGGTGAGAGGAAAATTAAGTAAAAGGGGTAGAATACATGTATTACTTTCCTGACCAGAGAACATCAAATTTTACACAGCACATTGTTATGCATATGCTGCTGGTTGTGAATGTAGGAACAGAGTGATGTTGATTTGGAAAGGCAGTACCAACCCGCTTTCCTGTGTTCTGGTAATTTTACTCTTACCTCTCATCTTACGTTGAGCTCACTCAATAATGGCCTTTCTCTCTGTTTCAAGGTCAGGTCTATCCCATCGCTGAAAAAGTGAATCAACTTTGAGAAGGTATCAAATGGGCATACGAAGGGAGGAGATAATAATCTCAGCCACAGTAATTCTCTCACTCACACTTATCTTTATTTTAGTTTCTGGAAAATTAATCTCCAATAGTATAGGAACATCGATTTTTGATGCCTTACTCTATTTTGCCGTTTGTTATCTCTACATCAACCGAGTAGCAACAACCAAATGGAGAATTTAATAGTAGTTTTATCCATCAGTTTAATCGCAGTGATATTTTCTTTCCATTTCTTCTTCAAACCATGGACATGGACGTTCGTATCTCGTATAATCTATGATATTGCCATTGTGGCCTTGGTGGAATTTTTGCCGATGAACTTAACACCTGATCAAACAAGCACAGTTCTGTTCACAGCGTTTGTAGCTGATGTGGTTATTCTATTCCACAATCGTGTAGATTTACAACAATTTAATAAACTTTTCACAGTTTTTGAATCAACGATGTCTGCTTAGCAACGTGAAGACTACCAATTTAAATTTTCTGAATTTGAAATACCAACGATGAAAGAATTAATCGATTTTTTTATCTTAAATTAATTGAATAGTTACAAAATTATGGTACAATTACGGTTCCGTATGGATAGAAACAACTATTTTTGGATAACAGAGAAATCATTCTAGTAGGAGCAAAGGCTTGCTTGTGTATATAATTATTTATGCATTTGTATGTACAATTGGATTTTTTTTTCTTATTTGATGTATTCAGAACAATAAATACAGATCATACTTCCAATCACGTATGGCATAAATTAGTGAAACATTTAGCCTGGCTCATTTATTTGAATGGTATTTCAGTTGTTGTCACTATTTAGTATGATAACAGAGCAAAAGCAGAGTTGAATGGATGGAGGAGAGCACAAGGAAAAAAAAAAAAAAAAAAAAAAAGATTTTATTGTTCACAAGTCGCTATCCAGAAAAAAAAAAAAAAAAAAAAAAAAAAAAAAACAAGAAGTTTAGCGCGTTTTCACATTGTATTTTCCCAGAAACTACTCATTTTTGGAGTAAGACCGTTGGTTGCTCTCCATTTGTACAAATGTAAAGAAAGTTCCACACAGATTTGAACTATTGATTTTGTTAAAACAGACGTTGCAGATTAATTCTTACCGTATCAATCCTCGTTTCCGGGATCAGCTCAAAAACTGAGTTTTTAGTAGACCTTTACATCATAGATCAGAAGTTCAATTTATGTGAGACTTCCCAATTAAAAATCCTTACAATTGGAGAGGAGCAGAACCCTTGTTCCCTCCAAGAGTAGCACTTGAGATGAACAAGTAGTTAGTAATTTTTCAAAGAATGTGAGCTGTGCAATCAATGCAGAAAATTCTGTAGCATTCTTAGTCTATTAGACTGATTAAGCTACTAATTATTCCCACGGGAAGAGTGAATTAAAAAAAAAGCTAGTAATTAGGTGACGTTATCTAGATAGTACTTTAAATTGAGATTTGAGAGTAGTGATCTCTCTTCTTTCCTTTCACGCAGTAAATTGTCATTTCAAATTACATAGTAAAATTTTAATTTTAAAATCTAATAAATTGTTTTCAAAATTTTATAAAAATCAAATTTTTTTACAACTCAACTTAATATTTTTTAATACAATTTGACAAATAAAAGTATAAAACTAATATGCTTCCTATGAAATATCGAATTACAACACTACATAAATGCATTATTATTTTTTACTCTTTATAGAAATAATATTTCATTCAATCATAAATAAAAAAAAACTCAATACAATAAATAATATACTCTTACCAACTAAAACAGATCCTGTCGAATTTTTTTCAAGGAAATACATTAGAAAACCTTATTCCTTGAGTTTTATATAATATTTTTCTTAAATACGTTATTAAAAAATTTTCCAATTTATTTTCAAATCAAATATCCCTAATGTATCAAGCCTTTTTTTAAAATTTAAGATAAGATAATTTAACTATTAAGTTAAGAGATTTTCTTATAGTATACAAAATGCCTACTATCAACATACATACAACAAAAAAGGTTTATGAATATAGTCAGAAAAATAATAGATGCAAGTAAGCAGAAAAGTAGTAGCTAGATGAAACCTTAATAATCGATGGGAGAAAAAGGACTATGATACTTGAGCTCAGAGAGTTATTAAGCCCGCTACACAGAATGCTATAAAGATAGATTTTTGGATTAATTCTTGTTGTATGAAGTTTTGAAATTTAGCTTGCGTATCTTGTTATTTTTTGTCATTACATGCATGTACTTTATATTTTCATTATATTATATTAAGAAAATTAATGTGATTGTCATTACTAGTAACTTTTTGTCTCTTTACTGTTTTTTTTCTATTCCTTGGTGACAAAATTATAACAAAGTTTGTCTCATTGTTGCCTTTAAGCATTCTCGGAGGGAAGCTTAAATGTTTAATTGACCATGTGCAGATGTGCTAGCATCCTATTGCCTATAGCTAGGGGTGACTAACGTTGACAACGATCACGGAATTGGTCAAAATCGTTTGCGTGATCGTTTAAGTAACGAAATGAATTAATGATCGTTTATCATTTCGTTAAGCTAACGAAAGAGAAATGGTTTGTGTTATTCGTTCCGTTTAGCTTAACGATCTTAACGAATTGGCGTTAAGCCGTTAGCAACATTGAAAACACAAGTTAATTGCAGTAAAATCAACAAACTCTCATGCATATAAAATCACATAATCACATAAACACACATGCAGTAAAACTAACAACCATAAAAACATAAAATACAATCTGTTCCAAGTTACAAAATATGATGACCCAAGCCCCCAACTACTTGAACAAATATCCATTGAACTACAACCAAAAATACCCTAGAACAACAAGTTCAACCACAGTAATCATTATGTATTTCCCTAATACACCCTTGAACCCTAAATTTATCATCAACTCAACCCAGATGAAATACACCCTTCTCAGTCTTTACTTATACCAATCTCATCCTTTCATGAAACAAAAAAAAAAAACAAGTCGAACACATCATCATTGAAGATCAATGTATGAGATCTGAGGAGCCAAAGACTTGCTGGAAGAACTAGCAATCCAGGCTTCAATTGTGTATTAGGGACATACAAACTGATACCACACTTAAACTTGAAACTACACTTGATACATGACTTAAAAAAAAACTCACTGCCCTTCTTCACTGTTATCTTCTTCCTCAATGGTCCATAGAGGAGCACCATTGATTTTTCCAGTCTCTGCACAATAGATGCAAGCAATTAGTATGCCAACTTAATACATGAAGAATGAAAAATAAAAAAGAGGAAAGAAGGTAATATAACTCATACCTGCAATGGTTGCCCTCAACCAATCCTGAGCACAAAGTAGGGCTTCAATGCTCTCATCAGACAAAGAGCTTCTCACTTGGCTAAGCACTCTACCACTTGAGCTGAAGGCAGATTCAGAGGCCACAGTGGATATGGGCACGACCAAGATGTCCCTTGTTAGCTAAGCCAATAATGGAAATCTAGGTACTTTCATCTTCCACCAACAAAGGATGTCAAAGTCATCATCAAGGCTAGCATCATCTCTGTCAGTATCTACATAATAGGTAAATAAATAAGTTATTTATAAATAAATAACAATTAAATAAATAATTTATTAATAAACTACTAATTACTAATTTAATTACCTAGATATTCTTCTAATTCTGTCTTATGTCCTGTCATGCCCTTCTTTCCTTTGAGATAATCTTTCATTCCAGCCTTCCTATCACTTGTTGTTGTAGAGGAATTGACATCAGTCTTTTTCCTGTTAAGTAACAAAAAAAATTAGACAAATTAATAATCAAGTATAAACAAGTATGACAAATTTAGATTGTACCTCTTGCTAGGTTCATTCTGATCAGAGGATGCTTGTTGTTCTGCATTGGCTTGTACATACTCATTGTACAAGTCAAACATGCAGCCCTTCAGGTTTGAAATGAATTTATCACACTCAGCTGGGCACAACTCTTCCATGTAGTACTGCACCACATCTAACTTACATCTAGGGTCAAGCACACATGCAATGGCCAAGAGAGAATTCCCCTTACTCCAGTACTTGTCAAACTTGGCATGCATTTAAGTACCCATATTCACAATAAAAGGGTACTCACTAGAACTCATTCTTTTAATACTAAGATACACCTCACAAAACTTAGAGAAGAAAATGTTAAGAGTAGGGTATTTTGTACCACTCAATTTAAGTGTGGCCTAATAGAAAATCTTCAAGTGTTTCACTAACTTCTTCATAATACTCCACTGAGAATCAGATAGTGTTTTAGGAAACTTTTTATCTAAAGAAGCAAACCTTCTAAATGCTGGTTTGAGTTCTAAGGCCAGCTCCAACATCAAATAAGTGGAGTTCCATCTGGTTGACACATCCCGCTGTGGCTTTTTATATGCAATATTGACCTGCAATGAAATAAAATAATCTTAAATAAATATGAATAATTAAAAATAAGTATAAATTAAATATTAAAAATTTGAATTAAACACCTGGGAGCATACCAGTTTGAACTTCTCTATCCTTCCTTGAGAATGCTTGATCCATTTCATTACATCCCTTATACAATCAATCTCCTTGTTCACAGTAGTGAGTCCATCTTGTACAATGAGATTCAAGATGTGACAACCACATCTCTGGTGGAAGATGTTACCATCAACTGGTAAGACATCCTTGATGGATGTTGTGTATAGAAGCTCAGATATGCATGCATCATTGGAAGATGCATTATCAAGAACAAGAGAGAAAACCCTCTTATCCAAATTCCACAAGCACAACTTATCATATATAGCATTAGCTATGTGTCTGCCAAGATGAGGACTTGGCAAAGTAACAAATGTCAATATTCTTTTTCTCAAAATCCAACTTTCATCTATGAAATGGCAGGTTATAGCCATAAACCCCCTATCCCTACCCTTGTTGGTCCACAAGTCACTTATAAAGCTAAATCTACAGCTAACCTGACCAAACCATTCATACAGATTGACTTGTTCCTCTTCATAAATTTTCATGCAATCTTGCCTAAGTGTGGTCCTTGATGGAATTTTGAAAGAAGGCTGCAACTCACATAGAAATTCTCTAAAGAAATGATGAGTGACACAGTTAAAGGGGTATTCATGGACTATGACCATCTTTGCCAAACATTTCCTACTCTTCACCTGATTAAATGTCCATGGCACAAGTGCATCCCTTTCTGCAATCAATAAAAACATATAATTAATTTTACAATATTTTCAATGAAAACAATTCATTAAATTTACAATGAAAACAATTCATTAAATTTACCTCCTGTTTTTGCTTGCAACAACTTCTGCAATGCTTCTGGCTTGTTCCTTGGAATCTTTTTGCACTTCTTATCAATGTGGTTCCTCATAGAGCTTGCGCCTCTTTGTTGACCTTGCAAGTATCTGACATAGTAAATTAAGAATAACTATGTTATAAAACTAAAATGAGAATTAAAAATAATCATAAATTGAACTTCAAAAAACTTACTTTACACTGCAGTAGTTGCAGATTCCATAATAGCTGCCATCTGGTTGAGTGGGCCCCCTTGCAAAGTGCTTCCAAACATCACTAGTGGTCTTCCTTGTTTTCTTCTTAGTTGGATTTTCCTCCTAAACATCAGCTGCTGCATCACCAGCATTTGTTGCTGGTGTTGCCTCATCAGCTGGTGTTGCCTCATCATCAGGTACATAGGTGGGATCATCCTGCATCTCAATCCTCTGGATGTCCTCCCTTGTCTCCCCATGTATCCCAATACGCATGCTAATGCACACAACAAATAACAGTCACTTCAAATGCATGTATAAATGTATCAGTCAAGTTCAAGTGTAGTATCAGTTCAAGTGCATGTACAAATGCATGTATAACAGACTACCAGTCAAGTTCAAGTGTAGTATCAGTTCAAGTTTATGTACAAATGCATGCATAACAGACTATCAGTCAAGTTCAAGTGTAGTATCAGTTCAAGTGCATGTACAAATGCATGTATAACAGACTATCAGTCAAGTTCAAGTGTAGTATCAGTTCAAGTGCATGTACAAATGCATATATAACAGACTATCAGTCAAGTTCAAGTGTAGTATCAGTTCAAGTGCATGTACAAATGCATATATAATAGACTATCAGTCAAGTTCAAGTGTAGTATCAGTTCAATTGCATGTACAAATGCATGTATAACAGACTACCATTCAAGTTCAAGTGTAGTATCAGTTCAACAAAGAAACAAACACAAATTAGAATAACAAATTTAAGGAAAATAAGCATACTCATCGTCGGACTCTAAATCTGGCTCTAAGACCACATCTTCTCTTTCAGTTGAAGCCATGACAACAAACAAACACAAATTGAAACAACTCACAAACCCTAAAGAAATCAGCAAGAATAACTTATCTTTTCTTTTTCGCCTTTTTCTTTTTCTTTTCATCTTCTCTGCCTCTCTATTCTCTTCCTTTTAAATAGGCCAAGAGTCATCATTGCTGATGTTGGCTCAGTCCTCTGATGAGGTGTCGTCAGCAGTCTACAAGCGAGCTCCGTGGTGGCACGCCTACTAAACCCTAGCTAGCTCACGTCACGCCTACTAGAGCTGTCGAAACCAACCATCGTACCTCCAGTGGCCAAGCCATCAGTCAGATCTGCACAAGAATGCCACCAAGTCGCTAGGTTTTAGCCACAAGGGACAAAAAAAATGATTAGAGAAGAGAGACAAGATTTATAGATCGGAAAGGCAAACGACAGAGAGAGAGGCTGATTGTACCTTGCTAAGTTGCTATGATGACCTTTGTCACATCAGAGAGAGGCACAGAGACTCAGAGAGACAGAGAGAGAGAGAGAGTCGCCATCGCCATCGCCATCGCCATTCTCCATGGCCGACAGCGTGGGGAGACATTCGGTACACTGTACACAGAGAGAGCCGAGTAGCCGACATAGATCTAGGGTTTCGGAAAGACAAAAGAAAAGAGGCGGCCAAATCTGATGTGATTCGGAAAGGAAGAGAAAGCGACCGCTTCAACCCCTTCTCATATAGTAAGCGACAGATTGCAGAGGATGGGTTCTAGAGACTTCCATTCACCATCCTCTGCAATAATTAATAGCAGTGGCCTGCAATAACGGCTAAACGGCATAACGGTAACGGTAAGGCCCATTTCGCGTACCATTCCACTAAGTTAATGCCTTACCAGCTCATTTCGTTTGCCATTTTGTTCTCTTAACGCAGGGGATTTCGCTGCCACGAACCGTTCCGTGAGCGTTTCACGCACGGCATAATGGCATAACGGTACCCGTTTGCACCCCTAGCTATAGCAGGGAGAACAAGGCGCCCAAAAAGTCTGACTAATGCGTGGTTGACTTAGACCGCGACTATTGCATCTAGTTTTAAAGGATGAGAGGAAAAGTAAAAGGAGTACAGTGTTCCTTGTAATGCATGTATTATTTTCCTAACCAAACAAAATCAAAATTCTACTCAACACATTGATATGTTGCTGGCAGCGAAAGTAGAAGCAGAGAGATTCTGATATGGAAAGCCAGACCAACCGGCTTTCCAGTATTCTGGTAATTATACACTTACCCCCCATCCTACGTTGAGCTCAAACATGGCCTTTCTCTCTGTTTCAAGGTAACTATCCCATTACAGAAAGTGTAGATCAAAATTAAGGAAAATCAAATGGCCATACATAGGATCGAGATCATAATCTCAGTCGCAGTAGTTCTTTCACTTGCAGTTATCTTTATCCTAGACTCAGCAAAATTAATATCCAACTATCTTGGAACTTCCATATTCAATACCTTAATCTACTTTACGGTTTGTTATCTCTACATCAACCGAATATGTGCTTTGAAATGGAGAATTTTAGTGGCAGCTTTATCTATCAGTTTGATTGCAGTGATATTTTCCTTCCATTTCTTCATCAAACCATGGAAATGGAAGTTTGTATCCAGTCAAATCTATGGTATTGCCACAGTGGCATTGGAGGCATTTTTGCTGATGAACTTTACAAATGATCGAAGAAGCACCGTTCTGTTCACATCATTCGTAGCTGATGTGGTTATTCTTTTCCAAAATCGTGAAGATTCAGATCAATTCAATCAAATTTTCACGGTCGTTCTGTCAATTATAGTATATATTATACTCTCCACTTTTCATGTAAAGCAAATCCTGGACCAGAGGTGGAAGGTAGCAGCAATCGCATCAGCTTTTGTTGCTGTCTTGGTGTTAGGTATCCTCCTACGCTTCTTCTGGTATGACAAAGAAATGCTATTTATCATAATTGCAAGCATCAATGCCTGTATATCCCTTGTTCCCTGGCTGTGGCTAATGTTTGTCCCAAAAATAAAGGCATGGTTGAAAGCCTACCTTGAGCAGGAAACAATCCAAGGCGAGCAATATAATCTCCTAGAGATACCCGGATTACCCACAATATTCACGATTAAAGATCTTGAAGCAGCAACAGGGAACTTCCAATTCCAATCATTGATAGGAGAAGGTGCTTCTGGTTCTGTTTTCAAGGGGACACTTGCAGATGGCACTAGCATTGCTGTAAAGCGGATCAAATGGCAACCGAGTGGCGAAATGGAGTTTAGAACAGAAATCACAATCATAGCCAGTCTACAGCATGTTAATCTAGTGCGGCTTCTGGGGTATTGCCTCTCAACAAGTGGAGACCACTACCTTATCTATCCCTTCTTCGAAAACGGCTCTCTTGATGCATGGCTTTTCAAGGATGATACAAAAAGAAGCCAATTAACGTGGGTGATAAGGTATAATATTGCAATTGATGTTGCTAAGGCACTAGCATATCTCCATCATGAGTGCCATCAACGGATCTTGCATCTCGACATCAAACCTGCAAACATTCTCCTCGATGGAAATTTCAGAGCACTGCTATCGGACTTTGGGATGTCCAAATTAATTGGGAGGGACGAAAGCACTGTTATGACAAGAGCAAGGGGCACGGTAATACTTATTATAATGTTCTATGCTGATCTTTCTTAAGAAAGTTTGTATTTATTGTTTTATAGTAACTCACAAAACAAAGCCACTTATTTAAACAAAAAGAAATAAATAAATAATGATAGGTTGCCGAAGATGAATTTGTGAATGCCAAACAGATGAAAATTAACAACATATATACTTTCCACTATTGACAGGTTGGATATCTAGCACCTGAGATGCTTGTGCCAAATGCTATCTCAACCAAGTCAGATGTCTATAGCTACGGTATGGTTGTTCTGGAGCTGGTTGGTGGGAGAAGGAACTTCATATTGGCGATGGACAGTGATAGTCGACAAAGACAGAGCTTGTATTTCCCTGCCACCGTTAGAGAAAGAATGATGCAAGATAAGCTAATGGAGGTAGTCGATGAGAGCTTGGTTAAGAATGAAGTAATCAGGGAAGAAGAAGTTGCAGCCTTAGCTCGAGTCGGTCTATGGTGCATTCAAGAGAACCCAATGCTAAGACCGAGCATGACAGAAGTTGTTGAAATGCTCGAAGGTCGCAAGCCGGTGCATGTGCCGCCAGAAAGCTCCATGTTCGTGATGAACCTGTTGGAATCAAAACCGCAGTCTAGTATTTCTAACAGAGCTCAAGAGGATGAATCGGCTCTAATGTCAGCCAATAATCTTTCAATTTCCTTTCAATCAGGAAGATGACAGAAAAAAAAAATTATATATGTGCTTAGCAACATGACGATTACCAGTATTAATTTTCTGAATTGGAATTACTAATGATGCAAGAATTAATTGATTTTTTCATTTAAATTAATTTAGTTGAGTAGTTATAAAATAGAATGGTACAATTAAGGTTCCAGCTGGGTAGAATGCAGCTATTTTTGGATTGCAGAGAAATCATTATAGTAGAAGCAAATGCTTCCTTGTATATCTAATTATTTACACATTTTCTATGTACAAATACGTTTTTACTTTTACTTAATTATTATATTCAGAACAATAAATGCTGATTATACTTGAAATCGAGTATGATTTAAATTAGTAAAACAGTTAGCCTTGGCTCATTTGTTTGAATGGTAATTCAGTTGTTGTCACTCGTCAGTATGAAAACAGAGCAAAGCATAGTTGAATGGAAAGAGGAGAGCACATGAGCTTCATAATCCGATTTTCTCATTTTGAAATTTTAAATTGCCAAATAAAAAAAAAAAAAAAAAAAAAAAAAAAAAAAAAAACGAAACACATTGCTCGCTCCCTGCCTGGAAAAAGAGTCAAGCGCGCATTCACGCTTTCACATGGTATTTTCCCAGAAACGACCCATTCTGGATTGGGACCAACGATCCCTCTCCAGTCTCCATTTTTACAAATGTGATAGAAAATGTTCAAGAAAGATTTGGACTATAAATTTTAAATCTGACGGCTCAGATAAATCAGGCCGTATCAATCCTGGTCTCCTCGATCAGCCCTGACAGCCCATAAATATTAAGTTTTTAGTTAAACTGTTAGATCAAAGATCAAAAGCCGTAATTTTTGTGAGAATTTCCAATTAAATAGATACAAATGGAGAGGAGCTTATTTGTTATGTTCACTCCAAGAGTTGCACTTGAGATGAATAAGTAGTTGAGTACTTGAGTAGCTTGTCAAAGAGTGTGCTGTGCAATTATTGCAGAAAACTCTGTAGCATTATTAGTCAATTACTAACTTACTGATTAAGCTATAAATTAGGTGGCATCATCCAGAAAGTCACTTTCATATAATTTCATTTTCAAGCGTTTGATTCCTAGTTTGTCGATATGTCTCCTTTTTTTATCCCAACGAAAGTGGCATCCAATTGCTGCGATGACTTCTATTATATCCCTTTCAGTTAGTTGACATTGCTTCCATTTAACAAGCGCAATCTCATTCAACTTTGGATGGCAATAAAAACAAAACGGTCTAATTACCTGGAATATGAGCATTTAGTTGTTTATTACTTTTTTCTGAAAGATATGAGAAATTTCTTTCATACTTGCTATCTATTACAAATTTACAATAGAGCAGATGTTCTGTAGAAGTTGTTGACTTCACTCACTGGAAGCGTTTTTATCTCCGGATCAGAAATTAAGGTTCATCACATTTTACGGCTTTGATTTTTGAAGCCTTGGTATTCTATAAATAATGGACCAACAGCCTAATTCAGCCTAATTGAATGGGGCCAGTTACAATCCATTATGGGCCTAAATACTACCTTCTACTTCGAGCAGGAGAATTCCCTCGAGAATATGCCATATGCATCTCGTAAGACCCTAAACGATTCGACAGAGCCCAAGGAGCCCATTAGATTGGAGCCAAGCTCGAACTAGCTCATCCTGACTCTAGGAGCTGAAATCCTCTACTCATAAATTCCAGCCCGATCAATAATTGATGTCCCGTGAATAATACGGTAATACCAGATTGATAGGCCCAAAAAAATTCTAACCGTTGAGATTAAATCGAACAGCTCGGATTGAAGGTAGATACCCTACAGAGGATACTGGTCCTGACTCTAGTTTGACTTTGTGGAACTCAACTAGTTGAATGGAGCCTACTAGAATATAATTCGCTATTGAATCCTACCCGGAGCTTAATTATAATAATTTTTTATATGAATTTTATATTTTTTAAGTGAATACAAATTAATTCTCATCATTATTTCTAAATCATTTTTATTTGTAAAATAATATTTTATTTATTTATAATAAATTTTTAAAAATATTAATATTTATACCTAAGAAATTAATAAATTCTCTATTAAACTTAATACTAAATGTTATAAATTATAAATCGAACTAATTTCGCAATCTTAACGAGTCTAGTCAAACTATATCGAGATGAATTAATTACGAACTCCTTTTTTTCGAGATGAACAACGGATGCAAATTTTTTCTTGCACTGACATTATACATATATACATTTTGGGCCATTGTACATCTCACGTGTGTTACTGTGATAAGCACAATAATCTAATCCTATCCGTTGATTTGTCTGTGTTGATCTGAGCCGTTGGATGACTTTAGTCTCTGGATGGTTTGGCAAGATAAGATGGTCGTCGCCTCTCTTGTTTATATTCCATATATGACGAACAACAAACATTCAAATAAACATTCCTATTAGGGATGAAAACGATGCGGATAAACTCCGCACCGAACCGCATCCGAATCCGAAAAATGTTGGAATTGTGTTCTAAAAGTTATCTTATAGTGATTACTTTTATATGTTATATTTATGAATTGAATGTTATTACATTTTGTTCCATGAGTTTATATTCATATTTTGAAGTGTTCAAGAAGATGCTCTTGGTCTTGAACCGTAGAACTCTAAATAAAATGAATATATAACTCTAAAATGTTCACAAGTCTTGGATATTAGCAGGAACACTAATATTCCATATAAGACTGTCGTGTTGA
This sequence comes from Rhynchospora tenuis, assembly GCA_027725995.1. Classification (NCBI taxonomy): domain Eukaryota; kingdom Viridiplantae; phylum Streptophyta; class Magnoliopsida; order Poales; family Cyperaceae; genus Rhynchospora; species Rhynchospora tenuis. The sequence goes on along the minus strand of CM050889.1, from coordinate 128,334,904 downwards.
TTAAAAGTACGTTGTAGTTCTATAAACGTTGATAAAAGATTATCATTTAATAACATGAGTATATGAAAAGTTTCATATATTGAACAGACCTAATTGATAAAAATATTATATGAATTGTGTTTGTGTCATTAATATTTTTATCGTGTCATTAATTCTAAGATTGATATGATATATTTTTCACACAAGGGATATGCAACGTAATTATTATTAAAAATCATTTGAAGCAAGTGGTGATAAAAGTAATAATTCTTTGTATGTAACTTGTGTAGGAGAAAATATATATATGTCAATAGCTAATTGCCACTTATTAATTGAGGAATGATATTATAATGGGCCCCTTGGTAAAGTGAGATTATAAATGGATCAAATATAACAGAAGTGCAGTTATAATTATATAATCCTACTTATTAGAGACCAAGAAAAGATTATAATACGAAGATGACAAAGCCCTACTTTGTATAATAGTCATTATATCATATGGCAAGGAATAGACACAAGTAATGATAATAACATTACTAAAAGGATCGTGTTTCGTAAAAGGATTTGCTAAACATCTATATTATTTGGGTAGCTGTAATGTATACTAGAATACCGGTTACAGTTTATGGAATAAAATAATTATTCCATTGCCAACATAATATGGATCCTCAATATAGGTCACACCAACTGAATGGGAAACAAGAAATATATTTTCTATGTACAAAGTTTCATGTTGCATGAAATAAAGTACAAATAGAAAATTATATCACGTCACGTGATTAACTAGCAAAGAATAAATTTATTAATATGTATATATTATGAGGATAATATAAGTTTCACATATTATAATAATATATGAATATTATTATGAAATGTATAAATTTATTTAAAACCCAAGCCCAATTAATTTAACAAATGAAGAGAGAAAAAAAAGGCTTTAAATTCGGGTCAGAATTTGAGCCAACTTTAAACAGAAAATTAGTATAGCAAATGATAACCATTTTGGGCAAATGGTATATGCAAATTGTAGCCCTTGAAGTGTAGAATCCAATGGTCCAAGTTTCAGGACGTTTGGAGTTTCCTACAGAGAGTTATCAAGGTTTTAGTACTGCAACGTCAGAAATTAATGTGCTGTTTTAATTTCTGATTAGTGGCTTTAAATGCTATACGAATTTGAGAGGTTTTATTCAGATGTTTTTGTGTAAAAACTGATGAGAATTGTGAAGACAAGTAAGTCTTCATGTGTTGAAGCTTTGTTCTTCTTTTCTTATAAATACTTGTTAAAATTATTCTATCGATTAAGCAATCGATTAAGATACGGGTGACGGAGCTAGGTGTTGACGGAAATTCGCTAGCACGGATTCGACTGTCATTCTTGTTTCGGATTCAAGGTGAACCGAAGAGGAATAGAGCTTCGTTAAAGACCATAGCCCATAGGTATGGTTCTACAATTCTTATTATAGGAATATATTTGATTGTGATGCAAATAAAATAAAGAAAGTTAACAATAATAAGAACGATCCTAGATGTTATCGGTTAATAAAATTTTAAAATTACCCGATTCGCATCATGAAATCCTTCAAAAAATGCACTTAAGATCCGAACCGTATCCGTATCCGAACATATCCGTATCCGTATTCGTATCCGATAAAAAAATACGGATGCGGATATGATTTTGACTACTATCCGATCCGTATCCGTATCCGACAAAAAATCCGTTATCCGATCCGTATTTGATCTTTATCCGAACCGTTGTCATCCTTAATTAAATGAATGACATAAGATGATTAATTTTATTACTCCTCTAGTGCTATAGAAAAGACTTTTGATTTGATAAACTAAGCTTTTATTAGTTAGATTGGCTTATAATAATATTTTAATTAGACTAATAACATAATATGATGATAATATAAAATTAATTATTTATTTTGTCTTAATTTATATATATTTGTTTTAATATCTAAAATATATCCGTATTCGTATCCGTATTTCACAATATCCGATTCGTATTCATATCCACTTAATATCCGATCCATATCCGTATCCGTATTCATATCCGGAAAAAAAAAAAAAAAAAAAAAAAAAAGCGAATGCTGATATGATTTGACCACTATCCGATCCGTATCCGGTCCGATTTCATCCCTAATTCCTATGCACCTGACATATATATTCCATATATGACTAAACAGTCAACACGATGAGGCAAATCTAAAAACAAAACGGGTAGAAGGCAATTATTTTTGTTGGTCTTTGCTGATTAAGTATTTCGGTCAATCATGCTAATCAGAAGATATCTACATTAATTAGTAGGCAATTGTTCAAACTCTAGTAGCACTAACAACAAGAACTATTTCTGTGCTTTCTTGTTTTCATTCTCTCTTTAAAACAGATTATAAGTTAATATATATTGAATTATATATATTTCACTAATTAAAAAGATTGATTTTTTTTGTCCAAATTAAAAATTCATACAACAAACCTTTTGGAAAATCTATATTTATAGCATTTCGTGTAGCGGATGGAAAAAAAAAATAAAAATAAAAATCTCTGAGCTTTCTTGCACACAATTTTTTTTTTTGTTGAAATTGGTACACAAAAGTTGAAAGGAGTCCAAAATTGCAAATCTGCAAGACGAACTAATGAGGTAAATGACCTGTAAGGCTGTAACGTGGGAATGCCCTTCGGTGATTAGCTGTGTGGAAAGGGGCCCACTCACGTTCACCACATGGATTTCATTAGATTTCCTACAGCACTTTCTAAATGCTAACGGAGTTGCATACCGTGTTAACTCGGCGGTCACTTTGATACAGGCTGCTACATTTTAAAGCATGGCATTAAGCCAACAGAAGAAAAAAATAGAGACGCACCTGTCTAGCAGGCGGACCATGCCGTGCGACAAGCAGAGGCTAGACTAGAGTCTAGAGGGACGACTCACGACTGAAAAATGAAAAAGTGAGGTTTATCAGATCACAAGGCTGAAAACTAACGGGAAATCGGGAATCAAATCGGTCGTCCAAAATTTATTTTTTCATTCAATTAATTAAATTATAAGGAGTCCCTTTTGATGTAATCTGTTTGAACTAGATAGATTTGGGAATTAATTTAAATAAGATTGAAACTTTGTAAGAATTTATATATAGGTATATTGTTGCATGTACAGATTAATTATTTGTTAAATTACATGCAATTTGAGAATTTCAATATGTTGAAAAATTAAAAATTCTTTTTGTGAATGATAAATCATGAATAAAATATCATTATTTTTCAAAGACATAATATTTACAATATATAAAATATATATATAACATGCATAATGTTGGATAAAAAATGCATAACTTAAACAATTATTAAGTGATCTCTTCTTTAATTTAATAGTTGTACATGTATGTGGTGCGTATAAATGAGTACCTTTACTTTTATTTATTGGGTCTTCCAGCTTCTGAGGAAATAAAAAAAAAGCTGTCTAATGTTGCGAATCGAACACAAAGAATCACACCTCCCTCCGATTGTTCTTTTTTCTTTTCTAGTTTCCTTTTCTTTTAATTTTCCTCTTTTTTCCTCTCATCCGGAATTCTCTGACGAATATCTCGAAGGCTACTTAGTTAATGGGGTTAGGTGAAGGATGAGCTGTACAGCTGGATATGAAGAAATGGGGTAGACTCGAGGAGTCCTGGGTGGTTTTTTTTAAAAAATTCACGTTGACTGACTCTTTTCTTCTACTTTTCTTAATTTTTATTTTTTTAATTTTCCTTTTTTTTCGGATAGCTTGTACAGACTTCCATTTTCCTTTTAATGAAAAATGGCCCATGGGCCTTGATTTGCCTCAAAAAAAAAAAACCAACACAAAGAATCAAGGGAAAATCGGATAAGAACCCCTCTAATTTTTTCTATTCAGATATAAACCCCTCTAATCTTCAAAATCGGATATAAATCCCTCTAATTTGATTTTGTTTGGTTATAAACCCTTGTCATTATTTTTAATCATATTTTAAATTTAAAAAATAAAACATACTATTATACCCCTAATTTGTCCTGTCCTGCTCGCTTGTTCTTATCTCGCCCTTTCGTTTCCATATTCTCCTATATATGACTTGTACCAAATTAAAGCAATCTGAGAACAGCTTCAAAGTGTGGCCATTTGCTATGTTGATAACGGGTGAGACAGCTTCCTTGAGAGCCATAGTCTCAGCACAAAAAAGATAATTTGCATTTGTGTAAATCAATCCCACTGTACATGACGATGGCTCATATTCAGTTGTGTACACAAATTATAGTAAATTACAAATAAATGGTTCTTAATTTGATAAATTAACCTGAAGCAACCATGGTATCATGCCATTATAACAAAATTACATGAACTTTCATTAAACTTTTGCATCCTTACTCATACAACCAGTCACACAACACTCAAAATTGTAGTTATCATCAAAATAATTTCAATAGGATTGAGTTTTCATAAATGAGTTGTTCATAAGTTGTAGGTAATTTAAAATTCAGAAAAAAAAAAACCTACAAAAGTTAACGCAAAAATTAAAATCCTGAATAGTTTGATACAAAAGAAACACATGACTTAAAGTGTGCAATCTATTAGATCTTTTTTCTTCTTGAAGAACCAAATATTTGGTCGGACAATCCCTCTTTCTTGAACGACTACAAGAAAAATTTGGATGTGTACAATTTATTTAGCAAAATCACGAAGAACCCTCTTCCTTGAACTATTAAAAGGGTGCAATCTATTTAGCAAAAATGACGAAGAATCCTTTTCTGATCGATTTGGAAATGAAAAAGACAAAATTGCTAATTTGGAAGATCAATTGCTGGAAAAGAGACAAAACAGGGAAAATAAATCGTCCTTGTCCAGTCCAAGTTAGGGTATAATAGTCATAACAGTTATTTTTAAAATTTTATTATTTAAAATATGATTAAAAAGAATGAAAAGGATTTATGTCTAGACAAATTCAAATTAGATGGGTTTATATCCGATTTTAAAGATTAGAGGGGTTTATATCTGAATAGAGAAGATTAGAGGGGTTTATATTCGATTTTCCCAAGAATGAATTGGCTATCCTAATAAAAGTAAGAGTAGTCATTAACAGTCATGATAATCCTTTCCACCATGTTATTCTGTTTATTCTTTATTGACCGTGACCTACTCAACACTTTGTTGCAACTTTATTGATTACAAATATTTGCTATTCCAACATTGCCTTGGTACGTAAAAGTATCCCCTTCGCTATCAGCGAAAGAAATTTTTTTTTTTTTCCCTTTTCTTACCGATAAAATTGCAACACTAAATTTGACAGAGAACAGTCGAATTTAGGAGTGGAAGACACTTTGGAAACAAATCAAGTAAGTACTACAATTTTTCTTAAAAATTTACTGTTAAACTAAAAACAGAAGGGCACATTGGAGGCAAAGCAAGAGGAAGCTTATAACTGCTTTGTATTTGCACTTTGTTCCATTGCTGCACGCTTTTTGTACTGTTTTGTTTTCTTTTATTAATATTATTTTTTTTATATATTTTTTGTTCTGTTCCTTGGTTTAATTACCGCCATTATTATTATTATTATAAAGAATATTGCAGCCATTATATTATCCAAAGCCCAACTCGTCCTTGTTCAGTCTTATTAGATAGAATACCGATATAATAATTAACCCCCAAATTTTCGGATCCGTATCCTCTGGACATCTCTTTGAGATGTCCAGAGTGGACATCGGATCTGGACCGTCTGATCTAATCTGAACGGTTCATTTTTTTCGGGCCAATTATTTTTTTCGGGAGTGGTGGAATGCACGGGGCTCCTTTAGCCGTTGAGATTAAATCAGACGGCTGAGATCTCCCGATGTCCACTCTAGACATCTCAAAGAGATGTCCAGAGGATCTCGTTCCCAAATTTTCACCTAGTAAAGGACAGTGCTGTCAAAGCCGCGTTTGGCAACATGAAGTTTGATGATTATAAGTTAGATAATAATACAGTTTTACTATACTAGAACCATATTAGGGTATAATGATTATGGGTAACGCATTAACTAATATTAGTCACTTTAAAATCCATCTGAGATATTATTCTGAATATTTAAAGTTGAAAGATTTAACACCATTTTAACTTAAGAAAACTATATATATATTAGATAAGCTTTTATATATGGATAATAATTAATTAATTAATTATTTTTTGTGCGACGTGCCATTGTCACGAGTAAGAACAAAAAAAATAAAAGGCTATAGGATCTTTTTTTTTTTTTAATTATACCAATTGGAAAGGGGGAGTAAATCAAAGAGAAGACGGCAAAAAATATATGCAAAATGGTGAACATAATCTTTGAAATTAGTATACTTCTTTCGCACAATATATTTGAATTGTTTTTTAATCTTTTTGACAAACAATTAATATTTTTGGAATTCACATATCAGGTTACTCCAGATAGACAATTACATTTCAATTTTACAAGCCAGAATAGTGAGTAATAACGGACATAACATAAGCAATTGAAGTTTTTTCGTAATTTTATAGATCAAAACAAAATGAAAAGAGACATAAACTTTAAGTATGTCCTAAGTTGATAAGTGAAATGGTAAAATTTGGTGTCTCATTCTGGTTTGTTCGAAGGTAAAATCATGAAAATAATGATCAAACACTATCTAGTTTATCCCAAAAAAAAAAAATGATCAAACACAGATTTCACGCAAAAATATTCTCTTCTATAATCACTCAGCAAGTACTATTAATATAATTGCTCTCCAAGTACTTTTGACAAATGGCATAAGATTCCTCCTGGCAAATTGTTCAAGAATAATCCATCCTTTGTTAATTTCAAAGCTGTTCAACCTGAATAATCTGACATTAACTTCTTAAAAGATATTCGTAAATTCAATAAATTTCATATTGCTTTAAATGTTACTTTCTCAGAAAACACGAACTCCCTTAGTGGGAATCATATACCAGACAGTGGTCACTACAACTTATATTTAAAATAAGGATACCATAAAATTTTAACATGACCTTCATTAATACTCCTCTTCTCAAGGGAAGGAGTCTTCTCTTCATCAAGCAGACAAAGAAAAATAATCAAATGGCCATCCCAACAATCGAGATCATCGCCACTGCCATAATAATACCATCTCTTACTCTTCTATTTATCATCGACCGTGTAAAACCCGGCATAAGCTCAGCCAAGCCAAGAGAGAGTATTGACTCAGTCTTTTACATTGTAGTCACCGCAATAGTAACCTTGATCCATTTAGCTATCTGTTATCTTTACGCCACACGTAAAACCACTCTCAGAAAGAAAATACTTATTATTGTGTTGTTCCTTGGTTCCCTTGTTGTGCTACTTCCTCTTCGTTTTTTCCTCCGACCCAGGCGATGGGATTTTGAATTTCGGCTGCTCTTTGGTATTGATGTACTGGCAATGGTGATCCTTGTACTAAACAATTTTGTACCAGATACAAATCACACGATTCTAGCTGTTGCATTCATTACCATCTTGGTTCTCCTTTTCATCCACAGTGCTGATCCTTATAGGCAGCCATTTAGTCCAGTTTTCACAGGAACAATAAGTACGATCATATATTGTGCGCTATGCTACCTCTATGTAAAACACATCCCACACAGAAAGTGGAGGGCAGCAGCGCTATCCCTCTTTATTTGTATCTATATCACGATAGTTGTCATCTTCGGGGTCTACTGGTATCCCGACTGGCATCTTTATTGTTATTCAGTTGCAGGCACCGATGCTTGTTCATCTCTTGCTCTGTGGGTTTGGATATATGCCCCAAAATTGACAGTAGGACAGCAAGTGTTACTGGAGACAGAAATAAATCCACCCGAACAATACCACATTCTAGAGATGGCGGGTTTACCCACCAGATTTACTTTCAGAGAGCTGGAAACAGCAACCAGAAACTTTCAAACACGAATAGGCGAGGGTGGTTCTGGTGCTGTCTTTAAGGGTTTCCTGGAAGACGGGTCTGTTGTTGCAGTGAAGCAGATTAAAGGCCAGCCGAGAGGTGAAATAGAGTTTACTACTGAGATTACAATCATAGCAAGCTTGCAACATATTAATCTAGTACGCCTTTTGGGGTACAGCCTAACACCCGGAGGGAACCGCTACCTAATATACCCATTCTTCGAAAATGGTTCTCTTGATGCCTGGCTATTTGCTAATGAGGAGAAGAGGGTTCGTCTGACATGGATGTTGAGGTATCGCATAGCAATTGATGTGGCAAAGGCGCTTGCATACCTTCATCATGACTGTCATCATCGTATCCTTCATCTAGACATAAAACCAGCAAATATTCTCCTCGATAGGGGATTTAAGGCATTGATATCAGATTTTGGTATTTCAAAATCAATTGGAAGGGAGGAAAGTAGTGTTGTCACCAAAGCAAGAGGCACGGTAATGTTATTGAAAATATGTACTCACCTATCAATGATGCTGCTTACTTATCACTAGTAATTTATTATTCTTCACTATATGAATTTTAGATGATAGAGAAAACTGACATAAGAAACATATGTATTCTCTTAACAGATCGGTTACCTACCCCCGGAGATGCTCGTGCCTAATGCTATCTCAACAAAGTCTGACGTATATAGTTATGGTCTGGTACTCTTGGAACTTGTTGGTGGGAGAAGGAACATCATGCCGCTGGTAGATAGGGAGAGTCAACGGAAACAGAACTTATATTTTCCCAAGATTGCTAGAGAGAAGATGGTGGAAGGTAAGCTGATGGAGGTAGTTGATGAGAGCATGTTAAGGAATGGAGAGGTAAGAGAAGAAGAGGTTAAGATTGTAGTTCAAGTGGCTCTTTGGTGCATTCAAGAGAACCCTGCTCTGAGGCCTAGTATGACTGAGGTGGTTGAAATGCTTGAAGGACGCGTGCCGGTGCAAGTGCCGCCAGAAAGCTCAATGTTTGTTGTAAAATTCCTGGATGGAGAATCAGCTCCCAATGACCTTACCCAAGCTAGAGACGATGGGAAGGCCGCTGCAACATCTGCAACCGTGTCAATTTCAATTGTTTCGGGTAGATAATGAAGATTGCTATGATTTTATCCTCGATAGTAATGGAATTTGAAAGCAGTGTGTGGTATAATTGAGGTCTATGATATTAAAGTCTGCATTTTTTTTTAGATGGCTATCATTTATCATTGATGCACTTTTATGGGTTCTTATGAGCATTTATTTGATGTATGCATGTCATATAATTATGGGGAATGGCACTTAGTACCTGAGCTGTTACTGTTTTTTTAGTGCTTTTCCTTGACCTAGTCAGTGACAAAATTCCATTAAGAATACACAAAAAGCTCAACCTTACAATCCATACCAGTGCATTCCCATAAATAGGAGATGTAAAGATTGATCTAGATTTGAAATTCAAATAATTTATTTCTTAATTACCCTTACTGAAGTTATAAGGTGTCCAAATCTTTGATTCAGGTCTTCTTCCCCTCTCTTTCCAATTTCTTGATTGCATCTGTCAAACTCAATTATGATATATCCAATAACCTCAAGAAATCTCAAAAGTCGGTTGAGGAAAACATCAAAACACTCAAAACTAAAATAAAACGCAATTAAAAGTCAAACAAAACTAATTAAAAATAAAAAATCAGTATCCAAAATTTTAAATTGTCCAATAAATACAGAGTTACCCAGCTTAACATCTTCAATAAAGTAAGAACTGCACCAGCAGCATTCATTCCTCCGAATCTTATCAGGTTACCCGGATCCGTATCCTCTAGACATCTTTTTAAGATGTCTAGAGTGGACATCTCATCAAGACCGTCTGATCTAATCTGGACGGTTCATTTTTTTCGGGCCAATAAATTTTTTCGGGAGTGGTGGAATACACGGGGCTCTTTTAGCCGTTGAGATTAAATCAGACGGCTGACGTTCCCCGATGTCCACTCTAGACATCCGAAAGAGATGTCCAGAGGATCTCGTTCCCAGGTTACCCACATTACACCATACATTCAGTACAATTAGAGCCCGTGAAGTGAATGCACCTATTAGCTGAGATAAAGTGTCATACGTCGTACATGGTTGGACCTATACGACCACCGCCACATCCAATTTTATCCTAAATACCAATGACAGTATCTAAATAAAATTCAGATATTGTAAGCACGATAATCTACAATGGACGGTGAAAAACTCTAATGCTAACTCACCGAAAATCATGAGGTACAAATGCATGCTAAAATTATTTGTACTCTCAATGGAATTTTGGTTATAATTTACCATTCAGTTTTCACCCTAACCACGGGAGAGGGCAGAACACTTACCCTGGTAAGAGAGAGTAGAGATTTGCTTCTTGCATTTCAGCAAAAAAGATCGACAGCTTGTTTAGGAAACAGTGCCGCTGGATGCGATGAGATCTCTCAGGGTAATTTTCACAAAAATGTTGCCTTGCAAGAGAGCAGGAGACCTGAGGACGGCGGTGCGCTTGTATGAGTAGAACAGCAGCATTAATTAGTGTGAAAACAAGACAAAATATTATTTATTTTTTAATTATTTATATATATATATATATATTTGAGCAGAGAAGAGATGAATAGATGATGCTAGAAAAAAAAAAAACTCAATTTTTTTTAAATATACGAAGTTTCAATGCTTGATTTGTTATAAATTGATCTAGTATTTTGATTGTTGTAGTACTGAATCATATTATATAAGACAAATAGACAGCTTTTTTTTTTTTCATGTTTTCTACGTGTTTAACTATTTTAGTCGATACCGTTAGATTAAATATTTGTAATATAAACTAAAATATAAAACATATAAAAAAAATATGGTTATTTAGGTTTACGCGACTATAAAAATTAAAAATTAGACATTAAATAACAAATCATTTTTATGCTATCATTAAATGATAAAATTAAATTTATACTATCAGTCATTTAGTTTGACCATTATGACCTTTTAAATATGCCACTCTAGAATATTCAAATTAAAAATATGCCACTATAAATATTAAAATTAGAAAAATGACATCGTAAAAAGGGGAAAAAAGTTATATGACTATGTAAAATTGCAAAATGTTATTAATACCATTATAATCTTTAGTTTTGTCACAATGGGTCGTATTTTTTTTGTTAATGGCACAAAATAAATGATTTTTTGATTGATGACACTATATTAATATAGTTTTCTGTTTTTCACGTTAATTGTCCTTTATGTTGGTCCCTCTAAATGAATTATTTGCTTAGTTGCGGATCTGATTATTGTGATTACAAAAAAGTTTATTCGCAACAAAAAGAATGTTCAAGTCTCGAACCACGTTAGTCCCTTTCTATTTTATCACTTAAAAAATTGTTTATTTGAATGTTTGTTGTTTTCTACCATATATTTTATAAAATCAGTTTACTTCTTTTTCACATTGCTCCAGATTAGATGCACGATGCATATATATCACAAAGGTGAGAAAACTGAAAGATTTTTTGTGTTCTTCCCGTCTAATCCCTGTCGCTAAGGACATCCCGTCTTTTTCTCTTTTCCCGAAGTTTTTCTTTTCTTTTTATTTAATAAAAATGTATAAAGGGTAATTTGGGTATTTATAAAAATATGACAAGTTTTGGAGTGACACATTTATAATTTTAATTATTTTGGAATAGATTATTGGCATAAAACTAATTTTGACTCTTTTATAGTGATATAAAATTAATTAGCAATTTAAGAATGATATTGTTCAAATTGATAATTTTCATAATGGCTTATATCAAACTTATTCCATGGTAGGAAACTATGAATAATTGGAGAGGAGCCGAATCCAACCACCTAGCCAACCGACCAAACTTTGATCTGATCCGTCTAAACACAGCTCCGGTCCGAACCAAAACCCCATTAAAACTAATTTCAATTTACTTTTGCCTCGCCCATAATAAAGTATCTTGGATTGCGCAGGAAGAAATAATTGCATGGATCATGTTGTAGAGCTAGTATCTTGGGTTTACGCAGGAAGAAATAATTGCATTGATCATGTTGTAGAACTATGGGGTCCAACTGTTATTGAACCAATTCCGACAATATCATAAAAAAAAAATAGCTAATCCACTCATAATCTAATCTAACCTATCAATTTTTTTATGTATGGATTTTTACGGATTGAACAGGTTTAAATTTTGATCAAATAAAATGTACAAGTAAATCATGTTGTGGCTATTACTGTCTAGTTCGAAACAAATTGGAGGCATATTCGAAAATTTTTTCAACTTTCAAGACCTTCAGAGAGGTGGAGAGAGTGTGCATGGCTATGGAGGAGATTGACGCATCATGAGCGAAGAGATCTCAACTACAGACATGAGTAAATGCGAGGCGGAGATGAGTAAATAGTGATAAATGGGTGAGTTAAGAGTATACACGGATTATCAATACACAATCCGTAATCCAACCTGGAGTAACTAGTTTTTCAAAATTAGAACTCGTACTCGACACAACATCATGTTAACATAGTAAAATACGGTTTGAATTGGATGAGTTGAATGAATAAAACGAGTTGATGAGTTTCTTCGTACACTCCTATGTAGAGCATACAATCAAACAAAGGATGAAATTCATTTACAACGGCTGAATATATGATGAACATAAAAAAATAAATAAAATGAAAGTTTTGAAGCTAAGAGAATTATAATTATATATGTTATTAACTAAATTAATTCAATGTGTATCATTTTCGTACAATGTGACTTATACTAGATAATTGATAAGTCATATGATAAATATATTTTTGTAGAAGTATCATATCTAAAATGTAAAACGAGAGGTATATATGAACTAGTCAAATTACAAAATCCCATTAATAATAGAAAAGGGCTCAACCAAACAGAACATACTTGACTTGTGGATTGCCATGAATAGGAGATGTAAAGACCGATCTGTATTTGATAAATATGAAAATCAAATAATTCATTTATATGTCCTTTTGGGGGTGGAGGGGTGCTGCCATTTTTTATCCTTTTTTTTTTTTAAAGTAGTATTTTGTAGTAGGAGGGGGCATCTATGTAACAGAATGCTGGCTTGGCTTTTTATTTTTATTTTTTTCTTTTGCAATCACCTCTAGTGATTGAATAGTTGTTTCACTTGCTTTTGCAATAGTTAATATGCTGACTGCCTGACTGCCATTTTTTGATAGCTTTTTTCAATATATATATATATATATGTCCTTTTCGAAGTTACATGGTGTCCAATTCTTTTGATCAAAACCTCCCTTTTCTTCCCTTCCTTCCAATTTAATTTGTTGATCGCTTCGGCCGATTTTTTTAAAAAATTAAATATTAAAAATTTTAAAAGGAACAAAATTTTTCCTTTTTTTTTTTTTAATAAGAACCATGTACTGGACTAATAGCGCGGTCTTGAGATTTTGATCAGAGCCAGTCTTCTTTTCTTTATTAACTACAATCAGAAAGGGGAGTAAATCCAACCCAAAACGGAGGGGAAAATATATATATATATATAGAATATCTATTGTGAACCATGGTTCATTTAGGGCTCCGTGAACCATGACCGTTTAATCAATGGTTTTGTAAATTGACAAATCTAAATTAACCAATCCAATATATATATTGAAATCTCATAGCAAACCAAATTTTATAATTTTTGAAATTTTTTACTATTTTTTTCGAATTTTTTAAAACTTGCCATTTTTGGACGATAATTCACTAATTATCGTCCAAAAATGGCAAGTTTTAAAAAATTCGAAAAAAATAGTAAAAAAATTTCAAAAATTATAAAATTAGGTTTTCTATGAGATTTCAATATATAGATTGGATTGATAAATTTAGATTTGTCAATTTGCAAAACCATTGATCAAACGGTCATCGTTCAAGGAAGGCTCTATGAACCAAGGTTCACAATAGATATTCTCGTATATATATATAGAGAGAGGATGACTAACGTGCTATCCGTGGCAATGCCACCCATTTTCCATCGGGTCATTTTTCGAGATCCAAAATTCAAATGGCCGATCCAAAATTCAAATGGCCAATCCAAACCGTTCAAGTTATTCACCATATGGAAATACCCTTGGAGACCAAATTTTACATTTTTTAGAGTTTTTTTGCTATTTACTATGATATTTTCAAAAAATATTATAATCAGAGTATTTTAGGCCCTCCAATTTGAAAATATCATAATAAATAGCAAAAAAATTCGAAAAAATATAAAATTTGGTCTCCAAGGGTATTTGGTGATCAACTTGAACAGTTTGGATTGGCCGTTTGAATTTTGGATCTCGAAAAATGAGTAAATATAAATTGGATGGCACGTGCCACATATAGCACCTTAGCCATCCTATATATATATATATATTATTTTTTTTTCTGAAGGCTAGTTGGCCAGTAGCCAACAGTAATTGTGTTGAAATTAAAAGTTAAAAATAGTTTTACAAAATTGTTAAACAAAATTAGTGAAAAAGGACATCAGACAAAGTGTAAAGAAAACAGAGATCTAAACCATCCGGCTACCTAATTGCAATCCAAACGCTGAAGACCTTTTGCGCACTTGCAGTTCTACATCAAAGAGAACTTTATGAAGAGTCAAATCATCATTTTGGAAAATAATCTTGCAACACAGTTTCCATAACAAATGAGTATATTAATATCACTTGATATATTTGAATTGTGTTTTTCTTTAATCTTTTTGACAAACAATATTTTTCAAATTCAGATATCAGGTCACTCTAGATAAACAATAATACATAATTTTTCAAGACAAAAAAGTAAGCAATAATGGACATAACATGTTCAATTGAAAATTTTTTGTAACTGTACTGATGAAAACAAATTGAAAGAGAAATAAATTTTGAGTATTATTCTACGTCGATAAGTGAAAAATGTAAAAATTTGATCTCTCATTATGGTTTACATGAAGGCAAAATCATGAAAAAATGATAAAATACAGATTTCATGCAATAATATTTTATGACAATCAGCAAGTATTTTTAACAAAAATATTGTATAATCACTCTCCAAGTACTTTTGACAAATGGCCTGAGATTCCTCCTGTCAAATTATTCGATGAATAATCCATCCTTTCTTAATTTCAAAGCTGTTCAACCTGAATAATCTGGCATTAACTTCTTAAAAGATATTCGTAAATTCATTAAATTTCATATTGCTTTAAATGTTACTTTCTCAGAAATTACGAACTCCCTTAGTGGGAATCATATACCAGACAGTGGTCACTTCAACTTATATTTAATATAATGATTCCATACAATGACATGACCTTCATTAATACTCCTTTTCTCTAGGGAAGGAGTCCTCTCTTCATCAAGCAGACAAAGAAAAATAATCAAATGGCCATCCCAACAATCGAGATCATCGCCACTGCCATAATAATACCATCTCTTACTCTTCTATTCATCATCGACCGTGTTAAACCCGGCATAAGCTCAGCCAAGCCAAGAGAGAGTATTGACTCGGTCTTTTACATTGTAACTACCGCAATCATAACCTTGATCCATTTTGCTATCTGTTATCTTTATGCCACACGTAAAACCACTCTAAGAAAGAAAATACTTCTTACTGCATTGTTCCTTGGTTCCCTTTTTGTGATACTTCCTCTTCGGTTTTTCCTCCATCCCAGGAGATGGGATTTTGAATTTCGGCTGCTCTTTGGCATTGATGTACTGGCAATGGTGATCTTTGTACTAAACAATTTTGTACCAGATACAAATCACACAATTCTAGCTGTTGCATTCATTACTATCTTGGTTCTTTTTTTCATCCAAAGTGCTGATCCTTATAGCCAGCCATTTACTCCAATTTTCACAGGAACAATGAGTACCATCATATATTTTGTGCTATGTTTCCTCTATGTAAAACACATCCCACACAGAAAGTGGAAGGCAGCAGCGCTATCCCTCTTTATCTGTATCTATGTCACGATAGTTATGTTCTTCGGGGTGTACTGGTATCCCAACTGGCATCTTTATTGTTACTCAATTGAAGGCACTGATGCTTGTTCATCTCTTGCTCTGTGGGTTTGGATATATGCTCCAAAATTGACTGCAGGACAGCAAGTGTTACTGGAGACAGAAATAACCCCACCTGACCAATACCACATTCTAGAGATGGCTGGTTTACCCACCAGATTTACTTTCAGAGAGCTTGAAACAGCAACCAGAAACTTTCAAACACGAATAGGCGAGGGTGGTTCTGGTGCTGTCTTTAAGGGGCTCCTGGAAGACGGGTCTGTTGTT
This sequence comes from Rhynchospora tenuis, assembly GCA_027725995.1. Taxonomy (NCBI): domain Eukaryota; kingdom Viridiplantae; phylum Streptophyta; class Magnoliopsida; order Poales; family Cyperaceae; genus Rhynchospora; species Rhynchospora tenuis. The sequence goes on along the minus strand of CM050889.1, from coordinate 128,318,724 downwards.
GCAGTGAAGCAGATTAAAGGACAACCGAGAGGTGAAGTAGAGTTTACTACAGAGATTACAATCATAGCAAGCTTGCAACATATCAATCTAGTACACCTTTTGGGGTACAGCCTAACACCAGGAGGGAACAGATACCTCATATACCCATTCTTCGAAAATGGTTCTCTTGATGCCTGGCTATTTGCTAATGAGGAGAAGAGAGCCCGTCTGACATGGATGTTGAGGTATCGCATTGCAATTGATGTAGCAAAGGCACTTGCATACCTTCATCACGACTGTCATCATCGTATCCTTCATCTAGACATAAAACCAGCAAATATTCTCCTCGATAGGGGATTTAGGGCATTGATATCAGATTTTGGTATTTCAAAATCAATTGGAAGAGAGGAAAGTAGTGTTGTCACCAGAGCAAGAGGCACGGTAATGTTATGGAAATTATGAAGTACTTACCTTTCCATGCTACTCCTTACTTATCATTTGTAATTTATTATTCTTCACTATATAAATTTTAGATGATAGAGAAAACTGACATAATAAACATATGTACTCTTTTAACAGATCGGTTACCTACCCCCAGAGATGCTCGTGCCAAATGCTATCTCAACAAAGTCGGACGTATATAGTTATGGCCTGGTTCTCTTGGAACTTGTTGGTGGGCGAAGGAATATCATGCCACTGGTAGATAGGGAGAGCCAACCGAAACAGAAATCATATTTCCCCAAGATTGCTAGAGAGAAGATGATGGAAGGTAAGCTGATGGAGGTAGTTGATGAGAGCATGTTAAGGAATGGAGAGGTAAGGGAAGAAGAGGTTAAGATTGTAGTTCAAGTGGCTCTTTGGTGCATTCAAGAGAACCCTGCTCTGAGGCCTAGTATGACTGAGGTGGTTGAAATGCTTGAAGGACGCATGCCGGTGCAAGTGCCTCCAGAAAGCCCAATGTTTGTTGTGAACTTTCTGCTTGGAGAATCAGATGCCAGTGACCTTAACCAAGCTATAGATGATGGGGAGGTGGCTGTAGCATCTGCAACTGTGTCAATTTCAATTCTTTCGGGTAGATAATGAACATTGCAAAGGTTTCATCATTGATTTGAATGCAGTGTGTGGCATATTATAGATTGTTACAAGTGACTGGAGTTAGCACCAACAGATTTTGCGTTTTTTGGGTAATTTTGAGGTATAATGATATTAAAGTCTGCATTTTTTTTTAGATGGCTGTCATTTATCATTGATCCACTTTTATGGGTTCTTATGAGCATTTACTTGACGTAAGCATGTCATATAATTACGGGGAATGGCACTTAGTATCTAAGCTGTTACTGTTTTTTACACTGCTTGACCTTGATCTAGTCAATGACAAACTTCCATTAAGAATACAAAAAAAGCTCAGCCTAACAAGCCATACCAGTGGATTTTCATAAATAGAAGACGTAAAGATTGATATAGATTTGATCAAGAATTGAAACTCAAATCATTGATTTCTTAATTACTCTTCCTGAAGTGAAAAGGTGTCCGAATTTCAAAACTAAAGTAAAACACTAGTAAACTAAAACTCATTAGCAGACTCATTAAAAAAAAACAGTGGCCAAAATTCAAAATTGTTCAATTATTACCATAGGCACCCAGCTTAACCATCTTCAGTAAAGAAAGAACTGCGTCATCAGCAGCATTCATTCCTCCAAATCCCATCAGGTTACCCACATTACACAATACATTCAGTACAATTAGAGTGAAAGTTAGTTACCCTTGAAGTGAATGCACCTATTAGCTTAGATAAAGTGTCATATGTCGTACATGGATGGATCTATGCCACTGCTGCCACATCCAATTTTATCCTAAAAAAACAATGGCAGTGTCTAAATGAAAATCAGATACTGTAAGCATAATAAACCAAATGGATGGTGTTAAACTCTCATGCAAAAATTATGAGCCTTTTAAATTTTGGTTATAATTTTCCATAATATTGGCCTTGTGTCTCCATCTCCATGATACTCACGTAATAGATTGAATTCTAGAATGTAAGGTCCCATAGAGGACACAATTTGAGGAAATGAGAAAGAAGTCACCACGATTTATCAAAGTACTAATTTTCTGGCGCAAATGCAAAGCATAAGCTGGCGCAGTAGAGGGCAGAGCACTTACCCTGGTAAGGAGTCTAGATGTGTGCTTGTTGCATTTCAGCAAAGAGATCCACAAGTTGTTTCGGGAACTGTGGCGCTGGAAGCGACGAGATCTCTCAGGGGAATTTTCACAAACAGTTGTCTTGCAATAGAGGAGGAGAGCTGGAGGAAGGCAACCGGAAGAAGAGAATCTAAGCACTACAGGACCCAGCCGACCAAACTTTGATCTGATCCGTCTAAACACAGCTCCGGTCCGAACCCAAACCCATGAAAATTAAGGCTATGATCACGAGAATTAGATTTCTTTTACCCTCAGAATTTCATGAAATTTTCATATTGTTGAAATTTTATTTTACAACGACATAAATATATTAAAAAACCTAATAAATTTTTTTCAAAACTAAAAAAATTATAAATATTTTACTAACTATATTAATTTAACGTATATCATATTCGTTGTGATTTTTATTTTATCTTCTATCATATATCATTATATAAAAATGATGTAACTTGGATCAAACTTTTAACTTATTATTTTTTATATTAAATTGTAGATTATTTTTTTACGGTTGTTAACATTTTCTGTAGTCTGTAGATAATCTGTTATATACCCACAATTTCAACCCAGTTATATGTACTAGTGTTAATCTCGCACGTTGCGCGATTCATTCCTATATGAATATGTTATTAAATAGCTTTTTAATGAAATTAGCAACCGTGTGGTCAAGATTGATAACTATAAAGCGAACATCACGCATATATTTTTTTTTACGAAATTCATAACACTATAAAAAATGTCATAAAAATTGAGTATGCTATTGAAATATTATATGAAAACTGCCATAAAAAATCCACACCAAAAAATTACGCTGCACCAAAAATTCAGCAACCTGGACACAGAGAATCCACACGAGTTACTGTGCTTACAGTAACAGCGTGCCTCTCACGCCGGCCCAAGTGAATATATGTATAAAATATCTTAGTATTTCTAAAACCTTGGTTAATTCAAGTTCTCAACAGAGCTCGCTCAACTTTAATTCGTTCTTTATCCATATATATCAAAATATTTTGTTTTTATTTATAAATTTTGATATTGTCTCAATTGAATCACCATGTCAAATTTAAAAAAAAAAAAGGTAAAGAAACGGATAAATTCACTCATTAGTTAGAAAATAAAACAAAGTTTCCATTGGTTTACAGATTGAGTCATCTACCAAAGACTCCACCCATTCACACAGAAAATGCAGCGTTATGTCAATTAGATTCGACGTGGAATCAACGTTCAACTTACATTCCTTTTGTTTTTATTAAAATGAGTGAAAAGAGAAAATAAAAAGACGAAAGGCACAGGCCGGCTAGTGTGTTTTCTGTTCCGCGAGTGTACATGCATATGTCCGAATATTAAGGAACAAAACAAAGTTCGGCGGGCAATCATGCATTAAAGTAAACAGCGTAAGGTCTGAGCACTGAGCACACATGGAAATTTTAATATAGTTGTGTTCCATCTGCATGTGAAAGATGTGGAATATATACTGAACTAAAAGTGTAGAATGAGTCAATGAGACACCAACGTTAACCTGGTTGATGAACCGAAGGGAACCATCATCCGACGTATCGGATAAAATGAAGTTGCAACTATATTGCATGGGTACGGGTATAATCGGTACGATTCGGGTACAGTAGTATAAAAATTTTCAAAAATCTCCGATACAGTACGACGATATATATATTATTTGAATATGTTATTGATCTATAATTATATTATATTACAAAATATAATGTGTATAACATAATTTTGTTTAGCTAAGGCTTAGAGTTGCACAAATAAATGATATAAACACTAATATCAACACGTTGATCGTTGACTGTTGACCATTGACCGTACGGTACCAGAACCAGGTTCATACTCGGTACGGGTACCGGGTACGGCTGATGTTTCCACGTACTAGGGTAACATAGTGTTGCAAGCAAGAAAAATATTGACAAAATGTGTCAACGATAAGATTCTATTTTTTCTTAAAAAAAAAATAACCTGCCCTGTATTAATTATGAAAAAAAATATTATTTTTTTTAGAGAACTATGAAAAAAAAATATATTATTGATAGTCTGCTTTATGTTATTTATCTAATTGTAATTAAAATCCATATCGAATAGTTTATTCGAGACCATAATTAAGACTCATTGAGAAGTAATTAAGAAAATAAAAAAGAAAGATATAGTTGTTATAATTATTATTATAAATAATAGGGCTATATTTAATTTTTAAACCAAATTCATTTAATGAAGGGTGCATCAGATTTTGATGGAAAATCTGATGGACCAGGTTCATTTAATTCTGATCCCTTTAATTACCTTAGTCAATTAAATACATCTCTCCTGTTATTAATTGGCATCCCTTCCCTTATTTTCGCCTAATTAAAAAATAGAGACAGAGAGAAAACGCCATAATTTTCTGCCATCAATTTCGACTAAGGAAAATTGAAGAAGGTCAGGATTTCCGCATAACGCCATGTCTGCCCTTCAGTCCTGTAAGTTCTAACTTATGAATCTATTTATTTTATATGAAATACATGATCTTGGCTAATTAAATTAGTGTTAATTACGAAATATTATTATGAATTAATATTTTAATTTCTAACAATAGTATGATGGTATATTCCTCATCGCTGTCACGGCTTTTTACCTCAGTTACGGCTTCACTCATGTCCGCCACAGCTTTGCGTACATCGACAATAGCTTTGCTTGTCGTGACCACAACTTTGTTAACCTCGACAACGGCTTGGCTCACGTCGGTCACGACTTGGCCCATTTCTGCCACGACTTATTGCAGCCATGGCTCTGTTGACCTCATTCATGACTTGGTTCATGTCGGCCACGGCTTTGCTTACATCGGCCACAACGTTACTTTTTGTGGCCACAGCTTTGGTTGCATCGGCCATGCTTTTGTTACTCAGAATGCTTCTGCACAATGAAGTTACGAATAAACGTAGGTTGTGACTCAGTATTTGACAACTTTGCTAATTAGAAAACATAATTATTATATATTTTTAAATAGTTTTAAATATATAGCAGCAGAAACGGATGGTAATCAAATAATTTTCGGTTTAAGCCTAGTATATATAAAAGGTGACACATTAATTTTACACAAGGATTCACAGATTGATAAAATAAATTATCTAACTCTATTCAGCTGAGCTGCAAAAACAAGTCTCATGTTGAGAAAACTGTGAAATTTAAGAGAATTGATAAAATTTTGTCCAACAAGAGAAAATAATTTTCAAAATATAATTCTTAGTTCCAACTTCCAAATCACGACAGTGCAAAGAGAATGTGGTTCTGATACAGAAAATGATAAAGGGCTACTGCAAGTCATTAGAGAATTTCAAATATTAGTTCCAAACTAATTGAAAGAATGCTACTTAAAATCCAAATGACAAAATCAAATGCAAACACTAAGGCAGCCTTCATTTAAGATCTAATGCCAGAAGTAAATTATGCATATATATACTATTTATAAAATAGATATGATATGGTCGGACACACGTGAATAATAGTCATCAAATCATTCAAAAAAGAAAAAAAGAAAAAAAAAAAAAGAGATTAGTTAGTGTAAAATCCCGTATTTTAAATAATTTGTTGTTAATTAAAAATGTGTAATTAAATTAAAACTTCAAGCAAACAAATAAAAATTCCAATTTTAAAATGTTAATTACTCTAAAATCTATTAAACAAAATTTCTAGAAATGGTTTAATTTGATTAATTTGGATTCTGGCCGTCTGATCTACCGAAAAATCTCTGAATTAATCTGGACCGTTGGATCTAACTCCTTTGATCGGTGCACCATCTCCCTTTGGTCCCTGCCACATAAGATCCCGGACGCGAACTCACCATTTCACTCGAGTTCTCCGCTTCTCCTCCTCATTTTCGCGTCCGAGACCCCCACGCCCCCCCTGACACCTCTGCGACGGAGAGAAAACCAGCGGTTTCGGTTTCCTCTCCGCCTGCCTCTCTCTGCGAAACCGCCAGGATGGCCCCTCCTCCTCCTTCCCTCTCTCTTTTAAGCTCCGCTCCCCTTCGTCTCTCCCCCACACAACCTCACTGTCTCTCTCTCTCCGCCATTGTTCCTCTCACTCGAGCTCAACCGAGACCCCTCTCCCTCCACCTCCGATCACTGCTACTCTCACTGTCCTACACTCACTCTCCCCTCATCTCTTTCCTTCCGCCTGTATTTCTTCTCCAATCCGAGCCACCCAAAATAAAACCTAACTCCTCCTTCTCTTTCACTGTCTCCCCTTACTCACAAAATTTCTCGTCTCTCTGGACTGAGCAACCGTAGCGATGGAGGCCAGCAGCTGGTGACACTGGTGAAGGCCGACAGCAGCAGTTGACCCCTCTTCTCCTTCCTCTCTTTGCTTTGCTATCTCGGTTTGGTACTCTCTTTCTCTCTTTCTCTTATCTGTGCTGTGATTGACTGTTGTCTGAGGTATGCACTCAATTGAACTGTTGTTGTGATCGTTGTGCTTGTCATTTGACTGATTGAGAGTGTGCATTGCCTCAGTTTGATCTGTGTTGGCTTTAGGCTTGATTATTGACTGATGCTTACTGTGCTGACCCGATTGAAACTTTGGATGTCGTTTTGAACTGTGTTAGGTTAGATATGCTTGTTGTTATTTCAGTCTGAGCTGTAGATGCTTAAAATTGGGGTTATTAGTTCTCCTGTCAGCTTTTAGATGCTTCTGCTGGCTAATATAGGCTATATCACCCTTGTCTGATCTATCTTGATTGTTGTAAATGTTTGATTAAGGCTAGTCTTTATGCTGTGTTTGCCTTTGTGTCTTGTGTAGTTGTAGATTTAATTTAGGGTGTTAGTACTTGAGGATTTAGGCTACATCACTCCTATTTAATCTGTTTTGGTGGTTGTAAGTACTTGGTTAAGGTTAGTTGATGTTTTGTGCTTGTTGTTTAGGTTGATTCCTGTTTATTTAAGTCTGTCAAGTAGTTGTATAGCTGTAGTTAAGCTAAATGCTTGTTGTGCAGGTTGTTTCTTGATTAGGGGATGCTCTCGGCTTGGTTATCAAGCTGGTTCAGGCTTGGTACCAGTCGTGGTACCTCTCTGTGGCTTACTGGTACACCTCTGAGTGCTGTCAGGGACTTGTTTGTAAAGATTTCCGAGTTTAGGACTGTTTTCTAAATATTTTTGAACTGTATTAGGACCTTTCTGTAATTCTTTCTGGTATTAGGGACTTAGATGTGAAGGTTTCTGTAAATAATTTTGATTCGGGGTCCTTTGTGTAATTTGTCTTGCGGGTTCGGATTTCATCCCCGAAACCCGACTTCTTTCTCCTGGGCTCCGTTCCTTTTTGTTTTTTTTTCCTCTGAGCCGTGTGTTTTGTCTCTGGCCTGTTGGGCTGTGCGAAGCTGGGCCCCTTTTCCTTTTCTTTTCTGTGTAGACTCTCTTAACCGAGCCTCTTATCTTCTATTGGACTTTTAATTATGGACTGGGCCAGGTCCAGAACATTAATTGGACTTAATGGTGGGATTAACGGAAATAATTATGGATTAATTTGAGATTAGCTTAGTGGACCGAGTATTGGTATTAAAGTTGTTGCCATTTTAAAAATCGGACGACAACATAAACTTAAAGACGGGAAATGATTCAAACTAGTCCAGAATTAATCCGAAAGGAACAGATACAATGGGAAAACCAAACTGGACTCATATGATCCCAAACACACTAAAACACCAACACAATAAATCATTAAACAACACTATAAATAATATCTTAGTATTAGTTGGTTATTTCAATATTTATCTAACTTGCTTAATTTGATTTCTTGTATAATATTTTTATAGTATTGAGTTTCTTTTACATAGGTATTTCATACTTGAGCAAAACACTATTATATTTGTAACTAGACTATTTGTTTGATTTTCGAAACTTTAATTTGATTTTATACGACTCAAACGCGTAGATTGTACTGTAGGAATTCGTCATAACATCTTCCTTCACACCTATTTTCTAAAGGAAACTCTGTCGAATTTTTATAAAGTATTTTACTAATTATATTAATATATTTTAATACCGAGTCCTTTTCAGAAAGTATAATGTAACAGTTAATTAATACAGACTTACTCACAATTGAGGGTTAACTTTAGAGATCGTTAGTTTGAGCGTTTCGTCTGAGTGTCTGTTTTTTTTTTCTGAGTCTAGTCTTTTGTGTTGGTTAGGTGATCAGCAGGACTACTCGGGTGTTGCGGAGGATGCTTACCCAGAGTACGAGGGTGGTGACACTGAGCAGGACTTCACCGACCCACCAGCTGAGTAGTCGCTCTACGCCCTACTTTCCAGGTGTGGATGCCTTAGGTTTTGTTTAAACTTTAGATTAAGAATTAGATCATTAATTTAATGTGTGCATAGCATGTTATTAACATTAAGTAAACAGTTAAGTACATCTCATCTATTAATTATTAGCTTGCATGGATAGGATATCATCTGTAATAATAAAAGTGATTTAAATACTTAAAAGTGCCTTAAATCAACACTTGCATCTGGTATGGTACAAGATAGTGAGACCGAGTGAGATAAGAGCGTTTTGACTGGGATTTCTATTATCGGAAGGTCGCACCCAAGCTGAATGCCGGTGGTCTTCTTATAATGGCGATCACGGATGAGGCGTTACTGATGATCACTCAGTAGACCGACCGTCAGGCGGTACTGCGGTCATTTGGTTATTGTTTATAGTATGTATATCCGATTTGTTTAGCTTGACTGGTCCTTCGTAGGATTTTATGCCAGTATTAGACTACCTCTCGATCTCCCACGTTTCAGTACACCGGTACCGCGTCTACTGACCCACTCCTCGACGGGGGCTGTGGGCTTGGAGCTGGCCTTCGGGGCTCATCGAGCTGGCCTTCGGGGCTCAGGCAGATCTAGGCATAGGTCCAGTTCATTATGGGATTGTGAGATTGATTATGGATTTTATGTGACTAATGACTTGACTATTGAGAGTGGGTGTTTGATTCTCTCGTATAATTATGTATATCTATTTCTCGTATATTGTATATTCCAGGAAATCCAGATATTCTTCTCTTCTCTCTTGGGCACATCATGTTAGTTAGAAATGCATCATAAGATCATTAGATTCACACTTAGAATTGCATTGTTAGGAACTTAAAAGTGTTTAACTTAAGTATGGTTTAGTTCTAGCTTTAGTTTAACCAGAACCTTGTAGGCTTACCTATCACCACACTGAGTATTCACGTACTCATCCCACATACTTTGATTGTGGAGACAGGTTCAGGTTTGGCGGATCTTGGAGATGGAGTGCCAGTGGACGACCAGACCTAGCTGGATTAGCATTAGTATTATTTATGTTGCATTTTGTGTATCTGTATGACTGGAGATTTTGATGTGTATATTTACCAGTCATTTTGTTGTATGATTACACTATGCCTTTATTATGTGATACTTATTTGTGACCATTGTGTTGTGATACTTTTTATTAGCCTTACGTGTGTGCAATGGAATGCGCATACGTGGCGGGGGTTGTCCTCCTCGAACGTGGATTTGATTCGGGGTGTGACAGTTAGCGCATAAAATATCTATGTTAGAACAATATTTTTCGCACATTGAATGGACACAGTTACTAATCACAAAAATTTACGAGGTACAACTGTATGCAAAAATTATGAGCCTTTGAATGACATTTTGTTATAATCTGCTGTAATGTTCGCTCTAATCAAAATTTTTTGTAAAAATAAAGGACAAATTTGCACGATTAATCATTACAGTTATAGGATTCCAACAGTAGTTAATAGGATTTACCCTTGTTTGATCATCTCAATGATACTATTGTAATAGATTAAATTCCAGAATGTGACATCCTATACAGGACACAATTTGAGGGAATGAGAAAGAAGTCAACACAATCTATTTAAGTACTAATTTCCTAGCCTAAATGCAAAGCATCACAGAAGCTGGCACAAGAGAGGGCAGATCACTTACCCAGTAAGAGAGTCTAGAGTTGTGCTTCTTGAGCAAAGAGATCGGCGACGAGATCTCTCAGGGGAATTTTCACAAACAGTTCTATTGCAATATAGTAGGAGAGTTAAAGTAAGGCAATCGAAAGAAGAGACTAAAACGGCCGAGCGTTTTGGATGATTACAGCAACATTAGTGTGAAACAAGGCAAAAGATTGATTTCATTGGGTAATGAATTCATGACGCATTGTCAGCTTTATTTTTCATTTTTTTTTTCTCGTGATTCATTTTGTTTTTAGTCCAGACCATTAGACCGAAAATTTTCTTGCGACATATTGGAGTATAGCCACAATTTCAATTAATAATTTCTATAATTGGAGAAGCCGAATCTAGCCACTGACCCAACCGACCAAACTTTGATCTGATCTGTCTAAACACAGATCCGGTCCGAACCCGATCCCACGAAAATTAAAGATATATATGAGAAGAATGAGATTTTTTTTTCCCCCTCGAGATTTCATAGAATTTTATGTTGTTGAAAATTTCATTTTACAACGACTTAAATAAATTCTAAAAATATTTTTTAAATTACAAAGAAGTTTTCAAAACTAAAAAAAATATAAATATTTTACTAACTCTATGAATCAACGTGTATCTTATTCGTACAATGTGAATTTTATTTGATCTTCTATCATATATCATTAATTCATTATGTACAAATAATGAAACTTGGATCAACATTTTACTTATTTTTTATATTAAATTATACATAATTTTTTTTACGGTTGTTAATATTTCTAAAGATAGTCTGCTGTCGAGTTCATCCCAATTATACATTTATATCTTAGTCTTTCTAAAACTTGGGTAAGTTCAAGTTTTCAACAGAGTTCGCTCAAATCTAATTTGTTCTGTATCCATATAAATCATAATATTCTGACTTTGGCTGTTAAATTTTGATATTATCTCAATTAAATCACCATGTCAGTTTTAAAAGACAAAGTAAAAAATGGATAAATTGACTCATTAGTTAGAAAATAGAACTAAGTTTCCATTAGTTTACAGATCGAGTAAGCTACCAAAGACGCTGGTCCTGTAAGTAAAACAAAATTTTTTGTTAGATTTAATATTAAATTGATATAATAAGTTTAATTCAAACAAATAATTAATTAATTTCTAATTTCTATTGCTTTTTGTTTGTTTTATAGGTGGATGTATTCAATGATCATTGCACAGATGTGAATTTTTTGGTGAAAGAGAAGCACGTATTGACAAGAATTGCCAAAGCAGTAAGTGATGGAGAGTACCTAACAGTGATTCACTTGAATTTGATTTAACGATTTTCAATTGATGACAACGGCGGCAATGGAACACATGAAGGGGAAGGGATAGGAGGGAGAGAACGGAGAAGGGTATTTTAGTTAATAAGAAAAATTAGGTATGAAAAATGATGATTTATACATTAAAAGCTACAATTTTCTAATTTAATTTGATTTAGGGTGACAATTTCAAAACTTTAATTTTAAAATGATATTTTTTTTCTAAATTTTCAATTTTAGAAAGGCATAAATCCAATTTTTCCCTTTTTGTTTTTCTCTATTGGCATTCTCACGTGGGAAGAGAGTTCTTCGTTAGGTTAATCACACGAAAGAAAGATTTAATTAAAAAACAGAGAGAAAAAGAAAAACGAGAGGGTGGGCTTAGTCCCAAATCCCAATTACCAATAGCGTCAATCTGTCGTCCGATCCGATACAAAATAAGTTGCTAATCTAAAAATCCATTTCAAACCATAACATCTATATCGGACGGCTTATAAATTCACTACTGTTTGACAGAAGAATTCGTAATGAAAAATAATATAGACAATTATTGTGAGCACGATAATACAAAAAAAAAAAGTCATGACAGGATAATACAGCGAATATGTCAATTAGATTCGACATAAACTGAAAGGTCAAGCTATATTTTCTTCTTTAATTTATTAAAAGAGTAATGATGAATGGAGAGAGCACAAAATCAGATCTAGAAAATTACAGGCCGGCAGGTTTCTTTTTCCTGTTGGGAGTGTACATGTGTGAACATCAGAATAAACCATAAATTAATCTTGGTGGGCAATCATTTAGCTAAACAGCGTTCTAAGCACGCATCGGCATGGATATAAATAATAGTGTTCCATCTCCATGTGAAAGTTGTGGACTTGTGGTCTTGTGGAACATGTACTGAACTAAAAGAGTGGAATGAAGCACCAACATTGACCAAGTCCAGTAACCAAAGGAACCTCGATGCCATTGCCACATATATAACGGATCGAATAAAGTTATAAACTAGAAAAACTTGACCAGGTCTGACAAATCAAGCATTTATTACTTTGTACTTATTGTCTCTTCGGAGACATCCTATAAAATTGGAACGGTACTTTGTACTTATTTAAATATCCACACTCAATTTGTTCTGATACTATTTAAACATCATCACTTAATTTGTTTATGTGAATATTAACTTGTTAGATACCAATTTTTAAACAGCTTCGATATTAATTTCGAAATAATTTACTATTAATAAATATCAATATATATGGTCTGTTTGGGATGAGGGTGGGAATTGACAATTTGAGAACTACGCTAATAAAGGCAACCTAAACAAATGGGAATTAGCACGAATAAGCAATTCGCAGAAAAGGGCTGAATAACGCGAACAAGCCAGGAGAGATAATAATTTTAATTCCAAGCGTGACAATTATTTTAATTATTGTATTTATTAATTATTCATATTTATTAATATAATTAATATTAATATTTTAATAAATTATTTCAATTATTGTTATAATGTATCATTATTATTAACAATATAATTTGCATTATTATAATTATGGTAACTAATATTTATTAGTAACAATAATAATAATAATAATTATGATTATTATTATTATTGCTAAAACAAAATTAAAATAAATTTTTATAATATTTTTTTTCATCAATTCTTATTCCTAACGCATCATCCAAACTAAACTCTTTCGTCTAAAAAATGACGGAGTCACTTAATCATGCTTCAACTTTCAGCCAATTATTTTTTTTTTCTTTAAGGACGAACAGAACAAACGGCTCAGCTATTCAAATTATATTTGCTTAAAAGCTGTATATCAGCTCCAGAAAGAAATGAAAAAGTCTATTCCAACCTGTAGAGCTAAGTAATTTAGCACACTTGACAAGGAGTACTAAATAAGATAAATATGGGCCTGCAGGTAACAAACATGTTTTACGGGGCCACATTACCATAAATTATATAATCTTTTGTTCTGCCACGCAGAACTTCTCGATCCCCCAATTATTTATACTAGCTATCCATGGAAATAAAGGTTCGAAGTGGAGTCTAAACTCTTATTACGCGCAAAAGTGGGCCTAATTTTCGTCTCCTTTACTCTTCAGTTTATTTAGATAGAAATTATGCTATTGCCAGATCTCTACAGGAACTTACTATCTGCCTTCCCTATTCTTTAGCCACCTACCCCACTCGCTAATGACATACTCACATCATATAAATATTGGCTCCGAGTTTCCATAGACGTACCAATTGGCAAATTAAAGAAGGCAAAAGAAACAAATGGCCATCACAAAAATTGAAATCATAGTCTCAGCCATCATAATACTCTCTCTTATTATTCTTTTTATCATAGATGGTTTAGTCCCAGGATTTTATTATGGTGAAGACAAAATAGCAATCATGAACACAATCCTGTACCACATTACCACTATAGTCGCTGCCTTGATTTGCTTTCCCATATGCTGCCTTCACATTAGAAGAGCACCAACCCTGATATGCAAGATGCTAATCATAGGTGTGTTCATCAGCTCAGTAGGAGCAATTTTTTCTTTGTTTCTCTTACCATATCCTACAGGCTGGGATTTCAAATTTCGCATGATTTTTGGCATCGACACAGTGGGCATGGTGGTCTTTTTGCTGGCGGTATTTATTCACGATAAGAAGATCACAATTTTACTTGCGTTGTTCGTCAGTTCACTAGTTCTGCTTTACATTAACCTTGGCAATATATCTCACACAGTTGATACCTTTTTCACATTCATTCTATCTATTGTAATCTACTTAGTTTTCTCACTAATATATGTAAAGTATCTTTCCAAGTTGTGGTGGAAGGTAGCAGTGATAATAATTTCTGCCACTGGTATAATAGTGGTAGCTCTATTATCTGCGAACTACTGGCGGATACTATTTTTCTTGATCACAAGCATCAATGCTTGTTCAGCATTTTTGCTTGCACTGTCGATGTATGGTCAAAAAGCCCGGCATGAAGAAATGCTCCAAGATGATCAGCACAACTTTCTTGAGATGGCTGGATTACCCACAAGATTCACCATAAAAGAGCTCGAAACAGCAACTGGGAATTTCCAGACACCAATAGGAGAAGGTGGCTCTGGTGCAGTCTTCAAAGGGAAATTGGAGGACGGGCTTACTGTTGCAGTGAAGCGGATCAAAGGCCAAGGAAATGGGGAAGCAGAGTTCAGAACAGAGATTACAATAATTGCAAGTCTGCAACATTTCAGTCTTGTACGTCTTCTGGGGTATGGTCTCTCGAGGGGAGGTGATCGATACCTCATATACCCCTTTTTTGGAAATGGGTCTCTTGATTCTTGGCTATTCAAAGATGAGAAGAAGACAGCACACCTCACGTGGATGCATAGGTGTCGCATTGCAAGTGATGTGGCAAAGGCACTCGCATATCTACACCATGAATGCCACCATCAGATACTGCATCTAGATATAAAACCGGCAAACATTCTTCTAGACAGCAGCTTTAGGGCTCTAGTATCTGATTTTGGCATTTCCAAATCAATTGGCAAGGATGAAAGTAGCGTCATGACCAGAGCAAGAGGCACGGTAATGTTTGTTGATATTAATCAATTATAATGATTTTTAATTCATATCACCTCCACTCAACCTTTAGAGAACAAAAATTGTTTTGATATAAGTAAACCTGATTTATGTATAATATTGACTTTTGAAGACTTTGGTGACAGATTGGTTACGTACCTCCAGAGATGCTAGTACCAAATGCTATCTCAACCAAGTCGGATGTTTACAGCTATGGCATGGTGCTTCTGGAGTTGGTTGGTGGCCGAAGGAACTTCATGACTGTAGTTGATACAGAAAGCCAACAGACACACAACTCATACTTTCCTAAGATTGTCAAGGATAAAATGATGGAAGGCAAATTAATGGAGGTTGTCGACCCATGCTTGCAACGAGAAGAAATAAGAGAAGAGGAAGTTATGGTTTTAGTTCGAGTGGCTCTTTGGTGCATCCAAGAGTGCCCTGATCTAAGACCAAGCACAACTGAAATAGTTGATATGCTAGATGGACGCAGACCGGTGCCTGTCCCGCCACAAAGCCCTATGTTTCTGGTGAACTTCTTCAATATGGAAACAGAGTCTAATACTTCCGGTTCTAGCCAAGCTCAGGATATAGAGGTTGGACTCTCCGACAGTACTATATCGATCTCTATTCAGTAATTTCAGTCGGGCCGATGTCGTACTGATTCTTTTATAATTTTTAATTCAGTGACAAAACAAAATGTTGATGTCGTAGTGATTCTTTTAATTTTTAGGAGGAATCTCTTTACTATTTTGAACCTCCTTAATTAATTTTATGTTCTCTGATTACTTCTGTAAACTCCTTTTTATGTATAAAAAGTTTTAGTGCCATATATGATTTAAAAAAAGATCTAACTTAATATACTTAATTATCTAAAGTTTTAATATATAAATTTTACTAAACATATTTCCTTGAATACTTATCTTTGTCTAAATCCAAACTATTGGAAACATAAAATTTATTAATGTATGGTCAACAGAGTTAATTGTTTACAGAGTCTGAGTCTTCTCTTGTTTACAAGTCCGGAAAAATTGTAGGTTTTATTTAGAATCGAAAAAATGTGTCTTAATTATTATAGAGACTTATATTAGAAAATTGATAAGTCGAATGATAATTATAAATATTTGTGTAGACGTATCGTATCTAAAATGTAAACGAGAGGTATGAACAAGCCAAATTACAAAATTCCAATAATCTATACTACTTATAAAAACATAAAAAAATGGTCAGAACAATTTTACTGGAGGGGTAAAATTATTTTACTGGAGGAAAAATAAATTATTATTTTATTGGAGGGGTTGGAATAATTGTTATATCAATTATGGACCATTGATTTCTATGATCTGATCTGATGTGTGGTCTAGATGTTGATTTCTGATAAAAGATGTGGCATTTTGACAAAAAATAGTCAAGTGGTGTTTAAATAATTTCTTATTCGGAAAGATATCTACATATATCGCTAAAAGATTCAATTAGATTTTTTATTGCTTAATATTATTTTGTTTTTTTATTTGCCCACATATTGAGGACATCTTTTGTTAGTTAATAAAAATGAGCTTAACCAAACAGACCTGACCTGTGGATTGCCATGGTTACATAGGAGACGTAAAGATTCATATATATTTGATAAAAATGAAAATCAAATATTTCATTTCATATGTCCTCTTCGTGAAGTACATGGTATCCAATTCTTTTTATCAAAACCTCACATTTTCTTCTCTTCCTTCCAATTTAGTCTGTTGATCGCTTCCGTCTTACTCCATCATAATATATCAGATTTTCTCATAGTAAACTCATAGTCACTGTACATTCATTAAAAAATTTATAAAAATTAGTTACAGTTAAGTAAATTCCATCTATTCGTTTTAGGAGCAAAAGTTCCAATTAACCATAATTTTATATTTTATTAATTTTTAAAAATTCAAATGCTAAATCTAAACCGTTGATGTTGTTCAATTTAACGAGTGATGGATTTTGGAGTCGGTTTGATACTCTATCAAACGGTCAACAAATGAACGAATCTAATACGTTCATCATTTGGTCACTTGATCGAGTATCAAACCGACTCTAAATTTTATAAAATTTATATAGAAATACATCGCTTTTTAAATTGAACAAGATCAACGGTTTGGATTGAATGTTTAAAGTTTAAAAATTTTAAATATTGATAAAATATGTAGTTGTGGTACTGAAAAGTGGTGACATTGGAACCTTGCTCTAGTTTTAGTTGTATACAAATGAAAACTGTACATGTCGTGAATTGATCTTCGATGTCTGTGCTCTAATTTTTCCCTCCAAAAATAATTGCAATCAGTCATTTTTCCATAGCTTGCCATCACACTCTAAAAATAAAAAAAAAATTGCCTCTTTTCTCTATTTATTGTTTCCCCTCCTCTTCACTTCCCTCTTCTCTGTTTTTTTTCCTCCCCTCCACCTCTCATCTTTTCATTTTTTCTTCCCTGCACAAGAAAAAAGAAAGGTCACCCTTCTTTCTCACGTGTTTCCTCTCTCTCCCTTCCTCTTACCTTAACCTCACTTTCTTTCGCTTCCATGAACAAACTTTGCCTCATTTGTCAACATAAAATATATACAACAATAAAGTGAATAGATATAAAATTAGCTAAAATAAAATAAACAAATTGAACAAATAAAGTTAATAGATGTAACAACGGAGTGAATAGATACAATAAAACAAGGGACAATATATAAAAATAATATTAATAGATAAAAGTGATAAAATGAATAAACTGAACAAATAAAGTGATCGCATATGAAAGATGGATTGAATAATAAATAACAAATTAAAATAAACATATTAAACAAATAAAATGAATACATATAACAATAAAAGTGAACTGATACAAACTTGATATATATAATAAATAAAGTGAGCTGGTATAACAAAAAAGTGAACACATATAATAAAAAAATAACCTGATACAAAATTTAAGCAGGATAAGAACACAAAGTGAGACATGAGATTCAGCGAGGAAGGGAGAAAGACAACTAAAGAAGAAACATGAGGGAGCACAAAGGAGAGGGACAAGAAGGAAGATGGAAGAAAAAACACGCGAGAAGGAGAGGGGAAACATGAAAGAGAAGAAAGGGAGGGAGGAAAGGATGATCACCACTCAAATGCCAGAGGGAAGGAAGGAATGGAGATAGCGCTAGTTGAGGGGAGTGCGGGAGGTAGAGGGAGGAAAAGGAGGGCCCGGAGATAGGACGTTGTTTGAGGGGCCTACTGCCAAGAGGGAGATACATCGTTGGGTGAGGGAACAATCTCCACGACGACGAGCAATGACTTTTTTCTTGATTATAGAAACCAATTTCCTCCAAAAAAGAAAAAAAGGGAAAAACTGAGAGAAAGAAAAAAAGAAAGATTGGGCTTAGTCCCAATCAAGTCGATCTGTTGCTCGATCCGACAAAAAGTTAAAAGTTGTTAATCCAAAAATTCATTTCAAACCATAACATCTAAATTAGACCGCATAAAAATCCTATACTATTTTTGTTAATAAAATAACTCCTAATGAAAAATAATATAGACAATTATCGTGAGCATGGTAATACAAAAAGTCATGAACGTACGATTAAAAATCAATTCAAAAAATTAATGCTAAGAATAAATTCGCGATGATTTTTTAAAACAATAAATATATTCAAGTTGATAAAAATGAACCTGAAATATTTTTTCTAAATACGTTTAAATTCTAGAGATCCAAAAAACCTCAGTTTATTCTTCTCAACTTTATAATATTCTTGATGTTTCTCTGTGTGTATGTATTTGTGTCTACATTTCAATATTAAGATGAACATAAATCCATATCTAATTAAGGATTACTGGGAGAATTATTAAGGCAATTAGAGAACTTCCTTAGTACACTAAGTATAATTTAAAGAAAAATTGGTATCATGTTAGTCGCGAGAGAAATAAAAAGACATCCTGGTACAAGTGCCATCTAATCTGAATTTCCGATCACTTACTAATTGGAAAATTTTCATCGATGCAAACCCCAACTAACATTATTACTAAATAACAAAAGGAGAGAAGCATGTAAATTGTATTGAGGACAACATGACCATTGTTTATCAATTACTATTGTGATGTACCAAGCTTGGTAATAAATTTCTACCAATCCATGTATATAGACACTATTATACTGCTTTGAATTAAATACCAATAAATATGCAGTTGCAAGTATGAAGATTATTACGTCAATTGGAGATTTTGTGGAAATCAAAATTTAATCTTAATGAAGGCATGTAATTTTCTAGATGCAACATGAATTTGGTGAATCAAGTGTCAAGATAAATATCCATAATTGATGTGAAAACAGTAAATATGATAACAACTAAACTAAATCATAATTTTCATCATAAGATATACTCATCATATACGATATAAAGTAAGTTTCTTATTTTTTTCCTTTGAATCTAACTAAATCGAAGTTGTGAGAAACCGACAAAAGCTAACGATATGTAGGTTGCGGAAAAAAAAAAATTTAGTCACGTGTATGTGTTACCAACTTAATGACATAGATTGTTTCATAAGTGTTTTGAGTATATTATTTAGTATATGTAGTGCGTTAAATATGACCACTGGTTCTTCTATAAATAATTGCATTGGATGCTAATAATTTCAAAACATACCAAGTTCATCAAGAATTTCAACTGTTCTTATATATTTCTCCTGGTACTCTCTATTTTTGTTTCTATTTCTATTTTTATATGCTTTGTTGACACTTTTTCATTCTTCATTCCATATAATTTCTTCTTTTGCATTGTATTGTGACTATATATAACACACATATTTCTCTATTGTATGGCTTTGTGACCATATATAACACACATATTTCTCATGATAAAGGTTTAAATTATTCATGGCCTTGAGATTTGGTCCTTGTTTGAAACTTAGATTTCATGAAGGTAATTATTGGCAAACAACATGTATTTTTATAACCAATTATAGTCAAAGAATAGGAATATCAGAAGAAAATTGGTTAGTAATTTTGTTTCACATGAATAGATTTTTTTTAATTTCTTCTTTTATTTTGAAACATTCATTGCAAGTTTTGGATCACTACATATATCTATGAAAAATTAAGGATTCAAAAGGAACAAGAAAAATTTAATGCGTTGCACCCTCAATCTCACTTTGATGTGTTGTTAAAAGAGTTAATATTTAAAGGGAACACAAATAATGTAACATCTTAGATGATATTACAATTATTTTTTTCATATTTATTTTTCATAAAATTGAAATATATCCATAACCGTACTTATACAATTTTCAGACAAGACTTAAGGATGACGAGTTCTCAAGTTGTGAAAACACTGATCGTTGATGATGACGTTTCGACCCGGAGGATTTATCGGATGATGCTATTCCGTTTTGGTTTTGAAATAACTGAAGTAGGAGACGGAAAGAGTGCAGTGGATCAATTCCTTACTGGAAATGAATATGATTTAGTACTCATGGATAAAGACATGCCTATCATGGATGGTGTGGAGGTAATGACTATATATGGAAAAAAAAACATAAAAAGGAATATTATTATATTTTTCTGCAAATAAAGTTGTTCTAGAAAAAAAAAGATCAATTTAAAACATTTTGGAATGTATTGATAAAAACAACTAAATTAATTATTATATTATAATGTTAATTCTTGTGCTAGTTTCTTTTTGTCTCTTCTTTGTTTCTCTTTTGCTTCAAAAAAAAAAGAAGAATTTATAGATATTCACTTGAACGTTAAAGATCATAACTTCTTTTGTTTAGATATTAATATTGAGTACTTTTTTATAGGCAACTCGGACATTGAGAGGCATGGGAATCCCTGCAAAAATCATTGCAATTACAACTGATGCCAATTCTAGGGGAGCGTTTTTTGATGCTGGGGCTGACGAGTTCCTCCTTAAGCCTGTCAATTTTACTGCACTCGCTGATATCCTAAAGGCCTTCAACTTCCTAAACTAAGGTTACTGTTGTTGTTGTGTGTTATCTACTATTGTTTGCAGAACAAATATGGGTACTTGTTTGATGAAAAATAAAATATAAATGTTATGCCATGAAGCATTATGTAACAAGGATACTGGTCATGTGTGTCTTTTAAATTAAAGTCTATGTAGTGTGATTGTAATGTCGTCTTGTATGTCATATAAAAGTATATGTTTTTGTGTTTGTTATAAACTTATTTTGGATGGAAATGTTAAGTTGTCTTGTTGAAGATTTTGTTGCAATCATTTTTTTTTTCTTTTGGGTTATATTGAGCTTGGTCATTTTGCCATTTTTTAGCAAATCAATATTCATAATGCGGATCGAGGTCTACAATATTAGAACCACAGTAGTTCTATTCTCATCCTATTGAAATGAAGATTATGGTTGTTAACTTGCTTCATTAGTGGCGGTCGGATATAGTTGATAGAAAAATTGTGAGAATGTCTCGATTTCTTTTGTCTTAAAAATGTGTGATGGTGAATTAATAGTACATATGAATTAAAAAAATGATATTGATCCTATGAAAATTGTTTTAATTTTAAATATTTATAAATATAATATATATTTTTTTATGAATCCTACCTTCACTGTCTATCCCTTAAATTTTCCTGAGAGAGGTTCATGTACCACTCTTCACCACACTCATCTATGGCTTTTTAAGAAAAAGCACTACTCGAAAGAAGGGATTCTGCAACACCTAATAAAAGGAATCTGCAACGGATAGGACCCGTTACAAAAGGTCCCGTTGCAGATCCATAAAACCCGTTACAAAAGGTCCAAGATTCTACAACGTCTTTTACCTAAAACCCGTTTCAGAAGCCTAGCTTTTGCAACACGTTTTAACTTAAACCCGTTTCAGAACCTAAGATTTTGCAACGCCTTTTAACTAAAACCCGTTGCAGAATATTTTATAATAAAAAAATAATACTGGCACGTGAATGCCTTTCTAATAATAGCCGTTACAAAATGTAAAATTAAACAATTATAAAAAGGGATCATGCAACGAGTTCTTCATAAAACCCGTTGCAGATTGTCGTAATCTTTTTTTTTTTAATTTCCTGTTTTCTGTGGCTAGCCCACCGTTGCTAGCCATACCAATTGGTACATTAATTTGTACCAATTTAACATTCATACAAAATTCATAATACATACACATTGAATATACACATTGAACATACACATTGAACATACACATACACATTAGCACATACACATATCATGCACATAATTATGATTAAAGAGTTCAATACAAATTCATAACAAAACTAGAGTTCAATACATGCTTCAAAACAGAACTAGAGTTCAATACAAGTTCAAAACACATCTAGGGTTCAAATTGGCATCAAATCTTTAGAAATTAACATATCAATCTAACATGAAACTAGAGATCGATACAAACTAATCTCTACCTCAGAATAATACCTGATTTGCAAACTTGAAGACCTCGTCCAGGACTTTATCAATATCTTCATTAGAAAATGGTTTTCCAGCCGGATCGATGTACTGCATTTTTATTAAGCAAACCCAAAACATGTTTTATTAGTTAGTTCATATAATTTCATTTCTCTTCTCATTGGATATTAATTTTCCTTCTTTTTTTATTGCACTCAGTTGTCTCTGTGCTTTCCTATCACTTCTTACCTCTTTCTGAATATAGGATATATATATTACATAGGTTTAGGTTTGATTCGGGTACAGTATGCAAAAATTAATGCTTATTGGTAATCTTTTTGAGACCACAGGGCATTTTGTATAATTTTGATAATGCAAGGTTTTTTGCTTCATAAGCCTTGTAGAGGGTTCTTTAATGATTTCTCTACTATTAAATGTTCCAGGGGCACATGAAATCAACCTTTGAGTTTATATGCAAGTACACCTATCTTGTTGTTATTGGCCATCATTAGTATGCAGTGCTAGTAGTTTAGCACAACACAATGGAAAAGCTTTAAAATGCACCTTACTAGATCCTTAAAACTTATGTATCCAAATTATCTTTTAACCTGATAGGGTTTCTTATGATGAAATCCAACTTTTTTTACTTTTCTACAGGCAACTCGAGCATGATGTGGAAACTGTGATAAATATCTTACAACTTTTTTTACTTTTTTTACCTTGGGCATATCTCCGGTTTCTAATGCAAATTCAATTATTTTTTTCATGGCGAGCATAGCGAAATATCTGCACTCTGTTCCACCATTTTGTTTCGGGCCCTAAAATTCAAATTCCAAAAATTAGTTAAGATTTGTCATCCTTGTCATGTATTATTTGTTAACTCTTCAGGTTTAATGCACACAGGTGATAGACTAGAACATAATCCATAAGTTTCTTTACCTTTTTTTCGATCCATTGTAAGTTCCGCTTTCTAACAGAAGTTTGATACTTTTCCATCACGTAATTCTTATATGCCCTGCATGCAATCCAATTAAATTGTAAAACTATGTAATGTGCCTTCAATCTGAAAATTTCGACATTATTTTGTTAATTCAGAAGCTGAAACTTACATAGCTATAATCGGCTTGACTAGTATTTTATTTGGAACCTTGACACGAGCCAATGAATCCACGTAGTGAACAGTGCGCTTCTCGACATTAATACAAATAACTGTCCAATGATACCTATAATGCAAATTAATTAGTATTATGATGTAAAGAAATTAACAAATATTTTAATTAACCTTTATTAGTTTAATTATTCTTACCCTTCATTATATGGAAAAATATGGTATGCATCTGGAATTTCAAGGAATGACCTCTTCATGTAATTCACCGATGAACCCCCATCATGACTGAAAGTACCAAAACATGTCATATCTGGATCTAACATGAAGATGGTTGTAAGGCCAAGATCCAAAAGGTATTCCAACCAATACCTGCATTCATGTCATACTTCAAAATATTCAAACTGAATGAAATATATAAAGAAAAGGTCCATTTTGTTTGCCTCCCAATTTTGCCATCTGGAAAAATGACTAAATGCTTGAAGAAACCTGCAAATACAGAAAATGGTACATTGTGAAATAAAATTCATAATCAAGGCCTAGACTCCAGATAGTAGAAGGCTCAATGTATGGATAGCTAAATAATTAGTTAATTAACTTAATTATGTGAAATATATGGCCAAAGCCCACATGATTGATTAATTAATTAATTATAAAGGATCTAAAAAAATGGGAATTGTATGAAGGCTAGATACCATACATTCTTCTAAAAGGGGTCAAATCAAAATTTTACAGCCAAACCTAAAATTGGACAATATAAAATCCCGATACACAGACAGGGTTCAATGTGACAACAAGCACAGGCGACTCTACACTAAAGGTTCAATCATGTGAAATTTGGACTTGTTACTAAGCCAATTTGGTACATCGAGTGATTAAACATGGAATTAAAATCAAACCCATGCCAATTAATCAAAACAGGCCCATGCGTTTAAATTGAATTGGGCCAATTTTCGATCAAATTTAGCCCATTTCAATCGGCCCGAATCAAATCTTCTCCATCGCTGAGCCCAGGTGCGGAAATAGGCACGCGAAGAGCGAACTCAACGGCGCCTGAACTGACTCGATCGAGTCAATATTTGACTCGACACGTGTCAACTTATTATTGGTTTGTTCCTGTGGATCCCACCCCTTCTGTTAATGGAAAAAGAAAAGCAAAAAAGTGGGAGAGGAAGTACCTTCCGACAATAGAAAAAAACGACAAAGTCGCTAGGGAAGCCTCCTCGCCGGCGATACACTTCACTACAGCTCAAACCAATCAAACCACTGTGAAGAGGGCGTCGTCACGAGTCTAACGAGATCGGACACGGCCGCCCACCTGGCCTACAATCCGGCAAATTCCAAGATTTCAGTAACGGGACTAAGATTTGGGAAAATTCGTTGTACGAAATTGATAGCCAAAAAGTTAACTAAACAACCTGGGGAGCTTCTCTGAAGTCCCAATAGAAGATTCTCAATGTCAATTTTGACCAATTTGGCAGAAGGAGCAATCACCACCACTCGCCATTGACGAGGATGTCAGGTTTGGTGAAGTTGCTTTCTCGTGATGACCCAAGGAAAATTGGAAGAATGGTTCACCTTGACAGCTTCCTCAAGCACTTGAGAGGAGTCAAGATAGGTTAGTCAGCATCGATGTCGCCGCAACGAATGAGATGCACTAATCATGGTGTTAAGCTTAAAAGTGACAAAGAAATCCGAAATGGAGAGACAGAGAGGATGTGGAATGCTCTCGAGTTGATGCTCTCAATAGCAGAATTGGCATACACGCACACTCAAAATTGTAAAAGAACAACACTAAATCAGAGTTGTCAAAGCAATTTGGAACACTGGATGTATCCAGTAATGAGAATGCACTGCTATTACTGAAATGGAGAGGGTGCACTCTCTTTTGTCGTCTCTAGCAGCTGCAAAGCTGAGTCTATACCTGAGAAAAAGCATGTAGCTTCAACAGAAGCATGAAGACGGTACCGATCCGTGACCGTTGGATGAATACGATGGAATAAAAGGAGAGTGCGACATTTATATCTTGTACTATCTCCTGCTAGCGTTTGAAATGAGAGAGATTGTCTCTCTGATGCAATACAAAGAATGAAATACATTGGAGGTGCTTCTACAGCAAACTTCATATATCTGACGGCTCAGATCAAAGGAGATATGATATGACACCTGGATTTTATCTCTCCAAAATAGTATATAACCATATATAAAGTTGAACTGTGCATAAGAACGATTGCAGAAGGACATACTTCTGGTTGTCAAGAGTGTTATAAACATATAATTGCGCATGTAATTATGTCACATTGACATTAACACGCAATGAGAAATTATTTTTGATACACATCAAAGAATTCCAGGTCCAATCATGCCAGTTTAATCTTTTGGTTACACCTTAAGACAACAAAAGTGCATGTCTTATCAAGATTGGCTGCAATAGAAATGCCACAGCATATCTCCTGTTCCTTGGCGCCAATATGGATACTATGTGGTACAGCTGTGTTGATCTCAAACGCCAAACAGCCAAGCTATCCAATCCTAATGAAGCCGGAAGAAGATCCATGGAACCTCAAATAGGAAATATTACAGAAAATAAGAAAAATAATAATAGAATGAAACAACAAAAATTGTGATCTGTCAGAAAGGAAAGAATGGGAAGTTGAGTGCTGAAGAAATTATTTAAGCACCCCTTATAGATGCAAATTGGGTAATTTAATATAGGGACTAGACTGCAAATTACCTAATTACCCCTGAACAGCCTCAGTCTTTATTTGGTGAAGTACAAACCTGACTTTGAGGCCCTGATACACAGTGTTATATATGGGTAGTTGTACAAGAAGGTTGCACCAAGTGGCACCACAGAAAGCCAAAGATCCTAGTACAACTGGAGGGGGTTGGAATGTTCATTGAACAATTTCCAGAGTCATGCATAAAGGCTTATGGCCAGCTGAAATGCAGAGGGGATACTGTGACGATGTGATCGACACCATACATCATTTGTAGCAGTATAGATGTTAGCCACCTGTTAGCTGGTGTCAGATAACCCCCTTCTCCAAGTTCACATGTGCCTATCCTTCTAGCTGCAGAGAATAGCCGACCCCACATGTCATATGCATGCAAATGAGGTGGTTCTTGGCCTATGAATCTCAGCCATTGATTAAGATCGAAGGGAGAAGGCACTGCCACGTAAGACAAACCCCAAGAGCTCCTCTATAAAAGATCATCTCCTCCAACAGAGAAGAGGAGGCCATTTTTGTTCTTTTTGCTGAATTGCTGTAAAAAAAAAAGAGATTTTGTTTAAAGGTAAATGATCTGTAATGGCCTCCAGTTTGAATAAAAATGTTATTTCACTTGTTGAATATTACTTCTGTTGTTCTATTCTTAGTTGATTTCCATGCATTTCTTTATTCATATTAGCATTCTTTTACTTCTGTTATGAGCTTGTTTTCATAGGAATTGTGGGTGACATTGGTGGAGTACGTGACATTAGACTCCGTCTCCACCAAGGTTGATCATAGTTTCGATGAAATTAAGCACTAAAAATCTCCTTTTAAACGTTTCTGCATTTTACACCCTCTTTTTTCTTTCTCTTCTGTTCATACTAGTGTGTTGAGAACCCTTGATTTCCTGGAGTACGTGACACTAGACTCCATCTCCAGGAATGTCATGTGGGTCTCTTAATAACTAAAGCATGAATAAACAAAGTTATATTGCATTAGTTTCATATATTAGATAGTATATTTAAAGCGTTTTGTTCATACTGTCTTAGTCTTTAATACATGTCATAAGTCATTTCAGTGCATATTTTCTAAGCCAATTTGAGTCTTTTTTTTACTTCTCTCCTTCTTTTGGTCGATCTGCTAGATCTATTAGTTAGGCTAAGTTACAGGATGCGTGACAATAGACCCCGCTTTTGTAATTGAGCTTAACTCACAGATCAAGCGATTAATCAAGGTTATGTGGGCTGGGACAATAGTGTTAATTTAAATACAGGGCTGATATACACCATCCCTTAATTTCCCATCCATACCATCCAACAGGCCAGAAATGGGCCTCATCCTCATTTTTTCGCGTGCTGACGTCAGCGAAATTTTTTCAAAAAAATCGAAAATTTTTTCGAAAATTTCTGGATGCTGACGTCATCAAATGTACTGGTTTATTTGTTCAGTTAGATGCCATAAGAGTTGAATTAAAAGTCGTAAGTGTTCAGTTAGTTGCATCTGAAAATGAAATTTCCGTATTTTTGTGTTCAGTTTAATACGACAAAGGTTGAACTAAAAGTTTTATTTGTTCAGTTAGTTGCATCTGAAAATGGAATTTTCGTATTTTTGTGTTCAGTTTAATACGACAAACGTTGAACTAAAAGTTTTATTTGTTCAGTTAGTTGCATCTGAAAATAGAATTTTTTGTATTTTTGTGTTCAGTTTAATAAGGCAAAGATTGAACTAAAAATTTTATTTGTTCAGTTAGTTGCAACAGAAATTTGATTTCGTAGTTAACATTTGCAATATACAAAGTGAACACATATAACAATATAGTTAACATTTACAATAAACAAAGTGAACACTTATAACAATATAAATAACATTTACAACAAACAAAGTGAACACATATGATGACTAACTAATTTTTTACAAAAATATAATTCATCACTAGCAACTCTGCTCCAGGTCTAACCTCTTCTCGAAGAAGAAGGAGCGAAGAAGAAACCTAAACTGAATCTACTCAAAACGAGAACGAGCACCTGCTAACAATTAATAAAAATCCTCAGATATAAATTTTCAGGGCATGAGTATACATAATTCAGAACATTGTTAGAATGAAAAAAAGGTAAAATTCAAGAACAATCTCTACGTTCAGACCTGGTAAAATTCAATTCCAACTAATTTCATCCACGAACGGTTAACCTGAGATTGGACATGATAATTTGACTTGTGCTGAAACATTTAAGCAACAAATAAAAGGCCATTTGCAAATCCCAAATGACATCAAGAAATTATGAAATCATAGTTCACCAACATAATCAAACAAATATCTCACCATATGGATTGCAATTAGATCCTCGAGATCAAAACCAGAAATTATCATACATGTACTAAAAATCATATATAATCTCCAATTTCGCAATCCATTTCACCATATTTAACTCATCTGAGCATATGCACTTCATCTCAAAACAAAGTTTGACAGAAAGAAAACAATAAATCGAACCTTTCTTGGCCAATAGTATCCCAGATCGGAGCCTTGACGACCTGATGGTGTTC
The DNA here is from genome assembly GCA_027725995.1 of Rhynchospora tenuis. Lineage (NCBI taxonomy): Eukaryota > Viridiplantae > Streptophyta > Magnoliopsida > Poales > Cyperaceae > Rhynchospora > Rhynchospora tenuis. Next base: position 128,289,994 of record CM050889.1, on the reverse strand, counting down.
ATGGTGGTGTAGTCAGGTGAGACTGCCTTGACGGGCTAGATCTGATGAAGTGGGTCAGGTCTTGAGCGATGGTCGGATCTTGTGCAGGAGATGGCCTTGGTTGCACGTGACGGAGGAGAGGTAGCGAGGTCTTCCGTTAGATCTCCGTCGATCGAATCTGAGCCGTCCACGTAGCCATCAAGCATGACGGGGGAAGAGGTGATAGTGCAGAGAGTGATAGTGCGGAGAGAGAAAGGAGGAAGGTTTTCGCCTACTGCGGCTAGGGTTGGAACGAGAGGGGTTTGGAGGTTTTCGAGTATATATGGAGATGGGCCATGGCGCTGGGTCCATGAAAGCCTATTTGGAGCCCATTAGATGGTTGGATGGGAAAAGAGTGGATGATTGGTATCAATTCTCATTTAAATAAAAACAAAGGTTACGCTGTCAGATGGATTGTGGGCTTGGCCTTAATACACCAAAGTTTAAGAAGTTCAGACAAAAAAATATGAACGAGTTAAATTTAGGTAAAGTCATCATTAATTATGAGTCTTGATTTCCAAAATAATAAATGTCCAGATTGGTTCATGTCTATAGCTTCTTATATTGCATTTCATTTTTTTTTTAAGAAAATAAGTAAAAAAAAAAAGAAAGAAGCTCTGATTTAAGCAATCAAAAGAAGGTAGATAACAGAAACAAATTGCGTATCTTACTGTCCTTTGTAAGTCTCTTAACGAAAATAAAAAAGAGAGAAGAATTTAAAACCTAGCATATTGTGTCTTAATCCCATTGCATGGAGTATAGTGGTAACATTTAAGTTTTTTTTTTTTTAGAAATAAAAGGAATTATGAAAACATGGCATACTTATTGTTAATTTTAATACTGTCTTAGCATAGAGGAATATCATTTTCATGCTGCATACATGTAGCCATAATAGGTAATAAGAAAAGGTGTTACATCTCCAGACTCGTGTTTCTTTATCTAAATCAAGAAGAATACAAGTACAACTTCGTGTTGCATTCATTCCCTTTTGTTAACATCTCAAAGAGACTTTAAGCCAGGACCTATAAGACCCCTTGTTCTAAACTAGTATGGGCTTAGTGTTATTGTAGCTACTCAGTCATGTTTAAGGGGTGCGTAATCCAACAGCTGGAACCAGTTTGATTGAACCAGGTTTCTTAGTCAGAACCTGCAAGACATAATAACAACAAAGGGAAATATAAGAAACATGAAGTATACCTTACAATTTCAGTTGCAGGCATGGACATACAAAAAAAAAAAGAAAAGAGAGAGAGAAGTAATAACAATTATATGTTAGTATCAAAAATTAGTATAAGATACTCCATGGTATGTCCGAAGTTTAGTGGGGAACAACAAATGTGCCTCGTATACACAAACAAAAAAAGGAAGAGAGAAGGGGAAACCCCTTTGAAATTTAATGCTTTTACATGGGATCAAGCAAATGTAAGCTTGTATAATTACACTTGGGACCAGAATTGACATCGTAAATGCCATCCCGATGGTTTAGTTGTGTTTGAAACCATATTAATCAAAGAGATAATGAATAAACCCGACCCAATTGACTGTCTTGCCAAACTAATACCAGACCAAAATCCGAGATCGTGACTAAATCATCACAGGGTGAGAAAGGAAGCTCTAATTGTTATCTTAGCTGAGCTCATGGTGAGCTCACGATACTCAAAGAATAATCCTTAGCAGGAATCCCCAAGGGGAGGGTGTCACTTTGTCTCTTCTTGTCAGGCCGTGGCGAGAGATGATCAAATCACTCTAAAACGGGAAACGCGACTTAAACGGGTAGCAGGAACAACCTCAGGCAACCTCTACGATAGCTTAGAACCTAATCGCAGCTCTCGAGATGATCGGAATCCGCTACTGGCACGAGACTGGAACCATCCAGGCGACGGACTGAGCCGAAGAAGAAGAGTGAAGTTTGGAATAGGAACCCCACGTGAACCCGGTGCAGGGAATGCAAGTGAGCCGAGTGTTCGGACTCACTCTTTGATCTCCTGTGGCTTCGTTCATGTGGCGAGTCACTGACAGTCAAAACACCGAACAGCAAATCCTGGACCAATAATAAATTTCTGAAAATGGCGAAGCTTCAAAAATACATAAAAAAAAATAGCTAGAAAATCCAGAAAATTCTCATTAAATACCAAAATGTCCAGAAAAATATGAGGAACATTTTCATATAACACTCCAAGTTCAAATTTCCAACCAAAAGAGAATTAAAATTAAAGTCAAGGAAAAATAATTAAAATTAATGGTGCAAAATACCCAAAGTTGGACCATATCAAAATTTGAACAAAAAGGTATATAAAAGTGCAAGGGTACGACCCCTTTGACAGCAGGTAATTCAAAACGACAGATATGTCTGGACAGCAGGTACTTCAAAATGGCAAATAAATTTGAATAATAGGTACAATAAAACGGTGACTGCCGTTAGGACCAAAAAAATTATACAAATCCCTGTGAAATCTAGAAATAAGAATAAAACAAATAAAAAAAAAGGGAGAGACCAGATCAAAATCCAAGCCCCAATTTAGAAAGTTCAAGCTTCAAGACCAAGTCCAAAAAAAAAGTCAAGTCCTGGCCTAAGACCGAAAATCAAACCTAAGTCCAAATCCGAGAAGTCCAAAAATCCAAAATTAAGTCCAAAAATCCAGACAATTCAAACTCAAATTAAATCCAAAAATCCAGAAAACTCAAACCCAAATTAAATCCAAAAATCCAAAAAACCCAAACTCAAAATCAGATCCAAAACCCAAAAAGTCCAAACTTAAACCAAATCCAACTCCAGAGAATCTAAAATGCGAATCCCAAACTCAAACTCAAAACCCAGAAAATTTAAACTCAAATCCAGAAAATCCAAGCTCAAATCAAACACAACTCCAAAAATCCAGACTCACATTAAATCCAAAAAAATCCAGAAACAAAGTTCCATAATTATATACAGACCTTCTGAATCCAGGGACCAAACTTTAAATACGTCTGAAAATCAGAATTTGGTAAATTCTAGAACATAAGAAGACCAAAGTTTAAAATGTCTAAAATGACCAGAATTTCAAAACACGCCTTAATACCAGAGTTTAAACGTTTTATAACCTAACTCTTGCACGTCACAGGGCCCGAAATTCGACACGTCAATAGTTGACCAGAATTGACGCACGTTCAAAGACCGGAACCTCTACATGCTCAAATGCCTAAGTTTCCAGAAACGTCTGATAACCTTGATTCTAACATGTCAACAAACAGACCAAAGTTTTAACACATTGATAAATTGAAGTTTTAAAATAATTAAAGCTTTAATACAATCAGAATACTGAAACTTTACACGTCTATGTCCGTCTTCTTTGAGCTTACAATGTGTATGGTTTAAAGAGAACAAAACAAAAGTTGTCAAATATATAAAAATAGAATTAAATATGGGTTAATTGATAACCACCCAGGATCAAATTCCAGAAATCTTAGAATTTCAAATATGAATTAAATTCCTTTGTATCATGCATCATGTTTTACATTACATCATCTACTCTGTTCATGTCACCATTTGTATCTGTTCCTTTAATGTTAAGTGTCTTTTGGGTAAAACGCTGAAAAGCTGACTGTTACGCCTAATCCATTGACTATCCCGATCTAGAGGTGCTCTTGACTTGGTTCAGAAGTAATTAACAGTAGGGGCTTGCGCCTACTGGAAACAAAGGACCTGCAGTAAACAATCAAACTCTCGAGAGGTTCGAAACCACGTCAGTACCCCCATTCCTTTCAGGTGGGTGCCGATGTCTGAGTTTTGAAACGATCGAGGGGTATCTCGTCCGCAATATCTTTTTCCTCCGCGGAAGTTTTCGGTCATTTCCCCCTTCCGAGGATCAGGGTCCAAAAAGGTGCGAGACACATTTATTTTGAAATCTCATACCAGCTGTACATCTTGAGAAGAGAAATGTTAAGCTCTTGTCTTTTGAAGCATTCGATGATATCCACCACATTCACCGAGTACTTGACAACACCATTATGCGTTCCCCAAGGATTGGCATCTTCCATTACAATGGTACTTTCTCCTATCGGTTGTAGCATCAACATGTTGTAGACAGTTCGCTCGAATGGTTGAAGTTTATCAACAACTTCTTGTTCAAGTAGAGCATCGCGCTGTATACTTGACGCCTCGCTTGGCACCTTCTTCGCCATATCGGCCTTCACTGCACGTGGCTTGGATTGCTTATTCCTCTGCATTTAAGGTCATTAATTAATTAGCCACAAGTAAAACTAGAAAGGTGTGAAACACACTTGATAAATCAAATGATACCTTTACCTTGCGTGGCTCTACATCCTTTTTCGGCCAAGCGAAGAAACCCCCTGAATGATGACCCATTTCTTCTTCTGTTAATGATGTAGGGAGATACCACGAGCGATATTCATCGAATACTTTATCAAGTCGGATATAAAGATTATCCTCAGATAGGGGTTCGCCGTGTACGAGCTGACCCACACGAGATGGAAAGATTAATCCCTCGGCCACCATAACCCGCTCATTTCTGCTATTGTAGTGATAAAGGTCGCAGTCAATTACATCTTGTAAATTGCAAATGGATTTAAGATATAAGATTTTAATTTAGAAATCCAAATTCCTTATATTCTTGATAGAATAGTGAGGATATGAAACCAACCTCTGCATCGCAAATCGGAGGCATAGGGTTTGAGCCCATATTCGGTGTCGTTTTAATGACCGCTAGTCTAGCCATTCCTGAGTCCACCTCGGCCGAATAAGGATGGATTGACGGGCTAGGGAATTGTGACGGTGTTGGAACCTGCATTCCCATCGAGTGAAGTAATGCGACGGTTTGAGCCCACATTTGTTGCCTCTCTTGTTCCCTCTCTTGTCTAGCCTTTTCAAGACATTCCTCCTGAATCTCCCTTTTCAACTCGTCGTACATAGCCGCAGTTATGCAACCTTCATGCAATCTTTTCCTAGGCTTTTTGCCATACAGATGTGACTTGTTGCTCCACACGGAGGTTCCTCTCATTCTCCCCGAGTGTTCTGGCTTGTCAAGTACATGACTTAAGACCTCTTGAGGCTGGATTGACCTAGAAGTAACTTCTTCAATCATAGATGTAGCCCGCACGAATGCGGAATGAGTTTTTGTATCAGAAGATGGGATTGAATAAGAACCTTCTTCTTTGTCTGACACGGCCCTTGCCCTGAAATACCTCTCAGTCCTCGGTTTGAAGGTACCTAAGATTATCCCCGTGGAACCGACTCCCTTAGAAACATCTTCTACAACAAGTTTGTCATTAGGCTTCCACTTCTTCTGTGCTCCTCTATAGCCATGGGATTCCATCCTGTGAGGACTGTCAAACTGACTTCTCAGCTCTTGCCCTTTCTGGCTCTTTTTCTGAAATTCCTCAGTCATATGCTTCAATACAAACTCCTCCCACTGTTGCGATGTGATTGGCCAATCATCACATAAATTTTTAGGATTATTAGGATCGGCTTTCTTCACATAGTCCGTGTATAGCCTACTCCTATGTACTCTGCCCATAATTGAGAGAGCTTTTTTCTTGCCTCGATCATCCTGGAGTTGGAATACTTCCTGAAATAGAATTACAAACATTATCACATGTTAGAATTTTCTAGCAATATTGTAGATAATTTAAGTACGGTTTTAGATTATCAATTTGTTTACCTTGATATCATTCCACATTTCATCCTTCAAATCCTTTGAAACATCTTTCTGCTAGTCATCAATTGTGATTGGCACTCTATCCTTGCCAAAAACGCGATGTATGTCACAAAGGATTGTGCATCCTTACCCATTGGAACACCTTCAGCATCAAAAGAAACATCCCAATTGTGCAAGTTAGCTCTTTTTCGTCCTATTTCCACCAACGTGGTCCTATATCTTGTTGCCTTCTTTCAACCAGTTTCGTCCGTTGGTTGTTCCTCTAGGTTTCTTTCTTCTTCAGACATATCTATTAATAAGACAATAGACAAGTAATAGACATGCAATTTCAATTTTATTTGAAAAACAATAATTCACCAAGAAAAATAAAAATCATAGACTAATTCCAATGAGTTCACAATAGATAAAAAATTATAAACTAAAGCAAACATGTTCACAATATATAGATAACTAACACAACCCTAATTTAACCCAAACCATAGACTAAACAAACACAACACTAATTAACTGAAACCCTAAACTAAGCCAAACGCAACCCTAATTTTCCCCAACCTCCTCCTTCTCAACCTCCATCTCTGTCTCCTTGTTGTTCTGACTAGGGCCCTCATCCACCTTAATGGGTCCTAAAGTGAAATCTGGACCCCTGCCACAACCCAGAGGATACCGACGTGTAGCAGAGACGGCCCTTCTCACCGGAGGCGGGTAGTACTTGCCCTTTCTCTGGAACCTTCTCCTTGTCCATCTAATTGGCAATTCACCAAACAGACAAAACATATTTTATTTACAAACCAAACAGCCCCACATCTACATTAATTTAAGCACAAAACAATAGCATTTCTCCATTAATTTAAACACAAAACATCCACATTTTTCAAACAGATTTATATTCAGATATAACTCATATATGATATAGCAAATAGATTTATATTCAGATTTATATTCAAACAAATTTATATTCAGATTTTCTTCATTCAAGTATCACACACAGTAGTAATAATATTAATCTTAAGTCCAATGTAACAACTGCCATGAATAGCCATAATTAACAAAGAAATAAAAAGGGTTAAAAGCAAACACAAAAGAAAAGGAAATGGTTTTGTGAACCAAACACAAAAATAACAGAAGAGAGGTTTGAGAAAATGGAGTACTGAGAAATTTCACTAAAGAGAGCGGGGGTTTGAGAAAATGTACCTTGACTGTCGGAGATGAGAGCGGGGGTTTGAGCGGCGAGGTGAGTGCCGAGAGAGGTGACGAGCGGAGATTGAGAGGCAAGGTGCTGTCGGACTTGACGAGGATCTAGAATTTTGCTCTTTCAATAGAGGCGAGGGGTTTGGGGACTTAGACAGATCGAGGGGAGAGGAGATCGCCTATATCCAAAAAAAAAAAAATTAAAAACCCTTCTGAAACGGGTTTTACTCAAAAGACGTTGCAGAAAGACAGCAGAAATTTACGTTTTTAATTTATGTTTATTTAGTTTTTCTAGCTTTTGTTTCTTTTCAGTTTTTTTACTTTTATTTTAATAGAAAATTCAACTTTTAATCACATATGATTATGTTTCTATTGTAATCTCTTTGCCGATCAAATTTTATATTTTATTAAATTCATAAAGTGAGGTTGCTTATCTGAAATTGATTCCATGATATAACATCTAAATCGGCCGGCTTAAAAATCTTTATCAAGTTAATGTTTACAAAATAACTTGTAATTAATGGTAAAAAAACGATAGATAATTATCCGTGAACGTGATAATACAATAAAATTATGAACGTCGGATTTCAAAATGAATTCAGAAAATTATTGCTCAGAATTAATGAGCTAAGAAGTGTAAAAAAACAACGGATATTTTTACAGGAATGGTGTCATGAGCTACCACAAACTTCGCCCTTTCACCGAGAAAATGCACCCATATGTCAATTAGATTGGACATAACTCAAGTTGCATTTCTTTTGTTTATTAAATGAGTAATGATGAATAGGCCTGTCAACGAAAGGACAAACCACGTTATTCCATTTCGTTAAAGTGAAACGGAACGGTTAACGGCAGCGAAATTCATTTCGTTTCATAAACGAAACGGTAAACGAAATACAAATATGTGCTGTTTCGACCGTTTCAGTCCAGTTTGAAACCATTTTATGTGGTATTTATAAAGTGGCACGGTTAACGGAATGGTATTTTGTGCCGTTTCGTAAACGAAACGGTTTGCGAAATCAAATACGGTATCGTTTATCTAAACAGCACGGTTAACGGAAAAGGCTATTTCTTGGCTTTTCGTTGACAGGCCTAATGATGAATAAAGAGAGCACAAAAGCCGAAAGGAATAGGACGGCTGGTATCCTTTTTCGTTTTAGGACTCTCCGTTTGAACATCGATGAACAGAACAAGTTTGGTGTGTGTATCGGGAATGACCCCACAAGAATATTGATAATTCTTTCCATATATAATTCCATGTGCATGTGAAATATGTGGTTCATAATTTATTGAACTGAAACATTATAATAAGACTCCAACATTGACCAGGTTGCGTAACCGAAAGGAACCATCATCCGACATAACGGATCAAATAACGTTGTAAACAAGAAGGTACTTGACCACACCAGCCAACAATAAAATTGTATCAATTAAGCGTCAATTATCAACTTTTAGTTTCTTTAACCGTGAATCCTAACTTGTCGAGTATCAATTTTTAAATGACATAGTATTGATTGGAAAATAAAACACTCGTAAGTGTTTTTTTTTTTTTATAATAACGCAATATATATTACGAACCTCTAGCTTGATTAATAATTATCACGCAATACTTAAAATAAAATGATGAGCCAACATCATTTAACATAATTAGCGAACATCTAATTAACTTGAGTATGTTTAGATGAAATAGTTGTCGGTTAAGATTCACGATTATTTCCGAGCTCAGATTTGTTTGTCAAACACAATAACAATTGAAAGAGTATTGCTTCTTAATTAATTACTTGATTCATTTAAAAACGGAACAACACTTCTTCTTTTTTTTCTTTCAAATTAACACTAGTACACTACTCTTCTTTTCTTGAATCTTCGTACAAAAGCACACTACAAAATTATGTCATAACACTGATGTTTTTTCTTACACATGCAATAAACTCATTTTGTAATGTGCAATGATTTCGCCCATACAGCAAACATTCTCTAACTCGATAGACATTCTAAATTAAAGGAAAAGGTAATTGTAATGCGCTGCGGACCTATAATCAAATTATATTTTGGTAATCAGGCTCCACAAAAATAAATAAATAAAATTATACACCAAGCTGCTGTAGATAGGCCTGTCAATATCGACGTTTCGTTCCGTGTTCCGTTCCGTTCCGTCCAAACGGAACGTTAAACGAAAGGGAAATTTGTTTCGTTTTTTAAAATGGAACGGAAACGGAACTGAAATTTGTGAACGGAATGGAAACGAAATACGAAAATCGGCCGAAATCAATGGTAAATGAAAGACGGAACGTTAAACGGAACAGAAAACTGTTTCGTTTGACGAAACGGAACGGAAACGGAAGAGATTTCTGTTTCGTCGTCTGGAACGGAACGAAAACGGAAATGGGCTGTTCCGTGTTCCGTTTCGACGTTTGACAGGTGTAGCTGTAGATCTAAAATATAGAAAAAGGCACACTGGACCAGGAATAGCACTAAATATGATAAAATGGGCCAGCAGTTTAGAAACATGGTTTTTGGGGCCCTACTTTGCCAATATATTATAGTCTTTCATGTCACGCGAGACATCTCTCCCAATATATTTAGACTTGCAAAAGTGAGCCTAATTATCGTCTCTTATACTCTTCAGTTTGTTTATACATATTTAAATGTTATTGCAGATCTCTACAGGAACTTACTATCTGGCTTCTCTAGCCACCTACTCCACTCGCTTCCCACATACACACATTCATATATATTATTACTCCATAAACTTACCAACAGGAAAATTAAGGCAAAGAAACAAATGGCCATCACAAAAACAGATACCATAGCCTCAGCCATTATAGTCCTCTCTCTTGTTATCCTTTTCATCATAGATGGTATAGCCCCAGTCTTTTATGATACAGAAAAACTAAACACCTTGTACAGAACCACCACTTCGGTTGCAGCCTTAATTTACTTTGCCATAAGCTGTCTTCACTTTAGAAGGGCACCAAACCTGAGATGTAAGATGCTAATTGTAGGTGTGTTCCTCACCTCAGTTGGGGCAATCCTTTCTTTGTGCTTCCTACCGATTCCTCCAGGCTGGGACTTTGGATTTCACATGATGTTCTGCATCGACACAGTGGGTATGGTGGTCTTTTTGCTACTGATGTTTGTTGAAGATGACAAGATCACAATTCTACTTGCATTGTTTGTCAGTTCGCTGGTTCTGATTTACATCAACCTTGGAAATGTCGATAAACAATTCCATTCCATTTTTTCATGCATTCTATCTATTGTAATCTACCTAGTGATCTTACTAATTTATGTAAAACATTTTTCCAACAAGTGGTGGAAGGTAGCAGTGATAACTGTATCTGCCTCTGCTATCATAGTGGTATTTCTCTTATTTGGTATTAAATGGCAGATACTATTTTTCTTGATCACAAGCATCGATGCTTGTTCATCACTATTCCTTGCGCTGTCAATATATGCCCAACAATCTCGGCATGAAGAAATGCTTCAAGACGATCAGTACAATTTTCTTGAGATGGCTGGGTTACCCACAAGGTTCACCATAAAAGAGCTTGAGATGGCAACTGGGAACTTCCGAACACCGATAGGAGAAGGTGGTTCTGGTGCAGTGTTCAAGGGGACACTGGAGGACGGGTCTATTATAGCAGTGAAGCGAATCAAAGGCCAAACAAGTGGGGAAGCAGAGTTTAGAACAGAGATCACAATCATTGCAAGTCTGCAACATATCAGTCTTGCGCGTCTTCTGGGGTACGGTCTCTCAAGGGGAGGTGATCGCTACCTCATATATCCATTCTTTCAAAACGGGTCTCTAGATTCTTGGCTTTTCAAAGACGAGGAGAAAAGAGTGCACCTCACATGGATGCGTAGGTACCGTATTGCAAGCGATGTGGCGAAGGCACTAGCATATTTGCACCACGAGTGTCATCATCAGATACTGCATCTAGATATCAAGCCGGCAAACATTCTTCTAGACAGCAGCTTTAGGGCTCTCGTATCAGATTTTGGCATCTCTAAATTAATTGGGAAGGATGAAAGTACCGTCATGACCAGAGCAAGAGGCACAGTAATGTTATTTATATCATTTATAAGTTTTTTTTTTAATTATAATCAACTCAACTCAACCTATCGAGTACAATTTGATTATAATACACCTGTTTATATCTTAGTAATATTAAGTCATTAACTTCTGAAATCTTTGAAATGGCAGATTGGTTACCTACCTCCAGAGATGCTTGTGCCAAATGCTATCTCAACCAAGTCTGATGTGTACAGTTACGGCATGGTTCTTCTAGAGCTTGTCGGCGGCCGAAGGAACTTTATGACTGCGGCGGATGCAGAGAGCCAACAAACACATTACTCATACTTTCCTAAGTTTGTCAAGGAGAAAATGCTGGAAGGTAAGCTAATGGAGGTTGTCGACCCATGCTTGAAGTGTGAAGATATAAGCGAAGAAGAAGTTAAGGTTTTAGTTCGAGTGGCTCTTTGGTGCATCCAAGAGAACCCTGAGCTCAGACCAAGCACAACAGAAGTAGTTGATATGCTCGATGGACGCAGACCAGTGCATGTGCCACCGCAAAGCCCAATGTTTGTGGTGAACTTCTTCAATGTTGAGACACAGTCTAGTACTTCTCAGCAACCTGATGCTATATCGATTTCTGTTCGGTGAGGCCCATGATATAAATCGTGTTATCTTTTAATAGATTTGATTTTTCCAATTAGGGCTCATATGGTGCACACTAGGGCTTGTTAAATTCACTGACTAAACAATAACATTGGATAACTAGCGTTGATGTTTTAAAGTTAAAAAAATAAAAAATACTATCGTTGATGTTTACCTTTGTATTTAGATGTTCATGATGAGGATGTCGCCAGTAATACTTCCAAGTAAATGGACCAATTAGCTTGACCGACCGACCATAATACGTACTTAATTACGGGAATGAGTTATGTAATAATTAATAAACCATTTTACCATTACGAAGGACAATACAACATCCAAATATACTTTAAAATATAAAGATTGGGTGGCTCATTTGCTAATTCAATTCAGTAAGATATTTTAAGTAATCACGTTACCCAGGAATGGTACGCTACAGCCTACAGGCTAGGACTAACGAGGTCTTGCAGTAACCAACATGTGATGAATCGCTGAGGATTAAGAAAAGAGAAAAACCTATAAAGACGAATGTATTCCAAGCAACAAGACAGCAAGAACACAGCCTTCATTAAGCTTATCAACTTGGGCAGGCAAAGTTAGATAAGAAATTAGCATAAAAAAGGACAGGAAAAATTATAAAAGAACCAAACAACAAAATTTCATGCATAACCTAAATAGACTGCAAATAAGTGAATAGCTCAAAAAACAGTACAGCCCACCTTTAGATTAACTTAAACTTAGCTGCTCGACCAACTCAGCTTTTTTCATCTTTGTATAACCCTTCAGGCCACGTGATTTCGCAATCTCCCTCAATTCAGACACTTTCAATGTATCCAAATTCATAATCTTCTCCTCTGACTGTGGGCCCTCAATCTGCCCTGCCTCAGACTTGGACTCAGACTCATAAAACAAAGAATCTGACCCAGACTTATCTTCCACCTTCAGTGTCTGAGTCTCTCCTCCATGAATGTCAGATGTCATGATTGGTTCATATTTTCCGGCTGGAACAGGAGACTGGTGTGAAAAACCAGGTTTAGAAAGAGGTGCAGCATCCAGCACATCAGATACATTGTCCTCAAGGTCACTATTTTCATCAATATTCTCACTGTCACTGTCTTCAAGAGCAGCATCAACATACTCCAAAGTTTTATCAAGGTTACTGATGGTACCTTTAGTACCATCAGTGTTGGTTGGTTTCTTTTGGTTGGCACCAGATGCTTTCAACAGCTTGAGAAGTGACTGAAAAGCTTCTCTGTCCTCCTTGCTTTGCTTCTGCATAGTTGCATTCAAGCCATAAGTTCTGTTGTTCACCGGCCGATTCTTAGTCCCTTGTAACTGTGGTAGGTGTCTTTTGAATAGTTCTATAATCTCTTCGGGACTTCCTGATTTAGTGGGAGTTAGGTCATCGGAAGTTGCGCTGCGCCCATTTTGTGAGGACAACATTTGGCTTCCTTCTAGAAGGTCCTCGTGGTCTTGATGGTTCTTGAACTTTCCTTTGGGAGGAGGGGTGCCTTGGTAATTATTTCTTGGGAAGCTAGGGTTTCTCCACTCATCGTTTGAACCTACAGCCTTGCAACAGAGAGAAAGAGGGAATCGAGCTAATGGTTGGAAATATAAAGGCCACTTATTTTTCAGTAAAACATTCCTAGAGAAAAATGCAGGCAAAGGGGTTCTCTTCACTGGTATCCCTGCACAGACATAAGAGGTCACAATCATCAATTCATCCAATAGTAACTAGTGAGAAGAAAATCCTAAAACAGAAAGAATAGCAAAATTTGGAGGTAAGTGAAATAAATTTTATAATACAACCACAACTAAGCCTTTTGTCCCAAACAAGTTGGGGTAGGCTAGAAAAGAAACCCAACAAAAGTCACCAAGTCACCGAAAAATAAAATGTATATGTAAAAAGTAGGGCTAATAATACTAAAAAAATAATAATATAGAAAAAAATAAAGTAGTAGTAATAATAATAATAATAATAAATAAATAGTAGTAGTAGTAGTAGTAGTAGTAAGACCTACACCTAAGCCGTGAGCTATATTCATATCTCATGGCTCCGGCACATGAATTGCTAGCTTCCATGCGGTCCTATCCAACGCCAACTCAATTGAAGTTTAATATATATAACTATCAAATTTCTCTCCATTTTTTTGTTTCATACGAATAGTTTAATATATATAAATAGTTTATAATTGGACATAGTCAGCTCAATAGAAGTGTCATTGATGAAGAAAACTTGATTCTGAACCCATTTTTTTTCATTCCCAAAGAAGTGCATATCGTTCCGAAGGTAGGACATAATAGTCTCGGGTGGATGTCAAAAAATGACATAGTCAAGCTCCCGCATATTTATATAAGGGCAAGGCCTAGCCTTACAAGAATTGGCTTTCTAGGCTTCAATGCAATGCTTCACGCTTTGTATTTTGTCTTAGCCACATGAACAGAGATCGCACCGATTATGAATTTCACTCAGAAAAGAAAGGACCTCGTCATTTAAGTTGAATAAGGGAAGGACTAGAGCCCATAGGCTGGCACATAGACACAAAAATATACACACACAAACATAAAGGAGAACAAGTCTGCAAACAGTAAATGGAAGAATATTTGAAACCTTATAGTAAACCACTTTTAGGAAATTAAAATCTTGAACAACAACTATATAATATAAGTGACAAACATAATATGTTTGACAACCATGTGAACTGTCAAATTTGGTGCAATATGGAAACTGCTTGATCACTAATCAGTTGCTGACAAAAATGAACTGTTAATTATTCTTGACAATGAGAAATAGGTTTTGAAAATGAACCATAGTTCTTATAACCCAACATATATAAACTACAGAGAAGATATCTGTGATTTTAACTTTATAGTTTTGATAGTCTATCACAAGTATAAATAAGTTTTTCAATAGTTCCCATTGATGTCAAACAAATTTGTTGTCAACCTAACATATCCTGTGTATAAAACTATAAATTAATTATTAATTACTTTTGTGGCCCATATATTACATGAGAATTTGTCAATCTTGTGACTATAGTGTTTAGAAGATAAATTAATACATTGATTGAATTGACAAGTAACAGCATGTCAGATGCATTGAAAGATTAAGAAATGTTGGCGAAGACAGGGGAAGTTTGGATTTATTTTTTCAGCTAAATTCAATTGGTATCTCCACCAGTAGAGGTAGTTACTAGCTTAAGAACCATTTTTCAGTTAAGATGTTATTTCCCAGTTATAAACCAAAATTTCAAATTTTTTTTTTTTTTTACCATCTAATCCACACTACAAAACAACCACCAACATTTAAATTATGTAGAAAGCATAATTTCAATCAAAAGTCAGCAAATTTGAGATTAACATGTACACAAAAGGAAATCTGATTCCCCTTAATTAAGTTCCCATGAGATAAAATAAATAAAAAAAAAAAATCTAACAAGGTTTTTCATAATTGCTCTTACCTGGTCACTTAGCCAGAAATAAAGAAATATTCTATAATATTTCCACAATTGCACAGTAATGCACTTGTAAAATGGACTGGATTGGAAACATTGTTATAGAATTTGAACATATTGCTCATTTTTTTACTGGGATTTAACAGTCCAGTCAAATGCGCACAAACCCAAAAAGAGCAAACAAAAAAAAATGAACAAAAATCAACCAAGAATTAAAATTTGTTACCGTGGAGGTGGTTACTGGAGACGAGATGTGCTCCGCCGGAAATAGACATATCGCTCTCTTCTCTCTCGAACCTTCTCTATGCTAACGACAGAGATTTGGCCTCTGGAGTCGATTTAGTCGGGCTTTGCACGGCGGTGCGAGCGCGAGGTTTTCTCGGCGAGAGTAAGAGTGAGTGATAGGTGAGAAGGGGATGGATAAGGCTCCAATTTCTAAAACCCCCTTTTTTCTCGGCCGGAGATCACAAGGGTTTTTCTTTCAGGCTTTTTCTTTTAGGATGTCTTTGCAAATCGGGTTTTGATTTATAGCCCACTAACCCGGCCCACTAAAGATACTACTATTTGAATGAGATTTAAGTCTTGGGAAATGTCTCACTATCGGAGTCCAGACTCCAGAGAGACAAAGACAACTTTGATTTAGTTTCTTAAAATTTGATAAATGGAAATTGAAGTATGGGGTTCGATCTTTGATTAGGTTGAATTACTGTGACATAATAAGAAAATTTAGATTTAATTAAATTAATTACAAGAATAATTAAGGAAATTTAAATTTATAAAACATAATTTTATATTTAAAATTCACCCAAAATTTATATGAAAAATCGATTCGAATTCGAAATCTTTGACTTTGTGTAGTATCTAAAATTTATTTATATTATTCTACTAAAATCAAAGCTTAATTAATATTAATCTAATATCAGATTAATTAAAATCTTAATGGAATGATATTAATTATAATCTATTTGAGTTGCAGCATCCTTGGTTAATTAAACTTACCACAAATGTGCCACAGAAGATCCGAAGGATCATTTTTGTTAAAAAAAAAACGATGTAGTCTCTCTTTCTCTCTTTTTCTTCCGCCGCTGACCTCTCTCTCTCTTCTCTCTTCTTCGTTTCCTCCGAACACTCGACGGCTCTCTCCCCTCCTCTATGGTGCGGTGAAAAAGTGGAATGGAGACGAGGAAAGTGTAGTTGGCCAATCCCCTTCCGCCATTTACCCATCTTTCCTTCGTTCTTATCCGATTTACGCAGAATGGAGGTGAGGTGTGCTTTGAAAACGGTAAAAATTGTGATGGAATCATCCTTGCCGTTCCCTCTTTGGTTTTTATTTTTACAATTTTCCTTTGAGTGAGGGTATAAAAGGGGCTTGGAGCCTTGTTGTCGGTTTTGTTGGCTTCCGATTTTAGGTAAAATCCTGAAAAAAAAAAGTGAGGTGAGAGCAGAGAAGGGTTGAGCAGGGATTAATTTTCTATTTAGTTTAATTTTCTTTGAATTTTGGGATTTCGGGACTAAAATTTTCTTGTTAATTGTTGTTTAATTGGTGTTGTTGAGGGCTAATATGGGTTCAATTAGGCAAATTGATGATGATGGTTGAAAAAAAAATTGGTGGATTATGTGCTTAGTTCGGGTAATAGGGTTTACTGAGAAGAAAAGGGAAATAAAACACAAAAGTCGGGTTTTTAGGATAATAAAAAGGGTTAAACGATGCTTTGAACTCACTTAGATGATGATTCTGGGTTGAGGGATGATGATAACTAGTTATATTGCTAAACAAACGAATTGTGATGATGGTTTGAGATGGTTGGTTAATCGGGTTGATATAATTATGCATTTTGAGTGAGAATTTTTGAGTTATTAGCTAACCTATGACTTGGTTTGTGTTTGAGAGGTTATATGCAGGCGTTTAGAGTTGTGGTACCAGTTTTTGTACCACTGGTATCCATTCTGGTACCAATCTGGTACGGTGGATGAGAGGCTGGGCTGATTCGTGAGAAAAAATTAGGTCTGTGGACCTAATCGTGAGAGAAAAAGGACCTAAAAATAAAGAAAAGGACCTAACTGTAATTAAAAAGGGCTTGTTTGTGAAATATTTTGATTCAGGGTCGATTGAAGAAGTTTCGGCTGAGCTTGTGGGTCGGGTTTCCTGTGGTTATTGGATTTTGTCGAAAACCGACTCGGACCCGTTGGACTGGCTCAGGTCAACTGGGTCATGTTGACCTGGCTCAGTCGTTTGGCTATTTGGGCCGAATTCTGTGGGCTTGGCCGGAAAAGGGAAAGAAAGAAGAAAAAAAAAACAGTGGGCTATCTCTTTGGCCCAGTACGGAAAGAAAAAAAAAATTTTGATGAGTTGGCCCGGTGCAGAAATTTAATCTAAATTGATTAGATTTTTAATTTGATAGTTAATAAACTTAATCTATGATTAAGTTAAGATAATTGTGGGCTTAACAAATAAAAAAAATTAATTAAAGGAGAGGCCAATTAAATGATTGGATATACCTTTAATTAGATGATTTCGGGAAATGATGAGTATAGTCCGAGTGAATCTAGAACATATACAAATCACTGATTTTCTGATCCCAAATAACAACAAAATCAAATAACTTTTGGATTTTCGAATTTGTTTTATGATTTTTATAATTTTCTGAATTCTTGATTTTCGATTTTTGGATTTTTAATTAATATTTATTGATGACTTAAGTTATTTAATAAATATAACAAATTAATATTAAGAGAAATATTTAAAATAATTATGTAAACGAAAAATAAATTAATTAATTAATAAATTTTGAACAAATTAATAAGAAAGACAATATTAGAGGTAATGTTATAAATATAACATAAATAGATAATTAATTAATAATAGATTAAGAAATAAATAAAATAATTTAATTAAGAAATAAAATAAATAAACTAAACTAATATATATATATAAGAGAAATGGTATAATAACAAATAATAAAAACTAAATTACTGAAAACACAAGCAATTACTATAATAAATAATAAAGTACTGGTCAGTCTGGTAGCATAAGTCGGACCACATTTAAGGGTATCAAGTTGGGTTAATTTAAGAAATCATTTATTCAAATCTTAACGGTTCTTGATTAATATACAGGCGACTTGACGGAGACTGATTCCGATCCAACAACAGGTGCGGATACGTGGATTTTTATAGAGATCCGGTCCTGGTAACTTTAAATAATGCATGGCATGTTGTTGATTACGTTGAATGCATTAAGCAATGATCATGTAGATTTAGGAATAGATATTACAACTCAAAAACTCATGTTGAAAAGATCTCCGTTAAAATGGTTATAACAGACAGGCAAGTTTGCATATCCATTTGTTATGAATGAGCTAAGTTGTGCCAGCTCATCTTAATCTTGCCTGATGATTGAGAATTTTGATTGAGCATGAATGATATTGTGTGGTAATTGAGAATGATATGGTAATTATGTTCTGAAACGATAATCAAAGCCACTCTCCGGAGTCGGTCGGCCACCGGCTTCGGCCAATTCGATAGTACTATACGGATATTGAATCCCTACCGCCTGTCAGGGTCAGAGATTATATTTCTACCGCTTGCTCTGTCCAGGGAAGATTTCTCTCCACTTGCTCATACTAGTTGAGTTGGGAGATCTGAGTATGTTTTTGATGTCAAACGGATGTGAACTGATAGATTTGTGTGATATGCTCTTGTGATATAGAATTCCCTACTGTGCCTTGGGAAAGGGATGCGTCCCTGATATACTCATGTAGTAAAGGAAAGAAATATTTAACTCTGAATTTTGTTTGTGTGCATGTTCATGGAAAAAAAAATGAGTATAATGAAATTGTTCATAGTTTGTAGTCTATTATGAAATTGGTTAAACATTTTGCATTAATTATTTGACTACTTTAGTTATTAAATTGATTAATAAATTATGAGAATATCTATTGTGAACCATGATGCATAGAGGCTCCCGTGCACCATGACCGTTTAATCGGTGATTTTGCAAATCGACAAATCTAAATTAACCAACTCAATCTATATATTGAAATTCTCATAGAAAACAAAATTTTACAATTTTTGAAATTTTTTTACTATTTTTTTTCGAATTTTTTAAAGCTTGCCATTTTTTGATGATAATTCACTAATTATGGTCCAAAAATGGCAAGCTTTAAAAAATTCGGAAAAATAGTAAAAAATTTTCAAAAATTGTAAAATTTTGTTTTCTATGAGATTTTAATATATAGATTGGGTTGGTTAATTTAGATTTGTCGATTTGCGAAACCACGGATCAAACGGTCATGGTGCACGGGGCCTTCTATGCATCATGGTTCACAATAGATATTCTCGTTATTTATTCATGTTGATTATTTTGGGTGTTACTTTCGGGCTAAAATTTCAACTAGAAATCCATGTCTGGAACTAAAACCCGCACTGAGAAATCTATTCTCACTCCGTATTTGTTTTGCATGTTCCCCGGTGGATGAGGGTTCAAGAGAACGTATTGCTTGCACAAGAAGACTGCATTTAGAAAGTTGCGATGAAGATCACCTTCATATACAAAGCTGGTAATTATACTTGATTATGGTATAGCAAGAGATACGGTTAGGTTGTATGCCTATTGACAGGTATGACTTATAACTGAATATGGGTTGGTGTATTTTCGTTTTGTGCTTTATTTTGTTTAAACTTTTGGGCTTGATAATATTTGATTATATTATCAGAAAAAAAAAACTATTACAAGTTTTAGGTTTAAATTTTCAGGTTAAACCTTACGAGAGTACAATTATCTGTACTTTCGTGACGGAAGCTGTCACGTCTGGCTACGGGATGTGACAATTACACTGGGCTTATTTCAAATATATATATATATATATATACTGGTTTTAAAACTTAATAAGGCAGAAAAACTAACTAGTAATATTGCCAAATGAAGGATTATTATTTAATTCAATGTAAACGACAGTTGATTGACAACGGTAATAATCCACCACTTGAAAGAGGAATTTAAATATACACAAAGTTATATCAACATTATTTCACCGGTAAGCCTTGATGAATACTAACTAGTTTAGAGAGATTTTAGGAAAAGAAATTGATCTTCATTACTGCCAGAAGCCCAAAACCATACCTATGTACAAAATCACCAACTAAAAAAAACCTAGAAGGGAAACCTTAAAGGCAGATATTAATGATCTTACAATATTAGTTGGACACCACGTCTGCACCACTTGAAAATAAAACAACGAGTCATGAATGGATAAAAATATTCATCCAATATTATAAATTATTAGGGTGTGACCTAATAAACACCTGCATAACACATCTGCTCAGTACAAACTTAACAGTCTCTCAGGCCTTGTTTGCATAACATCAATCGAAATTCAAGAAAAAAAAAAAAACTTCAACATCATGCAATGTATTTCTCAGCCATGAGAAGCAACAGGATGCAACTTCACCAACACGTGAAGTTGATGCAACGAAAAACAGATGAGAATGAATCCTTTTTACGATTTTGAATTCTTAGCCATCTCCTCTACATCCAACTCAACTGCCAGGACAGGTCTGTCTTGGATCATAGCACCACGACTACATTGTATAAAAAAGTTAAAAAAAAATCAGTCGTACAAATTTCTATTTTTCAATTGTTCAATATTCAGCTCAAATATTTTCATTTTTTAATTAGCATCATGAATTTTAATAGGGTTTCTCAACATGACCACTTCAAAGCTTCCCTTTTCACAAGCATAACATAAAACACATCTTTAAATAAATCCAAATAAATTTTCAGATTGAAAGAAGTCTTCTTTTAAAAAGGCAGTAGATAAAGAATATACCATAAGATAAACTGTTATATGGTGAATTCAAACAAAAGTAGTGGCCCAGAGAGAGAGCCAAGACAATTTTGCCATATTTCATCAGCAAATCTCATCAATATTTTAGCAACTTCAAATGTGTTTTTTTACTTTTGGCGAAGCTATATATATTGGAAGCTTATGTAACATGTGGCCCACAAATCTTAAGAAAAATAGCACAAAGGAGACAGTAAGCTATTGCAAATTGGGGGCTTCTGTAGAAAGGGAAAAAACAAAATGCCAACAATAAATTAGGGCATTAAACTGAAGCCAAATCAAAGCAAATTCAAAAGGAAAACGAACCTGTTTTCAACAGGACCATGATCAACAGCTGATCGCAATGAATAGATTACGCGGCCGAAAATGTCAGTCATGGGCACTGGTCCAAATAAACGGCTGTCCCTTGCTTCCTGTAATAAAAATTTATTCAATTTTACCATTGTGTCTGCAAAATAAATTGGCATAGATAATAATATGGTTCAAGTGCATTGCAATTGAGCAGTAAAAATGTTTTTTGATTGTAGTGTCTGATCTTCTCAAAAAGCACATATTCGGTTCAAAAACTATTTGATCCAAATCAATCGAACAAGCATGAAATATGAAAGTCTCCTACATTTAATGGTTCAAGATTAAAAAATATGAACGTGTCAATTCATGAAGAGAATATCACAGGGAATTGAATAGAAATTAGGAACAGTGCTCCTCAAAATACAAGCAAATGTCCATTATACAAATGTGACATTTCAAACCCAACCCTTCCCAACACATTGAA
The DNA here is from genome assembly GCA_027725995.1 of Rhynchospora tenuis. Lineage (NCBI taxonomy): Eukaryota > Viridiplantae > Streptophyta > Magnoliopsida > Poales > Cyperaceae > Rhynchospora > Rhynchospora tenuis. The sequence continues at coordinate 128,268,404 of CM050889.1, read as the reverse complement.
TTGAGCTCCTTTCCAATTGTACAGAAATCCCAGGCAGATCTAGACTATCCATTTCAGATAGGACAGTCCAGAATCCAGATTAATTCTGGCAGAATATCTGTCTGGACCTGCTCATTCTGCATGATATTGTTAATAAAGGTAGTCTTGATCTGGATCTTTTATCCAAACTGGCTGTCCAGATCTGTCCCAAAATGTCAACTGGAATCCTTCATCTTGTACAATTGGAGGAGAGACAATTTCCAACATACTCCCAATTTCGTCATTTTCTCAAGTTAATTATACATAATCTCACTTGTCTCTACACCACATGATGAATAATTTATGTTCTTAGGAGAACAATGATGAGCTTTGTGATATTTTTTATCTTTTATCCCCCTCCCCCACTCCCCCGCGCCCCAAACCCCACCCACAACATTTCGTGCATGTTTAAATATCTAACAGTTTTTCTGATATATGTGCAATTGACATTTCAAATTTACCCCAGTAAGTGCAATTCATCACATATTCACATATATGATCATTTGAAACTCTCTAGTAAGGTTCTATTTTTTTTTTTTTTTTGCCAGAGCATACTAGCACCAAACTAAGACAAAGTTCAATCAACCTTAATTTTAATTGTTAAGTAATTGCGTGTTGTTCACAAATCCTAGTATTGAACATTTCATGCATGTATAAGAAATGCTACTTTTTAGGTTCACAAACATAAAGCATGACTCAAGAGGGAGGGTACACCCAAGAAAAGGAAGAAAAGCTGAACCTTAGGTTTCAGAGAAGAGTTATCTGACAACACCCAACATTGATCCATGTCTAGTACGAAAGGCTCCTCTTTCTCATTTGTAGAAACCATCTCATAACCTTCAATTGCTGCCAATCTTCTCACTATATAATTGTCAGATTTCTCCGGATCTTTCATCAATACCACATCTCCTACAAATACTTGCCTACAGAATAAAATACGCACAAAAAAAAAAAACTACATTAATAAAACAGTCAAGCCCAATTGCAAAGGAGTTCCATCAAGCATGGTTAAAACCACAGAGCGCAATAACCCATGTCAGATATAAGTACAAAAAGGAAATGAGATAATGAATCAAAGTACGTGGGGGTAGGAGAAGGTATTTTTCTAACGAGAAGAGTGCCTCCAGAGGAGATTACAGGTGTCATCTCTTCTCCTTTTGTCCAGTGCATAAATGTAAGACTCCCTTGGAAAAAGTTTTTCCATATTGCATCACTCAGCTCTGTGACATTGATCTGACCAACATTGTACTTCTGCATAAATTTCAATATACCATCAGCCAACTTCAAAGCTATGAACATACATAGGGTAAAGAAAGGGAAAATTAGACAAATCTAGCCCGAACAAAGGCATAGTTCAGAACTGGTATGATGGTACAAAATGAGATCAACTAGGCGATTAAATGAGATCAGCTTTATTGAAGACTAACTGTGGCTAATAATAGAAAATCTAAGAGCCTCTAAAAATGATTACTGTTGTTGCAGTATTTAGTGTAACAGGTACAAGTAAATGCTTACGGAACAATGGAAAACTAGCCAATACTCACAATCAGCAAAAAAAAAAAAAAAAAAAAAAAATTCTGGAATTGAAGTAGCCATGACTAGACCATAAATCACCAACACCAAACATTGATAAAATTTTCCAAACAATTGCACGTATTATGAAATTAAATAAAGTTGCAACATGTTTCACTTCTTTTTTTTTTGTTTTAATATTCTTGTTCAACATTCAAAAAAAGGTTGTGGCAAGTCGTTGAAGAATAGTTTAAGAAACTTCCTCATACCATTAAAAGCAAGGATTCCTTAAAAAGGAAACCAAAGGAAGTGATTTGGGAGGGACAAATTAGAAAGCCTTTGTATGAAACAGTGTATAATGCAAAGGATTAGAATTTCATCTAACACATGATAAGTTGGAAATTCAAAATCCAGAAGAATGCTACTTTTCCTATCTTTTTTTTTTTATCCAGTTTTTCCTTTTCCCTTTTATTTATTTATTTTTTAGAGAAAACAATTCTGCAGCAAGTTGTAGTGAACTTTTCCTAATATAACAACACAAAACTAAACTACTTTTTGACATAACAAAGCTAAGTTTAATTCCCTTTTCTCCAATGAATCAGAATAACTGGGATCAGAAGCTAATTAACCACAGCAAAAACCAATAGCGCCACAAATCAACCAAGCTAACTTTCCAATCCAAAATATCCTAAAATTATTAGTCCAACACTAACACAAAACACTGGTCAAAAACCCAACAAAGAGAACTAAAACTCGCAGTAGACAAAAAAATTTACACTGATTTGAAGAAATTGATAGGAGAGAAAACAAACCTTCCATCCTAGGGAGACGGAGTACTCGAACTTCTTGGCAGCGTAACGAACCCAAGTGGAGAGAGAAACCATTTCAACGGAGAAGCTCAATCTCTGAAAACCCAACAATCGCACACACCATTCACGCGCTCTCTCCTCCTCTCTCTCAGTCGCAGCTCAAGGAGGAGGCGTTGAGCTCAAATTCTAAAACCCCGATTTGTGTTGCGCAAGAGAAAAGAGAAGGAAAGGTGTTTTGTCGAAAGAGCACAAGTACGACTGTACGAGTCCTGAGAGCTTGGGAGGCCGCCGTACAAGCCTGACCATGGATTTTTTACTGGGCTTTATTGGGCCAGGCCTTTGTAGCAATTTGGGTGTTTTTTAAGTTTTTGGGTTGGATATCTCGTTAGTTTTTTGAAATGAAAGGTATTTTGTTGAATCAATTTGACTGCGAAGCGCATTCGGAATGGGGTCTGAATGTCTGATCCAATTGGCTAATAAAATTAGCATTCAGCCATGACTAAAGTAGTGAAAACCAACCGGTCAGTTTAGCGTTTTCCTTTCTTCCCCCAACGAATTGCTGCTAGTTAAGCCTCGACCGATTAAATCATAATGTAGTTTGCATTTCATTATAGGGTTAAAAGGCTTAAAGTAGTAATTTCTTAATTAGGAGGAACGGCAATTTGGTCAATTTTAATTATGAATTATTTGCGCATTAGTTGCATCTCTAACACATGAAACATGATCATTTATTTGATATCAAAAACTTGGGGTATTGGGTTCTTCTCTATTAAAAAACCTGTAAATATCTGAAGCATATAAAATGTTGTGCATTTTCATTAAACATTTTGCTACTATTCAACCCAATAGAATACATAATATTTTGCTCAGTATTTATGTGGTTCAGTTTTTGATAATTGATAAGTATGGTATAGTATAATTATGAGATCACCCCAATTGAAAGCCACTGTCCGCCGATTAAACCATTAGCTACATCAGTTTCAAAACATTAGTAATAATATCAAGCAAACACATTTACAGCCATCAAAACGGGTGCAGCTGATGGAGACCAGGATTTTAAAGTTGAAAAGTTCAAACAGTCACAAGTCAAAAGCGGGATTTCCTTGGATTTGTTTTACTTGTTAAAAAGAGTTTACAATTTTCACTAAAATAAAGTATAATTTTTAATTGAACTATAATTTTAATTTTTTATGCCTTCCCAATCCGATAAAATCCAAATTTCAACAGCGTATCCAAATTTTCGATTGAAAAAATTTATCATTTTAATTTTCACTTGGTCTTGCTTTTTTATTATGTGATTCACGTTCACACGGAGGTCCAGATATTATAATATAAATCCTTTGTATAAATCCTTTGTGAACTGTCATCGTCTTTTCTTGTATTTAAATCCTGCTGAGGTTCAGATATAATGTAATTTACCTTTAATTGCAAGTTTGTAACACCATAAATTGCTCTTGCTTTCTGTTATTCATAAAATTTTGCTTATGATGTATTGTACTGAATTTTAAAGTAATTAATATATATTTTAAAATTTTGGAATTGCCAGAATAAATTGACTAAAACAGGGTTCCTCTGTATATGCATATACAGTAAGGGCATTTACATGTTAATAAAGATAACAAAAGAAAAAAAAAATAGATGGAGCAAAAGAAAGGAATTAATTTACATAAATTATATGAAAAAACCAAAATAAACATTTCATTCAGAAAATCAAAAACCAGAAGTAAATGAATCGCCTTCCAGCTTCATATCAAGCATAACTTGCCGTGCAAAACTGTCAGACATGCTACTATCTCCAATATACATGTCAATGGAATTGCCAACCAAGCTCTCGGTATCTTCTACGCACTTCTCATCAGTCCATGACTGCATTTGAAATCTTCTCAGCTTTTTTAAAGTATCAGCAACTTCCCTCATCGTGGGTCTTTCTTCCCTATTCTTGCTCAGACATTGCATGACTAAATTTGCAATCTCTTCAAGCACCTCTAATTTTAGTTCATTCCTAACCTGAGCATCAAGAATTTCTAGGAACCTCCCATCCTTCTTGGCTGCACAAAAGCTTGATGCCAAATTCCTATTATCCTCTGGTCCTTCAAAATAAACTGCCTTCTTTCTCGTGAGAAGCTCCAATATAATAACCGCAAAGCTATAAACATCACTCTTGTCAGTTAGCCGACAAGTTGAGAAATAATCGGGATCCAAGTAACCAATTGTTCCCTGAACCAATGTGGCAATTTCAGCCTCATCATTAGCCACAAGTTTTGAGGCACCAAAATCAGAAACCTTTGCAACAAAAATATCATCAAGCAAAATATTAGCTGATTTTACATCACATGAATGATAGGTGGTGAAGCAGAGGAGTGCATGTAAGCCAGTGCATCTGCTGACTCTGCTGCAATTCTAAGCCTTTCATCTGACGGAATAGGAACCCACAATTTTGTATCATGGATGTAGTGATAGAGAGTTCCATTAGAAATATATTCGTAAACAAGCATTGGGACTTCGACTTCCAAACAACAACCCAGGAGCTTCACCGCATTCTTGTGGTTGATTTGTGACAGGATCAGCATCTCTTTAGCAAACTCTTTAGTCTGATGTTCTTCCATTATTTTAGATTTTTTAATCGCTGCAATGGTACCATCCTCGAAAATGCCTTTGTAGACAATCCCATGGCCCCCACGTCCAAGTACACGTTCTTCTGAGAACTTGTTGGTAGCTATCTCGAGCTCTTCTTTTGAATAAATTTTTAATGTGGTGGTCTGGAAGGAACTCATCTGTTGTTGCAATAGCAGTCCTCCATTCTGCTCAAAGAACCTTTGCTTGGTCCTGATAAGCCTCCTCTTCTGCATTCCGAGGTACATCCAGAAGCAAGCAAATGCTACTATGAAAACACCAACACTTGCTCCTGCATATTTCAACATATAATTTCTTCAAATTGATGCTGTTAGGAATTTAGCTAGATGACAGAGTAAATTCTGCTTTGAAACCAAATCGATTCAGTAATCCGCTGGGTTTTGTTGACCTTAATTCCATATTGATAGAGACTGAGCTAATATCAAATTCCTAATCTCTTCTCTAAAATTTTCTTTGAAGGCCTAATTAATTTTTTTTGAAGGCCACCTTCTCTAAAAGTTTCAATGAAAATAAAGAGTTCATTTTTTTTCTACTATTTCCAACCCAAATAAGTTGACTACTTGACTGAATGCTGATATTTAGATGGCAGTGGAGGTTATATTTGTTATGAAATGATATCTTGTACCTGATACAAAAACCATGCACGGGTACATCATGAGTAATGATATTGAAATTTGAAAGCACTCTTATTGAAGAAAATAAGATGTTTAATATTCCGATATCAGGCAAGTCATCATATCTCACAAAAATTATGGCCACAATTAAAGTTTCCATTTGTTCCAAATATTCAGCGGAAAAATAAGCTCAGGGTAATTAACATAATAGCATCACTGCCCATTCCTTTTTTCAACTTTACTTGCACATCATGTAAATTTTAGAACGGCCCAATGTATCGCATTATGTAAATAAGGAAATTGTCAATGTTCTTTTGTGTGTGTGTGTGTAGATGTGTTTAACGTACAAACGATTTACATTATGCCAATAGATAAAATCCTTCTGCTTTACTGTTAAAACAAAAAAAAAAAACTTTCCAAAACAAGTACCAATAATAGTCAAACAACTTTCTAAATTATTTCTACAAATAAAATCATGAATAAAATTTGCAAAAACGTACCAGTCACTATTTTAAGTGCTAATGTGAAATTGTCTTTCTTGCGACAACCATCCTTTGTAGTTGCATTTCCTTCAGTCCCATGCGGGCAGGTACAGATGTAACTCCCAATTGTGTTTTTACAATCACCGTAGCATTGATATTGATATTCATTTCTCAATATACACTCATCGATATCTGTATATATAGCCAAATCATAGTCATTAAAACTTGATGGCGAAAAAGAAGTAAAGAACTGATGTCATCAACAGACGCCATACACTAAAACTAGAGATAATTACTGGGCACCCACCTTTCAGCATTATTATTTTTCCTTTTCCCTAGTAAAGCATCAATATTAATTTAATTCTCAAATCACAACAAGACAAAAACTCGTGCTGTTCCTCTTCCCAAATAAGAGGACAACATATTGTAGTCCAAAATGATATGTACCAATAATTAGGAAGAGAGGGCAGGAAAGAGGTAATAAGATGGTTATTTGTTATATCATTTTTCTAAGGGGAAAAATGAAGGAGGGATTATTTATTTTGATCGAAAATTTTCTTATCAAATGAAATCTACAGTGAAAAAAAATGATTTTAATCAAGGCATCCATGTTTATTCCTCCACCAAGTATGAACAGAGTGTGGCGGAGTAAAATTAAATCACCGAATTATTATAAGACATATATACTTCATTCAGGCCGATGCGTAGGGCCACTTATTATTTTTAGTGACAAATCCAACAACTTACAAAGAATCATTTGATTGACAGAAATAAAATAGTAGCAGTAAATAAATTAAGTTAATTATATAATAATATTATTATTATTTCTCTTTGTTATTATTACTTTATTGTTTCATTCTAGTAATAATTATAACTATAATTTAAATTTTATTATCATTATTTACTCTATTAATTGTCATCAATATTATAAATAAAGATGTGTGGGTGTCGATCCATCAAGACCATTAATTTTTTTGCTCCAACTTAATCTGGTCCGTTTCTTTAGATGTATGTTAATTTTTTATGTGCTACTTATTGTGTTGTCATATGTGTTGCTTAAAGTTGTGTTTACTTTATGTTACATTATTGAGATCCATTTTGATTATAATTGCGTCATTTTTGTCACATAATTTATTTCAACCTCTCTGTTAGTTGCTTCTATGAGAAATGATGTAACAACGTTTTTTATTTGTGATAGTTAATTATAAAATATTTCAACATATGAAAATATAATTTATTATTTATATCCTACCACTTATTACACTTTAAATTAATTACAAACATAACAACTTAATTACAATCAACATTTATTAAATGATAACATATTTAATTTTTTATTACTATGTCAAATATCGAGCGAAGCTCGATTTACCCCTCTAGTGGCAATAACTTTGTTACAACTAGTATTACTTCTTGCAGTTATTACTCTTATTGTTATTAAGTATAATAAGTATATTTAATTACCATAATAGAAAAAATTTGATATGATAATAATAATTGTTATAATAATTTTATTTTAATTAAGAATTCTAATTTTGCTTACTAACTTTCACCCTTCATCAAAACATGATTAAATTATATGAATAAGGTATAACTTCCTAATTTGTACATTTTACGTTTACTCCTTTATCAAACGTGGTATTTAATTTAACAATAAAAAGCCATTTCAGTTCTAACCGGATTATTAAAGATACTGAGGATTAGTAAAAAAAATCTAAAATAAAATAAAAATAATACCCTGACATCCGTCTTCGATGTATGGATTGCCCTCGTAACCTGGTGCGCAATAGCAACTGTATTCATTGGTATCATCGTAGCAATCATGATTGGCACTACGACACGCAAAATCAGTCATGTTTCTGTTTGCATCGCTACAATTTCCAGCGCTTCTTATGGCCCAATTGATTGACATCGGGACCTTGAAGTCTTTGGTCCTTGACATGTATGAGTCGTTATAATTGAAGCTCTTATCTGCAAGGAAGACATATGAAGAAGTTGTCAAATTGGGAAGTACTATCGCGTCAGTGCCTCGCCAACTTCGAAAATTCTGTAACTGAGCCCAGTTGGCATATGGTTCGTAGTAACTAAGCCCGTATGGAATAGAGCTTTTGCAGCACCCAACTCCGGTGCACGACGCCCGGGAATTACCCAAAGAATAATGAGTCGGTGGACAAGACGAAACACAACCACTAACGTAATTTCCAGTTCTGTCCACAAAAAACCCTTGGTTGGGACAGCCAATGGCATAGAAGTCGTTAGAATAAGAAAAGCGGTATGGGCTTGACTCCAGATCTATGGTCGTGTTAGTGCCAGATTCATAACTTCCTGTAGAGTTGTAACAAGCGCGGGTGGCAGTAACTGATATATCCATGCCGCCATTTAAAGAGAGGCCTGTGATTTCATAGTCAGAGCCATAAATGAATAGCCGAGGCTGGTTGTCGGATTCATTGCACATGAGTCTGAAACCTTCACGGAAGCAGCCATGCTCAAAGCCAAACGGGTAGAATATGGTAATCTTCCCGCATTTGCTTTTGCAACCCGGTACGGATATTGTCGGGGATGCCTGTGATGCTGGCATTTGGGAAAGTAGAACAATGAGTAGAGGGAAAAGAAGTAGGAGGTACGGAGGCGCTATATGAAAGGAATTGAAGATAGTTATGCAGAGTTATAACAGTCGGAAGTAAGGGTGACTAATTGAGCTAATTAAGAAATAGCATGTGATTCATGATTGAACAAGTCACTTATTTGTGGACCCTGCATGATATTTTATTATTTTATTTTTGAGTAAATTTTCTCAGAGGTCACTGAAGTTTATACATTGTCCACTTTTGGTCACTAAACTTCAATTTGTCCTGTGGTGACCCTTCAACTTTAATTTTGTCCAAATTTAGTCATTCTGTCAGAATCCCAATAGTTACCGTTTAATTAATAACGTTAGGTGCAGAAATGGAGATGCGAATCAAAAAACCCTTTGATCTCTTATTTCCTTCGTCTTCTCTCTTTGAGTCCAGTCTACCCAAACTGAAAGAAAAACTCACCTTTCTCACTCATCCCCTCCGACTGTTTCTCTCTCACTCGAACCCAGACCAAGGTCCGTCTCTCCTTCTCTCTCGCTCACTCACTCACCTCACGAAGCCCCTTTCTCCCTCTCCGCTACCTTCTCTCAGACCCAAGCTCACAGTCCTCCCTCTCTCCGCCATTAATCCCTCTCCTCTTTCCTATTGGCTTTTGCTAAATTGGAAAAAGAAAAGGAGACTATGCAATTGAAGTAAAAACGTCTCATTTTAATTTTAGTAATTTTACTGATCATTATTAGTTTTTAGTGTGATATGAGTTCTTTTTATTTTACTAATGTTGTTATATTAGGCAGAGAGAATAGAGTAGCTATAAATGCTTGTGCTGGTAAGAATTTAGTAGTTGCATTAGTACTTTATGCTTCATGGTAAGAATTAATAGACTATATGCTGACTTTTATGGTATATGTATTATTGACTATAGTTCTTGTTTTATCTCTGGTTACTGGTAAGAATTATGCTTGAGTTGTCTTTTCTGAAATTATATCAGCAATTTGAGTCAATTTGAGTCAATTTGAGATGTCTTTTTTATTTTTTTTTTAGTTGTGCGACACACCTATATTGCCAAGTATGGTACTGATCAACAAGTACATCTTATGACACATGAAGTCCAAAAATGAAAAACAATATTTGAAAGGAAAATCAATTAATATTTTGTGTTTAAGAAAACAGTTTCTATGTTTTGAGTTGTAAAATTATATTCTTGTGGGGTTACGGTTTAAGAAAATACATCAATAAATATAAACAGGTACATCTTGTGACACATCACTATTGTGTTTGTTTTTTGGTTACTGTTTGCTTTTTTTAGTGGGTGGTACCAGTTAGGTACCGAAGGTCAAATTAGCTGTAAGAATTATGTGTTTGTTTCTCTAATGAAATGAAACATGTAGCTCCAAAGCTACTTTTTTTTTTTAAATGGGCGCCCTACTGTTGTTAGCTGCATCATCCAGAAACGTCTATTTTTTTATCTCCTTAATTTGCACACTTATTAATAATAGTGTTTGCGCAAGTTTCCATAGTCACAATGCTTGTGCAAGTATACTGCATCTCTTTATTGATGCATTGATGCATTGCATATTAAACAAAACCTAATATCAAATAAAACACATCAAGAGCAGATCACGGAGAAGCCAAACTGAGATAACAAAGTCAAGAGGAAAGAGGAGAGAGATTAATGGCGGAGAGAGGGAGGACTGTGAGCTTGGGTCTGAGAGAAGGTAGCGGAGAGGGAGAGAGGGGCTTCGTGAGGTGAGTGAGCGAACGAGAGAGGAGAGACGGACCTTGGTCTGGGTTCGAGTGAGAGAGAAACAGTCGGAGGGGATGAGTGAGAAAGGTGAGTTTTTCTTTCAGTTTGGGTAAGAGAGACGAAGGAAATAAGAGATCAAAGGGTTTTTTGATTCGCATCTCCATTTCTGCACCTAACGTTACTAATTAAACGGAAACTATTGGGATTCTGACATAATGACTAAATTCGGACAAAATTAAAGTTGAAGGGTCACCATAGGACAAATTGAAGTTTAGTGACCAAAAGTGGACAACGTATAAACTTCAGTGACCTCTGAAAAAATTTACTCTTTTCTTTTTACACCACAAATCCCCAGATTGTCTCAGATCTCAAGAAATCGTTTTGGAGACGAGACCATTCTCAAAATACTCCCAATTTCATAATAATCTCTTAAAATTACTTATACATCATCACACTTGTTTCTTCACCATATGAAGGGCAATATTATGTTCTTAGGAGAAAAAACAAGATGAGCATGTGATACATTTTTCTTTGTTTATAGTAAGAAATTATATCTCATTTTTTAACGATTACACATAATTTCTAGCGGCCTAACAGAAACCACAGTGAAGATTTTGTATAAAATTATAAATAGAAAGCATTTTGGTAAATTTCAACCTATATTCCGTTCAAATGTCATTATGTCAAGACAACACCCAACGTATTACATGCTTAAGTCTTTGACAATTTTTGTTATATCTGGAATATTGACACTCAATATTAGCACAGTAAGTGGATTTCATCAACTAGTTGACAATTTATCCCTGAAACAAAGACATAGTTTCAATATTAGAACATCCAATATTATTCTAAAAAACAGAGGGTAAAGAGATGGCAATTTAGATAAATATAGACTAAAGACAGTTCAAAACTAATGATAGAAAATAAGATCAAATTTGGGGTTATTTGCATAGTAAAGCATAACATGAGCTTTATTGAGGACTTACTGGCGCCAATAAGGGATAAATTGAAAACCTGTTGTATTATTTAAAGCAACAGGTACAGGTAAATCATGTAGAACAACAGCAAACCAGACAAATTCTCATAACAAGAACTGAATAAATCACCAATGGAAACTTAGACTAAATTTTCCAAAAAAAGTTATTTTGATCATAGTTGAATATAGTAGCAATATTTCTGAGTTTCTAATTGTTTTTTATTATTATTGATCAAATTGGCAAAGTTAGCAACAAGTACTTGAAAAACAGTTAAAAAAAAACTTCGTTAAACAATTCAAAGCAAGGATTTCATATTAGATATAAAAGGAAATGATTTGGGAGGTTAAACAAGAAAGCTTTGAGTCTGAAATGAAGTAAAAGATAATTCGGGCCGCTAACATGTGCTAAGTAAAAAAAAAAAAAAAAAAAAAAATGGAAATTCAGGAGTATGCCTCTTTTATTTATTAATTTAATTTTGTCTGTTTCACTCTTTTAAAAAGTACTTCTGCAACAACAAAAATGGTGTCACGAATTCTTGCTAATTATTGTTGGACCAGATAACCATATGAGTTCTCCAGTTACAATAATACAAATTACTTATCACACAACAATCTGAAGTACATTTTGCGTTTTAACATAAAAATGTAAAATTTTATTCCTTTTTTCTTAATGAACCATAGTAACGGGTCAACCACAGTGCAGCACAAAAGCATGACAAACTCAACCCAACTGACTTTCAAATCCAAAATATCCTAAAATTAGTCCAATACTGAACACAAAACACAGGTCAAAACCGCAACAAAGACTATAATTAAACATCGCACTAGACAAAAAACTTATACTGATTTGGAAATATCGAGAGGGGTAACAAAAGAAACCTTCCATCCTAGGGAGAGTGAGTACTGGAACTTGCTGGCAGCGTAACGAACCCAAGTAAAGACAGACACCATTTCAACGGAGAAGCTCTCTGCTCTCTGAAGTCCCAATAATCGCGCACACCATTCACACGCACTCTCCTCCTCTCTCTCTCGTGGTCGCAGCTCACAGAGGAGGCCTTTCCTCGTGCTCAAACTCTACGTCCCCGATTTGCGTCGTCGTTGTGCTGCGCAAGAGCAACATGTTTTGTTTTGTTTTGTTTTGTCGGAAGAGCCGAAGTGGAAGTGGGAGTGCTAAGAGCTAGGAGGCCGTAGTACAGGCCTGACCACGGAAATTCAGTAGAGTTTTTTGGGCCAGGCCTCGTGAGACATGGGCCTCTTTTAAGGTTGGTTAACGTTGGACTTTTGGGAATTTGAAGAGATATCATTTTTTGTGAAAAATATTAACGGTTTTTTTTTTTCATTTTATAGAAGAAATATGCTGCATGTTTTAGCATTTGTTTGCCTCCAAAAGTTGTGACATTATAAGCGCTCCTCTTGTTTTAAATTGGATACTATAACACATGTAACTCTACAAATTACCAGCACAAGTATGAACGGAAACAATGTTATAGAGCAGCTGTATAACATGTATGAAAGGGCAGTGAAACATTGAAAACAAAAAAGAAATTCTCAGAAAAGTAGGATTTTAAAACAAAAAAATATCGTATTGTTTATTTCGCACAAAAGCGGCCTGTGGTAGCCACCATCTAATAATAAAAATTTAAACAAAGTCTATTACAAAAAATAAGCAAAAAGTATAAACCTAATAGCAAACTAAAACCTGAACCGAAGTCCAAGCTACTAAAGTAATAACAGAGTAACAGATTACCAATCCAATACTGTTTAATCCTAACCAATTCAGACAACAAAAATATACAGAAAAATGTTAAATTGGTTGCGTCCCTTCCATTTCAGAAGGTAACATGCTGGGTACAACTATAGAACATGTCATCACTCTCTGTTGGACATAGGTTAACTAAGAGTGAATCGCCAAGCAAGCTCTCTGTTTCCTCTGCACACCTCTCTTCGGCTAATGTATGCCTCTGAGATCTTCTTGCCATTTCTAATCTCTCAGCAACTTCCCTCATTGTCGGCCTCTCTTCCCGGTTCATGCTTAGACATTGCATGACCAAATCCCCAATCTCTTCAAGCACCTCTAATTTAAGCTCATCCCTCACTTCAGCATCAAAAATTTCAAGGAAATTCCCATCATTCTTGGCTGTACAAAAGCTTGATGCCAGACTCCTATTCTCCTCTGGCCCTTCAAAATAAAGCGCCTTCTTTCTAGTGAGTAGCTCCAATATAACAACAGCAAAGCTATAAACATCACTTTTGTCGGTCAGTTGACAAGTTAATAAGTAGTCAGGGTCCAAGTAACCAACAGTCCCTTGTACTAATGTGGCAATTTCAGCCTCATCATTGGGAACAAGTTTTGAAGCACCGAAATCAGAAACCTTGGCAACAAGATTATCATCGAGCAAAATATTAGCAGATTTTATATCACCATGAAGGATAGGTGGTGAGGCAGAGGAGTGCATATAGGCAAGTGCACCTGCTGACTCGATTGCAATTCGAAGTCGTATATCTGATGGAATATGAGCCCTAAAATTTTTGTCATGGATGTAGTGATAGAGAGTTCCGTTAGAAATATATTCATAAACAAGCATTGGGACTTCGACTTCCAAACAACAACCCAAGAGCTTTACGACGTTCTTGTGGTTGATTTGCGATAGAATTAACATCTCTTTTGCAAACTCTTTGGTTTCATGTTCTTCCATGACTTTTGATTTCTTTATTGCTGCAACAGTACCATCCTCCAAGATGCCTTTGTAAACAATACCGTGGCCGCCGCGTCCAAGTACTTGTTCTTCTGAAAACTTGTTGGTTGCCTTCTCAAGCTCTTCTTGTGAATAAATTTTGAATGTTGTGGTTCTGAAGGAATTCATATGCTGCTGCATTATGACACCTCCATTCTGCTCAAAGAACCTTTGCTTCGCCCTAATAAGCCTCCTCTTTTGTATTCCAAGGTATAGCCAGAAACAAGAAAATATTACCAAGAATACACCAACACTAGCTCCTACAAATTTCACCAAATAACTTTTTGTAAGTGACACAAAGTTTCTGCTTATTCAACTATATACTATTTTCAATCAAAACAAAATAGAGAGTTTTAAATTTTTGCATAATTTTCAAGTCTTGCTATTACGAAAAACATTAAAATCAAACACATTTGACAATTGTAGCTTTCAAATAAGCTCGGATCTCAAATCTTGATATTTAAATAGTTAATCTGGACAGCTAATTGTTTTGTTTACATTAAAATTTCGTTGGAGTCAGAATTTTATTTTCTTAATATGTTTAGAAAATTGCTTATTCAAAAGATTAGAATTATACAATAACATCGATTTTCTATAAATATAAAGAAAAAGTAAAAAAAATGAATAAAATATAGAAAAATATTTTTTTGTGAGATTTCAATGCAAATACACAGTAAGTAGTTCAAATCAGTAATTTGAAACTTAAAAAACGTGCCCTAACATGTTTGAATTTAGCACTTTTTACTATTAGTGCAAAATTCACATATATAAGTTGAATGTAGTAGTATATACCTGAAATCAAGAATTCTATTGTTAATCTGGTAGTTATACTTCTTTAGTAGTGAAATTGTTGTTCTACTGTCAAAGTTAAGTGTTTGCCTAAAATTTTGTTGAGGAAATTCATTAATAGATAGAAAGGAAGGTACCAGTAACTATTTTGAGTGCTAAAGTGAAAGTGTCTTTTTTGCGACAACCATCCTTTGTAGATGCATTTCCTTCAGTTCCATGTGGACAGGTACAGATGAAGCTTCCGATGGTATTTGTACAAGGACCGAAGCACGGATATTCATATTTCAATTCGCACTCATTGATGTCTATGTTAATCATAAGTTGAGGAAGAAAGTGAGAAAAATCATCAACGGTTACTTTCCCAACAAAGCATCTTAACCTTTTAATTTTCACATCTCAGCAACTAACAAATTAAAAATCATGCTGTTTTTTATTTACTATGGCTAAATTTAATCAACATTCATTTAGATTATAATTTATAAACTAAAATTAATACTTTATCGAAATCACGCAATGCTAGAATTTTGTTTCTAGCAACACGACTATATCAGGCTTGCTGCTAAAGGAAATAAAAGCTTATGTTGTTTCATGGACTTTGCATGCTTAGAGATTGCTACTTTTAGCTTCATTTTTTCCGATTTTATGTACATGTAATCTAGTTTTTTTTTTTTCCCCTTCTATTTATTCCCCTTTGTAAATATTTTGTAATACTTATTTTGTTATAATAAAATCTTCTGGTGTCGTCATCACCACCTAGCCTTCAAAAAAAAAAAAAAAAAAAATCAACACTTTATCCTCAGTCCCAAGTACAATTCACTTCCAATATGCTTTTTTTTTATTTTTTTTTTTCCTGAAGCCACCCATTTTGGTAAGGTTAGGCAAGATGAGTGCTTGTGGAAAACAAAGATCAAGAGACTGGAAATTTTAAAGTATGGGGCTTTGTTTTTTAAAAAAGATACTGTTTTATGGAGAAATATAAAATAATACATACTGAGCATCAAATATTAATTATCTCCATGTAAGTATAAGAAATAGGGTTAATTTAAGCAAAATACGTTCTACTTCTATTTATTGTCATACACAGCTTAATGAGCCGATTGGAAAAATTTTGGAACCCTTCAGGGACCAGAATGTAAATAGTATAATTTTACGTATCAAATGGTTTTATATTAAATTAGAAGCCAAAAGGCACTTATACTTCTAAATAGATTATATGTTAAAATTAAGGATTAGAAAGCAATAATATATACCTTTACATCCATCTGTGATGTACGGATTACCCTGGTATCCCTTTGAGCAATTGCAAAGGTATCCAGAACCGTTTTGAGAATTGAAGCAATCGGAATTTGTACTTCGACAAGCAAAAGTAGTCATGTTACGCTTTGCTTCGCTACAATTTACCGCATCTCTTATGGCCCAATCAACAGTTACCAGAACCTCGAAGTCTTTGGTCCTTGACAGGTATGAGTTGTCAAAATGGAACCAATTTGAATCAGCGAGAAAAACATATGAACAATTTGTTGGATTGTATGACATTACTGCATCAGTGGTATTTCTAGAGCGCCCAAAGTTTCCTAAATATGGTACGTAGTATATGAGCCCTCTTGGAATAGAGCTCTGGCAGCATCCAACTCCACTGCATGGTGACCCTAAAGTGTAGTTATCGGGTCGACAAGCTGAAATGCACCCGCCAAAGTAAAAGCCAACATCATCCATAATATATCCCTGGATGGGGCAGCCAACCGCAAAAAAGCTGTTACTGGTGGACAGGACGTATGGTCTTGTAAGAATTATGGTGGTACTGTCATTTAAGGCAGTGCCAGATATATAACTGCCACTAGAGTTGTAACAAGCACGTGTGGCTGTCATTGTTATATGCAGCTCCCCTTTTGGAGAGATGTCTATGATTTCATGGATTTCATGGAAAGCGTCATAACTGAACAGCCGAGGCGGGTTGTAGGATTCATTGCACAAGAGATCGAAACCTTCACGGAAGCAGCCAGGCTCAAAGCCGAATGGGTAGAGTACGCTAATGTTCCCGCATTTGTTTCTGCATCCCAGACCCGGTAAAGAAGTAGGTGGAGATGGTTGTGATGAGGCCCATGGGGACTGTAGAACGATAAGTAGAGGGACGAGTATTAGGAGGTATGGGATAACCATTGATGGCATGAAAGTAAGTACCCGGTTTGCTTATCCGATTAATTATTTATAATGTGAGAAGAACAATTGGACTGACGAATAGTGTTACGAAATTGGAGTGTTAACATTCGATCGGTAATTGTATAAGGAAATTGGATCTGTCTTTATCGACTACAAGTTGCTATATATTGGTCAATTGTTGAATCATTCAAATACAATGGATTGATTTGTTCCAATATTGTTAGTTTATCACGGTACAGATAGTACGTAATTAACATGGATTGAATCATATTTTAAATATGTACTATATTCTTTCGCCCAAAATCTATGATATCGTTCAAAATTACTATTATTACTATGCGATGCAGACACTAGTTAAATGCTCTTTTCATGACAAATTCTATAGTATATTAATATTTTATATAAACTGAATATTATCAATGGTTTAAAACAAAAGGTCCTAATTAATTAGGACTCAAATTAAATTCAAAATCTTTTTCACCATAAAATGTTTCCTTTTTTATTAATGTAAATATAAATGGGAAAAAAATCATTTTCTGAACCTCAAACATTTTTTTATCGAAGAATCTTAAAAATCTGTCTAGTGCAGCTCCAATTGGATTCTAATAATCTGCGCACGGGGGCCCACCAGCCAGACCGACCAATAAAAATAAGAAAAGCGGTCCTATTGAGAAAATGAGATAATAGTACACCATTTTTTTCACATAAAAATATTATCATATATATCATCAACTATATAAAAGAGGGAAGCATATGTAAAGGTGATTTTCTATCAAAACCATCTGGCAAAAGCATATTCATGTGTTAATAAAATTATAAGATAGGGCAAGATGGAATATGTTATACTTATTTTTCAGCCTCGGCCGAAGTTTCCATCAAGGTCTACGGTACCAGCAAGGCCAATTGACTTTAAATCAATAACACATCATTAATTAATTTATTATCTTAGAAAATATGGTATGCTATATCCACTGTTGAATTTTAGACCTAGTAAATCACAAAAAATATATAATAATAACACTGAAAAGGAAATTAAAAAAAAAACTAGTTATTTTTTTAGAAGAGTGGATTTAATTTTTTTTTTCCAACTTCTTTGTTCGGGAAAAACAGCGCACCTGCAAACGTCCTATTAAAATGAACCTCTCCGAGTGAACTTATATAACTTTATTCACTTATCTTTGTTTTTTTTTTTTTCTTTGGAGGTTTATTAAGACCACAACATTTGAATACAATGTCCTAATTTACTACCATACCCCTTCCATCAACATGAAGGTTGAACACCTACTCTTACTTTATATGGAAAAGGAAATCAGAGGGAACTGGTCCGGCAATTCCAAAGGCATAACACAAAATTAACATTTTATATCTTCATCCCAGCCCCTTTACAATAGCACCTCTCTGATTAATTTATTTTTGCACAAAGCTTCTTCAGTTTTGAACACTTGAACCAGTTGTGTTTAATGAAGCACCAAATTAGTCCTTTTCAATTGTCATGCTAAATATAATAAGAAAGTACCATGATGATTAATTTGAATATTTTACAATTTGAAGCAGGATTTGATCATCTATCCATCTTCTCATTCTCCCCCTCTACCCCTTAATTTTCTGGACCAAAGTGTAAAAATATCACAAGATTGACATTTTACATCTCCAACCCATCCCCTTCTATCTATTCAAAGTTGAAGACAGAAGTTTTTTTTTTTTTATTTCTGGGACTCGGGCAGGGAGGGGTAGAGATGGAGAGAGAATGGAATTTTCCATTCTCTTGCGCGTTGTTGGATCGTGATCTGACGGATCAGATAAAAGGGCTGCACTCTGCAGCCGTTTTTAACAGCTGCAGAGATATGGATTTCCCGAATGATTGCGGGAAGAAATGCATAAGAAAAGTGTCAATGATTCATTAATTGACGGATAAAACTTGCAACCAGTACACAATAAAAATGGATCCACCATTCAACCTTAAATCTTTTTTCTTTGCAGTTGTCTGTCCCAACTCCCAACCAATGCTATTTTGTGGTTGGCATTACAAAACTCAGGTACTCCTAACTTAACCATCAGTTTGCTGTATTTCAAAATGACGCAAAACAATTTTTATTTATTTAGGCACATCTAATTAATTTGCATGGTATTAAAAGAAAAATATTTATTGATTAACCCAGAACCGATTCGTTAATTTTCATGAAAAAGCTATAAGAAAGTACCATTATGATTGTATTTGCCTGATTGCCTCTCTTTGTTATTTCTCAATGGTTCCAAACTGACGATGCGCTACTGTTTTTTTTTTTTTCGATTGCCACAACCACGAGAAAATTTCTATGTAAAAAGTAAAATTTACAAAAGAAATTAATGAAGGCGAAGGAGTGAGAGGAAAGTAAATAGGCAGAATACTGGTGTATTGTAATGATTTTTATAGTAATTTGCTAAGAATTTGGGATAATTTTGGAGGAATTGAGAGAAAGAGAGAGATTGAGAGAGGTGAGAAAAGGGGATCAAAAGAGGGAAGAAGAGAGACAGTAAGATACGTAAGAGAAATTTGAGTTTCATTTCATTCTTGATTATTCCTATCCTCTCTAAAGCTTACAATCATCCTTTTATAGCTATATGATAACTACTGGAGCTGAATTTACAGTTTAACACTAAATAACAGTAAACATTGGTTAATTGGAGCCACGTCAGCATCGTCTGAAGCTGCCTAACAAGTTCAACTACTTCAGCTTGTTATGGGCCTCTACCTTCTTTCGGCCTTCATTATTTGGCCCAGTTCCTTTCTTAGTTGTTATGGAACTCGACAATTCTGAAGCTCCTCTCACTCTCTTTCTCTGATCTACCGGCCCCACTAGTCAGAATATGACATGTATTAATTAAATTGGGGCCAGAACCGATTTGTTAACCGAATTGTACCATGACCATGATCATATATAACGCTTTGCCTCTCTTGGGCTCTCTGAATTGTTCTGAATTTTTCATGTACATGTTCTGTTAATTACCCTGGATTCTTACTACGATGGGCCACAACTTTCATGTATCAGGTGAGAGCACATGAAACCCAAAGTATCATTTCTCATCCTTAAAAACTTTTTTTTTTCCAAAGCCCAACTAGGCGGTTGCCCGAAGGGGAAAAAATAATTAAAATTTAAAGATTTTAAAAATTGTAGAGGCGTTTGGTTTGATCCCTACATAGTTGATATATATATGAGACTTCCAAGTTCCATAATCTGTTTAATTTGCTTTCGTAGTACTACTCTGTGGCTCTGTGCTGCTGCCGAGTGAATTTTTACAATAAGAACATCAATAAAAGCCCAACAGAAATTAATGGCATGCTAATGTCACTTTATTTTTCTTCTATTTGCTACAGTTTTCAATGGTCTGACATTAGTTTATCATGTATTATACTGAATTTGAAAATGTCAATTGAAATATTCTGTAAATTTTTAATTTATAGAATCAAATTGAATAAACAGGGTTCCCTCTGCTTATACAATTAGGACATTTACAAGTAAGCAAGGATTTATAAAGAAGAACGAAGCAATGGAGTAAAGAGGCAGGAACGAAATCTACATAACCATGAAACATGCCAAATTAAATGTTTGTTCTGAATAATCAAATACCAGAACTAAAACCGTCGCCTCCCTGCTTCCATATCAATTATAGTTTGTTGTGCAAAACTGTAGGACATGCTACTACCTCTAGCGTAGATATCGATTGAATCACCGAGCAAGCTCTCAGTCTCTTCTGTGCTCTTCTCTTCATTGTGCATCATTCTTCCGTGATTGTGCTGCCTCTGAAATCTCCTTGCCTTTTCTAATGTATCAGCAACTTCCCTCATCATGGGTCTTTCTTCCCTGTTCATGCTCAGACATTGCATGACTAAATCACCAATCTCTTCAAGCACCTCTAATTGTAGTTCATTCCTTACTTGAACATCAAGAATTTCTAGGAACCTCCCCTCCTTTTTGGCTGTACAAAAGCTTGATGCTAGACTCCTATCAACCTCTGGTCCTTCAAAATAAAGTGCCTTCTTTCTAGTGAGGAGCTCTAAAATAATAACAGCAAAGCTATAAACATCACTTTTGTCGGTCAACTGGCAAGTTAACAAGTATTCTGGATCCAAATACCCACAAGTCCCCTGCACTAATGTGGCAATCTCAGCCTCATCATTAGGCGCAAGTTTTGAGGCACCAAAATCAGAAACCTTTGCAACACGATTCTCATCGAGCAAAATGTTAGCAGTTTTCACATCACCATGAAGGATAGGAGGTGAGGCAGAGGAGTGCATATAGGCTAGTGCATCTGCTGATTCTGCTGCAATTCTGAGTCGTTCATCTGATGGAATAGGAGCATTGAAATTTTTGTCATGAATGTAGTGATAGAGAGTTCCATTAGAAATATATTCATAAACGAGCATTGGGACTTCAACTTCCAAACAACAACCTAAAAGCTTCACCACATTCTTGTGGTTGATTTGTGACAAGATCAGCATCTCTTTTGCAAATTCTTTGGTCTCATGTTCTTCCATTAACTTTGATTTCTTTATTGCTGCAACAGTACCATCCTCAAAAATGCCTTTGTAGACAATTCCATGGCCCCCACGTCCAAGTACGCGTTCTTCTGAGAACTTGTTAGTTGCCTTCTCGAGCTCTTCTTTTGAATAAATTTTGAATGTGGTAGTTTTGAAGGAACTCATCTGCTGTTGCAGCAGGACGCCTCCATTTTGCTCAAAAAACCTTTGCTTTGTCCTGATTAGTCTCTTCTTTTGCATTCCAAGGTATAGCCAAAAACAAGCAAATGCTATTAAGAAAACACCAACACTCGCTCCTGCATTTCAACATATAATTTCTCAGGTTGTGATGCAAAGTTACCATTTAAATTCTACTGAACTACATGACAGACCAAATTTATTCAAAAGCAAATATATATTCCATAACTAGCTGGACACTGGTTCCATATGGAAAGAGACTGAGCTTATATCAAATTCATACTCTCTTCTATGAATTCTTAAGTGAAAAGAAAGACATTCTTGCAGATATTCATATCGGCGGGGGTCATATTTGGCAGGAAATTATATCTTGTACCCACAATACATCACTAGACACTACATCAGTCATAACACATTAACACTGGAATTACTGGCCTTCTTTCCCAAACTACCAATAATTGTAAATAACTTCCATATAATTATTTCCTAACAAAAATCAAGAATAATCTTAAAAGAACGTACCAGTAACTATTTTAAGTGCCAAAGTGAAAGTATCTTTTTTGCGACAACCATCCTTTATAGATGCATTCCCTTCAAAACCATGTGGGCAGGTACAGATGAAGCTCCCAATTGTGTTCTCACAAATGCCGTAGCATGGATATTCATCTTTCAATTCACACTCATTGATATCTGTTTCAAAACACAGGCAATAATATGAGGAAGGGAAATCATCAACTATTATTTTCCTAGCATATAGCGTCTATAATTTTTTTTTTTTCACTCACAAATCGTGATGTTTTAATTTAATCAGGCTAAATACAATCAAAATTCATTTAGCTTATCATTTAGAATTTGAAATCCGCACCATATCCTCACTCCCAAGCTGCTTATTGTTGTAGCAATTCAGTTCCATGTTTCTCTTTTAATTTTTTTTTTCCCCTTATGTCAACCATTGGGTACGGTTAGGCAAGAACGGGATTCATGGGGTGCTTAAGGCACACAAAAGATTAAGAGACTGGCAAATTTAAATTATTTGTTTATGATCAGTTCAATTAGTACGAAAAGGGAAAATTTCAACAGGGTTTTATGTATTGAAAAAAGATATTATAGTGAGTAGAAGTTTTGTTGAACAAAATATTAAGTATTCCAACGAATTAGTGAATAGTAATTATTCGACGACTGTACCCCTCTATCAACGCTTATCAATTTTTTTAATTTTGTTCTCTTCCAATTTGCAAGTCAGGTACTTAATTGCACAAATCAAAGTTCTGCTTTACCTATTGCCATACACAGTATAATTGCAAAAATTTTGGAATCCTTGAAGGGCCCAGAATGCAAATACTATAAATTTGCATATCAAATGGTTTTATATTCAACTAAACATTAAAAGGGCAATTTCAGATCTAACCAGATTATATAACGCAATAATACCTTTACATCCATCAGTAATGTATGGGTTGCCCTGGTAACCATTTGAGCAATTGCAAAGGTAACCAGCACCATTATCAGAATCGTGGCAATCATGATTGGCACTTCGACAGGCGAAATCAGTCATGTTGCGGCTTGCGTAGCTACAATTTCCCACATGTCTTATGGCCCAATCGATCGCTACCGGTGCCACGAAGTCGGTGGTCCTCAACAGGTATGAGTTATCAAAATGGAACCAATTAGAATCTGCGAGGAAAACATATGAACAATTTGTGGAATTGGCGAATAATATCGGGTCGGTCCCGTCTCTGGCACTTCCGAAGTTCTGTGATGATGGTTCATAGAAATTGAGTCCACTAGGGATAGAACTCTCGCAGCATCCAACTCCCGTGCATGATCCGTTTGTGCCACCCAATGAATATTGAGTCGGTCGACATGCTGAAACACACCCACTAACATAGTAACCAGCCCCATCAACAAAATATCCTTGGTTGGGGCAGCCAACAGCAAATAAGCTGTTACTTAAAGAAAGGAGGTATGGGCTTGTCCCAAGAGCTATATACGTATTAGTGCCGGATGTATAACCGCCACTAGAGTTGTAACATGCACGTTTAGCAACAACTGATATGTGCAACTCGCCCCTTGGAGAGATGTCCGTAATTTCATAGCCATAGCCAGAAATGAATAGCCGAGGCGGGCTGTAGGATTCGTTGCACACGAGACTGAAATCTTCCCGGAAGCAGCCGGGCTCAAAGCCGAATGGGTAGGGTACAGTGATGTTCCCACATTTGTTTCGGCAACCTGGTAAAGAAATGGGTGGAGATGCCTGTGATGCTGTCAATGGGGACAGTACAACAACGAGTAGAGGGAGAAGTAGTAGGAGGCAAGGAGGAGCCATTGATGTTATGAAAGGAAGAAGCTTGTAATATTAACCGATTTATAATATACAAGAAATTAACAATTGGACCAAGTTGGACAAGTTGTGCGCCAGAGCCCAGAAATAACGCGTTTGTATAAGGGGGCTGGATCTTGCTTTTGTTGACTAATGACTAGAGTCTACAACTGCAACTACAAGCGGCTATTGGTGAAGTATCGAAGTATTCTAAATCTCATGGATTTGTTTCACCATTGTCTATTCTTAATTAGTCGTACGGATATCACGTACACCAACAACTTTTGAGTTTTGACCATATGCATGATTGAAATTAGATATATTTTATTAATAAAAAATATGAAGTGATGAAAATCAAATATATACGCCCGTTGCAAATAAAAATATTTATATCATCAGATATTTAAAATTTAATTTTATGTCACTTCACAATAATAAAAATTGACTTTATAAATAAAACAAAAAAATAGAAAACATTTTGTTATGAAAAATGATAAAATTTAAAGCAGAAAATATCAATTTTTTTTAAATAGTGGCGTAAAATAATTTGTGTAGTTTTACGATAGTATATTTCGAAATAATTTCTGATGGCATATTTGAACTTGAAGTGTTTTGAAATGATACAAATCAAATATTTTAAAAATGAATCATGATTAATTTTTTTTTCTTGCGGAAACTATGTATATCTTCCAAAATTATTATCTTTTTGTTCACTTTACATATTTTCACTTCTAAATATAAAGTTTTCTTATTTACCCTCGAATGTTCAGACTTAAATAATTAACGTTCTCCCAAAATTGTATATATCATATTTATCAGTCTAAAGCACATTATTTTTCAAATTTAACCTTTGAAAATCTCTAAATTACGTAGTTCTACATCTATACCCATAACTTGTCTTTTGAGATTAAGCCAACTATTACCACCGCGGGAAAAAAAAAAAAAAAAGAAAAAGAGCTGACCTAATGAAAAAAAAATGTGGCGAGAAGCGGCGAAAAGTAGAAATGTTAAGTCTAAATAATCATGAAAAAAGAAAGAAAGAAAAAAAGTAATGGAGTAACACGAGTACTATTATATTTTTAATTAAGTAGAGTAGAGGTACCTAAATGCAAACACCCAAGCCGCCCCGAGAATTGACCAGTCAACAAAGCCACATTCCCATTTCCCACATGCATGCGGCATGCCCCTTGACAGCTTGACTACGACCGCTGAGTATAGGGGTCAAACCTATAATAGATATTTTGCATTGCCTTTCCCCAAAAAGAAATTTTATTTATTTAATGAACCGCGTCCCTCCAAGGAACGCTCATACATATGGAAAAGAAAATTAGGTAATAGTGTCCCATTCAAATTTAATAAACCAAAATACAGAGAAGGTCAAGTGATAAAATAAATGTTAAACATTAACATTTTACATCTCCAACCCCAGCCCCAGATCACCTCTTTGGTTAATATATTATTTTTCTTCTAAAATTTATTCAACTTTGAGCACTTGAACGGTTGAACCAGGTATATTTATTGAAGCACCAAATTAGCTTACTTTGCTCAAAAAAATAAATGAAGAGCATAACAAAGTTGGACAGAATTCTTCAATTCTTCCATAATCCTTTGCATAATTTACTTTGTGAATTCATAATCCTTTGCAGAATTTACTCATTTCGATTTCGACGAAAATAACAAAAACTTTCAGGAACAATGTGCTCCTCTGTTTTTTTTTTAAAAAAAAAAACAATCTTTTCAAAGTATTTTGTCAGAATATTTATTTATATAATATTATCTTATTGTCAATTTCCTTGACGAAATTCCTTTACTGTAATTATGCTACTGCTTCTTTTTAATCAAAATGTTGCCACAGGTAATTACAAGTCTGCCATCAAAAAAAATAAAAAATTCTTGATGAAATTGAGCTACATTAATTAACATCATTGGTAAAAATTATTTAAAAAAATGAACTGGAGAATTGCGGTAGATGTGAGTTGTACTAGTTTCATATGTATTATTGATCAGTATTCATTTCCCCACATTATTGCTCACTATCCATCTCCTCACATTATTGCTACTGACCTACTGTATGGTACTTGGTTCTACTTTTTTTTTTCCAATTTTTATTTTTATCTGAAGATTTGTTTCCCCATACTTGAAATTATTTTTTTTTTTTACTATTTTGAAGTGATAATTGATTATTCATTCATGTAAGAATATATTGTTTATCTGCCAAAATAAGAATTATATTGGATAAGTGTGCAGTAAAAAACTTCTTACCTGAATGAAAATCCAAAATAATCTGAGAATTATATTGGGGCCTAAATGGGGTTGAAATGTATACAAGAAATCCTCCGATCACAGCACCTGACAAATTCCACGTATATCTGTACAAATTCTACAGTGACATTCACATTGCCAAGTAGGCAAATATGGCAGTTGTGCTAGATGCTAAGTTTATTATTATTTTTCTTTGTTGTCTTCTTTTTTTTTTTTGGATTGTATGAACAGTATGATGCGTTGCTTTACTGGTCATTACCAGCAACAATATCCCAATGTACTATTTCCTGAACCAAACCCTCCAGTGGATATGAAGAAGAAGGAGGAGAAGAATTGTTGGTGACATTAAACAAGGACGATAGTTACAAACCCAAAATGATGAAGGCAGGTCATTTTGGTCTGGGAGCAACCCATGTTGTGTAATAAGTCTGGTCGAAACCGATTTTTTTCTGACACCTTTGTAGAAAAGGACATATATATATTTTCTTCTTTTAGAAATGAAATTATAAATTATGACTTCAATTTAGTTGGAATTCTTTTATATTGACTTACATGTATTTATATATGGTGAGAAAGAGAAAATTAAAAATGAACTGCTAAAACTCGTTCGTAATTTTCCTCTGAATTTAATTATTCTTGTTTTAAGATAAAAAGGCTCGGACCTATGTGCAATGCTCAACCCAAAAAAAGAAAGAAAGAATATTTACTGCATTAAATTTGATAAATTATCGCAACATTCAGCAAAATAAATCTACGATCTTGTAACATTATGAAAGTTTTATTTAAAAATCAAAATAAAGCTAATGGAATCTGGTATAATAGAAAAATAAAAGTTAGACTAATAATTATCTATGTTATTGAAAAATATGATCAATAAAATTTAAAACAAACGCAATTATGCCAGAGGTTAAGTAAAACATATAGTAAATATTGTCCAATAAAATGATGACTAACAAACGAAAATATTCAGCACATAAATTATGAGATCTCGTTTGTCTAAAAAAAAAATTATGAGATCTCTAAAATTTAACCTTAGAAACTTGTTAAGCCAAATTTTTGTTCAATCTGCACCGTTCGATCTGAGAACTAACACTTGAATTTTTCCTGAAATTACATTTAACTAATCTTCCTCACCTCGTACTCGTCTTCTTCTCTAATCTCATCCGCCTCGCCTCGTCCCTTTCCTATTGACTTGTGCTGAATGACAAGGCATTTTCTCCATTTAATCGAGATCGTGCGTGCTTCTTTCGATGCTTCTCCCTCTCTC
Organism: Rhynchospora tenuis; assembly: GCA_027725995.1. Lineage (NCBI taxonomy): Eukaryota > Viridiplantae > Streptophyta > Magnoliopsida > Poales > Cyperaceae > Rhynchospora > Rhynchospora tenuis. Next base: position 128,240,810 of record CM050889.1, on the reverse strand, counting down.
TTGACCAACCTGTCAAAGTGGCCCCACCTCATCAAGCTCATCTCTTTGCCACCTATGTTGCTCTTGGCCTATAAATAGTTCCTCTTCTCTTTCTCCTCTCGTTTTTCGTACACACACACACACACACACACTTTCCTCTCTTTCATGACTGAGACTTGAGAGTGATGGTGAAAGGCTGGAGAAGAGGAATTGAAAGGTGACGTTAATTAGAGGTATCACCCTCGGAATTGTTCTGATTTTTCCTCCCTCTTTTGACCCGTTAGCACCATTCTTCTTTTGGTGTACCGGCCTTTGTAATTTTGAGAACTTTTCTCCCGTTATTTTTTTTGAATAAAACTTTTCTCCCGTTATGCCTACTACTTCATGCCTCTAATTTGGTGTCGGTACAAATCTGTACCAGTCTGGTATCGCCTCTGTTACTGTACTGCTACGAAGCCTTTTCCTTGATACTAATAAAGTTTGAGGGTTAATTTGAAAATCTGTTACATTATACATTATATTAGACTATTAGAGGGACTAAATTGAATAACCTGATTTCCTAACTGATCGGGTTAAATTACTTGTCGGACTCGGATTCAAACTTGAGATCTTAAACCGATTACCCCTGAACGCTGAGTCGCTGACCCGTTTACTATGATGATAATTTGACAGTCTGATCCCAAAAATAATTATAAAACAAATGTTGCCTTCGAATTTCATTTTCCGATTCGTTTTGAATCATAAGTCTGAAAATAAAACAAATCTTTAATTTTAAAATAAAACTTAACTTGAATCTGATCTCAATATCAGTACTATAAAAGCTCGACTTTTCTTGTTGCAATAAATCTTAAATTATTTTTCAAGATTATTTTGAAAATATATGCTAATTTCAACACAATAAAAATAAACAAAACTCTGTCAAATATTGACTGGAAATCCCATTAATAAAAAAAAAAATCAATGATTTACAAACTAGAAAGAGTCAGGATCTCTGTTCAACTCAAATCCCTTTCTTTCTGATCAACATATTTAATTTCATCTTATTTGGCTGAATATTTAAACGAAAAAATAAACATCAATAAGGATTGCTTTTTTAATAATATTTTTTATCCTACACATATTATTACTCTTTATTTTGAAGTATAACATTTCAAAAAGAAAAAAGACAAAAAAAGAACCCATCAATTTAATGATTTTAATAACATTTCTTTCTGTTTTGTTTTACTTTTCACATTTCTTTAACTTCACATCTCGTGCATATACAAATTGTAAATAGAGAAGATGGTAAAACCTATGGCTTGCATTTACAAGAAAGTGTAGGCGGCTATAAATTTTAATTAAGGAAATAATTTAAAAAATGTTTACTCCACTATCTATAACACGACGTATACTTATTTAATTCCATCGATCACAAATATAATTAAAATAATGTGAATACTGACTTACTTTTAATTCATGTATTAGAAATTTCGTACAAATTAATTTTTGAGCAGAGTCCACATTTATGGATAAGATCTTACACAATATATATATTACTAGAGGTTCGCTCGATGTAGATATCTATAATAAGAATATTTTTATTATGTTCCTATAGTTTAATTATGTTCATTTTTTAGATATATTGCTAATATATATTTATCTTTAGAAATATAATTTAGTTATTGTACGTACTTTGATTTGATTGAATTTAAAGAGTTTGATCAACTTAAAAAATATATATATGTGTGTAAATATAGTTATATTTATCTGAAATAATATGATTTATATTATGTTACTATTAGTCATGAAATGTAATATGTTTATAAATGACTTTAATAAAAATATATATATCGTAAAAGATCTGAAATTTTTCTTCTATTTTCAATTGAATAAATTTAATTTATATTTTGTAAACCAAAATTAAGAATGGTAATGAAGAGAAATTAAGGTGGAGAGGGACTCTAAACAACACAAAAGAGAGATGAAGACATGATGATAATGAAAATATGAAGGGGTCACAAAAATCAGGAATAATGTCTTGCCAAATTACTATCTGTTGGTGAACTGTGTCAGTTTTATGAGAAATAATACCCGACACAAATAATTATAGAGTATCACATTACAGAAATCAGAAAAATGTTATTTCACAACTATTTCACAATGCTTGGAGTGTCGGATGACATTTAACTAAAAGATCCCGACACCCACACATCTTTATTTATAATATTGATGCTCTAGATGGATTCGCTACACAGTTTGTTATTATCAAATATCAAGTATAAATAGAAGTATCAATTTTTGTACTAGATAGTCACTTTAGAAAAAAAAATAAAAATAATAATAAAGAAGAAGTATCAAACTGTCAGTCTTAGTTTATTATTGTACTCTGTTGCATCTATTCCTTCTGGCTATGTGAGTAACTTGCAGCTCTCCTGACTGCCCGAGTTTTCTAACTGAGCATTAATCTTTTCAAAATATTTATAATAATGTTATCTTATTGCCAATTTATTAACAAAATTGACAATTTTTTTTAGACAAAATGAGTTAACATTAATTAATATCAGTGCTAAAAACGGTCAATTATTTTGATCAATCTTGTAAGAACATACAATTTCTTCTAACAGCAATTATTTTAAATAAGTGTGTGGTATAACTGGAAAGCCGGTGATAAGAACGCTCAACTTTTATGTAAAATAGTGAATAACGTGCACTGACTTAGGCAAATAATAATAATAATAATAATTAATATGCAAGCATTTAGAGTTGAAAAAAAAAAAGTGAAAACACACACAGCTTACATTGATAAATTGGATAGCGTAGCCACACATCATAGAATCCCAAAAGAAAAAAAAAAAAAACAAATAATATAAATAATAACAACAACAATAGCACCCAGCACAAATATTTCAATCCGACACACATATCTGCTTGGCAAATGGGTGTCGCGAACTCGCGATGTTGTTGGGTAAGGCTTTATTGGGGGACTCGTATCCTCAGCTGTCGTTAAAACGATAAAATTTATATGAAAATGCATCGTCCGTAATATTGAACAAGATCAACGGTTTGGATTCAACATTTCATTTTTATAATTTTAAAAAAATAAAGAAAAAATGAAACGGCTGTTTGGTACAGTCGTTTTACGACTGCTGAGGATTTGCGCTGCTTTATTGGGGGGTTGCTTTCACAATGGCCTGGCTTCATCGGTTTGGTTTGTAGTTATCGTCCAGAATGCATGGCCTGAGGTTTAAAAAATAAAAAATAAAAGATAACTACAAGCCCGAAATAATGAAACCCGATCATTCTGGGAGGAACCCTCCGGATACAGCCTATCTTACCCCAACAAGACCAACCGCGACACCCATATTGTCAAATAGGCAAGTGTGTCGGCAAGAAGCGTAATAACTACAAGCTCAAGCATACTCATGAAGAAGAATTGTTGGCACTTGGCATGGTGGTTGAGGATAATGCACTTACAATATTTCCTCATTCTCATACTCCACACCACCATTGTTAATTTGAGAAGATGAATAGATGATCTTATTGGATGTTTTGATCCCTCCTGTGATTGCATTATTTTATAGACACATTACACATGAGAAATATGTTGGGCCCATGTCATGTGGAGGCTAAAGGCTTTTATTACACAGAGCACTAGAGAGCACCAGTATAGTCAAATACTGGAAAAATATGATAGTTATGATAAACAAAATGTATAGTCGCTAGCTTAATATCCTAGGTATATATATGCCTTGAGTTGTATATCTCTCAGGAATTCAATTCAATAGATTACTCATTTCATCTCTCTTGTTTACATTCTAATAGGGTATCAGAGCCCAACTGGCTAAATGTCTAATTTCTTCTCCGATCAGCCTCATCTCCTCTTCTTCGATCAACCTCAACTCCTTTCTTCTCTGTTCACACACACACACAAATGACATCTCTGTACTCTATTCACACTTTCCAAAAAAAATAAAAAGAAAAAAAGAAAAACTTCACAAAGTACAAGGACACCAATTTTACTATCACTAACTCACATATAGTTCTTTAGTAGTTTTCTTCTGAGATTCTAATAACAACAATTCAATAGATAAATAAATTGCAATGAAATACAGAAACATCCAAGCTACCTCACTTTTTGATATATATATATATATATATATATATATATATATGAGCGCAGTTCCGCTGCCACATTATTTTGCCTGCCACATCTGCCACAAAATCCTGTCCGTTAGATTAAAATAGAATGGATGGTTGTGATTAAATGTTAATTAAAGACAAAGAGGTGCTTTTATTTGCCTTTTCTTTTTTTATTCTCCCCCTCGTAACCTCTGCTGGAATATGAAACGACTCTTTACTTATTCTCTCCCGCGTACTCCTTCTCTGGTGCTCGAGCTCTTTCCCTTCGTGCTCCTGCTCTCTTGTCTTAGTCTGGCGAGCTCCTCTCTTTGTGGAATTTTTTCTCGAAGAAATCGAGTATATATGTCTTCAAACTCAAACAGTAGTGATAAGGTACGTTCAATTCCACTTCGCAATTTTATCAAAAATTGGAAAAAAATAAAGAACTACAAGGTTATGTACAAGCTGGAAGCATGCTCCAAAAAACTCAAAATTATGTATAGAGCACTTCCCAATTACAAGAAACAAATAAGAAATTTAAACTTTAATTATTGTTCACGCACGCTGCAACCACAATTGTTTTCTAAATTGCAAGCAACTTGATATTAGGTCCGAACATTAGAAGTCGGTTAGGATACCAAATTAAATTTTAATTGTTTAGAGTGAAATTGGTCTATTAGGATTGCTTCTTATAATTATTGGAGCTTTATTATTTTATTTTTGGCTGAACATTTTTTTTTATCTTGCTTTGACATTTATTCTACTCCATTTTGATATATCAGGAACCACTAGAAGTCATAGATAATGAAGAATTTTTAACTTCCATGGGATTAAATGAAGATAGCTCTGCTTAGGAGGTGGAACCTGAAGGCAATCCCATTGAAGCCATTAATACAGATGGACTGAAAATTTTTAAAGGCATGGTTTTCTCCTCTCTAGAAGAGGCTGAGAAGTTGTACAAGGCTTTTGCAAAGGCCAATGGATTTACAGTTCGGATACGAAATACTCGTGGAGGTCCTAGAGGAACTATATCAAGTCGAGAATTTGTGTGTTCTTGTGAAGGATTCTGTGAAGAAAAAAAAGAAATAGATTTAGCACAAAATTTCTCTCAAGAAAAAGAACAAGACAGAAGAACATTAACTCGCAGATGTGGATGTCGGGCCACGTTAATTGCTAAATGGGATAAAAAGAACAAAGCATGGATTGCACACAAGTTCAATAATGATCATAGTCATATTATGGTAAGTCCTAAAAGTAAAGGTTACCTTCAGTCCAACAAGTGCATGCCAATGATAGCGAAAAATCTTGTAGAAAAATTCCACGAGACAGGTCTCTCAATTGGAAAGGTTCCAAAGATCCTCGGTAACATGGAAGGTGTGAATTTTAATGAAAGAGATTGTTATAACCACATGAGAGATAAGAGGAGAAAAGATTTAGTCGTAGGTGATGCTCAAGCTGTTGTAGAATATTGTAGAAGAAAGCAAAGTGAAAATCCAAATTTCTTTTATGCAATAGATTGTGATATGGAGGGTCGGATGATCAACTTTTTTTGGGTAGAACATAGGGGACGAATCTACTATGAGAAATTTGGAGATGTTGTGGTTTTTGATACTACCTATAGGACCAATAAATATGAAATGCCATTGGCTAATTTTGTTGGAGTAAATCACCACCTACAATCCATCTTCTTTGGTTGCGCATTACTTCAAGATGAGCAGGAAGAAAGTTTTGTGTGGCTATTTAAAACATGGCTAGAGGCAATGCATGGAAGAGCACCGATTTCGATTCTTACCGATCAGGATCAAGACATTGGAAATGCTGTCAAAAGGGTATTCCCTAACACCATTCATCGTTTGTGTTTGTGGCACATCACTAACAAGTTTCCAACAAAGATCGGAATTTGCAAAACAGGATCTGCCTTTCAAAAAGAAATAAAAAAATGTATTAGAGAATCTCTTTCTCATGAGGCATTTGAAAAAGATTGGAAAGCCATAATTGAGAAATACAAATTGGAGAATGATACATGGCTTAATGGATTATATGAGATAAGACACTCATGGATTCCAGTTTATAATCAAACCATATTTTTTGCTGGCATGAACACAACGCAAAGAAGCGAGAGCATGCACTCGTTCTTTGATTCATTTGTCAACAAAGGTACCACGTTGCGTGAGTTTGTGATCAAGTATGAGAAGGCTCTTGAATGCCGTTATTTAGCCGAGCAAGATGAACAATATGTCTCAAAGTACAAGTTTCCAACAAAGGCCAAGTCCCCATTAGAGCTTCATGCAGCCAATGTGTACACAAGAAAGATCTTTAACTTATTCCAATTTGAGCTTACTGAAGGTATTCATTTGCGGACAAACAAAATTGGAATAGATGAGACATTCACCATTTATGAAGTGTCATGCTTTCGAAATCCAGAAAAAAAGTGGGTCGTATATATTAATCTAGATTCATTGGAGGGCTGGTGTGAGTGTCATTTGTTTGAGTTTAAGGGTATTTTGTGTCGCCATATTTTAGGAATTCTTCACAAGAGGGATGTTGAAGAAATACCTGCTCATTTCATTCTACCTCGCTGGACCAAAGAAGTAATTTACGACATGGACATTCCACTTCCTAGTAAAGATGACAAGTTATCTTCGATTTTAAGAAATATAGTATTTTACCGCATGGTAAATCATTTGTCAACCTATTTGGACAAATCAGAGGAGACCTACCAATTTATAATGAATTCTATTGAAGAAACATATAAAAAAGTTGCTGCATTGGAAGGTCCCATAAGTGAGACACAATCTGAAGAACCAAGACAACAAGAGCTTACTGATCATGCTCCATTGCATGACCCAGTTATCTCTCGCACTAAGGGTCGGAAGAAGGACTCTGTAAAGGTCTCACGAAAAGGTCATTTCATGAGTGGAGTTGAGGTTTCAATGCAAAAAAGGCGCAAGTGTTCTAATTGTAAAGAGCTAGGCCATGATATTAGAACATGTGAGCGGCACAATGAACATGTAAGTTCTTTCGTGACATCAGTTTTTCATTGATTTTTTTTGCTGTGATGCATCCGAAATAATGAATCTAATTTGCTCAGAAACATATATTATTTGCAGGTTGAAGGTCGATAGATTGTTATTTAGCCATGCAAGCAGAGAAGCAAAGTGCTAGAATATATGAAGTATCTATAGTTAGACATATTATGTTTCAAGCGAATTTGTAGCCTTAATTATTTTCTATTCCCTGTTCAACTTCAAATTTCTATGTTTCTTTTGTTATTTATAAAGTATTAATGTTGGTTATATTGTGATGTACTGAATTGAACATGTTAATTATACTAAGGTTTCTATCCATTTTGTACATCACATGAATTAGCTTTTTCTATCAACTCTGTAACAGTCTACTAATAATCTACTGATGAAATAGAGATATGATAACTATGGCAATGGATATATCTTTTTGTTTCTGTTATAATATGATAAAATGAATTTATAGACATGTGATCAGTTTTATTCTCATACTGGTAAAAGCTGATGTTGTAGGTTTTAGTAAAAGTTAATTTTTGAGTATGACTATGACTTGGGCACATGCATGCATGATCTTCAAATAATTATAGTTTCTGCATTTTATTTTCTTTTCTTTACACGGAATCCTATTTGCTCAAGTTTAATTTGATGAAAGAACGAACTCAAGAGAATAAAGTAAATGTGGTCTTGGATTAAGTAAAATTATTTTCTATGATTATTATTAAATTATGTTGTCCAGCAAAAAATGAAGAAGGTAAAAAGGAAACTAATCATGTGGCAACTATCAGGTATCGTATAGAATTGACGAATCATTGAGAAATTGGAAGAATGAAGAAGGTAAAGGGGGAATTTTTATGTTGAAATCACTAGCAAATTTTAGTCAAATCACCACTAGTAAATTTCGTTTGCTTGATCTTTTCCTATTCGACAGATTCAATAGACCAATAACGTGAGAGAGAGAGGAGCTCGCCAGACTAAGACAAGAGAGCAGGAGCACGAAGGGAAAGAGCTCGAGCACTAGAGAAGGAGTATGCGGGAGAGAATAAGTAGAGTCTCGTTTCATATTCCAGCGGAGGTTACGAGGGGGAGAATAAAAAAAGAAAAGGCAAAAAAAAGCACCTCTTTGTCTTTAATTAACATTTAATCACAACCATCCATTCTATTTTAATCTAACGGACAGGATTTTGTGGCATATGTGGCAGGAAAAATTATGTGGCAGCGGAACTACGCTCTATATATATATATATAAATCTTTCACTAGAAAAGATTTTATTTTACGAAATCAAAATGTAAAAGCATGCGACTGTAAAATTTACTTTTCACCTTCCTTTATATCATCCCATATATCTTGTGGACCTCTTACAAAATGTAAATAGAGAAGATGAAAACATATTTGGCTTGTTTGACAATTGGACCTTTTTCGGCATGTTGGCACGTAGTAAAGGAGGAGGCTCGCGTCCTTTCAGCGATTTCATGGCGATCTGTGGGCGATTTGAAATTTTAAGTACTTCCTTACTTTTGTTTTGAACCTTTACTCTTCCACCTCTCTTCTATACACTCTTTTCTCTTCTCTCTTCTAACTGTCTCTCCTCTCTTCACTTCCAAATCTCTCACATAATGGATTTTGTCCCGATTCCTGATTACCCATACCTACAAAATCGGGTCAAACGATTGCATGTTCACTTTGACGACCGTGATCTGCATAACTCTCAGCATGCTAATCTTAATCAGACAATCATGGTTCAGACAACCAACCCAAATATTCCTTGGTCGGCTGGTAGGATCAAGCAATTTTTTGGAGATCTGATTAGAAGACCTTCTTCTAAATTTACTGTCTATCGTTGGTCTTCTTCTCAAGTTTTAGTCCAATTGCCACGATCTATCAGTCGGTTTCGATTTATTCGGGATTACATGGATGATGCGGCTGAAAACGGGTTGGCAATCACTTTGTTTACAGACCCAGTACTGCCTTTCCCTTATCGAACCTATATGGTATTGATAAGAATTCAGAACTATCCCTTGCTTCTCTGGGATGAAAATTGCATGCGGAAATCTATTTCTGGTTTTGGGACCTACATTTCTAGAGTATGTCCGGGAAATCTGCAAAGGGACAGATCTACACTATTACTTTGGGTCAACTGTAGGGATCCTTTTAGAATACCAGATGATATGGTTTTTGGTTTTGAGGAATCATGGACAATATGCAAAGTTTCTGTTGAAAATTGGCAACCGAATGGTTGGATGCTTCATCCAGATGATGAAGATTTTGGCCCAGACCTCCCTCCCCATCAGCGTATCATGGCACGCAGAGCAATGTTTCAGGGAAACCAAGTCCAGGCGGATCAAGCATTGCAAGGTGCAGTTCAACAACAAGAACCTGAAGGATCTGTACACTCTGACCCACAAATTCATGTTCAAGAGGAGGAAGAAGCACAAGAAGATCAGAATATTAGTGAAATGGGCGAAAATAGTGACCCGCCTGAAACGAAAAGTTCAGGTTTGCCACAAACAATCAATCTGATGCGGTTCACAACACCAAACATAGACCCGGCCTATTTGATTTTTTCTTCTAAAAAGACTGCTTTTGTCTATTCGCACCTTTTCATTCCAACTCTTAATAAAAAGAGTAGGGTGCAAAATAAACAGTCTCCTATTCTGAGAGAGGAAAATCACTATTTCTCATCAGAAACTAAGAAAAGTTCAACCAAAAATACTGTGTCCTTTATTACTTCCCTGAGTGCTCCAAAACCTACTTCATCAATACTCGGCCCTGTACCAGTTTTTCGAGACATGTCTCAAGGAAACGAGGAACTCATCTCCAAATTTGCAGATCTGAATCCGACTGGCAACAGACGTCGGACTCCAATCAAACTCACAAGAGATGACTCAAAACCAAACAATTGGGCTTTGCAAGCTTTGCTGAGGGTTATTACACAGAGGCGCCTGGATCTCAGCAAGCTTCGTTTTTCTATGATTGATGCATGGAAAGTGGATTCCGCAACAACAATCAAAGAGACAACGACCAAGAATATCTTTCTGGTTCAGTTTGTCTCTCATGAAGACATATCAAAGGCCATGAATAGAGGTCTCCTAAATTACTTCGGAGACCCTGTTATCATCAAAAAAGTGGACAGTGTTCAAGATCTTGATAACAAGAATGTCGATTTCATGGAGGTCTGGGTTCAATTTCACAACATTCCTCACGATTTTCTGACGGCATCAGGTATGAATTCACTAACTGAGGCAATTGGTGACCCACTAACTGATTTCAATAATATCATTAATGGTGGTAAAAGTTATTATAGACAGAAGATTAGAATGCCAATTGATGAACCAATTTTTGAAGAGATTCCACTGGAGCATCCAGATCTGGGTGAAATAATTGTGCAAGTGATTTATGAAAAGTTGGACCATATTTGTAAGTTCTGTGGTCTGTTGGGACACGATCACTTTGATTGTCCACAGCGCACAAATGAATTGCGTTCTCAGGCAGAACGCAAACAGCCACAGAACATGAACTTGATCACCACGATCACTGATCAAAAATCCAATATAGAGAATGTGGGGTTAAAGAATTCTGAATCTAAGGAATTCACTTTCAGTGCAACAACATCCGATCTGAAAGGGAAAGCCTTACTCCAAGACAAGAAAAAACCGCCAGTAAACATCACCCCACATAACAAATCACAAACACTTACCATTGGAACACCCATTAGGAATTGCAACAAGAAAAATGGGATCCAGAGGAAGAGGGGATCTAACACTTTTATAGAAGCAGCAGGAAGTTCTATGGAAGAAAGGGCGGCACCACCATTACTGAAGAAGATCAAAACACCAGAAGAATCCGAGATGAACACTACTCCCACAGAATCCAAAAGGGTCGAGGCGGCGTGCCCAGAGACGCCCCCAGGTTTCAAATGAGTATCATGAGTTGGAATTGCCATGGTATTGGAGGACCACGTAAAAAATTATTTCTAAGCGATCTCCTCCGATCGACTCACACTGATATACTATTCCTGTCTGAAACAAAAGGATCTCAAATCCGTATGGATCATTTTCTCCCTGCGCTCCCCTTACCTAATCATGTTTTTTGGCCATCCACTGGACTTTCAGGTGGTCTAGCTCTATGTTGGTCTAATAACATCAACCTATTAGTTCTTGAAGTTACCAAAAACATCATATGGGCAAAGATTACTACGTCGCTGGGACAAAGTTGGTATTTAGTTAATGTATATGGTGACCCAACCCGTCGTAAGAACAGAAAAATCAGATCCTATCTCAAACAAATTCTACTGTTGGATATTCCTACTTGTTTGACTGGTGATTTTAATGCAATTACTTCATCACAGGATAAGTTTGGAGGAACATCAAGTTTAGGTTCTGATAACAACAATTTTTCAAATTTTATTTGTGACACGGGTTTGGTCGACCTAGATTTCTCTGGACTAGCTTATACCTGGGTTGGGAGACAAAACACTTCTAGTCCTATTTTTGAAAGGTTAGACAGATTCTTGGTTACACCATCTTGGTTGGGTTTATTCCCAAATACAATGGTTAAGCACCTTCCTAGAGTTCACAGTGATCATTGTCCGATCCTATTGAACACTCAGGGCTTTAAGAATAGAAAGAGACCTTTTAGAATAGAACACATGTGGTTTGAAGATCAAGAATTTCCGAAACTCTGTGCAGTCCAGTGGCAAAATTATGGTAATGAAGATTGGGATAGCAAATTGGGTAAACTGACTACTGTCATCAGAAATTGGGCTAGAGACAAACCTTCTCCAGCCAAAACTCTGAAAAACATTGATAAGGAAATTCTTGAATTTCAATGCTTACATCCAGATAACCAAAACCCGGACATAAAGAGAAAGTTGTTTCAAGACAGATGGAGAGCTGAAACCTTACTGAATGAATTTTGGCGTCAACGATCAAGAGTTAAATGGGCTGAAGATGGAGATAGAAACACGAGATTCTTCCACACGGTTGCTACTGTGAGGCGTCGACAAAATAACATCACAGAACTTTTCTCCAAGACAGATACCCAACTTACCTCTGACCAAGAGATAAGAAAGGAATTTGTTCGGTATTATAAAGAGTTATATACCGAACCGAAAGTTGGACTATCTACAGAAGATGCAACCTTATTTGCTGAATTCTTTCAAAGATTAGAGACAGTGAATGATAAGAATTTTGCTACAAATGGTTCAGTTGCCCTAGATTTGATTCCTTCAAAAGAGGAAATCTTTCAGACTTTGAAAACTATGTCACCAAATAGCGCACCTGGACCTGATGGTATTACAGCAAAATTTTTACAAAAACTCTGGGGGACAATAGGAGATTCACTAACAAAGGCGATACAGGATTGTTTTCAGGAATGTACACCACCAACAAAATGGTTGGAGTGTAGGATGGTATTAATAAGAAAGAAAGATGCTGCCAATTATGCGGCAGACTATCGCCCAATTAGTGTTGGAAACATAACTTATCGGCTTCTGATGAGGCTGATAGCTCAGCGACTCAAATCATACATGCCACAAGTTATTTCGGAATGCCAGACAGCTTTCATACAGGGTAGATGCATTTCAGACAGTATACACCTTATTAAAGAAGTAATGCATTCATTCTCTTCTTACAACTACTCTGAAGAAAGTTTTCTGCTTAAAGCTGATATTACTAAGGCGTTTGATACTGTTCGGTGGTCTTATCTAGAAAAAATGCTTGATTACCTCAAAGTACCCCCTCACTCACTAAGCTAATTCTTAACTGTCAACAACATAGCACTATCACTATTGAAGTTAATGGAGAAAGATCCAAAGGAAGTTTCATTCGACCTACTAGAGGTTTGAGACAGGGTTATCCACTATCTCCACTCCTATTCACAATTGCCATGGAAGGCCTAACAAGACAGATTCAATGGTTTTACAGCCATAAATCCCTACAAGGCATAAAGCTCACCCCTGATTCTTCCCCGCTGACTCACTCTATCTATGCTGACGATGTGATTTTATTTGGGAAAACAGATCAATTTCAGATAGACCTGTGGTTCAACCTTATAGATAATTTCTCTAACCTATCGGGTCTACTGATTAATCCAAAAAAATCGAAAATCTGGTTTAGTAGAAACTGCTCCGCAGTAACACAAACCAGATTATTGCAGTACTGGAAAGCTATAGAAGGATGTGAAAGAGACGTATACCTTGGGATCCCAGTTGCCACACCCCCTTCATACAACAGAATTACATCAGAATTATTATTACAAAAATTACATTCACAATTAGGGGGGTGGAAAAGGGATCTTCTGTCGCATGCAGGGAGACTGACGCTCATCAAATCAACCTTGACTTCAATACCGGTTCATTTCTTCAGCATCTCCCTATTCAATAGAGGTATGATAAATTCCATTAACAAAATTTTGAGAAAATTCTTTTGGGGAAAAGAACAGAATCAATTCCTACATCCAATTGCATGGAAAAAAGCAACATTGGCACAAGAACATGGAGGATTAGGAATTAGGGATCTACATACCTTTAATAAATCGCTAATGCTGAAAAATGTATGGGCTGTTGCCTCCAACAATCCATCCATCTGGGTGCAGCAAGTGATTAACAAGTACTGCATAGATAAGGGTATCTGGGGTACAAACATTAAAAGGAATTGTAGTCAGCTGTGGAAAGACATTCAAAACCTAAAAGATTTCTTTGTGGATGATATTGTTTGGGATCTGCAAGATGGTACAAAGGTCCAAGCACAGGGACAACCATGGCATAAACTTTGGAAATTGAGAACAAGGAAACAAAATAATCAAAAAACTCTTGTGGCTGACCTTTATGATGAAGCAAGAAATGAATGGAACCATGCAGCTCTTCAACAGCTCTTCAATTCTAGACAATGTAAGTCCATTTCTGATCATGCTCATCTGCCAACATCGAACTCATTAGTTCAAGATAGACTCATATGGACAAAATAAAAAACTGGTTGTTATTCTACAAAAGAGGGTTATGCTATTCTGGCCAAGGAAATACAACCACAGAATTCTATCGACTTTGACTGGACAAACCTTTGGACTTGCAAATATCTGATACCCAGAGTAAAGGTTTTTCTTTGGAGAACAATTCATAACGGTTTGATTACAAGCGAAATATTACATCGATTCCTACCAAGAGTTCCTATACTGTGCACACTTTGCGGCATTAATAATGAAACAGCAGGACATATTCTTTTTAAATGTCCTATGGCTAGAACAACATGGTTTATATCATCTCTAGCCATAAGAACTGAACTTTTATCAGATAATTTTATTGATGCCTTTGATCAAATTACAAGGAACCAAGATCCCAAAACCTTTGCCTCTATTTGTTCTATATTATGGTGTATCTGGAAAGCTAGGAATAACTTCTTTTTTAGAGGTACAATTCCGAATCAAATGCAAATTATTTATGAAGCAAATCTCTTAGTTTTACAGAATACACCCAAATTTTTGTCTCAAAGACAGAACAAAGAAGAATACTTATCTGAAATTCCAAGAGAGGCAAGAGTAGTGATGGTTGATGCTTCCTGGAACACAAACGGAAGAACAGGCTTGGGGATCCTCTGTTATGACCAATCAGATGATCTCAGTTGGACTGTTTCAAAATCAGTTAAAGCTCCTTCTCCTTTCACAGTCGAAACAGAAGCACTCTTACTGGGACTTGAAACCCTACAACAAACTTTCCAAAGTGACACAAGTCAAACAATATTTTTTTCGGATTGTCAGTGTCTAATCAAAATCCTTAATAGTGCCTCAACATCAACTTTACCATGTTGGCACAGTTATGGATTGATAGCAAAAATAAAGCTGATACTTAACAATCACAGAGGAAAAATTAATGTCAGGTACTGTCCAAGAGAAAACATTCAAGCTGCTGACAAGCTAGCAAAACATGTGAAAAAGAAAGAAATTGGAAGCAAAAATAAAATAGACATAACCTTGTTATTTGCTTCTACTTCTTTCTTCAGTCTCAGCAAGGAGAACTTCAAGCGAGTCTAGGAAGGAAGCACGACCTTTGTCAGAAGAGAGCTTCATCCAGCTGACAAAGAAAAAGTTCAAACAAGATGAGAAAAAGCTTGTCAGATTTAAGAGAAAGATTGCAACTTTAAGAGAAAGCACTAACCCAATCAGATTGCTCCTCCCACTTTTGACAGTCTTTGCACAAAAATTACAGGCGGTCAAGGAAGGAAGCTTCAACCGACAGAGAAAGATCTTGAAGAACTGGAAGAAGAAGGATTGAAGAGAAAAATGAAGCAATCGGTGGTGAAATGGTGTTATCTGCTTTCCGATCTGAAATTGGAGGTACTGGTGTGTTTTACTTTGAGAGAAAGAAGCTAACCTAGAGAAAAGGCTCAAGTGTATAGTGGGAAAGATTGGCTAAGAGGGATCGGCAAGGAAGATGAACTTATCGGAGAAGAAATGTGGACTTGTGTCTCAGATCTAGAAATTGAAGGCGCCGCAATGAAGCGATGCAGAATAGGGTTTGCGACAAGAACGAAGCTGGAGGGTTCCTTTTATGGACAGAAGTTCTTTTGCAAAAACACCCTTGACTTTTAATTTTTCTCTTTCTTTTTCTTTTGTTTTTAAAGTAGCTGCAAGTACTGTTTAAATTTCTTACTTTCGGTGTGTATGTATGTAAGTGTGCTACTTTTTAAATTTTAATGAATGCCCAAGGGCTTTTAACTCAAAAAAAAAATATTTGGCTTGTTTTTACAAGTACAAGCCGGCGCCTATAAATTTAATTAAGATAATAATTCCAAAAATATTTCATATCATGGAGACGTGATCTAATCCTTCATCTATAACACTACAGACACTAATTTATTCTGTCGATCACAAAGATAATTAAGTGTGGATCATGATTTATTTTTAGTCAAATATAAGTTATTCAATACAAATTTTATTTTAAGCAAAGTCTACATGTATAAATAAAATATTGTTGTACAATAAATTGTACTTTAGATGGATTAGCCGCACCACATAGTCTTTACTACAAATATTAGAATCGGACTTGGACTCAGATTGTTGGTCTTAGGAGTCAAATCAGACAAATCGGATTAATCGGTTCGAAACATCAAATTTTTTTAGAAAAATATTTTAATTGATTTTAAAAAAATTAGAAAATTTTTTTAATAAAAATAAATTTTAAAAAATAAAAGATTGGAAACGCAACTTAAAATGTAAAATAATTCATTACATAAATAGTTATATCAGAAATATAAATGTAAAATAAAAATTGAATATACGTTTTATTTATTTTATCCTTAGTAAGCCGTATGAATTTAGTTTGATAGAATTTACAAAATTTATGACGCAATAAAAAATTTAATCCATTTAATTTGATTTCAAAATGCAGTACCAAAAAATATTAATTTAAAATTTTAAATTTAACCCATGTTTGATTTTCAATAATTGAGGGTTTAGAAATTACAACTAAATCCACAGTTCCGTTAATTTATTTGAGATGGTATAATTAAAGTAAAATATACTTTATCGCAACAATTGTGTCGTAGCCCACTGGTAGATTAGTTGGCAAGCTACTTGGCTTCGTGAGTTCGTGTTAGTACTTGTACTTCATATGTACGAGTAAAGACATGGAAGTTGGAGTTTGCCATGCAATAAAACTAGTTGTCCTTCTGAAACAAACTCATAAATTACTGTCCCCCTTCTGTTCGCGCTCATGGCTCTCTCTCTCTTCTGTTGTTTATTATTTTCCACATGCGGTTTTTCCACGGAACAATCAGTTTAATCTTTCGAGCTGCGGTAAAATAAAGTATGTAGTATTCTGTAATTCTATGGACTAAGTAGCGTTTGGTTGTACAGTAAGATGTTGCGTAAGTTAAGGATGCATAAGTATTTATGTAGTGTTATGTAATAGATGTTTGGTTGTGTAGTAAGGATGAGTAACTTAATGTATGCATATATTTATGTCAAAAGACTAAAATTCTCTTAAACTTGAATTATTTAATTTGAATTAGTATTATGTATTAATAAGACATTGTGACCTAATTATTGTTAATTATTAATTATTATAAAAATTAATTATTAATGATAATAATAAATCATTTTCATTATTATGAAATATTAATAATTGCTGTTAATTAAATATTATAAACATTATTAATTATTTAACAAAAAAATATTATTGATTAATTGTTTTTAATTAATAATTATTATATAATTGTTATTGATTAATTATTTAACAAAAAATATTATTGATTAATTATTTTTAATTAATTATTATTATTAAATCGTTATTATTAATAATTAATATTACTTGTTAAATATTATGAATTATTATTTAATAATTAATTATAATAATTAATCTTTATTATTAATTATGATTTTTTAATAATTATTGTAACTTATTAAATATTATTAGTTATTAATTATTTGTTAATTATTAATTATTATTAATTATTTCTAAGGGGTATTGTTGGAAAAAGAATTAAAGGGGATGGGTGCATAACTTATGCAACCTATTTTGGTTGTATAAGTTATGCACCCTTAAGACGTCTTATGTAACGGGTGTTTGGTGACTTAAGGATGCATAACTTAAGTTATGCACCTTTTAAATCACAAACAAATGTGGCCTAAAGACGTAGGCTTGATAAAACTTAGCTCTCTTCTTTATTTATGATTTACATTAATTTGAACTATCTAGTCTAGTTAATCAAAACGTAAAGACGTTACGCAAATAATTTATACAGTTATAATTAATCATCACAGGAAACGACAAATTGGGTCGCTGATAAATTGAGCGATATTTAAGAATTATTTAAATTGCCATTGACAAAATTTCAATCACCTAAATCAATTCATGGGAGAAGATATTTCTTATTAACTTTGTTGAAACTAAATTGTCAGAAATTTATATGGAAGGGTAAATTTTAAAATTTTCTTTTGCACCATTTAATTTATAATAGCGGTAAACTTTGTAACAGTCAAGTAAAGAACATATATACAAAATTCATACTTAAATTTGAGCATAGTAAAAACAAAATTTAAAATTTGTGCATTGTATAAATATAATTTTATATGAACAATACTAAAATTTTTAAACTTTTTATTTTAAAACTTTTTTTTTAAATTTTATAGTAAACACTCGGATACCATAAATGGGAAAGGTCTCCGAGTGCCTACTCAGTACTCACTATATAATGTACCTTCCTCTGTGTACATACTACATAGAATAAGGTTGTTAATTATATGCCTTTCCCAGTGCTAAGTGTGGTTTTATAAATAATAATTGTTTTTACATACAAAATTTATTAGCTGATCATCCTTCCTATAGAATATGCGATATGTGTCTTTAGGAAAACCATTGCCGGACTGATATTCCCAGGACAATCCCAGGTTCTCCGACCAGGGGTTACTGGAGAAGTCAATAACACTGCTGCAGAAGATATCACCAGTTATCTATTGTCGGCTTTTCAGTTTTACCATAGCTGTGCCGTCTGGTTTAAACATCTGGATACACAATGATGGTGAGTGGTAACAATGACATCGTCATTTTGGGGCGGATCCACATACAATCAAGCCTGCCTGGGCTTGTTTCCTGAAAAAGTGAAAAGTGAAGCCCGGTAGTAGTTCAATCAATTGGTGCCTGGGCTTGATCATTCGGTACTGAAAGATGGGCTAAGTCGGCCAGGAAATTTTTTTGCTCTGCTTCTTTCATGGGCTCCGATTATTTTTTTCGACTAGCTCTACTCAGTATTTTTTATTTTTTATAGAAAAATGGATCCGCATTTTCTCTCCTCCGACAATTTGCTTTTGGATCGAGGGAAATTCTATGGCCTAAAATCGACCATTCATTCCTTTTTTCTCCCTGTGTATGTGTTCTCTTGAATGCATATTTTTTTCACAACTCGCATCGGTTCTAGGTTGGGGCACGAATAGAATAGTAACATAGTTTTGTGTTTTTTTTTTTTTTTTTTTTATCTCTTTAGGATTTTTTATGTGTTAATACTTCGTACAGTAAGTGTCCAATAAGTTATCCTAGTTTTGTTACATGAAGACCTTTTCACTTTCAAGTTGACTTATTCGCTCGGTATTTTCACAAATTAAAAAGTAGTTTAATTTTTAAAAACTAAAAATTTGTTAATTTTTTACATATTAAACCTTAATTCTATTAGATATTTAATTCGTGATTTTATTTGAAGCACAGCCAATTGATTTATTGGGATTTCAGTAGAAATTCAATAACACATCAGCATTTCAATTTGAAACTCAATAATGTAATTTAATTTTTGGTAGTAGTGGAGAGAGTTTTCAAACAAACAATCTTATTTGTTGGCACTCACGACCAAGCATCAAATCGTTAGCAAACATGTTTCTATTCTAATTCGAACTTCCCTCCCAATCTGGGTCTTCGATCGCCAATTAGCGACTACGATCCAAATGATCGTAATTTTTTTAATGATATATTCAAAGAGGTTTTCCATGAAGCAGTAATACAAACATTTTAAACTATAAAGTCGTGAAAAGAATTATCAATTACATTAAGAAAAAAATTATTTTTTTTTTTTTTTACTTTTGGTGGTAGATGGAGAGATAAACTAGATTATAAAAATAAAATTCATTTTACAATAGTAGTATTATATATATTTCAAAATGATTTTAGTTAAAATTATCATAATTAATTTATAATAATAAATTTAATTTTTATTTTATTTTTTAATATTAAATTAAATTATATTATATGTGTGCCTAGGTTTAATTTTTTTTCCTATATCCGCCACATTTTCCAAGTTTTTGATGCAAGCAGCAGCGCAAACCTACTCGAGCCAAGATTAAGGATACGTTAGATTTCTATAAGATGACATGTCATCCAGTGTACCATTGAAATTTTGATATTGCTGCCAAATGCAATGCTCAATCTTGATATTAAGATACCTTTTTCTTCTTCAATACACATGGTAATCAATTCACTCATTTTACACTTCTCTTTCTGTGTATTGTAATTGATCTTAAAAGGACCAAACTGAACAGAAAGACAAGTCATAATGAAATGAACAAAAAATTCTTTAGAAATTGTCATGTCCATGCCATTCAATTTTGCGGCCATATCATTCATTATCATGATATGTTCACATACTCACATACACCACTAGTCCTATTATAGTGAGCATTTTCATTATGAGGGCACTCGCATCAGCCTTAGATGTACTCTTAAACTACTCTTTAACAGAAGTGAGGTATTCTTTAGCAGTAAAAAGTTCACCTGCAGCATTCTTTTCATGAATGCCTTCCCGAATTGCCAAAGAAATGGTGCTTTTGAAAATCATGAGAAACATGCGATTAGAACGCTCCCAATTTTCATAAGCAGTTTTATCTTGATCTGTAGCATCATCCTTTGATTTTTCAGGTTTATCCATACGTAATGTTTGGTCTAATGCAAGAACACCAAGACCAATCTCAATTTGCTCTTTCCAAGTTGAAAAATTAGTTCCATTCAACGGTACTATTCCAGTGATTTGATTACTAATATTGCTCAATGCTGTAAATTCCTATTAACTAATCCACATACATATAATAAAATTAAATTAGATCAACTACAATCAGGGGACTAATAATTAATTAATCTGAAATAATAAAACGCCGATTTATATTTCATGTTTAATAGTTGATCCATTAAAGATCAATTCATATCACCGTTGGGTAGAAATAAATTGAACTAAGTTAAAATTTCACTTAATAAATTATAGTTGACAATTAAAGACCATTCAAAAATGACAAGTTTTAAAAATTTCGAAAAAAATGGTAAAAAAATTTTAAAAATTGTAAAATTTGATTTGCTATGAGATTTCAATATATAGATTGGATTGGTTAATTTAGATTTGTCAATTTACAAAATCACCGATCAAACGATAATGATTCACAGAGGCCAAAATGAACCATGGTTCACAATAGATATTCTCATAATTTTGGCCAATCTCTCTATATATATTCATCAAAAAAAAAAGAATAAACTTTTAGTAATGGTTCAAAAAAAAAAGATATAATTTTAGATATCATTGATTAATTAATTAAAATGAGTTTTTATAGAACTTTTCAAAATTTATGTTTTAAATTGAAGTTAATGCTAAGCCAATTTTTACTGTAATCGAAAATTTTTAGAAAAACGCTAAAAATAAATCTTTTTCATATTTTAATTCTAATTGAGATGTTAACATAAAAGTGTGATTTTACATCTATATCGATCTTTTTTTGGTAACAACCAAGAATCTTTTACTAAAATATTTCGATGGATCCTTAAATAATTTAAAAAGTAGAACAAAATCTGTATGATTTTATTCAACATTCAATAATAATTCTTGAACCTTTTTTTTTTTTTTACCAATCAATCCTTGACTTTCACTTTATTGCTAAATGGACAAGACAAGATTTATCAATTGACTGAAGACTGAACTTTTCTAAAATGAATTAAGAGGGGTGCAGTACTGACCAACTTTTATGAACTGAACTTTGTATCACTACTATGTGATATATTGTATTTGGGAAAGGCATAACAATCTCTAATTATACTTTTAATGCGCTAAGAAGAACAGTGTGGCCAGGTCCATGAGGAATTTTCAATAAAGTCCAAAGGGTTTCATATATTATATTTTATCATAGTTTTAGACTGTTCCCAGAATCTAAGTTCACTGTTTTATCGAAACATAAACAACATAATTTATGGATAGCTAAGTTATATAGTTTCTGTACAAATCACACTTATGCAATTCAGTCCAGAATTTTGTACAATTATGAGAGGTGTTAATCCTGACAGAAACTTGGTAGCATATCCCCTCTTTCTGGTGATCTATATTTCATTTCCAACCATGGCCAAGGCCAGTTAGAGACGAGCTACCGAGAACTGGAGAGACTCCAGTCGAGGTAAGGAAGGCTCAGATCTGGAGAGACTCCAGTAGAAGCAACGAAAAGCCAAGGCCTGGAGAGTATCCAGCCGAAGCAATGTCGATCAAGCATATTAAATGAATTATATCTTATATTACTAGAGGCATTTCAATTGAACAAATAAAGCATCAAACTACAATTATATTCTGATGAAAGTCAGGTCAGGATATAAAGGCATGTGCTTTCTTTGTTCAAGAATAAGCACTCAACTCCATTTTGTAGTCAAATTAAACTTAACTCTACACACATTCTGATTATTGAGAGTAGTAAAAGACTATTAGATATCTGAAGAAACTTCAATCAAGGTGAGAATGCAATATCGGATAAGAGAGGTGTTTTAATCGAAATAGACAGAAACATCAAAATCTAAAGAAAATTCCAATTAAGATCAAAGACAACACGTCAAGAACTAAGGAGACCTTAGCCGAGACTAGGAGACAGCAAGATCTAGAGAAAAGAGAATTAATTGAGATAATTTAAACCAATTTTTACAAAACCAGTTTGCAAGATGTTAATCCAAGCAAGATATTCAAACAAAATCGACATATTTCATTCAAAAACTGCAAATCATGTTACAAACTCACTTATTACACATACCTTCGACTTACTCTTTGATTACAATCGCTCAAAGGATCTTGACTTCAGCTAATTTCACCTTGTCTTCTATGCCTATCAGCTGTTTGATCTAATGCCTAGCACAATCCACCTAAGCTTTACAAAAATGGCTAGCCTATAGTGTGCGTGTGTGAGCTCAAGAGTTTCCGTAGAAGATCTACAGAAGTTCTGATGTGTGTAGAGTGAATTTCAGACCAGGAGAGAAGGGGCTTGCTTCATCTTCACTTGGGGTTTATATAGGCAGTGAGTGTCGTGCAGCTTCTTCATTAAGGGAAATGCTTCAATTGATCTTGTCCGTTGATTGGAAAAGCACACGGATCGCCCTCTAATCGGAGAGCCGTCGTTGTTGCTTTACGCTGTGCTTTCTCTCGTGGTCAACAGGAGGGAGAAGAAGGTTTGACCAGGACAGCTGTGAGGTTGTTGTGTCATCATCATTGCTTCTGAACTGAACTCATCTGACGGTCTTGATCGAATCATCTTGGGGAATTCAGGTAGGGGATAACAGATTCTGTTGGAAATGGTTAGCCGACGATTACAATGATTGCAGCAGCGCTAATCTCCACTTCTCTTCGCATTTCCATTTGCCTTTCCTCTTCTTTTCTGTTGAAGAAGATGAGCGTTTCGCGTGGGTCCCATCGATCAGGTTTAATGAGACAGAATGAACTAGCGCCTCTTCTCGGTTTTGGTTGCACACGGTTCTCCATACACCATATAAAGAAATTCATCTATGAGTTGTCTGTGGTCCATGCGCCAAATCTATTTAAACCCATTATTGTACGGAGAGAAGTTTGAAACCCCTGGACCGCTCCTCTCCATTTTCATATGTACTGGAGAGTATAGTCAGAGCATATAATCTGATATTTTTGGCGCTTTTGTACATATTTTCATTTTTTAATTGTCTTTCCATGAGATTCAATACTCAATTTATTCCTGTGGCTAATTAGACATGCTTACTGAAATTTTTTGTCAACCCTGGTTACTCCCATCTCCTTAACTTTATTCACCATCATATATATTTGAGAAAGACTAAAATCAGCCGCGACTGACGGATGAGCCCGTCAGCCGCGGTTATATCTCAGGTTTAGAGGTTCTAACGTCCGATCCGAACCGCTCAATACGTTCTCCATATTGAAATCTCGTTGGAGACCAAATTTTACATTTTTCTGAAATTTTTTACTATTTTTTTAGTATTTTACAAAATTCTTAATCTAAACAATTCTGAACCCTTCAATAACACTGATTTTTAAAAATCACAAAAAAATAGTAAAAAATTTCAGAAAAATGTAAAATTTGGTCTCCAACGAGATTTCAATATGGAGAACGTATTGAGCGGTTCGGATCGGACGTTAGAACCTCTAAACCTGAGATATAACCGCGGCTGACGGGCTCATCCGTCAGTCGCGGCTGATTTTAGTCTTTCTCTTTATATTTTTATTGTGCTCTTCAATTATCGTCAAATTTTCACCTTCAACATATATCTTGGATAAAATTAACGGGAAGATGAAGAGTTTGGAGAGAGAGTTTGGGCAGGAACAATTTGGTCATAAAACATTAAATTCAGTTTTTTATATTCAGAAATTAATTAAAATTGCTGACGAGGGTATACATCTAGTTACATCATGATTTGAGGGGTAAATATCAAAATAAGGAAGATTTGAAGGGTATGGGCCTAATATTTTATTTTATTCAACCGATTTCCATCTCTGTATTTTGTTGTCCTAATTTATTTTCGGTTGGTACTTTTCATATATTATATGAGTTGGATTTCATTTTGGGAATTTGTCACCATCATTCTAGAGATTCCATCATCTCTTCATCCTCATATCTTCTTATTATTTACTTATCTCCATCTTTCCTGTGTTTTCCATTCTCTTGAACTTTTTTTCCAATTTTTTTCCAGCATATTTTGTATTAAAGACTAAGACAATTTCTGAAATTCTAGCGCAACCTCATCCCCTCATTTTTTTCGTTTTGTTTATGAAATCTTACCAAGATCCCCATCCCCTTCCCATTCTTTCTCTCTGTTTTCGTCCCTCCCACCTCCTCCAATGTTAGCTTACTCCCTACCCCACCACTCATTCCCACGTTATAGCTAATTGTTGAAGATATAATAGCTAATTGTTGAAGATATTATAGTTAATTGTTGGAGATATTACTACCCGACTTGTAGAGGATATACTAAAGCCACCTATCATAATTATTTTAGTTTAGAGAACTAATTATTGAAGATATTATAGCTAATTGTTGAAGATATAACAGCTTATTTTGAAGATATTATAGTTAATTGTTGAAGATATTACTATCCGACTTGCAGAGGATATACTAAAGCCACCTATCGTAATTGTTTTAGTTTAGAGCACTAATTATTGAAAATAAAGGAAGGGCGTAGAAGAACGATTAAATGAGCCACTGGATGGATGACTCCAGTTAAGACCAAAATGGAGGAGAGCTTAGTTATTGTAATTGATTTTATTTTATTTTTTTAGATACACTAGTTAGACAATTCTGTCATTAGCTGGACTGTTCTCTTAGGGTGTGTTTGGATGGAGTGGGATGGGGTGGGAATAAGGAATAAGCCCCTTATTCCTTATTCCGGTGCCAAACCAAACACCATGGGAATAAGGAATAGAGGCCTATTCCCGGCCCAATTCCTATACCAACAAAATGTTGGAATTGGAATTAGGAATAAGGATTGGCACGGGATTCTAGATCCGGCCCTAATTCCTTATTCCTTATTCCTATCCGGTGCCAATCCAAACACACCCTTAGATTGCAGTATATATACTCATGTACATTGTAATGAAAAGGTTGAGATCAATAAAATCATTCCCCTTCTCTTTCAATTCTCCTTTTAACATTTGTTTAGTACGAAGGGATCGAACGGGAAGGGACGGCAACGGAAAATTTTCTGAGAGGGGATCCATTTTTCTTGCCAAATTTCTCTCCTATACAAAATCATTACCTCAGAACCAGCGGAGAATAGAGGAAAAGAAAAATCGCCCAAAATCGTCGAGATGCAGATTGACACCGAAATAGCTTTGCATGTGACAGTCTGAAATCTAATTATAGCTTGATTTTCTTTATTTAATGTTGCTTTCTAGGCATATCCACAAGTTCAACACTGGATGAATAAGCCAGTTCCACATTTTGAAAGTCTGACAGTTGTATTTAAAAGATAGTGCAAATGGAGACATTGTTGAAACCCCAGTTTAGATGAGGAGTTAAGGTCTATGGACCATTTAAATCGGTAATTAAGGGCTATGCATTGCTAATTTGAATGGAATTATGTGAGTATATGCATTGGTTTTTATTTGTGATGCTTGAAATGGGTCTGTTTGCCGTTAATTTGGTTAATATGATAATTTGCATATGAAACAGTGGGCGAAATGGTTAGGCGGATTAGATTGATAGACAAAATGCTGTTGGGTAGTGTTATTTAGGAAAATTAATGGTTAAGTCATGCATGATCATGCATTTGAGCTTACTGTTTGGCTAATCGACATGTGTTTTTCTGTACAAATATCAATTTGTGATGAGAAATGCTTTATGGGCTGTTTGGTTGGCTATATAGGAAAAAATAAGTTGTATGGCCGATTTGAGGTCGGTACAGGTACAAGGTCTGTACCAGTTACTGCTACTTTTACAGAGATATTGGTTCTGGCTAATCGACATGTGTACTGAGTTAACTTTTAATTTTGATATTTAATTTGTTTTTAGGACCTTTTAGAAAGAACTTTTACTTACTAAAAGCTGGCAGAGTGGCAGTATTTACTGCTTATTTTCAAAAATGGAGATGGATGTTATATGGTTGTTAGTCATTAGTACAGTTGAGTTTGTATACTTGAGAGGTGTTTTAATATCACCCACAAAACAACATCATTTCCAGTGCAAAGGCACAAATTAGAAATTTAATAGCCAGTAAGCACGTATGTTTGTTTCTGGTTTTTCCTTATGATTGTTTGTTATCGTTGCAATTATCTGCCTTTTTTCTCACAAATAAACGTGCGTTCATGTATTATGATGAATGATGATGCTCAGCTAGAGAAGGGTCTGTTGGAGGAAGAATATATTGTTAGGATTTGGAGGAGGTAAAAATTATCTTCTACTATTGTTTTGAAGGATTTAGGGGTAAATTTGTCAATTTTATTTTTTCACCCTTGTTAAATTAATTCATCCAAACAAGAAATAAGAGGGAAAGTAAAAATTATTTTTCCTTCCCCTTTATCCAAACAAAAAAAAAGTAAACTTAATTTACTTTTCATTCTCTCCCATCCCCACTTTATATTTTAATTTCCATCCCAACCTCTACTATCAAACCAAACACAGTAAAGGGAAGCAAATTTGTGAAAATTGCTCTGTTTGTATTATCATGATGATTGTTGGGAAGAAAAATTTTTTCTTCGAGAGAAATAATTTTCCTTGTGCAATTTACTTTTTATTCAAAAATATTTCCGATTTGGGGTGTAGCGGAAGGGAAAATCATGGGACTTTTTCTACTGGACAGCTATGCCCTTGAAGATCGTTCTGCAATTTCCTCCGATTTCTCAGACAGTGCCAAAATCATTGCTCTTCTCACTTTAGCTCTCGCTCTCTTGGTTCTTCCGTCCAAAAGTTTGTACAAGTCTCCCTATTCTTCCATCCGCTAACTATTTATCTTTTTTTTTCTCTTTTGTTGATTTGTTTCCAGTTGCAACGCTTTTGCCTTTTTTTTTTTTTTAAGAAAAACTTAACAGCGGCCGCTAAGTAGAGGCATACGCACGTAACAAAGGTTTATTTAAATAGTCAGCTTAAACCCCAAAAATCTTATAATCAGTTAAGCCATGCATGATGAGGTCGTATATAGTGTATTCCAGTTCCTCGTTTTTTTTTTTTTTTTTTTTTTTTTTTTTGAAGATTGAAAGCTAACCGTAAAACTTATGGAAGGTAACCGTGTGAACCTTTTGCGCAAAACAGTAATATTAGAACTACAAAAAACACGTAACAAAGGTTTTTAATTTAATAGTCAGCTTAAACCCCAAGAATCTTAATCAGTTGAGCCATATGCATATTGAGGTCATATTTAGTGTATATTCCAGTTCGTCTGAATGGTAATATGCAAATAAAAAATAAAGGGCTGCTGTGAATTTAATTGAAGCCAGTTCTACAAAAAACACTTAATATTCCAGTTCGTCTGAATGGTAATATGCAAATAAAAAAAAATAAAATTTAATTGAAGCCAGTTCTACACTAATAATTCCAGACGATATAAATTAAGTACAAAATTCTATTGTTTTTTATCGTATTCAATATACAATAAAGGGCTGCTGTGAAGAGGGAGTGACTACCCCAACCAATTTAAAATTAGGATCCAAATTATAAGACTCTTAATCAATTTCTTTTATATTTTCCTATGAATCTTCAACATATATCACCAGTGTGGCTCCTATGAGTTTGAGTTATGTAAGAAGCAAATATTCGGCTCACCGCAGCTTAAAGATTTAATTAAAGGAACCAATGAAGAAACAAATATTTTATATAACAAGTTGTTTATCAATTTCTAACACATGATAAAAAGGATAAATTTTAATAACTGATACTGATATTATGCTAGAATAGGTTACAAAGGATAGAAAAATAAAATATTAAGGAAATTGAACTTGTCGTTAATACCTGTAATTTTCATTCGGCAAGAGCAAAATTTTGTCTGGTAGTTTGTGGAGAGGCTAATTATTAAAAAAATTAAACGGAGAAAACACTTAAGGCTAATTATTAGAGAAAATTTTATCTGGTAGTTTGCGGAGAGGTTCATTTTCATTAAGATAAATTGAATTTTTCGATTTTTTGTGAATAACTTGCAGCTCATATCCCAGTTGAAGAAAACAAACTTACCACTGAAAACACACTTAACATTGAAAACACACTTAACACTGACACATACGATACTATTAGTACTTCATAGAATTCTAAAAGAAAAAGGCAAAAAAAAAAATGTGAAACATAATAATAACCACCATAGTACCCATCACAACTTATTACAATACTAAATATTCCACGGTTTATTGTGTTAGGGTGGGTACCTGGCAACAAACGCCACACTATTTGGCAACGTGAGTGCCACGGTTAGTTTTATTTGGATATTTATGCCCTCTATCCGGAGGGTGGTTGCCCGAATGACCGGGATTTATGGTTCTTGGTTTGAAATTTTCTTGCTTTTTATTGTGGTCTTCCTCTTCCTCTTCTTCTTCGTCGTCGTCAGACTCGGAAGAATCAGAATCCGGAGGGGTTGGTGGACGAGGGTGAGCCTCCTCCATGTGCTCACTTAAGAGTTCCTCTGTGTCGAATTCATCTCTACACTCTTCGCATAAAGCCATTTTGAAAGTAATAATAATATTATTTGAGAATGATAGTTGTTGTTGGATAGTTACACGTTGCCACGCAGGTGTGGTTTGTGTGTGTTGTGAAGGGATCATAGGTAAAACCCTCCACATGCCGTGGCCCACCTATTTCTTCTATAAAAGAACACAGACAGAGGATAAAAAAAATCCAACAACAACTATCATTCTCAAATAATTTCATTATTACTTTCAAAATGGCTTTATGCGAAGAGTGTGGAGATGAATTCGACACAGAGGAACTCTTAAGTGAGCACATGGAGGAGGCTCACCCTCGTCCAGGGGCGGAGCCAGAATTTTAGTATAGGATGGGCCGAAATAAAAAAGGCACAAGTCTAAAAAAAAAATAAAAGAATAACTAATGCAAAATGATTATTTAAATATTTAATTATTTATTTTAAAATATAGTATAGGATGATAAAATATGATTATTTAACTATTTATTTAAAAAACGGTCTACAGTGAAATAAATGCAAAAGCTAATGTAAAATGAAATGGGCCTGATTTAAATGAATTATATTGTTTTTCAAACAAAACATAATAAATATATTTATTATTTAGAATAATAATATATCTATGTTTTTCCATTGTACAATTTTTCTTTGAGTGCGGAAAAATATAGCTATGACTTTTTCAAGTGTGAAATAATATAATTAGATGAAACAATTATTACAAAACCCACGTTGTAGGTAAATCATTTAGTTTAAAGTTTTCTATATTTGCATGTTTATAGTTCATATTTTGTTGCCTCCAATTAAATGTACATTTAACTTAATTTAATCATAGAAATTAAAAGAAAGAGATGTCTTTCCTTATGATTAGCTATATATCACATGCCAAAGTAGCTACGAAATTTTAGGAAATGATCTCATTGGATGATAAAGAATCTCTTTTGATGCAAAAATGAATTTATTTTCAATTTAGGGTAGTCCAAGATATAAGTTTCATACTCAATTTGACCAAATTGCCTTATGCTGATTAACAAAAACTCAAATTTTAGCGTGTGCCAGGCACACCCCCGCCACCCCCTAGCTCCGCCCCTGCCCTCGTCCACCAACCCCTCCGGATTCTGATTCTTCCGAGTCTGACGACGACGAAGAAGAAGAGGAAGAGGAAGACCACAATAAAAAGCAAGAAAATTTCAAACCAAGAACCATAATGCCCGGTCATTCGGGCAACCACCCTCCGGATAGAGGGCATAAATATCCAAATAAAACTAACCGTGGCACTCACGTTGCCAAATAGTGTGGCGTTTGTTGCCAGGTACCCACCCTAACACAACAAACCGTGGAATATTTAGTATTGTGTAATAAGTTGTGATGGGTACTAATAGGGATGAAAACGGATCGGATCACATCCGCATCTATATATTTTTTTTATCGGATATGGATACTAAATTACTAATACGGATTTGTTCTTATTCGGGTCTGATTTAGATTTTATTTGGATATGGATACGATTCAGACATTGTCTGATACGAAAACGAATATGGATATATATTCGGATAATTAAGCAAATATCTATAAATTAACAAACTAATAGAAATAAAACTTAATTAACAAAAAAATAATCTGTTGTAACATTTCATCAAAAATATTAACAGTCTAAATTAATAATATTATCATTAACGTTATTAATCATTATTAATAATCCATATTAATTGTACTATATGATCCGTAATAACAATTGAATAATTTTTTAAACAAAATAACTAACATTTTACTATCCTTCTTTTATTTATACATGATTTAGTTAAGGCTTGAACCCGTTTAAATATAGCTACATAAAACAACTATATCAACAAGTTGCTTTGTCTGGTGACATGGGGTGCTGCTTTGTAAATGCCCACCAAGGTTCGATTCCATTTGAAAAAAAATCCAAATCCGCAACAGTCTCCTTTCGGATACGGATAATAATATTTGAATCCGCTATTTTTCAGATTTGGATACAGATTCGTTTTCATCCCTACGTGTCATGTAAAAAAAGCAAGTACGTACCGTGTATGAATTAGGGGTTTTCCATTACTTCTGATATAATTTCATATATATAATGTGTCATGTTATGATCTTATGCCAAATGATTTACATATCACTGATATACAATTTCTATTAGTAAAATGAAGAATGAAGAAAAAAAAATTTCATTTCCAACCTAATATCATATATTTTTTTGTTAAAAGCAGAAATTATATATATAGCCTAATTATTCCTCATACCAACTAAAAATAGATGCTAGTACTTATTTAAATTGTACAATTTTAATTTACATGCAATAATACAAGAAAAAAACCATACCAGAAATAGAAGTAAATTATTAGTATATGCCAGCTAATTTTTTTCTAAACAACAGACGTGTAATCAATAGCAATATTAAAGAATAACAAAATATCTAACATATATTAGATATGTCCAATCAAAGGCTCAAGGAATTGATAGGTTGTATTAGATATATTAAACTTAAATGATAGGTTCAAATTTATAACAGTAATCAATTTATTAAAATCAAACAGCGTATATTATACTATTATATACATTGATGTCTAATTTAAAATAATACATATAACGAAAGTGAACTTTTATTAATAAAGCTTTCGAGACTATAGGGTTGTTGATAAACAAAAGAAATATATATCATAGTTTTAGAGGACACTCGATCGTATAAAAGTACCATCTGCTCCTCAACCGTCGTCCCTACAATCGAAACTAACTTTGTGGTCTAGCGTACTCAATGGAATCGAAACAAACCACTTGTACTCTCTCTAATCAAAACAAATATTATTATAGGTCCATTGCACTCGCTCTCTCTCTCTCTCTAGCACAGGACAGCTCCGTAATGCACATGCTATCATTAAGTTCTGTTCCATGGCCAGCCAATATTTTTTTAAAATATTTTAAAATTTTAAAATTCAAATAACGAATCTCAACTGTTCATCTTGTTCAATTTTACGGACAATGGGTGTTCATATAAGTTTTATAAAATTTGGAGTTGATTTGATACTTGATTAAGTAGTTAACAAATGAACGAACCTAGTTTGATTAATTTTAATACATTCATAATTTAAGCACTTAATCAAGTATCAAATCGACTCCAAATTTTATAAAACTTATATGAAAACGCATCGCCCGTAAAATTGAACAAGATCAACGGTTTGGGTTCGGTATTTAAATTTTAAAATTTTTAAATATTAAAAAAAAATTTTGGCTGCGTGTTTCGTGTCATAGTTCACTGATAACATATTTAAGCCATGTATTTACAGTTACGATTTGGGGTCAAAGTAAAAACAGTTTATTATAATAACTCCTTTTCTCAAATAAAATATAAAAAATAAATTTTCAACGTCTCGTCTTGAATAGAATTAGTGAAGTACTAGAAGAAAACGACAAATTTCACTACGCGAAATTTCCTGTTCTGTAACATTCAAAAAAAAGGATCTGTAACGTTTATGGGCACGTTACAGTACCCTCCGTCACAAAATTAAAAAGCGTTATAAATCTGTAACGCCTTTTAAAAAATAGACGTCACAAATCTGTAACGTCTATTTTCTAAAAGGCGTTACAGATTGATGCTTTTAATTTTTTAAATTTCTTATACGCTGCCTTTTGTAACGTCTTTAACGAAATAGACGTCACAGATCTGTGACGTCTATTTCCTAAAAGGCGTTACAGAAGTTCCAGAATTATATTTTTTATTTATTTTATTCCTTTTCCCATTAACCCTTTTGTAACGCCTAATAGTAAATAAACGTTACAAATTTATAAAATATTTTTTTTGTACACGTGATATTCTGTGGCTAGCCCCATATTGCTAGCCATACCAACTGGTACATTGATTTTCAATGTACCAAAACATATTCACATATCAATCCCACATTATTCATCATGCAATCCACATATATATATCAAGCACATATCAAATGAAAAAAAAACAATTAAGATATCAATTTTATTTACAAATGTACCACAAATTAAGTTATCCAAATACATTTGAATACATGAATTCCATAAGTTCATCGACGACTTCTCCAATATTTTCTTTCGTAAACGGTTTTCCAACTGGATCGATTTGCTACAATATTTGATTTAACAAAAACAATCGAAAACATCATATTAGTTGATATCATAAATTCCCAAACTATTTGATTTTTATGAAACCCTAAGTTAATTATTTGATAATTGACAAACTAACAGTCCTTAAAAAATTATCAATCAAATTATCAAGCAACCCCATAACAGCCCCATAAAATTTTTGCATAACAGTCCTTAAAAAATTATCAATCAAATTATCAAGCAACCCCAAAATATTTTCATAACAGTCCTAAAATTATTTTTCATAACAGTCCTAGAAAATAAAGAGAGGAAGAGGAAGAGGAGATCAAACCTTGTCGGTGCCGCTGTCCTTAAACCGCTGTCGCTGTCGGTGCCGCTGTCGCTGTCGCTGTCGAGGAAGAGGGAGCTTGTCGCTGTGAGAGAGGAGATTTAAAGAATTAATGGAGAGGAGAGCTTGTCGCTGTGAGAGAGGAGAGGAAGAGGCGGAGAGGCTAACCTTGTCGAGAGTAGTGGCGGAGGAGAGAGCGAGCTAGAGAGAGCTTCGGACTTAGAAAAATTCTCAAGAAATGAAACGAGAGAGAGAGAGGAGATCGCTAGTATTAGAAAATTTAAAACGATTCTGTAACGCCTATTAGGAAATAGGCGTCACAGATCTGTAACGTCTATTTCCTAAAAGGCGTTACAGAAGGCGTTACATATTATCACATTCCGTAACGTCTATTAGAAAAAAAACGTCACAGATTTGTGACGCCTTTTAAGTAATAGGCGTTACAGAAAGTATTAATAATATTAAAATAATCTCCATGGAATCTTTTGGCGAAAAATATCTGAAAGAATCTGTGACACCTTTTGTGGAATAAGCGTCATAAAAGGTCCGTTAGCTTCTGTAACGCCTTTTACGGAAAAGGCGTCACAGATCTGTGACGCTTATTTTGTAAAAGGCGTTACAGAAGGCCTGACATGTTTTTTTCCCTTTATGACGGGAACTTCTTATAACGTGTATATATGGAAAACGTTACAGATTAAATGAGGATTTTCCCGCCAACTGGTCTGTAACGTGTTTTAGAGAAAACGTTATAAATGGCTTGTTACAGAAAGCCTTTTTTGTGGTAGTGTTTCCATTAATCCTCTTAATTTGCACAATATATAAACGAAAAAAATAAGATAAATTCAAATTGCTTTTTGTAATCTGTTTAAACCTATAAATTTTGTAACTGTTTAAATTGAAGTTTAACATTGCAAGAAAAACAAATACATTAATTAATACTTTGGATAACATTTCTTTTCGTTGTACTTTACTTCTCATCTTCCTTTCTCTTTAAATCGTGGACCATCCAAAATGAAAATCAAGGAAATGAAATCACCTTTGCCTCGGTTTTACAAAAAGTATCGGTGCCTATAAAAAAAACTCTGCTATATTGGCATCATGGGAGACAGGCTGAGCTGATTTCGAGTCGAGTAATGATCGAGTTGGTATCAATTCGAAATCAAGTCGCGATATTTCGAGTTAACTCGTGACTCGATCGCGAGACACTTTCGAGTTCATTTAACTAACTCGAAATCAACTCGTGACAACTCGAGTTAACTCGTGACTCGACATTTCTTACTTGAAATTGAATTTAGCTATTATGCAAGACCAATATATTACTATGTGCTAAAGTGGTATAGTGCTTATTATTCATCATAAAAGGCACCAAAGCTATGTTTAACTTGAGATATTAATGTGTAATACACTGGTACACTAAATCAATATGTCTAGGAGTAATTTGTTTGGCCGCTCCACTTTGACACACTTGAGTTGGGATTATTTTTTTGGACTGTAATGATAACTCGAGTTAGGACCGATCGAGTTGGGCCTAACTCGAAATCACGTCGCTTCATTTCGAGTTGGTCCGAACTTGAGTCGTGGAAACTCGATTTCTGCTAACTTGAGTTATATCCCAATTTTTTTGGAGGCTAGTTCGAATAATTCATGAGTTACGAGTTTTTTTTTTTATTCCTAGAGACAGCAACCTAAAATTGTATTAGCCTCTAAGAGATATCACAGGTTCTGAAAGATGGAATATGCAGAGAAAATGTATATCAAGGCACTCAACGTCCCATTAGAAATCCTTTGCCGGCCATCCCATCTTTTATCCTCCACTCTCACCTTCCCGGATCATTTTCTGCACAAGAAAGCCGCCTGCATTTTAATATTGTAAGGATTGATTGCACCTTCTAGTAAATTATGTAGTGAATTGTTTATTGAGTATTGCTGGAGCCACGACGACCTTTGATATGTTAGGACTAATGTAAAAGTTCAAATCTATAAACCTACTTTTTATTATCGTACAATTTTTTATCTTACAAGTTGGTAGGTTCCAGTGTCACCAAGAGATTATATATAACTAGCTTTTGATATGCGCTTCGAGCGTGAGTTATTGTTTTTCTAGTTTAGCAGTAAAGGACGGATAATTGAAAGTTGAGAGTAGGGTAGTTTACCATACCAATTTCCTGCTAACAACTACCAGCTTATTTACTGAAACAACCATAAATAGACCACACAATCCATCATTCACGGCCAATGTCAATCTTCAACAAAACTTTAGGCCAAATCTTGTAATAGATTTAGTCCAGTACAACAAAAAACAAACTACATTTAACTGACCACCATCAACAACAAATTCTGAAAAAAAAAATGTAAACAGACAAATATACTTTACAATGCAATCTTAAGGGTCGCCTAACATCAGTACTTATCCAATTGTACCTAGCATTGAGCATCTAGCTCCAAATTGGTTACCGAAAGAAATTAAACTAAGTACTTTGAAGAAAACAATTTTGAACATAACAATCTTGGTGTATATTTCAAGCATTAAAGTAAAATCTTACAAAAAGTACCCACAATGTATCAATGAAAAAACATTAGGCTCGCATCCTGTCATCCATCTATTGATTCTAACATGCTGCAATCATAGAAATTTATCAATTTAATAATCAAGCTGCAATAGTGAAATAACGATCAATTTAAGAACCCAATGCAATTCTATTAACAATCTTTCTCTCCTCTCTCTCTCTGCTGCGCAGCAAACCTATAAATGAATTATTTCGTAGCTTATTCCAGGTGTTTTGTAAATGAATTCACCAATAGAGTAATTAATTAGAGCTCACCCAATCAAATTCATGGTTGAAGAGACAAATTGTTGGTTTTGTATGTAAGAGGAATTAGTAAAATTTTACTGATTTTAGATATATGGGCATAAACTCCCAATTTATCAGTACAATTTCAGAATCAAGCAATTATATTAGATAATTTTCAGGCATAAATGATTATGGTAAGTCAAATCAAGCAAGATCAAGAAAGGGTAAAAAGAGTATTACCCAATAACAGGAAAAAAAATAGGAGTCAAGAAAGCTACTTCCATGGCTAGGCAAAGGAGGCGAGAATTGGGACAGCAGTGGTTCTATAGTGGAAGCGAAAAAACGAAAAGCTCCTCCATCAGCATTGCTTACCTTCTGCCTCTTTTTTCTTTGCTTGTTCCCTCTCTCTCATTGCTCCACTCAAGGAGGCTGCGAAAGACCACAAAATATTATATTAAAATTGAAGTGAAGAGCTTAATAATGTAGGATGTAAAATATAAATAATGATACTTTGGCATTTTCATGGAACAAAATATATTTGCTCATTATGATTTTTTTGCTTTGAGGGTTATACAGTTTGCAACCCTTAGACTGAGTACAATATCCGATAAATATACATCTTCTGAAGGAGTTATGTTGGTTCGTACTTGTCTAAAAAGCCTAAATAGTAAAAGAATCTGGACGGCTACCAGTATACACTACACCATAAAAGATTATTAACACCGCCACATTAACAACGGTTTTTGAGAAAACCGGTTTTAAAAATACACAATGGCAATTTCGTAATTGTCAGATTTTATCTTTAGCACCAGTTTTTTTAAAAACCGGTGCTAAAGAATTGGGAAAAAAAAAATTGGTTTATCTTTAGCATCGGTTTTCCTAAAAAACGGGTACTAAAAATGTATTTTTTAGCACCAGTTATTAAAAAAACCGGTGCTAAAGATAAACCGATTTTTCTTTGTTTTTTTCCCAACTCTTTAGCACCGGTTATTTAATAAAAAACCGGTGTTAAAGATCCAACGATTTTTTATTTAAAATTTTTTTAACTTCTCTGTCTCCTCCACTTCACCATTTATGCCAAAAATTTCTAACTCTCTCTCTCTCTCACTCACATTTCCCTCTCTCCCCTTGAGCAACGATGGTGGCTCTGCCTCTCACCGTTTATCTCCTCCTTCTCCTAATCAAAGCTCTGTGGTGCATCAATGGTGGGAAGAGGAAAGGCGATTGGCTCCGGCACCGCGAAGAAGGTGACCTCAAGGAGTAACCGCTTGATGATGCAACAGACTTGGGCTTCCTTTCTCGTCTATGGAATCAAGCCCATCGAAGGCAACTGCTGGCTAGTTTGTGAGTGTTACTTAGTATTAACACTCAATTAGACTAGTTTGTTGCTTGAATTTGTTGGGCAATTTCTATTTTTTTTTGTCTTCTTTGAAAGGATGAATTGGGAATGACTAAATTCACATATGACATTCTGTTGTTGGTGAAGTTGTATGGTTTTGTTCCTTATAAGTGCTTAATTTGTAATTAAGAAGTTATTTTATAAGTTTTCTAGTTTATTCAATATCCTGACTTATTTTAAGTTTTCTACTTTCTAGCTTTTAACTTTTGGGTTTCTTAATTTTTTGAAGAGGGATAGAGATTCGTCAAATTGAAGACTGTTCCTTTTTCAAAATCAGATTATGGAAAATTCTACTTTGAGTATTTTGTTTGGAAAAATGCTTCTAAAAAAAAAGCATTTTGTTTGGAAAATACGGCGCCTAGAGTATGGGCAGAAGAACTTTGCTTTGTATGTATTCTAATTTGACAAGTCTTTTTTATATGTACTTTGTTTGGAAATTTCCATATATGTTAAATGATGGATTAATACATGTTAATGGGGATGTAATTTAATTTTCGTATATGTGATGGCATCTGTGATAATTGTGAAAAGGGCTAGTCCCAAAATAATTTTTTTTTTTTTACGTTGATCTTTAACACCGGTTGTTAACCTAAAAATCAGTGCTAAAAATCAATTTTTAACATCGATTTTTAACTAAAAACCGGTGCTAAAGATGTTCTGTATCGCGCGCCAAGAAATCGATTCTTTTTAGCAACGACATTTTTAACACTGGTTTTTACCATAGCTTTAACACCACTGACCATTAGCAACGGTGACCAACCGGTGTTAAAGCTACAGATTTAACCGGTGTTAAAGGAAAAAAATGACGTAGTGATATAAAAAGAAGGCAAAAGATTAAGAAGAAAGTAATTGAACTTCAACTTAATTCTTGCCCTAAAAAAACGTACTACATGGCTTTTCTACTGCTAATGCATGCCTAAAACACACCAACCATTAAAAGTAAAAATACATACCTATAAAAATAATAATTTAAATTGATAACATCATACTAAAAATGCCCCTGCAATATTTCGTACAAGAAAAATTATTATTATACTAATCTAAAACAAATTGAACTTCTAGGAACACTATTTTGGATCAATCCCCAACAACACCAGCATAGTCATCTTTCAAAAATTAATATATGATTCTAGGGTTTTAAAACATGCAACTCAATAGCAGCTTCTCGTAATGAATCGATATTTCTCTTGGATTAGTTGAATTGTTTTGGCATAGTTCTCTGATCAGACAGTAAAATATAACAGTAGTACGGGGAGAGTGCTTTTAAATTGCATAAGAAAGTAAGTTTTTTTAAAAAACATCATATGATGTAACAATAGATGACTTAGATGCAAGGAGTGCATTTACATTATAATTATAACTAACATAAAAAGTTACAATAAAATTTAAAATTTCCAAGGTAGAGAGCTTTGTCAATCCAATCAACAAATCTGGTGTATCTTCCATCTTAGATTTAGCAACAAATTTGACCTTTTTAATAAGGTCCCTAACCAAGTCTCATCTTAACCCTGATAACTTGATAAGAAATTACTTTTTAAAATTATGCACCTGTACGATAAGGGAAATGATTTTCAAACCAAATACTCAATGTTAAACATCATACCAGTAAACATCTTTTTTAGACGTACCAATATGTTATCAACTTAGTCTTACCAGTAAACTTCTCTAATTACGTAAAATAGGTTTTGGAGCCATACTGATTTTGGGAACGTACCCCTATTGCATATCAGAACAATACTAAGTAAATTGTGAAAAGCATGAACAATAGTCCTGATTATTTTTTAAAAATAATTGAAATAAAAATAGTTACAAATTAAGGAAAAATACCAAATAAAATTTTGAAAGCTGAGACAAAATCGAAACCAATTCGGTTAAAGAATAATTACCATACTCTCAAATTTGCAGTCTTGACACCAATTTTTTCATTTCATGTCCTTGGCTAATCTCTTCAGCAAGCTAGGCCCAGAAGGCCAGAAGTTATTTTATTCTCATCGTGCGGGTTCTCTTTCAATTCTTTTTCCTGTGCATATTTCCTGAAATTGAATATTTTTCACTGGTTTAGGTAGTAAGGCTTGGTACAGGTGAAGGCCAGTTGGTGGAAAGTTGAAGAAACCATTTGAAATATTTTGATTTTAACTCCCACAAGAGCAATCCAGAGAAAAAAAAGGAACACAATCGTAAAAAAAAATAAAAATAAAAAATGAAATAATAAATTAGAAAGTAAAACAAAAAAAATGTAAAAAAATCGAAGCAAAGAACAAAAAATACCGTCACAAATTGGTACTACACTACTACTATATTTCAAAGAGAGGCGCAGATAAGGAATCTGAAGGTACTAAATACCAAAATATAAAACCTACCAGCCACCACGCCTAGAGAAGTAATCACAATCTAAGGAAACTGTCGGTGCAAGTGCAACCGCTCTTTCGGACAACGTGAGGGGCCGAACGACATTTAATTCCTCAATCTGACAATTCGAGTAAAGAAATAAATTGTTATAGCAAAGTAAATGCATGGATTCGCATATACAATTAGCATAATGCCACATGTAAAATCTCAATTGTAGTGATCTTGAGAAACCTCGTAAGGATGAACTATTAATCTAAATATGAAGACCAGGAATGCATCTGCTTCAACTTAGCTACAGAATCCAATTAGCAAGGAGAGATCTCAGGACAAATGTACCAGTATTGAAGGAATCCAACTTGTCAAAAATGTACAAGATAACCATATTTTAGGAAAGGAACTTATATGGTAATCTGATCCATAAGATCCTGGAACTGAAGCTCCAAAACGAATTACATATTGACCTGCATCAGTAAAGAGCTACACCGGATTAAGAACAACGATAAATAAGACAACATATGCTGCTGAATGAGGCTCGACCACAATGTTAGAAAGAAAAATAAGAAATTGCATACCTCAAGACCTATACCCCTCCAATTGCGATCAATCTCAGCTAGCATGTTATCTTCTTCATCTTTCAAGGTGAAAGTCCAGTTCCAAAATCATGGATTCTCAACTACTACAAATTGTCTATTTCTGGAAATGTTGCAAATTAAATGAGAAAAACAGCGATTTTGTGAAAACCTAGCACAAACAGAGGAGAGATAGAGAGGGAGATGAGAAGGATTGAGAAACATTGAATTGAGTATAAATTATATCTAGCCAAGTTGAGACAATTTCAAATCTGATGAATGATGCCACAAAAACGATTCATTTAGACTAATAGTTGTTCCTTTCTTTTGAATGAGAAAGAGAAAAAGTAAATTAAAAATAAAACGAAGGTAGAATTCGAGACAACAAAGATACCATTTTCAGGAGATCGTTTCTGGAGCTCTGAGGCCAGGCTGCGGGAGAAAGTGCGCCGATTTCGACCCGATCCGAGGAGACCGTGGAAGACGAAGGCAGTGCGATTGAAGGGTTTGTCTGTTGAAGCTTGGATCTCCTCATATGCTAGCGTTTGTACATGCCTGATTGAATCGTGTAGAGGTGAAGGAATTGGTTTGGATAATGGAGCGATTGTAGAGGAGAAAAGGAGGCGAGATGAGAGGGGGGACGAAGCTTCCAGTGCCCTCCGCGCCATGGCTTTGTTTGATTCGTCGGATGAGAAAGATAGGCGATACGGGAGATGCTCTCTTTCTCTCCCTCTTTATCTCCTCTTCTCTATTTTGTCTCTCTCCCCGTGAGATACGATAGGAACAAAGAACATTTGGCTTGAGTGACGGATAGATCGAGATTGAATTTCGATCAGGAAAGCAAATAGACGATTCAGATCGGTTCAAAAAAGTGACGTGATGACATCATCAACGTTACTGTAGAAAATACACCCAAGGTTGGAATATTATTTGATTACAAAAAGTTGGTAACTTACAAGTCGGGTGACTCGGATTTTTTTACAAAAATCATATTTAATGTCCTAAAAATCAGAAAAAATATGAAAAAAAATCAGAGAAAATTATTTATTCGAGTAATAACTCAAATATTTAAAGATAGAAAATCAACTATAATATAAAATAAATATAACTTTAATATTTTCAACAATAAAATTTTGAAATATAAGTTGAGATTTAATAAGTTGATGCTTTTTTCCGCCTCCTGATGCGATTTCTCCTCCCTAGAAATCTCTTCTATTGTTTCCCATCCTCCGTTACCTCTCTCCAATGGATGAACTCACCATATTAACGACAATTTCAACCTAAATCCTCTCCGAATGGCGAAAAATTGGACCATTAATAACAGAGTCAACTCGTTGAGTTTTAGAACCATGGAGCTGATAGTTATATGTGCAGATCCATACTTGATTACCTTCAGCTGCACATGTTATTTGAGTATAGTCAAAATTAAGGTATGACATGAAGGCGTGTTGGTATGACACGATCCATATAATAAAATAACATGACATGCCAATGTTGATGTCTCATGTCAAAGTCGGGCAGTATTGCTGATTTTCAAACACTGTCACATTTTAATACAACACGAGTTGACAAATGACACGACAAGAACACAAGTTGACAAGACATTTAGCGTGACTAAAGTAATATTATTTACTTTTTAGTTATTATTTACAATTTATTAAATAAAAATTAGTTATATACTTATATTGTATATATTGTAAATTTAATGACGTCGATTCATAATCTTTTTATCTAATCAGTAATTTTTATCATACTATATCATGTTAAAATAAAGTCCTAAAATTTATTTTTTTTAATTTATAATTTTCCAAATATTTTTAATCAACTTTCAGCAAAAAAAAATTAAAGTAAGTTCTCACATGAGTTGACATGTTAATACGTCACGCCGTACGTGTCATGCCATGATGTATGTCATTGTTAGACAAATTTTTCTCTCAATACAACACGACAAATTCAAAAAATTAACTCATATGAACACGACACAACAATTGCCTTGCTGGTTGCTCGTTGCAACAGTCATCCCGTTGCTCCTTTGATCCAAAACAATGATTTGCTATGATGATAATTGTGTTTTAATCATTTTACTGCCTCAATGGCTGAGCAAAATTGTGTTTGGGATCAAAGTGATGAGTGAGTGACTGACTATTTGTAATTGTAACTCAGCAAAAAAAATTGAAATGTTTATATGTTTTGTGACTCTTTGGTATTATAATTTTAACTGCTCATGTAGGTTTTTGTAAATATGCTTACTAGACAAATTTGATTGATTCAAGTAATGACAGTGTGTGTAGAGAGTTGCTGTATTGGTTTGAGTAGGATTGTACAAGGAAATTAAAAATCCGGCCAGTCCGTTTAATCTGTCCGACCGATCCGTATTCTAATGGGTTCAAATATGATCCGTGTTGGTTCAAATTTAAATTTTACTAATCCGGTACAATTGGGTCGGATCATTTTTTATAATCCGGGTACAAACCCAACCCGTTTATTTTCTTATATGTTTTAATGTATCGTATAAATATAATTGGTATTTAATTTATATTAATATGATATAATCTGATCTGTTCTTGGTTGGCAGAAACATGATTCCCATATATAGGCTATTATTTTTTTCCACCAATATCATAAAAAGTGGTCAATCAATGGACGAGGTGTAAGTAATATTAATTGTAACTATATATTTACAATTATGCTATATGTATGCGGCCGGAATAACATATCTTAACTCCACTTAATTGTCAATCAACGGTCTTGTATAGTTACAATTATGCCATATAATTCCGTAGGACAAATATATATTGTGATTTTACTTCATTTTTTTTCTCTTGAAGACTAAAATCAATTTTATTTATGTACCATATAAATATTGATTTTACTTCATTTTTCTCTTTATTTTTATTTAATTAATATTGTAAGTGTTATTTATGCACCATATAAATCATAACCCATCTAATCCGGAAACCCTGAAAAATTCGTAGATATATATCTATATATATCCACATTAAAGCCTTATTC
The DNA here is from genome assembly GCA_027725995.1 of Rhynchospora tenuis. NCBI lineage: Eukaryota > Viridiplantae > Streptophyta > Magnoliopsida > Poales > Cyperaceae > Rhynchospora > Rhynchospora tenuis. Next base: position 128,197,306 of record CM050889.1, on the reverse strand, counting down.
GGATCAGCTTTTCAGCAGCCTCATTTATAGAAATTTTAATACACAGATTACATTTATATTGAGCCATGAATTTGATAATTATGGTAAACTAAATTCACATGAAATATTGAGAATCCAAATAGGAAAAATATTTATATGATTTTTATTTAATAAATTTAGATTATATTCAAGTTTTATATTCCATAATTGTATTATTTTTACAAAAGATTTAATTGGAAAGAAATGAGTTGAAGTGGATTCTTTTCTTTTCTTTTTTCTGTTCCTCCTTCTAGTCTTTTTTTCATTTCTCATTTTTATTGAAAATTTCTGAATGCATTAGTACCTACAATCTGAATGTTAGGTATAAGCATTTATTTTGTTTAAAAAAATATTCAAATGTTATTACATATAATATGGTATAATATAATTAACATATTATATCGAAGGCGATATTATTTAGATTAACTTTCATATTTTAAAGAAACTCTATTTTGGCTCAAACTATGAATAACAATAGATATTCATTTGCATGCACTACTACTGATCTTGACAAAACATAGACACTAAGGGCTAGATCAAAACATAGACACTAAGGGCTTGCTCCTGAAACTATTGGGAAAATGAAGAGTAAGGAATGGGAAGAAAAGATAGATATACCCCAAATTCGAAAGTAAACGAGTTTACGCTTTTCTTCATATTTTTGTAAAGGGTTCACCTCTATTCCCCCATTCTCCTTGGTTCTCCATCAAATTTTTAGATTTTGCAGCAGGTTAACTGTCTTGGGCAGGTTTGGGTAGCTAACCTTCTCCCCCATTCTCCATCGTTACTCCTTTCTGGAGGAAGCCCTGAGTATATTGAATGTCATTATATTTACAAAAACTGCTATTGTAAATAAATAAATAAAAAAGATTAAATTGAAATCTGTATCGAACAAAATATATTCACATTCGACTCTGCATTTGATAATATCCAAACCGTATCCGTATCCGCTTAATATATGAACCGTATCTGTATTCGAACGCATCCGTATTTATATCTGTATTAAAAAAAATATATAGATACGGATATGGAAATACCAACATGCGATCCTTTTTCATTCCTACTAGCTACGTCTGCATTCTTTTATAG